>CM053803.1:1408750-2810000 GCA_028671895.1 Oenanthe sinensis | reverse complement strand
AGAACCTTTGGATTATCACTTATTCCACGAATAGATATAATGACTATAAATCGAAAGAAAGGTTTGTCTTTGCGTCAAACCTTTCGTTCGATTTACAAATTCCAATCCTTTTCAATTTGGAGTCTGGCCGCGAGGTCTGAATATTAAGTATGAATCATAGTTCAAATATTTCTTAATCTATTTGATATATTCCGTGTTCCGGCTACTAGACTAAATATCCGACGAAGTAGAACCACCTCTATCAAATCAAAAGATGACAGACACGTTCTCTGTACTATCAATAGGATCAATTATAACAAGTCACACACTCATATTCCAGAAATACAGAAAAAAAAAATTCGCGGTCGAACTGCCAACATAGAATGGGCTAAAAATACACGTTATAAATGATTCTTTTTTTATTGAAAAACAAGGACTTTGAGGTTCTTATCGATCTAATTCATTGAAATTCCATCCAATAAAACGGAAGAATTATAAATCTCCAAAATAATAGATAGAAATATTGCAAATAGGGCCATTGCGACACCCATCAAAGGAGCTGTTCCCCATCCAGGAGCTACTTTACCATATTCCGAATTCAGTGGTTTCAATAAATTTCCTACAGTAGTTGGTTTTGGACGAGATCTAGAACCGTTCTCAACAGTTTGTGTAGCCATAAATCCTATTGTATTCATTGAGAGCTGTTGACTTTGTATACCATTCCGTTGTAAATAAACGATCTTATCATAGATCCGTTTTGGTCTTGAAATTGTATAATAATGGAAACAGCAACCCTAGTCGCCATCTTTATATCTGGTTTACTTGTAAGTTTTACCGGGTACGCCTTATATACCGCTTTTGGGCAACCTTCTCAACAACTAAGAGATCCGTTCGAGGAACATGGGGACTAGTTGAAGTAATGAGTCCCCCAAATATTTGGGGGACTCTTTACTTCAATTGAGATAATGAAAAATCATTTCATATTTTTAGTTGGAACTTTACTTTTTAGTTGGAACTTTAGGCGGTTCTCTAAAAAAGATAGCGAAAAAAATTATACCTAGAGTCGAGACTAAGAGGAATGTATAGACTAATGCTTCCATAGATTCGATCGTGGCCTTGGACACGTAAGGGATCTTGAAGTACTATTTCTGCATCTCCCTGACCAAACCCGCCCACATTAGGATTACTCGTCAACGGTTGATCCAATTTGATAGATTCGCCTTCTGAAACAAGAAGTTCTGGCCCTGGAGGGATAATATCAACCACTTGACGTCCATCCGATGCATCCGCTATGGTTATTTCGTAACCCCCTTTTTCTTTTCGTATTATTTTACCTACTATACCTGCTGATGTAGCATTATAAACTGTATTGTTACTTTTGCTCCCGTCGGGATAAATCTGACCCCTTCCCCTGTTTCCGCCTACATATATAGGATATTTTAAGAAGTGAACCTCTTTCGTAGTAGCGGGGTCGGGGGAAAGGATAGGAAAGGTGATTTCACTATATTTCTGACCAGGAACGGGACCTATCACAAGAATATTTTTTTTATTGGGGCGATAGCTCTGAAAAGACAGATTACCTACCTTTTCTTTCATCTCGGGGGAAATCCGATCGGCAAGAGCTAATTCAAAACCCTCCGGTAAAATAAGAACAGCCCCTACATTTAAAGCACCCTTTTTACCATTAGCAAGAACTAAACCTTGCTAATTGATCTTTACGATGCTTGCTCTATCAATTAGATCCTTTATCCATAGAATAAAAACAGCTAGGCATATCTTTTTCTTCACTTTTCATTTAAACTTCTATGAAGTTTCTTTCTTTGCTACAGCTGATAAAAATCGTTGTTTTAGACGATTCATATGTAGAAATCCCTTTTTATTTCTATAGTGGAGATAGTCGCACGTAATGACAGATCACAGCCATATTATTAAAAGCTTGTGGTAAGAACGGATTTCGTTCTAGCGCTCGGAAATAATATTCCAAAGCTTTCGTATGTTCTCCGTTACTTGTGTGGATAAGTCCTATGTTATAGAGTATATAACTTCGATCATAGGGATCAATTTCTAGTCGCATAGCTTCATAATAATTCTGTAAAGCTTCCGCATAATTTCCTTCGGATTGAGCCGACATCCGTTACGGTCGTCATTCAATTCAAAGAATCTCCGTTCCAGAACCGTACATGAGATTTTCATCTCATACGGCTCCTCTTTTATGTACATAATGAAAATCAAACAGGGAATAAAAAAAATACGTCTTACATAGACAACTCTTTACAATGATGCTCAAGTTATAATATATACTTCCAATCTTCAGTGTTGACTGTTATGTAGGGGTATACAAAGTAGATGTATCTCAGTATAGGCAAGGACAAAATAACGAAACCGCATACTAGATTTACATGTATAAACGAAGATAATTTTGGGGAGCATGACCACAATTGCCATATCATTGAAAGCCGCTGAGGAACAAGTTCATATTCACTGCATTAGTAGATAAATGTGTGCTACTTAGAGTCTTGGACAGTAGGTTAAGAACTAGCGCAAACAACTACTAACACATAAACACTCGCATGACAAGTTTCAACTTTTGCGAACACAACTTATGACTGCTACAGATATAAACTTGCATGACGAGTTCCAACCAGTATCAGTACAATTTATGGCAACACATATGACACATCCATCTGAATATCTGTGACATTTTTCAAAGAGCACATACTGGAGAAAGGACAAATTCTTAGTATAAGTTCGTGTCCCTAACACTGAATTTCCTGCTGTCTATAAATTTTTGGTTGTGCTGTAGCAAACAGTAAGAAGAGGAAATACTATTATACAAGAAAAGAAGTGGAAAACGATTACAAAAGAAGTCTAAACTACAGTACCAATATCAAAAAGAAAATGTCAATAGAAACATAATATAATTTCTCCAAGGACTACAATGGATGCATATAAGTTTATCATAGAAAAAAGGTAAACAAAAGAAGCTACTAAACATCTGATAATGTTAAAAAACTAATCTATACGCCAAAGATCAAGATCACACAGGCATGATAAAAGTACATACCTCGTGAAGCTTTTTTTGTCGACCTCTAGACTCAATTGGGAACCGTCGCAGCATAATAAACAGTCTGTGTGAATAGTAATAAGTAACAAGCTGTTTATGACAACTAAATTATTAAAGTCCAGCTTAAAAGTTACAACAATGAGAATTTTATTACCTTCCACCATATATCATGAACCCAAGAGCAGCACAGAACGATATAACTGCAAATGACACCAAATATAGTAAAGACTAATAGCACCCTCAAGGCATATACTTTTGTATAAAAACTATGAATAATCTACCAGGATTTAGCTCTAAATTTTTTATCTAATTCAGCATAATCAATTTTAACAACTATGACCTGCAAGGAAGAGTCTAGCCACTTCAACTGCAGCAGAACTTTGACTACTTATCATATATATCCAAATGCAAACCCACAAATGAAGCCGGATTGTCACAAAAACTTGGGATCAGACGGCCTTTACTTCTTGATCAGATCAGCAAAATTTATAAATAAAGAAAAACTTTAAATACATTCATGTGGAAGTTATTGTATTTTTATTTTCAACGTTTTTTCTTCTTGAAAGATGCGACTTTAACTTTAGGGGCTTAATCCTACCTGTGCAATATATATAAATCCATTGATGATAAAGTACGACGGTCTGAGTTTGTCAATGGGAAGGCTTCTTGCCTGAGAACACCATCAACTGAATTAATAACACTAGCTTTAGCCAGTTCACAGCTTATTATGTTAAATGTAAATTAACATACACCTTAATAGCAGAAGTACCTGATGGTATATCTCAGCTCAGAACAGAACAAGTAACGTATATGTCGAGAAAAATAGAAGCCCAGGAAGATCCAGGATAATCATGTCAAATGCCTGTATCACATAAGTTGATAATTGACCGGTCATATGTGAAGAATCTGTCACTAACAACCAGATGCTTGAAATAAAATTGATAAAATAAAACTAAGAACAAAGGAAAAAAAGATAAGAACAGAGCAGGAAAAACAAATTTCATTCAATCCATGAGCAGTACATAGTGCAATGAACGGTAATATAAGGCTGGCTAATTTGGGACCAGTACAAGGTAGTTAGTTGGGACCATTACAATAATTGACACGTGTTCATTCTCTATTTTTCTCTCCAAAATCATGACAACTTCCTCATCCTTTAAGAAAATCCTTGTCCTCAAGGATTATTGAAATTTGGAAACTTCTTAGTGAATTTGTTCCAGTCTTCCCAGGTGGCCTCATCCGGGCTGCCATGCTCCCATTGCACCAGGACCTGAACTGCGGAATTAAGACCCTTCTTGATCAGCTTTCTTTCTAAAATTTTCACCGGCTTAGGCTGTAGTTCTCCCAAATCATTGATCCCTGGCAAATCGATTTGTACTACTTTAACTCCTCCCAACTTCTTCTTTAGTTGTGAAACATGGAAAACATTGTGCACCTTAGCACCATCAGGCAAGCTGATTTTGTAGGCAACCATCCCAACTCTTTTTATGACTTTATACGGACCGTAGTACCTAGCTGCTAATTTATGATTTTTCCTGAAGTTGACAGACATTTGTCTATAAAGCTGCAGTTTAAGATATACTTCATCACCAACCATAAATTCTCTGTCACTTCTTTTCCTATCAGCATAGAATTTCATTCTTTCCTGGGCCTTGATTAGATTATCCTTGAGCAACCTTTGTGTGTTAACCCTGTCTTTAGTGAACTGTGCTATTGCAGGATCAGAGCATCTAGCACTTTGATAATAAATGGAGGGTGGTACTATAAAGAGCCTGATAGGGGGTCATACCTGCAGAAGTGTGAAAAGTGGTGTTGTACCACCACTCAGCCATAGGTATCCAGTTGGACCATTCTGCTGGTTTTTGCCCTGTCATGCATCTAAGATACATTTCAATGCACTGATTTACTCTTTCAGTTTGGCCGTCTGTTTGGGGGTGGTATGCAGAGCTTAATCTGATCTCAGTTCCCATGGATTTAAATAGCTCTTGCCAGAACGCACTTACAAAAATAGGATCTCTGTCGCTAATGATGGCAGTGGGAACCCCATGCAGCTTGACCACTTGGTTAAGCACTTCTTGAGCTACCTTCGATGCAGTGAATGGATGTGTTAGAGGAATCAAATGACAATACTTAGTCAGCTTATCAACTACTACTAGTATAGTGTCCCTCCCTTTAGATTTTGGCAAACCTTCCACGAAGTCCATAGATATCACCTCCCAGGAGTTTTCTGGTAAAGGAATTGGCTGCAAAAGGCCCGGGCTGGGCACCCTTTCAGTTTTATTTCTCAAACACACATCACATTCCTTTACTAGCTTAGTAACATCTCCCTTCAACCCTGGCCAAAAGAACAATTGTTCAACTTTCTTCACAGTAGCCGCAATTCCCGAATGCCCACCTTCCATGTTACTATGGATGTTGGAGCAAATTTTTTGTCTAATATTACCACCAGTACCAACATAGTACCTTCCTTTCCATTTGAGGTCCCGTTGTACCAAAGTATATCATCTACTGCACCACCTTTAATGCTGATTTCAGACAGTATTTCATGTGCTGTGCTATCTGTTAGGAATATAATAATTTGATGATGTACAAAATACTAGAACAGGATTTAGCACAGTCTATCTGCAAGAATCAATCAACGGATATCTATCTGCAAGAAGCAATCGACTGATAAATATCGATCGATAAGTCATCAACTGATAATAAGCCATCGACTGATAAAGCCAATCGAGAAGTCATCGATCGAGAACTCAAGTCATCAACTGATATTTATCAATCGAGAACTCAAGTCATCAACTGATATTTATCAATCGAGAACTCATCAACGGATATTTATTGATCGAGAAGTCATCAACGGATATTTACCAATCGAGAAGTCTCACAAGTACTCGATTGATTAGCTCACAGCCTGACTTCTCGAAGCTTAAAGGAGATGAGTATTCGGTTGATTCAAACAGCTAGTTTAAAGGAAAGTCTTCGAAGATCAAAACAAATTTATTGCAGATATGCTATGGGAAGGAAAGGGAAAATTAAGGAAGCTGTCGGTCAGAGTTTACTCTATCAGAGAATACTCGATCAGAGTTTACTCTAACAGAGAATGCTCTATCAGAGATTATCAACCGACAAAGTTTATCAGAAAAGGAAACAGACAAATCAGAGTCTGATTTGGATAGTAAGAAGGAATTCAAGTGCAAGTCTAATTACCTTATTAAATCTATTCTTATCATAATCTGTTTTGTAATTGTATTTGTAGCTGTGTCTATATAAACACAGAGATAGGTTATAATTCAATGTCGAATTATGTCGAATTCAAAAAAGCAATATCTTGTAACCTAGCAGCTCTTAAGAACTTTATATCTTGAGAGAGTTTTGTATTCAAGTTCATTATTAATACAAAACAGTATTCCATTCAACATACTTGTGTTCATAATCGATTTACAGGCACTATTACATTCAACCCCCCTTCTGTAATAGATTGATTATTCTGGGAAACAATTGGTATCAGAGCAGGCAGTAAATTTCAACTCAAAAGATCAAATAATCATGTCTGGAAGCAAGTATGAGAGCATCAGAATTCCAATATTGAAGAAGGCTGAATACCCTACATGGAGGGTGAAGATGATGATGTTCTTAGAAGCAACTGATCCTGATTACTTAGATAGAATCCATACAGGTCAGTACCTACCAACCAAACTGGTGCCTTCTACAATTGTGGAAGGAAGACAAATCCCTGAGTATTACACCCTGAAGGACAAGAAAGAATGGACTAATGAAGAAAAACAGGAAGTTTTGAAAGATGCAAAGGTAAGAAATATTCTGCATAACAGTCTTGACTCTGTAATGTCTAACAGGGTAATAGCTTGCAAAACTGCCAAAGAAATCTGGGATGCACTGGAGGTTCAATGTCAAGGAACCAAGGAGATAAAGAAAAATAGAAGATCTATTCTAATCCAAGAGTATGAATACTTTGAGGCTAAGCAGAATGAGTCCCTCACAGATATCTATGACAGATTTCTAACTCTGTTGAACAACTTGGCTTTGGTGGATAAAGTATATGACAATGAAGATTCAAACACCAAATTTCTGAGGGCTCTTCCAGAAGAATGGGATCTGCAGACATCCTTGATTAGAGACAGGGCTGATTTGGATGAGATGTCCTTAGATGAAGTTTATGGCAAATTGAAAACTCATGATCTGGAGTTACAGCAAAGAAGAAACAGAAAGAGTAACAAGGCAAAACCTATTGCTTTGAATGTTGAAGCAAAAATTGAAGAACCAAAAGAAAAGGTGCTTAAGGCTTCAACAAGGAAAGGGAAAGAAGTAGTACTCCAAGATAGCAGTGAATCAGAGTTTGAAGTCTAATTGATGAGATCATTATTCCAAGTGATGAGGTACTGCTATTCCTATATCCTTTGGTGGAATCAGTTGAAGATCCAGGGCAATATCAGACTAAATCTCAAGTCTTGGATTTTCTTACAACCTATGAAGCCCTAAGGAAGAGAATGGAACAGGAGCTACAAATGTCTGCACAGGATGTGGTCAAAAATCTATACAGCTACCTATTCAACTCTTCATTACAAGTACAAGCAGCTGGGCTCGTAGAAGGCAAGACAAATGAAGTTCTCAAAGCACTAGAAGATTGCAAGGGAACTGCAGGACTCCTTTAACATGACTCTTTCCCAGGCCATTAATGTCATCCATGCAAGGTCTTTTCTAAATAAACACTTGGATGCATTGACTATGGAAGAACCACAGGAGGTAGCAGGTAGTGCAAGGTAGTTGGAGGATGGGACTAGTGCACCAGTGGTGACTAGTGATAAAGATGCTCAGTCTGCCTCACCCACACAAGAACCACCTAGTTAGAGGTTGGGTAATAGTGGGGCAGGGGAGTATGCTGTTAGGCCCTCCTTGACAACTCACCAAAAAGCTGATGAGAACCCCAATGATATGGGAGGACAAACTCTGATTGATGCTCATGAAGAAATTTCCAAATCTATTCTATCAGAGTCTATCCACCTTGAGGGGGAGTCTCGTGCACCAACAGTCAAAGATGGTGACACTCAGACTCTGGTTTCTGATGAAGTCATACTGAAGCAGTCAAAGTCTAGAGTAGACCCTGAGACTGGAATACTGGAGCCAACAGACTCTGAAAAGAAAGAAGATGATTGTAAGGGTTCAGACTCTGTTGCTGCTCACCCCTTGGTGGAAACCCCTAGCCTTCAGACATTTGAAGGGTTTCCCCTCCATCAAGGAGGTTCAGGTATTGTAGCACATAATTCTTCTCTCAACCCCTCTTCTGTAGGATTTTTGAGTGCACCTTCCAAATTGAGTGAAAAAATAATAATAATAATAATTGAGAGGCTGGCACTGGACCAGGCAAAAGGAGAGGTAGATACGGCTGTAGAGAGCCTGAGTGAGTTTGAGAAAGTGGGTGCCCAACCCCACTGTGAGGATGAGAGATTAGGATATCCTGAACCTAGCTTTACTTATTGGGATCAAGATTTTCCACAGAGTTGGTCCAATGAGTTGAAGCAGGGGATGGATGAAAATTCATTTTTGTTGTTTGACAGAATTTACTCCCTTCACTTATTCACAGAAGTAGCTTTCAAGGATGCTATTGCTGATATTACTACCACTCAAGCTTCTCTCCAAACAACAGTCTCTGACTTAACCACAAAGGTTGATTCAGTAGTTGCAGCACAGTTCACTTTCTCCACAGTCTTAGCACAGATTCTTTTGGTTGTCACAGGTGGTGATGATGTCAAAAAGGGGGAGAAGAAAAGTGATTCAAGAAAGGTGATTCCTCCAGGAGAAACAAATAAGAAATGATTATTTTATACTGTTCTAGATTAATTATTTCATTTTTTAGTTTTGACATCATCAAATCTTGATTTATGCTTCACTGTTTATAAAGCATAAATAGGGGGAGATTGTTAGGAATATAATAATTTGATGATGTACAAAATACTAGAACAGGATTTAGCACAGTCTATCTGCAAGAATCAATCAACGGATATCTATCTGCAAGAAGCAATCGACTGATAAATATCGATCGATAAGTCATCAACTGATAATAAGCCATCGACTGATAAAGCCAATCGAGAAGTCATCGATCGAGAACTCAAGTCATCAACTGATATTTATCAATCGAGAACTCAAGTCATCAACTGATATTTATCAATCGAGAACTCATCAACGGATATTTATTGATCGAGAAATCATCAACGGATATTTACCAATCGAGAAGTCTCACAAGTACTCGATTGATTAGCTCACAGCCTGACTTCTCGAAGCTTAAAGGAGATGAGTATTCGGTTGATTCAAACAGCTAGTTTAAAGGAAAGTCTTCGAAGATCAAAACAAATTTATTGCAGATATGTTATGGGAAGGAAAGGGAAAATTAAGGAAGCTGTCGGTCAGAGTTTACTCTATCAGAGAATACTCGATCAGAGTTTACTCTAACAGAGAATGCTCTATCAGAGATTATCAACCGACAGAGTTTATCAGAAAAGGAAACAGACAAATCAGAGTCTGATTTGGATAGTAAGAAGGAATTCAAGTGCAAGTCTAATTACTTTATTAAATCTATTCTTATCATAATCTGTTTTGTAATTGTATTTGTAGCTCTGTCTATATAAACACAGAGATAGGTTATAATTCAATGTCGAATTATGTCGAATTCAAAAAAGCAATATCTTATAACCTAGCAGCTCTTAAGAACTTTATATCTTGAGAGAGTTTTGTATTCAAGTTCATTATTAATACAAAACAGTATTCCATTCAACATACTTGTGTTCATAATCGATTTACAGGCACTATTACATTCAACCCCCCTTCTGTAATAGATTGATTATTCTGGGAAACAATTGGTATCAGAGCAGGCAGTAAATTTCAACTCAAAAGATCAAATAATCATGTCTGGAAGCAAGTATGAGAGCATCAGAATTCCAATATTGAAGAAGGCTGAATACCCTACATGGAGGCTGAATACCCTACATGTAAGGATTAGAATTGACAGGTTGACTTTCAAGTTTGATGGGTATAGAATGATCGTGTGATCTTTTTGGCAGCAACTCTGTTGGTGTAGCAAATATTTCCTCATACTCCTGTAGCAACTTATTTATACCAGAAGAAACACTCATTTCTTGTTTCTTATTGTTATCCATAGCTGTTAACTGGATAAGAAAATAAACTGCATCACCTTTGTGCTTAAAACTCTTCTTGATATCAGGTTCCATTACAATTGTTGGTGTGGTTTCATCTTGGTGCAATACGACCTTTTCTTGATGCCAATTGATTGTAATAATTCCTGCAGAAAAATCAAAGGTGATAGGGCTTACAGTTTGCATCCACTTGACTCCCAATATGAGATCATAACCCCCTAAGGAAATAACATTCATATAAGCTGCAAAGCCTTTCCCAGCCATGCTCCAATTAACATTATTACTCTTAGTACCACAAGTTAGCTGCTCCCCATTTGCGACAGTCACATTGAAAGGTGTGCAAGAAACAGTTGGCAACTGTAATTGTTTGACTAAACCTTGTGAGATGAAATTATGAGTTGAGCCACTATCAACCAACACACTAATAAGCTTGTTTTTTATTTTTCCTTTAATCTTAATAGTGTGTGAACCTTTTGATCCCACCATGGCGTGCAAAGAAATACTAAGTATCTCTTGTTTGTCTACATTCTTAGCCTCACCATGCCATATCAATGCTAATTCCTCGCCAGAATTGTCTCCTTCTTGACTATTGTTGTCGATCATCATGTACAACTTCTTTTTTCTACAATCATGACCTGGGATGAATTTCTCATCACAGTGGAAGCACAACCCTCTTTTCTTCTTATCACTAATCTCCTCAAGTGTTAATCGTTTAGATTCCATAAATTGATTTTTGTCAGTTTCTTTACTGGTAATCGAAGAGTTAAAACTCTTTCCTGTAGCGTACCCAAACTTTGAAGAATTTAACCCAGTTCCAAAGGTTTTAGTATTAGCTTTATACCGCTTATCTAGAACCCCCAAAAGGTACTCTTGGCCTCTTGCCATGTTTCTAGCTTCCTGTAATGTTGAAGGCCTGTTGTTGTAAAGTGCCTGAGATAGCTCCTCCTTCAGTCCACTGATAAATGTGTCAATGTAATATGACTCTCGATGATGCCCTTCTTGAGTCATAACATGGCTTCTCAGTTCATCAAACTGAGTTATGTATTCCTCTACCTTTCCCTTTTGTACCAGTTTAGTAAATTGCCCCACCAGATTTTCGTATCCCACTTTTGAGAAACGATTGCAAACCAGCTCTACAAATTCATTCCATAGAATGCAAGGCTTCTCTTCTTCTAACGATCTATACCATATATCAGTCTCTCCTTCTAAATATAAGGTTGCACAAATAACCTTGGTTCTAGCATCAAGAGTGGGGTTTAATTGAAAATATTTCTCACATTTACTGACCCAAGATCTGGGGTCTTTGCCATCAAATTTGGGGAAATCGACCTTTGGTGGTTTGTAAGCTTGGTTAGTGTAAGGTGGTCTTTGTTGTACTTCATACGGAGGCCAGTTTTGAAATGACAGAGGTGGAACAGTGGTAGTAGGTGCTTGAGATTGAGTTGTAAAAGGTGGTGTTTGTGTTGTAAAAGGCAGTTGTTTTGTTTGAAAAGGGTGGGAGGAGCTAGTGGTCGTGGAAGTGATTGGTTTTTGGCTGGAATATTGGGAAAATGGAATGAATGGTGGATAAGTGTTTGGAAAAAAGTTATAACCAGGCATATAGGGCATGTAAGGGTTTAGCGGGCTTGTTATTGACTGGTTATGAAAAGGTTGGGTATTGGTGTTTGGTTTTATCTGGCCATTCAACACATCTTGGGAGGAAGAGTTAAGTTTTTGTTTAGCATACATATCAATAAAGCTAAGTTCTTGTTGGTTGACAGATGCAGAAGGTGTGTGGTTTACAATTTTACCATGCTCATCTACTAGAACAGAGTTATGGATAGTACCAAATCGAGTAGGAGTTTGAGGAGATAATGTGTTTGTACCTGGTAAAGCAGATCTGTTAACATGGTGACTAGAGCTACCTTCTCCATCCCCAAGAACTTGGTCATGAGGTTTATCATGTGGAGCTTTCTTTAAAAATGACATCAACTCTGTAAAATTACATTTTAGTTCTTCATTGAACTCCGTCAATCTCGAAAGAGTGCTGCCCATGGAGTTCATATTAGCTTTAGTTTCCTCCATCGAAATTTTTAAACCTTCAACCCCACTTCCAAATTAGAGATAGCTTTCTCATGTTTTTGAAATGTATTTTTATCAGCCATGGATTATTATGAACCAAGGAAGGACTGGCTCTGATACCAATTGTCACTAACAACCAGATGCTTGAAATAAAATTGATAAAATAAAACTAAGAAGAAAGGAAAAAAAGATAAGAACAAAGCAGGAAAAACAAATTTCATTCAATCCATGAGCAATACATAGTACAATGAACGGTAATATAAGACTGGCTAATTTGGGACCAGTACAAGGTAGTTAGTTGGGACCATTACAATAATTGACACGTGTTCATTCTCTATTTTTCTCTCCAAAATCATGACAGAATCATATAGTAATATAAAATAGAAAGAGGCATATCCAGTTCGAAAAATGATCTGCCCAATACCTTGTATAAATATAAAGGAAATAACACTTTTAACTCTTCCATCCAAATACTTAAAATATTACTGTCAAATTGTGGATAAGCACTGATCCATAACATCTCTGAGTACCAAAAATATTCCTTCTGGCAACAGATATTACATTCTTAAAAAGATCATAGCATCTCACTAGTTTCAAGACAAACACGTCACATTGTAGTCCAACTTAGAAATAAAAGCCAGGTATTGTGTTCTGATATGTGTTCCGGCTTGCCTAAGCATGCAAGCATGGAAATTATAGTCATATTTATAGTACAGGTTGAAATTATAACTTACTTTTGGTCTGGTGCTAAACACACTTCTGTACACTCCAAACTGGACAGCCCTTACTGTAAGAAAGCGGTACAATTTCTCATGTATCATATATTTCCCAAAAAAATCACCAGAAAAGTGTTAAAAAGGTATATGGACCCTAACTTACTTCCATTAACAAGAAAATTCATCAAATGAAAAACCTGAATGCGAATTTAGTTGCACCTGGAATTTAGAAAAAAGACAGTATGAAGCAGTTAAAGAAATAATTTTTGTGTACGCACATTTACTTTTTAAGGATATAGACATGTTTACTATCATGCACTATCATGCTACATCCAAACACGGACGATAATTCTCAAAAATTACAAATGAGAATACTCTGAACTTCTTTTTGCACAAGGAGCACCCTTGCCACCACCCAGGCATTACAAACTAAGGGTATTCTGACCACTATCTTTGTGAATGTTTTGTGCTTGGACTATTTAGTAATATCCTTAAAGTTGACTACATAGCTAAGAATTTAGGAAACCAAAATGCTCAGATAAGCATAATATAATCAGCTTTAACTCAATGTGTTTGGATTAATAGTAATATCCTTAGAGTTGAGTATATAGCTAAGAATTGAGGGAACCAAAATGCTCAGATAAGCATAATATAATCAAATTTACCTCAATGTTACCTAAGGTTTCCCTTCTACTAACGGTTTTTAGATAATCTTGCATACACTTCGATTACACCTCTGTTTCCTTGGGAATCCAACTATGGAAGACTGGCTAAAATAATCAACTGAAAAACTATTAACACTTGACAAGAACTAGTATGTGGATCAATCACGAAAAAGCATTCCTTATTCCCAGAACATGCAAACTAAATGCTACTCCGACCAACAATTAAAAAAGTTGCGAACAACAATATTTATTAACACATTATATAATAAAAAATTATGTTCTCACAGTATTAGAGAAAAAAACATAGCATAGACTGTACATGATTCTAGATTAATTAATAGCTTGATAGAGTTGTTCTTAATTGTATTAGCTCACTAATATGTTACAAAGAGCAATGTGTGCCCCGCCAACTCAACTATTTTTAGTAATAACACACATCAATCTTGTAGATAAACAGAAAACATGGGTTCTGATCCTACCTGCTTGACTGCTTGAGTTCAATAAATGATCATATATGCTCATGGTGATCCCCTACTTTCTGGATACACACAAGTGCTCATAGGTCTCCACTTATGTAATCATTGCCCAGGCAAGGATATATTATAGACAGTAGACACTTAAATACTAGATTGCTAGGCAACTATTTATTTTTACAACACCTACAAAAACAAAATTGAACTATTTACACAATTATTATTTTATATTTCCACTTAGTACCAAAATCCAGGTTTTTGAAATGTCTATATCTTCTTCAAATTCTTCCTTTCCCATAAGGTTATTCAGTTAAGGCATTAGAACCATTTTTTCCCAGTTAAATATAGTGTCCTAAATTAAGAGTGCAAATTTAGGGTGGCAATGTCAGAGACGACACGAACTCAACTTGGCCTAACTCGATTTTACCAAACCCGAAAACAACACCTCACTAAACGTCAATTAGTATAGAAATGAATCATTTCTTAAAATTTCATACCCTAACTTATACATCCATTTCTGTCAAAATTCAACCTTCAAAACAAGAAACCAAAACCCGAAATTGCCAGTACTAAAAAATTTACAACAAATCATTCATGTCAAATATCCATAATAATCTGAACCAAAACCTATCAAAATTTCAATTGTGTAATCATGATGCAGTTCTCTACAAAAAGAAAACAAATACATAGTCCAACAATAAACTTGCACAAAAAATCATAGAAACCGGAGATAATTAGCACCATATAATATAATCTGATATACAATCATACAAAACAAGAAATACATACAAATACATATAAACACATATAAAGAAGAGAGACATTAGACATACCAATGCAACAAGAGAGACAAGTGCATAAGCAGCACAAAGGGCATAGAAGATATCTCTGTGCCATTCTTGTTGCTGATTCAAGAGCACGTTATCTCCTCCACTGTGAAAACCCATGTGATTTTTCAAGAAAATGGTATGTATTTTAGTGAGAAATGAAAAATTGAGAGAAAGGGTAGTAGGTGAACAGTAATTGGGATCAAGAACAAGAAAGAGAAAGCGGGGTTTTGTTGTTTCAATACGTTTGAATAGCTGTTTTGATTAACTTATTTAAATAATTATTTTGAAAAAAATTGTTTGGTAATAAGCTGTTTGAACCAGTTTTTTGTATTTAAATTAGGGTCATGACAAACATCTAATGCAAAAAGTTCTTAAAACTAACTTTTTCAGAATTAGCTTTTTCACATCAATAAGTTATTTCAATCAGTTAACAACCAAACACACCTATTAGAGAATTCATCTGGTCAAACCTCTAACTTAGCTCAATCCTCTAATTTTTACTCAAATATCTAACTTCCAAACAAGTCCTAGATATTTTCCGGTTTCGTGGGTGAATGGGTGATGCTTCTTGGGATGAAAAAGATTCTATCGGGCTGAAAATGTTTGGGCTCACACTTTAATCAGGCCTGTTTGGACTGAGCTTATCGTATATATTGAGGCCTTTTCAACGTCCAAAATTGTGTTTTTATCTGGATCTGGACGGTACAAGGGTCCGTTTGGATTGGGTCGTATCTGAGAGAAAATTAAAAATAAAAAATCGAGTTTTGGTAATTTACGAAAGAATTAAAATAAGATTACATATTAAATTCAAAACTCAACACTTTACTTTTAAAATTTTCTCAAAAATTAATTTTTAAGTTTGAACACAACTCAACCCAAATATTAATTTTAAAATTATTTTTAAAATTTTTAAAATGAATTCATTCAAATCACTCAAATATTATATATATATATATATATTTAAAATCAGTTAATTATGTGAGATATTTTAATGTAACTAGTGGTCACTTTGATTATTATTATTAAGAAGCAAGTTATGAGGTGGAAAGATAATAATAAATCTAAAATATTATTATAAAATTGGAGGGAAATGAGGTGGAATATTATTGAGAATTATAGTTATTCTATAAATATAGATAATCAAATTAAGTTGTGTAAATGTTTTTGCAAGATAGAGAATGAGTTAGAACATTATATAGAACTAAACCTAAAACTCGTGCGAGGTACGGGTTTGGTCTATATTTCAATTTTAAGAAATAAAATTGTGTTAAAAATATTTTTTACATTTTTTAAGTTATATTTATATTTATTAAATTATTGTGGATTTTAAGAGTTAAAAACAAATCATTTTGTACAATTTGATTAATATATACTTATGAGAAAAGTGGTTTTAAGGTTGAAGTCAAGAAATTACCTAATAACATACTCTTTCTGTTTTTTTATATAAGTCGTTTGACTTTTAAAATTATTATTTTTAAAATTTTTCTTCAAAATTTTAATTTACAAAAAAAACTGATTGAAAATAATAATTTTAACTATGCGGTCAAAGTACTTAAAAATACGTGTGGAAAAGTCAAACGACTTATATAAAAAAACGGAGGGAGTAAGATTTTTCAATAGAAAAGTTGAATGACATTTTTGTAATACTAGTACTCACCCCATGCATTCACAAAAATAGCTTTCATGTTGTATTATTTTTTAGTATAACTTTAGATAATTACTTTAAGGTCTTCCTCAGGGCCCTCAAACTCTATACTTGTTAGCGTGCGTAATTATTTATATTTATACATATATTTGCTGAGTAAGTAAAGTAATGGTAATATATGGTTTGAATAATATAATTTATTTAAGGATAAAAAATCACTCACAAATTCAAATCAGCCTTTCTGCTAAATCAGCTATACATATGATATATGTATCTATTCAGTTTTCCTCTTATATTACTTTCAAATCTAAGAACTTGATTGTATATATGCACGATTAAGTCACCAAACTCTAGGATTGATATTTCTTTAACACTAACTAATTAGAACTATATCTACCAAATAAATAGAATTTTTTTGTCTTTCTTCTCCCATCTTATCTACTTCATTTGAAAGCCCTATGATCGTGATTTCTACAGGTGAAGTTAAGTTTATAGGGCTGAAATACGCATCATCCAAATCCGTATACTACATAGACGTATATATATCATGCGGATGTATCTATTCACGCAATAGCAATATGCGGATGTATTGATATACGCAATACCACCATGCGTACAAGTTTTTGTGTCTTCTCACGAAGCATATTTGGTCGGTATAAAGGATCATTTTTTGGGGACCGGGTAATTTGGTTACGTTTTCCCTGAATTAGGCATATAGGGCTAGGGATGAGCATTCGGTCGGTCCGATCCAGAACCGAACCGAATAGATCGAAAATCAAATTATTTTTTTTGACAGAACCGAACCGAAATTATAATTGGACTGAATCAGAATTTCGGTTCGGTTCCGGACTGAATAGACCGAAATATATATTTATATATATAATATAATACATAATATATATATATATATAATATAATACATAATAATGTATAATATATAATATATAATATATAATGTATAATGTATATGTATAATAGATAATATATATTATACATTATATATTATATATTATATATATTTCGATCTATTCGGTCCGGACCGAATTTTTAAAAAAAAAACGGACCGAACCGATTTTTATTTCGGTCTATTCAATCCGGAGCGAATAGACCGAATTTTCAGAAAATCAGGACCGAACCGAACCGACTTTTGCTCATCCGGTTCTTCGGTCTCGGTCAGGTTTTGCTCATCCCTATATAGGGCCAACACCCTTTATACAATAATTTATATTTATATTTAATTAATTTCTAATTAATTTATATAATTATATAGTGATTGATCATATTAATAACTATTTATAATTGTTATTTTACGATGAATATTTTGCTAATTTATGATAAAATTAAAATGTCATTTTATAATTTAAAGAATATAATTATCATTTTATCGTAAATATTTTGTCTTACTAACTTTTATTTATATTGTGCTCAAATACATGTGTTGTATTTCAACATTTAACTTATAACTAAGATATATATGAAATAAACATAATTATGAATGATTAAATATATAATTATTAATAAATATTAGTGAAGTAAGTATGAGTAAAATAGAATATTTAATAGATATTATTGAATATATTAATGGATGAAAGATAATTAAAATAGAGTATTTAATAGATATTAATATGAGTATTTATGATTAAATTGGCTTAAGTTGGCCTATTAGACATATAATAATAGATAATAGATTGTAGTCATTTAACCAATATAGTCAATCAAATTAAGTTATGTAAATATTTTTACAAAATAGAGAATGAGTTGGAGAAGCATATTATGTATATAGATTGAATAAATATGTTGCCACATATGATATATCTAAGGACTTTATATGCATAACCTTAATTTCCCGTTTTTTAGTATGCTATTTAATTAATATAGGATATATCTAAATGTGTTACCACACGGGATATATTTAAGAGTTTTATTGTATATATACAACACAATTTTATAGTATCACTTTTTGAACATCTTGATGACATATAAAGAATTCTATAGTACAACTTATTATAAATATCTTAACATCAAAAAAATAATCGACATAGGCGTTACTAGAATTGTCACAGTTACCAATTCTCAAGTAGAACAAGCAAAAGAATGAGAATTATATTTCAAAATAACTTCAAATTATGATTAATCGGATGCTGCAGGTTCTTATCTCTTACCTAATTATAGATAGTAACCAAAATCTACATAAAAAACATTAGAAATCTGCATCTACCTGAACCTAATTAGGAAACATAAACGTGATTAACTAAACTTACTAATCATGTAAATTACTCTATTGTATTCGAAGAAAGAAGCATAATCCACTGGTTTGGTTTTGAGGATTTTGAACGCAAGAAGAATTGTTTCTAGAACCAGTATTGATGCATTTCTTTGCTAAAATATATGGAGAATAATAAGGATCATAATTATGTATGCATAAGTGATCATTATTTCTCAATTGATAGGTGGATATTGATTCTCAAGTACTACGTGTGTTGTTACACTTTGCCGTAATAGAAAGGGGCAAATAATCCCAACAACTACTAAACAATATGGAGTTCCCTTCAATCGAATTGTGTTATATTTCTTTATAAGTCCACTTACTATATCTACGAAAATCTTGTAGGGTTTTATACACTCGCGGAATCATGATATAACAATTTAAATCGATATAAAATCCATATAATCGCATATAAATCATGGATACGAGTATGTGATTGAATTCTAACCTTTAAAAGCGATTCAAGGATGATAATAAGAGATCCTAGTAGCCGCTCCTCAGCGTGTGAAGCACTCCAAAGGTATCCACCAAGAGCTTGAGTCAATGGAGGAAGAAAGAGGCTTGAGAGAGAATCAAGTTTGCCTCATTTTTCTACTTCTTATAAAATAAAATAGGGTTTTAGCTAATACGGTTTACAATGATATATTTATAGGCAAATATTTCAGCCGAATAATTTCTATAAAATAATATAATTATTAATTCCTACAATTAATTAATCTCGTTAATTAATTAATTAATAATTAAAATTATTTTAATCATTAATTCTTTTTCTAAACTCTTTAGAAAATAATTCTTCCACTTAATTTAATTTCTTAAATTAAATATTTAATTAATAATAATAAGAACTCATCTTATTTAATTTATAATCAATTAAATCTCATTTAGTCAATTATAAAAAAATGCCAAGTATTTATTTATTTCATAGATAAATAATAACTAGCTATTATTAATTAATTCCTTCACCAATAATCCAATCTCTTTTATGGTGTGACCCTTTAGGTTCAATATTAAGCCAATAGTAGAAATAAATAATAATAAAACTATTTTATTATTATTTATATGAATTCTTGAAAATTCATTAAATATAATTAGTATGATAATTATACTTATTCTACATCGTGAGGGATACTTCTCAGCATATCGCGACTATCCGGATAATATGAATTCACTGCTTAGAATATCAAGAACCTATTCAGTGATTGGTTACCGTACAATAAATTCCTTCTACCCTACAATGTCCCGATTAAATACAAGGCATGGATCTTGTGTCAAGCCTATCTAATTTAATCATATGCTTTCTTATTCATAATGTCTAGTTCTATTTAATGTAATTAGAAACTCCTTTCTAATTTTATTCACTCTAGCCAGAGATTTCTGAACTAGCATAATTAGAATAGCATAGAACATTATCTTCTTTCACTAGAAGGGATAGATCCTTTATTGATCATTCACTATCTCCATGTGCATATCCCAATATCCAGAAAAATTCTAATGATGTCCATGAAACTAAAAACTAAACCAAAGTATAGTTCATTGCACACAAGATTACTATAATGATCTCAAGTCAAAGGACACTTGTACAACCACCACTATATGAACAACTATTGACATGTGAGTGAACTCCATTAGTTGTTCAATTGATCTAGTCATGTTCAGTGAACTTATTTCCTAATAAGCACCTGCATACTAGTTATAGTGTCACAACACAAATATCTATGAGAATAAACATCATTCCTTGAAAGTTAGCACAGTATATACTGATCTTTACGGATAAATTAACTTCCAATTAGTTATCCTATGACCAGGAACTATTTAAGTTTAGAGTTATCATCATTTATATCTCATTATTATAATCTCATTATAATTCTAAAAGCTTTACTCTGAACTATGAAATATCTTATTTAAACATTTAAATAGACAAAGCTCGTAATAGAAAAAAGTCTTTTATTAATATAAATAAAATTGAATAAAATTACATGAAAGTTCTTCCTAACTCGTCATACATGATTGGACTTAGGACACATTACTTTCAAATCTGTCACATGAATATCAGTATGATCATTCACACTAAAGAATTGACTAGTTGCTTAATGGTACATTCTCAAATAATGTGATGCAACAGAGTTTAGGTATGCATAAGTTAATCAAATGCTCAACTACATAAAATTAGTAGAATGATCAGTAAAAATTTAAAAAATATAATAAGTATTATTCATTCATGTATGCAAAATTCTCACTTACTATTGCAGTAAGATCACAAGAATGAGTATAAAGTCAGATTCACATATATTCTATTATTAGAAAAGTATAAAAACCAATAATTTAAAAAGATATGAGCCAAAGCCGAGGTGACAAAGTTCTAATAGGTTGTGTTGTCATGTTACTATCTTAAAGATGTTAGACAGAGAATTTCAGTATCGTTTTGAACAAATTACCATAAAAATATTTCTTAACACCAATTGGCATATTAACTATTCTTTTATGTTATTAACAAATTATGGATGTAGTTTAGCTATATGTGGGCACACTTTTACAAACATGAGTGCAAATGATTTAAATTCTAAATGAAATTGAACAATATACAAACCAATAAAATTGAAATGTACCTTGGATTATCTGTTGTACATATAAATATTTGACATGGACATCAAAGTTCTAATATGTGTTCAACTAGTTTCCATATTACTCTTCCACGTCTTGTTCGTTATCTCTTAGATAGTAGCTTATCAGTAAAACTCATATATTCCAATTTAAATATTACTTTACTAAATATGCTAAAAACAACTCAAGAATATATTATCATGAGTGTTATTCCCCAACATATTAACACCAAATTCAGTTATATACAACAACATCAGACTCTTTGGTCAAAAATGAGGTGAACTATTAGAAATGTTTTGTAAGTCACCTTACTAAAATGGTATATTTTCGATATAAATGTAGTTAAGTATCTCGTATGATGTATATATAGGGTAAAATATTAGTAAAATTAATTATAGGATATGTTTCTAAAGTCAACTAATTAAAATTGTTTAACTTCAATCTAAATTCAAACAAAAAAAATATTTTTAAATATTTTAAACATCACATCTTCATATTTAAGTGATGTATATACATTAATCAACACTACAATACGTGTAAAGGTGAATGAAGTAACACTTGAATTTGTACAGAGGTGAACGAAATTGAAAAGAACTCGATATAATGAGTGTCGATGCCTAAATATTTAAGAATAAAATAGAATAAATTACAGAAAAACATAAATAATATGATATGTGTACATTATATGAGATGAACTTAACTACATTTATATTAAAAATATATCATATTAATAAGTTGACTTTAAAAACCCATTATTATAGTTAACTTTACAAAAAATTCAACGTATATGACAAATAATATATAACTATTTTAATAAAATACAGTGACATTTCATCTTTTTTATTTTATAATTTTTTTTGATGAAATGTATAAGTTTAAAGCTTTTAGTTTTAACATAAAACTAGAAATTGATAATTTTTATAATTATATTTAGTAATTTATCAATTTTTCATTCATATAAATACATATATACAGTTACACACACTGTATATCATCACATGCTATAAATACAATCATATCACCTTATATCACCAATTCACCACCACTATCTTCAATTACCTCCATCACTATATAATAATTGATTTTGACCATTACCCTATATTTACACAAGAATTACCACTTAAAAATTTTATTATAACAATTTTTAAATCAATCTTTACCGACTACCACCTACAACAAATATCACTTTAAATAAAATTCATCAAGTCTAAAATTTAAACATAATATATGAGCATAAATTATGAAATTAAAACTTCAGTCACGAAATCATACTACGTAATCACTATATGTGAGTGTTTGGGGTTCCCTTAAGTTAACTTATATGGACATTAAGTTTGTTTCAACCTATCAGGATGTGTTTGGGTAATTTATAAAACCAGCTTTTATACAACTTATCCTTAGATATGAAGAAGTTAGCTTGCGTGTACTTTTTTCTTATTTTTACCACCTTCTTTCATTTTTTTATTATTAAAGATCAGTTTCTTTCTTTTATCATTTTACTTGTATTTAGTGGGTGTTATTCAAGTAATTTTATTTTATTTAAATATTTATTTATTTATTTTTATAATAAATAAATAAATTATAAATAAAAATTTATCAAATACTTTACTGAACTTATAAGTAAATTTAACTTATCACTTATATGTCACTTATAACATATAAATAATAAGTAACCTTTTTAAAATAAGTCAAACGGGCTCTATTATTGACATAAATAATTATGAAATCATACTACAAATAAATAATTTATGTTTTGGAAATCACCAAAATATATTAACTAATTTCTTTCCTGTAGAATCATAAAATAATTTAAATATTGATGATGACCTATCATCAAGTTGGATTTGTGTATAAATAAAATTATAAATGATTATATATATTGCAACTTACTAAAAATATGATTATAATTTATTTGATTTGAAAAGATGTCCGGTGAATTACTATCCGTATTTTAATATAAAAATATATGTATGTTTAAAATTATCTATATTAGTTTCTAATTAAGTGACCGTGATTTGTTTTAAAATTTCAGGCTAATTTAATTTTCATTTCAACAAAATCTATATACCCTCATATTGTAAATTTTTCAGGAAAAACCAATATTATATCTAAAATTTTATTCAAGAATATTAATTAATTAATTATATAAAAAACAATCCAATTACAAGTTTACCATCCTTTGGCTTGGGAAAGAAGAATCTTTTCCATCTTTCTCTTCTAAAACCCTTTCCCCCATTATTTCTCTCACTTCTTAAACCCTACCAAAACCCCCAATTAGCCGACCCACAATGTAATATCCTCATTTTTTTCTATATATTAATTTTAGTTATTGAATATATATATTTAATTATATATGTATGGGTGTGATTTTGTATATTATATATAGTTAAAATATATGATTATAAAAGTATTAAAATAGTTATTTTTGTTTTAATTAGAATATATATATGGCTATCTTTTATTTCGGAAAGTTTTTGAAATTTGAATTGGTTATTATACTGATATTATGAGTATTAATTTTGACATCAATTAGGGATTGTGTTAAGGGTCAGGAATATTATAAATAGAGGCTTTGGGTTAAAGAAAAAGACACACAAAGTTAGTCAGATAGTTTCACTCTAGGTAATGTCTTGTTTCTCTAGCAATATTTTTATGTCCATAACAATTTCTTGATGTGATATATAATTCATATATATTACATTGAGTTTTTGTAAACAAATCTTAGTTATAACATTTTGTTTTATGTTCTTAGCAATTTCTTGATGGGATATATAACTCATATATATTACATTGAGTTTTTGTAAACAAATCTTAGTTATAATATTTGGTGTATATATATATGTATGTATATTATGTTGATTCAATTACTCATCAGTTAGCCATGTTATTGATACTTATTCTTAAGATTTGATTATGTCAAGCTTTATTTAAAATGTAAAGATTGACGGATCCCTATTTGTATAGTTGTATTGTAATATTACGAATGGCTATGGTGCTACTACTGTATATTATATAGTAATTTTGACTTGTTTTAAGATTGGGTTATGTCAGACTTTATTTACAATGTAAAGTTTGACAGAACCTTAATTGTATAATTGTATCGTATGGTGCTACCTACTCTCCTGTATAGTATGTAGTATTTTAGCCATTTTGGGTCAAAGCCCTTTTTGTAAATTTTAATAATGATTACATTTCTGCATCGGTACTATTTTATTATATCACCACCATTTTATTATATTGTCATTATGTTAGCACAAATTTTTGTACCAAACACCTCTTTTATATATTGTTATATTTATTATTTAGTTATAGTTTTGTAGCACATATATTTGTCAATGGATTTGGTCAACAATACTAATATGTTATTTTTCGTTGTTGTTGTTGTTGAATATGTGATTAATTTAGGATCTCTTCGTGAATAGCTTGATTGTTGATTGAGGTAAGTTTCTCTCCGAACCATTAGTTAGTTTTCGAAATGTATATTTATATGTTTAAACTCTGAAAATTATTGTTTATGTGCCATATTTTATTTTATCAAAATATGGTCAAGTGGTATTAATTTAATTTCGTTATCGTTAAAATGTAATATTTTAGTACCCCAGTTTAGTCTTTGTATTGGACCCGTTAGTACTTGCGTTATAGTTCCGGAACTAGCCTTCGATACCTTACTAGGGCGCACCACTTTTGGGCCCTTCGGGGATGTGCACTTTTATCGATACCTTAATAAGGGGCGCAGTATTAGCAATTTTGTGTTAAGTACCGTGTCACCGGGTAAGTGGCCTCAATATTAAACTGTGGGGATAAAAATGTTTTCGGATTTTGTATCGAAATTATTATCGTATTGTATATCGAAAATTGTTTCAAATTGATATATTCAGTTTACTTGTTGTTACTGTACTTACTTGACCAGACTAGTGGCGAGGTTAGTTACTTGCTGAGCTTTGTAGCTCACTCCTTTCTAATATTTCAGGTTATATTTGGGATGAATAAAGACGCATCAAGCATGCTACGGGACACTTTAATTTTATATCTAAGTTTTAGTATTGTTTATTGTAAGAGCTGCGTCTCTTATTTGTGAACGTTATTTATTATTTGACCTTCAGTTGTACGTTGACTTGTCTTTTGCCATCAATAAATATGCATTTTTTTTGTTTTAGTGGCTTTTCCATATAAGTTTAATATCGCAAAAAGCCGTGATGTTAGGCACAAAAACCCTAATTCATCAGCCAAGATCACAACTTTACCGATCCAATCACACACACACATGTCGAAGCTAAATAGTAAGTTGTTGAATCTTGAAAACCCAAGAATATGGGCAGTGATCGGAGTCACCGTGGCCGGAATTGTGATTCTTGCGGAGTCACAACGGCGTAAAATGAAAGCAAAGAAGATGATAATAAAAGAAGATTATGGGGCTTTTATTCAAAGATTTCAGTTGCTCCCTTTTGCTCAACCCCCTCCTCCTGCTGCTAGATTGTCACTCTCTGCCTTAACTTTTGCTGTCAAAAACATTTTATATTCGCCTTTTGTTTTACTACCATTTATATGCTTATGGGAAAAAGTTCGAAACTTTATACTAATTTTGCTGGAAAAATGAGAAAAGATCATCTTTTTTGCATAACTAGAAGTGGGTTTTGCATGATTAGATAGAATCTTGATCTTTTAGGTGTATGAATGTGTGTGTATTTTCAGTGAGTTTTAATTTGCTATTTGTATTATTTGTGGTTTTTTTTGTTATATTATGAAGTATGTATCATGTTCTGATTAAATGATAATCTTATTTATATATTTTTGGGGCCTTGAATAGGAATATCTATTTAGTGAGTCTTGTAGAGTTTGTATTTTAAGATTTTATGTAGTGGAACATAAGGATGCGTGTTTTTTGAAGTTGAGGTGGGTTTTTGGTTGCAGTTTTGATGTGAAGGATTATGCGACTGGGTTTGGTAACCCGGATTGGAAGAATACTCATGAAGCTGCTGAGAAGACTGCATTGGTGGTAACTACTCTTTTGAAGAATGGGGCTACTTGTGTTGGCAAGACTGTTATGGATGAACTGTGTTTTGGGTATGCTACCTCTCTATTTTCTTTTGATATGTTTGAAAGTACAGAATTCAAGATCACTAACTGTGTCATGAAATTTTGAACTATTAACCTTGGACTTGGGACTTGGCACTTGGCACAAATAAAAAAAAATAAAATGAGCTTGGACTTGGGCTTTCTCTCCCAGATCTATTTTCTCTAAAGAAGAAAACTATTACTTAAAGTCTCTATCTCTCAAAAATTATTTCTTTGGGTTTCAAACTAAGAATGCTCAAGATGCCCCTCATATATCAGCTATGGTTGCAATCATTTTAAACTCTGTCTTCCTCCATGTCATTAGGGATTTAAGTATTTGAATGCTTTTCTTGTACTTGATTCCAGGATTACGGGAGAAAATGTGCACTATGGAACCCCTACAAACCCAAAAATGCCATCTCATGTTCCTGGAGGGTCATCTAGTGGTTCAGCTGTGGCTGTTGCATCAGAGCTTGTTGACTTTGCTCTTGGTATGACTTTTTAGTTCAATTAATATAGAAATCAATTTTGTATACATCACTTTCTGGTAAAGCTAAAGCTTTAGTGTACCTGTGATGAACATGAGATTGTATGAACTTAGTAGTACTTCTTTTCCTCGTAAATCTCTTTGTGATTGCTAACCGTTTGATCTATTCTATTTATGATCCATTAACTTTTTGTAACTCCAGCAATAATAATAGTTGCAATTTGATTCCCACAACTTTGTGCTATTACCCGTCAATTTTGGAATGAAATTAAGGAATTCGTAATTATACATTTTCCGTTTTCATCCTATTTCAATGTTCATTTTCTAGTCTTTCACACTATTGGTTTACATCACTTAGGGGGTGTATTCAATTCGGATTGTAAAAAAAATTAACGGACTAATGATAATCCATGGATTTTTAAAGATTGTAGTTAATTTTAATTTTACACAAGTCTGACAAAGTTGATATAGAATCTTGCTAATTTAGTGAAGATATATGATAAATCCTTTTAAAATCTCATGTATTTATTAGAGGTTTTTAAAAGTATAAAAAACACTGAGAAATCCATAAAATCCACCATTTTATATAATCCAAAAAAATCCATTAGTATTTGGAATACTGCTAGATTTTTAATAGACTT
Source organism: Oenanthe sinensis (assembly GCA_028671895.1). Lineage (NCBI taxonomy): Eukaryota > Viridiplantae > Streptophyta > Magnoliopsida > Apiales > Apiaceae > Oenanthe > Oenanthe sinensis. Next base: position 2,782,354 of record CM053803.1, on the reverse strand, counting down.
TTTAAAATCATAATTGAATACCCCAAGATTTTAATGAAAATTTTAAAATTCTTATTGAATGATTTTATGACTTGTTTGCTAAAGGTTTAATAAAGTTCTTGTAATAAGTTTTGCAAGTTCTAGTTTTGTTTGATGCTTTTTGCATATTCTTCCATTAAGATAATTTTCTTATTCATAATGCTGTAGGTACTGATATGATTGGTTGCATCAGAATCCCAGCAGCATATTGTGGTGTCATTGGATTCCGCCCATCTCATGGAATTGTATCTAATATCGGGGTTGTTTCAAGTTCACAGAGTTTAGACACTGTTGGTAGGTAATTAGAATACTAATTTCTACCCAGACTCGCAATAGGTATCAGATTAATTTGTATTGTGCATAAATTTTGTCCTGCATACATTCATATTATATATAAATGAAAAGAGTTAACTACTCGGTTGCGCAAAATCAATAAAATCTCGTGGTTAGTGTTCAGGGTAACCTAATAATTTGTCAGAGATATCTGAGATTCCAAGTCAAACCTTAAGACACAAATGTACTAATGATGCGAGACTGGAATTGCAGTTATTGAATGAAATTCAGAAGCAACTAAATGTGATTCAATCTGAGATAAAAAGTTTAAAACCTAAGAGGTCTTCGTCACTAGACGATTTGCGCATTCATTGTCTTATAGAGGTACTCTTCTTTGCACCTGCTCACTTTCGCATCAGTTCACTGATTTTCTATTATTCTTATTGCATTCTTTAAAAAATAATGCTAAAAATGGACAGGAACTGCTGCATTTTTGGATCTAATCAGAAAAATCAATTCAATCGTTCCAATTCAGGAACCTACAAAACAACGTGTATGGCCGTATGGGATATTTTTCTGTAGCAGCTACTGCCGCTCCAATCTGCTAAAGGTTATGTATAGCTACTGATTGTGCAGGTGTGTTTCTTTATAGCAGATACTTATATGCGTGAAGATATGGATCGTGCTTTCTCTTTGTTTTGTTATATGTTAACACTTAACAACGTACCCAGTATATATAGCACGTTTTGTACAATTACACGATCATACAGTCAAAACTTGCCTGTCAAGGTCCCTTCTTATTATATTTGTCAGTTGGAGAATAGCCGTTCTGTTGCTTTTAACACTTCATCCTCCCTCCCTTTTTCGCTGTTAGACTGTTTGTCTAGCTTCTATAATTTGTAATTGACGAAATTTGAAGGGGTAATAGCTAAAATATCTTTGGAGTATCAGCATTCATTTGTACAAGAAGCTGATGCTGGTTTATCAGCATTTTGGTTCACTCTAATAGTAAAATCTGCTTCGTTGGAATTATTTTTACTCAGAATTACTACTAGATAGAAACACAATACCAACATGTTTAACTATTACTTGTAAATTTAATTCAGAAGATTTTCTTGGTTTAATTGTGTTGCATTATAATATTTTATATTTCACAGGGCTTTGGCTAGCAATATGACCCCCGCGCACCCAAATTCCGGGTCTGCCTTGAGGAGAGCTGATGAAGGTAGGCAATAATTTCTGTATATATCTGTACAACTGGGCCTGACCATCTCTGTTTAAAGAAAGGCTTCTAGTTCTTTAAGTGGGATGTTGTATGACAAGTGGATACTCGATATATACCAGACTAGAATCACATGTATATCTTAGTACTTTTGAATGTTGAACTTGGAGACCAAATTCTCCACTTTCCTTTCAGAAAACTTTATTTGAAACACTTCTAAAAACTTGCATCCTCGTATTTGTTTCAGATAATTTCAGTGCAAACATAGCCAGTATGTATGCAAAAATCTCTCTCCCACAATGTAACTTGAAGGCCTATTGCCCAAGTTGTGTTGTGGTCCAGCCTTTGTTATTGGAAATATAATATTACTGGATCCTTTCTGTTATTAATCTTCTTTAAAAAGAAGATGATAATGACTTCATCTATACTTGATTGCTACAAATAGCTAGTGCTTTAATCTTATGATAGATGTGGGATTTAGTGAGTTGGGCCGCTAGACCTTCCACTAGCTGCTATATATCTCATACTATTTATATCCAAATTTCAAAGTAAACTGGTAGGGTATAATAAACCAGCTACATGTCATTATTAGTTTCTTGAATTTTATTGTATCCACATCTATCCCCCTAATCCACAATATAAGAAGCAATTAATTACATATTTGTCCGAATATATTATATTTATTAATCTCAGGATACGAGTAAACAATGAATTACTCAGCTAATAGCCTGATTGGGTCTAGCATTACTGATATCAGATCACAAGCTTTGAGTACTTTTAATAGACCCGGATAATTTTGCCGAAGGACCTGATAAATATTGCTTCAATTGAGCCATTTCATGAGCCACATCATCCATAGTTGGCCTAGTTAACGGACTGTATTGAGTGCATATGAGTCCCAACTCAATTAACTCCAACATAACATCGCACCATAGTCTGTTCAAAGGCACCACAGCGCCATGAGGCGCATACCTTACAAGCGCTTGTTCAACAATTGGCTCAATCTTGCAAGGGTATTTACTCTTAACCCATTCATGCAAACTTGATCCTTCTTGGAATACTGTATCTGTAGGACGTTTTCCAGTCACAACTTCTAACAAGAGAACGCCAAAACTGTAAACATCTCCTTCTGTCGAAGCTTGTCTGCCCATACCATATTCTGCCAAAATAATATAATTCCTTTTCATTACAGAAGACACATGTTTGACAAAGAAGCATATAATATTGAAGTAAATCGACAGAATTTAACAAGTGAAGCAGCATCATTTTGCTACAGCATTATCTGCAATATTAATTTCTATGACTTAACCTTAGGTATTACTTACCGGGAGCAATATAACCGAGGGAACCACAAAGCAAGCCATCTGTAGAGTCACAGGAAGCAGAATCATTGACACAGACACTCCCATGATCACTCCCTTTAACCAATTTTGCAATACCAAAATCACTCACCAAAGCTGTCATGTCATGGTCTAGAAGAATGTTGCTTGGTTTGAGATCACAGTGCACTACTTTGACTGGAGAGTAATGATGCAGATAGGCCAAACCTTCAGCTACATCACTACAGATATTTACTAACTGAACAAAGTCCAGTCTGTGGTTCCACAAGCAGCTCGGATACAAATAGCTCTCAAGGCTACCATTTGTCATAAGTGGAAGAACAATAGCCTTGAAATCTGGCCTGCTGCATGTTGTAATGATCTTGATCAAATTCCTGTGTCTTGTCCTCTTTAGAACTTGGCATTCTCTCTTAAAGCTCTTCCCAGACAATTCTCCAGCTGTTCTTGTGCTGATTACTTTCACAGCTATTTTTGTGTTGTCTTCAAATATTCCCTTATAGACATGTCCAAATTGACCTGACCCAATTAAGCATGCATTGCTGAATCCACCAGTGGCTTCAATGAGTTGTTGATAAGAGATTTTTGGGTGTTTATGTTCGTCTCCTTCATGCTCATCTTCTTCCATTTCTGGACAGGTGGAAGTTGTTAATTTCCTTCTTAAATTTAACTTTAGTGCTACCAGGTAACCCAAAATGCACAAGATGAGAATGATAAAAAATGAACTGATCACAGCAGGTAAAATTATGACACCGTAAGTTCTCTTCCTTGGACAGCTACGCATGCCTTTTATGGAGCCACAAAGATGGGGATTTCCCATAAAAGAATCAGAGGACAACCCCGAAAATGCCCCTTTGTTTAGTACAATCCCAGCGAAGTTGTTGAAGGAGAACTTCATTTCTTTCAGTGTTGAAGATGCCTGCAGAGATTCTGGTATTTCCCCACTTAAATTGTTAGAGGACACATCAAGTCCTTTAAGGTAAGGGAGTTTCCCAATTGATTCAGGTAGAGAACTTTCCAAGGCATTACCCGAAAGATTAAGGTACTCTAGGGCGATGCAGCTGCCAATTTGTGGAGGGATTTTCCCAGAAAGATTGTTTGACGAAATATCAATTGCTAGAACCATATCCATTTTACTCAGCTCTAATGGTATAGGCCCGTGTAAGTTATTCACTGACAAGTTCAAGTACAACTTCAAGCTATTTAGTCCTGCCACTTCATTTGGAATCACCCCAGATAGTCTGTTACGAGAAAGGTCCAGTATCTCTAAGTTAATGCATTCTCCAAGGCTTGGTGGTATGGTACCTGATAGCTGGTTGTCGTGTAGCAAGAGACTTCGTACCTGAGTAAGATTGGAAAAACTATCCGGTATTGAACCTGAAAGTTGGTTCTTTGACAAATCAAGAAGGCCTAAGTGAGGAATATCACCAAAAGCAGATGGAATGTCACCCGAGAGTGCATTGTTAGACAAATAAAGCCTCTCAAGTCTTTTCATTTGACACAGTTCACGTGGAATCGAACCGTTTATAAAGTTACTAGACAAGTTAAGAAGTGTGAGGTTGAAAAGTTTTGAAATGTCAGGGGGAATGGAGCCAAAAATGAGATTGTTTTCGAGATGAATTTGTACAAGGCTAGTTGGGAGATCACCAATAATAGAAGGTATCTCACCACCGAGACTATTGCCAGCCAACTCAAGTTCTTGCAAGTTTGAGGAATTTATTAAAGAGGAGAAAAAGGTATGGAGGTTAGTGTTATCATTGTGACTTGAGAAGTTGTTATATGATAGAAAAAGGAACTGTAACTGTGGCATTTTCTGTACAATCTCAGAAGGTAGGTTTCCATGTAACGAATTTGATTCTAAATCTAGCCATTCGAGATTTGAAGAGTTTGAAAGAGCTTGAGGGACTTGACCTACAAGTTGATTGGACCAAAGCAGAAGAAACCTTAGCCGTCTAAGATGACATTGATTGTTCATACGAATCTCGCCACTAATAGAATTGTTGGATAAGTCCATGTATTCCAAAGAAGATGTGTCATTACAAAAAATTGATCTTGGGATTTCACCGCTGAGATGGTTACTCCCTAAATCGAGATATACCAAGTCACCAAGAAAACCTAGCTCACTGGGGATTGTACCTTCGATAAGATTTGTAGATAAGCTCAACTCTTTGAGGTGAAAAAGTAAACCAATCTCAGCTGGAATGTGGCCTTCAAAGAAGTTCTTGGACAAATCAAGAACTTTCAAGTAAGAAAGCTTGGAAATGGCTGGTGAAATGGTGCCTCTAAGTGAAAGGCCACTAAGGTCGAGACTTAACACTCTTGTTCTATTGACATTGCAGCTAATACCTGACCAGTTGCATACTTGCAACTCAGAGAGTTCCAATTATCAAGAGAATTTTTTGGATCAGAAACAACCCCAAATTTGAATGAAAGAAGTGAAAAAGCTTCATCATTTGGTATCCGAGAATAATTTTCTTCTCCGGACACAATACAGAATGCCATGAACAAGAAAAGAGAGTTGAACATACAATACGACCCCATATGCATGTATGATCAAAGAGATAATATATATTTGAAGAGGGAGGGGAGAGAGAGAGAGAGAGAGAGAGAGAATTTATGGTCGAAAAAAGATGCACCAGAGAGAGAGAGGGAGGGAGGACATGAGAATTTATGGTAGAAAAAAGATGCACCAAGAAGGGTTTTATGATCAAGAAAAAGCTAGCTAGCTAGAGATTTCAGTGCAAGGAAGAAACCATTCGGTTTTTTAAAGAAACAAATCTTAAAATCCTCTTTTGTGCCTAACTGTCATTGAAGTATTGAGCGTTACATTTCGCGCCTTAGTTCTTTGACTGTGACCTTTGCCAATGAAAGCTGGGAACGTGTGAATAACATAACAGAGATTTAAGCTTATTAATATGATTATATTAAGCTGACATATCTATGTCATTAGGCCTAACTAATTCATTTAGTCCTTAATCATCACCAAGTACAGGCCGGATGTATTTGAATTGCTTGTGGGATATGATTTCATGTGTTAGTTCCTTGCTAGCTAGTGGATGATGATTGATGAGTCGTTAAGTTGGAGATAATCTAGGTTGTAATATAATTAAGCACGCTTAATGCCAGAACTTTCTTTAATATGGTAGGCAAGACTATATATGTTGGCAGTAGCTCGCCGACCAATCTATTTACGATAAACTCATGTTTCTAAATTAATACCACAAACCATTTTAATTTATCTGTCTCGTACATTTTTAGTTTATGCATCCTACAAACCAATTACAAATATACCGTTTTAGTAACAAAATCAACAGTCATAGTCCTACATGAATATTCTACTACGCCCCGGTTTGGCTTTCCTCCTTGTAAGTTGAAAATACATATATTTTTCCAACTTACAATTAAAAATCGTCATTTTACAAGTCATATTAGTTTGTCTTTAAACGAAATTGCTCCTCCCTCTGCCCTCTCTGCCGTTTTGTGTAGGACACATTTTATCCGATATTAAGGAATGTATTTAATCCAGATTTTAAAATATTATTTATAGTCCATTGATTTTTATTGATTGTATTTCATTCAAGATTACACGTAGAGTCGATAGATTATCTACATAATTCATAGAGTCCGCGTTGAATCCACTAGAATCTCTCGTACTGGAGAAAGATTTTGAAACATAAAAAAATATAGGAAAATCCAATATAATTCATGGATATTTAAAATCCAACAGTGTTAATAAATTTTTGAATACCCCTAGATTTTAATTAATTAATAATAATTCATGTTGAATACCCCAAATTCTAATTGAATACCCCGGATTTTAAAGTATAGTTTAAAATCCTGATTGAATACCCTCGGATTTTAAAGTATTATTTAAAATCATGATTAAATACCCCAGATTTTTAAAATACAAAATATACTGGACAATCCGGATTGAACACACCGCTAAAAGTCAAAACACAAAGAATGACATGTATATAAAGAGACATAACAAGAATAAAGTTTGACATTTCTGTAGCCACCCCAAATACAAATACAAACACGAAGGTGCATGATGTTTTCATACGATAGAGATTAGTAGGTCTGAATGCAAACCGTTGACATTGTAGGCTAACAAAATACAAACATGGAGCGCGGAGATAATAATCTATGTCCGATAAAAAAAAAGGCACTACAATATCAAGTTGCGCGTTTAACCTTTATATATTTTGAAGGTTTAGACTCAGACTTTAGACTCTGCAATGCACTAGTGCTCAGAAACTAAAAAGGTTAATGTGCATACATGCAGTGCATATGTAATATGTATTAAAAATGTGAATAGTGGTGTAGTACCTAAAAGGTTATGCTAGTTTTTTTCAGGGGACTCGGATATTTAAAATAAAAACATGTGATGAAATTAATTAAAGTATCATTGTTTTACCGTGTGTGTTAGGGTGTTACGTATATACATGAATCAAGATTACAAAACAGCCGATGCCATATAAACGTTGCTGCATAATTCGAATACGACTAACATATGTTTTTTGAGAGATGAGTGACGTGCTTGTATCTTTCTAAAACATGAGCTAATAATATCTGCAAAACTTTTATATATAATTCTATATGTTATCCGTTTAAGTAATTCGATCTATAAGTGATCTCATCTTGCTTTACCAATATATTTCATCTTCTTTTTTGTTGTTTTAGACTTATAGCCGTGTGAGTTTTTACTGTAGTAATATATACTTAATTTTGTTAATGATATGATTATTTTTTTAAAAGAAAACATATTCGCGGTCATCCAAGCTGAGGGAGAGGCTGTTCTTTTTTGGCCTCAATGCAGGATTAAGGTCGCTGGAAGTAGAAACTCACTGACGAAATGTAGACATCTAGTTGATTTACTCTTTCTGAGAAATCGCATGAGAAATTTGATTTTTGTTGCTTTAGTTTTACCAATAGAAACTGTAATAAGGTAGCTCACTCGATAGCCAAAGCTACCATCCTCTTTTGACGAAACCTTAGTTTGGATGACAGAATGCCCTTCTGCTGTACTACGTCTTGTTCTTGCTGACAACTTTTCTGATTGAATAATAGAATTTCTTCTTGTAAAAAAAAGGGGGGTCATCCATTTGTTTATTTCGTATCCAACAAATTTTTTTTGTAACAAAAAATATTGTAGAGTGCACTGGACCATATCGAAGTAAGATAGAGATTAATAGATTATCAGCTGTTTCATTAAAATAACCAATTGAGCTAAAAGGGGTGATAAAATTAGTTAATTTTAGCTATGCTTTGTTTTAAGCAACTTGTTTACTAGTTGTAACGTAGTACTTCTTACAATAGACAGAGGGTGAGAATCCTGACCAGGGAAAATATAGTTGTAGAATAAAAAATAAAATCCAGAAAAGAAGTATAGAATTTTACTCTTTACATAATACATATTCTGTATCGTAAAGCTTGAATGCAGTCATATGCATATGTAGTTTTGTGTGGTGAGAAAATCATTAATTACCATTAAAATTGAACTTTTTAATTATTTTTTGTTTTTATCTTAATGAAAAACAATCAAGAAGTAATGTTACATCTTAAAAAGAATTTGATATGACATCGTGTGGATGTACGATATGTAGTCTTGGAATGTAAATTGGACATGCTAGTATGGAGGTGGTGGGTAGGCACCAGGAGGTGGTGGGTAGGCTCCTGCAGGTGGCGGATAGGCTCCTGCAGGTGGTTGATAGAGTCCTGGAAATGGATTTGTCTGAGGTGCAGATGATTGTGGTTGCGAAAGTCCTGGAAATGGATTTGGTGAACAGGCAGATGACACTGCAATATACATGTTACCACGTTAGTTCAAGTGTTCAGAACAAGCATGATGCAGAAACAAAATTAGGCTTTGTTGAAATTCGATACTCCCTCTTGCTTTCGGAAGCTAGCTGTATTTTTATCATTTGGACTTGTACTTAGGACACCAGCTAGCTTTCTAATTAACCAGACCACGTGTACTTGCAAATTTCTAGGAAGCAAAATTCATATTAATCGCATTGTGACAACTTCTGAAGGGTTATGATCTTAATTTTTCTAACTTTGGAAGTTTTGAGATTTATATGGTTAAGACTTAAGACTAGCTATCAAATAGTATGACATTTAAACTTGAATATTTTGAGCTATGGCCTTGAAGATTACTAAGATCCATTCATTCATTTCAATAAGTTAAAATTGTAAAGCAAAATGTGTGTTTGTGTGTATACCTGGTGGATAAGGAGTTGGGGCTTGAGGAGGGTACTGTGAGTATCCCTGAGCTGCTGGATTATATGGCTGTTGAGGAGGATATGCTGCTGAGTTCGGGGGATATGGTGCTGCCGAGTTGGGAGGATATGGTGCAGCTGCATTGGGAGGTGGGTAAGGCTGTGCTGCTGAATTAGGAGGATAATTAGGATTACTATTGTATGGGGCCGGTGGTGCTGAATTAGGAGGATAAGGTGCAGCTGCAGTAGGGTCTTGATATGGTGCTGTGGGATTTGGAGGAGCATATGGTGCTGCCGAGTTTGGAGGATACGGGGATGGATAAGCAGGATTAGGAGGAGGAGGGTTATTAGGTGCGTATAGTGATGCTGAGTTTGGAGGATATGGGGATGGATAAGCAGGATTAGGAGGAGGGTTATTAGGTAAATTAGTGGGAGGGGCGTAGGGCGCTTGTGGATATGGTGATGCTGGAGGTTGAGTTGTATAATGTGGAAATGGAGCTACCCCTGTATTATTAGAAGTGTAGGCATTGGAGGAAGGCATTGCAGCATATGGTGTTGCTATAGGTGGTGTATTAGGATTAGGCTGCTGGTACAGTGTAGCTGTAGGCGTTGGCGTGGTGGAATAAGTAGGATTTGCTGGAGGCGGGTTTTGAGATATAGGGTAACCAGCAGGAGCAGGCGCATAAGGGGCTGATGGTTTTACCGTCGAAAGTGCTGCATTTGGTGTTGCATAAGTTGATCCTGTTCCTCCGCTAGTATTCGTCTTCTGTGAACCTGATCAATAAACGAACAAAAAATTAGCATAACAATTTATCGCATTTCAAGTTCAACTACTAGCTTTAGAAGACTAATTTACCTTGACTTGAAGAAGCTGAAATTGGAGCCCCTACCATAACTGGAATTGTGTGTGTATGCAGCTTGATTACTTGATAATTACAAACTTGTATATATACAAGTTGGTGACAAGTGATTCATTTCCTACCATGGAAGTTGACTTGTAATCAGAAAGTCGTCGTTCCAACTCAGTGCCGCGAGGATCGAGATCATGTACTAATTCAACACTTTTTTTCCAGCTAATTCCAATTCAACGCTTAGGTTAAGTTAAGATATTCACAACTTGGTTTGCTGGCATGTGTAGAGTTGACTATTTAAAGTTACAATTATCAGAACAGAAGAGAGAATAATACTTATCATAACAGAAGAGAGAATAATACTTCATTGACTACTATTATGTCTACTTTAGCTGAATAATACCCTGGTGCTTTTTTCTCCATCTCGTAGTCTTTGTTTTAATTTTTAAACAACTAAATAGCACCGCATCCATCTTTTTTATATGGTACTGCACACAACTTGGGTTCAGCGATGTGGATGGAGTGAGAGTCTTTTTGGTTTACCATCCAACATATAGTGTAGGAAGCAAGTGAAATACGAAAGCGCGGTTTTGTATTATCCTTCTCGACTCATCACGGATGTCACCAATAAAATTCATTCATATGGATACAAATTTAGTATTTTGAATCGTCAATGATTCTTAATTCAAATACACTACCAACATTTTATACACAGTACGTGACCCATTTCTTAATATTCGTATTATCAAATTATTTAATTAATTTTATTCTTTTATCATGAAACTTTTGTCTTGATGGCGTATTGTTTCTGTTTTTCTCGGGGCTGCATTTTTCTTTTTATTTTGTCACTCTATACCAATTCAATTTGGTAACTAATGGTGGGTTTTATTTTTCCAATGAATACTATTTTGTTTTTGTCTTTTGTCATAAGCAATTTAAATTCACTTCAACAAAAAACAATTTAAGTAATAGAGATAGAAATGGCAAACAGTAACGACTGAACAATATAATGCTCATTTTTCATTATAATCAATATAACATAATGGTGAATGCATTTCAGTTCATATAGTAGCCTGTGTTCATTACTAACCATATATATGAACTTCATTACACAACAATAATAGGACTAAAGAAAATGATACTTTGTTGTTCAAGTGCAATGCTTAAACATGCAAAGCATTATTTACAAATCTGCATATGGTAGCGATCCAGCAATTGACAATGTATCTATCACGGTTGATCTAGAAATATTTGATCAAATTCTATTTTCTTGCAAGTTGAAACATCCAGCTATTTCCAACCTGCTTCACCAAGCACTGACCTTCCTTCCTATAATATCGAGTGGCCAGATAGGCGGATAGGTGTGGCAAGAGTGCGTTTCAATGCCTTCACTCCCAAAGGACTGTTGGTGCTCTGTTACAGCAGGCAATAATGTGTAAACAAACAAAGCATATAATGTGTATGAAATGTTAGAAATGCAATAGTACAAGTATTTAGCTATTTTCAGGGTGAATAGAATTTAGATTACCATTGAGCAAGTTCCAGAGTAAACATGGCAAACGGGGTAATCATGTGGGCAGCAACTATAGCCATCATCACAGCACGAGGCAGCCTCGAGGGGGCAGCAACCCCAATAAAAACATTGCTTTCCGAATGTGAACATGCAGCAGCAAGTGGTGTGTGCCGGGCAAGTGGTGTAACTATCACAAACGTTTTCGGGGAGAACAGGGGAGGGAGGAGTAGGACCAGGATTTGGGGGGTTTTGTCCATTCTTAACAGGATAAGATGGTTCAATTGTTATCCCGCATAGCCCTGATGGCTTATTAGCCACATTACGTTCCATCCTCAGGTAACCTGCTTCTCCCCATGCTGCACCCCACGAGTTCCTCACTATCCAATAATCTTTACCTCCTTCACTCCCATACCCAACAACTACTACTCCATGGTCCACCGCTGTCCCACACTTACCAGTAAATATACCCTGAAGACATCATAGAAGGATAAACAGACTAATTTAGTGCAGTAAAAAAAGAAACTAGTGATTAATAAACATCTTTTCTATTTGTGATCCTGCATTTACACATTATATGTTCTGTTTCCGGTTTCTTTGAAAACAACATTATTGTCAACTATTATGAGGTGTTATTCTTAGAAAGACCTAAGTTAAACATGTATTTTATGCTGTAAAAAAAGAGATTAAGTGTAATTGACAAGATAGAAGTTCTTACCGAGACATATAATTGGAAATCCATGCCACCTGCTTCAACAGCAACACTGATGGGCTGGTTAGCTACAGCCTTTTGCAGCGCCTTCTCGTCGTATACTGGAACATCTTCATAGGAATCAATGGTGACAACCTTAGCGTTTTTCTGCATAAAAGAAATATCATACTTTAGATATTTTGAGATGTTCATTCTTTTTAGTCAGCTTTCATCTACTATCACACACAAACATATAATATGTGTGTAATTTACATAAATGCCGACATATACTGACCCTGTTTTGGTCGCAGTAACCATCCCTGCCAGTGTATGGATAATCCTTGTCCGAATCAATACCACCATTTTTGATGATGAATTCAAAGGCATAGTCCATTAGGCCCCCGTCGCAACCTGCATTATATGATTTATCGCAATCCACCAGCTCTTGTTCGGACAGGGTGATCAGCTCTCCGGTACTTATCTGGTTTATTCCTTCAACCGAAGCAATTGCTGAGAAGGCCCAGCAACTCCCTATATTTTAGACATTCAAGTTATTAGTGAATCTTAATTAAGCTGGTGATCATGTTGAGGAGCAGATTTTCAAATTGTAGTCATAACTTAGATAGCTTATGTTAGAGGTCATGCATGACGCATCACATCCATGTGTTGGACTCTTTAGCAATTAGCATGCGAATCTAACTGTTACAACTTCACTCTATCTTATCTTCTACATTTAAGATATATGACACTTTTAAAAAAAATGATATAACATACCAGAAATGGATTTCCTATTTGCATATTAGAACAAAGAGAACATCAAAAAGTATAGATTCATAACGGTAAAAATGTTTATACGAGGATTCGTTGATAGCATAGTTATAACCGTTGTTCATGATCAGACTTCATTCGTGTGTTCACAAAAAAACTACTCATAAATTAAAAAAAATGAGTAACATGTGATTAAAAAAAACAAAATTCATATCATGGTGAAATAGTGGTCATTATTTACTACTGTATTTATGTATGATCCGATTATTATAATTCTTCAATTTAAAGAGAACAAAATTAAAAACACTTGCGGAATTGATCGAAGAAATGTTATAAAAAAAAACAAGGGAAGCTCACCGCAGCTGCCCTGATCTTTGACAGCAGCAACAGCACCTTTCTCCCTCCAATCAATAGAATCCGGCAAGCTCTCACCCGCAACATAAGCATATCGATCACTCCTCCCCTTGGACAACTTAGGCCTCGAATCTCTGCTCTTAGTTCCCAAGTGCTTGGACCTGTACTCATCATTCGTCAGATCAGCAAACTTGTTCAAACCAAGCTCGTAACTCCTATCAGGATCAGCGTTATGGTTGTCAATGTATCGAAGATTGTTCTTAAAAATCTGGAACCTGGTTTCTTTCTCGTCCAGGGCATTGTATGACTTGCCGTGCTTAACAAGCCAAGAATTGTACAGTCATGATTTCATCATCGGTCCTGATGAGCGTGTTGGATGATGATTCATGAGCTTCGTCGTAGGTTATAATAGACATAGACATGTCGGTGGCTAAGGTTAAGGCGAAGAAGGAGAGGGAGAGTAAGAGTGTGAGATTGTTTGAGGATGTCTTCATGGTTATGTTTGGAGAGGTGATCGAGGAGATGAGCTGAGGAAGTGGTAGGGGAGAGTGTGTTAGTTATATAAGGTCCATGGATAGGATATAGTAATAACTATATTGGATAGGTAGTGTTCGTTTCACAAAAATATATGATGTCTAAAAACATGTTCCAATTTGAATGTCATCTTGATATTCGATTTTGAGTAAATTTTATACATTTTCCTACTAAGTTCAAATTAATTTTATAACGCAAATCTAACTAGTTAAAATGATAAAGGGAAGAATGAAATGAAGTGTTACGAATTTCATTTTATGGAAGTGACAAAGTTTGGAATTAAAATTTAGATATTTTGTTCGAGCTGGAAGGAAATGGAGCGTAAGGAATAAATTATATGAATAAGAGTACAAAGTTGGATGGTGATGAACGAGGATAGGTTTACTGTCATAATGTGGGTATGTGATAGGTTGAAATGGGCAGTGGTAGATGCGGGTCAAAACACAAGAGTGGTAAGTAGAGTATCTGGACACTCTAAAGCTCGAGTTTAGTGTCTGAAAATGAGCCACCACTTCACTCCAGATATTTTCGAGAGCTCCACAAGTTTCATTTGCTGCATGGTTTTTAGGTTATATAAACTACTCTACTCGTAATAATTACCATTCTTGTAAATTTAATTTAACAAGTACTCCTAACAAGAACAGCATTCGAATAATTCAAATTGAAAAACTAAATTACATATAATGAATTAAGTATAAAGAAACAAGTGAATAATTTGTTCTTGTTTTTCTTTTCAAGCGGTCAATTTTATATCATTTTATGGGTTTCTGTCTTTGATTGCGTACAAAAACGAGCCACGTCTGTGTTTCGAAGATTGGCGGTGTGAATCTCGACGGAGTTGAAGAGTATCTCCAACCTTATCTTAACATGCTTCTTAATAATAATATTTTTTCATAATTTTCATCAAACAATCTTCTTTCTCTTCACTTTTATTATTAAATATATTTATAATATTTGTAAAAAGAAATAATATTAGTATATAAGTTGAAGAAAACTTATGTATATTAAAAAGTAATTAAAGAGAGAAGATAGATTCTTAAATATAAGGAGGCAATAAGTGCTCTTATATTATATATAAAGAATGATAATTTTAAATATTTATGATTGTATCTTTAGATATCTAACCATATTTTTCATATTCATTTCTTATTCACTATTTCACTTTTTAATATATAAATATAATTTAAATCATTACAAAATTAATATTTAATATTATTATATTTAAAAAAGAGATGAGAGAGATGAACCAGAGCCGGCGGGAGGGGGAGTTGACCCAGCAACCGGCTAGGGCTTCACAAAATTAAGGAGCCTCAATTTTTTCTCATAAATATATATGTATATATAATATTAATTATAATTAATTTATATATAACATTTATTATAATTAATATTTTAGTAAAATAATTTATCATCAAAAACTCATTAATTTTTTTTAACATTTCACTCATTATCAATATTTTTTATTTTATTTCGATAATATAGCAAATGATCGAAGACCCCAAAAAAATCAATATTGAACTTAGTACCATTAAATCTATTAGACTCACTTTTATAAGTGGTGATATAAAATATTTTATAATTTGGTGGAATTTAAATTTAAAATATAAAATCTTTAAAATTTTTGAGAAATTAATAAAAATACTACTTTTTTAAAATTTGCAATCGAAATCAATTATATATATATATATATATAATTCATAAGAATTATATATAATTTTCTTTAATTTCATATTAATTACAGACTTATATCTCTTGTATTATTTTTTGTTTATAATATATTATAAAATATTATAGACCAAACATATAGGTCTCATATAACTATTCCACAGAATAAAACTTATAATAGTTACATTGGTTGCACACCATATTTTTTAAAATATTTTTAAAAAATATAATTTTACATTGTAAAAAATTATGCTCTAAAAATTTAAAATATTTAATTTAAAAATTAGGGCTTCCAACTTGATGGAGACGCCCTGGCTGAAGCATTCAAATATGCCAAACGGTGACTTGTGGATCTACGCAATTAGAATTAGAAAGAAGTAATACATCAATCTACGTTACCATGTGTGGAATTAAACACATACGCGTATGCTGAGAAGTGAGAACTAAAACCACAAAAAAATTGATCTGCCGGATTTCCTATCCGTTTTGATTCGATTACATTTTATCGAATTCGAAATTTTGAATTTTGATTTGGATTTGAATTTATTTTTTAAATCCGAATTAATTTAGATTTAAATTTAGATATCAAGTATTTCGTATCGAAACCCGATCCGAAATTCAAAACGATTCAAATCCGAAAAAAACCGTTATACATACACACACTTTTTCTCATTATATTAATAATTAGATTATAATATTTAATTTACTCTTCTTTAATTATTATTAATGATAATAATATAGAATTTTAATTTAACAAGACATATTACTCACTATTAAACTCATTTACTTCTACAATAACAGTTATTAGTTATCACATTTTAATTCGATATTTTTATGTCATGACTTTTTTAATTTTCAAACATTTGTGCTAATCTTAAAATTTTTAATTTGTAATGTTTTAAATATGGTTTAAATTTCAAATATCATGAAATCCAAACTTAAAATTAGAAATATTCCTACTAGTGTACTACTTTCTATTAGGAGGAGTTTTAAAATTAAAATTTCGATAAATCCGGTAAAAATCGAACCCGATTAGATTTCAATCGGATTTGAATTTAATAAAAAGTTTCGGATTTGGATTTGGATATCCCAAATATCCGATCTGATCCGACCCGTTGTCATCCTTAAATAAAACCAGATATATTTTTATTCATTTTAAATTTGAGATGCGAAATGGCAACTGTAATTCAGAACAATACATTTATTGGAATTATTGCAACGTTGTGATCAACCTACTCGATGGTTGGGTGGTTAATTAATACTCGTACATGATGCGTTGTACACTTGTACCGAGCAAAAATGAGGATTGAATTTGAGTCATTTGAGAGATGACATGAGACTCATCTGTACGACGTGTAAACGTGAAAATCGGTTAGGTGAAGTTTGCGAATGAAGTTTGCGGAGAATTATTTAAAAATTAAAAAATAATGCAGTTCGATAAAAGTTTATGCGACAATGTATTCACAAATATGTAAATTATTTTTCATTATTTTTTTATATAAAGCATAATATTATTTTTTTGATTTTTCATTGTCCGCTAATAATAAAATTTATGAAAGTGTAAAATATAGTTATTGAAAATTATGAGAAATACAAAATATTTATTTTCATTTTAATTGTTAATATTTGGATAGATGCGGAAATTAGAATTGAGGAAAAATATTTAATTGTAAATTGTCATTCATGATGTACTACTAAAAAAAGTGTAGGTTCAATACAATTATAAAAAAGAGAATAAGGACATAAGATTCATATTAGGTAATTTTTCCTAAAATATTAAATAAAATATGTGTGTTCGATAATTATGGTATTTTGATATACACAATTTTTGTAGATATTATGTTGATTGTGCATATAAAAATATCATAATTATCAAAACAAAGTTATTTTATTCACTATATTAAGTAAGCTATCTAACATCAATTTTAGGTTCCTTATTATCTATAAAAAAAATTATGTTATTATTTTAAGTCTCATAAAATTTTCTCAATCTAATTACTCCCTCCATTTTAATATATAGTTTGTTTAAGGTGTTTGCCCATGAATTAAGAAAGCAATTAATAGTTAACAACTTTCCTACTTCACCCTTGAACTAATGTACATACCGTATTTAATTCTTCATGATTAATTATTATAGTAGTAGTATATCTCTATACTTCATAAGAATTTGTATTTTAAAATTTTAATCCAATAAAATTTAACTTTGATGTTTTGTTTTCTTTATTTGGTAAAGGAAACAAAAATATTATTTTTTCAAAATAAATAAATTATATAATCATTAAATTTTATTGAATATTGAAAAATCATAACTAAAATATAATTATTGTAAGTTATATTTTAGAATTATAAAAATGTTACAAAATAATTTACAATAATTTAGTTAATAGAACGAGTATTTTTTTTTATGATATGGAAGGCTGTATGGTTATAGATATTTTGTATCGTCAAAATCAATAATTTATTTTTAAAATAAATTATATATTATGTTGTTGTAGGTATATAATCTATATATCAGGGTTTTTAAAACAAGAAATAACTTATTTTTATTTTTAAATTCAATACAATTGTTTTTAATTATTAATTTTTATTTCAAATTATATTAGATCTAGGTATTTTAAATAAAAATTTGTGTTGAACATTATTAATATCAAGTAATAGTACATGAAACTGGAAGAGGAAAAAACAAAACAGTACATGAATTATATACGGGGCTAATAGTGGTAGAAGTTCATAAATTTTGTCCGTGGGAAGTCAAGAACGACTTAAATCTACAAACAAAATTAAAATTCTAAAACGATTTATATATAAATATCCATTAGTACTACATAATACTCTCTTGGTCACCTTTTATTTGATTTAACTTAAAAACACATATATTAAGAAAGTATTTAATTATATGATATGTTTTTTGTTTATCCCTAATAAATAATGAAACAAATTTGAAAATGAGTTGTGAA
Source organism: Oenanthe sinensis (assembly GCA_028671895.1). Taxonomy (NCBI): domain Eukaryota; kingdom Viridiplantae; phylum Streptophyta; class Magnoliopsida; order Apiales; family Apiaceae; genus Oenanthe; species Oenanthe sinensis. The sequence goes on along the minus strand of CM053803.1, from coordinate 2,763,953 downwards.
GTCAAACATGAGAAATAGAAATAAGGGGTAATCTTAGAAAAATATGTAAAAAAATATATTAAAATAAGATATAAACAATTATTTAGGGACAATTTTTTTTAAAATGATCACATAAAAGGGGATGGAGGAAGTAATATACAACATACACATTAAGACAGCAAAAAAAAACACACACATGTAAGAACTAAGAAGTGGTTTTATTCCAATTTCCACCTTTATCGGATTTATTCCACCTGCTACATTTAATTCCACCTGCTACATTTACTTGCCATTACAGTCTTAAAATGCCATTTTGCAGCTAATTAATTCTAACTCGCACGGGCATGCTCTATATCCATTTTATTGCTGATTCTTGGATATGGTTAGCTTGGATTTATCCTGCACTATGAGATGGGTAAGAATTTTTGGCGACAGCACTAATTTCTTTATATTTTTATGGTTCAGTTTTCATTTGCAGGCCCGTAACAAGAAGAGACCTGCAGAGTAATATCCATGTGTAGTCGGATAATATGCTAGGAAGGCAAGGACGGACAACCAAAACTGTGTTGCACGGAAGTTATTCAAAGTTTCCAGGTACATGTAGTTCGTGGTGGTTTATAGGTTGTGTACTTGTATTTCCCTTCTCTCTCTCATAGCTATGGTGCGCATGGCATCTTCATGAACAATGAATTTGTAAAGAAACTCACCCCTGCCTTCCAGAATCCTTTTTACTACGCTTAAATTCTACCAATTCACTGAAACATTTGTTCATAGCATATAGATATAGTCACGTGGTTTTTTATCAGGAAAAAATGTTCCTTTATTTTAAAAGGGTCCTACTAATACTGGCATCCAAGATAATGCACCAACCAAATCTCATTCACCATCATGTCACACAGGTAACTACTTCAAACATGTCTTGCAGTAATAACACAACAGTATCTGGCTTACAAGGATCAGCATCTTTCTGCAACATGTATCAGAAGTTAATATCTAAAAAAATTGATATCATGTGTTCAGGCCAAACAAACAACAAGCACAAGGACTGCTCCTGCATAGTCTCACCCAAATTTCTACAAGCCGCACAAACTTTTGGCAAAACATAGGCAAATGGCCCATTCTGATTCTTCGAAACATTTTTTTCAACTTCTCTAATGCTGATGCTTATTAACCTATGTCATGCATCAAATGTTAGAATATTACTGACCACAATGATGGCAATAATGCAAAATCTTAATTTAAGAGCAAGAAGAAAAAGAAGAAATTCATTATGCCTTCAAGTTCTGCAATATGCTCTATATTGGGCAGTAGAAAATCTGAAGGTAAAAGCAAGTACAAAGTTTTCTTGGCCTGGATTACTATAACCAGTTTCTATATATCAGTATATCACTAGGAAAAAAACAAACATGTTAATGAAGGCCTGAAAAGTAGAGATCAACATATTAATAAACAAAAATAACAAAACAGTACAGGGTGGAAAGACTAGTGAGATGCCTCGTGCAAGGATGGATAAAACTTAAAAGTATATCTATCAAAAGGACAGATGAAGAAAGTAAACATAGGACTGGCACTTGAATGCCTTGTTATTGTGTAATTGCCAGAATGGAAGTTAAGATGAGGAGCAACCAAATACCTTTTATCAGTCTTACCAATTACCAACGCATGCAGTACAAGCTTTAAGGACTCATAGCATTCTATAACAGCACATTACATATACTCATCCGCACATATAAGCTTCCAGAGGTCAGAGTCCTTGGATCAGAATTGAACTGCCATATCTAATGCAATTGGGATCCGAAAACAATAGATTCTCAACCAGAGAAATCTATCGAGCCGTGAAAAAGATTCAACAAAAGTTTGATCAATCAAAATCCCTTCCCAAACTGTACAAGCTTCTTCCAAAGCATATGGCTTTCTGTACCCTAATCGAATTTTCGAACTCAAAATAGAAGAGAGAAAAGACAAGGAAAGATTCTTCCCCCAGCTTGACGCGAGGGAACGTCAGACAGACTTACCTCTGCTAACTACGTTTTATATAGACTGGAAGCTAGAGAGCAGATTAGGAGAAGATCTTAAAGACCTATTTTCTTATAGCTTGCCTAGCTAACTTGCCCGCGCGGCACTTGTGTTGTGCCGGAACTTAATTTGAAAGCCATATTTGGACCCGGACGCGCTCTGACCCGAGTAGCATGGGGCACGTGGAATCCCGTGTGAATCAGCAAGCGCAAGAAAAGTACTTTGAATTGTTGATTAATCGCCAGAGATGGTTTAGAACCACTAGTTCATTATCTAATGGATCTTTCCGTTCTAATACTCTATCCGAGTCATTTCGTCAGTCAGCAGTTCAGCCCGAGGGCAGGCAACTCACTAACTACAGCTTCTATCTCCTCTAGGTCCCATTAGCGAAAGTAAATCAGAAAAGAGATGCAATAAAGAAAACCTTCTATAGCTCTGTACCTTGCTAGCAAGCGAAAATGGGGGTTACTGGATAAGTTCTAGCTGGGATCTGAAGAATAAGTAAGGGACCAACATGAAGTCCATCTCCCTGAGATGAAGAAACATGTAAAATTTAGTTTCAATATGAGGTGACCAGAAAATTTATCTGCGGAAAAAAACTGGAAAGCTTTCTTGTCACTTATGAGATCTTCACGAAAGCAACGAATAACCTCATTCCATGACTGACAAAATTTTGCAGCTTTGCTAACAATGTTTAACTGTTAGCGGATTAAATTAACTGTTTTGACTAATTGATTGAATTAGTTGTTTTAAGTAACGAATTGAATTAGTTGTTTCGAATAAAACTGTTTATATTTTAAGTAATCATCTAATTAAAAAAAGGTCAACTAAGTAGTTTTTTCAAATTAACTTATTGAGTGCAAACCCCTATTTCAATTCACTAATATTAGAAGATTTTTTAAATATTCTGGCATGTTAATAAAAATAGTTATTGAAAATTATTAAAAAAATGTTTATTTCTTTCTCCTCCTATCTTAATTGTTAATATTTGAATGGGTACGAAGATTGAAATTAAGAAAAAAAATATTTATTTGTAAATATATCCTATAAATAACTTCCATATGCGAGATTGTTATAATAAAATAGCTGAAAACAATATTTCTAAATAGTTAGTACTACCTCCGTCCCAACTAATTGTTAACGTTTCGGAGAAAAAGTCCGACGCGCATTTTAAGGTGCATATAAAGTATAGTTCCATAACTTATTTTAAAAAAAATCTGAAAAAAAATTAAAAATAAGTTATAGAACTATACTTTATATGCACCTTAAAATGCGTGTCGGACCTTCTCTCCGAAACGTTAACAATTGGGTGAGACTGGGGGAGTAGTATATTAGCACATATTTCACTTATTATATTACAGCATCTCCAATAAAAATACTTTTAAATGGTGCCAAATATTATCAACTCAATATAAATAATAATTTTTATTTTTCTTTCATTGATGATATATTTGGTAACTTGTTCCTCTAACTTATTTAAATCGTTCTCATATAAATTTAATAAATAAAATAATTATAAAAAATAAATATAAGTGTTACACATTTTTAATATAAAAAAATTATGTTTTATCACTCTATCAAAAGTTAACAACTTTTCTTGACATCTTTTATCCAAATCTGTAAATAGGATGGCAATACTCTTACATAACTTGGAACAGAACAGAACTCCTCCAAAAGTCTATCACCTTCCTAATCAACTACCGGGCTTTGTCAGTTTGTCTACAGGCCGGTGGCCTTTCAAAATTCAACAATCTAATTATATCCTATGTAATAAGAATAAGAATAATCTTATTCAAATACCATCAAAGATTAAAGTATCGATTTTTAATAACTACATAATATTATATAATAATTATTTATAAGTTATAATTATTATTATTTTTCTTACCCTGCTTCATATTATAACTCAAATTCTATTAGATATCTTACTAATACTAACTTATGTACCTTGTGATACACGGATGAATTTTTTTAATGTTTTTATTTTAATATTTGTTTTATGATTTAAATTTATTTTTATTTGTATAATAATAATTTAAACTTTCTTTAATATTATACGTATATATTTTTATATAATTTATTTGTATTTATATTTTAATAAGATAATGTTCGTGTGTTTTGTATAGGGATGTATTTTAGTTAGAAGGTTAATATTTTAAATTTTTTTAAAATTGAAAGATTATGATCGTTTCTATGGTTCACATAATATTGGACGGTTATGATATTTTCTATGGTTCACCTAGTGTTTCAAAAAAAAGTCATCTAGTTTGGTTATAATAATATAGTATAGATATAGATATGAACTCGAACTTAAAAATCTATTTTGAAGTTAAATCAAAAAGAAAATTCGTAATTATTGTGTTCCTTACACGTCAAACATTGTTTGGGTCATATTTTGAGTTTTAGAAGTAAGAATTGGACGATTTAACACGTCACGCGAAGCTTACAAAACGATCTTTAATTCTGAGGTGATCCAACACCCAAAATCTAACAAGAGCAGCCCGTAATCAAGAGAGAAAAGACCATTACAAATTTTTATCGGAGAATTTTATTCTATTTAGGAAACCTTTTTATAATTGATTTAAAATATTAAAATACTTTTTATATTATATTTATATAGAGACATGTCATATATCACACATTATTATGTATTAATATTATTATATTAGAGTAGAGATAATATTAAGGTTTTACATAAAGAGACATGGAGAGGGAGACAGTGAATTTTTCTTATGAGAGAGAGGATTAAAATTTTATTATTCAAATTTTTTCTATAAAAATATTTAATAGTATATAAGATATAAAAGTAACTTTATACGGACAATCAATTACACTTACAAGAGAAATTATTATATTGAGAACCCAGAAATCTTATTAATTCATTGATTTGGATTGAATCAAATAGATTAGATTTTTTTAAAAAAAATTATTTGAGTTCACCAGCTAAAATCTCAACCTTAGTCTAAGATATTAAATACACATTCTATTTTGTTACTATATTATATATAATAGTATATCAAAATACGTTATCACATACTTTGAATTATGTTTTTTGATAAATAAAATAAATAAAAATAAAATTAAAATAGTATAAATTAATAAATATTAATACATTTTTTAAATTTAATCAATTTATATATGAGAAAAATGTTTGGTTCAATAAAGAACATGTAATATATTAGTATAAAAAAGTGGGATGTAAAAATTATTATGACAGTAATTGTTATATATCGTTTTATTTTTAATATTAACTTAAAATTTAAATCTCATTAGCAATATAGTAACATCTATTATTTATTGATGCAAAGTTTAGATTATTTGTGTTATATAATTATTTATAAATTATAATTAATATTATACTACTGAAAATCTAATAACATGAAATAACTTATCCAAATTAATAATTATTTCATCATATTATTAACATATACATATATATTATATCTCATATACCATAATATCCATTAAATTTCATATAAAATAAATATAATAGGGATCTTATCAAAAATATATTTAAATTTCATATGTATAATCTTAAATATATTAAACATTTGTTTGATATATTAAAAATTCATGTTCATAATATTTCGAATCACAAAATTTTACATATTTATGTATTAATAATATAAATTTATATTTTCTGTGATACACATATTTATTTTTAATATTATATAATTTTCTTATTTATATTTAGTTCAATTGATATAAAAATATATAATTTAAATAATTAAAAAAACTGATATAATTATAATATATTAAAAAAATTTAAAATTATAAAAATATTAATAATTTTAAAATAAATAATTTAATTAATAAAATAAAATATCCGTGAGAGACGGGGAGAGCTGCCACTTTGGTCGTCTTCTTTCATTTCAAACTTCAAGCACTCGTTAAAATGTAGCTTCGTGGTAATGTCAAAAGGCCCAAAATATGAAATGGACGAGTGCTGTAGTGGCTTTCAGTTTTTGGGAACATATGTTCAATTTATTAAAGAAAAACAAAAAATGAGAGGAGAAAAGTGAACAGAATTTTAATTTCATTTTAATTACAACACATTCAAATATTATAAATATGAAAATTTGAAATGACACTCAAATTCTATTATTTGAAATATACTATTTAAAATGAAATTTAAATTTTCAAGCACGGTCTTATTTACTTTTATAATGGTGCTTCTAGATTTTTGTAGAAAAGAAGGGAAGAGAATATGATAGAAAAATTTTGTCATAAATGGATGAACGGTAGAAAAATTTTCACACTTCTTTTTTTCAAAAAAAAAATTCTCAATATTTTTTTTTCCAATTTTTCTCTTATTTTCTACCATAAACTTGGCAGTATATCCAAGAAAGTTTCCTCAATATTTTTTATATATTTCTTCTTTATCTTTTATTTTCTTATATTTTCTTCTCTAGTTAAAAATCCAGATATAATATATCTAGTACTGAACCTTTTTTTGTCATCCTAGAATAATTTTATATTCTCAAAATTTTATTACAGGTAAGTAAGTGGTAAATGTTTACTCAGTATTTTATTGTTTTAAAGCTATATCTTTAATATATAACTGTATTAGTGTGACCTACCCTAAAAAAAAAACTGTATTAGTGTGAGCTACCCCATATGACCATATGTACTATAATAAAAAGAATCGGTTCCACATTTATTCTACATTATTATCTCAAAATCTTTTAACATTAAATATGCAGGGCCAATAATGTGAAAGTATTTAGATTTGAATAATAGTAAATATATATTTTTTAATTGTAAATGTATATCTTAGTTATAGTATTAACATTTTAAATATAATTTTTAATATCAGTGTATAGAATAGGAGAAACACTAGTAAATATAATTTATTTATCAAGCCACTACAGAATTAATAAATTCCAAAAGTTAAAAACAATTTTATAATAATTTTACAAGAATTATAAAATAAAAACATGCACTTTGATTAAAACAATATTAAGTTTAATTTAAGTATAACATAAAAAAAAAAAAAAGTTTTACAAATTTGATGTTCAACTCTCTCATTTATACTGTAGTTTTTAGTTGAATTATTAGCAATGCAGACATTTTAAATTATCTAAAATTAAACTATTGAATAATCATAGTCATGTTTTTCAAAAAAATAAAATAATAGTACAGTAATCGAAGTCGTATTACTGCAGCCCGTAGGCAATAAGAGGCAGGTGGGAGCCACAAGCATCACTTTCCACACCTTAAAAGCTGCTGCCAGGTCAACTCCGCGGCCCATCACTACCATTCATTTAAAGTAAACTGGACGTTACATTATTTATTGCTTGACTTTCTGTAAATTTCCTTCTTCCTCTTTCATCGTACTTCTTCACCCAATAATTCAATATTATTAAAATAAAAATAATTACTTTTTCCATCTCATTTTAACTGATATTTGACTTTTTAATACGCATATTAAAAATATAAAAAAATAATAATAGTAGTTGACACAAAATTGTAATTCTTACATTCAATTAAAGTTTAGGTTCTAAACTTTTATTTGCAAATAAAAATTTATAAAAAATAATTATGTTTAGATGTGATTTTTTAATACCTTGACATACCTATAAAAAAATCAAAAACAGTTAAAATGGGACAGATCATGTGAATGTTGGTCAAAAATATTTTACACTAAAGTTAAATATTTTTAATATTTAAAATATATAACTACAATATTTCTAAAACTATAGTTTAACATCTATATTCTAAAAAAATTATAATAAATGGGAAATAATTTATACTCGTATATATATATATATATATGTTCATAACTTTGTCTCGATCTTTATTTTAAAAATAAAGTGAGTATACCCTTCTATCTATTCTAATTTTATTATTGAGGTATGAAATGACTGAAAATATGTAATTCGATTTAATAGAATACAAATTTTAAATAACATAGCCAAATAATAATATTGTCAATGATTGACGGTTTGTATTTAATTTTTTCACATAATTTGAGTTGTAAAAAATAATTATATATATATATATATTATACTCCTCCGATCCATTATATAAGTTATTTGTTTTTTTACGTATTAGTTAAAATTAATATTTTTTAATTTTTTTGAATAAAAGTTGGATGTTTATATTTGAGAAAATTTCTCCTAAGAATGACCTTAGATAAGTTAACTAAGATTATAATAATTTTGTATGTAAAACTAAGTGACATTTTTTTTATAATAATAGAGTACTCCCCGTATTCATAAAAATATTCTGATGTGTTATTATTTTTCCTCTTAACCTTAGATAGTTACCTAGGTCATCCTTAGGAGTATTAATCTCTTTATATTTTTATTTGAAAACAAAAAATTAGAAATTTTAATTTTAATTATCAAAGTCAAAACGCTTAAGTGACTTACATAATGAATTGGAGGAGTTTTAATTTTATAAAATATCACATAAAACTAGAGTAATAAATAGTTAGTCAACAAATACGTTGAGGGAGTCCTTGGCTCATATTGGTTGTGCACAATTTATAATCTTCACACATCCCACCAATAGGCAGAACAAACTTCAAACTTCCTTGATTCATTCATTTGACTCTCAATACACACATTTCTCTCTTTGTAAGTAACAAACAAACCAATTCATATGCTCTTGTTTCATTTCTAAACATGGCAGTTGAACTCGTGACTAATAACGCATACAGTTTCGGTACAAAACTCGAACACAACTCCGTGCAAGAAGCTGCTCTAGCAGGAGTCGAAAGCGTAGATAATCTCATCAGAATGATCTCTCAATCATCTCAACACTACACGAATCTTTCCTCGTCTTCATCTTCATCAACTTCTCACGAAACTAACGTAACAGATTACAGAGCTGTTACGGATATCGCTGTCAACAAGTTTAAAACATTCATTTCTTTGCTTGATAAAACCCGAACAGGCCATGCACGTTTTCGAAGAGGGCCAGTAGTTCAAACACAAATAATGAAGCCTAAGAATGATCCTGTCTGTAATTATGTTTCTGTTCAGCGTATGCAGAGTGCGTCTGTTGTTAATAATCAGGCAGTACTGAAGAACGTTAGTTTTGAGAAGAAGGAACCTGTTAGTAGTACTATTAATTTTAGCTCTGTTGCTGCTATGGTGCCATCGACAACTAACTCTTTTATATCGTCGTTGACCGGAGATACCGATGGATCAGGATTTCAGATCACGAATTTGTCTTCGGGTAGCAGGCCTCCTGCTTCCACGTCTTCGTTTAAGCGAAAGTGTAGTTCTATGGATAATTCTGCTGCTAGATGCTCGGGGTCTTCTGGAAGATGCCATTGTCCCAAGAAAAGGTAGATTTCATGATTGATACTTGTTAAATTTACTTTTGTGCTTAGCTTGAAACGTGACTAATATAATTTAGTAAAATTGTTGTGTTTGTGAAATAACAGTAGGAAATCAAGGATGAAGAAAGTGATGAGAGTGCCGGCCATAAGTTTGAAGATGTCTGATATTCCTCCGGATGATTTTTCTTGGAGAAAGTATGGTCAAAAACCTATCAAGGGCTCTCCTCATCCCAGGTTTGACCATTTCTTACTCCTGAATTAGAGGGGTTAATATCGAGTTTAAAATTGTGTTGATTTCGCTATAAATTTGAGAAAATTTATTGTGTAACACGATTGTCAGATTTATTCTTATTTAAGTCTCCATATTCGGGTTTAGGGAATCCAATTGTTTCTTGTTTAAATTTCGTCTCTGTAATTCATGTATTAGTATGAAGTCAAATTCTGAGTTGGTTGTCTGGTGTTTTACTATAATTTAAACAAGAGATTAATGAAGTTCGGTGTTTGAATTAAATTGCAGAGGATATTACAAGTGCAGCAGTGTAAGAGGATGTCCAGCAAGAAAGCATGTAGAGAGGGCGTTGGATGATCCAACAATGTTGGTAGTGACCTATGAAGGAGAGCATAACCATTCTCAATCTCTACATGACACACCAGCTTCTCTGGTTCTTGAATCATCTTAATCACAATTAAGTACGCCTCTTAACATCTAACGACTATATCATCCAATCAGAGCCGTCCAAGAAGAGATTAATACTGTATATAGATCAAGTTGGAACTCACAGGTCAACGCAAAAAAGATGCTTTGTAGAAATAAAGAATATATTGTATCTGCTAAAGTTGGGGCTAAAGATTTGTGGATTTGGTGGAAATGATTCACCGTCATGATGCAAGTCATCTAATTTCCTCTTCCTTTTCTAAGGGTGGAAAATAGTTGTGTTTAGTGCTTAATATTTTTTCTCTTTTTTGTTTTGCAAATAATGTTGTCCCATAAATTGTGATTAGTGACCTAATTTTTCCACTTTTGATTTGTTTATGTTGTCCCATAAATTATAGTCTTCGCTTAAACAGTGTGATCCTCATTTTAAAAAAAACTAAATAATATGACTATAAAATTATGAGCGATTTAATTTAACTCGAATTTATAATACTTGTATATACTTATGGGTTGCTCAATCTCAACTTAAACTATTACTTCCTCCGTCTCTTATTACTTTTCCTGTTAATCATGTGCGCGTTTGCCAATATACATTTTTTGATCGTTAATATCTTTAATTTCGTATTAGTATTAAATATAAATTTTTTACTGTATTAAAGTACTCACAAATACGAATCAAACAAAATCACTCATGATTATATTTTGTCTTATAAATTATGTGTAAATTAATAGTCAATCGCTTACAATAAACAGTATAAAAAGTCAAAACATGAAATATTTTCGGAGACGGAGGGAGTAATAATGTACCAGTAAGGAATTTGAACTGATACTCTCAGTATTGGAGTAAAACTAATACTGTATATACTAGTACTCCGTGCTAGTTGAGCCAAACGAAATCTGCCTCGAGTAAACAATAATGTGGAGTGTGGACTATGCTTCCACTATTATTATTGGCCGACAAAAGTGGAAGGATATTTTTTTTTTGAAAACGAATAATCGTTTTATTATATATAATATTGATAATGCATCACAAAGATAAAAGTTTAACATCTAACAATGTATGCTTAACCAATTTACGGGTTGAACGATCCATAAGAAAAAGATTTCCCGAAAATAAGGAATTTATGCTAATATTTAAATATTTTGAATTTCATTTATTCAATTTTTTTGAAAATGTAATTTAACAATTTTTTGAAAAAAAGAAAATTCTAAACAAAAAATTAATTTAAAACATATACAAAGTCAAATTAGACTATTTCAGATTTAATAATCTTTGGTTGATCATATATATATATGTATATATGTATATATGTTTCCTCCCATTTACTGTTGCTCAAATTACCTACCACATATGGGTGTATAAAAAAAAGTGTTTGACCTGAATTGATCGGTAATTTTGCCAACCCATTTTATTTCAAAGCTGGATATTTTAACCAATATAAAACCCAAACTCTATTTTTTCTCTTTAAATTAGCAGAGTCAAGTCAGCTCTTCTGACCAGAAAATTAAAATAGAGAGAAAAACGTAGTCAATGTTATCAACGACCAAGTATAAATTACTCCCTCAGTCACCTTTAGTTGTCTTTTTTAAAAAAAATATGTCCTTAATTAGTTGTCCTATTCTTTTTTCAAAATAATTTTACCAAGTATAAATTACTCCCTCAGTCACTTTTAGTTGTCCTTTTAAAAAAAAAATATGTTCCTAATTAGTTGTCCTACTCTTTTTCTAAAACAATTTTATACTTCCTATATTCCAAATTAGATGATCTTTTTACGAATTTCACACATATTAAAAAATATTAAATGATTGTAATTTTTTCCATATCTACCCACATTTATTATATTAAGTTACTATAATATTTGAATAATACTACATTACAAATGACAAATAAGAAATGATAGTTTTGAAAAATTATTGATAAATACACATTAAAAGAAGAGACAGTAAGCTAATTTGGGATATTTTTTTTCCCGAAAGGTCATCTAAAATGAGATGGAAGGAGTAAAGGTTTTTCCAAAAAATACCCTTATAATACAATTTTCAATGTTTGACTAATTCAAACATATAAACAATTCAACTCAATTAAATGCAATTATGAGAGATAATAATGGAAATATAATATTTATCTAACATTTTCTTAAGATGTATTTTTTTTTAAAAAGAACAGCTAAAAGGGCATGGAGGGAGTATGAAAATAAGTTAAAATATAAGGTAACGAAGAACAAGTCTAATCACCACCCTGATAATTTTATTTTAGATGTAATGAATATTTATATTGTGAAACAGTATTATTTAGTGATTATTCTTTTAGTGGGGGATGAATCCTTATTCCACCGGCTTTATATTTTAGCCGTTTGGGTTCTTTAAATTTAAAACAAGCTAGTTATTTTATTTTTATTTTTTTTTACATATTTTTATTTTTTTTTAAAAATAAATATCTATTATATATATAATAGGAGAACAGCTCCTTCCAGAGTAAATTAAATGTGTAAATACATTTTTTACCCTTACAAGTCTCACCCCATGCGTGCTTACAACCTTATCATTCTTTTTTACCCTTACAAGCCTCACCCCATGCCTGCTTACAATCCTATCATTCAGTGTAAATTAATTTAACTTCTTTTTTTGCCCTTGCAAACCGCAAGCCATGCCTGGTTACAACCCGATTTTCACCCCCGCCTAAAACGTATACATACCATTTAACTAACATTCAAATATAAGAATTCACTCGAGCCCCGTGCCTTGCACGGGCTCTAATGCTAGTTTATTTTAGAATTTTAAAATCAAATATCATCTTAAAACTAAAAAATAAGTTACTTATTTTCAGAAAAAGTACATGCATCCCTATTTTTTTCCAGAAATAAGGGCTTATTTCCGCGAAAAACTTAGCCAAACACCCTCATTATATCCTTAAAAGTTGAAATAAATTAAATACATATTTCTCCAATTACATTCCGTGTAAAAAAATTATAATCGTTGGGTTTTTTGTTTGAGTATTCCATCTGCTTGAATTTTCAGACCCTCCCTATCTTATAGGATCCCAGATGTTTTTATTTTTACTAATTTTAAGTAATATTAATTAAGCTAAATGTGAATATATAAAATATACTTAATATGATAATATTGAAATTCGAACTTCTAACTTTCTGATCATTAAAGATAGGTAGTACTGGTTATTATATTATAATTTTAGAGACTTGGAGATGTTTCGGATGTTATAGTTGAATCATGAATGCATAATATTTTGATTATAGGTTTATCATTTCAAATAATGCACATGTGGAGTTTTTTTGTGAATTAAAATTAAGTGTTTAAAGTAATTATTAATTCTAAGTTAAAATTACATATTTGTGTAATAAATTAAAAATAATTTAATTTAAAAAGTAGTTTAAAATTAGAAATTAGTTGGAGTTATTTTTTTAATAATTTTTTTATATAATTTCATATGATAAAGAAATATCATCATTCACATATACAGTTTATAAATTTCATTTTTGTTTTTATATTTTCAATAATTCATAAATTACAAATAATAATCGAATTATCAAATAAATATTATTTTAAAATTTTTAATTATCACTTTTAATCTTCTTTTTAATTAATTATTATCCTTTCTAATCTTAAATAATTAAAAATCATAAATTATTTTTTGAAGTTTACTCCAACGCTTTTAGAGCATTCTTATCTCATTTCCCATTTCTTCCCCATCCCCGTATTTTAAGAAAATTATGAGTTTTAGGGACATGAAATTGAGTTCCCGAACACGGGAACTTACTATTCATTCTCATCCCATATTCTATATAATTTTTATATATAAAAAGGTGTGAAAAATGATAAAATATTAGATAGTGAATAGTTAAAGTTGTAAAGAGAAGCGGGAGAAATAAGTAATATAACACAAAATAGGGATATGGATGAGGAATGAAATGTAAAAAAAATAAAAAAAATAAGTATAATTTAAAGATAATTTTAAGAAATTACTATTTTTAGTATAATTTTAAGAACGAGAAGGGGATCCAATGCGGCAATGTGAATGCTCTTAGTCCGCTATACGTCAGTAATCACATGTTTTTGAACAATTGAAACTATATTCGAGTGTGGACTGTGAAAATGGACGTTCAAACTTGATGGATTAACTTCTGGAACAAACTCTCTGACCTGACCGACTACTTGCCCGATCCAATTAAGATGCTATTTGACGTCATAAATAATCATTAAATATTTATATTTATAATAAAATATTTATTCCCTTCATTTCAAATTATTTATTTTTTTCAATTTTTTGTATATATTTTAAAATGTATAAAAAATATAAATATATAGATTATTTTTAATAATTTAATTTTAATATTAACTAAAAAATTAATATTTAAATATTTATATTTAGAAAAGTTAAAATTAATTCTTTTAAGTTTTTTTATGAATTTTAAAAAATATATAAAAGGTTAAAAGAATAACTAATGTAAAACTAATACAAATCAATATATTATTATATTATAACAAAGTCATATAAATCATTCAATTTGTTTTGAACCTAAAATTTTGTACAGGGGCTTGGTCGACCATGGCAAATTTGACTTCAAATCACCATGGTCAATACTCCGTACTATTTGGTTGGGTTAAATGGCAATTTCGTCACTCAACCGATTACAAACTTGCAATTAGCTTATTCAACTAAAAAATCTTTCAATCAAATCATTACACCATTTAAACATTTTGTTCAGGTCACGTGCCATTACCGACGTTAAAAATGGACGGAAAGATGACTAGACGAAATGACATGGCTGCTACTTGACTGCTTTAAGTCCAAATGACATGTACACATCATTCAGACTCGACCCGGTTAATATTGTACAACAGAATTATATAAAGCATACCCGATTAAATCCATTTAACCCATTTTCCCTTCATCTTCCTTTAAACTCATTTCCCTATCTCTCCATCTTCATCTTCAACGTGAAGTCCAGAGATTAATTAGTAGTGCTTCAATAAAGGATAGTAATCACTTCATTACAACTCTGAGTTTTACTATAGATTCCATGATATCAAATGCAAGTGCGATTTTGTGGCTCCATGTCAAGAAATTCGGAGATACGACACATATCTAACAATTACTGTGTTCTTACATCATCGTCTTTGTCATCCTCAAAATCGACCTCGACTTCTTCTTCATTGTTGAATTCAATTTCATCTCCAAGTTCTTTAGTTTAATTCAAGAGAATCTCAATGCCCCATTGAGCTCTCACCGTCTTATCAGTTAGAGTTTGAAATTGTTAGTTTTTAATTAGAGATGATTTAGATTGAGTTGGTTGAGTATAATTTGATAATAATAGATATACCAGGGTAATAAATAAAAGGGTTGAGAATTTTGGTTAGGTCGTGGGTTTTGGTCAGGTCGGATTGTGATTTGATATCTTATTTGACACTATTTAACAGAGTTTCGTCCAAAGTCTATGAAATTTAACGGTTGTGAAAATTTTATTGTGTTTAATGATTGATATGAATACTTATTGTAGTATAATGATCTGAGTGAAAGGTTTTTGAGTTAAATGACTCAATTGCAAGTTCGTAATTAGTTGAATGATGAAACTGCCATTTAACCTCTATTTGATTCTTTGGTTAACATTCATTTATTCGAGAAATTAAAATATCGAGGAAGTACTTCCCCACACAAGGGGAAGTTACTTGCCTACTCATCTTTTCTTTCCTGATTTATACTTATTCAAAATTGGAAATACAAAATACCCATCTCTCAATAAAAAAAAACTATTTTCAAAGAATTTCATGCAAATATTAAATACTCATAAATTATAATTTTTATAAGAAGCGGATATTCATGATTAACCAAATGAGCACTAATCAAGTCCAAACCATAACGATAATATCGATAACCATATTACTCCGTAATTATCAATTGCCATCGTAGCAACCACCTGTTAGTACAAAACTTGGTAAAAATTAAGATGTGCTGGACTGCAAGTTATACAAACACTTATATAACTTTATTTTATAAACTGATTTTATATTTTATTTATTTGTAAGCATTATCAAATTCTTATATTAATATTTAGATTTAATACATATTTATAGTCATTTAGCAGTACATACAAATAATATGTTCGTAAACTATAATATTTTTAGCATTTATAAAAATATATTTTGAATCTGTATTAAAGATCTTATATTATTAATTATGTTTCTCATGCTACCCTAATGTATATTCTCTTTCGATAATACAGATATATAATTTTTGAAAATTATTATTAATATTTAATAAACAAATTATACATATATATCATTAATTAGTTTATAATTTAAAATTTACATTAACGATAATTTTATTAATTTATTAATATATAAATACACTACATATAATATATTATTTAAATTATATCATATTTAATATTATTTATAAATATTAATATTCAGTTATCCAAATAAAAAATGGGTTTTTTTGAAAAATACCAAACTTTTTATTATTTTTTGCAAAAATACATTCTTTTTATGTTTTATTTTGCAAAAATATAATTTTTAAAGTGTTTTTTCCTCAAAAATACGGTTTTCAACCAATGCAATATGATACAACTAAAATCTACAACTACGAGCAATTTCAAATTTTTTCAAAAAAAAAGGTTGCATTTGAAGTTGATTTTAGTTGAATCAAGTTGCATCAGTTGTAAGAATGATTTTAGTTAAATCAAGTTGCATTAGTTGTAAAATCGTATTTTTAGAAAAAAAATTAAAAGATAGTAAAATCGCAAAAAAAGTTAAAAAATGTACTGTTTTTGATAAATATCCATAAAAAATAAGAAATATAATATTATCTAAACAATAAATTTTTTATAAGTTACTATTATCTTAACTAATATACCGACTTAATTTAAAGGACAAATGCCTCTTACTTTTGTTATTATTAAAATTTAATTACATCCACATTTTTAATTTAATAATTCAGAATAAATATTAAAAAATTTATTTAATTTAATTTATTGGTTGATATTTATAATTTTTTAAAATAAAGCATTAAAACGGATGTAGCTAGGGTAAACTAAAATATCAATTAAAAATACACACACAAGAAACGGTGATATAATTCTATAATATTAAAATTTTAGATATGCAAACACAAAACCAAAGTTCGCCTTCTCCAAAAATATATCTACTATTCCCAAAATGCCCCTCCTTAAACCCCTTCCACCACCACCACCACCGCCGCCACCCACAGTCCTCATAAACCGAGCCATTTCCATCCTAAAACGCCACCACCCATTAGACATCAACTCTTTATCTTCCCATTTTACCCCTCAAATCACTTCCAATTTACTTCTCCAATCCCAGTTTGACCAACCCTTAATCTTGAAAATCTTGAAATGGGTTCGTACCCACCCATTTTTTGACCTCAATTGTAAGTGTATCACTCTACATATACTTACAAGATTCAAACTTTATAAAACTGCCCAAACTTTAGCTGAGAATGTGGCTGTTAATGCTGTTTCAAGTGGTGATAAGGGTAGTTTGGTCTTTCATTGCCTTAAAGATTCTTACCAGGCTTCGAATTCGAGTTCTTCGGTTTTCGATTTGATGGTAAAGACTTATTCTCACTTTAATATGATTGATGCTGCTTTGAATACTATAAATTTAGCTAAATGTAATGGTTTTATGCCTAGTGTGTTGTCGTATAATTGGGTTCTTAATTCCGTAATTACTAGTCATAAAACAATGGAATTAGCCGAAGAATTGTATATGGATATGGTGAAAATTGGAATTCAGCCGAATGTGTTTACTTACAATATATTGATCCGCGGGTTTTGTGGAATTAGGGAATTTGGTAGGGGTTTAGGTTTTTTTGCGGAAATGGAGAGAAATGGTTGTTTGCCGAATGTGGTTACTTATAATACTTTAATTCATGCATATTGTAGAATTGGGTTGATTGATGAGGCCTATAAGTATATGAAACTGTTGAGTACGAAAAATTTGGAACCGAATTTAATTTCGTATAATGTGATTATTAATGGGCTTTGTCGAGAGGGGCATATGGAGAAGACGAGTGAGATTCTTGAAGAGATGAGTCGAAAAGGTTTGGTCCCGGATGAGGTTACGTATAATACACTCGTGAATGGGTATTGTAAAGATGGTGATTTTCATCAAGCACTTGTGTTGCATGCGAAAATGATAAGAAATGGTCTCTCTCCAAATGTTATAACTTATACTTCTTTGATTAGTAGTATGTGTAAGGCTAGGAATTTACATCGAGCTATGGAATTCTTTGATCAGATGATTGTTAGAGGTTTACGGCCAAATGAGAGAACATATACAACATTGATTGATGGCTTCTGTCAGCAGGGATGTTTGGATGAAGCCTATCGGGTATTAGATGAAATGAGTAAAAGTGATTTTTCACCTTCCATTGTGACTTACAATGCATTAATCAACGGACACTGTATTTCAGGAAGAGTAGAAGATGGTTTCAAAGTGCTTGAAGATATGAAAGCAAAGAAGTTAGTCCCGGACGTAGTAAGTTATAGTACACTCGTATCTGCATTCTGCAGAAATCAGGACCTGGGTAGAGCATTTGAGATAACTCGCATGATGGTTGAAAAGGGTGTTTTACCTGATACTATCACCTACTCATCACTGATTAAAGGTCTTTGTGAGCAGCGCAGACTGCGTGAAGCTTGTGATCTATTTCAAGATATGATTGGAAAAGGTTTGCCCCCAGATGAATGTACGTACACTACCTTGATCAATGGGCACTGTGTTGAAGGAGATATAAACACTGCTCTTCATCTACATGCCGAAATGATTAACAAGGGGTTGCTTCCTGATGTTGTTACTTACAGTGTTCTGATTAACGGGCTTAGCAAACAAGCTCGGACGAAAGAGGCAAAGCAACTTCTATTTAAGTTGTACTATGAGGACTCGGTTCCTGTTGATGTCACTTATAGCACACTAATTGAAACTTCTAGTAATATTGAAACTAAAAGTGTTATTGCTCTTATAAAAGGATTCTGTATGAAGGGCTTGATGAAAGAGGCTGATCGAGTTTTTGAATCAATGCTTCAGAGGGATAAAAGGGCTAATGCAGCAGTATACAATATTATGATACATGGTCATTGTAGAGGCGACAATTTGCAGAAAGCCTATAATATGTACCAGGAGATGATGCGTGATGGATTTGTTGCTCATACTGCAACTATAATTGCACTTTCCAAAAAACTTCGGAAAGATGGGTGGACTGAAGAGTTGAATCAAGTTATAGAAAAAACATTAAGAAGCTGTCAGCTTACTGATGCGGAGCTTGCTAAACTCCTTGTTCAGATCAACAATAAAGAAGGGAACATAGATGCTGCATTCGCCGTTCTTAATGAAATGGCCAAGGATGGTCTTCTTCCCAACAGTGGGAAAAGTACACATGCTTAGAAATCATTGCATGACATCATATTTTTTCCAAGACCATTGAGCATCTTTTGTCGGTGAATATAACCGACTGTCTGCCTAATTTTGATAAAGTCTACCTTAATTTTCTGTGCTTTGATCTTGTTACTGTTGATGGAATTGAGGAAATGGACTGCCAAAGGAGGCCATATATCTCTTGCACCTCAGCTGTAGGTCAAATCACTGCTGATTGTGTTCTGGACTGGTCATCAATTATAAAGATACAGTTTGCACATATATTTTGAGCAAGGGGGTGTCTCGGAAGAGGAAGGTGACAGTGTACGGTCATAGTATGCAGCTATGTCAAAACTCCTGGTGTGGATGGCATTATGCTGCTTTTTACGGCAACAACTGGAATATATATTGATGCAAGAGGTCAGGATCACAATTCACATATTTCAGAAAATTTGGTGAATTCTGTTGGTTCAAGATTCTTAATAAAGCTCCAAGTTCTAGTCGAGATTGATGCTAAAGATATGGCGGGTGTCTCTTTCAATGACTATCTGCCATTATGAAGTTTTTTCTTCAGTTCTTGTATTACAAAAAAAAATACAGAGTGAAGTTTAGACTTTTACTTTTAGTTGACTTGTATTATTGTAAAGATGAAGAATTAAATTAGATAGAAATTCAGCACCGATTATGCAAGGCAATTTTTAACTGCTGATTAACACAGAGCTGGCTTCTGAATAATTTTTTTTAAAAAAAACCATGTCAGAATCTTTAGAAACTATTCCAGGTCTCACTTTAAACTCCAACTACAGTACAAGTGTACAATTATCCAATCAACAAGACAACAACAAAGATTCTAGTTTGGGATTTTGGGCCTGGTCACGAGCCCATTGATATAAGTAGAACTCGCTGGAACCATCTATTGTATTACACACCAATAATCAGTTTCTATGCTGTAAAAACTTGACAGTTCTGACATGGACTCCGACAGAATCGCCGGCGGCCGACCTGCATGACTCAATTAGAAACCTTTTGGCACTGGCTCGCCAATTCATCGATCAGGGGAACCCTTCTCAAGCTCTACAGGCGGTACAATTTTTATCTTTTTACCTTTTCACCTTTTCTTGGACCTTCTTGATTTTATTTATTTAAAGAAAGTGTTGTTTTTTTAAAAAAAATTCTTGATGACCCAGATGGGGTTTTATGTGCAATTTTTCTTTAATCTTGTTGTTGATGGTGCGTGTTTTGATTTCAGGTGCAAATGTGGAATTTATATGATTTATGTGTGAAATTGGAAATTGAGTGGCATCCTGAATTCAGTAAGAAATCATCCCAAAGATGTTAATTTTCTTTGAATTGAAACTCTGAAATGTATGAAATTTCTCGGGAAAATGATAAGATACAGTTTTTTTAAAATAAGTATGGCCTAACATGGGGAGGTGACTTTTTGTTCTATCAAAAAGGCATTTTAAGAATGTGTATCAGAAGTGGTATTGAAAACAGTTGCGCATTGTGCGGGCTGTTGCGGATCATGGAAAGTAGTCCAATAGGCTGCGCAATGAGATGCTGTTTTCAGTAGTAAGACTTTGTGCCTAGATTTTTTAACAGAAACAAAATCCATTCCCATTCAGGTTATACGCATTCTTGCTGTCCAATGCCGCAAAGCGGGCCAGTTCTGAAATTATGTATTTTGGACCGATCATTCCCAAATATGTGGTAAAAGGCCTTTACTCTTGTTTGCATGCGTTTCCCGCAAATGTAGAACCTCCTTTTGGGGGGGGGGGGGTGGTGGATTTAAGAGGAAGAATAAATAATGCTGGTATTCAAATAAATACAGAAATTGAACATAGAATTTAATTGGAATTGACATTGTTTTTTATTGTAGTCCTCATGGGGTTATACAAAATCACATATGTGTCATGTATGTATTATGTAATCATGGGTAGTAAAGCTT
Organism: Oenanthe sinensis; assembly: GCA_028671895.1. Classification (NCBI taxonomy): domain Eukaryota; kingdom Viridiplantae; phylum Streptophyta; class Magnoliopsida; order Apiales; family Apiaceae; genus Oenanthe; species Oenanthe sinensis. The sequence goes on along the minus strand of CM053803.1, from coordinate 2,742,674 downwards.
TACATGATGCACACACAAGGAAAGCACATGCTTGTTTTTAAACTGACGCATGTTAGATAATTTTTCGTCTACCTGATGCATATTGATAATGAATTCTGAAAGGGGTTGGTCTTTGTGCTACTTTTTATTTTTTACACGAGCCTATGTGCTCTTTAGCATTAGTCTGCCCCGCAACCTGATTTCGAGAATAATTGGGTGCTAAATGGTCTATTAGGTCTGCATTGGAATATAGTTGCTTCCGTGTAGATTCTTCGGAAAAAAATTGCAACAATGTAAAGTATTTCTCATTTATATAAATTCTGGCATAGCCACCTAAACAAGTGCAACTAGTAATAGATCTTGCGTATCTACTTAAGCTAATTGTAGAACTTTTGTTAGTGGGTCATTTGTGACACACAGGAAAGGCCCGTGTTGCCTAATGATTTAGTCGAGTAATTGATTGTGAATGCGAACCTAATCCTTTAACAAGTCTCTCAAATATGCAATAAATTAAATAATCCATAAGTACTCACTTCAATTGCCTTTGGTTTGGCTAGCCTAGATGCATAAGCTGTAGTGCTGTGGCCTACCCTTGAGGACTTGGGCCATAAAGATATTGAAGAAAAGCTACAAGGTGATAGTTAAAAGAGAGACGCGGGCGCGGGGGCGGGGGGATGAAGCCTCCTTTGTGCATGATTATATTATTATTTTAAAACAATTGTATTCCTAGAAAAATATTTATCACCATGTGTACTATTATCTAGTAAAACTTAACTTTGGACAGTGGTGTTAGGAATGTTGTATTATAGATTCAGTCAATTATCCGGTTCCGGTTCCCGCTCCCACACTCTTACTTAGAATCATTCACTAAGTACTTACAAAACTTGTATCACAGGTGGTGGTGGCAACAAGAAACACGGGTGGAGATGGAGCTGTTAAAGTATTGGACCGTGCTCGAGACAAGTACAAGCAAGTAATGTTGCTGATGAGTTAGCCTCTTTGTTTGCTGAATGTGCAATTGCTGAAGCAGCTCCATCAAGAACTGAGCCATCTCAATCTAGCACAATGGGCCACTCATTTGAACTTGATGCACGAGGAAGTTCGATACTGGCCGAGGCAGGCAGAAAGCAAATTATGTTGGATGCATTTTTAGATGGGAGCAGCTTTGTTTGTTTACAGTGCGGGGGGCTTGTAAGTAGCGAACGCAAAGACGAACACTATGCATACTGGTGTTGTAAAATCTGATCAAGCTTGGTGCTGAATCATTACCTCATTGCAACAAATTCTTGATCTTGATCCTGTGATTGGCAGTGATGATAATGTAAACTTGTAAATTGCTCGGTGTGGCAGTTTGGGGTGCTCACTGGACAAGGTGGAGTGGTTTTAAAGTGCTGTTTTCTTGTACTTGTAACCTAGCATCAAAAATCAATATGTAGTAGAGTGGTTATCATATGAGAATATGAACAATAATCTGCCAAATGCTGTTTGCATACTCTTCAATTACAATTAAAAAGATGTTGAAGAATGTTGTAGGACTATAATCGATCTTTATGCAGGGCAGCAGGACTGTGTTGTGTTGGAAGTTGCAAGCCTATTTAAATTTGTTTTCTAATTGTTTTTTCATGTAGTAGTTATACCGTCCAGGGTGAAATTTACTTAAATTGTATATACCAGAACAATTCTTTCCGGAAAAAAAAATCGTACAAATGAATTCACCAGAATTGAGCCGAAACTACTAAAAGCAGTGAACGCTACATTGACGTATATGTTAGGCGGGCAGAATGGCAATTATAAATCTTGCATAAAATTAAGGGGCTCATTTAATTCAGATTTTAAATTTTTATTACATACCGCAAAATATTAGCGATTTTTTAATCCAAATTAAACCTACTGGAGTAATTTTTAAATGATATTTTCTACATCAAATTTAAATACAACTAAAATTTTAGAATCCAAATTCTATTTTGTAAATTTATATTGAATACACACCTGCAAATCAACTACAATTTCTTAAAATTTATAAATTAATTATATTCCATTAAAATCTTTTACAATTTGAATTTATACAACCCCCTGAATGAGTAAACCTTTGTTTGAAGTTAATTTTCGTATACGCTTATAACTCTATAAAGGCAACTTAAATTTCTTGAAAATACATTCCATACATAATATCTGTGTATATTGGCGGTAATTAAAATCTAAGAAACTTCCTTTTCGTTTTTATTACAACGTGTTACAATGTCCCATTTACATCATCAAATGAATTAATCTACTGCACATCTGTGAAACAGGACCTAAAAGGCTAAAAAGAAGAGGAAAAATATCCTTAGTATGCTGTTGTAAAAAAAATGTTGGAGCTCACTTCCCTCGCCCAAAATCAATATTGTGCTTACACACAATGGATACTACTTCCTATAGAAAAACCACACAGAAACTGCTACTCGACACTATCTAATCTGATAACGAACTTACACCACAACAAGTTTCCAGGTGAGATTTCACAACAAGAGAGTTCACCCGGAAGTACAAAATATACTTTCACCATCCAATCCTTCCGTCTTTAACCTGCGACAACTCATGTGGCTGGCAGTTAGGCACTTACAAAACTTTACAAGGTGCCCATCTGCAGTATGTCAGCTATAGAACTCAAATATATCATCGCATGCCGCCTGAAACCAAATTCAGATTCCCAACACCCATCAATATTAAGTAGAGATCCTTGGCAGCCAACTCGAAGACAAAATTTGGATCAATTGCATACAAATTAAATTTTACGAACAGACCTGCATTTATTTTAATGCTTCTCCTTGTGCCATGCCATGGAGATGATCGAGGGTCAAACAAGAATTTACTGAATTGACAAGAAATTTAACGCCTACGTATCACATCTGGCAGAGCCTGTTGACGAGGTCGTGACCTCATGATTGTTTCGTCACTGTGCCTAATCAACTCCGATAGTCTCCATGGTTTTTGCCACTTCCATTTAAATTGTAAAAGCCACTGGTGGTGGCTCCTCTTCCATCTCCACAGTTTCCCCGCATGCCCTGCTGTTGACAGTTTCTTCATTGCCAAGTGCCCAACTGGCACCATCTGCATGCAAAGGTGGAGTGTGAGCCAAAGATGTACAAGTCAAATAGGCAAGGTAACAAGAAGCACAGAATACCTTTCTGGCCTGATCTATAAAGGCTGCTGACTCTCTGACTGATGCATTCGCGATACCTGCTGAATATTTGAGTTGTTTCTGTGCTGGCACAGAGATAGGAGACAGTGGGCCACTCATGTCATCAGCTACGTGTTTCAATGAATTGTGAGAATTTCCATGCTCATCAGATCTCTGAAGTATCAATATACAAACAACCGGAAAGAATAAACCAATTATTTTTAGAAATGGCCAACGTAGCTAATGTTTTCCAGTAGGGTACAGCTTAGACTATAAGTAGGATATCAAGAAAAGCAAGGAGAGATTTTAAGATACGTAAGAAGGATAATATTCTCATCAACTACTTTTAAAGCAATATTGGTCACAGAGGTCAGTATCCAACTATAAGCTCTTATATATGACTTAATTAGTAACACAGTCGTCAACTTAACATGTACTACTATAGCATAAAAACATAATAAACTTAAAACAAGAAATAGTCGGTGAATCTTCACAAGTATAGAAAACATACAGAAGCAGAAGTAACCAGTGCAATGGCTAGGTCTTGCTCTCTTATCTTAAGATCCCTCTCAACTTCCTTTCTTCTTGTTTCACTCTGTCGGAGAAGACCTACTAGTTCTTTGAGTTGATCTTCCATTTCCTTATTGTCGATTTCCCTTTCCCACAATTGGCACCTGTTGACAGCTTAGCAATTGGTATTTTGTAGACCCACTAAATATAGGAATTTTAAAAGGTGAATATACAGTGACTAATAGATGGATGGTTTGAAAAAAAAATAACCACCAATTTGAGAAAATCTTTTGTACTTCGCACAATTATTTGATGAGAAGGACACAGGTACCTATTTAAATATATATAATTAAATAAGATGGTAGGTTTATCCGGTTTTATGAGAGATGCTAACGGTTAACGGTCGTACATGCTTTTGGTTTCCTGTACAACTCTGATTTCTACAAAAATAAATTGACGTGTAAAAATGGTCAAACCAGACCTATCTATTAAGTATGTTTTTGTCAATGTACTAGGGAATCATTCAAATTTCCTACATTTTTACTAATTTGTATTTCGAATTATATATGGCACTTTTTTTAGAAATTAAAATCTCTGTGTTTTCTTAGGTGGGAACTGGCAGCTGTTTACATACAAAAATGTTGGCTGAAGGAATAAACAAAACATCCAGGTTAAACAACAAAACCTTGCATCACCAAGAGAGTTGAACATATATTGTAGCAAATGTTTTGCATCACCCATTGAGCGTAGCTGATTCCAATGTCCACGACTAGCGAAGGCACGCTCACGCTCTTCTGCTTCTGAAAGCTGAGAAGCCATTGCAACAAGTGAGTTTGACGATATGCTTAGCATGTTTTCAAGAGAATATATTCTTGACATTCGTGCATTCGGCGACATGGAAGAAACCCTGAAATAAAAAAAAAGGCAAATACAACAGTCAACTTGATATTTCCAAAGTTCAAAATGTGCAACACTAGATACCAACATACTGTATACCACAGAAACAATAGCGTGCGAGGAGAAAACTAATGAAAGAGACAAATACATTACAATTTTTACCTAGAAATACCATTTCTTCCTCTAGGAAGGCTAAGTCCCTTTAAAGAAAATTCCTCAACTTGTCTTAGAACAGCCAATTCTTCTGCCAGGGCAGCTCGCCTGTAGAGATAACCAAAAATTGAATTAGTGAACATAAATCACTTGCAATAATCAAACTATAAATACATATATAAATGATACATACACTTGACTTTGTTTCTCATACTCATATCGGACTTCATGAACCTTCACCATGACCTCAAGTTCATGATCAAGCCAACGTTGCAAGGATTTCTCGTTGGTCTAAATATGTAACATGGGTTAATATAATTTCATATAATTGCTTAGATTGACATTCTGTGTGAAGAGAAAACAGAAAATGTACCTGTCCATTTGTTCCATTTCCATGGCTAATCGCTGAAACAGCCACAGTATCAGTATAAAGGATATAAAAATCAATGCATTAGAGAAGTGACCAAGGGAAAACCTATTTCATTTATTAAATATCTAGAGAATAAGGTACCACATCCGGTGAACACCAGGTCATTAGCTATTCAACAAAACTTAGATTTTATGTTTCTAGTTTGATATTTTATCTTTCTGGTGCTTTGTTCAAGTGGTATGCATCCTATCAAAAGGTAGGAATGCTGCAGTTTATTTCAATTTATGAAAAGCAAATACCTGAATTGTCACGCGTTGAAGACTTGCGAGCTTCTAGCAACTCCTTTAGCCTCTTGGTAGCCATAGCAGCCTCTTCAGTCTTTCTCTGAAGAACCTGTAAGAAAAAGTCTTCATGATCAATAGCCGTCTGTAAGAAAGAATCTTCAACATAAATTACTTATTTTATCACTTTACAACACATACACTATATGATTATTGATTAGATAGGAAAATTTTGATAAACTTGTAGTAGTTTTCAGATCTTTGGCTTACTGTCTACTGACTACACAACTTAATTACTTATTAATCTCAACGCAACTAAAAACACGAGTATCCCTTTTTTTTACATTATCAGCACCTTACCTAATTCTAGAATATTTTTGGAAAGTTAAATAAAATCAATAATGTATCCTTGAAATAACTGGAATAGCTGATGGAAAATAAAACTAAACAAGATCTACAAAATTAGATAGGAAATCGCCCGGAAAAAAAATCTGTGAAAGGTAACTTTTTGCGACTATCTCAAGCCTGCAACATATTTTTCATGTAATCAAGGTAATAGGGATTGGAGTTGCCCCTTCCTTTGCTCACTGTAGAGGCATTTTTTTATAAATCTAAAGATGATGTAAAGAACACAGAAACATGCAAAGAGTAAAGTCCTCACCATTTTCTGACGCTGATTTAATGCTTGCAATTTATGTCTTTCATACTCATTCCTTCTCCCTTCCTTCTTTAACTGCGTGCAGAACTAAATTTTAGGCCAAAAAACCAAGAGACTGTGCAAAGACTTTCCATTACATTGGCCTCTAAGCTAACATGTATAGTCTTTACTCAACAAAATATTATGTATGGAAACAAGAGTTATATAAAAAGAATAATAAACCAAAGATGCAAGTTTAATGAAGTCATAAATGCCAAATAAACTGGTTTTCATTTAAGTAAACATGGATAACATATACAGTCCCTGGCATTCCATTGTATATACAGCAGAGCACAACCGTAAATATTATATGTATGAGTTCTTTGGCCAGTATTCTTGAAAGCATCATCCAACATTGCAGTAACATATTAGTTACTGTGATCGACTAAACTAATCATTATATACCAAAATTCTGAAGGGATATTATAATAGTCATTTGGGTTGATTATTTGCGAACCTAATTTGATAGTGTTGCTAACACATAGCAATGGCATATCAAAATCCGCCAACAACTTTGTCAATAAACTAGTAGTAATAGATTTTGTAATATAGATATAGTTTAGGTAGCAGATGAAAAAATGTAGATGTAACAGCTTAACCTATGCAAATGGAAAATACCTGTAGCAGTTCTTTCTCTCGAGATGCCTTCCACTGTCGAAATTGTTCAGCTTCTTGTTTAATTTTATGTTGCAACTGAACCTACAATGTTTGCAAGAAGTTATCAGCAAAAAGACTAGATTAATGAAAAATATGAAGAAAGTCAATATGTGGTTTAATGTCCCACCTTTTGTGCTTTAATAAAATGAATTTCATCTTGTAATCTTTTTGCTGCTTCGTCACTCTTCTGTTTTTGCTTTAAAAGTTGAACCTGACTCTCTTGCTTTTTCTTCAAATCCTGAATCTGAGATGTAGAATAGGTGAAAATCAGTGATTGCCTGATAAGAGAATGTCATCATCTGAAGCCATCTACTCACCTGTGCTTCAAGTGCTTTTAATTTCTGGGAATGAACGTCTTGCAATTTCTGCCCATCAGAATTGTACGAAAGATTTTCGACTTCAGCCAGTAATCGATCCCTTTCATGCTGCACAGTTCTTTTCTCATCCTCAAGTTCCACAATCTTCTTTCCAAAGTGTTGCTTAAGTGTCATTGTGTCAAAGCCGCCAAAAAGTTTCATCTCAGACTGCAGGAGCAGTTTACTTAAAATGTCAACATAATCAAAAATTTAATCACATCCTGGTTCTTAACAATTCTAAATTCATGAAAATAAACAGGACGATTATACCTCTTTTTGTTCTAGTCGCTTGTTCAATTCATGTAATTCTTTGTCCATGGAATCTTGTAGAAGAGTATGCTCCCACTCCTTTGCTGCTTCCTCATCAATGTCACTAGAGTCACCTGCATATGTTTGCAATCAAACATTCAAGGATATGGATGCATTACTGTGAGAACTACATTATGTTTCATGAGTATGTAAAAAACGTTTTTGCTTTAAAATGTGTTGCTGATTAAGACTGTATCATTTCCTGGGTACAAAATAGAATTTTCTATGTCAAATAGAAATCATACCGCTTTCACTCATTTGACAGTCTGGCGAGTCAATACTCTGTAAACCCCTTTTAAGCCCTTCAGTTTTAGTAGAAACTATTTCGCCAACCTGTTAGATCAAAATGTAGACATGCAACCACTCAACTTAATACTTTAATCTTCAAAATGGAGATATGCAACCACTCAACTTGATAATCCTTAGAACATATTTGACAACAAATGAAAACCTATGATGTTTACCTTAACACCATTTCCACATTGCTCCAAACCAGAGGATCTGCTGCGGTATCCGTGAAGTTCACGACAAAGATTCTCGTTTGTAGCTTCAAGCCAAGCAATCCTGTCTTTCAGAATCTACAAGATATTTATACAATCTTTCAGCAGTAAATAACATACCAGTAAACTGAAAGATTTATTAGTCTTAAATTGGTGTTCCTGCAGTAATTTCAAATCACTCATGAACTATTCAGTTTCTAATTTAACTTTCTATAAAAATGAACATATAACCACATGTATGTGTCTTAAAATGAGATGACTGTTTCATAGGGGCTTATTTGACGATGTCCCGGATGAAGTAGTCTGATGAAGATAGATAGACACTAGGTTCTACTTGTTTTCTTTAATGCAGCATGTACAATGAGAGACCGAGAAAAGAATGTTGGTACCTGTAATTCATTAGATGATGCTCCTCCCCCACGAGCGCAAAGTTCTGCCTGCAAGCACTCTAGTTGTTGGCGCATCTTCAACATCTCATTAGAGATTGGATCTCTGTTAACCTGATTGGTAAATTAAACACACCAGCTACTTACATAGAACCATTAAGAAGCAAAACAGTCCTTTCCAAAAGTGGTAGAAAATGCGAGAAACAGTACAAATTACAAAACTTACAACAGGCTTGTTTTGGATATTGCGAGCGCGATTTGCGTACTTAAGAGTGTTTAGAGTTTCTTCAGCATTGATATCAGCCGGACTAACACAGGCTGGAAGGGAAGTAATACCACAGATCAAATTTAAGCATTAATAAGGTTTGAGCAACTTCTAGCTGGAAAACATGGGATAAATCATATTAATGCCCTAAAGGCTTACCAAAAAAGCATGATCATAATTGAGGATGAGGAAAAGCTGACGGTAGTGTTAATAGAAAACATGGTATATAGTGGTGTTAGACTCTAAAACTCTTGACTAGCCTATTTCAAGGAAAATAATAATCATATGTGTGATGCTAAGTTACTAACATGGAACCACATAAGCATATTAACCAACACTGCATGACAGTAATAACGTTGCACACAATACACTAGCATAAGCAACACAAATATTCAGTTTGATAATTCAAGAAACACATATATTAAATAAAAAGCAAAATTAATAGACATATACAATCAAACAAGACTTGCCTATCATAACAGTTCTGCTGTTACCGCCAAGCGAGTCCTGCCAATGCACGAGAACTTAGATTAAGTACGAATTAAAATTTAAAGGCAAGAGGTAGAAACATAAAAACAAAATAGGGAACCATTTAAGTTACAAATACAGAAAAGGTTTTCAGCTTATAAGATTTGATCATTCACTTTAAAATTCTACCTGATTAGAGTTGATGGGAAGTGAACAAGTATTTGTGTCAACTGGATTATCTACTGCACTATCTATGGATGAAAAAAATAATCTATTGAATTACTTATTGGACAGTGAATTATGGAAATTGAAGAAAACCTGCAAAAGCCGAGTAAGTTTACTATCACGGTATGGAACATGAACACCTTCTTTTCGTTTTTTTTCATCTCCGAGTGCGCTGATTACATTGCCAAGTGCAAGAAGACCCTTGTTAATGTGAACTCCTGTTGAACAGCAAAAGACGTTGTCTCAGTTTGATATTAGAGGTAAATATCATTAGTTGTCACAATCACAAACAGTTGTACAAACCTTCCTTAAAACGCATGCCATCAGAGCCTGTACGTTTAGCTCGCTCTGATCCAGCAAGATCCACTAAATGCAACTTTGCACATAAATATTCTTCACCTATACATCCATTAGGACTGGCATCACCAGGAGAACTAGAGTTGATCTTATGCATTTGTTCCAGTGTTATAGTGAAGATAGCATGAGATCGACTGCAAAAGAAATTAACAAATAAAAGACTAAGTTTCACTTATTTCACCAATAAAACTGAGCATACTAACTTATGCCTGGGAAAATGGATTACTTCTCGTGTTTGCACAACCTATATGGTTTTTAAAACTTTCATCAGAGGTAACTTGTCAGAAACTATTAAACAAAATTTTCACCAAAAATAGTTGACCCAAAATGTTTGCGTTCCATCAATCAACTGTACAAAATATAAATATATAATATACTCGGGAAAAAAACATACATGAATGAGCTGCAAACAGGATTAAGCTTTTTAACAACTAAATACTGCCAAGGAATTGAATTTCTTGCATAAAGATCTAATCATAAGTGTCCTCAACTTTCCATCTCCAGTTACAAGTAAATGCATAAATAATCCTACATTCTCCAACCTAAAGATTCAATTTGAGGTTCATCATAAAGTTCAAACATAGATGGAAAATATCATGATATTTATTTTAAGTATCTATTCACAGAAGACAATACAATTAGAGCCAATCTTCCATATTGCAACAACCCTGACATGGGACTATGCAAATAACTGCTGCATGTTATCTCATGATCAGGCTCGGCGTATAAGTGGAAATTATACTCGGCATATCATCCGGCGTCAACAAACTTGTAGCATAAAATAGATAAAAGATACAACTAACACACTTACCTAGACTGATTATTCATGTTGGTACTCCCCGTTGCCCTGCTCAATGATCCTTGCTCCAGGCAATCAGCCATTTCTTTTAATGTCTTAACACTACGCTCAGTAGATCCTGCTAATGTAATAACACCATTTGATGTTTCGCGTATCTGTATTGGTGGTTTCCCGGGGGATGTTACTTTCCCCGAGTGGCCATTTGTCATCTCTGATTTGTTAGAACAGTCAGGATCCAGCAAGTCCTGTACTTCTTCTTTAAGAATCTACAAATAAATATCTGGTGGTTATTTGTTTAATATTGGAAACAAAGTAAAAAAAACATGTACCCCGTAGAGCATCAGGAACTAGTTAGAAACGTTTGAACTGGAGTATCCATTACAGAGCTTTGCTCAATTAGACGAAGTAATTATAATTTAAAAGCAAACAAACTTCAAAAGATATTGTCAACTGTTTTCCATAAACATTTAAATATAGTTGTGTGACGCTAAATGACTAATACATAAACAAAACTGTTACCATATAAACTCATGTCTTTCAGAATACGTAGTCATCATAGATTAACTGTCATAATAAAAATTCAGTAGCTTCGTGATCAGTATGTGAAAACAAAACTTATGTTAACAACACAAAGGTTTCCTTTCTCTCCATACCCATGCTTTGGATTGAATAAAGAAATAATAAGAATATAATGAAATATAACTGTAAGCAACTGTGAAAGGAAAGAGTCACCAGACCTCAATAAAAGAAACTTGCAGCTGGAACTCAATTTGATGTTTCAGTGTTTCAATCTTGCTAAATAAAGTACTCATAACTTGGGGAACCAGCCCTATTTGATTACCATCTTTGGAGCCAGTACCCATTGTGTATGTTTTTCCTGATCCAGTCTGCAGTACATTAAAATCTTAACTATTAGAAATCACCAGAAAGTGATAATGCACTATTCTTAAAGATTAGCACTTAGCAGTTATTGTGGTTAAGAATCTTTACCTGGCCATAGGCAAGAACAGTAGCATTATATCCCTGAAACAGCCCATCAACAAGAGGAGCTACACACTCTTCAAACATACCAGATGAGGAAGACCCGGAGCTTCCATATACATGGTCAAATGTAAAGGAATGTGGGCCAAGTTGAACCTGAACAACATTCAGATTTAATTAATTGAACATCGCTTCATTTCATATGCACAAACAACATATCGCCTGAAAAATAGCATGATAACAAGTAGAGCTAAATTTCTATAGTTTGTAGTGAAACTGGATAAAAAAATGGTATTATTTCCTGAGGCCATACCACTCAACTCCAAAACACACATACACCCACAATGCAGAACCATGACACTGGAGCATGTTAGTAATGACAAATATGGTAGAAACATGAATCTAGAATGAATTAATATTCTTGCAGCTTTTGGAGTTTATGATGAGTGAAACTAATGATGCATTTAAAAAATTATAACAGAATTATTTGAGGACTTGTCTTGAGATTGCTCTGTTCCTGTTGTCAGGGGTTGATGCTTATCATCAGTCCATTTCAAGCACTATCTAATAACTTTTTTATGAGTTTAACAGTAAGTATAGGCAAATAAACTATACCATCATTCTTGGACAGTTTAGACAATTGGTTCCTTCCAGTTGGTTATATATGATAAACTGTAAAGACTCAACATTGAAATCATTTCTGGTATGTAACATTTGTGTTATTTATATCATTTTATCACAATTTGATCTTGAGATTGCACAGTATTGAAACACCTAGAAGCCTCTCTAATAACATGAATAGCCTATATTTCTGAACTCATTTTAATATCAATATGATGAATTAAAATTAAAGATATATTTTTGCAAGTCCTTTATTTGAGTATCAATGTCAGTGTTACGAATTAATATGAATTGAAGGGCACCTGTTCTAGTGGTATAGAATTAATCCCCTGCAAGCATTTTTATAGGAAAATGGGTACGTGTTCAACTAGCAAAAATTAGAATTTTAATAAAAGTGAAGGGAGTGGTGGATCAGTAAATAAAAATGATAACCAACAAAATATTTGCCCAATGACAATTAGAAGGAAAAAAACAAGCAATGCTACAACAGAAGTCACAACTCCCATTGAGCATTATACATGTTTTTCAACATTTTTCAGGCAACATAAACAGAACTTTCCATTCATGACTTTCTAGCCAATAAGTTTATGTGTTAGGTTAAACAGTCAAGATATTAGCTAAGTTTTTGTGTTATGTTAAACCGTCAAGATATTAGCTACTAAAAAGGTATTCATTGGAACCATCGAAATAGTCATGTTTTTGACATTTTAAAGTCATGCAAAGTTCTGATTTTTATGAATTTACTTAACTTTTCACGCACAGCTTAAAGTATAGATACATTAGATGTATTGCCATATGTGGGCTAGGAAATTTGGATGAAATTTGAAAGGGTCAAAATTGGACAACTAACTGAGTAGTATAATTTAAACCAATATTAGAATAAACCTACCAATACTGAACATAAAGCTGGGATGGAGAACCACTATTTGCTAGTTTCTTTATTTCAATTAACAAGCCTCATCTAGAGTTTATACTAACTGCAGAAGCTAGTGCATTTTCCTCCTAATGGCTCGCAGTAAGTATAATTAATACAGTTGACTCTGCACTCCAGGTATGATTTAGTTTCATAACAATACTAGCTAGTAAACTTCTGCAGGCCTGAAATCGGCTTTTAGATAGATATCTATATACAATAATGGTATAAACTGATAGCTACGAAACTCATGAAATCTCCTCCTGTAAAAATAATGTAAAATATACATTTATGGATGTGTACAATACTTCAAAGTATGTCTTCTTATTAGAGACATGGATCCCTAAACTAGTAAAGTTTAATTATTCTTACGAGAAGTTTAAGGTAAATAAAAATGCTATTGTTCTTATCATTTCGCACAAGTAGATTACATCCATATAGAAGGCAAACGAGCTGCGCCAGCCACTTCCCTTTCAGGATGACAAACAAATTCTCTTACTGATCATTATGAATCGGTAAAAATTCTAAGAAATTCAAGAAAAAGTAAATACAGAAAATATTGAAAGAAGAGACAATTCTGAACTGATGACACCACTACACTACTCTACAATTCAGCAGAAAAAATAGGCTATATTGCTACACTGCAACAACCCATATGAGGAAATGAGTCAGATCATTCATTGAGTTTGACTAAACACATGCATGAACTATTGAACTCAGATTCTATCAGAGAAATGGTATAAAAATAATCCAAACTTGAAGATCTAGATCTCCAAGAAAATGTGATCTAAAAAGGCAGAACCTTTAACATAGAAACACACAATCAAACAACATAAACTCAACAAAATTCAAGAACAAAACAACCCCAATTCCTAACAAGAAAATACATATAAAAAGCTGTGTGTATATATTTACCTGGGGTTTACCAGGGACCACAGTGACACAATCTTTACAACCTTGTAAACGTTCATCACCAATGAGTGGTCTAATATGAACAGCAACTTTAACACAACAATCTTCAGCTGCTTCCATGAGAAGCAGAAGAAGAAGCAAGAAAAGTAGAGTGAGAAGATAAACAGTTAAAAAAGAGGGGGGGGGAGAGAGACAGGGAGATAGAGTTGGAGAGATTGAGATTGAGAGGTAGAAAACAAGAAAAACAGTTGGGTTGAGTGGGCAGAGAAGATTGATTTCTTTATTTTTACAGAAAAATTGATGGAACCCGGAAAGTGATGCTACAACTAAGAAGAGAAGGGGACAGTTTGCAGACAATGTATGTATATATATGTGTGTTGTATGTATAGTTGTACATGTGTTGTAACTTGGAGAGAGAGTAGTTGAGGTAAAGAAGTGTAGAAGCAAAGCTGGTAAGAGAGAGAGGAGTGTCATACGGTGGTATTTTAATAATAATATACTCACAATTTGGTAAATACAGTGGAGTACATCTAACTGCAGTAGCATCAAACACTTGCAACAACCTTTTTTTTAATGCCCCATTTTCAAGATTTCCGATACTCGAGTCCTTCAAATGAGTGCCCTTAACAGACGAATTCAAACCGAATATCTCTATTTGTTTATAATATTCATATTTGAATTCGTATTCGTTTATTATTCGAACAATTTTTTGTATTCATATTCGGATTTGTTTAAATTCACAAACTATTCATATTTGTTGAACTATTCATATTCGTTTAAGTAAAAGTAGGGCCGTAAATTGATCCGGATTATCCGGTATCTCGGCTTATATTCAGCTCGAAAATATGATACATGTTTCATATTCGTTTCATAAACAATCCAAATCTGGCGGAAAAATTAAACCAATATAAAATATGATTCGGATATGAGCACTCACATATCCGCTCAAATTAGGTTCATATTATGTTTTATAAAATGATCTTACTCGAATACCGAAATATGATCCATGGTTAGTATTGGATTTCAACTCATATATAGACAATAATTTTAATTCATTACATTTATAGGTGAATAGTTTTCTTTTTATAAATTTTTAATATCTTATTTAAGTTTAAATTTTTATAAAATATAATTTATTCACCGTGATCATGCATTAATTATCATGATATATATATATGTATGTGTTTTAATTCATAATTATTATATTTTTATACTATCATCTTTATTTTAGACTAAATGATAATTATTTGAATAATTGAAAAAAATGATACTTAATGTTAGTGAATCATATTCGGTGGATCATAAACTACCCGGGTAAGAAATAGAAAATACGGTACTAGCTCATTTTTGGTTTGAATCCGGACCTCAAATACCCGGTATCGGTTTATATCCGAATAAAATAATCCCGGACCCAAATTTGGACATATTAAAAATAAAACGATCTGATACTTGAGCAAAGGGGTGTTCGGTTTCACTCGAATCATTTTACAACCGAATTTATTTATTTGAATTCGTATTCGTTAACAAACCGAATATTTTTTAAAATTTGAATTCGTATTTGTATTTGTTAATAAACGAATACAAATAGTATTAAACAAATTCGAATACCGAACTATTCATTAAATATTTGTTTAGTAAATCGTCCTACTTCAAATATTCTCTCAACTCTTAGGTTAGTTAAGAGTTGCGTGGTTTTTGCTTTAAAAAAATAGTTGCATGATTTTAAAATTAAATAAAATAGTTTCTGAATCTTTTTTTACGAAAAAAATAATTTATGATTCTAAGGTGCTTGAATTTACTTTAAAATCATAAGACTTGTATGATAATAGATCAAATATATTCCATAGAGTATTTTTAAATAAAGTATTAATTAAAAATTTATATATCATATATTATATTTTGTTTATAATATATTATAAAATTAATAAAGAATATAATATAAAACATATAAATCTCTAATTAATTAAGAGTACGAATTAAATCATGTATATATAATAAAAAAATACAAATATTTTATTTAGTTAAAAAACTGGTAATGTAACCCAATTATAAAGAAATTATTACAAATTTAACAAAATAAACGTGACCCTAATTTATTTAACACAGCCCCCAAAAAACATATGCCGATAGTATTTTATTATTAGGTTTTCTTTATCTATCCACGTCTCATTTTTAAAAAAGTTTTCTTGATCTAAGTAAAATTAAGAAAATGATTTCACATTTTTTCAATTAAAATTTAATGTTCTTTTCCGTATGACGTGTTCTAAATTTAAAAATTAAATTAATTCAATTTTATTATTATTTAATAATTATTATATTAAAATATTCCTAAAATCACTTTAAATAACTTATTTAAAGTTATTAGTATTTTGAATATAATTTTTTTTTATAATTTTTATAATAATAAAATTTCCACCATTAAGCACTAATTATTACTAGATATAAAAGTTATAAAAAAGTATATTATTAAAACGTACATTTAATTATTTATTAAACTTAATTTTTAAAAGTATAAATTAATAATGTTTATTTTGTAGTTAAACTTAAACATGTTGATTTATAAAAATTATAAAGAACCAATTTTTTTACCGAAGAGAAAATATATAATCTTTAAAATATTGATTATCCGAAATTAGAACAAAAAAGTCAATAAAATTAATCAACTCTTGTGTATTGTTTTTAATGTAATTTATTTTGTTATAAATTTCAATCATATTTAGGCCCGGTTTAGGATTCCTTATTTCAGAAAATAAGTTATTTTTATGAAAAATATATATTTATATATATATTTCTGAAAATAAATATTTATTTTTAAATTTAAAATAAATATTAATTTCTAAAAACACACACACACATATAATGAGAAACAAGGCACTAAGAATGACCTTAGGTACCTAAGAACATAAGATATTTCAATAGAAAAACTGAGTGGCAGTTTTGTAATAATAATGCACGCTCCCTGTATTTACAAAAATAACTTGTATTATATTTTATTATAACTTTAGATAATTACCTAAACTCGTCCTTAGAAACATGAAACTCTTAAATAATTTACTCATTTTTAAAAATAAAGAACCTAGACCCGACACTACATCATCGTCTCTCAAGTCTCGATATTACCATAATACCATTACAATATTACTTCATCCGTCCCAAATTAGTAGTCATTTTTCATTAAAAAAAATTATCTCATAATACATGTCCACTATCTTACTTCTAATGTAATTTTATAAGTAAATTTCTAAAGTGACACTTGACTAAAATACTAGTACTTGTACAATAATTAATGAAATGAAGCTATAATTCAAAATATGTATTGAAATTATCTCAACCAATACAATTAATATGAATACAAGTGAAAAATAACTTTTATGTTAAAAATCCTTAATATGCGTGATTTTTTCAAATGTGACATGTATAATGGAACGAGGGAGTATTATTATTCCTTATCGCAAGGGTGTTCATCAAACCGCTCACATCATACAAATCGCACCACATCGCAAAATGCGGTTTTTAATTTTCGTGGTGCTGTTACGGGTTGAAATTTTAACAAATCGCACGGTGCGAGTTGCGGTTTAGGATTTTGGTAATGCGGTTCGAGAGAGACCTTTGTTTAGCGAGAGACTGAGAGACCCTTGATCTGAGCCGTTGATTCGTGAACAATTCTGTGGTCAAGATTAAATGCAAAGATATTAGTATTTATACTATTTTAAAATTATAAGAATAATATTGGCAATGCCGAGAATATAAAAATATATACGATCACAATACATATTCAATCAAATCATTTCCATATACGAGAAGATTATGTATATTTATATTTTTCAAATTTAAGTTGTCATATATGCGTTTATGATATATTTTGTTTAATTTTTTTGTCAGGTGAGATTTTTTATTTAATTTTTTAAGTTATCATATATGCGTTTATATATATATGTGTGTGTATTATATATGTATATATAATTACCTTTATAATTAGTTATGATAATTACTTACAGGTTAAGACTATAGTTAATATTATAAATTTATTAATAATGATGTATATTTTTCTTACAAAACACATGTTACGATTAGTTGATTATAAACCTTTTCAATTTTTATTATTATTTTATTACCTTCAAATATATAATTCAAAATGTTAATGCAATTAATGGTTTAATGTATATTAAAAACTATACATACTATATAACTCTATTTTATAATAATTTTTAATCTTTACATTATTTATATTTATATTTAAAATAAATATTTTTAAAATTTATAAACTGCAAAGACCGCACAAATCAAACCGCATCACACTGCATTTTCGTGGTATGGTTTACGCGGTGTTTGAGTTTCGCAGTCCGGTTACGGCGGTTTGAAAATTTGATCAAACCGCATGCGCGGATCGGTTTGCGATTTTAGAAAAAACTGCATCGTCCGCACCGCGAACACCCTTATCTTCTCGACTTCTCGTCTTTATTTATAGGTTATTTGACTTTTTAACACATAATTTTATGTACTTTGATCACATAATTAAAATTATTATTATTTAATTATTTTATTAATTAAAATTTAGATATTATATTTTTATTCAATTTTTTTCAAAAAAAATATCAATTCTACCGGTACGAAATCACCTAAAGTGTCCGATAACCTGTGCAAAGGACACGAGGGAGTATTTATGACTATCATGGACCTCATGGTGCAGAGAGAATTAGATAGTCAACTCTTTCTCTTTAACCTCGTGGTTACCCGTTTTGCCCTTTTTATAACGGCTATCCTTACCAATTTCTTCCATACAGACATACAGTTGTCTCGGGCTCTTTACTCCTCTCTCCCTGATTTTTTGGCACATTCTAAGATATTTTGACTGCATGAAAAATATTATTTTTAAAAATTTCTTTTTATGAATAATAATATTAAACGAATATTTTTATTTATAAAAAAATAACAGTTTTAACTATTAGGCAAAAAGTCAAGAAGCAATAATCAAGAACGGAGGAAAAATCATACTGTTAAAATGATCATATATTTAATTTTTAAATGAAAATATTTAGTTTATATTTTATTTTATCTAAATATGTAAAAATAATAATACTAATTATATCGTCAAAATAATTACAATTTACCGTGCCCTTCTTTCGAGCTGATTGAGCTCACACAGGATCCACAGGATCTAATCGAAGATCAATTATGTATAAAAAATCAAACAACAATTATCTAAAAATGAAGAAAATAATAATATTACTGCACTTCGGAATATTTTAAGTGTTTTTATTTTCAATATTTTCTAAACTAAATATTTTTTTTAAAAAAATTAATCATCAATATATATATATATAAATGAGAAGACGATGACGGTTAGGTGACGCTCCCAAATCGTCCAAATGTATTTTTTTTAATTTTCTTAAAATTTTGAATTAGTAAATATTAAAAATTATAAAAAAAATCTAAGTTACTTTATATTCTCCTAAACTTTCTCCCCAAGTCAAGTAAATTATTATTATCCATAAGATAAGTTACAAAATTTTAGAAAAGACATTATTATACGTAAGGTAATTAGAAATTTTAAAAAGGACATTAAATTATTAAAAATCGAAATTATTTTAATTTTTAAAAAAGACACTATCTATAACAAAAAAAAGTTAATTTATTCTTTTACCTAAATTGAATGTGTTTCCATCTAAAAAATAATAGACCATCACTTAAATATGAAACATCAAAAAATAAATCACAACAAATTTATCACAATGCTATTTACATTCAACGTCTAATACATCATAACAAATTAGTCACAGAGCTGCTTAACCTACATTGATGACATTGATATTGTTAGCGATGAATGAAAGAAAGAGATATATTAGAATCATAACAAATTAGCAAGTTGTGAATTATAATGCACATATATATTTTGAAATTATTATTTGATTTTATAATATTTATAAATTTAATACTACTATTTTGGTTTAATATAATTTTATTTATCAAATTTTATCATATGCAGTCCAGTCATCATTAATGTAACTTTATATATATTTTTTTAATAAATTTAAAATTTATTACGAGACTCACGCGAAGCACGGATTTTTTCACTCGTTTTATCTAGATGTTAAAAATATTTTGAGTTGAAAGTAAAAAATCAAACAAATATACTCGGGGAGAGAGTGATGAGTAGTATTATACTGACATCGATTCGTATACATAGACTCTAAGTTGTATACTATATATATATATATATATATATATATATATTTTAAGAAAAGCATATTATTCAGGTTAAGTTTATGGTTAATATTATTCAGGTTAAACTTGCAAAGTTTACAAAATTATAATTTACCTATTCCATAAGTAACATGTACTTCACGTGACCTAAAAGGCTTTAACCATTTTTCGTTATTTCATTGAGTTTGTACCGTCAGGAATGATAATGAATTCACTATAACAACCACTACATACTCAAAGAATGCAATTTATCTAGCAATTTCATTGCTGTATTTATGTTATTATTTCATTTTTTACGAATAACCATTTAAATTAATATATTATAGTGTTTTTTATGATATTGTTATAAATTAAGGAGAAAAATCGAGGGAGGAAGAAATCTAGTGGTGGAGTGTGGGACCCAATGTGGTGGAGGTGTTGAAAAAGCAGTGGTCGAAAAGTGGACCCCGCTTAGGTGTACTACTGTTTCGATTTAGACAGGTCCAGCTCCGGTTGCCCCACCCTCACATGGCGTTTTTCTATTACTCTACTACTCTTTCTGGTCCCACTTTCCACCCGTATTAATGTTCCAAGCTAGAGAAACTCCAACAACATTTTAGTGAGTTAATTAAAAATAATATTATTAAATTAAATATTATTAACTTAAGACATTATATTGTATGACAATTTCAACAATATTCCTTATTTGTTGTTCCTTGTTATTATTATAATAATAAATTCTAATTACACTTATGTTTTGTAAATGAGGGAAAATAATAAAAAAGGAAAAAGAAGATAGAGAAATGAATATTTAATTGATAAAATAAGATAAGAGGGGATTAACCATCACTTAAAGTTAAGTAATGAGAGGTGATGCTAACTTTTTAAGGGACTATTAGCACTATGTTGGATTTCCATTTTTTCCCAATTTTATTAAATTTTAGGTAAAAGAGCAGTATAAGGCTAATGTTGGAGATGCTCTTGTATCCCGGTACTCAATTTCTAACAATCCAGATTCGGGAAAACAAAAATTGGAAAAAATAATAATTTTGACTTATTTGGATTAAATTTTCTTAATTTTTTTATTTTTTAATATTTTAGATCAAAATTAACTAAAATTAATTCACACATAAATTTATTTTTAATTAAGTTCAAACTGTCTATCTTTTATCAACTAAAAATTAATGATTAATTTTCTTGAATTTTGCAGTGAAGAATATATTATCAAATTAACCAATATTCCTTGATATTTTAGTAGTACTAGAATAAATTTGTTAAGTAAAATAAAGTACTAGAATAATTTAGAAAAAACATGATGATAGAATATGTTGTTAGGAGCAAATCACGAAACAAGTGAGATAGTACCGTAAGAAAGAAATACTACATCTTAAAAGAAAGGTCTGGTTATACAAAACTCCAAAAGAGAAAAATGACAACATCAAATATATAAGACGATAATGATAAAAGTTCACAACTAGCTTTTTAGCAAGAGGCTGCCACTTAGAGGTGGGGAAGCTAAGTATGAAAAATCATAGAGTCAGTAATTAGTATGTATGTATTTATTTTTGGTCCCATTGTAAAATGATTCCTCCTTGTGGTACCTCAAGTCTTTCATGCATTGATTCGACTTCTAGTTCTAGACCTCATGTTCTGTACTCTTTAGCAAGTACTCGTAGAAGACTTCATAAATCATGTTCCAATAAATAAGTTGAATTTAGTCCCGTTTTTATCGATTAAATTAATTTTTACCTATTTATATTAAATTAAATTTATATTTTTTATACGCGTCAAAATACTGATAAAAAGTAAAGTAAAGTAAATATATTTGTTATACAAGGCATTGTTTAGTTTTCTAAAACTGAGGTGCTGCCTGTGCATAATGAGATTGTCAACCCTAAAATCTGAAACATATACGGTGCTTAATGATGAACTTCAATCTTCCATTAATTATAAACTTCCAAAAAGTTATATAAACGAACAGACAACTATATAAGATCTTGTTTTCTCGTCTTTTATTACTTCTATTTTCTTGCGGTTTGTTACTTCTATAGAAAAGAAGAAACGTTCGAGTTGTTGGGTATGACTTGGAGACTTACCTACTTTTATTTATCAGGAGTAGAAACAATTCCGTCATTAATTTGAGTAGAAAACTTGTGGTAATTATTTGCATCATAAGATTATTACGGATGAAATTGTTTATTATATAGATGTCGAATTTTTTAAGAAATTAAATAAGGGAACAGAAAATTATTTTTATAAATTTCACTAGCATTCTCTTGAATTTTAATAAAAAAGAGGAAAAACAGGAATATAAAATTAACTAAATAAATTATTGTTTGATAATTGTAGAGCATAAGTATGAAATAAAATTTTAAAGTTTTGCTCTGCTCTGCGTTTCTTTTTGGTTTCTAACTTGGGACAGGTGTATGTTTATAGATTAAATTAAAAAGTCCAAAATAATTAATTAAGAGCTATACAATTGTTGTATATACAAAATTAAGCCACGTTATATTCGCAACGTACTTAGAGCCGGTTCAACAAATTTTTTATTCACATTTTAAAGTTGGAAATATAAAAAGGAAGTTGGAGTAAAAATTATGCTTTAAAGTGATTCCTCAAGACTTCTTCTCCTTCCTCCTAAATATTTTCAAACTATTATTCTATAATAAATATATTTTCTCTTTATGATATATTATATCAAAAATATTTTTAATATTAAATACTACCTTCGTGCCAAGTGATTTGTTTGACTTTTGACGGTGAATTTGACCGAAGATTAGAGATTATTTTTTTTACAATTTTTGAAAATTAAAAGTTACATTTTAAAGTAGATTAAATATATTTTTAATGATATATATTTTTAATTTTTTATAATTATATAATATATATAATTTTCGGTCAAAACTTAGTTAAATTCACCTCAAAAAGTCAAAGAAGACCCTTGAATTGGGACATTGGAGGTATTAAATAAGAATTGAAGATAGAGAGTGCTGTTTGTAAATGAAAATACTTATGTAAGTATGTCTTAAGTTATCAAAAATTAGTATTTTATATTATAGTATATATAAGGAGTAAATTAAGGAGTAATATAAAAGTGATATATCTTAGAGTATTAATTATTGAAGTGATTATGAATCGATTTTTTACAAGTATAAAAGTTAATTTAATATTTTATATATAATTAGTGTATTGAAATTTTGTTGTCATAGGTTAAGGTAAACATGACATATTTATATATATAATACTGAAGTAAATAAAATTCAAGCTTTTATGAGTATAGAAATTAATTTAATATTATATTTAAGTATATTATTGATAAGTGAAGTGTTTAATATTCAACTATCATGAATAACAAAATTTATTTATTATTATAATAAGAATATAAATTAAAATTGAATAAATGTAAAATTTTAAAATATTACTAAATTAGATTATAGAATATATATATATATATATATATATATATATATATATATATATATATAGGGTCCTGCTCAAATAGAAAATAACTTAGAATAGAAAATAGAAAATAAGATCTACACCACATATTCAATCTAATCTAATGGCAAAGGGGAGCATCCACACACAAATCAAATACACCCTCATACACCCAATCCCACATAATCCCTCCGTTTTTAATTTGATTTTTCCCGTTAATTAGTGAAGTTTTTTTCAAATCTAACTTCACCACATTTTTCTCCATCTCCCAACAATCAGTTTGCATACCATATGTGATATATTCCGGTGACTTTTATTTTTTCGACGATTTCCATTATTTTTTGTGAACCCAGGATATATAATTTAGTGATTTCTGTAATACAAATTAGTGATTTCTATAATATAAATTAGTGGTTTCTGTAATATAATTTAGTGATTGAAGTTTGAATCTGATAAGTAACGAATTTATTTTAATTATAAATTATATTTGCCGAAATATAGCACATATGGTATGAAAACTGATCGTTGGCAGATAAAAAAAAATGTGGTGAAGTTAGATTTGAAAAAAACTTTGCCGGGAAAAACCAAATTAAAAACGGAGGAGAATAGATGGGATTGTGTGTGAGGGTGTATATAATTTGTGTGTGGGTGCGGCAGGTATAATGATAAAATTTTCTATTTCTCATTTAAGCTATTTTCTATTTGAGCAGGATCCTATATATATATACACACACTTATAAGATATAAAAGGAACCCGTGAAATGCAACCAAAGCATGCATGCATACAAAATAAGCGACATGACGTATATAGTAGTTTTATTGTCCTTCTCCATTGCTCCCAGTCTCCAACTTGCGATTGTGAAAGTGACGCTAAATTAAGAACATACACAGTAGCATATTTTTTTTATACAAAAATTAAGAATCGTTTTATTGATATATAATATCCGAAAATATATTACAAAAATAATAAAAATTTATCAACGAAGTTTTCATATTACAATTAAGAGTAAATTCGTGTGAATAGATCCATGACTCAGGTATGATATAAAATCCTATGCATCTTTTGATCAATCTCTATAGAATATACGAGTAGTCCTAGATATATAGAGGGGCAAAGTAAAATGCATGTATAAATATTGCACAGATGATAACGAATCACCGTAAATGTATGCATGAAGTATATGTACTGCACGCATGAATAGACCTGGCAATTCGTCCGTGTCGTGTAATTTCGTGTCGTGTACTTTCGTGTTTCGTGTACTTAAATACCAAACACAAAACCGACCCATTTAAAATCCGTGTACTTTCGTGTTCGTGTACCTTGTTTTCGTGTCGTTCTCGTGTCGTGTTTCGTGTAAAATTGAATATAAATATAAATAAATAAAAATAAATAAAATAATAATAATAAATAAAAATAAAAGTTTTTAAGATAATTTTTTTATAAAATATATTAAATATATATATTTAAATCATATTTACATACAATATTATAAAATCATGTATTATTTTAACAATAAATATACATATATTTATTATAAATATACATATATTCATTATAAATATTAAAATTTAATTATAAATTTATTTATGTCGTGTACTTCGTGTCGTGTCGTGTACTCGAAGGGTAAACACAAAACCGACACTAAATTTCGGTCGTGTACATTCGTGTTCGTGTACTTTCGTGTCGTGTACTGAAAATGTAAACACAAATACTAAATTTTCGTGTCGTTCCGTGTCGTGTAAATCGTGTCGTGTCCAAAATTGCCGGGTCTACACATGAATCACCGTTATAGTCGAGATATATGCGAGAGGGTTACCTTTTGTTTATTTTATTTTTTTTGTTTCCTGGGAAAAAATACTTATACAAATTATTTTTAAAATTTTAATAATAATTATATAAATTATATATAAATTTTAATTTATAAAATAAAATTTTAAAATATTTTAAAAAAATTATATTTTTAATATATATGTAAAAGATCAAAATGATAAATAAATAAACACCTGGAGTAAATTCTTTCTAAATCTGTTAATAGTAATAAACAAAAGCCTCACATAATTGTCCTCCTCCATTCTAACACTTGGCAGTAGTCGAGGTTTGAGGAATATTCGTCAATGGAGTATAAAAGAAGAGTGGAATGAAGTACTCAGGGTATAATTTTTGTTTTCTTTTCACCGGTAGCTCTAATTTGTTTGTTTATATATTATGTGATTATATATGGATTCGAGATAATATTAGATAATTGGGGTTGCGGTAGCATATTTTTCAGAAATAAACGGTAAAAACATTTATGTTGTGTTTGGTTGAAGAGAATTGAATGAAATAGGAAAAATAATAGAAATTTATGTAGGCAGGAAGTAAGATATGAAAAAAATGGGTGAGCGCAAAATTTATTTGATAAGAATTGAGAAGAAAATGTGTACGGAGGAGAATGAAACATTCCATTTCAAATTGGGGAATTTGAATTCTAGTCTGGGTGATTAAGAATGAAATGGGGAAAAATGAAATTTTTAAAAATTCACCCAATATGTAGTTCAAATCTCATTTCATTCTAATTCATTCATACCAACCAAATACAACATAGGTTTATGTATGATTAATTGTAGCCGAAAGAGTGAGGTCTTTTGTATTAATGTAAAATAATATGGAAAATGGTTCCAAAAAATTATCCCAATTTTTTTTCTATATGGTGAGTTTTTCAGCATGTATTTGATAACTTTCTTAATATTAAAATGAGATCCGGCGTGTCTATAAATTAAAAGGTCACATCATTTAAGAAAAAATTAGGATAATTCTTGGATACGTAAAACTACTAAAATATTATTTCTTGGTAATTGATAATGCCTACCATAAAATATGTTGTAACAAGTCAGAAATCCTTAATTACTCATTGTATACAGGCTGTTCGATCACTAACTGTTTATACGTACACGTACACTAGCTGCACTTGTGTGGTTGTGGTAAACTACAAGTGAAGCAAAGTAAGCCCACATATTCACCAACACTTTTTTCGTCTCCGACTGAGACGGTGGAGAAGGAAAGCAAAAGCTGACACAAGAAATTCTCCCAACCCTAAGTTTCCTTTCTGGACCTAACTCTCTCAAACTTTGCGTTAGATTTTCCTTATCTAACCGTTAGCTTTGATGCACACCAAGCAACCAATTCAACTTAATTGTACCCACTCTTCGATCGCTTCCACCTGGTCCTACTTCTTTTCACATCTTCAATTTCCTAATTATTCTCTACCATTTTTTTAATCACTAAGTTATGAATTTATTTCATTTTAAACCAGCAATTTATTATAATCATGATGTATTTTGAAAATTTTAAAGTTGAATTTAGTGTCCATGTCAACATCAAATTTGATTTATTCTTATTTTTGTTGTTAGTGAAAAAGTATAAGCATATACTTAATTACATACTTTCTTTAATAATATTTGGATTAGTGGAATAATTACGTTACCAGTATAATATGCTAAACACAGATTTTACCGATTTCTATGTGTTTTATTTCCATCACCTCTTTAAGATACACAGTTATTCATCTAAATACCTGGCCCCGACCCGACACTGCATGTTCAAAATACTATAAGCTTGGCCTAATAGCTGATCAAACATGTAAACAACATTGCATTTGATGTGACGACCCACGGTTACAAAGAAAAGGTACCTTAAACTATATGATTAAACTTTGATTTAATGGATGTTTGAATAGTTAAATTCTAATATTAAGGCGGGGTTCAGTATTTAGTTAGTTAGAAGCACGCTAATTAATCAGATCAAACTTTATATATAGTATATGCTACCGGTCATAGGATTAACTATTAAAGCACTGAATTCTCATTTGTCGCTAAAGGAAAGAGAATATATTAAAATTTGATTCTCATTTTTTCTAAATTGCGAAAATTTTAAATATTAATTAAGCAACAAATATTAATTTCTTCTTAATATTGTTTTCTTATAAGGTTCCATACTCTAATTTGTGTTTGTTCAAGTAACTCTCCTAATTAAGTAACTCTCTGATAACTACCATCTACCGATATATTACAATACATAAATACAAACATAATCAAGCAAAGTTGTGTCCCAAATGAGAGTCGTTTTTAGTCCCTCCCTTTTCTCTTCTCTCTCCTTTCCCCATTTTCTTCTTCCTTTCTTTGCCCTAATTCTAGCCGTCTCCTTTTCCTTTCTTGGTCTTCTTCCATCTCACACCGATCGATGCTTCCTCACCATTTCACACCTTCCTCTCCAGACTCCTCTGATGATGGCTTTGGTGATGAGTTTGTGCTTTCTTTGGGTTCTTCTGAATTCCCTCTCTCGAGGAGTTCTCTGGCTTCCCCTGAAGCCAGAGTTATTGATGATGACAAAGGCCTCTGTGAGACATTGGTTAACGAGCTTGGTGGAAACTCCATCCATAGGAACAAAGGAAAGGTGATTGACAAAGGTTTTGGACCCTCGTTACCTTCCTACCATACCAAGGAACCTGTGTCTGAGCCTTCCCGTGCTCATACGAACCGCTCTCAATGACTAGGTACCTACTCAAAGCTCTCTCTCAACTAGACAGGTTGATGACGCTGGATTCATCTGCTTCTCGAATCAGGTATCTTCCTTGAATCGCTCTCAAGATAATTACCCCTAGACAATGTTATTGGGGCCAGTCCCTCTCTTGACAACTCAATTGATGATGTCCAAGTTATGATTCTAACTGAGTATGCTCTAATTGGTTTTG
Source organism: Oenanthe sinensis (assembly GCA_028671895.1). Taxonomy (NCBI): domain Eukaryota; kingdom Viridiplantae; phylum Streptophyta; class Magnoliopsida; order Apiales; family Apiaceae; genus Oenanthe; species Oenanthe sinensis. Next base: position 2,714,527 of record CM053803.1, on the reverse strand, counting down.
TTATTGGAAATATTCTTCAAATGAATTTGTTAAAGACCTTATTAAGTCTAAATGGGTTAGCCTTGGGCTCTTGGATATTGCTTACAATGATATGAGATTTTTTACTATGGCTTTTTCTAATAGAATGAGCAAGATTGCTGCGCTACAATTAGGCTGTATTCATTTTGGAACCTCTATTTTTATTGTCAAACCATGACGTTATAGCATGAGCTTCTGCTTCAATGAGATTGCTGCTAAATTTGTGTGGGTGACCATGAAAAACGTCCCTAGCTCTTACTTGAACAAACAAGACTTTAATTTTATGGCTAACACAATTGGGCATTCATTGCTTGTTGAGCATTTTGATGTTGCACATGAACTAGAGCATGTTGTTGTGATGCTTGTGGAACTTCTCTCTGAGGCCAAGTCTAAAAAAATCAGGGTACCCCTTTACGGGGCTGATGAAGAGTTCATTGGTGATGTATCTATTGGCCTTAGCTTTGTGTCTGCCTCTCGAATCCCTCGCAGGATCAAACCGAGATTTATTCATGGACTGCCCTATCTCTCTTGATAATCTGGACGCTGTCCAGATAACTTCCCATGTTGCATTGCAACAGAGTTTATCTCACCAAGGCTCAGATCCAGATCAACAATTTGGTACAACTGCTCAACAGGGCCTTCAAGCCTCCAAAATGAACGAAGAAGGACCAAAGCCAGCTTATGATGCAGGGTTGTCAGAGAAACAATCAAATCCAGGTGGTATCAAGGGGTGCTAGAGGTGCCCATGATGTTTATGCTTCTTGTAATGTTGTTGTAGGATTTTATTCCTAGTGTTGTTTCTCCCTCCAAATTCGTTTGGAGGTTTTGATTGTAATCCTAAGACTTATGGTCTAGACTTGCTTCCTTTGGATACCAAAACTTGTCTATAATATCTTTGTAATCTTGACTTTCTCCTTTCGATGAATTTCTCTCACCCATTGCTATAACATAATCAGCTTAGCAAAAAAAAAAATACAAACATAATCGACCAGTTAACACTATTTCTTCGATATTAACTACTTATATAATATTATATTTGTATCCATCAATTTAATGCAAATTATCTAATAGACAATTTGAAAATAAAAATTTGATATCATGTTATGATAATTATATATCATAATAAAATAAAATACATAATATTAACTTAAAATTTAGGAACTATAATACATTAAATAGAATAACTCCTTTATTTCTAGAAAATGAATTTAAGTATCGAAAAAGTATTAAAAGTGGACAATATATTATAACAAGTCCATTTTAATTATATTATGATGTAGATGTAATTAATATACATCTTGCTATAAGAGCAGCTAATACAAAACATTCTATGTTTGTTTGTTGTGAATCTTGTATATAAATGTAGGAAGGTCCCTTGCTCTATCTTGAAGAAATTGAGCGCACTAGTTTCTTATGGATCCATATATATTCTTTACGTTTGCCCCTTTCTAGTTGGCAAGAAAATGCATATTTGCAGCTTTCGGTCATCCATATGATCGACCTAATCGATCACCTATATATGTTTATATCTACTTACTGTAACCAACTCACCATTACCATTCCTCACCCAAACTAACAACATGATTTAAGTGAAAAAGTTTCTTATTTTCTCTACCACCATATTGTGTTTGTCTATCTATCAGTAAGTGTGTGCAACTTTAGAAAACCATGGTGCAACGCGATGCGGTTTTTCGCTAGCTTCCATCCAATTTTCAATATATTCTTTTCGAAATAGAATTATAAATATGCACACCACAATAAATAAATTAACTAAATGAATGAAACTACCTAATTAATTACTGTTAAATACCAAATGAGATAATTAGAAGAAAGATTTATCCGCTAGCCATAGTGTTTAATCATGAGTTGTTGCCATGTGTAACTTTATTCTCACCGCCACCTTCATTCCCTCTTTTTTATCCCTCTCGTGCTTTCGATTCTAACCATGTGGAACTTTGCATCACATGCTCCCACCTCAGACTTCTTTCACAGCCATCTCATATGTGTTTATAAATAATATGCTTAATTACTACTGTTACCACCTTAATTAATTCTCTTTTTAGCTATAACTTTCTGTGTATCCGATCCTTGATTTAATTTTAGTGCTCAACCCTCATAATCTTAATTATTAAAGCACCGAACTTTTGATTTATATATAATACATTATATTTGTACCATAATTAAGTTTGGTGAAATAGTCTTCCCATGAATCTAATCGTAGGATTCTGCTAATCAGTGAAGCAAATCAATAATTTAATTATAAAATAGATGATTAAAAAAGAGTTTAAATGAGATGGATAAGGATAGTTTACATAGAGAAGGAATGATTCTCGAGGTACAATCATAGTAGAATGGCCCTCATTGTCATATATTTCTAGTAACTCATAACTAATCGGATTAGAAATTGGGTTCTCTCGTTTGGTCCTCCATTATATATTGTCTTGATGAAAATTGCAAATGCCGACTTTACACTGGATGAGAAATTATTCGGAAAACACACGTGGCAAATGTATGTACATAGGTATAAATTCTAATATGAATTACTTAATTAGGTTTATAGATTACGAAGAGGAGGATGCGTGCGAGCATTGCAAAATGCAAATATATCTATTTATTTTCTAGTTCAAGTTTTTTTTATTGATTCTTTATGATACTTTTTAGTATATGTTTAATAAATTTCGATATAGGAGATAATTAAACCCAAAACTTCGGAAACAACAAAAGGATAACTTTACGCTACTCTCTACCCATTTTCTAGTTCAAGTTGATCTCAAATTCTCAATCGGAGTTTTATGATAATGTTATTAGGTACTGCGAATTCGATAATAAAATTCATCTATATATTCATAGAATAAATTTTGCATATTCCTTTTTTGATTTAAGATTAATTGTAATAGAGTCTTGACGCTCTGTATTAATATCAATGTATCAACAGTTGTGTGGAGGGAAAGAGTGGCACAACATGTGCCCTACTGAAAATTTGGTTAATAAACGAGCTCGAGTTAAATGAGGTTTGGTGTCTGTCACGGGTGGGTATAAATTTCAACACATCCACCTAAGCTTAGCTTATACTTTGACCTTTACTTTTTATGCCCGACTAGTACTCTCCAAATAGTAGTCGATCTCTTTTCTTCGAAAGAAATGTTTCATTATACTTTTTCGTTTCTATTTTTAATATGAATTCATAAATAATTTTCAGTCACCTTTTTATTTGTTATTTTCTGTATTGATTTTCCTTTACATAATTATTACATTATTGTATCAAACTAAAAATAGGTTACTTTATCTTTTTATGGAATTATTAATTGCAACTCAAATCCAAAAAAATACAAATTACGTAAAGAACTGCAATATTAATTAGGCCCAACTCCGCTTATAAAGTTGTATTCCCTCCGTCCTATTTCAGTCTCATTTGATTTTTCAACGGTCAAATTTAATTAAATTTGACCGAAAATTAAATATATATATTTATAATTTTCTTTAAAATATGTATATATTCAAAATCTGAAAATTACATTTTAAAAAAAATTATATAAATTTTTCAATGATATATATTTTATAAATTTTTTAATTATATAATATATACAATATTTGATTAAATTTTAAAAATTTAAATATTGAAAAGTCAAATGAGTCCTTTCAAATGAAACCCAGGGAGTAATTGAATTCCCCGTGTAACCGACTAATCCTAGACACCAGGTATGTTACTTAAAAAATACCAAAGCCCAAGACAAAAACATTACAGAAACGACCCAAGTATGCTTTAACGGCTCAACTCAACAAGACCTTTCGTAGTATGTGTTTATTTTCCTAGGTTGAGTATATGCAAACTATGCTCGGGTGTCTTCTTGTGTTCCTGTGCGATTTTCTAGAAGCTTAGGGTGACCCTGGCTCCAGGTGTACAAGATTGATCAGTTCCTCGAAATTTTAGAATCCTTTATATAAAATTAAACCTGGGTATTGCAAATTTCATGGCTCAGGAGATAGTTAGTTTGACTGCATGCAGAAATGTTCTTATGGAACTTTTTGGATGTTTTTCTTTCTTACACTTGTGGAGTTGACAACTGACAGGTAGACCTGGCAATTCGGGTAAACAGTTTGGTTTCGGATCGGATTAATTTGGGATTGGATCACTTTTCGGTTATAATATATTTTTATTTGGTTCGGATCAGATTTGATTCGGTTCGGATCCAGTTTCGGTTTTGCATAAATTGAATCGGTTTCGGTTCGGATCGGTACGATTTCGGTTTGGGTCAAAATCGGATAAAAATTGGATTAAATTCGGTTCAGATATTTTCGGATTTCTTATTTTAAATTAGATTTTATTTAGATTTGAAAGTTAAGTTCGAATTACTGTTAAAATAATTTGAATTATCGTTGAATTTAAATAAAGAACATTAAGTAAATTTGACAAATAATATATTACAAAATAATTATCTTGATTAAATAATATATTTCTTCATTTCAAACTTTAGTCAATATGATAAAAGAAATTTTTACTAAATTCTGTAATATAATAATAATAAAAAAAATTTGATGTCCAAATAAAAATATAAATAAACTTTACATATATAATATTTTTTTAATAATATGAATTTATATTCACTTTTCTTTAATTTCTAGCAAATTCAAAATAAATGATATTCTTAATTTTTAATATTTTATTTTACGAACACATGTATTATACGTATGAATTATGTATAAGTGTATGATGTACATCTGAGTGTAATGAATCATAAGATTGTATATATGAAATACAATTAAGTTCTATAATTTAGTTTGAGCTATATTCAGTTTGTATAATTTTTAGTTAGGATTTTATCGATTTCGGGTCATTATCGGATCTGTTATTTCGGATTATTTTCGGTTAAAATTCCGGTTATGGATCATTTTCGGATCGGATCGAATCAGTTTTCGGATTTGATTATATTGAACCGATATCAATTCGGATTGTTTCGAATTTGGTTACACTTTCGAATTAACAAAATCGGATTCGGTTCCCTACATTTCGGGTCGGTTTTTCGGGTTCAGACCCAATTTATCAGTCCTACTGACAAGCATATATATGTTACCTTTATATTCACAAATCACAATCACAGGTTCTCCTCTCTCTATATGATGTTTGATCATGCTAGTTGATAATTAAGCTTTTCATTAGTTTTGATGTGTGCATAATCTTGTGTTTTTCATGCTACATTAAATTTAAAGGTACGTACATTTGCTTATTTCTCGAAAGCAAGATCACTTATTTCTTGAATCAGTGACGTGAGATCATTGTAAGATGATCCAACTTCCTCCGCTGCACGTTTCGACATCATAGATATCTGCTTTGCTCGTTGCCTGATCATCTCACTTTCACCCGAACCACCCATGAGCCTTACCACTGCCTTCTGTATCTTCTCTTTTTCAATCACCGGACTCTTAATTTCCTGGCTAAAATTCCACACATCAGACCCTACTTGAACTCCATTACCCAAAAACTGAATTTTAAGTCTCTCGTTAAAAAATTGTTCTGCAAACAATGGCCAAGTAATGAGTGGTACACCAGCAACCATAGCTTCAAGAATCGAGTTCCAACCACAATGAGTCATGAACCCTCCGACTTCCACGTGGTTCAATATCTTAATCTGTGGCGCCCATCCATTTACAATTATGCCCTTGGTCTCATCAAATTCTCCTAGTCCCGACACACTTGTCTTTGTCACGAAAATATATGGTTGGTGTGACGCATTTAATGCTCGAAGAATTTCAGTCAACTGTGTCTCACTAAATTTGACCATGCTGCCGAAACACACGTAAACAACTGACTTTGGTTTCTGTGTATCGAGCCAATTTAGACAATGTTGATTGGAACCAGTGATTTTACCTGAAATCTGAACTTCATTTCTTCCGGAAAAATGAAATAAAGGACCAATATGAAATGTGTCGTGGACTGTTCCATAGCTTCGAGTTTGTGAATCCTTGATCACTTTAAAGTATTCACCAAAATGTGTTTTGGTCATGTAGTGGTCTGGTAGCTGAGACCTTTTCATTTTGATGTCATCAGGGAGTTCCGGAATGGAAATAGTTTCTGTTCCGGACTGGACGATATTGTTGTAAGGTGCATAGACTTTTAAGTTGTGTCTGATACACTGATAAAAGAAACTGGAAGCAAAAAACATGAGCCTGGGAATATTAAGCTCCAGTGCCAGATCAACAGTCCAGGGAAAAAACATATCCGAAAAGATACAATCAGGAGACACAGAGCGAATTAAATTCTCCATTGGTTTTTGAATGAGTTCTATGGCTTGCCATACCTTTGAAGATTCTTCATGCGATGTAGCTGTGCTGAAATTCTCGATTCCTTCCGGGAGATTGACCTTTTCTGAGGGGAACTTGACAGTGTGGATTGCAATTTGGTGTCCGGAGTTTATGCTCTTGTCTACGGAGGATTGGAATATTGATGCATTGTGCGGGGTTGTGATGATGGAAACTTTGACACCGCGAGAGGCAAAGAGGAGAGCGGCGTCTATTAGGGGAATAAGGTGGCTACAAGTGAAGTAGGGGAGGAAGACAACATGGATGTTATGGTTTTCTAGGCTGGCCATTGATGCAGAGAAGCTTGTAGAGTCGGTGTTTGTTTTGGTTGTAGAATGATGTGAAATAAAGTAGCCATATATATATATATATGCGTTTTTGACATTTGGCCGTATGTTTAATATTAGGTAAAGACCATCAAGATTCTACAATATTTTTTTAGATTTTAAAAATCTGGTTATTATTGAAAAATATACATTAAATTAGAGTAATGCTAGAGATCCCAAATTTTTATCCCAATTTTTTTCTCAAATGACGTGACAGACATATGACTTGTTTTAATTCGTGGGCATGTATGCACGCGGGGTCTCATTTTATTATAAGAAAGTTACCAATTATACAATGACAACTAATCAATTATAAAAATTTTGAGAGCATTTTTTGGGTCTCTAGCATTTTTCATTAAATTAATCAATTAAAATTAAAAATCTATGAATTATATTGGATTTTCCTATATATTTTAGATGTTTTAAAATCATGCCTTAATACAAGAGATTCTACTAGATTTATGATCAAACTCGCGGACTCTATAAATTTTGTTAAGATTTTATTAAATATTTAACATTTCCAGAAATCTGAAACTAAATAAAGAAATCCGGTGGATTCGATGCAAATTATTTTTCCATATTTGTTAACTTTCTTTTAATTCTATCAAAAATCTGAATTGAATATAAATATTTAAAATTTTGATACTATTGTCAAGAAATTTGTATTAAGCTGCTTTTGTGAATGTTCAATACTCTTAAATCAGTGGGAATGTTTTCTAATTAAACAATGGCTGTTGAATCAGGACAGTACATTGTATCCTAAGCTAAGATCAAGAATAATTTATTTCAATCTCTTACCACAGTGTTAGGGTGTGGAGATCTTCCAGAACTATTCAACACAATTTCAAACAAATCGCCTTCGGAGATCTCATCAAAATCAGAAGTACCTCTATTGGTACTACTGCCATACATGTAATGGCCTCTAGTTGTTGATCGATTCCGCCACTGTGAATTGATTCTTCCTATTGAGAAGAGCTCTTTATCATCATAGCTTAGCAAAGGAGAATTTGCAAGAGGGCTAGTGAAGCAAGGATTCGAAACTCTTTGCATATTTGCTGGTGCATATTCGAATTCAGTTTGTCCAAAATTTACTAGAACAGTAATGTCACCATTTGCTGCAAGAGTTGGATATAGTGGAGTTTCAAATTCCTCTGACTTGCAGTGGATTTCATGTACAACTTCTGAATCTACTGTCAAGTACACCTTTCTCTTGTTGGGATTGTAGCCGCATCCGATTACTTTTTCGTTTATCTCCCATTCCTTTGTTTCTGATTCAGAAATAAGCTTAATTCCTGAAAGAACAAATGACATTGTGATCCAGTTTACTGTCACATACTAGAACAAGGCTGGCAATATCCTAATCTGACTAGATTCTAGACAGGATTAAAGAGACAAAATTCGAAAATGATACGACTCAAATGTAACTTGAAATGACTTGTACTTTCAGATTGTTATTCTTTAAAAGTTCCATATTCATTTTTATCACCAACAGAAAGAGAAGTGAATATAAAACTTACCATCCAGATAGACAGAACCATTAGAGTTAAAACCAATGGATCCTGGATAGCTGCCTGGAAGCTTTAGTGGAAGAGAGCCTCCAACACTTAGTCCTAGTGATAACAATGTAGGCACCTCGCTTTTTCCTTCTTTATATCCAAGTCTTCTTTCATCAATCTTCACATTTCCATTTAGACCCTTGCTACTACTTGTAACACTAACTACAGATTCTGAATCATCCCCTATTAGCATAGTTTTTTCGCCTTCTCCGTTAATAACCTTCCTATCATGTCCTTCATTGATGAACACGATTTTGACTTCAAAATAAGCCTCCTGTGGGAAAGCTGAATTTCCAAACGAAGGACCAGGAAAAGGCAGAGCTGTTTTAATAACAGAATTCGCGTAACTGCTCGTATTAATCTTCTTCAAACCAGAATTAAGTCTAATTTTCTGTAAAAATTCAGTTGAGCCCTGGCAAGCTTCCCAATCTATTGCAACTCCCATTTCATTAACTTTATCACCTGCAGAACATATAGCTAGTAAAGTCCGAGCTGATCTTAGCGACGGAGACACAGTATATGAGGCATAGTTAGTAAAAGCAAATGACAGCCATCCTTGTTCAGCAGCCTCAGCTACAAGAGATGGATTATCAGCCCAACTAAACAGAGGTTTTGATGCAAACCCGCGTCGAAAAACATGAAAATTTGTTCTTCTTCTGTTACTTTCTTGATCAAGATTGTGAAATCTCGACCCCGTTTCGAGATTCTCACTATTTACAACCATAGAATTCGGGGTCTGTTTCTTGGAATGGAACCATCTTCTTATGATAAACAAGATCAGGATAAGAAGAATAATGGATATGAATGCAGCTAGCACAGCAACATAAGTCCCACGGCTCATACCTCTGATATATTGAATAGCCTGCGAACTGATCCTTGGAAACTTGTTAAAAAATATATGTATTGTAAATTAAAGAAAGAGGTTGATGAGCCGAGGACACATGTATAAAAAATGGTTCAAATTTGGGGGCTAAAAGTGGTAGATTATTTGATAAGTATTGTTATTGAAATGGTTGTTGTAGGGGAGTAGCTGACTTGTAGCCGGTGAAGGCAATTAATATTTAACGTAATTGCAAGACTAGTTTGTGTTGAAAACTGAAAAGTAGTTTAGACATCTTTATATTAAGAAACTCGTTGTTGATTTATTTCGACTTTAAGAGACACAAGGCAGATGGCTGATTATTTTGTCAGACTTCTAGAAAAAAACACTGCATCAATACCTGATTCTAAATTATATTCTCTTCGCTTCATTTTCTACTACATAATAAAGAATAATATTAAATATATTTTTTAAAACATTATTCTAAACATGAATTTGATCACCTAAATTTTATTATTATTTTGTTTAATAACTTTTATCAAAATAAAAAACATACAAAATCATAGTGAGCAGTCATTTAAAGAGCATCTTCAACACTAGAAATTTATTAGCTAAATTATAAATTATATATGTGGCGGGGTGCTCTAAAAATTGAGCACTCTAAATTTATTTTACATTAACAAAAAATATAGATAATTATATTTGGTAGACTATAGTTGTTGAACTAATATATTTGTTAAACTAGTAAATCTTTTAGATATAATTTACATTATTATAATTATAGATAACATAGTGCATGTTCTTCCCATTAATTAAAATTTTAAATTATCAATTATCATTGGAGATGTTATCAACACAGACGGATTTTGGGGCTAAGACACTTTCAATCTTTTCTGAACAACATTAAAGTCAAAATTTGACATTTTCATTACCCATATTCTTTTTTTTCAGCCACTAGATTGTGAGTCTCTTTTGACTAAATTTTAAGTCGGGGCCTTAAAAAATTTTGTGACTTTAAACTGAAAAATGTTTGTTTGTATAAGAAATCAGAAACATTTAAAGTCAGAAAAAATAAGTACTTAAAGCCAAAATTAAATATTAGGCACTTTTTTCAATAACTTTTTTTATATTTGTTAAACGTTATCCATGTTATAAATTACTTATAAGTTATTTTTATTTTTATTATTATATTTTTAAAAATTCATAAATCATTCATATTATAAAATTAACCAAACATGTATTTTAACTCCCCATTTATTATGTTAAGCCACGGTAAAGTCATAACTCACAATTTTAAAATTAGCAAACAAGCTCGTAGTCTCTTGTTTCGATTAAGAGTGGCCGCTGTCGGAAAGAATTTTCTTGTGACGATTAAAAACCTCAAGGACCTCAAGTGTTAAAAATAAGACAGGCGTGTAAATAAGACATACTTTGAGGGTGTTTGACTAAGCTTTTTTCCCGAAAATAAGCCCTTATTTTCGGAAAAAAGTATGTATGTACTTTTTCTGAAAATAAGTAACTTATTTTTTAGTTTTAAGATGATATTTGGTTTTAAAATTCTAAAATAAATATTTATCTTTAAAAAATATATGAAATATGTAAAAAAATAAAAATAAAATAAATAGCTTATTTTGAGTTTAAAGAACCCCAAACAGCCCCTTTATATGCAACTATTCCAACTTGTGGGTCTTAATTGACCTAACTAATCTTTTTAAAATTTATCTGTATCGGACAACTGCATTTTATTATAGTTTATTCAGATTTAAAATTCATAATCTCTATATCAGGTTAGAATTGAAACTTTTCTTTTATTAATAATACAAGTAAAATCATAGAGAATTAATTAAAAATATTAATTTTTTACATTTTTACATTTTTATGATTTTATTATTTTTTAAAATATTTACAAAAATACAATTTGCAATCAAAACAATAAATGCAATTTTTTTATATGTTATTTATAATCAAATATAATTGAATACAATTTTTTTCAAAAAATAATTGAAGTGTTCCTGATTGCATTTGAAATTGATTTTGATTATATCCAGTTGCAGTAAATTAAAAAAATCATATTTTTGTAAAACATTTAAAATCACACTTTTACAAAATATAAAATTCACATTTTCAAAATATCTCTTTATCATATAAAACAATTATTTTTATCATTGACGGAAAAAAATTATTTTATCAATTATTATTTTATGAAGTGATTTCTTTTTTTTTAATTAATCCTATCATTTCTCTAAATATTAACTTCTTTGCTTAATTTTATCTAGGGTGTGGTTCAGATTACTGTTAGTAATAATAATTTTTTTCCCTGGAAATAAAGTATTCAATAAATTTCAAAAAATGATTTTTTGATTTAAAAACTATTCCTATACTTTTTAATATATATATATATATTTATTTATTTACCTACACATTTTCCTATCATATCATCCAAAAATATTATCGCTTTATATTACATTTTAAAATATACGCAAATAAAAACAAAATTACTAATAATACTCTAAATAGTCTGATAGCACTTCTCAGTTCTCACACAGCAAACGGAGCCTTAACCAGTTGTTGCTCGAATTTTCAAATTGCTTAATCCGCCTCCTCCACTATGTTAAAATCACACACTTTTTCTTCAAATGAACCTTTAATCAATTTACTTTCATGTTTTCTTTGAAGATATAAACAAGAACAGTCTACAATATGATTGCAAACCCCACTTTTGGGTCAAATCCCAATGCACCCAACTCAAATTTCTTCAAGAAAATCAAACCCTTCAATCCATTTTTCAAATTTGAATTCACCCCAAGCAATCCCCATAGCCCATGACCTAAAAAGGAGGTACCTTTACATTCTTTACACAAAGGCCATGTCTTTTTGACATCATGTATACTTACATATATGCATGTGTATATGTGTTTTGTATTCTGAAGTTGGTTTAGTTGGGTTATTGCAGATGTGATGTATTTGATATGCATAATGATCTAGTTCCATATGTTGAGGCATGGTCTTGGCAAAAATCAATTGTGGAAGAAAGAAAAGAATTGATTGATAAAAATGAAGTTTTTTTGTGATAGTCTTATTATTTTGCAACATCCTTCTGTTTATACATTGGGAGCAGCTAGTTCTGAGGATCATTTAAAAGGTATCAAGAACTTTTATCGAACTGATCGCGGTGGTGAAGTTACTTATCATGGTCCAGGACAGGTACTTGTTGAGTTTGCTATGCTTTTGGATACTTGCTTAGCTATTTGCATTGAAAGTTTGGATTTTTTTAATTAATAGTATCATCTGTTTAATAGTAACACATTAGAGAATGCATATTGTAATCTTTTGTGTCTCGATAGAAGTGTTTTATTACCAAGTGTTTTATTACCTTATTACAGATGTGACTATATATTATTAGTTTGTTTTGTGTAGCTAGTCATGTACCCTATTCTCAATCTTCGTTACCACACTATGGATCTTCATTGGTACCTCAGAGCTCTTGAGGAGGTGGTGATTCGAGTGCTGTCATCGTGTTTTACTATAAAGGCTTCCAGGCACAAGGGTCTGACCGGGGTTTGGGTTGGTATGTGTTGATAACTAATATTAATTGGCATATGTCTTCATTGTACTTCATATTTACATGTTCTTGTAATGCTTCATGCATGAGTTTCATGATTCAACAAAGCTTGTGATAGAAACTATGAGAATAGTGTTTAAGTTAAACTTAGTCATTCCACATATTTTAAACCTAGTAAAATTTTGGCTTTCAATTTCAATCCAAAAAGTGAGGGGTGACAGAATTACTTTCTTCGATTTATATGGGTAAACTAGATGGCAAGTTCAATGCGATTAATAAGCAGATTGAGAGGAATGTTTGAGATCATTTTGTCATAAACCGGGAGCATCTAATTGGTTGCATTCGGAATGTGGGGTAGGTGTTCATGGAGGAGGGAGAGAGGGAATGAGACTTCAGAAATGAAGCTTAAATTGAAAATTAGTTGTTCTCAGGCTCTTAGGATGATTGCTGGAGGTAGTGTTTCGAATAGTAGGAGAATAATTGAGACAAAGGGGATGCTATGTTTTGCTAGCACATTGAGATGGTGAAAAGGAAATGGCAGATGAATTGTTTGTTGATGATTATAGAGATTACAACTGCAACCGAATCAGATGCTGATCTTCAGCTAGCAGCTTTTAAGACGAATTCTCCTGCTGCAAAGGCTGTTGTGAATCAGCTGGTTAAGTCGACTAAAGATTCAAACAACCGACGTTGCGAATTCCTTCCCTGAGATTGATTGATTCATTAGCTAGAACCTTTTCTGCAAGAGAGACTCGGGTGCTTGTTCCCATTGTTGAGCAGGTGGGTAACCAGAAGCAAGATGTGTCAACAGAAGCTGCTATTCCCTTGGAAAATTATCTTTGTGTTGAGCGGACAGAAACCATTATTGAATATAGTGGTATGCAATCTCTGATGAGACCATTGAGGGGAATTGAAATAGCAAAATTCCATGGAGTAGTTCTTCTTGGTTACCTTGTTGCATGTTGCGGAGAATGAGGTTTCAGAGCATGCACGAATGTTGACTGCTCTTCATGGGGCAGAGTGCATCTATATGCTATACTACACAGTCACCTGAGTTAGAGAATTAATTTCAAATGCAATACATCGCCTTAACTTTTATCATTCAGGGGAGATTTCTGTTGCAGTGTCCTGTGCTTCTTGACCATCATATTGATTTTAAGCCATTACATAGAATACGCAGACTTAGAAATGCATAATACTTAGACTTAGATATATGATGTAGCTCATAAGTGGATGCCATGCTTTGCGAACTAGATTGGTTTGCTTGAATAATAGCATGTTCTATTAACACGTAGTCTTGCTCATTATATGATGTAGATTTACGTTTTCTGAATATATTTATTTGAGTACTTTTAGGAGATCAGAAAGTAGCGGCCATTGGTGTACGTGCATCGAAATGGATAACATATCACGGCGTATCGGTTAATGTCACAGCAGATCTTATGCCCTTTGATCAGATTGTGCCATGTGGAATACAAGATCGTCAAGTTGGCAGCATAAAGGATTTGCTAACTAAGCCTCTGTCCTTGGAAGGATGTGGAAAACTACATTTCACCGATTATCAACTAGTTAACACCACTTACAAATCATTGTTGAAGGAGTTTTCTGAAGTCTTCCAAGTACAACTCTGCACGAAACCCATCCCCTGAGCATATTTTACTGAGAGGAATAGCTCACCATTGACTGTAGAACTTATATGATATATAGCCCATATGCAGGCATTCATACACAATAATAAGATAATAAATTTGGAAAACTTTCATTTCTTCTTTTCTTTTTTGTAATTCTAGTTGGTTTCAATCTATTCTTTCCTGTAACTAGATTATTCAGATTTTGATATATCCAGAAAGAAGACTAGACTTGCAAACCATAATTCTCGTGATTTGAGCATCATTTAGGATGAATATTATGTTATACTATCTGTAGCTTCACCTAGTAGTTTCATTTAAATTAATGTTTGTGGGATTTTCTCGGTGATAATTAACCATCATGATGAGCCTGATCTGTAATCTACTCCATTCATCCCTATTGACTATGTGGAGGCATTTGTCTGAGCAGAAAACCCGAGCTCCTAAAATCTATCTGTGTATCCTTCTTTTGGTTTGCTCTTGGGATATAGAGTTTGATTTTGTTGTGTTCGATTGGAATCTTCTTTTGGACCCTGGTTTAGATCTGTGGCAAACACAACTGTTGGATTCAGTTTTTCGACTTGTATTATTGTTTAAAACTTATGTTGGTGGTATCACACTGCCAGGTGACTGAAGACAATGATGTTGTGATATTGTCTGTGAAGCCTCAAGCCGGGTACTATAATTTCTTGTAAGATGTCTTACGTTTCAGTTTTACGGTGGTTTCTTCAATTGAAACTGTAACTTTCAGACAAGCAGCTTGTGGTTACAGTTGTGCGAGTCAATTTAAAGATATGCTGGTATGCCAGCCATTCATTTCAGATTCTATGTAGATTTGCCGTGACTAAACCTCACCAGGAGTCGTGTTCCTGAATACTTAGTCTTATTCTATAACTAAAAGCAGAATTTTCACTAGTGAAGTGATAACACCCGTCTCCGGCATGATCATGATCTGCCCTTGGACATCGGGATGCAGTATGGCTAAACTACTTGCGTATAATTTAGATAAGAGAAATGATGGGTATCCTAAAAAAAATTTCAAAAATTGTCTCAAATGCTAAATTGTCAACTATCATAATAATAATAATATGAGACCGTGCGTACATATATATGTGCCCATAAATTAAAAATGGTCATGCCACATTATTTGGGAAAAAAAATAGAATTATTTTTGGGGTACGCTACCACGTAATGCGATTTTCAATCCTATTAATAAGAAGAGTGTTGAAATTCATTGCCATTCCCATTTTTAATTTATGGGCGGTCACAATAATACACAATTACACATACATTTCATTAACATTTATTATCATCATCATAACCATTTTGACATTGCATTAAGCATGCAAATCGCAATATCAGGAAACAATAATTCATTTTAGTGTTTGCGTAAGAGAAGCGAAGTGCGAAACCGCTCACATCATTAATAACAACATTAACATCAGCATTCCAATTTAAAAAAATAAAAATTAAGAAAAAGTAGTAACCTGCTCACATGCTTCAACCCTTACTTGGCTATATACTAAACTACACGTTATATATGCATTATTCTAAAAATCAGTGATTAATCGTAATTTATCGAATTGATTAAATTCCAGATTATTCAATTAATTATTTCGATTAATGCCCGATTCATCCGATTAATTAATGTTATGTGCCTTCACCGACTAATTTCAATTTCCACTTTTTATAACACTGTATACATGTATAATCATCCATCCCTAAACTATATTGAAGGGATAGTACCTGAGCTGAGCTGTATATATGTATATTCATCCATCCCTAACACTGTATATATGTATATGCTAGAGTGAGAGAGATTGAAGGGATAGTACCTGAGCTGTCGTCGGCCATTGTGTTGGAGTTATGTTGAAGATAACAGACAACGTGGCGTCCGCGCATACATTATACGTACAGACTAGCAGCAAGTAACAAGGCTCCCAATTTGTGCTGTCGATCTGCCGTATTAAGCATGTTGGCTGCGGGGACCATTCATTTTTTCTTTTATTTCTCAACAGTTTGAATTATATTTTCTTTTTGTACGAAACATGCGGTTTTAATAGAAACTATTCTGAAGATTGAAAAATTATTCGTAAAATATCATTTTTTTCTAAAAATATATTCGAATTTCGATATAGCAGTGCCACTGTGTCAGTGAGACGTAAAAAATCCCAAGTTTTGGGAACAATTTAAATTTTACAACAAATTTAATTTTAGTGAGAATAGTAAATTTTATTCTCAAAGTCTTCTTTATTAATTTTTTTTTTACGAAAAAGATCCTTAATTTTTGAATATATACATAATATTGATTTATAATATAGGAATACATGCATATATATATCACTATGAATATTTGGTGTATAGCTGCGAAGTTTTATCTTTGTCTTGCCTCTATCCTAATCCGATACCTAAGTGTTTAATTTTCTAGATTTTTTTATACAGTAACTAATTAATTATTTGAAAAAACTGCGTGACCTACTAAATGTATTCAGAAAATTTTATATTTAGCAGGTACAAATTTATTCATGTCGTTGTTGGATTAAATTGTATTTAATCTAGTGTTTTTCACGGTGAAAATCCACAGCCGCTATTTTTTTTGGGTACCTTTCAAAAAAATATCTGTGTTATATAGAGATGCACAGAAAATCCAAATCGGAAAACCCCGTCCGATCTTATCCGAAAAAAATTCAGAAAAAATCTGATCCGAAAAATTCCGGTCCGGGCTTGATCCGGCCCACGGGCCTGAAAGAATCACATATTTTTCAGAAACATATTGTCCGATCCGATCCGGAAAAAATTCAAATTTAGGCCCGGCCGGAAAAAAATCTGGATTTAGACCTGATCCGGATGAAAATTCGGTCCGGACCTGGATAATGCCAGATCAGGCCCGATTTTAGCCCGGTTCAGCCCAATCTTAGCTCAATTTTTTCCGAATTTTATTCAGATATTTCAAAAAATCCGGATAAAATCAAAACACTTTCTAAAAATAATTATTTTATTTATAAAATTAAAAAAATATTAATACTAAAATATTAAAAAAATAATTTAGTCTGGCCCGCTCCGATCCAAGGCCTAAAACGGACCAACTATTTTATTTCAAAATCCGGCCCAGCCGATCCGATCCGATTTTGATAAAAGTCCAGGCCGATTCAAAAAATTCAAATTTTTTATAATCCGATCTGAATCCGGCTCAGTTCATTTTTTGTGCACCTCTAGTGTTATATATAAAGTTTATAATATAGGTTGCATAGAATATCTGTTTCTTGCTCGTTTAGACAGAGTTCTACTCTTCAATTCCTCTTTGAAAAGGATGTCTTAAAATATTACATCAACATGGATCATAACTCTCATTTGCCCCCATCTCTCTTCAAAACCCTATCCTTCATTAAAAAAAATTGAAGGGGCTTTATTGGATTTCACCGGTGAAAATTTTCAATTTCTTTATTTTGCGCTTTCTTATTTTAAAATCTTTGTTTTTCTTCAATAAATTCTCAATTTATTTGGGTTTTGATAGTCTCTCCTTGTAAGAGTTTAATTTTTTTGTTTGATTGTGTTTTGATGTTCTCCATGACCAAGGTTATAGGTCGTCATGATTTTCATAGGTTTGATTCACATATGAAAGTTAATATGAGATCACATCTATGGTCGATTGTACAAAATAGTTGGGTGAAAAGAAATACATATATTCACAGTCGGCTGAAAACAAGTACATATATTCAAATCATCTTCAAATCGCTTGGTTGCCTTTTTAAGAAGGAATGATTCAAGAGCGATATCCTTGAGCGTCTGTCCAATTTCAATTATATTTGTAGATGTAGTATGACTTTTGATTAATGAATTAATTCCTTTTCTTAAAAAAACATTGGATCATAATTATTTATTTAATTTAATCCGACAAGCAAAACTCAAAATACTACTAGTTCTATTTCTATATCACGCGGGAACTAATATTCCGACTAGTAGTGTCTACCTAATGCTCACAATTTTCCATGTATTATTATGAAATGGGACCTTTGAGTCCAAATAATTTTTGAACGGAGTGACTTAACAGAGATGGTATATAATTTAATTTGCACGTAGAGGTTCAAATACCTTCTAAGGCCCCGTTTGATATTACTGTTATAAATAGTTATAATAATTTTTTATTAAAAAATTGTCAGAATAATGTTTGATAAAATTCAAAAACTACTGTTTGGAAAAGCACTTTTGGTCTAAAAGTTACGATTAGAGAAAACATGTCCATATACTTTTGGAAAAAACTGTTTTCAGCTTTTGTAGAAAATAACTACCAGTTTCATCATTAAACCTACCAAAAACTTTATTTTTATATATTATATCTCAAAATATGTATAAATTAAAAAAAATTATCAAACAATCATTTAATTTTCTTGACAATATTTTTTCTACCAGCACAATAATTTTTAAGAGTAATCTCAAACAGAGTGGAAGAATTGGTGAACGTATCTTAATATATACTATAATAATCATGCCAAAATTCAACCGGCTCGAATTAAATATAAAAAACCTGTCAAATATTAAACTTATTAACATTGTTTTATTGCCACCAATATTGGTCCCCATTGACGTGTTCATTGCATACATATATACACACAAACACAATGCATAATGTTAAAAAATAAAAAGTAGACATGGAGGGAATAGTATTATTAATAAGCTGCAAATAGACGTATAAAAAATAAAGCAGGAGCAGACGTTGGTGAAGAGGCAAAAGGGTTTTTGTGTAGGACAACAGATAATGGAATCTCCTCCTCATCTCACATTAACTTCCCTCTTAATTTGCTGCTTCTTCTTCTTCTTCATCTCCTCCTCTCGGTCTTAGCTAGGATTCATTCATATTACAATAACAACATATATAAAATATATTTAAAAAATATATATAATTAATATATTTATGGAGAGCAGTAGTAGTACTCAAAGGAAGCACACGAAGCAGCAGCAAGAAAACAAGAAGAAGATCTACAGAGGAATAAGGATGCGAAAGTGGGGAAAATGGGTGGCTGAGATTCGAGAACCAAACAAACGCTCTCGTATATGGCTAGGTTCTTACTCATCCCCTGTTGCCGCCGCCCGTGCCTATGACACTGCTGTTTTTTATCTCAGAGGCCCATCAGCCCGCCTTAATTTTCCGGAATCGATAATAGATGAACAAGTGGATCAGCTTCATGATTTGTCTGCTGCTTCTATTAGAAAAAAAGCTACTGAAGTCGGGGCTAGGGTTGATGCTCTTCAAGCCTCTCACAATCACCACTACTCTTCTTCTAGTGTTCCTAATTCCACTAGGGTTTATCAAAAGCCTGACTTGAATGAGTTCCCCAGTCCCGAATCATCTCAGGACAACTAGCTAGCTAGCTAGCTACACTAGTACTTTTTTATTTATTTTTTATATTTTTATCTAATATTAGGCGCCGGCTCGGCCTATAGGACTTGAGCCTCGATTAGCCCCCTCTAATCCATTTCTGCCCATGTACACGGCTACCTAATCAATCAAGATTTTTAAGATTTTTTGTTTGTTATATATACAAGTGTATATATTAAATTATATCATCCAAAGGGATTATGTTTACATATATATAATTGTTATATGATGGTAGGTACTCTTCTTGGATCAAATTAAAGTTACGTTAATATATATCCTAGCTTGTATGCGTAGTTTTTTTGAATAAGTATTGTTTTCTTTTTGTTTTTTCATCAACCCTACTGTTCCATTGAAATTTTACTACTACTACTACAATTCCTTTTCTCATGTATTACAAGCAAGCAAGCAAGCTATAATATTACAGTATAAGGTGATGGAGACTAATATATATGAGAGAGATGAAGATTGTGGGAGACAGTGGATCGAGGAGGAAAGGTGGGGCCCACGCACTCACTCTCAGCTTTGCCAAACACAAGTAGCTAGCTAGATAAGATGATAAGCCAGCTTCAGTTCGGCACTTCGGCCGGTATCTATATGACGTCCTTTTTTTGTGGACTACTCAAGCAGACTGCAAGGTATTGTAAGTCTAATTCTAATGTTAAAATAAATATAGTTATTGGTATAATATGAAATTAAAAATTACACTTTAATACTAAAATAGATTTTATGTTCCAATACATGGTTTCAAAATAGAATCAATAGACTTAAAATTAAGTAACTCTTCAACCAATAATGTAAAGTATAACATTGAATTTGCTAAAATAGTTGTTTTTATATTTATTTTCCTTCAATTTCTCACTTGCATGCTTATGTGGTAATTATAGTTACATCTATAGTGGGTTCTATATTTTCTAAATATAGGATCAAGTATATAACTTTTCTATTTTAGCACTTCCTATAGCGTTGCATTGAAGTGTTATGTTCTATATAATTTATGTTATATTATAGAAATAGCACCTCCAATAGCATTGTATTGGACTTGCTCTTGTCCTTTATTTATTTAAAATAATAGTCAATTTAATTTTTAATATTTATATTAAGCTATTATTATATTTAAAATTTTATATCAATAAAATATAAAATATAAATTTTTATTTAATATTTATAATAAATTTAATTATATATTTTTTACAGTTTGAATATTATTTTAAAACGGATCGAAGAAATATATTATTACATGCATGTATGCTATACGAATATACATATCTATACTATATTATTATAAGCGAACATGAGTTTATTTGGTATGGTTCAACTGGCATGGTTCAACGTTTTCCAAAAGATTAAACAACTTCCAAAAATAGTCTAAATCTAGTATAATATTATATATCTAACACAGTTAAATCAGTTTCATTACAACTCAACCTCTTTGAATATTATTTATAATTTAGTATGGTATTATATATCTAACACAACTACATCAGTTTCATTACCATTAAACCTTTTTAAATACTATTTAAATTATAAATTTATAAATTATTATTTGTTATAAAATGAAACAAAAAAATTAAAACACATAAACTCAAATTATATAAATTATAAACAAACCCTTTATGTCAATTTTAAACAAAACTTTTAGCCCAATTTGAAACTTTTATAATAAATATCAAATAAAATAATGTTTAATTACAAATAAAATATAAATCGATAATAATCATATAAATAAGATTAAAAAAATATAAAAAAATAATAATAGTTAACCGTGCATCGCACGGGTCATAAGCTATTACATGTTTTTTTTTAAACAAAGCTAGTTAAAACCATGCAAAATTAGAAATATGTCTGAAATCGATCTTCACGATGTTGTGAGCTTAAAAAAAATCTAATATAACAGTTGAAGTATATTTATAAAAGCATAATAAATATACATTATGTTTACTAATTTACCCTTACAATATTACATCAAAAAATGATCTAATCTCAGATAATTTATATGAGAAACCATTTTTCTCTTACAAGCATGCATACAACTTTAGTTTATATGCATGTTAGTTATAACTTAAAAATCATCAGGTATAAAACGAGTCACTATTTATAAATATAAGGAACTTTTTAACATAAATAATTAATAACATCCATTAACAAATATTATAAATAAATAAGCACTAAAATTTATTACAAAATATTATAAATAAATAAATGAGAACTATTAATTCTATCAATGCATAATATTATTTATTTTATTATAATAAAAAATTTAAATTTTTCGGACTACAATTATATTTCTTTATTTACATTTGAAAGAGGATTTTAGTTCAAATTTTAACAAATATAATAATACTCCATAATACATTAATAATACATCAAAAAACCTTTGATTGTGATAAAAATATTAATATAATTATTATTTAAATAAATTTTATTATTATTTTATATTAAGTGATTATCATATTTTAAATTATGATAACCAAATATAAAATATTAGTTCTTTCAAAAAAATATATAAAATATTAGTAATATATTATATTATATAAAATATTAACAGAGGCTGATATTTTAATATAATTAGTAATACACCATATATATAAATTAAATAAGAATAGAGAGGTTATTATTTTAAAATTTGAAAACTTAGTTAATATAAAATATTAAAAATATATTATACTTTCTTTAAATTTATGAAAATCAAATTTTAAAAATATGAGAAATAATTATAAATAATCCATCTTTGAAGATACTGAACTTGTTTAACTTATCTTTTAACTAATTTATAAGCCGATGTATGTATTTTCCTACTTATAAAATCCCAAACGGGGTAATTATATATTACAATACAAATGGAGTGGTCCTGATTGATAGAGCTTGTCACCGTCATGGGTTTGATGACGTATCCATTTGTATGCTTCATAACTCATTACTAAGTGCTGTTCTAGACTTATTTATTTGTTTTTTCACCAATTAACTTATAAGTAATAATTTTTGTGTTACTTAATCCAAATAATAATAATTCCGACATTATTTATGTGAAGAAAACGATTATGGGAATAAGTTAAAAATCTTTTTAAAATGAATTAAAGTAGGGTATTTATCAAAAATATTACTTTTTAACTTTTTTTGTGATTTTACCATGTTCTGAATTTTTTTGCAAAAATACGATTTGAAACCAAAAGCAACCAGATGCAATTTATTTTTCAAAATACAATCATAAATGCAATCAAAAAATAATTATTTTTACTAAATTTTAAAG
Organism: Oenanthe sinensis; assembly: GCA_028671895.1. NCBI lineage: Eukaryota > Viridiplantae > Streptophyta > Magnoliopsida > Apiales > Apiaceae > Oenanthe > Oenanthe sinensis. The sequence continues at coordinate 2,691,696 of CM053803.1, read as the reverse complement.
TTGTATTTGTGGTTGATTTTGATTGATTCTAGTTGCAAAGTTGCAAACTGTATTTTTATAAGAAAATCGTATTTATGTAAAATATTTTTAAAAAAACAGTATTTTTGCAAAAAGAAATTTATCCTTGGGTATTTTTTCAAAAAACCCCATTAAAGTAACCGTAGAGGCGTACTGGTATAGTTTATCCTTGGTTATAATTTATCCTCCGTTGGAGTTCAATTCTTACTCATTCTAAAATTTATAAAAATAAATACACCTCTTTAAAATCTAAACCTATAAATTTGTTGGGAAAAAAACTTGCATCCATTGAGTCAACTTTAATTTGTTAATTATGTAAATATATAATTGTATATATGCATGTCCGGCATAAACAGTGATCTGTAAATACATGTTGACAAGATATAAATCATGGAGACATTAGTAATTGTCATATCCTTTTCTTTTGCTTACTATTTGGACGGCTCATCTCTTTGCTTGCCTTTTCCATCTGTACTCCAACACATTATCGGTCAATGTTACCTATTTAATTTGTAAAATTCATAATTTTGTAAACACTGTTTAATTAAGGACCCTATTGAATTTAACTAAAATTTAATTAAGATAAAATTTTGGTTTTTCAATTTTTAATACTACTTTAAAAAAATATTAAATGATATATTTAATTTATTAGTCAAAATTCATAATTTAACATTTTAAATGAAATTAAAGAAGTATATCTTTTAACCTGAAATTTTATTATTTTAAGCTGCTTGTGAAAAAATTAACTTTTTTTATTATCTACTTTCGATTTTTCTTATATCACAGTTTGTATGATACGAGTATAAATGTACAACTACGTACTACGTTCTCAAAACGGGGGTTAATCAATTATCAAGACGTAGGTAAATTATTCGTATGTGTTATCTTTAATTCTTTTGCCCGATTCCTGCTGTTGAATAGCATCTTCCACGTTCGATATTGCATTATATATGGATGGATTTGGATATTGGAGGCATTTGGTGAAACTCGTGACAAGGTCTTTTACAGTATATAACATCCCTTTCACAACCCGATTGGCATGTTTGGCCTGCCTTAAAATAAATTTTTTTGGATTTATTTTCGGGTAAAAATTTCATATTTTGATAAATATTTTTTATACAAATATTTAATGTATATTTGAGATTCTATAAGTTGCAAAAAAAAGTTAACTTTTTTCAGAAAAAAGTTAAGAATCTCTAACTTTGTCTTAAAATAAGTTTGACTTATTATGGAAAAAAATTCTCCTAAACACCCTCATTATATCCTCGATGGAGATAAATATGGTAGCATCGTCCTAAATATTATTAATTATTTAATTAATTGATTCATATTCAATTTTGTGTGAGTATAAAAATTAATTTAATAATATTTTTAAATTTATTTATAAATAAAATGATTAATATTTGATTATCAACTCATATCAATAACTAACTTAATATTATTTTAAAAGAAAATATATTAAAATTGAATAAATATAAATTTTCTAAAATGTAAAAATTTAACTATAAAATTATTATTATTAAAAAAAAATCCATGCCATGGGGTATAAGCTAGTATTTGTAATTGCAAGTACAAACTTCTTTTTGTCAATACTCTGTAGAAATTTTCTTTGTTGTTTCTTCTAATAATTGATTTTTTCTGACTATTTTCACATAATAAATAATTCCCTCCATCGTATGATCGAATTATCCACCAATTCAAATCATATCTAACTTGAAAAATGACTTGAAAATATAATATATGCATTAAATTAATTTTATAAATAATATAAATTGAATGTACAACTTGAATCCGAATAAAATATAATTCTGAATATAAGTAAATTCGGTCTCATATAACTATTTACATTATATTCCTATCCAAATATAATTCATGATCCGGTTCGAATGTGAATTATATTTTGACTGGTATATTTCTATCGTAATAGTTTATTTATAAAAAAATTAATATTTTTTATAAATTTTAATTTTTAACTAATATAATTATCTACTCAAATAATTAATTAAATATTCGTATCTTAGCAATTTACATACTTAATATATCATATATTTAATATTTTGTTTTATGATTATTATATTCATGTAGAAATTTATTATTGTATTAAATAATTATTTAAATAGTTCAAATAAAAATAATATTTTATATCATCAGAAAATATCCAACTCCGCTGTGAACCGAGACTGCGCATTCGATGGATCGCAAACCAATTTTTAAAAAAATAAAATTTTATTCAAAAACAATATAATCGAGACTACCTAAATAAAATTTTAAGACAAGTAACTTAAATTTGTCGTATAATGAATATTCTTACCAACAGCAAGAAAAAATATTTAATGCCTTGCAAATATATGTACTCGTATATGTGGATTCCACACCGACATTAAGATGCATGTGCAGACTTGAAAACAATCCAAAAAATATTTAAAGGCTTGGTGCGTTGTCTTGTCTTTCTGTTGACACATTAGTGAATTAAATTAAATTTGTACTTGTCTATATTCATTGAGTATATAAATATCAGAATTCTAATTGTTTAATCTGCATAATAAAATAAATAAAATATTAATATATGCTCATCATAGACACAAGGTTGGAAAATTATTTCTGGGTCCATTTGTTTAAGCGCCATCGATTTGCAAGAAATCTGGAAACACAGAGAGGGGGCGAGAGGACCACTGGAACGCATTCACGAGCCAAACTTTAATAAAAGAAGACAAACAAACGTCGATCAAATTAGGTCACTTGTAGTACGTCATTGGTAGTTTATACCGACGCATTTTTTAGTTGTGGGCACTCCAACAAACAAGTCATTACCCCCACAACCCCCAACAGCTGTTGGTATTATGATTGCATTTAGCAAATGATGCTGGCACGGCTAAAGGATGAACATCTAGGAGGTATCAACACAACACCAGAATAGACAAATACATTGTATATCAGTAAATTACACTTAATTCTTCTGTAAAAATTCAAATTTATAAATGATTTATACATTCTATCTTACAAAAATATTTAAATAAGAATGTGATCTAAACCGGACGAAGGAATACTACGTATAAGTTATTTTCGCTCGCCCTGAATACAATGGCTGGGTCCGCCAATACTCACAAGGAAGAACGAGTAGCAAAAGAATGTGAACAGTGAATCCTAATAGGATCATTCTATAGGACGCAATCATTTTTATAAAAAAAGATCTGCAAAATGGAACTGGAAAGTCAGAGCCACCTCTTGAATCAATGTGCCATAGACTTTCAAGCTCTACAACGGAATTTGTTCCCAGCTCCAGGCAATATTATACAACTCAGCTCAACAGGACCACATGAAACAAGCACTCTAATTAATAATATCATCACAACCCTTGGTTCTGAGAACTAAAACGTGCACGCTTAATACCCTCATCAATTTGCAAATAAACAAAAAATTAAATTTCGAGGCTCTAATTATTTCACCACAGTCGAGTAAATACTACATAGGATGAGATGCATTTACTTTGAGCCTACTCTAAACAAATCGTTTCAATCTCATCGACTAATCTACACTTTTGGAGGAACAAACTGGATTTGAACTTTTCCTCAAAGAGTTCGGAGTAAAGAAAGATGGAACTTGCTAATCCCGTAGAAGTTCTGCTAGATCAGAAATCCTGAAAACAGAAAAGTTTACAAGTCATATACTAGTTTAGGTTAAATAATACCTTGCAATGTGGATTTGGTAAAATGACCGACTACATATCAGTATGTCTTGGAATATCTCTCAAGTGACTTAAGTTTATTCCATCCCTTGTTTCCTAGCTCTCTCCAAGTCATGACTTCCTAGTCCTTCGTAGGTTCTACAAAAAATATCGAAGTAATATCATTTTTTAGAAAACACTTCTAGGTCATAATTTCTAGTTCAGGGCAACCACAAAATGCAGTTCCTTTTCCATCTGCAAATCCTCTTATGAAATTGCATCATAAAAGAGGTAATATTCTCTCTGTATTCAGAGAGGGGGTAGCTTTGAAAATTGAAACTATAAATCTAGAACTAGAATGTTTCACTAGATAATATAATTATTAATTACAAAACATACTTATATCTAGATAATAATATAAAATAATTAACAACTAATTTAATAATTTTATACTCTACCTCAAGAATCAAGGCCAATTATGAGATGCTTACATCTGAAAATGAAGCCCATACATTTAGTCCTAATTTGAAACACAATGATAAATATCAGAATAATGTCAGACTGGCATCACAGTTAATTTTTTGTTATATTGGAAAATTGATAATCTATCAGCTCCATTTTTTATATGTGTTATAGTGATAATCATTAGAGTTCCATTTCACCGCGGTCATTTATCATCAGTCATATGCACTGTTTTATTTTTTGCTGAATGTAACAGTATCTTCTTTTACCTGTATGTTATGCGTTTTGCTGAATTTGCCGATGGACTTGCTGGATCCAGTCAACATAGCCATTCATACCACCAACCTGGTCCTCAACTAGGTTTGCCAACATGAAGAAACCTTCTCTGGGTTGTTCACCTTGTCTAACAAGATGACACAATTGATAATACGATGGGTCACACTCTCTAAACTTTTGAAGTAAGCGCATTAGCTTCCTTGACATTTCGTTGTCACGCTCTGATAAGGAAACCTGATTTTGACAATTGAACAAGAATGAATTCAAACTCCCTAACAATATAAAGGCCTCCACGGGAAGAATAAAAACATGAAACAACAGAAAAATGCCTGCTTGAACAGATCAAATACTAGAGAAAAAAGGAAGACAAACAGGGGAAAGGTTCGACATTGTGTTTACAGAAAAACAATCATGCACATTTTAGTTTAAACATAGTCTACAGAACTACAGTGTGTGATTGATAAACGTGTTTTTTCAATTCCAAATGAATGAACCCAGCAAAATAAATTGTGTTAGCTATTCATCAAATGTTATAAGTACCAAGGTTAAGCTCACAAAAATGTGCTTCCAACTAACCAAATTTGCATCGGTAGTTTTGGGAAACAAAAAAGGCCACACAGGGACATTAAGCATTCTCAGACCAAGTAGAAAAAGAAAAAGCGTTTATTTCAGTTTTCACATTAAACAAGATATCTTAAAAAAATTCTACATATAATATCTACCACAATGTCCTTGAATTTTTTTTGATAATGATCCTTATTGACCACAATGCACTGATTTTTAAGCTTTGAGAACTTGCGACCATGTGTATAATAGTAGTATAAGAAGCATACCCTTGAGTAATCTGTCGTAAAGTCATCACCAAGTAGATTCATAGCAATATTTGGTGAAACCATCTTGCCAAACCAGATGACAAATCTAAAACCATCATCAAAAACATAAAGACCACCAGAATCTAAACTCTCTGAAGTAAGTGGTAGCGCTTTGCATATATTTTTGAATTCATAGGTTTTTGGCAGTGCCTGCAATCCAAATGTAACTTTATAGATACACACAATAAGCAACACTTTTCATAGATCATGAATGCAATACACTACTTACTTTTACAAGGTGCTCATCAATTCTCACCAAGGTAGGGTACAGAAGCTTCAAAAGTTTATTTACAGGTAAAGCCATTATGGTGTATCCTGCTGCACAGCGTTCATCAAGTTGAACATCACCATAACCCCCACGCAGGGGTGTCGATTTACATAGTGTTAATGCGTACAAAGGGAGGAATTTTAATGATTCCGGATAGATCATCCTGTTTCCTACACGATGCTGCACAGCATATAAATTTCGATATTCTCTGAGAGCTTTGACAAGTCTGAGTAAAATAGAATTGCGAGCTTCTTCTAGTTTATAGGACAGACTTTTCTCAATTGCTGCATACCAAAATAGGCTTATAAGTCATATTCCAAAGAAGCCATGAATTGCAAAATCCACAACAAACATGGTAACTGAATATGTTATTTTACCTAGTCTAGAAAGCAACGAAACAATGGCACCGGTGTCAGCCTGTCGATACATCTCTCCTAAATCTGCAACCACGGGTGCTGCCATTGTGTGTACCCTTATCCGCCTTTCACCGTTAGAGGAAGTGTATCTTTTAAAGGTTAAGTGACTTCATAAATAGTACAACTAATTTTCAATGAATTGCTAAACAATTTGACAAAGGAGGGCAATTTGGATAAAAATAGAAGTAATGATCAAAAATTTAGAAGCACATACTCCTAAGAAAAATGACAGCATAACATGAAACTAGTTCGTTAAAGCCAATGGGAGCTATGCCACCCACTCGTGTTTCTATTCTTTCACAATTAGTGACCTGATATATTTAAGACTCAGTATCTTCCAACAGCAAATTCATACATATAACAGCAACAATGAGATTTCTTAATAAATTTCCTTCTAAATCTACTTGCTTATTAGCAGAAAGCTGTAATGATATGATGATGCTAGATCTACGTGGATTTTTTCAAATTGTGGTCGCTACTATTCTACAATAATAAAATTCCAATGTGTAAGATTCGCAATTTGAGCAAGGATGTAAATCATGTATAATATAAAGTTGTTAGTGCATGACTATAGAGGGTATTACTAGTAGGCAAAAGAAACCAATTCTTCACAGTTATTGAACAGAAAATAAATATTGAATCATAAGGTGATTGCTTATATCAAAAATCAATGATCAGTCCTATAGAGATGAAAGATATTTCATTCACTGCTCATTTAAGATACTAGGATTTATATGAGACTTGTTCAGAAATTTCCACTATATGAGCACTTAAATTGATTAATCATCGAAAAACTTGCAACTCTATATATTTTTCATCCGGTTACTGTTATCCTTATCTGTAATTCGTAGCAACCATATTTCATTTTTTAAAGCAACAAACTAATTATTTATGCCTGCAACCCAAGCTCTTCATCTGATTGTACAAACTACAAAGGATACAACAAAGCAACCTGGAAATACACTGTCTGAGTTGTCAGTAATGTATCCTCCAAAGATAACTGCATTGCATAAGCTTTATCACAGTCTACGGCTGGTAGAGCTAATAGATCAGTGGATCTCAACATGAAGTTCCCATGATAAGATGTAAAACGTACACCTAGAGGTAAAAAGATTATATTAATAATCAATATATACAAGTATCCAGAAATGCCCCAAAAAAATTGATCACAAGAAAAGACACTTTTTAGCTACTTCTACAGTGCAAGAATGACTGACTGACCCTTTCCACATCTTATCCGCATAACAGCTTCCCAGGCAGTTTCTCTAGTTAGGTCTCTGGCTAACTCATGCCTTAACTTCTCTTTGTGAATGGAAGATTGGAAGCTTGGATAGTAATACAACTGTCCGCCAGTATATTTGGCCAGAATACCTACATGATAAAAAATATAAGTTGAGAATGGTATCTTATTATCAATAGGAAAAAGTATCTGTAGACAGTAAAAGTGCCTTGTCTCTAAGCAAAAAACCTTACTAACCAAAAATGTAGAAGTAAAAGATGACAAGAGGTATATATCCTGACTAATACAATCTAAACTTGGCAAACATACCATGATCCTCGAATAAAAGCTCAAATATTTGCACAGTTAACTGCCTGCTAGGGGTCAGATTATACTGAAAGATTCAAACTCATAGTTGCATAGGAAACTGACTATTACATATCTAAATGCTATATTACTTCATATAACCTCATGAACAGCAGAGGTTTTAGAGTGAAAGATTCTATTACAATTATTAAACATGTCTTCCCAGGGATCCAAAATAACCAAGAACAATAAAACTGGTTAAGGTTTTGTTTAAGGTTGTGACTTGTGAATGAAGATGTTTAACTTGCATGTCAAAATATATTTTTTTGAAAAGTCTATTCTTACAAAGTGGATTCATAAAGAATGCCATGTTACTATTAAAGCTTCTTCTCCGGGTCATATACTCATATTCTTCATCATATCACATTCACTTGGACATAAAGGTGATCACTTTCAATTTTAATTTAAAGTATTTGGTCAATACAACAGTAATTCATACCTAAGGAAGCTACATCATTATACTTGTCACTGAATGCATACACATTGGCGGAAATCTGGTACTTGGTGAAATCAGCAGCCATCTGTTTATAAAAGGGATCTTCTGGTATTCTTAATGTGTGCTCTTTATCTGTTCCATAAACACGAATATCATCACCGCGCAACCTTAAGCGACCAACACCAAGTGACGGCAGTGTATTCTGAAAAACCAACAATTTACCACCAAGCTGACTCTGTAGCAAAAAAAAAAATACATACAAGTATGTGAGATAATATGTATCCATGAGAAAAGAGTATGATGAAAACTGTCCTGAAATTGTCATAAAAATATTATTATTTTACAAAATGCAACTTTTTTTGAAGATAGCAAGAAATTTAACAGACACTAATGATCAGCATCTAATAATATCAAGTTTGAGATCAACAATCTAACTTCAGATGCAAATAAGAACAACTTGCCATAATCATAAATGCAGCTTTAAGTGCTGGACCAAAAGCAGATTCCACGTTGACATTGTCCTGAAACATGGAAGGCAAGCTATCCACTAGTGCTTCCACAACACTTCTTGATTCTGACAAGTTAACAAGAAGATCATCTGGCAAGGGAACGAATATATCATCCACATCCGACACCACCATCATTTGGGGTTGTGTTAAAGACGACTGGCAGGACAAATACAGCAGTTTGTTAAATATAGGTGTTGCAATAATGGATAATCCATAACATATAGAAATTACTTGCCTTAATATTATAAAAGTGAATTGTGCTATCGTAAGTAATGAACCCAATCTGTGTCCTGGAGCTTCCTGGCAACCTGTCCAAACAAGACTTGATAGTTTCTGCCACCACCTGCAGAAGAACGTATTACACAGTATATGCAACTTACTCCAATATACACATCCGGACTCATGCATATGATCGACTTTATATTGGTTTAATTTATAAGGTCACAAGGGGGGATACGTAAAACGATCGTGAATAATAGGAAAGTTCTAACTTGTTTAGCCTTTACAACATGCAATTTGCTTCGCAAGCATTCAAACATTCAATAAGGTTTGGGGCAGGAAATTATGCATAGCAATATAGTATAAATAAATAATGTTTTAATCAGCCAACAATTTAAGTTAAAACACTTTTCAATTTATAAGATGTGTACAATGTACTTCTGAAGTTGATGCACCAATGAACATAAAACAAACAAGGTTACTCAACTGCCTATCATTGGTGAACGTCTTACCTGAATCATTCCACTCCTGACTGCAGACACTGACACGTCGATCAAGAAAAAATAAAGTGTTGGCATGGGTGGCCGCACCATGTATTCAGGTGGAGCAACAAACTCCACACTACCTTTGCTAAGCTCTGGCCGCTGATCCAAATCATTTCTTCTACCAGTGGAATCTAAAGGTGCATAATATTCGGCCGGAACTGGATATGATTTGCTTAAAGATATCAGCAAATATGCCTTAAAAGATACATAAAACTACAAGAACATGTTCTAGCACCAACAAATTATAATAAAAAACATATACTGCTTCCCATTAAACATTGACAAGGATGAAATGTGGCAAATGTTCCTTAAAATATATATTAAATTAAAAGAGAATGCTCTAGCACCAACAAAATTATAATCAGAAACATATCTTGCTTTCCATCAAAGATTGACCAGGATGAAATGTGAGGCCATGTGTACCATACATTCTTAACAACATGCAAGTAACTTTAAAGATACTTACAAGTGTTTCCGAGTATCATACCAATGCTTTTATAGTGCTTTAATAATGGAACATGCTACATGAGTCGAGAAGGCTTGTAAATAATGATTGATGTTCCTTGTAATATAATTTATTAGCTGTTATGATTTTATATATATACATGTATATTATATATACATATATATATTGCTAGCCATGAATCATAGTATTGGCTCAGCCAGTGGCTTCACCGTGTATATATATATATATATATATATATATATATATATATATATTGGATGATAAATTTCATGGGCAGCGAGCATTCCCTATTAATGAAATTTCAAAAAAAAAACTACTACGAATAGGGTGGAAAGTTCACGATTTATAAGTAGAATAAATGCAGGATACAAATAGTGAAGACTATCTTTTATACAAGGAAAACATGTTGCTAATCCAGGTACTATTATCACATGATTTATGCAGTCAGCTTCTTGATATAAATTGATTATAATGCAAAGAGTAGTTTGAAGTATCCACTATAGTAACTCTATAAAGCTAGTTAACAAAACGATACAATTTAAGGGTAAATATTGAGTTTGCTACTTATAGCGGTAAATATGCCACCGATTCAAGTATCGTACTAATGAAATTATTCTTAATCATGGTCAGCGCTTATACACAGCTGATGAACTTCACCTGTTTAATCAGATGCAACCCCCCTCCTGAAAGAAGTGCAACATAACTTGGACTAAGAAAGAGATACTTCTTAATCTATTCATCTATCTATACGATTTAGACTATTCTTGGGTCAAAATACCAACATGAGCTGAAGAATTGTAAAATTTTATGCACGAAGATATTGGAGGATCAACTTTGAACAGCAGATGAGGAAGTGTCTGGGCTCAATAAGCATGCAGATCTAATATAATGTATGTACCCCATAATATAATAAGTGGCTGAAATTTGACTACATCTACATAGCAAAAATAATAGAAGATATAATAATGTGACCTCAAAAAGCATTTTCAGCACCCTTATAAACAGACTATATAGCTATGGCCAGGTATTTTTTCGCGTGCACTCCAAAATGAAAGTCAGATACTCTAGTACGAACGAAAGGGGGTATTTAAGGGGGTATTTACCATCATTAAGCAGAGCACAGATGTTGCATTTCCACTTTCTCCCACTATCTGTAAAAGTCACGTAGGGATTCACATACGTGCGACATCTTCTACAGCGAATGATCCCCATCGAAGCAAAATTAACAACCGGAACTTCCTCCTGGATTCAAACAGTTAGAAGCATGCAAATCAAAGAGAGTGCCTAGCTACAAATACAATTAATAAGAATATCTCTAGGTAACTATAAAAGCAGTGAGCAAGTGATTCTCACCCCAGCAGGAGCTTCAGCAAGCGGACAAACAACTGCACCAAGAGGCATATGCCACCTGGAAACTAATGATTGCGAATTTGGAATGGCACTAGTTGTTAGCCGTATATATCTGGAATCAGAATTCATTGGGTACATCTCAGCAAAAGAAATTGGTTTCATGTCACCATCCAAGGGCCGTGGCAACACCTTTGGATCCAGTCCCGAATCGAATGATCCCGGAACAGACCCCAGAGTGAGCGAACTAAAATCTTCTACTAATCCATGTGCAGGTCCTAAAGGAGGTCCAGATCCTGTAGGTCTCATTTGCTCCCTCAAGAATGGGCCAGTAGATGGTGCGACTGGAGGCGCGCCGTAACCACCTTGAGGAGAAAGGTAAGGAGAGGGTCCTGCTGGAGGAGAAGCATGGTAATTCTCTTGATGAGAAAGAAATGCAGCAGACTTTACAGGTGGGGGTTGGGTGACAACAGGAGGTTGTTTCCCAGGATAGGCCTGGTAAGCTGATTGCATAGTTCCACGAGCAAAATTAGATGGACCCACCTGGGAGAATGATGGCTGCAAGTTCGGTCTCGGAGCAAAAGTTGAAGAATCTAAAGATGAGTTGGGAATATTCACACCTGACGGCATAGTGTTTATGGTCTGAGGTGGAGGTCCAGTTGCTCCTGTTGAAACTTGAGGCCTAGTTGATGGCGGGAAAAACGGCCGTCCCGCCGGTGAAGTCTGAGGCGGCGGTACTTGAGTCATTGAAGAAAATTGTGGGGATGGAAAACGTTGAAAAGGTCCTGAAGCTGGTGGACCAGATGGTGGTGGTAGTGCATTTGTGGATGGAGCAATAGACCTAACTGAGTATGAAGATCTAAATTCAGGGGTCTCTGAACCCGACACAGGCCCTGATGATGCAAAAGGAGTTGTTGGCTGTGGTGCAGGATGCATATTTGGCCTTATCGCAGTAGGAACAGATCCAACTGGTCCTGATGATGAAAATGGGGTAGTAGTCTGTTGAGGAGGCGGCGGGATTGACCCGAAGACGGAGGCATCTGGTCCAACCATAGGGCGGGCTGATAAATTAGATCTAATACTTTGGGTGGCAGCAAAGGGTGAGGGGGCAGGCTGTGAAGGAATATATGCATGGTTGGGATTTTCAGTCCCCATAGTCTACAATGTTCCAATAAATTAATCTGCAAAAAAATATTATAAAACATGTAACTTAAAAAAAAAAATCAAACAATTAATTATGAGCTCAACAGTAAGTATATTGCATAGAAAAGTAATGAAAGAAAAAAAACTATGGTACTTATCATTAGCTGTCTGAGATGCTTGTTACAGGGTTATAGACACACAATATCTTAACAAGCGGTAAATCATTGTTTTATACTTCATGGATAAAAAATAGACTATGTAAAATGAACAATGGTAGCAACGACAACATGATAAATTTCTAACCATTTCAATACAATATTGATAGGTGTAACATACTAGTTTTGACTATACTACTTATAAAAAATTTAATCAGACCTCAGCTTCTCAGGCTTGAACATATTATACATAGTATGTTCAGATATGAATAATTGATTGAAAAGTTTTACCACAATTACAATTGCAGAAAACTATACTAAGATTTAGCAATGAGAATTGAGAAACTGAAAATCAAATGTGCATTTAAAAGAAAGCAGTGCAAACTCAATGAACCAAGCCACTCTCGCTACTTTCTCATACATGCCACTCAGCAACAACTGCATGCCCTACTGCACCATAATATTAGTAATGCTAATTTACAAAATCTGATTAAACAACTTTTGTTTGTGTCCCATAACAGACTGTTTTTTTATTGTTGTGTGCAAAACTAAATAAGGATCTTTAGGCTTTACCGGTGTCCAGTATAGGAAAATTTAACTACTGGTGACTGCACACATATATAGGCCTGTGTTAGAAATTTAATCTACAAACCAGCTAAATCATATTTGCAGTTTTAGTTAATCTCCTTTCCATTCTTAATAAATTGCCTATTATTTATTATAAACTACAACTCAAATTAGGATGCTATTCTAAATCATATTACATAATGTATGTTTATATAGTGATCCTTGCAGAATTGTAAAGTTTGCACTTTGTAGTTAAAGATGGTTCATAATCATACCAAAGCTAGACCCTAGGAATAGAGAGAGTTATGTTTCATGACACACTAATATTACCCTACACATTGATCACAACTGTCCAATTTTGTTTAAATACGATTACAAAATCGCATAAATCACCACTCCACTCTGTCACCATCACTAGCTAAACTTTATGTGTTGTCAGTTAAGTAAACTGATACTAAAATAATTCATCATTATTAACCACACGATTCGCTGCTGAAAATTTTATTTACAAGAGTAATGTTCCACTGCAAAAATTCTAAACTACAAACCCTATAAACCTTTAGAATTCATCATACAAATATACAATAGGATTCACCATAGTTGTACAATTTAATTTATAATACTATGAAGACTGAACTTACGGCATCAGTGTAAACACTTTCAAATATAGTTTCAAACTTTAAAATCATATATCTCGAATCATCTTGAATTCTCTATATTAATCAGATTTTCCACTGAAGAGATTAATTGAAACAACGATAAAATTGAGTGTACATATACCATCAATACGTTGTGACATTAAAATCCATGAAATTTAAATATAAAAAACACACATATACACAACTCTCAATAAGAAGAGTGAAGTTAAGCATGGAGTTTCAAAGGTGTGAAATTGGGGCATCAGTGCAAATATTTTTGAGAATAAAGTTTCAAACTTTAAGATCATACAACACGAATCTTTAAGAAACATATATGCAAACAGTTTGTAAAGTGAACAACTTGATCGAAACAATTGGTGAATAAAAGTGTGTGCGTTTGTGTGTGTGTATAATTGGTACAAAAATTCAAGAAACTTAAATTGGATTGGGGGAATCATGCACCTTTTGTATCTTCAATAATTTGAAGAGCCTTCAAATCTGGCAACGGAGAGATCGAGAGAGAGAGACTGAGACAGAGAGAGACAAAAGTACAAACGAGGGAGAAAGAGAAACCGGGTTTATTGTTACTGTATTGTATTGTATTGTATTGTATTTATGTGTCTAGTATTACTGTATATACAATTATAAACAATTAACAAGAAATGACTCAAAATGACGTAGTTTTATAACATAACGTCCAAAATGACACTCACAGATTGAATTGTCCAAAATATCACTGCTACACGCGAGATAATATAGCGTTTTGTTTTTATATAAAAACGTTAAATCATGTAGCGTTTTCTTTGCGATTAAAATATGTACCCCAACCAAAACCAAACACACCTTCTGCTATTCTATTCATAGCACAAACATCTCTCTCCGGCCGGTGACATTTTCTTCGTTCTCAAGCTTTTACCACCGCTATTCTTGTTCTTGTTGTCGTTCTTTCTCTTGAAAACCGTGAGGTTTTGGCGTTCTTGATCACAAGTCACTCAAATCAGCAACCCCCATCTTCTCAAATCATCGGAAACAGAACACAGAGAAAGTCAAGATTTCGCCGAAGAATCAACACAAGACGTTGGCGTTTGATTTTGACTATTTTAATTGTTATACTAGTTATTGATACAAATGGGACTCTAACAGTGAAATCATCACACAAGCTATTGAAGCCTTTGATGAGCACCAGGGCTTCTCGCCTTTGATTTTAAGGCTAAAACGCAGTATAACGTTGAGTTCTAGTTATTTTCTTTTAATTTTTTTTGACTTGAACGTGAGATAATCCAGCGTTTGAGTATAGAACACCACATCGTGTTGCGTTTCCTCGTTAAATATTTTGATGTAGGGTACAAACGTAACACAATATTAAGTTTTCGCAAAAACTCAACTTCATGTCGCGTTTTGGAATGATATTTTGGATCATTCCAGCCGGTTATGCCATTTTTGACATTTATTATTCAAATAGTAATACACAGGGCCAACACCCAAAATTATTGTCCATTTTTTAACAGAAAAAAGAAAATTGTCTATACGATCTATACAGTACTTGTATACTATGTATGATATACTTCTTTTTCTTTGAATGAATATACTTATTGTATCAAGATACAATATCCATGGAAGTAGTTTCTTTCATTCAAAAAACTTATCATCTAACCAAAGTACATGAAAATGTCATCAAAAATTTAGATAATAAGGTCTTAATGTTTGAGAAAAGAATACCCGTCGTATTTCAATCAACAAATATAATTGCCATCCGATCGAAATCCACAAAATGTTAAACAAAATACTTGAAATTATAAAAGAATAAAATAATAAGTCACTAAAATATGTCTATTATAAAATCATTATATATATATATATATATATATATATATAAATCTCAATATATGAAGAGAAAAAAATCATCTAATATGACATAAAATTGACATATAAAAACTGTCATATATGGTCAAAACGCCATAAAAATCGGCACTGTCTCGTAGAGGATAGCATATGATATTAAAATTGTTCAAAAATTATATTTGAAAATGGATCTGAAAGTTATAAAAACAAATCTAAAAATTTTAAAGTTAAATTTTTTAAAAATACAGATCAGAAATATTAAAATATAAGAATATTTTTCTCATATATAATAGAAGAAGATTTTTAGAATTAGGGTTGAGGGAGAGTGAAAAGAAGATTTTACAATTAGCGTCGAGGAAAAGGGAGGTGACATGGATATATGATATAGTTATTTATTACATTGTACGGTACCATTCCTAGTTTCCTACCTATGTAGGCCTCGTTTGGTATTGTTGTTACAAATATCTATAACAATTTTTTACTGAAAAAACGTGTTTGGTAAATTTCAAAATCTATTGTCAGAAAAACGGCTTTTGGCCTAAAAGTAACTGTTAGATAAACATGTACCCCATGTTTTTGGAAAAAACTATTTTACAGCTTTTACATAAAGTAATTACAAGTTTTATCATTAAACCTTCCCAAAAATACTATTTTTATATATTATAACTCAAATTTATATAAATAAAAAAATATCAAACAGTTATCTGATTTTTCTAACAACACTTTTTTCCACCAGCATTTTTTCTTACATCACAGCAATTTTCAACATCAACCCTAAACGGAACCGCATTTGACTGGTTTGGTCAGATTATTAAGTTAATAATTAGACTTAATTTTTAAATAAAACATTTATTTGAATAAAATAATGATTTTATTCATTTTAAATACAAATATAAATCTAACTAAAATGATGATTGTAAAATATATTTATTATTATTTAAATAAAATAATAATTTTATAAAAATACAATATAAAATTTATATATGAAAAATAGAATTTTATTTAATACGATTACGTATATATTTTAAACTTCTAATATGGGTCTTTAAAAGCTAATTATAATTTTATCAAATTTTAAAAAAAATTAATTTTTTAAAAATAAAACATATTTATAATTTTATATAAATTTCTGCGTTGCCCGAAAAACAGATAATCGTCGCAATTTTTTTAACTCAAACCCATTAATCTATGCAATTAATCGAGCAAGCTAGTTGGAACTTAGCAGGCGAGCCTCTGAATTGATCTGAATTATCCGTATCTCGGTTTATATCCGACTCAAAAATATGATACATGTCTAATATTCATTTTTATAAAAGATTCAATTTTGGCAGAAAAATTCAACTCAAATAAAATATGATCCCGAATATAAACACTCAAGTTATGTCTCATATTATTTTTTATAAAATGATCCTACCCGAATATGATCCATGATTCATATTTGGTTCAAACCCTCATATGGATTATATTTTTAATCTATTATATTTCTAAGTAAATAACCATTTTATAATTGCTTAATATCTTTTATAAGTTTAAATTTTTACAAAATATGATTTATCTATTATTATCATATATACATAATACATTATAATTTATATATTTATATTCTAAATTAGTGATTATTATGTTTTTTATTTATAATATTATGTTTACTTTAGAATAAATAATCATTTATATATTTCAATTAAAAACGATACTTAATGTTAGTTGATAATATTTGACTCGTATTCGGTGGATCACAAACTATCCGGTTAAAAAATTGAAAATACGATATCATTTGATATTCGGTTTGGATCCGAACCTCAATACTCGGGATCGGTTTATATCCGAATAAGATAATACCGGACTCAAATCCGAACACACTAAAAGTAAAATAATCTGTGAGTTGAATAATGGGATATACGGTTCTACCCGGATCATTTTACGGGCCGTTAGCAGCCCACTTCAAATCTTATGAACCCATGGGCTATGGTACCATTCCTATCGGTATAGTTAATTATCGGACGACTTTAATCCAATGGTACTGTCTAATTGTGTATCCTAAAGACCATTTGGCTGATCCACTAATGTAAATTGTACGAATATGGTTAAGCCCCTGTGACCAATTCGATGAGGTTAATTTTCATTGGTCCCTTCAAATTCGTATAAAAAAAACCTTTTTTTTTCTAAAATCATTCATAAAAATGATTATTTAACAATTAAATTATATTTTTTGTAACAAAATATATTTTTTCTAAAATCATTCATCTATATTATATTATTAAAACTTAAATATTAAAAATTTGATAGTCGATCGTTTTTTGGTAGTTGGGCCGGGTAGTTTGATTAATTATTGATACTAATTTTAAAATATTAATCTCCTAATTAAAACACATATCATATTTATTTATTTTTTGAAGAAAAACACATCTCATATTAATCTACTAACTCAAACATATCTCACATTAATCTCCTAATTAAAACACATAACTATACAAAATACACAAATATTATCCTATTAAAATACAAATACAAATAAAGTATATAAAAATTATATATATATATATATATATATAATTAAATAAAAATTTAAATTATTATTCTAAAAATATATTTAAATTTAGATTATATAAAGAAAATATTAAAAAAATTAAAGTTTAAAAATGAATATGCTCGTTACTTTTAGTATTTTTTTAAAAAATAATCGTTTCAATTTTTACCTAGTCTCCACTCAAACATATTTGTTTGTTTCTGGTCAGGTCCACTCAAATATATTAACCTCGCCTGGATAATTGATTTGATGCCTCAGCATGGCTCAATGTTGTGTGTATCAATGTGTATATTTGTGTTTATAGCAATCAAACAGAAAAGAAGTGAAAATAAAGAATGAATAATTGTACAGTACTGTACGTAGTACGATCTGGCTAGAGAAAAAAACATGCTGCACGCGCATGAGGAAGATAAAACTTTGATGATAAATGGGAGTAATGGAATTGATTTCCGTAGTGGGGGGAAGAAAAAGAAAAAGGAGAGAGTGATAGTTTAAACGAGTTTGAGGGAGTCTCAAGATTTTCAATTCCACCAAGATAAAGTTGAGAGGTGACCAAATAATGGGAAATGCATGCAGTGGAAACTGGAAAGCAAATTAAAGAAAGAATATCGATCAGATAAAGGAATAAAACATGAATCCGTTGCATACATGAGTGCCCGGCTATTTGGAACTTCTGGTTACGTCATCGGTTGGATCGAAGATAAATCTTCAAGGTGGGTCTATTATAACTATTGAGTACAATTTTTCTATACTTGTTTTAAAAATAGAAATGAATATGTATTTAGGGACAAAATTCATTTTAAAAATGGACATGTAAAAGGGACGGAGGGAGTAATCTGTTATCTTTGTACAGTATAGGATTCATGTGAATCATGTTTGAATCTTTGGGTTTTAGTAGTTCAAATATGTTTTTTTTTGCTTTACAAATTTATTTTTAGCGGTCTAAACCCAAGAAAGATAGTATATATTTAGCTATTGGTTTGACATGAAGCAATGGGGTCATTGAACATTAAACTCCAGCAAGTGCATCCACCCCAGGAGAGGAGAGGGGTATCTCTCAATCCCATCAATTCACCGTAGCCTTATAAAGTAGTGGTGTTTTTAGGGATAAAGTTTTATTCTTTAAAGTGTACGTAGTGTGTTGTGTATATGTATGTGTGTGAATGTATATGGAACTAAATCCAAATGAAAGATATTATATTGTCAAACAGATTTCTAAATTAAGATATTAATTCTGATTGCTGTAAAATTTTATTCAAAACCATGACTGCAGATTCTCTTAATCTTTGACCGACAAAAGTAACAAAATTACCAACAGAACACATGAGTGTCTGACTAGTTACGTACTGTTATTATTCATTCCGTTCTAAATTTAGGAAACAACTGAACTTTTGCATCTAAACATTCCCTACGTACTATCTTGCGACATTATACACTGTACACTTCATAGTCTAACAGACACTTTAGAAAGTCACATGCATATCCCTCTGATTAGATTAGAGAACTTATTGTCTAACAAAGCCAGACTAGTAGTTAATCTAGGCTATCTAGCTAAATCTGTAATCAACTAGCCAAGACAAATGTGCACCGTGTTGTGTTCACTTGGTGTGAATGGAAATATGAAATGGAGAAAGAATGGATTGAATGAAAAATTAATTAAAAACAAATTTTATAGAAAAAAAAAAGAATGTATGAATGAAATTATGTGAACTTGAAAGAATCTAAATTTTCTATAATGAACATGAGTAAAACTTATGCGGTTCATACACTAGAAAGATAACTGATCAAATGCATAAAACTGATATCAAATTGAAAAAATAATTAGATCTCACCCGCATTGTGAAAGAAGAGAGAGTTGGCAAAGAAATGCTTCTAATTAAGAAAGATTTCGAAATTAGCCAACAAGCTAGTGGCCTATGCATGGTGCCATGTATACAAAACCATACTCTATTATTCTAATAAAAAACACTTGCTGTAAATAAAATAATAATAATAATAATAATAAAACAAAAGAGTACAGCTGGAAGGTTAGAATTGGGGTGGCAGTGAACACGAGTTGTACAGAAATCCTACTCAGCTCTACCATTGTCTTCTATATATGTGTCCTGACAAAGTGACAAGTGACAACTATCCTGATTTATGATCAGGTTTTCATCTCAAAATCTTACAGTAAATATACAAACCGCTTAATGTGAATCATTAAAAAATGACGAAACACATGTATATATATATAGCACTCTACTACTCCCTGTCTTTTCTATACTATAATAAAGAAGATAATATTCTTAAAATTTCTTGATCTACTGTTGATGAATGTTAGTATTAATTTCTCTTTAACTACTAAATTCTTTCTCAATAAATTATGTATATGAATCACACTACGCACCAATGATCTAATCATTTCATCATTTCATGAATTATTAACACACAGTTTTGTAGTCAAGTAGCTACTATTACTTGTCCCGTCTGTACACAAAGTCAAGACAATGTGGATTTGGAAAAGGAATAATTATTTATCCAGTAATGTTTGCTTCTCAACTAACCATATATGCGAGATGCTCCAAGGGAAAATTTCAAAACATCCAGAAGAGATTGGACAAGAAAGGATCCATACATTTAGAATTATAGTCTGTATTCCATAATTTCATATTATATACGCATACCTAAATTTTCATATTACCATGATAACATGATATATATAACTGTGACAAACTTAAATATTTCTATCAAAACTCAAATTCTTATAATCAAGACAACGAGAAAAATGAAAATCCCCTAATTAACTGATTATTTGCTGAAAGGTACAAGTAGTAATATGGAAATATATGATTTGCTGAAATTTAGTTCACCATCACATAATTTTTCAAAATTGGTGACTGAAATAGTAACTTCTGATAATTCAGTGGTAGAAAATTACCCTCAAGTGATGATAATGTAATCATGTCCTTTGGCGGTGCCACGACTTTTAGACGTACAAATAATTCAGGCTAACTATTACTATACGTCATACAGACGCATAGCTTGATATACTATGACACTAAGTAATGATAATTAATGGAAATCAGTGGGTGCATGCACGATATACAGATATATTATGATACACAGTTAAGATGTAAAGAATAATGCGGTGACTTGTATTATTTGGGAAATTGGGAGCAACGTTTTTCAAAACATAAAGTATTGTTAGTCTAGCATCTTCAAGGTTATTATCTAAATTGATTAGCTATAATATTATAAAATTAAAATTATTTATAATTTAATGAACCTGTAAGGGATTGTGTTCTAATGGTATTAGTTATAATTAATAACTATATTTAAAATAATCTTAATTTATGGTAACTATTAAATGAGATAGTAAAGAAAATTGAAGAAATTTAAGGGGAAAATGACGCATATTTATTTAGAGGATAACTAGAGATTCGACAAATATAGAAAACAAATCTTGGATATCTATAATTATAGCTAACAGTTCTTCTCCATTGAAGTGATAAATATTTTAGATATCTATATTTCATGCCACGTAAACTCATATAATTAAGAGTAACTCATGGTTAAAGATAGTCTGAGAGACGAATTTGTTCGCTGTCGTGTATAGCGTTTATTTGACTTATCTTATGAGTAAAGTAACTTAGTAACTTATAAGTCATACAGTATATTTTTCAACTTATAAGTAAATTGAAGGGGCTTCGATTGCTTTGACAATGGAAGCCCGTTCAATTTTTACTTTGTCTTTGTTTAGCATGTGTAACATATACCTACTATACATGCTTATCACGACATATATACGGAGTATATTGTAAAAATTATGTTCGGTGTTTAATTATATATTTCATAAAAATTCAATTTATTTATAAATGAAAAAAATTTGAGTACTATTTGGTGATTTGATTTATAGAGTAGTTGCGTTTGGTTATAATAAGTGTTTCGGCATTTTTTTCCCGATTAATCGGTAAATGGACATGTCCCGTCACGATTAATCGGAAATCGGGACAAAAAATATTTTTTTTCAAATAATTGGTCAAAAATCGGGCGAGATGGAAAAAATCGGTTAAAATTGTCAAAAATCGGTTGAAACGGTAAAAAATAGGTCAAAATTAATTGTTTTTAAAAGTTAAAATTTCAAAAAAATATCATAATTAATATATTTAGATTACAAATTTATAATAAATATTAGGTGTGATAGCAGTGCAGGCGGTGCGGTTTTTCTCTAAAACCGCCAATCAACCCATTAAAATTTCAAACCGCGACCGTACCGCGAAATTCAAAAACCGCATAAACCACACCACATAAAATGCGGTGTGGTGCGGTTTGCGCAGTTTAATAACATTAATGTAGAAAATTAAAATAAATTCTAGATAATTAGTAGTTCAAATAAAGTTAGACATTTAAAATAAATGCAATTAGCTTTGATTACCTATTAAAGATGTTCTAATCACATGGAAGATTAGAAATCCTACATAATATTTATATATCAGCTATTATGTTGCTAAATTAGTTTGTAAATATAATAATATATGCATAAAAAATCATACATTTTATATAAATATAAATATAAACTATATATTATAATGTTATATGCGGTGCGGTTTGAACCGCATTAGTCAAATATATATTATAAAGATTTATGTCCCTAAATCTTTCATAAATTTAAAATACTCTTTTAAATTCATAATAATTATATATATTTTATGTAATAACTACTAAAATTAATTATTAAATAATGACTATTAGGTAAAAAGCAGTACTTAAATATTAATGATAAATAATTCTTTTTTAAATCTTAACACCTAAATATGTATAGGCTAATGATATATGATATTTTTTTATTATAAATTTTATGATAATTTAAAGATCTTTAAATATAATTATATATTAATTTTTTAAATTAAATTACTTCCGATTAATTACCGTAAGTAACTTCACCGTTCAATTCTCATTTCCGTATTTTATAACATTCGTTGTAACATAACGCGACCCAAAAACTCACAAACAAGATCAGCTCAACCAGATCTTTAAAAAGTAGGAAAATCTATCTACTTAATTATGTGCGTGTATATATAACTTATAATTAGAGGTGGACTCTGTGGAGAACACTCTATCGGAGAACTTCAGAGAATATTTTTTATTTTATAAAAATTATCACATCTTTTGTTTAAAATACATGTGTTTTGTAAATACAAATACAGTTATATGAAAAGATTCTTTGAATTCTTAAAAAAATAATAAAAATGTTTGCAGAACACATAATTAAGAACACGTGTGTTCTGTAAATAAAAACACAACTAGAATTTTAAATTATGTATTTGGAGAAACAAATAGTGAAAAAATGTTTACAGAACACGTGTTATGAAAGTACGGAACATATTAGTTCTCCGGAGAACTAATTCTCATTTGAGCCTAGCCTCTTATAATTATGTACAAGCTTATAACCCGTGCGTAGCATAAGATAACTAATATCTAAATAAATTAATTTTTTATTTATATTTTTATTGATATTTAATATATAATTTTATAATATTAAGAATTTATGTTAATATTATATGTTCCATTTTCATATATAAATTTATTCTATTTAATATAAATATGTTATAATATGGTCTCGTATTAAAAATAAAATTTTAGTTAATATAAATATATATATAGTTAGAGCCCATATTATAATAAGTAAAGTTATATAATTTGGACTTATGTTATAAATATATAATTGGGTCTAAAAAATAAAAATTTAGTTAATATAAATATGTATATAGTTAGGGTCAATATTATAATAAGTAAAATTATATCTAATATATATGTATATCTTTTAGGCCCGTAGGCCAGTAACGACAACCGACCAACTAACCAACAATTTTTTTTAATGTTTGAGCTATAATAATATAGTACATATATATTAATATATATGCCTGTTTTGTATTCTACAACGTAAAACTATAACATACACATGCAAACGGGGGTAGTGTTATCATATTTTAATCTGGTTTCTTGTTTGTTTAACCACATTCGTATCTTAAAAAAGCTACTTAGTACTAAAATAGCTAGAGTTAGTAGCATTTTCACGTTTAGGGATTGGAGGAACATATTATTCTTTCGTCTCTCTTCGACTTTACAGAAAATAAAGTTAAGAAGAAAGAGAAACCAATCAAGGAGGGCACCGAAAAGCACAGGGAGGGAAGGAGACCTTATAATTAAAGCAAAGAAAATATGTACATGATAGACAGAATAACAAAAAAACAACTAGCTAGCTGATTAGACTACCCAACTAAGATCATGCATGCTCTACTTCACACGCTCGTATATGCAACCATTTGTCCATTTCTATGATTACCATATTTCATCCACACGCTTGTATATCTATATCTGAGTAGCAGAATGCGGGGGTTATGTTAATCGTCAAAATTTAACAGTATTCCCTTCGTTCCTAATTAGATCTGATAGAACGTATCTGACATTTCTATTGGCCGGATATGTACTATATTGTCGTATATAATATAGTTGCATAAAAACTAGAATCGGAAATTCAAAGGATTAAATTTTAAACACTGCACTTAAATTTGAGAGAATTTTCGAGTGATAAATTAATTATTTCCATATGTAGTTTTAAAATTTAAAATGAGGCGGTTAATTAAGGTGGTGAAAGGGGGAATGCATGGCCACGCTCACCACGCACAAAGAGATATCAAGACAGTAGGTATCAATCATTTGTAGTGGGTTAAAAGGCAGAGCAATTATATTTGAAAATCTTCAAGTCAACCTGCTCATCATTTGGTCTCGGTTAATCAAGGCACCACCTCATTTCCCACTTAAGTCTTTTACTTTATATTTCAAGTACCAACAGTAGTAGCAGATGATATCAGTAATTCAGTAGTAGTGGTGTCCTTAATTCTGTATATATAATTGGCCACTTATAATTCTCAAGACTAACAAATTAACAACTGCAGGCTCCTCATATATATACATATTTGAAAAAAATGGGAGGAAACATGAAGGTGCATCAGTATGAGTTTCCGCGTGGAATGTTAATCAGAAGCAGTTGGGATCAACAGTCACAACTTATTGAAGCCGCCTCTGCACCTGCAGCAAGTCTTTCGAGTTTCTGCCACACCACTGCTACTAGCAGCAGCAACAGCAACACTGCCTTCCGTTTCGATCTCAAGAGTTTCATCAAACCTCATCATTGTGGCTCGAATGAAACAAATGTTTCTTCCTCTGATGACAAGGCCAGAGACCAACAATTAACTCAGGTAATGAAGACACACACACACACACACACACACACGCTCATGTCTCCACAGAGCTCTCGAGTCTTGTTACGGATCAGAGAAGATGAATATCAACTAGATTGTATAATAAATATGGATTTGCATGCATGTGGCCTGATCTCTTAATTAGATGATTAATTATACGTTTCTGGAGTTTAGTTAAATTGCGATTTAACAAATAAATTAAAATGTTCGGGATGCAGCTGCAGGTGGAGACGTCGACGCACCCTGGGGGGACAAGATGGAACCCAACGCTAGAACAAATAGGGATACTAGAGAAGTTGTACAGAGAAGGAATGCGCACCCCAAATTCCCAACAAATTGAACAAATCACCTCCAAGCTATCCAAGTACGGCAAGATTGAAGGCAAAAATGTGTTTTACTGGTTCCAAAACCACAAAGCCCGCCAGAGGCAAAAGCTTAAGCGTCATAGCCTTGGCCTTGCTCATTCTCCCCGGACTCCCGTGGCCATATCATCAACAAGCTCACTGGTGTCTACTTTTTTACTCTACTTTCGAATTTATAACATTATCATTCTTCTGTATGCATGTGTAATATTTATAAATGAAGTTCGTTCGTGTTTTGTAGGAAGATCAAGAATTTGACGAGAGTCCATTAAAAAGGAAGCGCGTAACAAAGTCATTCATAGAAAGATTGCAATGTGACAAGAGAATCACAGTAGAAGACGGAGTAGGGATAGCCGTATCAACCAAATTTGAGGCCCTAAGCGACCGTTTATTTGGCCTTATAGATAAGCCGAGCTCGGATGGAGGAGATGAGACCCTAGAGCTCTTCCCATTACACCCAGAAGGCAGATCATGATTAATAATTAATTAAGTGGGTCGTTTGATTAATAAGATTATTATTATTATTCTTTTGGTATATCTGGTTAGTACTTTGGTGATATGCATGCTTTGTTTGAGGAGTGCTAGCTTTTTCTTGCTTTTCTTTTTCTTTCTTTGCTTCGGGAAAGAAGAAAGACAAGTTGTGTTTTTGTACCCTCTCTGATCTTCTCTGTTATTTATTCCTGACTATCTTGCGACCATTTTACTTTTCTTTGTCGCTTCATCTTAAAATATTGACACCTACTCTCTTATTCTTTGTTTGTTCTGTAGTGTGGTGTAAAAATTCTCGTATATTGACTAATGAGGAAGACATTGGCTAGCTCGATCATGTTGAAACTAAAGCAAGCTTTTAGGTGAAATGCATGACACAGTACACCTTGTTTAACTAAAGTTCACGCAGGCCCAGCTTGATTCTTTCCAGATCTTTGCCACTTCCAATTAAATTTATCAATATTGCAAACTAAAGCCGGTCGATTCCTTGTTGATGTTTAATTTTTCTTTATTCGCTATTTCTAATCCTAAAGATGCCATCTTTTGTGGAAAATATTTAAGACTCTGCATCTATTCTCAAATGTCGTGTCATACGTTATTTTTCAATTGGGTATAACTCAAATTAAAGAAATGGATCTCTTGTATTCACATAAATCTCACATATTAAAAACATAAAAAAAGAAATCAATGACATCTTAGCCAACTATTACCGAATTAAGAGAATAAAAAAAGAATTAAAGGTCTTAGTTCTTTTAAAAATAAGTTTGATGTGGTTGGTTTTCAAGATGATGTTACGACTTAGCTGGCTAAATCTGTTAAGGAGGATCCCTCTATTAGCGTGGTTGTCATTCACGGAATAGGGGGATTGGGCAAAACCACACTTGTCCGTAAGCTATATGACTTTAGAGAGTTGAACCATTTTAAGAGTTACGATTTTGTTTCTGTTCCCCAAGAGTATGACATTAAAGATGTTCTGAGGGAGTGCGGGGATAATAAAGTCGGTCAAGTGAACAAATTACAAACTAGTAGAATTTTTTTAATATCGAATGAGCTCGACTTGCCGCACCACTTGCAAAATCTATTAGACGGTGATAGGTATCTGATCGTAATTAATGATATATGAAATCTAGAATGTTGGGAAAGTATCAAAAATGCTCTTCAAGATGAGAAGAATGGTAGTAGAGGCATTGATGACGGACAGGAATTCAGGATGAATCCGTAAGGATTCCGTTTGTCTGTGTGTTTTTGTTGTCCTGTATTGTCCTTCATCTTTTCCCGTGGCTTCCTCTTTTTCTCGAATGATCGCCAAGTAGCCAAATATGAAAGGCATGTATCAAGTAGGTGTTGTCTTGGCTACGGGGTAAGGGACTCACTTTTAAGGTCCCCGTAGCCGTAGGGGCCATCAGTCATCTTAACCACGAGAAATGAAGTTACTTAGGAAGTAGATGACGATTATTTTGTGCATGCACTCCATTTTCTGGCAAGAGATGAGAGCTGACAATTGTCCCCGTAAGAAAGCAAAACCAACTCAATATCTAGAGAAGCTAAATGATATTGTTGCACAAAAAGAGCTACAAGAGTTCATATGTGAAGGACCCCTTGCGAAAAAGGTTGAACAACAAATCTTTCAAGATTCAAGATATACTGGACTTGAGTTATAGTGACTTGTCGTCCCCGTCCCCAATTGAAAAAACAGTTTCTATGCATAACAAGGTTTTCATGAGATTGCAAGTTTGAAGTTAAGAAATTAAAGTTACTATGGGCTGTAGAGGAATTCATATCGGAAACAGAGGAAGAAGAGTAAGAAGTCGTGAGGCCATGAGGGTGGCTATGGATTGCCCTAGTTAATTTAACAAGACTCCAAGAATTAACACTATCAATTCATCATCATGTTATGCCAACAATCAGACATATTTTATCTTGCAAACATCTCTAGACTCACAAGTCACAAGTCATCAGATAAAAGATATATCAAAATTGGTTTTATTGCTAAATTCAGTCGCATGCTTAGTACTTGGTGATGGTCCTTTCAAGCAAGACCTGATGCCAATATTGGGAATTTTATCAAATATTACCTCCCTTCACTGTGATCTTACCTACAAAGGCGAGAAAATGGTTTGCAATCATGGGTTCCTAAATCTTCAATTTTTTAAATTAAGGCGTTCCTTTGAGTTGGAAGAATATATAAAGATGTTCCGACCACACTTTCATGATATTAAAATTCGATGAAACATCTGTTGTGATACTGCAAGTCTACAACCATAATATGTCGTACAAAGTAGTGTTTGGCTTTTCTTGTGAATTACATGTAAATTTGAAAATATATGTATTTTCAAATTATAAAAAATTTACGGAAAATTCCTAATATTACCATTATATAATTGTTTTTTCTAAATGATATTATTCACTATTTTGGACTTCCAAGCAGTACGACTATACTTTTGACTTCATCCACATCATACCACTGTTAGCTAAACGTTAATTTATAATGCTACCATTCAGAAAATTCAATTCTACAATGGTAATTTCTAATGGTACTATTTAGAAAAAATAAATTTTGATAATAAATTTTATTTTTTTAAATATTAGTTGGACTTGAAAATTATATTACTTTTACAATAACTATTACTTGAATATAAGAATGACATTATTTTTACGGTTATCATTTTTCGGTTATTACAATACTAATTATTTATTTGAACTCTAACATTTTAGAAAATTAGAAAAATAGTTTTAGTGATTTTGGACTCTCGTCTTCTCATTCAAGCGATTTAAATTAAAATTAATATAAAAATAATTAAAATAGAAAATAGAAAATTAATAGAAAATTAATAGAAAATTAAAATTTTCTATTTTAAGTTCTACTTTTTAGGGATAATAATAATATAAAAATAATTATACAAAACCAATATTTATTATATATGGTAAAAAATTTAGGAAAAATTGCGAAACATATTATATTTAGGAAAAATTTAGAAATAATTATACAAAACCAATATCTATTATATATATGGTACACAACCAATATCTATTATACTTTTCCAACCAATATTTTAAAAAATAAAACATATTACTAGAATTGATTTTTCTAAATAGTACCTTTAGAAATTTTTAATAGTACCATCGTAGAATTGACTTTTTAAAATGATATCATTAGAAATTAACATTTAGTTAACAAAGTGGTATGACATATAATATTAGTATATTACTATTAAGAATTTCCCATAATTTATTAACTAGATAAGCAAAGAGGCCTTGGGGCTGTTTGGCAAAACAGACTTTATGGAAATAAGAGCTTATTTCCGGAAAAAAGTAGGGATGTATGTACTTTCCAGAAATAAGCCCTTATTTCCAGAAATAATTAAGTTCATATTTGGTTTTAAAATTCTAAAACAAATATTTATCTTTAAAAAAAATATGAAAATATGTATAAAAAAAAACTACTTATTTTAAGTTTAAGGAACCCCAAACACCCCCCTTATATCATGTACGTAATTCTTTAAATGAATACACTCCGTGTAAAGAAAGTACACTATAATATAGAACATAATCAGGGTGAGGGTGATGCCTGGACCCTCAAACTGTGAGAGTGTCCAATTTTTAGAAAATAATATTATATATATTCATAATTTAACATATTTTATATTAAATATCTTAATTTAAAAATGTTAGTATTCATATGCTGACGAACTCACTTTTGAATTTGGGTTTTTCAAATTCATAAAAATCTTAATTTTTATAAATATTCCAATATTCTGCATTAATAAAAATATATTTTAATAAAAATTTACATAAATATCATTATTATCAATTTTACATATTTTAAAAAAATTATCTTTCACAATTCTTATGTATCGATTATTGACTATTTTTCTATAATTTTTTTTATTTTAATAACTTAAATATTATATTTAGGAGCTTACAGTTTTTTCTCCACATGAACATAACTAAATATATGTTATCTATGATGAAATATAAATATGAATAAATCGGAATTATCCTAATTAAAATTGAACAATCCAACCACTATATTTAGACTAATTCATTTTAGAAACTCCGAAATATAAATTACAAAATAAATAATAAGATAAATACATGTTTTAAATTCTGAAAATGTAATTATAGAAGTATAATAATAATGAGTTTATAGTAATTACAAAATTGAAAAAAGGAGCGGGAGACACATCGAACAATCCAACCCAAATCCAACGGCGGAGAATGAGCATTCTGAAACACTAGGGTTTCCAAATCTATCGCCTCCACTATATAACCCTAACTACCCGCTCTCTTCTATCCGTTGCGGTGCAGCTTTTTTTTTTCCTGCCCTCCCCAACCCTAAAAATAAACACTCTACTCACCTCATTTCTATCATTAATTTATCCCCTAAATTTATTCAAAAATTATTCTTCTCGAAAAAAAATTGAAAAATGGCGCAGATTCAGCAGCAGATTCCGGTGACTGGAGCTAACGGCGTGACGCCGGCGGCGAATGCAACGACGTCGTTGTTTGTTGGAGACTTGGATTATAATGTAACTGATTCTCAGTTGTATGATTTGTTTAATCAAGTCGGTCAAGTTGTTTCTGTTAGGGTTTGCAGAGACTTGAGTACTGGTCGCTCTCTCGGTTACGGTTATGTCAATTATAGCAATCAGCAAGACGGTCAGTTAGTTGTTTCTTTCTATTTACTTTCTATTATATCATCATTTTTATTAGTTAGTTGTTATGATTTTCGGATATTTTGTCGATTTTGTTATGGTAATTGACTTTTTGGATTAGTGAGGCGAAATGCTAGTCTTCGTAATGTTTTTAATTTGAGCTTCAGTAGTGTAGGTGCCTAACACATTTATTATTACAAGCATGAGGCGAGATTTTATACTATAGGCCACAACTCATGGTTACAATTGAAAAATGCCCACAAACAAAAAAGGAAACAGAGACAACTTGTGTAAATTTTTTACTGAGAATGTATAAAACATAAATTGCTCTTCAATTCTGAAACGAAAGGGCTACAAAATTGGCATTTCAGGTCAAGTACGAATTTACATGTATGACAATGGCAATTATGTGTGTAGCCAGAACACATTTTTTGTCTGCATTTTCCGTTTGCGGCCTTTTGTTCTGTTTGTAGCCTGATTTGTTAAGATAAAATTAACAATGTAATCTCGTTGTTTAGTTATTTCTACCAGAGTGCCAGTCCTATTATCATTCTCCTTCCAGTTAGTCCTGTTGCAAACATTTACCATTTGTTATGTTCATGCATATGGGGAATATGCTGAATCTATACAACTAAGTGTCTTAATCTTTGTACATTATACACTCCTCCAAAAGTGATATGTAACATTCTTATCTTTTGTTTGCTTTCAGGGGCCAGGGCACTCGATGTGTTGAATTTCACTCAGCTGAATAACAAGACTATTCGAGTTATGATTTCTCATCGCGATCCTAGCAAGCGGAGGAGTGGAACAGCTAATATCTTTATCAAGGTATTAAGGAACAACAGAGTTCTGCAACATGTAATTCTGTGTATTCAATGATAGTGACACTAATTCATTATGATATTTTAGTTGCTTTGGCCTCACATAGTCAATTTTGTCCCATGTTGGATAGAGTTACCTCCATTTGTCAGTTATCTCTTTAATGAATAACGATGCTATTATTTTAAGAAAGTCTATTGTCCCAATCCAATTCTCTTTCCCTCAGTTTAAGGCTAAAACTTGTGGGAATTGAGCGCTTGGTGTTGAAATGCTTGAATGGGCAAGAATGTGTATATGATGATTTTAGTTTGCATATCTACTTTCGGAGATGTTCACTGTAGCCATTTAATTGTGTTGCAATTATTGCTAATCATTGGCATGTTTGTCCATATAGTCCGGGTTTGTATTCTTTCAGATTGTAAGTCTTGGATCAGATATAATTAAAAGTTACATAATTCGTCTATTTTTATATTTCTGCAGAATTTGGACAGATCGATCGATAGCAAAGCGTTGCAGGACACTTTTTCAAGTTTTGGGACTATCCTTTCCTGCAAGATAGCGACCGATAATTCTGGCCAGTCTAAAGGCTATGGATTTGTTCAGTATGATAGTGAAGAAGCTGCCAATACTGCCATTGATAAGCTAAATGGCATGTTGATGAATGATAAACAAGTATATGTTGGTATGTTTCTTCGTAAGCAAGATAGAGAGACTGAGATAAGCAAGACTAAATTTAACAACATATATGTCAAAAATTTGTCTGAATCAACATCTGAAGAGGAGCTTAGGGAAGTTTTTGGTGAGTATGGAACAATAACCAGTGTAGTAGTAATGAGGGACGGAGATGGAAAATCAAAGTGTTTTGGATTTGTCAACTATGACAATCCTGAAGATGCAGCTAGAGCTGTTGATGCACTAAATGGAAAGAAGTTTGATGATAAAGAGTGGTATGTTGGCAAAGCTCAGAAAAAATCTGAAAGAGAAGTTGAGCTTAAAAGTCGATTTGAGCAAACTGTGAAGGAGCAGGTTGACAAATTTCAAGGTCTTAATTTGTATGTTAAAAACTTGGATGAAACCGTGGATGATGATAAACTGAAGGAATTGTTCTCTGAATTTGGAACTATATCTTCATGCAAGGTTAAAATTTGTTCAACTGATTATTTTGAAAGGCCTCTCTGTACATGTGTTTGTGTGTGTGTTCTGTGGAGTAGTTTTTAGGTAGATTAAATAACTTGATGTTCATGGTTTTAGGTCATGCGTGATCCTAGTGGTATAAGCCGAGGCTCTGGATTTGTTGCATTTTCGACAGCTGAAGAAGCTTCTCGAGCTGTATGTTCTTCATCCATACTTTTTTCTTGGTATTCTTAAGATCTTATCAATAAGCTGGTCCAATTATTTCCTCAAATTACAGCTTGGTGAGATGAACGGCAAAATGATTGTGAGCAAACCACTTTATGTTGCTCTTGCTCAGAGGAAAGAAGAAAGAAGAGCAAGGTTACAGGTACAATATGTTTTTGTCTTCTTAGTCACTTTGCATGCATAATGCAGCCTTAATGAGAAATGTTATCTTGTGAATTGTGTCTGTACTGTGTAGATTCCACTTGTTAGAACAATTCACCTAAATAAAATGCTATGTTTTCTTTGTTCTCTGCTTGTTTTAAAGGAAATATGTTGATTCTAAATTATTAGAAATTATGTATTCCTGTGGGCTGTGGGCTGTGGGCTGTGGGCGTCTCATAGTACTGCCCATTTAAAGGACAAAATGTTTATCCATAATACTGAACAAATGTTGATCCTATATTAACAAGCAAATATGCATGTATGCAGGCCCAGTTTTCACAGATGAGGCCCGTTGCCATGACACCTTCCATGGCTCCTCGTATGCCTATGTATCCACCTGGTGCTCCGGGTATGGGACAACAACTCTTTTATGGGCAAGCACCTCCTGCAATGATCTCTCCCCAGGTATAGCACCAATTTTGTTTATGCTTTTGGAAGGACTGATAATTGCTAATTTGAAGTTCTATATATATATGTTCTGTTCTTTTAGTTTACAAAATTTGAACAGTTAATAAAGTTTTAAAGTTTTCGGTTATTTGTAGTTTTTCCTAATAAGTACGAACCATACATCTGGAAAGGAACTTACCTGGTTGGGTATAGCTAATACTAGCTTATATAGTTCCTTCTAGGAACTAGGGTTTACAGTAGCAGTTTTTCACCAGGCAGGAACTCCTATAAAATTTATAAAATGAAGAAAATTAGCTTTGTTTTTTGGAAATTTATTTGGCTCAATCAATTTTCCTTGTAGGCTGGTTTTGGCTATCAGCAACAGCTGGTACCAGGGATGAGGCCTGGTGGGGGTCCTATGCCAAATTTCTATATGCCGATGGTCCAGCAGGGACAAAGACCTGGTGGAAGGCGTGGAGCTGGTCCTGCACAACAAACTCAGCAACCTGTTCCTATGATGCCACAACAGGTTACATGAACATCTGTATTGCATCTACAAGGCAATTGCTCATTTGTTACTTGAGATATGTATAGTTTCTAATATGAGTCGTGTTCTTTTCAGCTCATGCCCAGGGGGCGCATGTATCGTTTTCCACCTGGTCGCAATGTTGGAGATGTGACCATGCCAGGTGTTGGAGGAAGCATGCTTCCAGTTCCTTACAGTATGGGGGGCATGCTTCCTAGAGATGCTGCAATGGGTCAGCCTATGCCAATTACAGCATTGGCTTCTGCACTAGCCAATGCTCCATCTGACCAGCAAAGGACGGTAAGCTTCTGTGCAAATTTTTAGGACTTAGCCGGGCCCTACTATAACCATTGTAGCTTATAATGTTATTGTTTGATGGCAGATGCTTGGGGAAAATTTATACCCACTGGTTGACCAGCTAGAGCATGATCATGCAGCCAAAGTTACAGGCATGCTTTTAGAGATGGACCAGACTGAAGTTCTGCATTTACTGGAGTCACCTGATGCTCTAAAGGCGAAAGTTGCTGAGGCTATGGATGTCTTGAGGAATGTTTCACAATCTAATACCGCTGATCAACTAGCTGGACTTGCTCTAAATGAGAATCTTGTTTCATAAGCGTGGTTGGTGGTTGGTTGGTTTCGACGCTTGTCTTACTTTTGGATCCTTCTGCAGGGAAGGATAACATTTTTCTAGTATTAGCTGCCTTGTGTAGGGATTTTGGAGTAAAGGCTGAAGCCGTGTTTTTTTTGTCCTTTCTGAAATGGTGTTCTTATATAATCAAACAAAAATTTATCTGGTCCATTGACAAGTTTCCTTGTGAGAATCAAACTTGCTTTTGAGCTATTGAAATGTATTTTGATTTATCCTCTAAAATTTGTTATTGTTACTAAGATCCATTGTAATGGATGACCCTTTCTTTGATCAAGGTGTTTTATTCGTAAACATTTGTTTTATCTACAAGGCTACTTATAAGTTATAAAATGCATACATTTTTCAGTTTATAAGCTATGTATTAGATAAATTAAATGATTCTTAGTCTCTTATATAAAATAACTGTATACGTCTACTTTCACTTTGGAGTCGTAAACCACGATGTTATTAAACAATCTTAAACTCTGATCATGTGATTGAAAGCTTGGGTGAGTGAGGGACTGAGGGTTATTAGTTTGCATAATGGTTGGTGTGACGTTCTTATCCAAGTGATATTTTCTTGGTGTAATACTAACCAGCTTTACAAATTACAATTTTTAACGCCTACCACCTGTTCCTGTCTTTTACACTTTTCGTAATGATATGAGCTAGTGGAATTAGAAACCAAGTATCCAAGCAGCGACCTGACATCTATTATAATATCATCAGTGATCACTGATCCCATATCTATTTCAACAGATAATCCATTTCTTTCACTTTATGGCAACACAGAATTGAACGTCCTGAAATGGTAAAATGAAGTTCTCTCTGCAAATATTGTTGCTTTGTAAAATTTAATGAACTTGAAATGTCTTGTATGTTGTACAACAAAGTTGGTGCAAGTTGCAAAATCTTTAAAAAGATAGTTTGCAGTTTTATGTAGTATTTTAAAAAATGCACAAGATGTTCATTGCATCAGATGCCAGAGGGCAGACAACTTATTCTGATCAATGTGTCAAACATCCTATACACCTAGCGGAAATGGACAGTAACCGTGAAGCGCATGGTTTTGTCAATAAATTATACAGAAAAATCAATTCTAATAAAGCCGAAAAGTTGAGGAGTTCACATTGATTCAGGGATTGAAGGATTCAAACCATATGAGGTTTCTGAATTGTTGATGTTAGTTGTTGATGGTATGACAACTGATTGGTTTGGTGGATTATGATTCGACATGTAAAGTGTTGCTTGTGCTGAGAATTTAGGGTCCGCAGATGTATCTCTTCTGCTCGTATTCATCAGTCGGTTTCCCTCATTGTAGTCTGACCCTCTCTGATGAGTTAGTTGCACTGTCTGCAGTGTTTCTGGCAAGTAAACTGGATTCAGACCTAATCCGTTTCGCATAGTCAACATCTACAAAACCAACCAAGATATGGATGATTTCGAGTAATAAAAATAACTTAGTGATGAAGCGCCTGATTAAGAAAAAGTATAATTATTAACGATGATAGGTAGAGACAACAAAGTAGAGATTCTGTAAATCGAGTCTGCAGAAATTGGCGAGTATTGAGAGCATCTCCAATGGGACACTAAAACATTAAAATAGCGTCACTTTGACACTATTTTAGTGTAAAGCCAACTCCAATGGAACACTAAAATAGTGTCAAGATGACACTAAATAATTGGAGTGACACCAAATTTGGTGTCATCTTGACACCAAATTTGGCGTTTTTCAAAATTCCAACTATACCCTCACGTTTCCTTTAAAGTCCCAAAACTCAATTCTTTATTATTTTAGTAACTAAAAAATTCCTTATATGGTAAGATATAGTGTAAAAGATTCCTTGTAGTGTAGGATATAGTGTGATTCTCATTGGAGTTGATTTTATAAATTATGTAATTTTGACATTTAAATAGTGTTAAAGTAACACTATTTTAGTGTCATCCATTGGAGATGTTCTTGCCACATTTACTTTTGTTATATGCGGTGTATAAAAATCTTTCATGAAAATTTAATTCATTTTTAGTCAGAGGGAAAGGTGAAAAGTAGGAAATTTTAGCTACATCCTAACATCCATTTAACACAAGATGTCTAATTACTTCTTGTAAATGCATCTATAATTTTTAGCTTGATATATTCTTTGTTTGCTATCCGATTTCAATGTACATATTTGATCACTTGAAGGCCTCCAAGATGTTAGGAAACCTAACTCTTCCAAAACCATAATGTTTCAGTAGAGTGAATTTAACAAAATTACATACAATTTACAAGCCATGACCGTAGGCAGAGCTATTAGTGGTTCATGGTC
The DNA here is from genome assembly GCA_028671895.1 of Oenanthe sinensis. NCBI lineage: Eukaryota > Viridiplantae > Streptophyta > Magnoliopsida > Apiales > Apiaceae > Oenanthe > Oenanthe sinensis. The sequence goes on along the minus strand of CM053803.1, from coordinate 2,654,759 downwards.
ATGTATGATGAGCGGTTAGTGTTTTGTTTCATCTTAGGTCATGTATGATGAGCGGTTAGTGTTTTGTTTCATCTTACGAGTTGCAATCACTTATGTATCATGATGATGTAGATCAGGCCAAACATATTGACATAGAACATGTACCTGTACTTGCAATTGAAGCTGCTTAAGATACTCAATTGCTTCATCAAGCATAGAAGCCTTATCAGTCTGTTACGAGACAAAAGACCAAAGAGCACTCATCCAGATAAATATATTTCAGATATTCAAACTAACAGAAATATACGAAAACTCAAAACACCTTATTAGAATTCGGAATCAAGTTCTGCAGTGCTTTCAGTTTTTCGTTAATCCTACTTCTCCTCCGCTGTCCCAGATATAATTAAATTAGTCACAAATATATATGAGCTCACTTGTCAAACTAATTCCTTTAATCTTCATCAACAATAATCATAGCCTAACCTTTTCCGACAAATTATGAATCTCCGCTGCTCTAGTCCTCTTGGAAGAAGAACGAGGCGGAACTGAATTAGGCGGCACCTCCGGCTCTTCAGGCTCCTTCAATTTCAAAAAAGTAAATGATTATAAAAGTAAATTAGTTGGTCACAAAATAAAAATATATATTAGACGCAAACAGAACACACACAAACCTCGCATCCAAAATCAAAGTCATGAGCATCGTTGTTGGACGAAACATTTCTCCTGATCGGATCAGAATTCTCCGAAAAATAAGCACCATGATCCGCGAAATCAGAACTAGTTCCGGGTTTATAAGGTGGTGCAGCAGCAGAGTTCTGAAGAAGATTATGAAGAAAACAAGACATATCTTCTGATTCAAGCGCGGAACCGTTGGTGCCGTACAGATCTGCCATTGTAACAGATCTTCTGCGAGGTTTTTGTTTCTTTGTTTGTCACACCCAATTATTAATAAAGTGTATGTGTATGTATGTATATGCCAAACCGTTTTCAAACACATTTACACAGAGTGTGAGTGTGTGTGTGTGTGTGTTTATCTGGTTTAAATATGTTTGTTGTGATTAAAGAGGGGATTACACAGCTTTGTTTACTTAAGTTTGAGCTCTCCCGCCTTAATTGTGTACGGTTATGTTTAAACCAAACCAAAGGGATTTTTTTATGTACAGTGTTGGATTGTTTCGTAAATCAAATATTTTAATAAATTTATTTTTCACTACATTGCTAACTTATTGTACATTTGTACTAGCATTTATCATTCAATTTTTAATAATTAATCAAAATAAAATGAATATTATTGAAGTTCAAAAAAATTAGTCTGAGATCAATAAAAATCTAAATAATTCAGATCAATCCTACTATACAAACACTAACACAAATTTTAAATTTCTTATTATTTTGTGTCAGTTAAAATACCAATCACTAAAATTGATCTATTTAATATACAAAAAAATATCACAAATGGGAAAGATGTCGTCTCTTCATATATTATACTGAAATCAAATCTAATAAGATTTAAATTCTGCATTGTCACACGTACATCACATTTTTTTTGAGTATTCAATAATATAATCATAATATTTACAATAATAATTATAATTTTTTGTTTACAGTATATGTATAGAAAATAATTTATTTAAATTTTAAATAACATGTAGGGCATCACTTTGATCCGAATTTCTCTTATATACAGCAATGATCACAAAAGATCAGTATGTAAATAATAATTATAAAAAATTGCAACAGTCTTCATATGAGATTGAATACATTCAAATTCATCCACAATTCTTCATTATCTCCTTCATAATATATAAATTTAAATAAGTTATCCATTTGCAAAGAACCTTTTTTGTGTGTCCAAATTCCATTGCCATGTTGGTGGACAATATTAATAATCTAAAAAAAAACTCAACATATCAGAACTACTTTAGACTCTAGTGTACGAAAAAGTTACGAGTACCAATTTATTAAATAATAATGCTGTATGCTTCTATAATTATTTTAGCCATTTGTTGACCTAAATTATTATAGTCTAAATATCATTTCTGAATTCAGATGATGTGTACAGGTGCGTGCGTCTATAGGAACTTGCACTGTTCTGTCATATTGTCATATATAGTTGTTAACATTCGGATTAGTTTGAAAATTATGAAAATTGAAAAAAATATATGTATAAATGCGCCCTACAAGTTTTAAAAAGGAAAAATATATTATTTAAAAAAAGGTTAAGAAATTGGATGGAGTACAATAAAATATATGACAACACGTTCAACAGATATGTGTCTCAACTGTAATTTTGATGCGAAACCATGTTTTCATACTGATTACCAGAGCTTTTTTCTTGATATATATCGGTAGGTCAGTAGATACTTTCCTTCTTTTCTCTCCCTAGCAAGAGTTTCGAATGTTACAACTTAATAAATGTAAAATTATTAGCTCGTATCGAATAATGTTATATTTTTAATCGCACGAAAGTAATTAAATTTTTGTAAATAATCAAGGAAGTCGAACTTATGGATGAAGTAAAAATTGAAAGGGGTATGAGAAGAGAATGCAAGACTACAAGAGGCGGATGGTGGTGACAAATGTGTTTGTAGCAGGCATTGTGGGTTATCCGAATACTGCAAAATCTCAAAAAAAAATCTTATCACGGATGGAATCAGTCGTCACCCAAGGCTTGCTTGGCCACCGAAAGCAATCATTTAGGGACAAGAGGTGCCATTCCCAAGGCCACCTAATATTAATTACTACTACGAACTTGGACTTTCAAGTTGCTACACATGCCACCCCTCTGCCATCTTTGAAAATTAGAATTTTCATGCCCCTTTATTTTCTCTCTATAAATAAATGCATTTTTGAAAATGACAAGGGCCTAATTTACACATACCACCAGGCTTCACGTCTTCTCACCAAGGATTACCGCTGAATTCTAAACATATAAATCAAACAAAACCAAACATAACTAATAACTAGTCTCACTCGAAAGTAGGGTAAGGAAGCTTATACAAGTAAGCCAAGCAGGCCGTGCCCAGACATACCGTATAAATATGCAGGGAGTTTTGAGCCATAAGCAATGGCCAAGGGGTCTGATACACAAAGCATACGCAGCCAACAACCCCGCAAAGCAAACATATTTGATCTTTACCCTCAATAATATTGCCCAGTGTTTAATTATGCTGATCAACCCACGACCAGCAAGTCATAATACAAGCCATACACCCCCCTTGGACATTTTTAATCTAATTTGCCTAATAAATATACTTTGATAGCCACAAGCGTACAATTGAAAGTAGGTTCAGACATTACCACATGGCTGAATTGTTTTTAGTTTTGTCTAGCTTTCTCACCACTTCTTTTCCTCCTCGCTTATCTGCGGATGATAACATACACACACACACACACTGAAGCTAAACATCTTTAAAAGGGCAAATTCTTATATCAGAATGAGCATAAATCAAAAACCCAGGTAGAAAAAGCCTTAAAATTTTGTGAATCTTTCTATAAGATTGTACGCCCTTCTTACCAAAGGTGAAAAACAACTACTTGTCTATTTGGAATTTTGACTTCTTAAAATATAAAATAATCCTCCACAATGGAGATCACAACAGAGTCGCAAAGAGAAACATGGAAAATTATCCATGCTGCCGAAACAGTAGTCCAATTAGGGACATTATTTGCCTAGCCGGTTGATTTAACCATACTTAGGCAAAACATACATCCACAGACCACTCTTTTAATGCGTCTCAGTTGAATTAGCAAGATCATTACTTCTCTTTGGTATCCCCAGTTGTCGCTTTACATATGGGGCACAGATTCTTCTGCTTGAGCCATTGTTTGATACACTCAGTATGAAAATCATGCCCACATTTCAGCTTTCCAAGACCATCTCCATTAACATACTCCTCCTGTAAATTCATTACCCACTGTGCTTATTAGACCACTATATATTCAAATAAAACTGTGATTGCAAAATGCTTCGATAGAGAAACAGTGAGAAGAAAATAAAGGACCAGCACCTGACATATGCAGCAAGGTTCGGACTCCTTCTGATCTTTTGAAGTTGCCTTGTACTTCCTCTTCTTGAGACATTTTTTTATTGCGTTCTCACTTAATCCAGTATTTACGTATCCAATCCGATCTTCCAGTGCCAACAATTCCTGGAAAGGCAATATATTTGGGGTCAATTAACAAGTACAAAGACAAAGAAACAGTTCAAGAGTATTACAAAACAATAAAATAGAACAAATCCCCGTTTACCTCATAAGACATGTTATCAATATCAAGCCTCATATCCCTGTGTCCATCGTGATCAGCCATCCCAAATAAGACAGACTGATCAAGCATCATAATGTCCTATAACAAGAATAAGTGCGCTCATTGAGGTCACACAAGTAAATGAATTTTGTAATTGGACTGTAAGAAAACTTCCATATGCTCTATGCAATTCATTGAAAATACAAGTATTGTCATTTGTAAACCCCCATAACTTCATCTGTCAATGATGCAAAAAAATGACTTGACAACTAAAGACGTGATCACTAACTAACCTCAAACCTCAAGCCCTCACCCCTGCGCATTTGAGCCAAGACATTGCGAATCTGCTGCATGGAAAATAAAAGGTAAGCAGCATGTAAAATGCTTTCTGCTGGAACAAACATTGATACACCAGATTCCACATAACTAAATGCTTTCATACAAATCATATGTAATCAGGATCCAAAAATAAATTCAAGGCAAAAACAACCTGAATTTGATCATGTATCCCATTTAAAGATGAAATAGAAGAAAACACTAGCAGAAAAACAATGAGTAAAAACTAAAAATAACATAGTATATCTAAAAGACACTTTTTCCATTTAGAAGCACAAGTAATGATTGGGGGCCTTCCACATCCCGTGTTTAGCCGGAAAGTCAAACTGACAAGAACATTAACAAGGAAATTCACGAAAACATGAAACGAGCAGAGAAGAAAGTGGTATATAATGCAAAATACAGAAACAAAAAGAGAGTTTTACATTTTATTTGTCCAGGTTAATGTGAAACAAATAGATTTAGTACGGACGTGAAGAATTATAGGCAAGTAGCCAATTGTAAATACTAGACCTACGGACCAGCTGCCTAGGTACAATTCTTAGGGGTTTGGGACTCTTTAAGTGAAAAGAATTTACTCTAACTTGCAACTCTATATATTTACATATTACAATTATTAGTTCCCTAAAAAATTTTAACACACACACACACACACACATATATATAATTTATATTATATATATATATATATATGAGTAAATTAATTTTATTTTAGGTCTTATCCTCTTAAAATTAAGTTAATAGTCCTTTACCCACAAATTAATTAAATTAGTATATATCAAATTAATAGAATCACATTATTAGTTTTTTTTAACAGCACAATCACATTATAATTAGTTGATAACTGTAATATGGTCTGTCTATTGACCTTTACATATAATTAAAGGAATATAAAAGCAAAAAATGTGTCCAAAAAAAATACCCTAATTAAAAAATAAATCCATCATCATATACTTAAAAAAACGTTAGTTGGACAATTTTAATATCAACCATAATAAAATATGGGTCAAAAACATTTAAGGATAGAAAATCAAATAAAAAGAATAATCCTACTATCAGTCAATTTATATAAACTAATAAGTGACATGATTTATTCAATAATATATATTAACATATTTAGCTTTTAATCATATAAATTTTATTTATTATGAAAATACTTAAATTAAAATAATCAAGTGACAAATTTAATTTAGGAACTGCTACTCAATTGAGAAGGGAACATTAAATGCCCAAATATATAATATTATTATCAATCACAAAATAGGGTCGGCCTAAAAATAACATAACTAAAACAACCATGTTAAAAAAGCTTTAAAGATCTCAACTTCTGGTCTAATGTAATGTAAAATTCATTAAATTAATAAAGAACATACCTCAGACACAAGCCTGCTTCTTCCTTCACTAGGAGTGGCAGCAGCCAAAGTTCGGAGTGAATAGGGGATTCCAAAAGCACCATCATAACGTCTATTCGGCAAATTTGCAGACCTTGACTGAGTCGAATGATTCCCCTGGCCACCGGATGGAATTGCCGTCCCTTGTGCAGAAGCAGGAGTACCTGGAAGTGCATTGCTAATCTGACTCCCAGATTGAATACCAGAGGAGGATAACAGTGATCTTCTAACCAATTCCGACAGTCTGCGTGAATATTGTGGGGAATTACGAATACGGACTGCATTAGGAGCAGAGGTGGGATTGGCACCAACAGTAGAGCCACTGTGAGGAGGAGCAACATTGCCGGTGGGATTGGCACCAACATTAGAGCCACTGTGAGGAAGAGCAACATTGCCAGCATTGTTATTACCATGCCCACCGGTTAAACCCCAGGGACTTGGTGATTGAGTTGCACCTCTCATCCCAGATGGTATAAACATGGGATGCTCCAATATATTTCTCTGCATGCTTCTCGACCTTGCTTCGTCATGAGATGCAACACCTCGATTATCTCCAGCGATAACAATACTTGATGAACTGCCAGGTCTTGAGCTGGAATTTATGTTCCACCCAGTAGATTGAAGATTGTGGTGCATAGCAGGGACATGTGCAAGATGGGACTGACCTTGCATAATTCCACCATCTGCAACTGCTGGTGACAACAATTCCGAAGGACTATTAACGGGAGTATTCCTTAGCGGTTGATTGGGAGATAAATAATTTACTGGTCCAACAGCTGCTGCATACACATTCACATTAGTGGGCGAGGAATTTAACTGATGTGAAGAGCTGAACCTCAAGCGCAAGTTCCTATGAGAGCTTTCCGAAGTTCTTGTTGCAATTACAGCTGGAGGGATCTCTGAAGGAATACCTCCAACATTCATTCCAAATCCTTGATTCAACTGCTCCACTTGGCTAGTACGGATAGCATTTTCTGATGGCAATGAGATGCTTAAGCTGTTGCCAGCATTTGGCCAAGCAGCATATGCGCTACCTTCAGCATGCTGAAAGTAGTTTGAAGTACCACTTCCAGATGATTGGCCAATGTTTCCATCCATAGCTTTTCTTTTGCGGGATAAACGACGACCTGCTGAATTACTTCCATCTCTGTCCTCCACATAGTCCTCCACATATCCACTAAGATGCAGACCATAAGGATTAGAAGAACTACTACCAGATGGTAACCGTGCATTCTCTGATGAACTAGACTTGAATATAATGGGGCGTTCCACAATTTGACAATCGTCACTACCTTGTTCCCCAAATCCTGCATTAATGTTAAAATCCTGAGAAACAGCAGAACTCTGCACAAACATTGGACCATTAGCAATCTGATTATTACTGTAACTAACAGCATTCACAGGAAAAACAGTTGCGGGTGCACTTTGTCTGATAGCACCAACTCCAGAAGAACCAACCATTGAAGACGTCCAAACAAGCTCAGAATTATGTCCACTATGACCAAGAAGGCTTTGTGCAGCAATAGCACTAGATTCACCCATATTCCCTACACTTACATTTTGTCCTTCTGGATTGGTAGAATTCAGATATGTGAATGCTGTATTATTGAGTGACATATAATCCGGAAGGTGGTTTTGGTTTTGTTGAGAACTCTGCATCCTATTCTGGTTCTGAAATCAACAAGCAATAGGTAAGAAGTTAGTATATTCATTACCACATGTAACTACATAATGCATAAAATTTGTTGAAACTTAGTGACATGGGTTCATATGTGAAAGAGGAAAAAATCAAGAACAGCTTAGCCATAAACATCAATTTTAATCTCAAATATAACAAATTACATCAATTTTGTACACGTAATGCATAAAATACAAGAAAGCTGTGTGATGTACATTCATATGTGAAAGAGAAGAATACAAATGCTCCGGGCTTCATCCATACTCATCAATGTCAATGGCAAATACAAAAATTTACACAAAGTCCTGTAAATATAGTAAATGAGAGCCTTTTTCTTTTATGTTTTCATCTTTAGAAACAAGAGATGGTTTGCAAGCTCTCTCAGCTAATAAGAATTATAGTTCAACATTTCTAAAATTCGTAACACGAAAACAATTAGAAGCCACCAAGTAATAGTCCTTGAAACAAAAGTCAAGAAAAGGCAAAATATATATCAGGCTGATACCTAGACCAGAAAATAATCATCTTGAAACAACCAAGTTAGCAGTGGCTTATCTTGAAATGTGTACCACAACAACATCAAGGATTAACAAAGAGTTTATCAGAATAAAAACCTTCCATAGATGGTATTAAAGTCAAATTAAAACACTAATATCAGAATTTCTGGAAGCAAGCCTTTAAAATATGTAAAAGTCTCAAACTTTACCTACTAGAACATCATCCACTAACATAATTTGCACAACTAATCAATAGCAATGACAGCATACATGGATCTAAACCCAAATTACAAGCAAGTCAGACAACTATATTCATTGATATATACCTCACACACACAGATAGACACACACACACACATACACATACAAAGATACACAAAGAAAGAATATTTGAATACAAGAAACACATAAACAAACAAGCCCATAACAAAATCAATGAATTTAAGAGAAACCCCCATAAAAAGATTGTAACTTGATCATGATCAAACATCAAAATCCACTTACAGACAGAAGGGGCAGCAGATTAGGCTATGGATCTAAGGTCAAAATCTTTAAATGATTAAATATATATGTATAAATGAAAAAGATGTATGTATATCTTGATAATCAAGAACCAAAAACTTAGTAAAGAGAGAAAGAAACAAAGAAAGAAGAGAAGGGGTGGGGGGAGAGGCTTTGAGAAATGAAATGAGAATGAATGAAATAAAGGGTGTTTAAGAAAAAATAAAAAAAATGGGGATTAAATAAAAATAAAGAAAAGACAGTAATGTTTGATTTACGAAATGACCCAGAAGATGAAAATGAAATGGGAGAGAAAAAGATAGTGTGAAATGGGTCTTCGTAAGCTTAGCAGTTTTATTTTCTCTTTCAAGAAATAGAGAGAGAGAGATAGAGAGAGAGAGAGACGTGAGTTATCATGTATATTCATTCATTACAATTCAATTCAATATAACCAGACCCCATTTGCATTTGCTTATAATACATACAATCTATACATACAACTCAGGCCTTAAAGCAAAGGTGTCATCTTGAGCCGCTTACCAAATGTCTCTTGTCTCTGTCTTTCCTTTTTTTTAAAAAAAAAAAAAAAAAAATCTCTCTCTCTAGACTTCTTCTTGCACTTTCTCTCTCTAAAAGTTTATGAAACTCCTCTGAGCATGCACAAGTACAAAATCTACTACTCTGTACACATATATATACTGTGTGTGTATATTGTGTGTATTTTTACTTTTCTGGTTCACGGCAAGCACCCTCCCACATGCCCTTTTTTTCTTTTTTTTTAAATTTTCAACGTCTCTCATTTGTTCTTTTGGTAATTTCCACATTTTCGAGAATATGACTTGGCCAATAGCTTAATAATAATAATATTTCTTTACTAAAGATGTCATCATTATTGAAAATATGGGAATAAATGCAATCAAAAAGATGGTAGGAATATACGTAGTAAAAAAGTTGATATTCATATATTGGTACAGTATCTCTTTTTTTAATAAATGGTTATAAATATGTTTTGGTACACATTTAGGTATATTAATATTAAACAATATCTATATTTATGTCTTTGCATTTTATATGTCCCTATTTTGTGGCTCTGATATTCGTTTTTTAGGTAATTTATATTAATATATTATTTTTCATTTTTCCTCCAATTAGTATATTCTTAATAACTTACATTTTTTAAACTATTGTTATTCTTAGTATAATGTATTTCTACGTGCTTATCAAATATTGGTCAAAACATTTGTTCCTCGATAATATCTTAAAAGAGGGAATTTTTTTAAATTATTTAGGAATATCTTTACTAAAAAATGTATGATTTTTAAATTTTATAATAAATACAAATTGTAATATCCTACATTAGTAATATATATAACAATTATGATATTATTGTAAAACAAATAAAGCATTTTAAATTTTGGATATTTCAATAAGTTACATCTTATAACAATTTATATCATTCAAGTGATGTTATCAATGATATCGTATCCTATAATAATAAAAATAATATATGCTCCCTGACTGATTATGATACCGTATATTATATTTTATTTAAAATTATTTACGATATTCATTGGTATCCAAAATCTTGATATGGTATATTGGGGCTGTTTGGCTGCAGCTTATTTCCGGAAATAAGCCCTTATTTCCGGGGAAAAATATGGATGTATGTACTTTTTCTGAAAATAAGTAATTTATTTTTTATTTTGAAAATAATATTTGGTTTTAAAATTCTAAAATAAATATTTATCTTAAAAAAAATGAAAATATGTAAAAAATGAAAATAAAATAAATTATTTATTTTAAATTTAAGGAATCTCAAACGGTCACATTATGTTATGCTAGCTTGTAAGTTGTATCCGTGCGGATGGATAGAATTTTATTAATATTTTATAAATTTTTATTTTTATTATTGTAATTATTTTATTTTTTCAATAACTAGTATATTAATATATTAAAAAATATGAAATTATTTATAATAATGTAGACATAAAATATATTATTATTAGTTACAGCAAATATTATCCCTCTCGTAATCATGATATTGTTAAAAATGATATATATTATTATTAATATATCATAAGTTTAGTCCATATTTTTATATAAAATTAATTAGATAATATGATAAATTTAAATCAGTTCATTAATAAAATATTTTTTAAAATTTATTCTTATAGTGATTTTAATTTTTTTTAACACATAATAATATTATTTAATTTAATATTTATTATTAAAAAATTTATGATTTAATTATAATTTTTTATATTTATTTTTTATTTTCAATAGGTATTTTAAATTTATTTAATATATAAAAATATTATATTATTAGATGTATTAATTAATTTACGTTATGAAATTGTCTTAAATAATTTATATTATACAATTTTAGAATTGCGATATTAATAATATATTAAAATTTAAATAAAATTTTGTAATAAATAATAATTTATAATTTTAATAGAGTTTAAAGAATTTGACCGCTCATAAAATTGAGTAATACAAATCAATTATATTTGTTATAATTATAATTGATCTATATTATTATATTATATATTATAAATAAAATAAATTATACTCCCTCCGTCCCAACCAATTCTTTACACTTTCCTTTTTGGGACGTCCCACCCAATTCTTTACATTACTAAAAATAGTAACTTTTAACAATAAATATATTATTACATCCACTACTTCACTCCACTTTTTCAACACTTTACACTATTACACCCACTATTTCATTTATTTTAACAATAAAATCACTATTACACCCACTATCCTTGGTCTCCGTGCCCGGACCAAATGTAAACATTTGGCCGGGACGGAGGGAGTATATATTTAATTTTTTTATGAATAACATGGATTAGATTTCTACTCGAATAAAGCATGATATATAATTATATATGTATGAATATATATCCAAATTTAATATGAGTATAAATATTTAATTTATTTATTAAATTTTTATACTTTTTAAATTGTTTAACCTATGTTGGTAGTTTAAAACTGATAATATATATGATTTTTTAATATATTATTAATACAATTTAAACTTCTAAACTATGTTTTTAATTTTCAAATTAATAATAAAATTATAAAATTTTAATATTTTTTATGAGATATTAAATATTAAAATTATGTTTAATTTCTTTATAGTTTTAAATATTAAATATGTATTTAATAAGTATTAAATTTGTTTGATGTTTTGATAAAATCTCTCTTATAAATATCATATAGATAATATAATAATATATAATATATATATAATATAATATATAATATATAGTATTTTTATATGTTAGAATCCAAGCGCTTGGCGCTACGCAAAAAAAGCGTAAAAGGGCCACTCATAATCTTTATAGTGTACATGTCTATCCAACAAAAGATCTTCAACCTAGTTAAACATTTCGAGGGAGGGAGAATCAAATCAAAATATAAACCGAAATGTCAGATGAAAATTTATTAAATTAGAGCAAATTTAATACTACATGCAAAATGGTTATAGCCATTGTTATAATATGACATCAAAAAAAAGTTTTTGGTAATAAAATAGCACTTGCATTATATCTGGTAAAATGGGTCTGGATCCGAAAAATCGAACTGCAATGTAGGGAACCGAGATCCGATTTTCTATCTGAATTTGATAATTAAAAAATATAACCGAATCCAAAATAATTCGATCCGAATCGATATCGGTTCAAAATAATCAAATCTGATAATTATCCGAAAACAGATCCGATCCGAAAATGATCTGGAACATGAATTTTAACCGAAAATAATCCGAAATAACAGACCTGATAATGATCCGAATCGATCAAATTCTAATAAAAAATTATACAGATTGAATATGACTCAAATTAAATTATATAACTTTTATACATACAATCTTATGATTCATTACATCACAAATACATCATACACATATACATAATTTATACATATAATACATGTATTCGTAAAATAAAATACTAAAAAAATTAAGAACAGTATTTATTTTGAATTTGCTGAAAAGAAAAGAAAAGTGAATATGAATTCATATTATAAATCGAAATAAATATTGTATTATTATATATGTGCATATAAAATTTATTAAAATATATTTATATTTTAATTTGGCCCTATGATTTTTCTATAAAATTGTTATATTATGAGTATTTTGTGATTTTTTATTACATTAACCAAAGTCAAAACTAGAGAAATGTATTATTTAATCGAGATAATTACTTTATTCAGTATTATTTTATTAAATTTTAATTATTAATTAACAAATTTGCTTAATGATCTTTTTTTTAATTTGATGATAATTCGAATTTAATTAACACTAATCGAATTGAACTTTCAAATCCAAATGAAATATTGTTTTAAATAAGAAATTCGAAAAATATCCGAACCGAATTTAATCCGTTTTCTATCCGAAAAGCATTCAAATTTTAATCCAATTTTGATCCAAACCGAAATTGTACCGATCCAAATCGAAACCGATTCCATTTGTGCAAAATCAAAACTGGATCCGAACTGAATCAAATCTGATCCGAACCGAATACAAATATACTATAACCCAAAATTAATCCGACCCAAAATTAATCCGATCCGAAACCGAACCATTTACCCGAATTGTCAGGTCTAACTTGTACTCCCATGCTGATTGCATTCGATCAATACTAACAAGTCTTGTTAGGAGACAATGGATGCACAACATAATTTTGGCATTATTATGCGGGATACGGGATTCCAACCCATGACCTTGTCACCAAAAACAACTGCTCATGGAGAAGGTCGCAATCCATAATCTTTATAGTGTAGTAGTCATGCCACATTTAGATTTAGGAAGATGTTCACACTTCAACATTATAGATAATATAAATTATTAAATTATGTGTTGGGCTAGGTCAATTTAAATCTGAAACCTACAAAGTATTTTTAGAATTAGTAATATATATATATATATATATATATTAAATTTTAATAGCATTTTTGTATTTATTTTATGTTTTATCCTAGTTATATATAATATATTATTGTAAATCACTTTATTATACACAATATTATCATATTCACCAAAAATATAAATAAAAATTGAATTCATAAGATTAAACTGCATTAAGAATATTTTGGAAGTAAAAATACTAAAAACTAATATTTTCTAAAGAGTTAAATTTCATTAATTTAGGAATTTATTATTTAATTAATAAATTAAAATTTATTAATTTAAAGAGTAAATTTTGTTTAGTAGGAAATTCTAGCAAATTGTTGTTTTCTAGAGGAATAAGTTCTTGTTAAATTTATAATTTCAAAATTTTGACATTCTATTACTCATAAAAAGAGGAAAAAAAGAGTGAATTTTATACTAAAATTAAAGATTGTTAGGTATTTTATGTAGCACTTAGAAAATTTAAATATTTAAGCATTTTTATTTTATTATAGGCTGATGAGTGATTTAAACTAGATTACGTAGAAAAATACGATTGATTAAAAATTATAAGGCAAATTTCATGTATAAAAAAAACGAAAAATAAAATAGTTTGCCCTAAGAAAACATGTAACATGAACATACCCAATACCCATAAAATTGAACTTACAAAGTTATTTATGCAAATATCATAATTTGATTCGAGTATAAAAAGATGCTCCCATTGTAGATTCACTAATGGGAATAGAAGCAAGTGGTAAGCACAATCAGAAATGCAGTAATAGTGTCTGATGAGTCCATTTGGAACCACCAATCAATGCGTATGTAATATGAGATATAATAAAATACTTCTAATAGCAAGTAGCAAGCAAGCTGTGTTCTTGGTTGTGTAAATTTGACCATATAATCTATGTATGTATAAGTTTAGTACCGTCATATGTAATGTATGTATAGGCTGGCCTTTAGATGATTTTAGGTCCCCTAAAGATTCTGTCTCGTGTGTGTTTTTGGGTAAGAAAGGAGAGTAAGTTATTGTACAGGATACCCACTAGATAAACCCAAGCCTGTCGGTACATATATTGACATATACAGTATACATCTACTTTTGGGGATGAATTTTATTAAGCAAATAACTTTGGAGTTGTGTGAATACAATGACTTGAATGGTCTACTTTTGCACTCTTATTGTTACCATCTTTGGTGTCTCTTTCTCTTGCTCTCACCAACACATTGCACCATTTTGGGTTGCTACTTTGCTTAATCAAATGGCTTTGCTCATTCGTAGGATTGTGGTTACGGTATATATCATGTCGCGGGACTGAGGGGTTACAATTGAATAAAATCATATACAATAATTTTATAGAACTACGAGCTGTTGATTTGATCGAGTGAATTATTTATAATAATTGTGAATTGTAATATACATTTATTTTTCTGAAAAAAATACACTAGAGTATTTCAAACCTCTTGTTATCAAAGAAGTAACAGGTATGAATAAACATATTAATTTAAGTATTTTGAATTTTTTGGAAATTTTAAGTAGGTTGTGATAAATTTCATTCGAAACAGTTCAGATTTATACGAGATAACAAACTGCATAATAATTCCAAATGTAAGGCTTTCATATGCAACAGAAAAGAGTAATATACCCCTTAGATAAACATTGGCCTCAACTTTAGCCATTTTAAATTAATTGCATATCCATACTCGTGAGGTAAGACATGAGTTTTACAAGAACCTTTGAAACAAGTTTCACGTTTTCTGCTTGCGTTAAACATCACACACACACACACACATATATTGTACTCATCCAAGCTTAAAGGATATGCATGCATTATCAGTTATTAGAGATAGTCTCCATCCAAAATTATAAGGATATATGCATTACATATTCAAAGTTATTTCACGTGTGCCAGATGAAATGTTGCGCACACATTTTTAGCCATATCAGTAATGTGTGCCAAATAATAATTAAAATTTGTAACAAGGAGAATTATCTACAAAGGGCATGAAGGATAAATAAAAAGTCCATCATCAAAGGCAATAGTAAGTTTTGAATTCTTTTTGCCAGTAATAAATAAATATTTGACTATGATGCCAAACACAATTAATGGTAGAAATAATTTAATCAAAACAAAATAGTGCACCTGGCATATTAAAATGTATGTGGTTTGAGGTCAACATTGAACAATTAACACAAGTTTGGTTATGTAGTTGCTGGCAATTATGTAAAGGGAAAAGAGTAAAAGACCCACTTTGCCCAAATCCCGGTCAATACACGCCTTGCATACGCAGGTATAATAAATACACAAGTATTACTTCGGTACGTCCTCGCTTATACTTATCTTTTTATTTCATTTTAATTATTGATACTGATCGATAATTTCATGTGCATGCAGATGCTTGCTACTTATCGTTTCCTTTCTTTTACTTTTCCGTGTGTATAAATATCCTACATGGCAATATAGTTTATACTCCGTGTTGTCTTTGCGTCTTTTCTAGTAGATTAGTAGACTCTAAATGCTATATCTTCTGTATTTTATTCATTATTATGTGCATGCACTATAGCCCATAGGTCACACATGTGACCTTGTTTGCAAATATAATAAAAATAAAAATACTTGAGAAGAATATAATGAATAAAAATACTTTGTTGGCTACAAAGTGAAAAGATGGGAAACATAGCTTATTTTATCACCGGGTCATTGCTAGTAAATTAGATTTTACTTGAACATAAGCAAGCATTTTTATTCTGCTTAGAACTCAGAAAAATCAACTAAAATATACCTCTGACAACGGATTCCGCAAACCGGTTATGACCATGGAACACGCCATAAGAATTTCCGGACTGGTCCCAAGAATATAAATATACAACAGTTCTCCCCATCAGATAAGAATAAGTTGCTTGGCCTATAACATGATAGGATGCCAAACTCATGATCCCTTCTTGTTAAGGACTGTATGACCCACCCAAGTCCACAATCAAGGACCTGGGCATTGCTTCCATATGATAATAGTAATAGGGGGATGCACATGGGATTGCTATCTACAATTTCGCCCCAATTATATGCAAAATTAAATCTATAAAAGACATGTTAAAAAATTCTATAATTGAGGAAAACTTCAACCTCCTGGGTCAACTCAAATAATACGATACAGGACAAATGTATGATTTCTCTTTAAGAGTAATTTCCAAAATATGATGGCATATAATATGTCCTATTTTTCACTTGAAATGAGCCGAAGACTTGTCTATTAAGTGGGCATCGTTCTTTTATGTGCCAAGACATTTGAGATAACTGATAATAGAGTCCAGCACATATTACCAACATCAAAGTAGTGATCATGTCACCTAAGCATGTTCAATCAACAGCATCCCATGCTTTGTGTGCATCATTAACAATTGGTTGGAAAATTCAAAGTAATACTATAGTAAAAACAAAAAAGAATACTACAAATTGGCAATCACCCATAATATCCTACCTAATTATTTTAGGACCCTTCCAAAATATTTCTTCTCTCACAGTTTATTACAATATAGAAGGGTGAGCCAAGGACTCAAATGGCTCGGTGGTATCCAAAGTACTAATACACTAGCTGCTGATCCTTTGATTACTTTCTTTCACCCCCCGTCCTTTACACCACAAATAACCAGATTCACTTGATATCAAATTCAATGTACCTGATGTAGCAGAATATTGCTTTCAACGGTTGATTGGTGTATGCATCCTCTCAACTATCTTATAAACAGCATCACATGACATAACTAAAGTGTCGTGCAACAAGATGCTATAGACATTCAAACCCTGCATAAACATTAAAAACAATGATAGAGCATGAGCACAGTGGTAGGCTGACAGGAGGCAAATGCACATAGAGAATAAATAGAAAAACAAATCTTATGCTAATAGTTCTCACAAAATATACTGTATTCTAAACAAACAAATTACCAAATTGTTGCAAGTTTGGGTATGACCATTATATAAATGATGAATTGGCACTGAGAGATATGGCAAACCGAGGATTTGATATATTCTATTGTCCAAGATAATAAATAATAAAATAAATTAAATAAGACTTACAATTGAAGGCAGAACGTTGACATAATGCAGGTTTTGAGTAGACAACTTCAATTTTCCATTGACGGGACTTCCATCCACCAAAAGAAGTTTCTTAGTGTTTTCCATATGCTCCAGATAGTTCATGATGATCTTAGTCTTATGTGTAGGAACAACCAAATCATCAAATATTGCTAGCTGTATATTAGGCAAAGATTTGTAGTTAGCTTGCAAGTTCATTTGCAGGAATATTAATTGATTCATTTACTTTGAGAAATAATTAGGATTAAAAAAAGAGGAAGTTGAACTAAGGAAAAAACCATGTTATATATATATATATATAGAATAATAGAAGAAATGATGGAAAATGCAACCCTCGCTAACAAACTTTAACCACAAAAGTTCAATACTTAAATGCCCAGATTTTTTTCTGGAATCCTTGTTTATTGTAGTATTAAAGAGAAATACACATGCATATATGATTACTAATAGAGAAAGGCAAACATTGATCAAGTATGTACAGAATTCCAAAATGAAAACAACTGACAAAATTATCCGAAAAACAGAAACAATTTAACAACATGCTAAAAACTAAGAAGATATAGTAAAAAGAGCAAACAATAGGCAACAAACAAACAAGTACAAATTAGGTTCACACTTGTGACTTGCAGAAACAAACCTTGACAATCTTTGTCTGTGTCATTTCAAGTACAATACAAGATTACAATTACATAGTCCAAAAATGAATAAAAGAGGGATACTCTACATTGTACAATTATGCTACATGCAAATATGTGGAATGATATTCAATCATTTTTTCTCAAGAGTGGCCAACACATTGTTGCATAGCAGGAATATTAGACGACTCTAAATTTGTAGCTAATATTATCTACACCATATAACAAAGATCCTTCACTGATTTCAGCTACTCACTGAGAAAAGGTATAGTGCAAAGCAAATGGTTTGCTAACTGCAAGTCTATGAGATCAAAATACAATGCCAAAACTGTAAGCTCCGTTCCCAGGAGTTTTCAATTTTAATGTCATACCCATATTGTGTCAAATCTCAAATGGGACAATGGTAGGTATAAATTCTAAGTCGGATCCTTCATATTGATAGCAGTCCAGTCCAAGTAAGATAAGGGCATATGGAAACTTGCTTTATATATTACCCTTTCGATCTTTAATGTTATAAAGTGTATATAAATTATAGATATGGGCAATATTTTAGAAGTGTTCAAAATAATTAAGAATATATATAATCTTAAGCATGATGCCAAGTCTCATACTTATGTCCAGTTTTGAATTATATCCAAGAATCCTGAAATTTCAAAAATGAGAAACCGACGCTTTAATTGATACCCGTATCCAACTACTGCACCTGATCTTGGATACCATAGATTTTAAGTACACTTGGTTTCCAGGTACAAATAGTGAGAAAATTACCTTTCCTTCTGCTGCACGAGCTGTTAATGCAATTTTAAGCCCCAACCAAAGAACTTTCTTGTTCAGCTTGATAGCATGACTTCGTGGCTTTGGACCATGCATAGTAGCACCATGTCTCCACCGTTACCCATCAAATAAATCTATCAATATATGTCCAAGTATTATTACCCAAATTAATGACCAGATAAATGGTAATACAATTACCTGAGGTCCGCACTTTGAACCATGCCTTGCTTGACCTGTGCCCTTCTGTGGCCATGGCTTTCTCCCAGTCCCACTGACCTCACTAATAGTTTTTGTGGAATGAGTTCCCTGCAGGATATTAACCAACATAATTCTGAGTTCCCTAGCTACAACTTAAAATTGGAAATCTTATTATGTGATGAGGAACGATTATGCCTTTATGGCACAATCAAAGACATTAAACTCCTACGTGATAATCAAATTAAGTGAGAACCAAAGCAAGTGACTCCAATAACTTTAGCATAAGACATCGCTATTTATGTTTTCCTGGCCAACATATAACTCTCCAGCTAAGTTCCCATAATACTAGTTGCAAAATTTGTACCTGTTGTCGTTTTGCAAGCTGCCATCTTACAACCTGATGAATAATATCCTTTCTAATAGGAACGTCAAAGACATCACCATCCAAAACCATAAAGCCTTTATCTTCATTACTAAAATTGGTAACTGGGATTACCAAATCCTGATAGAGTCCTGTAATATAATGAATAAATTAAATCAAAATAAAGTCCACAAGTACATGAGACTTCATAAAGTTTTAGTGATAGGTTTCGTAAATTGAACAGAAACAGCTCCAAAGTGATCCTAACTAAAACAACTTCAAGTCCATAGGTCCATCCGACGGCAGTTGTTACCCCATGAAACAGTGAGAGTTCAACAACTGTTTTTCATGAGCCTTAGACTATTTGTTTGGCTTATCTTATAAGTAACTTATAAATTAAAAAATGTATGAATTTTTCATCTTATAAATTACTTATCGAAAGAAACAAACGGGACATTACATAGAAGTCCAATATGAAGTATTTAAATCGAATTTTTATCAAATAACATTTCGTTTTTCAGCACCATTATTGCATGAAGATGTGATTTTACTGCCATATGATGGTTCTTGATCTGGGGCTACAATGTAGAACTACGGTCTACTCTATCATGTCACGTCTTCCTGATGGATCTACCATGTAAATTAGAAAAATAAATTCAGTGCTGTTAAAGAAGATAACTGTTTGAGGATCAAAAGATAATCATTTATCCTCAATGTGTTAGCCTATGCTGCCTAATGTTTGGAGACCGTACTATCCACCATAGACAAAATTACTAATATTTTGATATCTTCACAATAGCATCCTAAAAATCTGTAGGCAGATCTAGACTTAAGTACCAGGTAGCAGAGGGAGGGCCTAGAAAAATTCCAAGGCAATCTTATTTATTTTACTTTCACTGGATTAGGATATATTTGTGTATGATATATAGCATAAATATATAAGAGTTCCACAAACATATAGACGAGACAAAGGATTTTTACCAAGTCAGTTCACAGCGTCAAGTCATAGTCATATATACTAATTTCCTTGTATATCAAGATGTTACAATTTAAAAAAGTGATCAAACACACACACACACACACAACTATATGCATTATATGCAAAGAATCTTTCATCATGGTGACAAATACAAACACACACACACACACACATATGTAACAATCACTTTTTAACAAATATGATTGTAAAATCTATTAACATTTCTATGCGTTCCACATACCTATCTTCCGTTCTGGAGTTAGAACTTTCCCCGTGGATAATAAGTCAGAGGGAAATGTTCCTTCACTTGATTCAGAAGTTAGGATCGAAGTGACAAATTCCGAAAAGCCAAGAAAGGTGATCCAGTCTACATCAAAAAAGCAATTCCACGAATTTGATGATTGCAAGTGCCAGTATGAACTGATATTGTATCAATAGTTGATGCGGAGCAAGGAATTGTAGTGTGTGTATATATATATATATATATTATGTTATTATTGAAGAATAAAGTTAATTGTAATTGATTATGAGTTTAATTACATAAATCAAAAAGTTAGGAAAATTCTAGATTATGGTAGTCGAATAGTAAAAACAAGAATTTTTCTACTTGTTTACTTTATTATTGAAATTAGGATTGTTCTCGTGTTATAGGTTGGGATCCAAACAAATTCCTCTCTTCAGAGGTTGAGATAACCTAGGGTTGTTGGTTTTACGATTTATCACCTTAGAGCTAATAGGATTTTGTGGTTAATCCACCCAAACTTATCTTGTTAAGTTTTTATTTATTTTTCCTGCTACATCAATAACTGCAGAACTAGGAAAACACATGCCAGGAAGGTAAAGAAGGTGAAATTACCTATAGGCTATATCAAAACCAAAAGGTACAAGGTTCAAAGTTAAAAAAGTAATAAGCACAGCTTATAATGCGATAATTATTCAGTTGCAAAGCAACAATGGTTCAGACAACCAGTACATATGCTTTGGGCCAGTTCTAGCATGAATAGCTTGGCGAAGGTGGTATGTTAAAGGGACCAAAAGATATAATCGGAGGGCATATATGGTTAGGTTCCATGGTAGCAGTCAGTTTATTAATGTTCTTATAAAGCAATTATGCATGTTAAAAAGATCAGGGATGATTTGCATTTAATGGGAAACCAATGTGCATACACGCATGTATATAGACAGCTGAAGAAGGTACTAAATGAAAGAGGAGATACAATCAAAAGTATACAAGGAAGCACCCACTTAATTAAGATATAAAAAAAATACACATGACAAAGGGCAATTCTCCATTTCAACCAAATTATCAAAACAAACCCTAAAGTGACCCCAAGTTGATGCCTACGAAGAAGTAACAAAAAATATACTATTAGATCAAAGATAGGCCAATATTAGAATGAAATATCCAGTCCACATCTCTAGAAAAACTGAAGCACTAGAATAAAGTGAATTAACATCCCTCCTTCATCTAAAGTCTCGTAGTGGATATGCAAGAACAAGAAAAATCTCATGGACACAGTATATACCTACTCCTATATTCCGACAATGTTGTTCCAGAAATCCTATGTAACAGGTAATACATAGATAAAATGGTAATCTTTTAGTCTACTTGCAGCCTAGCTGTACAAAGGTTGAGAAGTAGATTGTAGTTAGGTATGTGAAATTGTATACGAGCTCATGCAAATTCATATATTATACATAGCGTACATTTTGGAGAACCAGTCTGAAGAAAGTCAGAAAAATATGATTGGACCACAAGATCCTAGTTAACCACTAACATTCTTGAGGGACGTATAAATGCCGGCTTTTAGATGTTGATATTTAAAGCCATCTTGATGACCTCTAATCCAATATAAAACATGACCAACCAATCAACGCACTTTAGAAAAATGGGGGGAGGGGGGAGGGTTCTGCTACTCACTAGGCACCAAAACCATACACACTGACAATTAATATCAACACTCAATCTCCACATAGACAGCACTTCTGTGCTTTGTTAAAAGGTAAAACTTGAACAAAAATTAAAAGATGTAGCTATGGAGAAGCACTATACCTTCTTCCGTGAAGACAATTCCACAGAAACATGGTTATGCAAGGCTGTTCGATTCCAAGAAAGATATATAACAATTCGTAAAATGCCAACACCATATTACAAAAAACAACATTTTTAAGCAAGAAAAAGGAAATATGACTAACTGAAATACCTAATGATAAACCTGCCTAAGTCCGACAACTAATTGCCCGAAAGTAACCACCAGTAGAACCTAAAAGTTTCTTGGAAATAGACATGGCTATGCTAGCACCAAAATAAGTGAAAAATGAGTACACCAAATTGAAAATTACAACCCATTTAAACAAAAATCTAAAATTTTTACATAAAAGAAGATAACTCATTTAACAAAAAGCTATGATTTTGATCCAAAAGCAGTAACCCATTTATTCAAATTCAATAAAATGCAGCAAATGAATAGTATATCACTCATATTGTATTGTCGTGTTACAGAAATGCTGATATAGGGTTTACAAGGATATACATACATAGTTGCATACAATGATGTAAACATATACTGACCTGAGCCTGCTAGAGTAGTGATTTTGATTCAATTTGGTGGTTTTTGTTGGGGTTTAGCCCCAAAATACTGCTATTTTCTAAATCATGCTGCTTTTTTTTCGACAAGAAAAATAAAGCTTTTGAAAAATAATATACTATCCAAAATTTCCAATTTTACTTATTAACCAATTAATTAATACTCTGTAAATTATTTAATTAATTTAATGTTTAAAATTCAATTAATCCTCATTAAATTTTCCTGAACAGTATAATTAAAAAATATATATTTTAATTCAACATATTGTACTAATTTGATTGCTATTAGGTGGTCTGCAATTTTTTTTTATTAATACCCTGTCACATAGCAAGGAAAATATTATAGAGTTCCAAAACTACTTTATAATAGAATGACGTTTACATGACACGTGTGACACTTTTATTGAATACGTGAAAATTCTAACACTTCAATCTTTTATGTCCTTAACATTTGTGTCCACAACAAAAAATATATACAACCGTAATATTTGTCCAATCAAAAAAATCTTTAGATACAATTTTATATAATTAGAATTATATATAATCTCATTCCAACACGTCAAACCTGTTTGATTAAAATTTTGCATGATAGCCAAACATTTTACATTTTCCGTTGGAGGTGCTCTAAGAAGCCACAAAACCCATTAAAGATTGCATTTTTCGATCCGGGTTGCTGTCTTTTTTTATTTTGTTTCTGACCCGGTTGCATACACAATATGATGACCCCTCTCACTGACCCAGTTCATCAATTAAAGTATATGAAGAGGCTTTTTAGATCTTTCACTGTAAGCCAATTGGGTCTTTAATTTTATTCTATTTCTTGAAATTTTCTTGATTGTATGTGTACATTTAATTTTAATTTTGTCTGTAAAAATTGAAGCTGTGTAGAGATTATAGTGTGCAAAGTGGAAAGGGTTTGAATACTCAGAGTCTAAAGATTAAAGGAGTTAAAGATATAATAGCTGTTGCTTCTGGCAAAGGTGGTGTTGGCAAGTCTACTACTGCTGGTAATCATTTTAAAGTTTTTTTTTTTTTTAATTTCTTGTATGTAATGGCGAACTCGATTTTATTCCATAACTGTACTTTTTCTATTTGCATTTATGAATTATAGTGTACATATATGATAGTGGCAATTTCGATTTTGCGTAGTGTTCATTTTTGTAAACGTGTCGATTTTACATCGTACTAAAACTTACTCAAATGTGATAAATATGTATATGTGAGCTTAGAGGAATAAAAATTTAGTAGACAAGTCATATTTGGGATAATCGAGTTGTGTCAATTTCAGGTTTTGTTTTTATTAAATTCTGTCAATAGTGTGTCGGTTCTGGTTCCTGTCATACATTGCCACCCCTACATGTATTCCATCTCAGATAACTTGTGCATGCTTGAAAATAATGCCCTCCTTTTGTTTATGCTTTGTTCTCAACATTCATACTTTGAGTTAGCGTTTCTTATTTGGCAAATAAGTTGGGAGTGTTTCTAGATGCAAGCTCGATTCATGCATGTTGTTCTGATATTGTATTGCATAATTGTTGAATCACAGTTAATCTGGCTGTTTCACTTGCTAATAAGTGTCGACTTAGAGTTGGTTTGCTTGACGCGGACGTTTATGGACCATCTATACCTACAATGATGAAACTTCATGGAAAGCCTGATGTGAGTGAAGGTGACACTTGTGTTTCTCCTGGTTTTCCCTCTTAAATACTTTATTGTTTCATATAGAATTTGCTGATGATATTGTTGCTTTAACTGTTTCGACAGTAAGCTGTTTCCGGTGACAAATTTTTATTTCAAAAGTCTTCCACAGTTGCATTTTTTGCTTCATATCAATTAGCACTCTATATCTAATTTTTAAGCAATGTGCATATCTAACAAAAGTATCATGTCGGTTTGTGCAGTAATAGAAGTACACTGACATATGTGGAATATCAGGGTGATTAATCTTCCATCTCTCCCTCAATATATAAAAGAATTATGGGACCTTCAGTGATCTTTATAGAGTACATGACAGATTAGTTTGTTTTGTTAGTGCAATTAACACTTTCATGATGGTATATATGTCTTTATAAAATTATTATTCATTTATTTTACACTCGTGACTTTATTTAAATGAAAGTAAAGAAACAAAGTAATTTATCCTCAAAAGACTTTTTGATAGATTACCATGCCTGGCCACTTATGTGATGTTCATCTGTTAGCCACTATCAAATTTTCCATCAAGGGGAACTGAGTTGTAACCTTGAGTGGTGTATGTATTTGATACTCTTGCATGATAATGGTGTTTTATTTTTTGAACTTTGGTCTCAGTGAATAAGATGATCCCGATAGAAAACCATGGTGTCAAGTGTATGTCAATGGGATCTTTGGTAGAGAAAGAAGCCCCTATCGTGTGGAGAGGTCCTATGGTATGTCAATGTCTTGTTTGGTTTCGAGTTTGTATGTTTCCTTTTCTTTTTTAATCTTCCCAGCTGCCATTTTGTAGATTATTTACAATTAGGTTAAATTTAAGTTTCGTACTAGTTTTGTTAGTAACAAAATAAATAACCACTTCGAACTTTTTAAGTGTTTTTTCTTTTCACTTTCTTAACATTAAATAAACTATCTTATATTATATTCTTGCAGGTGATGAAAGCTCTTGAACAATTGACCAGGGGAGTTGATTGGGGAAATTTAGACGTGCTCGTGGTGGATATGCCTCCTGGTACTGGTGATGCCCAGATATCTATCTCTCAGAGGCTGCAATTATCAGGTAACAGATTACAATTTAAATTTTGACTTGTCTCTATTGGGCATATTATTTGGCGGTTTCTGTGAATTATTGTGTAGGTGGATATCGTGTCATACTGTCATATAGGGTTCATATGACTAATGTGACAATTAACCTCAATTCTCGCTCAAAGTTCAAATGCATGAAATTTCATTTCCGTCTTCCCTAATAGAAATGTAGCACCGGTTTACTCACTTACTGATAAGTTCGGATGCTTTAGAAAATTAAACGACAAATATGACTTTGACTTCAACAAATTTTTTGTTTGATTAAATCATCCCTCATTTTGGTGCCAGGTGCCTTGATTGTTTCAACTCCTCAAGATGTCGCATTAATGGATGCTCGAAGAGGAGTGAATATGTTCTCTAAAGTTGCAGTACCTGTAAGATCATTTTATTTAATATTAAAGGCTAAAATACCTCTAGCACCCTAATGTTTGATCTTTTATTATCTCTAGCACTCTCTTATTATGTATTTCTAGCACCTTAATGTCTGCTCATTTGTACCTCTACCACCTAATCTGTATAAATTCTTCAAGATTATATTACTTGTGTTGTACATTTTGTAAAATTTCACACATTGGGGGAAGCATCACACAGGTGAGAATCCCTATAAATATAGACAAAAAAAGGTGCTAGAGGCACAAAGGAGCTGACCTTGGGGTGCTATAAATGTAAAAATAAACATTAGGGAGCTAGAGATGCAGATATGAGATATCTAAACATTAGGATCTTAGAGGTATTCTAGCCTGAATTAATATGTTTGATAGGGTATTTCATTCAAGTCACATATTGGCTTAAGGAAATAGTCTTTTTTTATGTTCAAGACCCCTCTTTAATATATTGATATTTGGATGTTATCAAACTTTAGGTGTGTATAAAATTTTAAATTCCTTTATCCACATACAAAGCATACAGCTACGCTAGACTTGTCTTTGACTACTGGATCAAGCTCTGTACATGTCATCCATGTCACTCTGTATTAATATTGCACTAACTTTTTCTTTTTTTAAATGAAGGAGATATTATATGGATTTATGGAAGCTACTAGAATTTTGTTACTATTTGACTTGATATTGCATGTTTATATTTTAGGAAATTATATTTTCTTTATAGATTCTTGGTATCATAGAGAATATGTCATACTTTAAATGCCTACACTGTGGTGAACCATCATACATTTTCGGGAAAGGAGGAGCTCGCAAAACTGCTGAAGATATGGGATTGAGATTTATAGGCGAGGTATTTGTTCTATCGAACTTATAAAGTTGTGGTAATTATATTTCTGCTAGTTTGTTTAGAGAGTAGCTGGTGTAGGCTTACTACGAACTCATTTTTTTTAAATTTCTTCCTGTGAGATCAAAGTTTGTTCAAGTCCTATAGAAATTCGAGTGAGCTACCTCACATGTTCTAGGTTCCCCTCACAATTTCACATCAATAGTGTGCGTGTGGTTTTGTCTAGTCTTACCTCAAATATCCGTATAAAGGCTAATTCTTTTACTTTAGGTTGTAATTTTGCGCCTATCTGGCTTTACAAAATGAAGTACTGAGGAAATCCTAATTCTGATTCCCAATAGAAGGATAAAAATCTGTGTTTTCTTTTGCATGTTAGTAAAGGGTCCACAAGTGCTTACTTGTTACTGAAAATTTGGTGGATATTTCTTCTTCAGATTGTAATTATCTGTTGGTCTATGTTTCAGATACCATTGGTGGAGGAAGTTAGAAGTGGTTCTGATGATGGTGTCCCTATAGTTGTGTCCAACCCCGATTCTGCAGTGGCCAAATCATATGGTGATTTGGCTCAAAACATTGTGAGCATACTTGAAGACTTGGAAAAGCAACAAGATCTCCAACCAGAGATAAGCATGTAAATTAAACTACTTTAATGCAGATGCATTGTGATCTGTATGCTCTTTTAGGATGTGAACAATGTTGACAGATCTGTTGCACTCATATGAAATGCAAGTTACCTTTTTTCTCCAAATAAAATTTTATAACTCTATGTAATAGGGCCAAGAAAGGCCACTACCATAGCCTTGAGAACTGCTCAGTTCGGCTGTTTATTTGTTCACATCTGAACTATAAGTAATTCAAAGTGTTATTTACTTGGTGATTTGTATAATATAACCTAAATATGCACATAAGGAAAAAACGAACTTGAGAAACAAAAACCTAGTACTAGTTATTGAAGAACAACAGATGAGAAATTGGATTACTATGCGAACTTGTAGCAGAAATTCATTGTGTTTTTCCTGAATTTTGATGGCATCGCCCTCTTCGTTTTTGCTGGTACAATAATTTTAATTACAAGCTTATAACCCGTGTGAAACACGGAATAACTAATATTTAGATAAATTGATTTTTTATTTATATTTTTATTGATATTTAATATAAAATTTTATAATATTAAGAATTTATGTTAATATTATATATTCTCTTCGGGATAACTAATATTTAAATAAATTGATTTTTTATTTATATTTTTATTGATATTTAATATAAAATTTTACAATATTAAGAATCTATGTTAATATTATATATTCTCTTCTTTTATATAAATTTATTCTATTTAATATAAATATGTTATAATTTGGACCCGTGCTATAATAAATATATAATTGGGCCTAAAAAATAGTATTCAATATAGATATGTACATAATTAGGGATGAATATTTTTTAGGTCCGTGACCCAGTACCGTACCGAACAGAAAAATATTAAGGAGTAGGTGAAATATTTAACAAATATAATCAGAATCACCAACAATTTAAAGAAGTTTACTTGTGCATGTCTCGCAAAAAATATATATGAGATCGGGAAAAATTATATGATAAGTAGGATTCTTAAAATAGAAAATATATAATATAATATAATTTAAATATAATATAATATTATTATATTATAACCCGTGCGATGACTACTATTTTGGTAAATTTATTTTTTATATTATATTTTAATAATATTTACTATAAAATTTTATAACATTAAGAATTTATGTTAATATAATATAATATTATCCGTGAGGAGTTATAAAAGGAGGACTATCGAGGGTTAGAGTTATATGTTATTATACAATGATATTTATATATTAATATTCATAAACTTTAATGATATATTAAATAAAAATTATAGGATAAGTAGGATTCTTAAAATAGAAAATATAGGATATAATTTAAATATAATATAATATTATATGTGCGGAGTTGTATAAAAGGAGGACTATCGGGGGTTAGAGTTATATGTATGATATATATTCTTTTTAAAATTTGATTTTATTAAAATTGAATGGTTAAAATAGTTTCTCAGGTCCATCTAAAATTGGACGGTTAGGATTTTTTCATGGTTCATCTTGGATCAAAACTTTTAATCTTTCGGCTATAGTAATATAGTACAGACAGCATTATTAGTAAAACAGACCCCTGCCCCCAAAGTTGGTGTCTTGTGATTCTATGGCTTACAGATGCCCAAAAGGTTGTACTGGAGACTATTTGCAGAACATGTAGGTCTCAAGACATTGTCACATGATTTGGTGTATTTTGCTGCAAAAACAGATGGGTCTTTTTGTTAACAATAATAATATGAACAAATATCTTGAAATTGCCCCAGTATAAGTATAATACAAAACGGGACTTGGATCTTCTGGCCCTAATATATCAATAGTTTCAGCAATGTTCTCAAATCCTCTGATGTTATTTGTTGAACCATACTAGAGCAATGAAGAAACAGGAATCGTGATATTTTAAGCTGACAGTTGACAATTGACATCCCTGAGTCTGATGTTAACTTTGCTTACCCCAAGAAACTTAAACTAAACTCTGTCTCTGAGTCTTTAGATGACATAATTCATCATAGTATTTAGTGAAATAAGAATTACTCTATAAATTTAAAAATTGTCACAGTACAAATTTATTCATTATAATTAAACTTTATCTCTCTGGCATCATAATCATAACCTGTTTGTTGGTGTAAATATGAAAAAGAAAAGAGTTGATGATATGGTGGCACCAAGAAGTTCTATACTGGAAATAGACAAAATCACCAGCAACATATAAAAGGCTAATGAAACCAAAAGCACCTAATTGTTCAACAGAACAATTATGGAAGCAAGAATCTCTATAATTACAACCTCCAGTGAATTAGCTGGGGGAATTTAAAGCAGATTTCTCATGTTTTATTAATGTTTCTAAATACGTCCTCTTTGTCGAATTCGGTGTTCGATTGTTTACCACCATTACAATGGTAGTAATGGAGAAATTAGCTTGAACAAAGTCAAAGATGAGAAGCACCATTCATGGTTATTACGGTGTTAAGCTAGTGGCGCTGGTCCATCCTGATTGATATGTTACCCATCCTGATTGATATGTTACCGCTAGTGGCTCTGGTCCATGGCAACACTCATATGACACTAATGGTGTTGTATAAGTCTTTGATTTTACTTGCAGATTTGACTGCCATTAGATATCATAATATGATTAAGTGTTGCAGCAGCGTTCATGGTGTCGATGTAATTTTGTGTGCGTCTGATGCCATATAGTCCATACGGCAACTTACAGTATGACCATGATAACCATGCTACATTATATATTTGCAACATATCTTTTCTTCGAATAATCAGACCAATCATTCACTGTTATGCCTCTATCCTTCTAGTATTTTCAACGTTTAGAAACAAATGCATGTTAAACAAATATATTGTTATCACTTTCGGAGGGATCACTGACCCTACTACACATGGCACAGTTGGCTTTTGAGGTAAACCATTTTGTATCACGTCCAGTTTAAGAAGCAATATAACTTGACTTGAGAAAAATACACACTGAAGTTGACAGGGCAACTAGACTATAACATATATAGGGACCTTGCCATGGCGCGCTGGACAAAAGTATTAGCAAGGGACTGTTTCTTTTGTCTAGGGATTAGTTTACACAATCGTTTATACTTGTACGGTTTACAATCGAATATAGATATTTGAACAGACACATCTACCAAGTGGCTGTAAACACAAATAAACATATATGGTGTACAAGTTTTTGGACAGGAGGGTAGAAATATAGCAAGAATTACGAAACAATCTGTAGTGGAAGAAAAATGGGGTTGGTTCATATGGGTTTTTTGTTATATGCATGGCTATTAATTTTAATGGCTTTTCATGCTAGCTTAACTTTAGCAGATGATCAAAGATCAGCTTATATTGTTCATATGGACAAATCGTTCATGCCAAAGGCTTTTGCTACCCATGAGCACTGGTACACTTCTACCATCGACTCTGTCAAGTCTACAAGCCATGCATATGCTCCCACCCTCATCTACACTTATGATAATGCGTTCCATGGTTTCAGCGTGTTATTGTCTAAGAATGAATTGCAAGCTCTTAAAATGTCATCAGGATTCGTCTCTGCTTATAGTGACAGGACTGTCACACTTGACACCACACATACTTTTGAATTCCTCTCACTCAATCCTGCCACTGGGCTGTGGCCTGCTTCCAATTATGGTAAAGATGTCATCATTGGTGTCATCGACACTGGAGTCTGGCCTGAGAGCGCAAGCTATAATGATGATGGGATGACAGCGATTCCTTCAAGGTGGAAGGGGACTTGCCAGGCGGGTCAAGAATTTAATGCTTCACTTTGTAACTTGAAGCTCATTGGAGCTAGATACTTTAATAAGGGTGTTAAAGCTAGAAATCCTAATATTACTATAAGTATGAATTCTGCACGTGACTCTATGGGTCATGGTACACACACGTCGTCAACTGCTGGTGGAAATTATGTTCAAGAGGCATCCTTTTTTGGCTATGCCTTGGGAACTGCAAGAGGGATGGCTCCACGTGCTAGGGTGGCAATGTATAAGGTCATATGGGATGAAGGAGGATATGCGTCTGATGTTCTTGCTGGTATGGATCAGGCAGTAGCTGACGGGGTTGATGTGATATCAATATCCATGGGCTTTGATAACGTACCTCTTCATGAGGATCCTATCGCCATAGCTTCTTTTGGTGCAATGGAAAAAGGTGTGCTTGTTTCTTCATCTGCCGGAAATGAAGGGCCACGCGCAGGAACATTGCACAATGGCATTCCATGGGTCTTGACTGTTGCAGCGGGATCAATAGACCGATCATTTGCTGGGAGCTTGAGTTTGGGCAACGGGTTGGTTATCAGCGGATGGACCATGTTTCCTGCAAAAGCCAATATCCGAAACTTGCCTTTACTTTATAACAAAACCATGTCTACTTGTGATTCCGACGAGTTGTTATCTGGAGCTCCTTATGCTGTCATCATATGCAGCAACACAGGCTCATTTGGTTCACAGTTATACTACATCACCAGATCAAACGTTGCTGCCGCTATCTTTATCTCAGACGATCCTCGGATATTTAGATCTCAACTGTTTTCTTACCCTGGAGTTGTGGTTAGTCCCAAAGATGGAGCTGCTGTGATTAGATACACAACAAGTGCTTCTGAACCATTGGCTAGCATAAAGTTTCAACAAACATTTGTGGGCACAAAACCAGCACCTGCAGTTGCTGAATACAGTTCAAGGGGCCCCTCGCCAAGTTATCCAGGGATCTTGAAGCCAGATATAATGGCACCAGGGACATTAGTCTTGGCTTCTTGGATCCCATATGATGGTGTAGCCTACATAGGTAGCAACATTGAGTTGTCTAGTGACTTCAATGCAATTTCAGGGACATCCATGTCCTGTCCTCACGCTTCTGGTCTCGCGGCTCTCCTAAAAGGTGCACATCCCGACTGGAGCCCTGCTGCTATTCGGTCTGCAATGATGACCACAGCCAACCCTCTAGACAATACACATAGTAGTATCCGAGACACCGGCACAGGATTTAAATTTGCTACTCCATTAGCAATGGGAGCAGGCCACGTAGACCCTAATAGTGCACTTAATCCAGGCCTTGTTTATGATGCCACAGCACAAGACTATGCGAATCTTCTCTGTTCCATGAACTTCACAAAAAGTCAAATCAAGACAATCACAAGAGCCAGCTACAGCTGCATGAACAAGTCTTCTGATTTAAATTATCCATCATTTATTACCTTGTACACTAATCAGACTAGTAGTCGAACATCATATCAGACATTTTACAGGACAGTCACCAATGTTGGAGATGCAGCAGCCATTTACAAGGTCAAGGTGATGGCGCCAAAGGGTTCAGTTGTAACGGTTTTGCCAGATACATTGGTGTTTCAGAAGAAGTACGAGAAGAAGAGCTACACTATGACTATAAATTTTAAAGCTGTGACTCCTACTGTTACATTTGGTTCACTTGTTTGGATTGAGAAGAACTCTAAGAACACGGTTAGGAGTCCTATTGTTATATCGCCTGCAGTAGATATGTGGTAATCCACAGCTGAAACTTGAATTTTATCAGAATAAAATTTAAAAGGTACATGTTCTTTATTCTCTGTCAATATGTCAATTCGTTGATTGTAAAGCTGGAGAATCATTCAATTAGATGAAAAAATAATACCGAAAAAATGCTTAATATCTTCATTTAGAGAAATGCAGACAAAAAAACTACAATTTAGGAGAAGAACTGAGCTAATTTTCTTTTTCTGCAATGACTGTTGCTCAAATGTGCATCCTCCGTAATGCAAACAAGAAATATGCGAATGGTTGCATCTGTTTGTGATATGCAAATAATTTGTATAGACAGACACGAAATCATCTTCTTTCATTAGTCGCGTTTAATCATCTACTGATATATAAATATTCATAAACTATAATTTGGCTCATAATTTAACAAAGGAATCTATATTATCACAAAATTCTCTAACCTACCATTAATAAAATAAAAGAGAATGATTAAAATTGTGAAAGAAAGAGTCAAGTATCATATCTCGTTAGCTTCTTCATCCTTACATTGTATGGATAGGACTGAGGATGATTTGTGACCAAACACAATAAAAATATATAATTCGCACCTTTATATCTAACGCGTTCTATCTAAAAGCCAAACAGCTTTACATGTTTATTCTTGAACGAGGTTTCTCTGAACACAACTGTCATTATAACTTATAAGTGCAACGCTTAGAGTTTCCAATTACTCTGGTGCATGTTAATGACTGCGATCGAAACGACTGCCACTTGTGCCATGGTTTCTGAATTATTGTCACGCGTGGTACCATCGAAATGTTTGCACATGTTTATACATTAATTAATACATATAAATATGAAAAATAAAAGCACTTTTTATCTTATGGTGTTTCTGAATACTAGGATAAAAAGTGATTTGCCTTTTGATCATACTGCCATTTTGTTCCACGATGCATGGACCAAATTACTCTAATTTGATAGCTTCATATCTTGATCGACAACAAAAAGGTTCAAAATTTCAAATTGTACAACAATCACTACTAGAAAAACTGGATTAGACATCAGTTAAAAACTGATGTCTGTAGAAATTGAAACCGATGTCTTCGTGGACGATGTTAAAACTCCTGCTTTTTAACATCGGTTTATAACCAATGTGTAAGATTACATACCACATCGTTTTCTTATAACAAACTGATGTCTATAATTGTCATTAACATCAGTTACTTATTTACAAACTGATGTAATAGTTTTAGATTAACATCAGTTTCTTGTTTTCAAACTGATATAATAGTTTTAGATTAACATCTGTTTCTTATTTTCAAACTGATGTAATAGTTCTAGATTAACATCAGTTTCTTATTTTCAAACTGATGTAATAGTTCTTGATTAACATCAGTTTCTTATTTTCAAAATGATATAATACCTTTATGTTAACATCAGTTTCCTATTTTCAAACTGATGTCATAACTTTATGTTAACATCAGTTTCTTAGTTTCAAAATGATGTAATAGCTTTAAGTTAACATCAGTTTCCTATTTTCAAACTGATGTCATAACTTTGTCTAGACATCAGTTTCCTGTATAAAATGATGTTTGATTACCTATTTAACCATTCACATACAACATGCACGCCAAAAAAAGTTACCAAACCAATAAGAAACTACCAAATTTAATTACTCTAACATATCAATTCTACATCCATCCAATCTAACTATAGATCCATCCATCCAATCCAACTACACAAACATACATATAATCCAAACATCAAGTACTAGCTAATACATCCATGCATCTATTTGACTACAATCAAAATAATATAACTGAGAGTAGTGTAACCCAACTACATGATGGCTTGTATATAATCAAGTGTCTCCCAGCGAACGACATCAAGTTCCTCCCTTTTGTAAGTCCTGCGAGTCTTAGAGCTCCACTGTAAATATATAACACAAACAAATCAGCAATTTGAAACCTACTATAAAAGAGATATTTTGCTTAAAAGCTGCTCAAGTTCAAACAAAAATGCCTTAATTAACACGTGAAAGTAGTGCAAAAATGCCTTATTGTTAATTTTGACATTGTTTTGTTTTTGACAGTTTGATTTAAATATTATTGTTAATTATTGCATCTCTAACAATAAACATATAGAAAAATACCTTGTTTAAAAGCTTCATCTCCTCGTCCTCAATTATATCTTTTATATATCGCATTACTACATACCCACATTCTGTACCACCTGGTTGTTTAGGACATCCCTATATATTCCGGAAAATTATTGACAATTAATCAGTCCAGAAAATAATAATAGACAAAATAAAAAAGTAACTACATCAACTAAATACTTACTGCAAGATTTGTAATTTTGGGATTCTTATTTACTCGTCCCTCCTGAGCATTATAAGATCTCACTGCTCTGTAGAATTTAATTTACAAATACGGTGTCAATTATATATATATATATATATACATATATAAGTATATATTAAAATAAAGGTAAAAATTACCGCATTAATGCCATGTCTAGTGCCTCAGGATGTGGATGATGAGGTAATGGATCGAGGATGTAAATTTCAGATTCCCATATCACGATCAAAATCCAATGTGTACTATTTTTATTATATATAAATCATAGTGAGAATATAAAAAATTACACATGATGAGGTCCAACTAATATATTTATTAAATAATTGCAACATTTGCATAAAAAAAAGAGTCATACTCGTAATTGTAAGGCATCAAGTTCATCCGAAGAACTCCATCTTTCAGCCTTTGCACAACATAGGCATTAAAATCATCATTGAGCTTATATGTAGATGGATGGAGAAATGCAAACAACCCCGATAAATCTCTCTCTAGCGTATCCCAAAGCACAGAATACATATACCTAAAAATATAAATAAAATATATACATTGAGTAAATCATTACGAAATAGAATGAGACAAGAATCAGAAAAAAATAATAAAAAACTTACGCCATATATGTCGATATGACACACTGCCCAATCATTTCAAAGTTTAACAACGAAAGTATACTATCGTGCAATAGAAATATTGTTCTTTCAATTCCAAAGACCTCAACATCACACGGAATCTGTATCGAGTCTCCACTTTCTTTCATCACTGTTGTAGCATATTTTTACAACACCCTAAAGCGAGGAGGCACATCATTTTTCGGCTTCGCAGAATTAAAAAGGGCATTCACTCTCCGCACCTCACCAGGCACCTTTTTTCACCCACTTCTGGAGCTAAATCAGGCCTAACCCCCATTTCCATCATATCACGACGAGATGCCTCACTATCTTTCGACTTGAACTTTAAATTTAGTAACGTCCCAATTAGACTATCGCACACATTTTTTTCGATATGCATAACATCGAGACAGTGCCTAACATAATGGAACTTCCAGTATTCTAACTCAAAAAATACTGACTTCTTCTTCTAAGAACAGTCCACCTTCTTTGACTTCTTTACTTCCTTTCCAAAAGCAAATTTAATTTTTTCTTGCTGCGCTAAGACCTCTTGTCCAGAAAGGGGTTGCCTTGCTTGACCAAACTCTTGTTCACCGTTAAAGGCTGCCTTCTTCCTCCTATATGGGTGATGCCTAGGCAAATACCGACGATGACCTTGGTAACATATTTTCCTACTATGAGGTAAATATTTACCTATGGTATCATCTCCACATACTGGACAGCCGAAATAACCCTTATTGACACACCCAGACAAATTTCCATACGCCGTGAAGTCATTTATTGTCCATAACAGAACTGCCCTTAAAGTGAAAAAAGATTTAGTGTTGGCATCGTATATATTCGGTTCACCTTCTTCCCAAAGCTTCTTCAAATCGTCAACCAATGGTTGTAAGAAGACGTCAAGGTTGTTACCTGGTTCATGTGGACCAGAGACTAATATACTTAACATCATAAACTTCCTCTTCATACATAACCACGGAGGAAGATTATATGTTACCAATACTACCGGCCAAACGCTATACCGATTTGTTAGACCATTATTGTGAGGGTTTATACCATCTGCTGCCAAACCTAATCGAAGATTTCTTGGCTCATTGCCGAAAATAGGCCACCGGTAATCGATATTCCGCCAAGAAGGAGAATCGGCAGGATGGCGCATCTGGCCATCATTAATTTTTTGGTTGAAATGCCAAGTCATCAATTCAGCTATCGAAGGAGATTTAAACATTCGTTTAAATCTCGGAATGATCGGAAAGTACCACATAACTTTGGCCGGAATGTTAGCCCTTACTTTACCATCCTTCCCGAGCTTCCAGTGAGATAGACGGCACTTTGGACACTTTGAAGCAGTCTCATTTGCACCCCTATACAAAATACATTCATTCGGACATGCGTGGATTTTTATATACTCAAGGCCTAAATTTGATAGAGTTTTCTTTGCTTCGTATGCATTAACAGGCAACGCATGATTTTCAGGAAGGAAGGAGCCAACTATAGAGAGCAGATCACTAAAGGAGCTATCACTAATACCAAATCTCGCTTTCCAATTATGCAATTTCAACATTGAATCTAACTTAGTGCAGTCACTACCCTCAAATAGAGGTTGTTGAGCATCAGCCACAAACCTCTTGAACTCATGTGAGTCTTTATCATAATCATCACCTCCCAAATTACCCCCCGGATTATGATATGCTGCTTCACAAACCTCAGCGGCTTCTGATGCAATTTCAAAGGCAGCTTTAAATGAAGCTGCATTTTGCTCCTCTTCGTCAGGGGGCAATGTCACACTACCAACAGTATTAGCTCCGTGCCAAATCCAGTCAATATACCCTAGGCTGAAACCGTTTTCATAGAGATGACCCCTAATTATTTTAACTGAAAATTTCTTGAAATTTACGCATTTGGAGCAGGGGCAAGGTATTTTCTTCGGATTCTTACAATTTTGTTCAGCATAAATCAGGAATTTTTCAACGCCGATTTCATAATCCAACGAATCCCTATCTTTCGAAATCCATTCTTTATCCATATTCCAAACTAGGTACAAGATACCTAATTGTCATTTCAAATAATAAATTTCAAGTGACACACAATATCAAAAGCATACACATTTACTTAATTTATTTGAATGTTACCTATCTCATACAAACATATAATCCATTATCACATTTCAAAAAAGGAATGAAATTTAAGAAATTTAGCTGCATTACTGGCCTACTTTTGCACAATAGCTGTAAACTAGTCCTTCTAGATTAACTGCATTACTGGCCTACTATAAAATGTGAATAATACTATGACATACTATTGTATTTCAGCATGCTTTCAATATAATGAATACCAGCACGGAATATAGAGACAGGCAGCCAACTCAAGTCAAACAACTGTATATAAGCCCAATTAAAAAGATAAAATCAAACACAAACATTAATAACCCCAATTAAAAAGTTAGGGTTTCAATCCCCAATTAAAGCCCTAATTAATCAAACAAAAATACTAAAACATATTCAATGTCTAATTCAAAATCTAGGGTTTCAGTCTACAATTAAGTAGTGATGAAACATTACCTTTAATCCTCTATTTTCAGCTTCAACCCCAACCTTAGAGACGGGTTCAACCCCAATCTTGTTCTGTTTCAGTCTACAAGATCTTGTTCTCGCAGTTTCGAGCAGCTGAGTTTCGAGCAGTTTCGAGCAGCTGAGCAGTTAATTACACCTCTGCCTTCGAAGAATGAGATAGATGTTTCGCAGTTTCGAGCAGCTAGGGTTTCGAGAAGAGACGGGTGCAGCTTCGAGAAGAGAAGAATGAGATAGATGTTTTGTTTTTATGTTTTAATCTTTTAATGTTTTAAGGGAAATAGGGATAAAAGAGAGGGAGTACTTACAATTTTCTTAAGTGGCCAGCTGGGGGAAATATTTGCAAAGGCGGGGGGGGGGGGGGGGGGGGGGGAATATTTGCAAAGGCGGGGGAAAAGGAACTATAGAGCGGGAATTTTTTTTTTTTGGAAACACCTTTCACATCGGTTAGTGCAATAACTGATGTTAAAAATATATAAAAGACATCAGTTGTCAAAAAATGATGTAATAAATAGCATTGACATCGGTTTCAATTCTAACCGATGTTAAAGGCGTGATGTCTATTCTCTTTTTTCTAGTAGTGAATATATCAAATTATCAACCGTGTAATGACTTCTGCTGTTCTTTTGTTTGTTCCGATAGTCATTTAGCAGCAGAGATTTTGATATTCACACACTTCTGTTCTGTCGATACTTAACATTTATAATCTCTTATTATCAGGTAGAGTTAGATTAATGCTGGAACCAGCAGTGCTCCAAAGTCTGTAAAAATCATTGTTTTCTTATAAATACATTTTGTACCGATTACTTTTAGAAAAGAAAAATGGCATACGTGCATTATGTTTTTTATTTCCTATTCACCCATACTCTCATTTTAAGAGTCCACAAAGCTCCATTATTTCTTTGCCCTCTGACAGTGGTTGATCATAAAAAATCTTCCTTGTAGACCTTCTTATCACAAAGGAGGGTCCCCAAGTCTTTCCAAAATTCTTTGAAGAATACATCATGCACAAAAACAAGTTGAAATATGGAAGTAAAGATTACTTATTAATATTGCATTTCCATGCTTATACTCCATTATATAAGCATCCATCGACTCAAGTTTAAACAGTATCCCACTTCAATTTTTAAACACTTAAATTAGACCATGGCTGCACAAATCCATTTCCATGTCTGCTTTCTCTTGATAACAATTTCACAGTTCATATTCACTTCATTAGCTCATGGAACAAATTCTTACATTGTTCATATGGACTTGTCAGCCATGCCTAAAGCCTATTCTAACCACCACAGCTGGTACCTGGCCACCCTTGACTCCATAACCGACGACACAAAAATTACCACAACCACAACTCCCTCATCCTCAAAAATTATCTACACTTACACTAATGCCATGCATGGTTTTAGTGCAATTCTTTCTGATTCCGAGCTCGAATCTATCAAAAGCTCACCAGGCTATGTTTCTTCCTTTAGAGATGTACCTGTGAAACTTGACACAACTCATTCCTTCAAGTTCCTCGGCCTCAACTCCAATAATGGTGCATGGCCTGAATCCGAGTATGGCAAAGATGTCATCATAGGCATAGTTGACACTGGGGTTTGGCCAGAGAGTAAGAGTTATAATGATTATGGAATGACACCTATTCCATCCAAATGGAAGGGGACATGTGAAATTGGTACACAGTTTAATTCCTCTTTGTGCAACAAGAAGCTTATTGGAGCTCGTTATTTTAATAAAGGCTTGCTAGCTAAGTATCCTAATCTTACCATAGCAATGAATTCTGCTCGCGACACTGATGGACATGGCACTCACACCTCCTCCACAGCTGCTGGAAACTATGTAGAAAATGCATCCTACTTCGGTTATGCCTACGGAACTGCTAGAGGCATGGCCCCAAATGCTCGAGTTGCCATGTATAAGGCCTTGTTTGATGAAGGCTCTGTCAGTTCCGATATTTTGGCTGCAATAGATCAGGCAATGGAAGATGGTGTGGATGTCTTATCATTATCTTTGGGATTAGATGGTGTGCCATTGTTTGAAGATCCAATTGCCATAGCTACATTTGCAGCCCTTGAGAAAGGCATATTTGTTTCAACATCAGCAGGCAATGAAGGGCCTTATATTGAGACACTACATAATGGCACACCATGGGTTTTAACTGTTGCAGCTGGTACAATAGACCGTGAATACCTTGCAAATATAAATCTTGGAAATGGAGTTACAATTATGGGCCAAACACTCTACCCGGGGAATTTAACATCCAGCCAAGACTTCCCACTTATTTTCATGGGTGCATGTGACAACGAGACAGAACTTAAGAAGGTTGGGCTAAAAATTGTAGTGTGCCAAGATAAGAATGATACACTCGGTGAGCAAGTTTATGCTTGTCTTAATGCAAATGTTTCTGCTGGTATTTTCATGACAAATACCTCAGACTATGGGTTCTTTCTTCAGAGTTCTTTTCCAGCTCTTTTCTTAAATCTCCAAGATGGTGTAGTAATTCTGAATTACATCAACACAAATGAGAATGCAAAAGCAAGCTTTGAATTTCAAAAAACTATTTTGGGTACAAAAGTAGCACCTAAAGTAGCAGCCTATAGTTCAAGAGGACCATCGGTTAGCTGTCCATTTGTATTAAAACCTGACATAATGGGACCTGGTGACCTTGTCTTAGCTTCATGGCCTAGAAATGTGGTAGCCACTCAGATTGGTTCAGCTGATTATTTTAGTGACTTCAATCTCTTATCTGGTACATCAATGTCATGTCCACATGTGTCAGGGCTTGCAGCACTGCTCAAAGGAGCTCACCGCGAATGGAGCCCTGCAGCAATCCGGTCTGCGATGATGACAACAGCTGACTTTTTGGACAATACAAACACCCCAATCCAAGATATTGGATTGGAAAAACCAGCCACTCCGTTCGCCATTGGAGCTGGCCATGTCAATCCAAACAAGGCAATGGAGCCGGGGCTCATTTATGATGTAA
The DNA here is from genome assembly GCA_028671895.1 of Oenanthe sinensis. Lineage (NCBI taxonomy): Eukaryota > Viridiplantae > Streptophyta > Magnoliopsida > Apiales > Apiaceae > Oenanthe > Oenanthe sinensis. Next base: position 2,612,972 of record CM053803.1, on the reverse strand, counting down.
AAGCAGTGGATTACATCAATCTGCTTTGTGGACTGAATTATACCAGCAAGCAAATACAAACTGTTACCAGGTCAGGTTCACATAACTGTTCCCATCCATCACTTGACCTCAATTACCCTTCTTTCGTTGCATACTTTGATGAAAGTGATGCAGCTTCGGGTGATCTGACTCTGCAAGAATTTCAAAGGACAGTGACCAATGTTGGAGATGAAACATCAGTCTATGAAGCGAAAATAACACCCATGGATGGCTTGGAAGTCAGTGCTATACCTGATAAATTAATTTTTAAAGAAAAATATGAGAAGCAAAGCTACAAATTGAGTATACATGGTCCACGAATGCTGAAAAGTAGAATCATTCACGGTTCTATCAGTTGGATCCAGCTTGGAGGTAAATATGTTGTCAGGAGTCCTATTTTGGTTACGAATCTCAGCTCGGCTATATTGCCAGGGGAAAACTAACCTGTCTTTTGTACTTAGTTTTTACCATGTAACGGCTACCAGTTACTAATTATATGAATAAACATTACACAATGATTCCCATTTGAGATCCTAGCCTTTTGCAAATGTTATATGTAATAGAACAAAACATAATAGTATGATTCATAATATAATTTCCAAGTCAAGAAACTGTTCAGTGACAAACTTTTCTAGACTCAATTATATATACAGAGAATCTTATGCGCATGTTATTATGACCTAAAGTGTCTTGGCAATAAAAATCACATTATTTATCAAGATGACGTACAATCATATTATTATATACATTAGTTATGGTATCAGAAAGACAAAATTTGTAGGACATGCAGGTACAGCTTATCTTGCAGAAGTTACAGTGATATATATGTATATGTGACTTGTTTTTACATGATTAGAAGAAAAATTCTCCTACAGTCCACATGGGAAAGGATTGTACAAAATTTTTAACCAAGGGATAGTGTTGAAGACAACTTTAAACTGGAGAAGTATTTTTTATTTTACTAGTCATGCAGTTGTTTTTAGATTTTTGTATATTATAATTACTCGATCTATATTATAATATCTTAGCGTGATCCATGAGGAGTTGAATTTCTACGACTTGGGGATGAATATGAGACGTATTTAGTGCAAGAACTTGATTGATTCCATGAGATTCAAACTGTCAAAGGCTGATGTTTTCTTAAGAGTACAGACAATTATTTATGCAATTATTATTATAAGTTGTACTTGTTTATTTGAGTTCGTTATATCGCACTGAAATTTATCTATATTTCATACCCAACACTTTGAATATGAGTTGTGATTACCTGTCCTAGAATCATGCAGGATTGTTGAAGATGTGCATTATAAATTTATAATCGACTCTTTATGTCATGTCCGGTGATTACGTATCCATCTGGTTGAAGCCACCCCTGAATCTGAGAAGCAAGCTAGGTAATCACAATCTGAGAATAATAGAAAAAATGACAAGTGAGAGTTCAAATTTGAAATCTCTAGTGCAAGCTACTAAATAAATTTTTTATCAACAACGCTCGCGTAATTACAACGTCCCTGATTGAGATACAGAGGGTCCGAATATTTCGTTCTTAACATCTCAAAAGTTGGAATCTGAGGTTTATGAATATTCTAAACTTTCCTTTATCTTGCATTCTTGTTATAATCACCAAGCATAATGTGGCCACACTTCCTCATTCAATTCCATTTCGATGTTACGTGTGAGATGGGAAACAACCGGCTACTAAAAGCTGTGATGTAAAATGTATATGCCAAACTCGTGAAGTAGGGTCTGAGAAGGGTTTGATGTATGACGCTTGTGGAATATGGGGAGGTTTAGATATCTGAATCAAACATATATCATATATCATATATATATATATATATATATATATATATCATATATGTGTGAATCTTATACAAGTATAACGGTGGCTTTGGTAGGGTCGTTCCTCTACTTTTCAAAGAAACGAGTGTTTTTCTTCTTGTGAAATAACAGTAACGAATAAAGATAAAAATGACCGGGAATGGCAATAACAGCACTTTGCCTCACATGGGAATTAGAAAAGGTGGCAGAAGCATGGAGTAGAAGTTAAATAAGAACCAAACCATATAGTCATATACATACTAGTATTTATGCCCACGGTGCTGGGCGATACCATTTTTTCTTTATATATTAATTATATGAATGGATTTTAAATAGAATATAGATAAAATTTTGATAAATTGTTGTGTATACTAATTTTTCCAATTTATTTTTAAAAGTATACACGTTCCATCAAACTATATTCTAAATATATGGTTTTTTTTAATTTCTTTTGTTACATTTACGTATTTCTCACTGTCATCTTCCTTTTGAATTTTTATTTTATTTATTTCGTTAGTATTTTTTCCGTTAATAATGACTACTTCTTCGATAAAGATCTCTTAAAATTAACGATATCATCTTCTATATGATGAATTCTTTATTCGACTATGAAACAACAACACTATCATACAATTAATAAATTCTGATATGTTGATGTCATTATTTATTCAATTACAGTGATTTTGATTCAATCTCAACAATGTTGATGACGTTAATTTAATCTGGATATAGTCAAAAATAAAAACAAAATTGATACTTTTAGAATATATAGGGATTTTATGACAATTTTGTCATTATAGGTGATGTGAATGTGAACTATCTTTTAGAGAAGTGCTGTAACCGTTTGATTTGATAAATATGGAAGATGAAGTACGATTGATTGATTTATGTTGATATTAGTTGCAAATATAAGTTATTATATTTTGGTGAAATGTATATCAAATATTTGATAAAATGTTCCCATAAAAATATTAAATTGCAGATAGTTGATTATGATTTTTTAGATAGTTACATTGGGTTGGTATGTTACGTGATTCACCAAATAATTTTGCTAATATATATATAATGCATAATGTTATTATTATATTTCAAAATTAGTGAAAAATATAATATTTTTATTAATAAAAATAAATTTTAACTTCTTAAAACTAAAATTTAATATTTTATAAGAACACTTCTCGGCACCACCTTTGACGTCACCTCCAACCTTACATTTCAAGAAGGAACATAAATTTTTTCATGGAATGTCCATCGTAAGTCACATTCCTATAAAAACTGGTTTGCAATATAACATTATATAACATCTCTTACACTAAAATTAATTAAATAGTATAATTCTTGTGTTATATCTTAGATAATAAAAATCTATCAACAAATTTATTGTACATATAATTTACTTCAAGTGCATTCTTAATGTCACGTCAAGGGAATAGCAAAAATGAATTTATTTTTGATGTTATACAATATCATATTATAACATTCTATTGTTGTATATAGTATTTTTATAGTTCTTTTTTTTTTCACAGGTCTAAAATATTATATATTAATTTTTTGTTATTAATTTATTTTAAAAATTATAGTATTATATTTTTTTTTACTATTTTGATAAACGATAAGATACAGAATTTTTTATATATGTTTGTGAGTTTAATATATCTTTATATATTTTTTCTATGCGTTTAAAAATATTTAAGTTTAGATATTCTCTTTAAATTAATTTTAAATTATTTTAATGTATTAATTTATATAATTTTTAAACAATTATATTTTATTATATGAAACTTTAAAATTGTTATAATATTTGTTAAATAATATGAGTGTTGTAGAAGAGGGGGTTTAATACAACTTACAAAATAATTATTTTTCTTATTAACAACAAATAAGACAGTAACACTAGTAAGTATGAAATGCAGACAAACTTAAGCAAGCATATGAAGACAAGTGTTTAATTTCAAAAATTAATTTTATTATTTTTTATTTGCTAAAATTGATTGGAAAATAATTACAGCTACAAAGAAATAAGAAACTATGCTTTTATGGTTCAACCTTGGCTTCATTCCATTTGTGGATAAAGTTGTGCTGAGATGACAGAAATATTTGACTCCTGGTGCACACCTTGTCTTTTTGCTTGTCTTCTCCCAAGTTGCAGTAGTAGGCTTGACAGACTAGATAGTAATGTCTAAATCATTCTTTGTGTTTTTACTATCTAATCTGTTACTTGGAACAGACTGTTAGTTTCACTAAAAGTATATTGTCAACTTCTAGCTCCACTATGGTGGCAGTATCTTTGGCTCCGCACACTTTGCTGTCAAGCCTCGATAGATCCTTGAACTTTATTGTTTCCAAAGCCGCTGTCAACTATCCCCGCTAAACGTACTGCAGTAAAACTTGCTGTCTGTGAATCTTCATTCTCCGCCAAATTTACTTTCATTGAAATAATTGCTATCGTCTATTTCTTTGTGTTGTCATTGAATATGTTGTCGTAGGCTTCAGTTGTAGAATGTTACTATCAAAGTCTTGACTCATGCTGTGCCTGAACACTTTGTGAACTTCTAATTCATGGATCATGTTATTGTATTTGTACAAGACAGTAACTATTGAGACTTACTTTCACCTACTTGTCTTTTAAACATATTGTTACAATTGACAACTAAACATACTGTCAATATACATATGACAGTACATTTTACTTAGTTAATTTTTAATTAATCTAAGTAACTTCTAGTTGATTACAATGTTAGCACCACAATCTCTAACAATCTCCCCCAATTTATTTTTATGTAAAATAAAGACAAATTCAAAGTAAATTGCAGATGCTAACTCAACTAACATAATTGAAGTGTTTGTACAAAAAACAAATATTCAGGAAAAATTACAAGTACAAACTTCTCAAGCTAACACTCCTCTAGACTGAACAAATTTTTAAATTCTGCTTGAGCTTCCCTTGCTTTGAGTCTTCTTTACTTTCAGAACTTCAAATAAAAGTTCCAGATCCCTGACACTTGTCTTTTCTTCATCAGAGACAACATGATCAGCTACACTGTAACATCCCACATCGAATAGAATGTGTGTGTTTGAGCCCTTTATAAGGACAAGTTAATAACTAAGTATACCTAAAATTGCTAGCTTTTTATGGGCTGACCTGTGGTGGGTTGTTGGGCCTGGTATGCATTCAGTTATGGGCTTGGGTTGTTATAAATGGTATCAGAGCCATACCCGACCGGAAGTGCAAAGGCACTGCCCGGGTTCCGTAAGTTTGTCTGTGGGCTCGATGAGGACGTCGACCCAATAAGGTGGGGTGTTTGTAACATCCCACATAAAATAGAATGTGTGTGTTTGGGCCATTTATAAGGACAAATTAATAACTAATGTATACCTAAAATTGCTAGCTTTTTATGGGCTGACTTGTGGTGGGTTGTTGGGCCTGGTATGCATTCAGTTATGGACTTGAGTTGTTATATACACACTCTAGTACTTGGTTCACTTTTAAGAATGGAAAATCTCTTAAGTCCTTGAGTGAGTAGTAGGCTTCCACAGGACCTCTGGTTATGCACATAAATTTGGCTCCAAACAAGTTTTTTGAAACATTGGCAATGGACAAGAGTACACCTTGTTGTGTCTTTGTCTATTTTCCCAAGTTTCTTCATTATCCCTGAATCAATGATCTTTTCTGCAACCTTAATCAAATTAAATTCAGACACAATTGCTGAGTTTACTGTCATTCTTTTGATTCTCATCAGGATTTCTGTATTATGAATTTTGAAGTCCTCAACTCTGACCTCAACATTGTCAATCAGAATCCTTAAAGGATTTGTAGAGACTGATGATTGATATGAAGAGCTTCTTGAGTTTGTTTCATTGAATTGAGCAGCTTCATAATCCTTGGTGGCTTCAGCAATTTTCTTTTTGATATTATCCACATCTCTCTGAGCTTTATAAATCTTTTCATTTCCCTCATTTTCCTCCTTATCCCTCCTTTGTTTCTCAGCATCATCATTATCATCAAAGAAACTCAAAGCTTTTCTTTTTAAATCAAAAACTTCAAAGTTTGTCCCTCTAAATAATTGAGCTTCAACCAGTTCTGCAGTCTTTGGTTCTTTCTTTATTAACACCTTGAGCTCTTCAAAAGTGATAGTAATCAGCATCTCCACTAGTATTGTAGAAGATGATTCTGTCTGGATTTCTAAGAAGACATTTCTGATTTCTTTCATAGTCAACTTTCTTTGCAAACTCCAACTTCTTCTTTTTAGTGATCAAGCTTTGAATGATTGGGATAAGTTTATGTTCTTCAGGATATGGATATTTGGATAACTGTTCTTCTAACTTAGATAGTAAGTCAGTGTTTTTGTCCTGCAAGGAATCCATGCTCCAGAATTCTTTAGTTATAATATGAACTTCTTATAACTAAATTTTAATATTTAATAAATTAAATTCTCGTCGACATCTTCGGCGGCTCCTCGAATCTTACAATTTCAAAATTAATAAATTACACAATTGTAATTTCAACTTTACAATTTTTTGAATAAAATTTGACTTTAAATTTAATTTTCAATTAATTAACATATTATCATATATTGTTTTTTGTCAATAAAATATATTATCATATTAAATGACAGTAATTATGCAAAAGATGGAAGGTGGAGACAAAATATATAAATCTTTAAATAATTTAAATTTAAATTTTAGCAATAACTGAATTTTTAAATCGGGTCACATAGTGCATTATTTCAAAAGCTACTACATCATGGACATTTACATAGCTATCTTAGAAATCATTTTCTTCATAACACTATACTTTTTTGTGCATCTCTGGAACTTTTCCATGATTTCCTTTACATTGTAATTGTGTATGCCGCCATGATCGGTGATTCCTCTTTGACCCAAACTATTTTTTCTAAGAAACATTAGCACCACACCTTTCATGGGTGAACAAATACATTAGAAGTTTAATTAAAAATTAAAAAAAAAGTAAGTAGTTATATGTGTTACTCGTGTCGTATCTTTCATACCATTTAACTTATACGCGGTACTCATTTAATAATATGTTCCTTTTTTCACTATAAACTTCTATCGCATACCACATATAAGGATATCAATGGCAAATTAGTAGAATTATGTAAATAAAAAATAAAATAAACAATAATATTGGATAAAGTAATATAAGAATGACTTGCACCACAAAATTAAATGTATGTATGTGTGTGCTTGGATGCAATTTCATTTTTCATGGAAGCTTAAGGATACAAATTGGAGTTTAGGACATTATCTAATATAATGTCCCAAGACTCATTACTTGGAAGTGAACAATGACATTATCTAATATAACTTCTTTAAAGTGAAGAATCTAAGCAATCATCGGCAAGAAATATAGAGTTTTGTTCCATCATATATAGTACGAGAAGCTACAAATTTCATCAAAACGAACTCCATCTAAATATTTCTTACCTCCAGATTTCATACCATAAAATAAAATATCAGAATAATTACCACATTCTTGGCAGCAAGAAGTACTTCTAGTGGTTGGTCAGTTATGAATTTGTAGAATATATACATTACACGCTAGCTACTACAAACATTAATATAATATCAGGTTCAACCTGTAATAAAGAAGAACGAAAAGATAAGTACAGTCACATAATCTCCAAGATATGACGCACATTATAATGATAAATAAGATCAAAAGTATAATTATAAAGTCTCGTCTTATATTCAATCTAATATATATAAATCAAAATTCAATCATCAACTTAATAAACCTTAAACAAGATTTCAACCTACTTAAACAAAACTTTCTAAACAATTCATCTACAATAATAATCTATAGACAATATCAAAGTTAAAACATATAACATACATTATATAATTTCCAACAACTTGCTTCATTCGGGATATACAAATTAGTATATATTACATAAATAAGAGTTCCATTGCATATCGATTTGAAACAAACGTACCTTAATTATTATTCCATGAAAGATATGCACTTTAAAATCTTCTTCTCGTATTCATCAATCAATTCATATGAAAAATTCAAACTGTAAAACAATTAGGAGAAATAACATATTAGCTTTCAAGAATCATAAACCAATAAATCGCATAATCAACAAATTCATTGGTGCATTATATCAAAAAGTTCGTGCAAGATGTACAAAAATCATAAGAAATATGAAATTAAGAACAATATGAGAGAGAGAGAGAGAAGAGATTATGAGAATATTTGAATTTTGAATAGGAAGTAAAAGACTCCGATTAAATCTATTCAAATTTTGAATTTGAATTATCAGAGAAGATAATGAATTTTTTTCTGATTCTGAAGAAGGAAGAGGCGGACCGGGAGTGCTCCAAGTTGGATGAGAGACTATGACTCTATGAGACCGGGGAAGGTTTATCCGAAGATGATCATGTGAATCTGTTCATTTAAGCCAGTGCTGGTCCAATCTATTTCAATGAAGCCATTAAAAGCAATAAATGGAGAGATCCACGGACTCTGAGATAAAATCTATCATGGAAGACAATACATGAACGCTCACAGTCTTACCAAAAGGAGCCACATCAATTGGAGTTAAATGAGTTTTCAGAACTAAGAGGAATGGATTGGATGAGAGTGCATGCTTAGTGGAAAAGGGCTATGCACAAGAGTATGGAGTAGATTATTCAGAAGTATGTGCACCAGTAGCTCGAATTGACACTGTAAGAATGATCGTAGCACTTGCAGCACAAAAGGGATGAAACATCTAGTAGCTTGATGTTAAATCTACATTGCTTTCTGGAGAGTTAAATGAAGAAGTTTTTGCTGAACAACCGAAGGTTATGTCAAGAAGGATGATGCTCACAAAGTTTACAGGTTTTTAAAGGCATTATATGATTTAAACCAAGCTCTAGGCTCCTAGAGCTTGGTTTACTTGTATTGAATCATTTTTTCTAAAGGAAGGATTCGGGAAAAGCCACAACGAGCAAACTCTCTTAAGCAAAATTAAGAAAGTAAGTAAATTTCTTATTGTTAGTTGTCTGTTGATTGAGTTTGATACAAGTGACCAAGGGAAATTTGGAATTTAAGAATGCAATGCAGTACACAATCCTAGAGTTCCAGGTTACAAGATGATAAAAGATGAAAATGGAACTCAAGTAAATTCAACATATTTTAAGCAGATTGTAGGGAGCCTAATGTATCTAACAGCTACACATCCAGAATTGAAGTTTGTTTTGAGTTTAATTAGTAGGTTTGTTGATGCTAATTTTCGGCACGGACAAATTAATATTTATATTCGGGTATTCGTATAGAGCTATAGAATTTAATTATTCGTATAGAGCTATAGAATTAGGGATTAAATGTCATGACAATTTTAAGGAGAAAATTAGGGTTTATGTTATTTGGGATTGAGTTTAAGGGAATTAATTCTAAAAAATAATAGAATTTCAGGTCCCTTCTCTAGGCGTCTACGTATTTTTATATAGTAATCAAGCTCACATAGTTCTTTTAAGGAGATACTAGTTGATGTCCCGTGCCGATGAAATTTTTTAGTTTTTTAATATTTTTATTTTAATATTTATTTTATGATTTAAATTTATTTTTATTTGTATAATAATAATTTAAACTTTATTTAATATTATATATATATAATTTATTTTTATTTATATTTTAATAAGATAATATTTGTGTATTTTGTATAAAGATGTATTTTAGTTATAAGATTAATATTTTATGATTTTATTTCTAATTTGGTTATTATAATATAGTATAGATTACCTTTTTATAAAATATTTAGGTCAATACTATTTTTTTAGGAGCACATCACCCTTACATGGTAATTTCTTCCTTTATTATGTTTCCAGTTATATTGAATTTCTCGGTATTAAAGATTATTATCTATCGAGCCTCTTTTAATTTTTTAATATAAAATCGGGTTTATATCTAGTATCAACAAGGTTCATGCTTGATCCTACCGTGCTTCAATTTCTTTCCTTGAAGTAGTGGTGGGTCGTATAAGAACGTAGGTCAAGTGGTTATGTATTTATCACGAGTTAGGCTGCAGTTTCATGGTCTTCAATGAAATAACCCATCTTTACTCTTTCTATGGATGGAGCTGAATTTGTGGCTGTTAGAAAAATATTTGTAGAAAATAGTTACATATATATTTTATGACTATTAAAATCTGAAAATCAGAACATGTGTATCGGTATTTTTTCTGGGATGAGTCACGGATCTCGCTCTCTTTAAAACGTTTCACGGTTATGTCCAAATATGCAAGACAATCCGTCCCTAGAATAAAACAGCCCAGAATATTTCCTTACGATAACTCTTTGCACTAAGAAATTACCGGTCGAACTACACACCTTTAATAACTGCTAAAATAATAATAATAATAATAATAATAATAATAATAATAATAGAGGAAGGTGTACAAGTGTATGGATATGTATATGGGTGACTGAGAAGAAAAGAAAAGTGGAGAACTCTTAGAAAAAGCACACCATGATCAGACTCTATATGCTATTTTTTGAACTCAATATTTTGGTTTTTGGTGTTGTGTGAAATGTAAAAACTTAGCTTCTATTTATAGGCCAAAGGAGCCTAAAAATTAAATGAGGCAGTAAATGAAATGCACAAGACAAGCCTCCTACCAAGTTTGTTAGCATTAAAATTATCATTATACATTGAACTTGGACAAGAAATTTGAAATGAAAATCTCACCCATTTGATTTGAAAATAAATAATTAAAAAATCATTTTTTTAATTATTATTTAAAATAATTCACACAAAAATTCAACAGTGGCAGCAGACTTGCGTGACAATTATGATCAAGCCGCTTAAGTTAAATTATTTTTTTTAGAAGATGAGGGCCATAGTGCGACAACCCAAACCTACAACTTGATGAATATCGGATCCAACAATTCATCACAGGTTATATCAAGCCAAAATAAGTAACAATTTTGGTATATATTGTGGCCGTTTGAGGTTACTTAAACTTACAATAAGTTACTTATTTTCATTTTTTTTAATACATATTTTCATACTTTTTTTAAAGATAAATATTTATTTTAGAATTTTAAAACCAAATATCATCTTAAAACTAAAAAATAAGTTACTTATTTTCAGAAAAAATATATACATGCCTACTTTTTTCAAAAATAAGGACTTATTTTTAGAAAAAAACTTGGTCTAACACCTTCATTGACTTGTGCTTATAAAGATCTCTAACATACTCATTTTATTTGGTGTACCGCTTATCACCCATGCCACTGCCGGGTGTGTGTTATAAACTAAATGTCATTGACATTGAGTTTTAAAGCAGGGAATGTAAGGTTTTTTACATTCTATAGTTATAGTCACATTTGGATGCTATATCTAGTAAATATTTTTTTGAATCATTTACATTTGAGCTCTTACAAACTTAACATGGTATAATCAGGAATGACCTTGATTAAGGCCCTATTTGAGATTATTGTTGTTGAAAATTACTGTGATGTTAGGAAAATTAGATGATTGTTTGGTAATTTTTTTGATTTGTACATATTTTGAGATATAATATATAAAAATAATATTTTTAGGAGGTTTCATGATAAAACTTGTAGTTATTTCCTGTAAAAATTGAAAATCATCTTTTTCCAAAAGCATGGGGACATGTTTTCTCTAACGACAACTTTTAGGTTAAAAGTGTTTTTTCAAACAACAGTTTTTGAATTTTACCAAACACATATTATTGACAATTTTTTAGCAAAAAGCTTTTGTAATTGTGTGCAACAATAATACCAAACAGGGGCGACAAAATATTCGTTTCCAACTCCCTATATTTAAAGATTTTAGTTTAAACACTAAACATGTATGATTTGTGGGGTAATATGGGCCGTCACAAATTTTTGGTTAGGGTAATAGTTTCTCGTACAAATTGTGAATTAGTGTCTAATATATTGATTTGTACTTAAATAACTTTGCAATCATAATATTAGTATTTTCAAATAAAAATAAATATAAGATGAATTGGATAAATATAAAACTACCCTATCACTGCGTTTAATCGAATAATATTATGGAGTTATTCATTACCCTTTTCATTATCATGTATTTGTTTGATATATAAAAGCAAAGCAAGATATTGGAATAAACTAAAACCTAAAAGTTGAACTATTATGCACTTATTTTAAACCCATACTTTACCCCGAGTTTATAGTTATTTTTTGAGATATAGTTAGAGATGCACAAAAAATTCAAATTTGAAAAGTCCGTCCGATCTAATTTGGAAAAATATTTAGAAAAAATCTGATCCAAAAAAGCCTGATCTGGGAAAAAATCCGATCCCAAAAAAAATCTAAATTCAGGCATTATCTGGATAAAAATCCGGTCCAGCCCGATTTTAACCCGGTTTTTCCCGGATTTTGTTTGGATATTTTAAAAAATCTAGATAAAATTTTGAATATATTAAAATTTTATCTAGATTTATAAAAATATTGAATTAAATACCAAATAAAAGAATATTAAAAACACTTTTTAAAAATAATTATTTTTATTTATAAAATTAAAAAATATTAATATTTAAATATAAAAAAATCCGGTCTGGCCCGCCCGATCCGCGGACCTAAAACGAGCCAACTATTTTCCTTCAAAATCCAATTCTTTTAAATACATATTTTGCCGAACGCACAACATTCTTATTCATAACTTTCAGAACTTCTCCGAGAAACTGAACAGTATTAGAAACTAAAAATCTAAACGTATCAAAAGCTAACACATAAACCTATGTTAATTATGTCTACATGTCTAGCACTTTTGTCTCTACCGTTTTAGTTTTAGTCACCAGCTGACCAAATATAAAAATCTCATTACCAAATCTGCTTAAATGATAAATTCCGATGATATCAACACAAATATGTTTTTCTGGTAACCAATACATCAGCTGACCTAAGATTTGATCTAAAATGGGTGCCTCCTTCTTTTCCTAACCGAGGACTTGTAACGCAGTTTGTTGCCATTATATTTCTTATGCTTGTATAATTTTATGTGAAATATAATTTCAAATTACTTATAATTTTTTAAAAAAAATTAGAAAACTAAACTAAATATAAATAGAATGAGAGTTAAAATAGTTTGTTAGTATTTATGAGGTAAAAAATCTACAAAAATTGGTTTAAAAAAAACTAAAAAAATGTTTATAAAAACTAATCTAATGAGTTGAAAAAAATATTAAAAGAAAAAAGAAATTTAATTTGAGAAAATGTTATGCAAACCATTATTTTTTATATAATATAAAGTAAAATATATATATAACTAAAAAATATTTTATTTGATGGGAAATTATCCCAAAATACTACCTTTTTTAAAAAATTATTTAAAAAATATTATCCCTTATAAAAATAATTCTTAAAAAATTGCATATAAAAAGAAAAGTATTTTAGTTGCATTCAGTTACAAATTGTATATATAAAAAATTGTATTTCATTATTTTTAGTTGCAAACCGTATTTTTGTAAAAAAAATTAAAAGAGAGTAAAATCGTAAAAATAGTTTTAAAGAGTTATATTTTTGATAAATACTAAAACATAAAATTAAAGTGTAGATACATAAGGTACCTTTTTTTCATTTTCTTTTGAATAGGAATATCTCTAAACTCTAATGTAGCATAAAAACATTAAAAATGATGTAAAATTTATGTTATTTTGTATAAAACCAATTCCATATATATCGAATATTCATTTTTTTATATTTATATCAAATTTGATTGATTATAAAATTTCTAATATATATACACATACTTGTATTTATTAACAAAACATTTTTATTCTATATATTCATATATTCTACCAAAACAGATACTTTTTAAAAAACTTAGAAAAAATATATATTTTTATAAATGAAAATTTCTTTTTTTAATTTAATATTTCCTCTGTCCTAAATTAGTAATCACTTTTGATAAAAAAAAATTTATCCCATAATATATGTCCAATATCATACTTCCAACGTAATTTTATAAGTAAAATTTTAAAATAACCCTTAATTAGAGTATTGATATTTATACTAATAATTAATAAAATTAAATTATTATTCAAATTATGGTTCGAAACTATTTCAATCAATACAATTAAAAATGAAGGGCGGATGTTAAGTTTTTTAAAAGCTACTAAGCACACTGTTCCAGTTTCGTTTTACACAAATTTTCTAAAATATTAGGTTAACGAGCAAATATAAGACAGCTGTCGCAGATGCTCTGCATTATTTAGTGGCAGCAGAGCAGAGGAGAAACAATAACCTGTACATAAAAACACACAACCCAAAACCAAAATCAAGACATTCTATAACTCGAACCCCAAAATGCACACCAAAACCGATTCAGAGGCAACAAGCCTCTCCCCATCCTCCCCAGCACACTCCCCGAGACGCCCCGTCTACTACGTCCAAAGCCCATCTCGTGACTCCCACGACGGCGAAAAAACCGCCACCTCCTTCCACTCCACTCCCACCGCATCTCCACCACACTCCCACTCCTCCGTCGGCCACCACTCCCGTGACTCCTCCTCCACTCGCTTTTCGGGTTCTCTTAAACCCGGATCCGGTAAAATCACCCCACCATTAAAACCCGGGCACAAACAAATCGCGGTAATCGATGAAGAAGGCTATTATGATCATGAAGCTGATGATTCTAATAAAGGGGTGCCTCGCCGCTGTTACTTTATCATTTTTGTTTTAGGTTTCTTGGTTCTTTTCGGGTTGTTTTCGTTGGTTTTGTGGGGCGTTAGTAAATCACAGAAGCCTGAGATTACTGTTAAGGTTAGCTTGATGAATTGAATTTGATAAATGTGTAATGAGATGTGAAATTTATGGTGATTTAATTATATGAGATTTTGTTTTTTCATAGAGTATAAAGATGGAGACATTTGTGATTCAAGCTGGGTCGGATAATACTGGAGTTGCTACTGATATGGTGACAATGAATTCAACTGTGAAGCTCATTTTTCGCAATACTGCTTCGTTTTTCGGTGTTCATTTTGTTTCGACTCCGGTTGATCTGTCTTACTCTCAGATTACTCTTGCTTCCGGAGCTGTAAGTTTTGCCCAATACTTGTCCTATCATTCTCAATTTTGAAATTTTTATTTCCTTGTTTATAACTTATAAGTCACTTATCGGAAACAAATGGGGGCCTTAGAGCAAGTCCAACTCCAATAGTATCATAATTCATTCCCTATAAATATTATAAAATAATGACTCTTAGTAATTAGGAATACCAATTTTAGTGTCAACTCCAATAATAATCCATATTCTAATTCCTCATTATTATTATAATAATAAATTTGAATCTAACAGTGAGTGAAAAGAAGAAAAATGAGGGAAAAAGGAGAGAAGTGAATATTTTATTCATAAAAATAAAATAGGGGATGACTAGATGATATGAATACCTATTAATAGGACATGACTATTAAAATTTAGAATATCCTAGTGATTCCCTAGGACGTGGCTAGTGAAATTTAGAATATCTTAGTGATTTAGAGAATCACTAAGATATTGTTGGAGTGGTATTTTCTGTCATATTCCCTATTCTTGATCTTAGGAACCCATTTAGGGAAGAATTACTGGGATACTGTCAGAGTGGTATTTTCTGTCATATTCCCTATTCTTGTGCTTAGGAACTCATTTAGGAAAGAATCACTAGGATACTGTCCGAGTGGTATTTTCTGTCATATTCCCTATTCTTGAGCTTAGAAGCTCATTTAGGGAAGCGGTTGGACTTGTTCTTAGTCATACTTAGATATATTAGTTGAATATTTGTATTAACATGTTTATTTTTATATATAGTGAAACTAGTAGGTGTCATTCATTTGGCTTGACCTTAATCTTCCCACATTCTACTCGAGTTGGCTGAATTTTTGTATTAATGAGTTTATTTTTATATAAAGTGGAACTAGTAGGCTGTTATTCATTCGAATCTTCCCACATTCTACTTGAGCTGAAAGCCTGAATGAAATATGATACCGAATATACATTAGTGAACCAAATTTGTGTGGGACACTGGAAATGTTAGTTAGAATTTCCAATCAAATCCAAGAAAGTACTTACGAATTTAAGTAGAATATGATGGAATGTTAGTAGGTGGGGTAAGATTGATATGAGGATCGAAGGGCCATTAGGTTCTGCAATTTTCTATTTTGTTGTTGTACAAATTTTGTTCGGAACATTTAGTTCTTAAGTTCGATTAAATCCTATATCATTAGGGTTCAACTCAGTTTAACCTAATGTATTGTTTGAATCAATATGGTGGTACAGATCAAGAAGTTCTATCAATCTAGAAAAAGTAAGAGAACATTGATGATATCGGTGAACGGAAAGCGGATACCATTATATGGCAGTGGAGCAAACTTAAGCAGCAACACCACCGGGAGTCCAACCCTGCCTGTGGAGCTAAAATTGAGTATGGTGGTAAAATCAAAAGCTTATGTTCTTGGAAAATTGGTGAAACCAAAATTTAAGAAGAAAATCGAATGTTCAGTTGAGTATGATCCAAAAAAACATAACGCGCCCATTTCACTCAAGAACTCTTGTAGGTATAAGTAAAAGGGTCATTTTAGTGTGTGTCCATGAGTACACATTAGTCACTTGCTTTCATGGCGTTGAGGTGACTTCTTTCATGACACTTTTAAGGCTTTTTTGCGGGTAGTTTGGGCAAATGATGATTCCAGCTAAGGAGGTGTTGCTTTTGAGTTGACAGGCAGACGGTACAAGAACACCGTTGTAGAAAAAATGGCTGTATTTTAGTGGTGGTTTTATCAGTGACAACTCATAGTTTTCATATACATATTTTATATATTGTTCATTTGTTTGTGTGAAGTTGATTATCATTGTACTTAGTATGGGATAGTTAACACTAGTGGAGAGGTGTGTATTATTTTTTGATATTTTATAGAGTAGTATGTATGAATTAATATGACACTAGTTCCATATCATTATGTACTTATGGTTCATGACCATATTAAATATTCCTTTTTCTGTTTTAATTTTTATTAGTTAAATTAATTAAATTATATTAGTTAAAAAAATAAATTATAATTGAAAATTACATATATTATATAATTGAGAAAATTTAAAAATTAAATTATTAAAAAAACATATTTAATCTATTTTAAAATTTATTTTGTAATCTTTTAAAAATATAAAAATATAAATATAAATTTATAATTAAAATTTAATCAATTTGACCTTTAAACATCAAAAATAATTATTATTTCGAGGGGAGAATAATTTCATTCATATTTCATTTGTTGTAGCGGTATGTTCTCAAGTACTGTAGAAATGACTTTTATTCATTTGTGAGAAGTCTTTTTGTAGAAAATCTCCACGAACAATTATTTCTTTTTGACAAGATAATAGGGTTGGATGTAATAAGTTCAGGATGACAAGCATGTTGGCACCTCATACATTTTAATTTTTTTTGACACATATATGGATGAGACGGAAAAAATATAATTATATTCAAAATTTTATATTAAAAAAAATTAAAATAAATAAATTTTTAGTTAATATAAAATTTTAAATTTTATGATAAATTTATTTTTTGGTTAACTCCTTACTATTCTCATTTTTATATTTCTTTTATATCTTAATATATATGTCAAAAATAAAAATAACTATTATTTTAAAATTATTTTAATATATATATATATATATATATAATTAAATCGATTTTTATTTTGAAAGGGCGGAAGTAAAAAATAAAAATAATCATGTAAAGTTAATACAACCTGTAGAATTTGTTGAATCAACAACACAAAAAGAGAATTAATTTTCAGTCCATACAAAAATATGAGAGCTCAATAAGCCCAAGTCTAGAACCCAGATGATAAACAGCAACTACACAGACCGAGAAAGAACCAAATAAATAATAAATAACCTCTCTCTCTCTGTCGATCATTTCTCCCCCAAATATTTCACCCAAACCCCTCTCTTCATCTGTATCTATATCCTGTATCTACACATCGCCATGGCTATACCTCCTCACCAGTTTCAACAACAACAATCCGACACTTTCAGGTATATTTTTATTTTATTTCAACAAATCAATTTTAATTTTATCATTTTAAAACCCTAATTTTATTTCCTCACCAGAGACCTATACAACATCAACGGTCAGATTTCACCGCCGGTCAACTATTTCAACGGCCAGGACCACTCTCATCACCCCCCTTATATCCCCCCTCCTTGTATGTATCCATTAATTGCTTTATTTTTACATTTTCTATTTATATATATAATTGAAATTGTGTTGTTTAAGTTCATGTGGTAGGGTTAGCACCGGGTCCCGTGCCAACACCTGATGTAAGCAATGATTTACAATGGAATTACGGTTTCGAACCCGAGAAAAAGAGGCCTAAAGAGCAAGATTTCTTGGAAAATAATAATTCCCAGATTTCTTCTGTTGATTTCTTGCAACCTCGTTCGGTGTCTACTGGGCTAGGATTGTCTCTTGATAATGGTCGGTTGAACTCCTCGGGTGATTCTCCGTTGTTGGCTCTTATTGGTGATGATATTGAGCTTCACTTGCAGAGACATGATGCTGAGATTGATAAATATATCAAACTACAAGTTTGTTTCTATCTACAACTCTTTATCGTGATTGTGGATTTTGTGTTTTTGTTTCGTGTGTTTTTACTTGCTGATTGTTGTGCTTTGAAGTAATTCCTAATCTGGCTCACTGACATGATCTGTTAGTAGTTTACGCTTGATGTAAGCTATTTATATTTGAGTTATGTTCATATTTTTATTGCGTTACAGTGAGGGGGAGTGGATTTAAGCTCATGAACATTGGATTTTTTTTTTTTTTGGGGGGGGGGGGGGGGGGGGGAGCTTAGTGCCTTACCACTTGGTTGTCAAAGAAAGAATCCCCTGAGCTATGTATCTTTGTTTTTGCAAAGCTAGTAACTTGCAACTTTAGAGTCTTTTTGATGCAGTGCTATATTATTATCTTAGCCTTTGTACTACTACAAAATTATGTCCTACTTCTAAAATGTCTTTCACCTTGGGTCAGTAAGCAATCATTTACGATGTTGGATTTGATAAGCATTAGTTTCAATGAAGGAAAGTAGTGCTAGCCTGTTAGAATGACATGAATTGGAAGATATTTAGTAGTAGTACATACTTTCTTCCTTTCTTCAGCACATGTTTCCTCTTATTTGATTTTTTGCTTTCTTCAGCTCATGCTACCTGTCCTAAAATTTTTGCTCCTATAACTTGTATCTAATATTACTTATCATATTTGATTATGCATGATGTCTTAATTTGATTGCAATTGTTTAAAATAAGTTTCATTTATTATTTGTTAATGTTCGTACAGACTTTACAAAGTGATACTCTTACTTGATAATGTTCGATCTGCAAGTTTGAAAATTTTTGTAGTACTAATGAAGGCATCTTTGAGTTTAATAAAATCCTCTAGTGTGGTCTTTGTTTGTTTGAAACTTTAACTTAAGAAAGGTTTAAAATGAAGCACCATCTCCCACTTAAAATAAACTATGTAATGAGGTTGTTCTTTTCAATTGTTTAACTTAGAAAGTATGTCAAAATTTTGTTGTTCTCCTCTGGTAGGGTGATCGACTCAGGCAGTCGGTGCTAGAGAAGGTGCAGGCAAATCAGCTGCAAGCAATCTCATACATTGAAGAGAAATTCCTTCAGAAATTTCGGGAGAAAGATGCAGAGGTAGAGAACATTAACAAGAAGAATGCTGAGCTTGAATCGCACATTGAACAATTGGCCATAGAGGCCAATGCTTGGCAACAAAGGGCCAAGTACAATGAAAGCATGATCAATACCCTTAGCTTTAACCTACAGCAAGTGTATGCAAAAAGTAAAGACAGCAAAGAAGGTTGCGGTGACAGTGAGGTTGATGACACCGCCTCTTGTTGTAATGGTCGTCCTGCCCTCAACTTTCATCTACTTGGCAAGGATAACAATGAAATGAAGGCATTAATGACTTGTAAGGTGTGTAGAGTTAAAGAAGTGAGTATGCTTTTGCTACCTTGCAAGCATCTGTGTGTCTGTAAAGAATGTGAAAGTAGGCTTAGTCATTGCCCCTTGTGTCAATCTTCGAAGTACATTGGCATGGAAATATATATGTAATATGTAATGATATACTGACTGATTTTAATGTCTGTGAATTGTTGTGAACTCTTACAAGGCTACATGTATATGTATGTATACTTTTTCTAGTCAAATTGTTTTCTTTTATATAATATTTTGTTTTAAGAGGAAAATGTTGTCTCCTCGACTCAACTCTAAATGGGATTCAAGATGACAAGTGCCCCTTCCAATATAATAATACAAATAAATAGATTAATAAAAATTGTTAATTCGAAGATTATTAGTTTATAAGGGTTTAGATGTGTATAACTACATGTCCTGTTTATGGAACAGCTTATTATTTAAAGTAAATTGTATTTTTTTATAATTAAATGTAGCCGGTGAGAGTTGAATCCTTGATCTTTTAAATCAAGGCATTGGTCCCTTACCGGGCACCCTTACCGCTGCCCTGGGTAGCTCGCACTCTCTGTAAATTGTATTTGGTGTATATTTGTACTCTGATTCTCGAATTATGTTAGATCATACATTTTCGATTTGTGTGCTTGAAATTTGTAAAAAATAATTGAGCTAAAATTTGTGTGTATTTATTACTCCCCTGTTCCAACCAATTCTTTACATTTTTCTTTTTGGATGTCTCACCCAATTCTTTAAATTTCAAAATTTTCTAAAAATATTAAACTTTTATATTATAAAATTTACCCTCACTAATTATTTTACTCCACATTTTCAAATCTATCAATTAAATATCAATTGACTCCATCACTTTACCCATTTCTTTTTCTCTTTCATCCATTTTTCCTTCTCTTTCATAATAATTTATATAGTTTTCTTAACCTTCGTGTCCAACCAAAATGTAAACAATTGGGTGGGACGGAGAGAGTATATATTTAGACATATATTTATTAAATAAAATACGAAGAAGATACTTAAGAATAACATAAAGCACAAATAATAATAATAATAATGTGATATGATATGATATGATATAAATAATTTTATATATTATTTTGACTTGTAATTTTGTTAAAAATCATATACTGTAAGTACATTATTTTAATAAAAAATTATAGTAAAGAATGTTTCAAATTTAATTGAAATAAAAAAGAAATAACTAGCATTTGTCTTATATTTTTTTACCTTACTATATGTATAATATAAATTTATTTTCCATATTCTTAGTACAAATATTTTAAACTCATATTTAAATATAGATAAAGTGTACATATATATATATAGTCCTACTCAAATAGAAAATAGCTTAAATGAGAAATAGAAAACCTTATCATTATACCTGCCGCACCCACACACAAATTATATACATCCTCACACCCGCAATTCCATCTATTCTCCTCCGTTTTTAATTTGATTTTTCCCGTCAATTGGCAAAGTTTTTTTCAAATCTAACTTCACCGCATTTTTTTCATCTCCCAACGATCAGTTTTCATACCATATGTGTTATATTTCGGCAAATATAATTTATAATTAAAATAAATCCATCACGTATCAGATTCAAACTTCAATCACTAAATAATATTACAGAAACCACTAATTTGTATTATAGAAATCACTAATTTGTATTACAGAAATCACTAAATTATATATCATGGGTTCACAAAAATAATGGAAATCGCCGAAAAAATAAAAGTCACCGGAATATATCACATATGGTATGCAAACTGATTGTTGGGAGATGGAGAAAAATGTGGTGAAGTTAGATTTGAAAAAAACTTCACTAATTAACGGGAAAAATCAAATTAAAAACGGAGGGATTATGTGGGATTGGGTGTATGAGGGTGTATTTGATTTGTGTGTGGATGTTCCCCCTTATCATTAAATTAGATTGAATATGGGGTGTATATCTTATTTTCTATTTTTTATTCTAAGTTATTTTCTATTTGATCACTTGCATATATATATATATATATATATATGTATGATGATTTTATCTCAAAATTCTAACTATTTACCAACGTTGATAACCCAATTTAAAAGGGCTTTTTTGAAAAATACCAGATTTTTTTATATTTTTTGTAAAAATACGAACTTTAATTTTTTTTTGCAAAAATACGGTTTTGCAACCAAAGCAACTAAAATCAAACTCAAATGCAACCACGAGCAAATTTGAATTTTTTCAAAAAAAAATTGTATTGAGTTGCATTTGGTTACAAATTGTAGATAAAAAAGATGAATTTGGTTATTTTTAATTGCAGACCGTATTTTTGTAAAAAAATTCAAAACATAGTAAAATCGCAAAAAAAATAAACCAAAGTAGTATTTTTGATGAATACCAAATTTAAAATTAGTAAATATTTTAAATAAAAAGCCAAATTTTACTGATTAAACTTAAATTTAAACATAAAGCCAAAATTTAAATATTATGAACCTGAATGAATAAAATGGGCCTTTTTACAGATTTACGAAATCAATAAACAGCACTGACCGGCAAGAGGCAACTAAAAATTTGGGCCCTGAAAAAGTCCTTTAATAAGACTGTTATTACATGGTAAAGGAACACGTGAAACTACATTGTACCAAACTACTAGCAGAGTATTTGAAAGTTGACACTTAACAGTTAGCAATAAACTACAAACACATATATATATATATATGGGCTTAAATGGAAGTAGATGACATTAATTGCAAACATGACATTGGATTGGTCTAAACCATTGTAGGCCTCATTTCAATATGGGTAAGAGAAAACAAAATGTACTAGTACAATGACATATTTGTGATGGTGTATAAAAGCAAATCTATTTCTCTCTCTCAGATCAGAATTTCAAATAGTTTGAGTCTCTTTTTTTTTCCCCTTTGCCCGGCAAGCTACTGACGTTAGGATGATAATAAAAGAAAAGCAAAATGCCACATAATGCTGATTGTGAAGTCAAATGCTGATGAGTTTGTCATATGCATGTGCTTACTGAAAAGAGATACCTGTGTCTTTAAAAGGGACTCTCCACAGATTTTCAATATCTCTATTAATTTTACCTCATTAAAATCATAGTATGCCCTTAAAATGCATATAACATAATCAAAGAGAACCCGTATTTATTATATAATGCATGACTTTAGAGCTCTGTCCCAATGCAGACTTCCATCTATATACAATTGTGAATTGTGTGTTGTGTACAGTGTATTAACATCTTAAGATTTTGAAATAGTTTATAATTTAATATGGAATTACTGTTCGTCGACGATCCGGGAACTCAAACATTCTAAAAAAAAAGTGCAAATGGTGCTATAGAAGTAAGCTTAAAAACTCAGCAGGACAAACTCGTATTCAATTCATTAAATTACCAATTTATTTGGTATATAGTTGTACTTGTACGTTAAGAGGTGTATGTAGAGATCTTAATTGGTAGCTAGCAAGTGCTGTGTAAGTATTATTAGGTACTTAGCTTATGTCCGTGTGAGGCACCGATGTAATTTTTTAGTTTTTAAAATTTTTTATTTTAATATTTGTTTTATAATTTAAATTTATTTTTATTTGTATAATAATAATTTAAATTTTATTTAATATTATATGCATATATTTTTATATAATTTATTTGTATTTATATTTTAATAAGATAATATTTGTGTGTTTTGTATAGAGATGTATTTTAGTTAGAAAATTAATGTGAGATATTTTAATTTAGAGATTAATGTGAGATGTATTTTAGTTATGAGATTAATATTTTAGATTTTATTAAAATTAAATGGTTAGGATCGTTTCACCTAAAATTGGACGCTTATGATATTTTCTATGATTCACATCGGTGTATAAAAAAAATTCTCTAATTTAATTATTATAATATTATATATAAGATGATTTAGACAAAAGGAAGAGGAAGACGATGTTTTTGGGTTAAGGGGCCGAAGATTGATAAACTTTTATCTAATCAACGACCCTTAGAAATTAATGACAAAGAGGAGAGCTTATATAAAATATTGACACCTACGATAATATTTTCATCTGATTATTGTGCATGTTTGAGATACCGTATAAGTAACATATATGGATGCAAAAACCCATTTTTACTTAACTAGTATCGTTTGGCAACACAAAATTAAGAACTTATCATCAACTTATATGTGGTTTATACAAGTAAACCACATATTTGGCAACTCATTTTTTCCGGAAATAAGTCCTTATTTCCGGGGGGAAATAGGTATGTATGTACTTTTTCTGAAAATAAGTAACTTATTTTTTATTTTGAAGATAATATTTGATTTTAAAATTCTAAAATAAATATTTATCTTAAAAAAAATATGTAAAAAATAAAAATAAAATAACTTACTTATTTTAAATTTAAGAAACTCAAACGGTCACAAAGTAATGTAGGATGTACTTTTCTGAACTTATCTTTAGAAAACTCATCGCGACTTTTTTTATATAATCAAACTGGACAGTCTCGCCATTTTATTCCATCAATATTTATAATTTAATAATAATAATATATATGTTTTTTATATTATTTTAAATTCCTTATTACATATAATATTATTTATATATATATATATTTACATATATTATATATAGTTCTCAAGTATCAAATATATTATTTTTTATTAAAAAATATACACTATTTTATTTAAATAAAACCTCTAATAAGTTTATTATATATATATATAATTTAATTTAATCTTTAAGTAAACATTTTATTTAATTTAAATATAATTATAAGTAACTTATAAGTAAAATTTACCAAACACTTTTATTTAACTTATCTAACTTATAAGTAAATCATCCATATACATTATTAAACTTATAAGTTATTAATTATTTATCACTTATTTTCACTTATCCTATATAAGTTAAGAGAATAAGGAATCTAAAATTCATCTTAGTAATTTTTTCTAAGATAGTGAATAAAATAATTGATAATTATGATATTTTGATATACACAATATTTATAGATATTATTTTGATTGTGCATATAAAAATATAATAATTATCAAAACATAATAATTTTATTCGGATAAGTTACCTGGATGAATCTTGTTCCTTATTCTCTCAAGTTAGTTAAAAGTAATTGATCTTAAAATTATCCAAACCGATCCATTATTTCATCTCGATCCACTACCATCATCCACTTACTACTATGTAAAATTTATACTTTACGTCACATTATTTCATGATTATTATATAAGTGGTTTCTAATTATATATTTTTGACGTTTTTATTCACTTTACTTGTTATTCATTATAATACACTGCTCATAACTACCTATTATTAATAAATAATTATTCTTATGATGAATATATATACCTTATTATATGTGTTAGCAAGCACTTCATTGTTGAATCAAAATATATTTGTACGAGCAGTAGTCAATCATTATATATTCGGATGCCTCCTATATGTATATAACTAAAGCTGGTTTTCTAATTGTTCCTTGATTATACTCGGATATTATTTTTTCGAACAAAAGTTATAAAAGAATATTGGGTTACAAATATATTTTTGTACTTGAACGCACCTTAAAAATCTAAATCAAAATTACTGTTTGTTAAAAGAAGACCGATGGTTAATTATTTCTCTTTTTTGTTAGGTGGGGTCTGTAGCTTGGCTACATAAGGCTAACTTCCACTTTGTATAGCTTGCTTTACAAAATGGATGTTCAATGATGATGCCTCTGCTAGATTTTGTTCTGGAATCCAAACATTCAATTTTTATACCCACAGAGTTACAGACCTGTCAAAAGCAAAGCTTCCTTTATATAGTATTATCAATTAGTAGGTCCACGACTCAAACATGGATATGTCTGTGTGTGTGTATATAATGCTGTCATGCATTCTTAGATCTTAATTATCTCTTAATTTGAATTCGTAATATATAATTATATATGAATAATTATCGGTTCGGCAGTGGTTAGTGATTATAATTTTGTCAAATACATAACTTAATATTGTTAACAATATATGTACAATCATGTGTTTTTCTATACTATTTTCTGATCTACACGTCTAGTAACCTTTTCGATAGAATTTGAATTCTGTCTACCTACCCCTCCCCCGCATTACGTAGGTACACTTACAATTGTTTTCATGCAAAATGATTCCTCAAATGGTCGAAATATATATATATATATATATATATATATATATATATATATATATGTGTGTGTGTGTGTGTGTGTGTGTGTGTGTGTATGATGCAGTATATCTCCTATAATTAAGGTATTTGATGGTAATTATTATTTAACTGACTAGAGAAAAGTTTCATCATCCCATTGGAAATTTAGGTGGAAATTCAATACATTAATTATATAATCTGCAAATATAGTTAGCTAGTGCACAAATTTAAGCTGTACTCGATTAACTACACGAAAAGATAGAAGAAGAATGTTTTCTTGAGGATTCATCAATAGCATGACCACATTATATAGAACCCGGCCATAGGTAATGCAGATGATGATTATTTTTCCAAGTTGTCTAATTAAGAAACTGTTAGTGATTAATTACACTTCAAAATTATAGAATTGTGTAATTTTCTTTACGAAAATAAATCATCTATAGGATTATGTACATTATTCACCATGGATGAGCAGGGCTTATGAAACTTGAGTATGATGAGATATTCATTATTCCAATCAAATTAAATGTAAGATTGAAATGATCAACCATTATTGAAGAAGAAAGGATAATGCCCTACTTTAAGCATGTCTTTACAAGTAAAATGGACGTGACTTTGGGGTTGTCTTCGTGAGTGTGTGTGTATAATATCTAGTTACATACACACTGCATGAAATGATGGAGATGAAGATGATGGAGGGACCCAATGAAGTTGATGATGGATCATATATATATATATATATATATATATATATATATATATATATATATATATATATATATATATATATATAACTTGAAATGATCGAGAATCCCTTGGATTGAGGCCGGGTCTAGTAGCAGTAATACTGTAACAACAGCTTTGATGTGTAGGACCCGGCCTCTTAAGTTTTCATCACAACTTTTATATATGTAAATTATATATGAGATGCATTATGAAAAGAAGGGAAGAGTAGAAGAAAAAGAAGGTGATATGCATGTGAGGCAACAGCCTTTATGTTCCCCTCTATTATCGCTAGATATACAAAAAACCTAGCAAGCTACCGTTTAATTCTCTGTGTCCTTTTCAACATTCCCTTGCTCTTAATTCTACGCTTTTTTTTTTCTCCTAACCTTTGCTTACTTTCATCGTGTTTAACGAGCTCAAGTCATAACTCACTATATATATTGTATGTGTGTGTTTTATTGAAAACTTTCAACGATTGGTATATTTTAGGTTTCTATTTGGACCTCAACTTAAATTACTATGTAGCGCATTTGTACTACATAGCGCATTTGTTAGGAGGGTAGTTTGTATGCGGAAATAGCTAGGCTTAGAAGTTTAAATGAACTAGAACTAGAATGAAGTATTAAACTTTCTGTTCGCAAATATATTCGCATGTCAATGGATCAGGTCATGCTGTTGGATTTAGAGTAGTTCATGAATCATGATCAATTCATATCATATTTGTTAGGCTTTTGAATTATTAAGATTTGAACTCCGAATTCATTTAAGTTTGCATATGTAAAAATAACCTGCGACATGAGGGCGATGCATTACCAAGACGATGCATTCTTTCTCAAAGTGTTCTCTTCTCAGTCATTAAAATCTTATTGCCTAAACTTCCGGAGACATTTTCATGTCCTTACTCTTCCATGGATATTGTATTTCAATATAATTTATCTACGAGTAAGTATATACAGTCAAAAAAAAAACCTGCGACACAATTTGAATCTATTGAAATAATGTGCGCGCGGAAAAAAGAAATAATAAAATAATAGTGTGCGGGAAATAAAGATAACAAAAAACCTTTTAAAAAACTAATAAAAGTTGATTAATTTAATTATTTAAAATTAAATTATATGTATTTGAATCGGATCAAATGATTTTATTTTGTTTCTCTTTCTATCGAGCTGAGCAATATAAGACTTCCAAATCATGTTTTAAATTTTTTGATTTTAGCTCAAAAAAGTTGATAAAAACAGTTATTTTGGATGAAATATTTAATTTGATCAAATTAGATATTTTATAATAATATTAAGAAAAGAGAACTGCTAAGGAAAATCTTTCTAGAATAGAAAGAATGATAATATTAATATCAAATATATATTTTATTGAATTTAAAATCATACTCAACGCGGTTTAATAATTGTTAAGTTACTGTACGTATAATCTAAGAACGGGATAAAAAATTCTGGTGTTAAGTATTTATTGATACAAGTTTATAACTCGTGTGAATCACGAGATAACTAATATTTAAGTAAATTGATTTTTATTTTTATTTTTATTGATATTTAATATAAAATTTTATAATATTAAGAATTTATGTTAATATTATATGTTTACTTATTTTATATAAATATGTTATAATTTGGACATGTGTTATAATTTCGACCGTATCCGGTCGAATTTAAGCTCGGTCGAAATTAACCGGTTGAATTTAAGCTTAAATTCGATTATTATTTTCTCCAGTCAAATTTGTATCTAAGCAAAAAAGGAGGGAAACTTCCCGCCTAACTTTAAAATTTTAAAAGGCTAAATTCGACTAGATTCGGTCGAATTTAAGGTCGGTCAAACTTAATATTTGGCGGGAAAATTGCTCCCTAATTTGATCAAAATTTGAAATATATTAAATTCGACCGCCTTCAGTCGAATTTATAAATTCTACCATTTTCAATCGAATTTATAAATTCTAGAAAATTTTTAAATAATTATAAAAAAAATTTAAAAAAATTTAAAATTAGAAGGATAACATGCCTTGCATATTAAATTTATTTTATTTAAATAAAATATTTTTATTTTTATTATGGTGTGAAAATATTGAATTTTCATTTATTTAGTACTCCTACATAAATATACTGCGTAATAAATACCAATTAAGTTTGAAAAATTACATAATAAATATTGATAACTTATGATTATATACTATATACAATAAAATAATTTGAGACGATGATAGTGAATATAAAAAAAATTCTTCTTAATCTCATACATAAATGAGAGTGTTAAGAAAATATAGTATTTAGGGTTTAAGTGTTTACAAGGGTTCGTATTTTCATTATATTTAAAATTAATTTGGAATAATTCAACCGTACGGATGTGTAGATTCTGATAAATAAAGACTATATGCAAAAGTTTAAAAAAATTAAAAATTTTAATCTTGAATATCTTAATATATTTTGTACCATTTTCAGTCGAATATATAAATACTTGAAAATTTATAAATTTTTAAATAATATCAAAAATATTTTTAAAAATTATTCAAAAATTTTAGAATTAGAAGGATAATATACCTTGCATATTTAAATTTATTTTATTTAGAAAACATGTTTTGATTTTTATTATGGTGTAAAAATGTTCAATTTTCATTCATTTGTTACTCTCGCATAAATATAATAAATACCGATTAAGTTTGAAAAATCACATAATAAATATTGATGACGTATAATGATATATTATATACAATAAAATAATTTGGGATGATAATAATGAATATAAAAGAAAAAAATTCTTAATTTGATACATAAATGAAAGTGTTGAGAAAATATAGGGTTTCGGGTTTAAGTGTATAAAAAGTTTCGTATTTTCATTATATTTAAAATTTATTTTAAGTGATCCAACCGTACAGATGTGTAGATTTTAATAATTAAAGACTATTTGTAAAAGGTTATATAATTTAAAATTTTTAATCTTGAATATCTTAACATATTTTTATACTTTGCCAAATTCGACCTTATTGATTCGAATCATAGTAAATTCGACCACAATCGGTCGAATTTAGTAAATTCGACCACAATGGGTCACATTCAGTAAATTCGACCGAATACTAAATTTGATCGATCCCGGTCGAATTTAACCTTTTCAGAATAAGTTAATTTTCTACTGCCATGTGTCATAGTTTTATTGGTTGAAGACCAAGCACATTGATTGCTCTTTTACATTTAATCTAGAACGTCCATTTATAATCTAACATAATTTCATCTAAACCATTAATTTATTTTAACCCATCTCTATCTCTTTCTTCTGTATATTCTTCATCTAATTTTATTCTCACATAAACATACAACTCACTTCATATATATGCATAAACATACAAATTTAATTTATATATTTCCTTATCAACACACTATTTGATTAAGTTCAACTACATATCTCATTTCTGGCAAGTTCACTCGCCTTCACCACTTCCGGGGAGTTCATCGCCAACATCTACACCTCCGATGAGTTCATCTTCACAAAATAAAATTGAAGTAACTTGGAGAATATTTATGTTAACTAGCATATACACACTTATTAAGTTTACTCTTGTTTTATATTTTCTTTTGTAATTTGGATGTTATTCATAAAAGTTATTTTTATTGTAAATTTGATTTAAAAAGAGTGGAAATGGTGGTATTATGAATTGTATATATTGTAAATGTATATTATTTCAAGATTAGTAAAAGTTATGATTATTATATCAATCATTCTTCTATGTAATTATCTTTGTAGTATAAAAAAACTAGTTGCTAATTGCAGAAAACAAATCAAATCTTTGTAGCAACAGATTCTGCAATAGATTCTGCTGCTATTTTTTTAAAATTTGTGGTAAGTTAAATCCGACTGAATTCAGTCAAATTTAGTAACTTAAATTCAATCGGGTTCGGTCGAATTTAATGTCTTTTGGGCGCCAAATTTATTTTTTTTTGATTTTTTTGCCAAAATTTGAAAATTTTAGAATTTTGAAATTTTGGTCGAATTTATAAATTCGACCGAATTTGGTCGAATTTAATAATATTAATTTTGACCAGTTTTGGTCGCATTTAACTTAAATTCGACCGCATTACTAATTTTGGCCCCCTTATTTACGACCAGAGGCCTTGTGGTCGAATTTAGCTAAATTCAATTGGATGCGGTCTTAATTAGCTAAATTTAACTGAATATTTTCGATCGAATTTAACCGTTTTTCTTGTAGTGTAGGATCCGTATTATAATAAATAAAATTATATATAATACATGTTTATTTTCTAGGCCTTAGTTAATATAATTATGTATATAGTTAGGGTCCATATTATATAAGTAAAATTATATCTAATACATGTATATTGCATGTGGGTCTGTACCGACCGACCGACCAAATTTTTTAATCTGTCAGCTATAATAATATTATTCTAAATTTGTTATTCTAAATTATAGGTTCGATTCTCACTCAATTTCTCGGAAAAATAAAGAATGAATCATACAAGCTAGTATGTGTAATTTAACTGTTAAGTCCATTAATCGTCTGTCCTGGAATTAAGGAGTATCATCCTGTTAACACTTACCCTTAACCCAAAATATGTTCGCTTTAACTATTACAAAAATAAAATACTCCCTCCGTCCCATTTTACATATTAGTTTTCAAAAAATTATACATATTAAGAACTTGTAACATAAAAGTTATTTTCCATTTATATACATATTAATTGCATTGGTTGATATAGTTTCAATGCATAATTTGAAAGATAATTTTATTTTATTAATTATTAGTACAAATACCAATACTCTAGTCGTTATTTTAGAAATTTAATTATAAAATTATATTGAAAGTAGGATAATGAACATGAGACAATTTTTTTTATCAAGTTTGATTACTAATTTTGAGGGTGGAGTAATACACTAAATTTAGACAACGTTTGTTTTAAATACGTACTCGTACGCAACAAAAATGTTTACTATAATAACCCTAATTAGGTTTACATTAAATAAGCTCGTATCCCTAAACTGTGATTAAAGTGCCGATCAACAAACACAGTTAAACGATAGTACGAGTACCAATTATGGATCGAGAATTATTATCAACTCATGTTCATGTACAGATTAGAATATACATCAAACATGATTACGAATTTACTATATATATATATATTCGAGAGCTTCAGACTATACTATACAGCCGTAGCAGAAGATGCTCTGCCGCCAGAGAAAATTAAAAAGTGGGAGCGGTAAGCCTCGGATGGAAAATGGTTTAGCTAGATTACGATGTTTACTTTCATAATTAATAAATTATTTTTTGTTTTAAAATAGAAAACAATTTTAGGAAAACATATGT
The DNA here is from genome assembly GCA_028671895.1 of Oenanthe sinensis. NCBI lineage: Eukaryota > Viridiplantae > Streptophyta > Magnoliopsida > Apiales > Apiaceae > Oenanthe > Oenanthe sinensis. The sequence goes on along the minus strand of CM053803.1, from coordinate 2,580,971 downwards.
GATATTTGGTTATGTTTCCAAAACCAATTTTTAAAAAAGTAAGGAAGCATGAAAATGTTTTTTTTAAAATTTAAATTTTCCCGATATATACAAGTATTTAAGCTTCATTTTTATGATTTGCGTCATATTAGGTAAAACAATTTTTTTATTTTAAAGATTATTTTCAAAAAAAAAATGAAATTTATTTTTAAAACATATTCTGAAAGCAAAAAATAATACCAAAGATTTTGTAAAAAAACATAAACTCAAATTTGCGATAAATTTTATTACAAGTGAATCAGTAATGTTGTGTTTGGTTTGAGAGAAAGGAATGGAATGAAATAGAATGAATGAAATCAAAAGAAAAATAATGAAAATTTAAGTAAATATTTGAAAAAAATGAAAGATCAAATACAAATTTATTATGATAAGAAATGTGAAGAAAATATTTATTAAAAAGAATGGGGCATTCCTTCTTAAATTGAGAGTTTGAGTTGTAATTTATGTTGTTAGGAATCGAATGGAGATAAGAATGAAATTTTAAACATTTACCCAATTCAAATTTCATTCATCCCAACCAAACACAACATAAATTGTTTGGCAAGTGGCAACAAAGATCAACATTAATGTTACAAGATTGACATGAATGTAACCAAATTTAATTGTTGCAGACTTGCAGTAAATATTTGCGGTAGGTACGTAGTAGTGTCAGACTATATCTAATATGAGTATAAGTACGTATACCAAAGATGATTTGCATATACAAGCTTTTGAGAATAAATTAATTTGTTGCTTTTATGCATGATTGAAACTCTATGTCAATATGTTACTGCAAAAAAATGTTCTTCAACAAAGGAGGGAAGAAAAAGAAGAAATATGAAAGAGGGAAAGAAAAAAAGACGCGAACGAATAGAAAAGAAAGAAAATTGTAGTGGTTCAATCTCGGCTTTCAATGCGTAAATTTCATATAAAGTAAGTTAAAATGCGTTCTCTTTATACATAAAGAGAAACAAATAATCATGCAAGTCTACATCTTTGGTAGGGAAAATAACACTCTTTATATGGGCCTAGTTAGGCTAAAGAACCGTTTTCTCTTGGAGGAAGAAGCTATATTTTGTGTGAGTTTCTTTCTTTGAGGTACTTTTGCATGGAAAAGAACTTTTGTGATCTAATCGGTTTCCTCGTGAAATATGATCGCGTTAATTACTATCTAATGGTATTAGCTACACTGATCTAACCAATGCATATGGTCAAGGTGCAGGTAACAATGCACGTATGTTTCTACAGTTGATAGTAGAAATTGGTAAAAATTTAACCGTCTGCACTATTAATTATTGTTTCAGTTCTAGTTTTTAAAATTAAAATTTATACCTGTGAATAAGGCCCTCCATATCACAGTAAAATGTACAATAAATATACGTTTTTTTTATTTTAATATACGTTTTTATGAAAAGTTTAAACAGATGATTGGTTTTTGTATATTTCTGTTATGCAGATTTGTGCAAGGAGGGTAGAGGTTATTAAATCCCGTTGGGAAGGTGGTGCAGAGTACAGGATTATCCAGTCTATAACTATAGACTGTATCGAATGAAAAAATCTATTGGAGGACTTAAAACGAGAGTACTTTTTAATAATGGAGTCCAATAATGATAATAGATGGGTATTTTGTCATCATTTTAACACTCGAACAGAGCCTTCAAGTACTTCATAACTCTTTCTGTTTTTTTTTTTTTAAATATCTGGTTATGGTGTTTGTTTTTTAGAGTTGATTGTAACAAAGAATTTTTTTATGATTGTGGTTACAATCTCGAAATTAATGACCATAACTTTTTTGCTCCAAAAATATAATGGTAATTTTATTAGAATCATAAGCATAAATGATATGGTATTGTCTACATCTCCTACATCTAAACGGTTTACAGGTGAAATAATAAGTTAGTAACATATCTAATTATTTCATGTGCCACGGAACAATGGTAAACCTAATTCTTGTCTGAACTACATTTAGGTAACTGCATTAAGTTAGGTACCCGATCTATGGCTTAAAAATGTAGAATAGTATGATTTCGTTTTCTAACGATTATGCGGACGAAAATGATTTACTACCCTTGAAAGTAAGGAAAGCGAGGTAAGGGCTAGCAAGAACCCTTTAGCTTCGTCGAAAAGTATAAAAAAGGAATTAATTCGGAAAATAGCAAGGCTTGGACAAACCGAACGTTTTGTCAAGTAAGAATGAAATTAAATGGAGGAGAAGAGAAAAGTTAAACTTCCATAATAATCATATAAAAGATAAAATATAAATACATAATTTTCTTAGTTAAGTGTTTTAATTAAAACCTATATGATTAAAATGAGTTCAATCGGTATCTAACCAAAGTAATTTCTTTGGTTAGATTTTTATTTATGTAACTTTTATATAATGTTCCAGTACTTAATTTTGTTAATTTTGTTGGACTTCGTTGGTTCTACTTTTCAAATATGAAAGTTTTATCTATATGTCCGCGGACATTTTTACATAACCTTCGGTTAGATAAACTTTCTTGAATGAAAGAATTTCATTTCCTTCGGTACAATTAATCTACAAGAAAGTATCTCTTGATTAAAAAAAAATTAAACCGGAGAGAACATATCATAAATAAAAAATAACCACAATTAATAAGTGACAAATCAATTTAATTTTTCTTATTAAGCAAGCTATATATCTCCCTCCTGCAAAATAATGTCTTCTCCGTGTGTTTCTCTCTCAACCAAAGAAGGAGAACGGTTAGTGTAATAGATCTCATAATTGTTCAGAGTACTCCAGACTCCAGTATATTAATTTCAGATTGCCAAACTCTCGTGCCTCACAATAACACATATACATACATAAATTATAAATAGATACACGTACTAGTATCTCCCTCGTGACCCTTTGTAATCTCCTTCACTTGCCATTTTTTTCTCTCCGACAAAAAATACGAACGTGCCATGCATGGTGCTGTCTCTGTTACACAGACCTTCTTCTACTTTGACCATCTCCTTTTATTTTCTTCCACATATACATACATATATATATACAATAGAAAAAGACACTCAACTACTCTAGCGACAGAGATTCGTATTTGAATGCGTGTACATCCATTCAGTATCTTTGCATTATTAATTATTGGGTTACTACAAAAAAATGCTACACTAATCTATACTTCTATACTAAGCGTGATCAGAGTTTAAACATATATTAGTGAGTTTTATACAATTAGATATAGTAGAGCTATATATATATATATTATTGTTTCTTGCCACCGAGGAAACGGACAAAGGAGTGTGCGAGAAGAGACAGATGAAAGAACCTTGTAGCTTGTCGTTTAGGTTACACATTTTGATTCGATTTTCTCCTCTCTCTGCCCCCGACTCAAAAATTACTAAATTAACCAGGATTGCATAGTAGTAGAAGTATACAAATAATCTTAATGTGGTTGGATTATTTAATTAGTGTGCTACTCGTATTAAATTTATCCATATGCGCTCTGTGTTTTAAGTTGTCTCTCCTTGAAAATCTAACTTACGCGTAGCATCGTTTTTTTCAAAGGTATCGGCAGTGCGGTCATGTGAGAGGAAGTGGGGTTCTGCGTTTTGGATATTATAGAATAGAATCTTCTTCCTCTCTCTTTCATACTACTGTTCTTAATTCACCCTTCCACTGTGTGAAAGTATATAAATTATATACCCCTCGAGTATACAATATACATACATAATTTCAGATATGAACAGTGACAACTGGAATTGGCCTGGAGAATACTTTCTTATACACCGCACACGAGCCTGTATACTTCTTGTTTTTAAATACAGTACTCCCCCTATTCCTTTTTATTGGAGTATTTTTTTTAGTAGTTTTTGCCCGAGCAAGAAAGTACAATTAATACTTTATAATAATGTTACAATTTTACTATTATAACCTTATAATTTAATATAAATATAGAAAAGAATATAAATAAGATTATTAATGCAGGGTAACTAGTGACAAATAAAATCGAATTTCAACACAAACTTAAAACGACTAATAATAAGGAACGGAGAGAATAATTATTACTCACTCCGTAGGTCCACTTTTACTTGTCTCTTATGAAAAAAAACACATCTTAGGAAAATATTAATTGTACATAACTTGTTTTCATGACTACCGGCCCTCATAATTGCATTCAATTAATTAAATTTTTTTGTATATTTTAATTAGTCAAATATTGAAAATAGTAATATGGGGGTATTATTTGGAAAAAAAAATTATAAAGTTGTTTTGAAAATAGAGAAGGACAAGTAATTAGGGACATATTTTTTTTCAAAAGGGATAACTAAAAGGGACGGAAGGAGTATATAACTTTTTCGGACATACTTTAAAAAAATTCAACATTGTTAAAAATATTAATTTTATATTTTTTCTTTTGTAAATTAAAATATTGATTGAATATTTTTGAAGGCTATTTAAAAAATAATAATTTGTTATATCTGAAATTAAATATATTTTCCTGTCAAAAAGAAAACTAAATATATTTCCAACTTGTCCACATATGTTTCATAATGTTATTTTTTAATTAACAAATTTGAGCTAGCCTGCATCTAGATTGATGCTAGTGTAAGAAGATGCATGTGTCTTATAAGTTACTAATTATTACGGTATCATATATGAATATGGAAAATGGGAACGAAGCAGAGGATGTGCATAAACTAATTCAAGTTCACAAAAATCCAATGTAAGAATCACGAGAATGGCATATGGCTCATGTTCTATATTTTGAAAATTAAATTGTTTGAATAATTAATTAAATAGTACATGCAGGAACTGGCCTGTCTCCATGTCAGCTGCTGCAATGGTGTTCAGTCGCAAACCAACGAAAGAAGGAACAATTATAAGAATTAAGAAATTTTACAGTAAATTAGAAGATAAGAAAATAGTTCTTCAAAATCATCCATAGAGAATGGATGCAAAGGTGATAGCTAGTTATATTCGATATATAAATTAAAACTTTGAAGTTTATAGAATAAATAGTGACATGCAAGTGCGAATATATATGCAATTAAGGTATCGATCTAATTCTAACATGTAGCAGTTGTATTATTTTGATTAATAGATGTCTTGAGAGTTGTCAGATAAAATTCAATAAACGTTTTTCTATATTAATTAAAAAAATGAAATATTTCAACAAATTTGAAAATTTTTGAAGTGAGTTTAAATCATTTAAAAAAAGTGAATCTAGCTATCCTCGATAAATAGTATCCAATATATCAAAATTAAACAAACTTTTCGATTCTTTTATTTTTTATATACATAATTACATTTATTATTAATATTGTTTTAATTATTTATTTTTATCTATTTTCCCGTAAACAACTATAATAACATTTATTAAATTAAGTATAGAATTTTTTTTCTTCTTATTTTAGAATCAAATATAATATTATATTACAATATAATCATGAATATACGTGTATGAAAACTAGCTTGGACAATGAGTATAAATTTAGTCCCGATAAGAGATGAGTAATCATACGAGTGATCAAATGATCGGTTGGATAATCTAAAGATAAAATCTTACTCATTATTTCCCCTTTATTTTTTTTTTGCTAATTTAGTTGTATTTATATCGAATTGAATAAAGGTTCAGTTTGGCGGTTAGATCTTAGCGGATTAAATTAACTGTTTCGACTAACTGATTAAATTAGTTGTTTTAACTAATAGATTGAATTAGTTGTTTTAAATAAAATTGTTTAGTAAATAGCTGTTTGAATTAGCTATTTGTATTTTAAGTAAAATACATGACAATCATCTAATTGAAAAAACTCATCAACATATTTTTTTTAATTAGTTTATTAAGTCCAAACCGCTATTTCAATCATCTAACTATCAAACACTAATATTAGAGCATTCATCTAGTCAAATCTCTAATTTAACTCAAACCTCTAATTTTTTTCAAATCTCTAGCGCCTTCCAAACAGGGCCAAAGGTAGCTCCTAAAGGAACTACCCGACTCTACCGAGGAGTAAAGATCATGGTTACAAAACATAAGAGGGCATAGACCTAGCTCATGAGAAACAACTATATTGCAGACCAAATCTAACAAACAGTATCCAAAGCTAACAGCTACTTGCCAACAAATTAGCAATTAACTTCCTTGTGCAAACGTTCTTGTGGTGCAGCATCAAGCTTGTCATTGACAACAGCCTTGTCTGCAACACTCTGCGTTAATCCAACTTTACTTGTTGAGGCAACAACTTCAGTCTTGATCACACCTGCGTTCAGGGGTTCTTTAGAAGCTCTATCCTGAGGTCAAACATCTTGGACCTGCTTTAGAGAAGCACAACCATTAGTCATATGCATCATAGGGCTAAGACACTCATCATTCATGAGCATAAGGTCATTTTTGGAGTTTTCACTAGAAACTGAGGGTTCAACTCTATAAGCACTAGACGAGGAATACTATGGTTCGTAACCAATGAAAATAGACCCGGGAGCCATTCTAACAACTTCATGATTGATTAACTTTTCTAGGTAAGGACAAACACAAACAACATGTTTAAGAGAGTAACAGTGAATACATTGAAGGAATTCTTGGAATTGAACCTTAACCATCACTTTATACTCATCCAGATGGGCAAAAAGTGCAACTATAACTGTCTGAAGTCTAGGGTCCACGACTCTCATATTAAGGAGCAACACATCTTCCTCCATTGGTTAACATAGCTATTTGAATACCTTGAAGAGTGTCTGGAGACAAGGCAATAGGCTGACCCATCGCTTTACTAAGAAAGAATAAACCTTGGACAATCCAGTATAAGGAAGGGACATTTGAAAACTTAACCCAAACATGAACTTTTTGGTTAACATTGAAACAAGAAACTTGTTTAAACCAATTGGTAAGGTGAAATAAACAACCATTAATCTCTGGTAGATTGTGTTTAATAGCCCTATTAACGTAAAACAAATTCTTAAACTTGAACACCACCAACCCACCATGATGTTGAAACATATTCACTAAACCCACATCAACATAAAGACTTAAAACAACAGTTTTCATAGCAGAAAAATGAACAATCTTAGATTCTGAAACACCATAACAATAGTCTTTCCAGAACATAGTAGACGAATGTAAGAAATAAACCAATGGTTTCACATAAATCTCACCATTTACTCTAAATAGAACATTCTGGCTTAAATCAGTGTCTATATCGTATGAACTAAAAAAGTGAGAAGAAGAGAGAACCTGAGTTTGCCTTATAACTCGTTACTCTGTGGTTGAACTTTTGAAGAAGGGGTCGTTCAGATCTAGGATTTTCTGCTGATTTAGTTCGTCGTGAGAGTTTTTGTGGTGGATCTGGTTTGAGGAATTGAGACGAGCTACAAGAAACTTCGATTGCGGTGAAGCATTATGAGAAATCATGGCGAAGAAATGAGAGAGAACAAGACTATTAAGTGAGAGTTGCAAAGAGAAAGAGTGTAGAAAATGAAAGAGATCCTTGTGTGGAACAAAGAAGAAACAAAAATAAACATTCATAGGCTCGGGAAAAGAGAAATAAGGAGAAGAAGAGAAGAAAGGGGGGAGAGGGGGGAAAAGGAAGAAAAAAGGGAGGAGAGAGAAGAAAGAGGGAGAAGACGACTCTCATCGAAAATTTGGAATGATTTTAATAATTTCCCATTTATTATTAATATTGGGTCATATTACGTTCCTACATCCTCTTACCTATAACCGAGTAGTATACCTAACATTGATTTACATCCTGGGAGTGGGAGGTAAGAACTTCGACATGCCCGACGTACTCTAAAATAGTGTGATGGATATATGGTATTTTTTTACATAATGTTATTTAATGGATTAAAAAAAGTTAGCTACTATGCAGTTCTAGTAGAAGTTTTATATGTGTTTATATATTTTTAGAGAATAAATTATTTTTTCTAAATTAATTAATAAATATAATGAATAAAATATTTTTTTATCTTGTTACGGGAAAAATTGTAAATAACTTAAAATAACATAAAATGCATAGATGATGAGAAGGTTGATGTATTTTTTTATTATAGTAACTGTATTATTTTCTTATTTATCTTGTATTTTAGTCATTTGGGTATTTATTACTTTGCACTCAATTATTTTCTTTAAATAATAATAATATTAGGTATTAATTATAAGATGAAGTAAATATTTTTTAGTAAGTAAGTTTATTATTATGTAAATTAAGTGATACGTATATTAAATACAATAATGTTTTGCATTATTACGATAAAAATTGTAAAAAAATTGAAATAATATAAAAGTTCACAGATGATAAGAAGGTTGACGATTTTTTTTGTTATAATAATTGTATTTGTATTGGGTGTTTATTAGTTTGCATTCAATTATTTTATTTAAATAATAATAATAATATTAGGTATTAATTATAAGATGAGGTAATATTTTTTAGTAAGTAAGTTTATTCTTCTGTAAATTAATTGATATGTATATTAAATACAATAATTTTTTGTATTGTTACGACAAAAATTGTTAAAAATTTGAAATAATATAAAAGTTCATAGATGATGAAAAGGTTGACAATTTTGTTTGTTATAATAACTGTATTCATTTATTTTATAATTTAGTCATTTATTAATTGGTGTTTAATTATTTAATAATGATGGACCTTGTATGCACAAAAATTCCACCAATCAAAATGAGTCAAACTTATAAAAGTTAGTGTTTAGTATGTGCCTATGTGCACACACACTGTAAATAACCAAAATTAATATAGATATTAATGAGTGTATTAATGATTAAACAAAATATGTGTTGGCGTGTTGCAACATTATATATAGATTAATACTTTTACATCAAAATCTTTGATTAATGATGTGTTAATTATGTGTGATAAAAAAAATTAACTAGCCAAGACTTAATAGTTAATACTCGTGTTTAGTAATATTTGACGTTTGATTTTTTGACACAATTTTTAAGAGTTTTGATGATATAGTTAAAATTATTATTTTTTAAATTTTCTTTTTGTGAATAAAAGTTTTAGTTTAATATTTTTATTCAAAAAAAAAATTAAAAATAATAAATTTAACTATGTAATCAATATCAAGAAATCAAACTTAATAAAACCAAATTGAGGGATTATTATTTACTGTGAACAACCCGAAGTTGACAAGTTAGGCTCAAAGTTCAAACCGAAACATGACTAGCTAGCCAAGGCCAGCACGTACCCAGGATGAGCATTGAATGTAGTCGGGCGAATGGGCGGCTTAGCTATGCTGATTGCTGATATAGATTGTACTATTTGAACAATCTAGCTAGCTAAGAGCAACTCCAACCCTGCATCTGTTAGCAATAATGGACGGGCTGACAAATTACATTTAGCTAACAGGTTCAATTCTCCTACTCCAACGTTGTCAACCTGTTAGGTATATATTTACAAATCCCTGTTCATGGACGCCAAATATAGAAGACACAAGACACCTGTTAGCAATAATGGTCACTCCATTTTATGGACTAGACTTTAGTTTTAAAATAAAAAATTATTTTTTAAAAAGAAATAAATTTAAAGATATTAAGAAATAAATTTAAAAAATTAAAGTTGTTCAAAAATAAATTTTAAAAATAAAGTTGTTCAAAATAAATTTAAAAATTTTAAAAATATAGTTGTTGGAAATATAGCTGTTAAAATATAGCTAACCATTATAGTTAACCCCATTGGAGTACAACTCCTTACAGGTTCAGTAAATTTTACATAACCATTATTTTATATTATTTTAACTAACCATTTTATCTAGTATCATCGGAGATGCTCTAATTAACCTCTACACCCCGGTCGTCATCTTTGTTCAAATTTCAGTTCTCGCTTTGGGCATCCCACAGCAGCATGCCATATTTTCCCCTGCTACTGCTACGGGTTACTCCCTCCGTCCCACCCAATTGTTTACATTTGAGTTGAGCACGGAGGTTAAAAAAATTATATAAAATATTATGAAAGAGAAGGAAAAGTAGATGAAAGAGAAGGAAAAATGAGTATAGTGGTGGAGTCAATTGATATTTAATTGATAGATTTGAAAATGTGGATTAAAGTAGTAAGTGAGAGTAAATTTTTATATTGTAAATTTTATAATATAAAAATTTACTATTTTTAAAAAGTTTTGAAATGTAAAGAATTGAGTGAAACATCTAAAAGGAAAGAGTAAAGAATTGATTGGGACGGAGATAGTATTATCCAAAGATAGTGTTATTATTATTGGCCATTCTTTTTGTAAGTTTCATTGGGTTCGATTCCGGATTTTCTGGGCTGCTTCTCTTTCTGTACACATCATCTATCTTCTTACCAGATTTTGATACTTACCTTAATACTGACTTGTCTTAATTTCAAAATGCCTAATATTAACAACTTTTGTATTTTTACATTTAATTCGATGAAAAATTATCCGTTGGCAAAAAGAATACGAAAGGGTAAAGGTATGAAGAAGCAGAATTCGACGTGTTTAATTTATCGAACACATTAGCTACCTACAGATCAGACTTTAAGTGATTGCAGTGTCCATTGTCAAGTGGTGTCTCTAGTTTCAGTTATATATAGTCCTATTAGTTTATGTGGTGTCTATGTTGTAAACATAGCTGGACAGGAGATCCTCAGTAATTTGTGATATTTAGAATCTTGTGATTCTCAAACTTGTCTTGCTCACTGAATTATGATATTGGGGTTCCAGAGCAATTTCCCCCTTTTTATCATATATAAGAGTACTATATTACTTTGTCAAAAAAAAAAAAAGAGTACTATATTACAAATTTATTAGTTTAGAAAATTCAAAAACTATGATGATTTATAGTTAAGTTTACTTCCTTTTTTCCCGACAAAACTACTAACTTTAAAAAAAATTATAATTTTATTTAGGGGGTGGATAAATTTAATATTATTGTCTTACTAAATTAATATCTTCAATTTTTTTAAATACAAATATTATTTTTAAATACAAGAAAAGAATATTATAAATATTTTAATGCATTATAATAATCAACATATAAAATATTCAAATTTCGAGGTGCTAGTATTTTGATTAAAAAGATTTACCTTTATTATATATAGAATATAATTAAGATCTTCTTTAATTTTATTGACAGTGTAATATCTCAACTTTATTGACACAATAATTTTCAATGTAATAGAATAATTTTTTCACAATATATTTAATTGGTAACTATTTTTTAATGTCCATTTGGTAATTGCTTGCTTTTTTTTTGTAATAGTTAATATGCATTTGGCACTAGCTTTATAAAAGATTGTATTGTATATACAATATTGCAGAGATTGAGATGCCATGTTATTTTAATTTTTTACATATTTTAAAGTCTATAAAAAATATATTTTTAATTTTATAAGTGAAAATTTAATATTTAAATATTTATTTAAAAAATTAAAAAATGATCCTTTCATATATTATAAAAAAATAAAATTACAAATATTATGAAAAATTTGGCTTAACTCTTTACGACGTCACCTCACATTTATTGCTAGCTAATATAATCTCGCAAAGAAAAAAAACAGAAAAGGCAAAAAAAAAAAAAAAAAAGAGCTCCATACAGCTATGCTAGCAAGATGGTAGTCAGTTAAAGTTAGTGAGCAGAGAGCATATATGTCCCTAACATCTGCGTATATACGTATATACACATTTGCATATGCTCGATGTTATTGTAGTTTGGAATATTAGCTGCAGAGGAAAGAGAAAAAAGTGAAAAAGAAGAAGAAAGGTGAGAGATGGAAGAAGAAGAACAACAAGAGTCGTCACCTACAGCACAGGCTTTAAAATCTCGTCACGGTATTCGATGTGCCTCTACCTTGTATATATATATATATCAATATTTAAATATAAAAACAGCAGTAGCACTAGTATAAAATTATAATAATTGTATAGTGGATTCGAAAATTGAAGAGAAAGAAGGTACGGTGCCGTTAAAAAACAAGAGGAAACTTACAAAATGAAAAGATGACACCCGTTTGACGCGAAGTGCAAACCGAAACTAAATCACTTTCTGCCCCCCTTCAATCTTCTTTTTTCTTAATTATTCTATTCCGGTCATTTCCATCAATTGTTTTTCGTGTGCTACCCGGTAAATAATTAAGGAAAATGATGTTTGCTGATTCTGACAATAATGCCCTTATCATAGGCGTGAGTTGCACCGAACTGACTTGTTTCGATGATTAAATGTTTAATCTTTGCCCCCTGACATAATTTTCCGATTTTATTGGGATCGTATTCGTATTTGTAAATGAACAAATTTTATATAATTCTTATATATATATATATATATATATATATATATATATATATATATATATATATATATATATATATATTTAAATTCAATAAAAACAAACAAGCATTCTGTGGTTGTATTCGATATAATTAAGTAGATGATTCATGAATTATAAATTTTGTATCTATTAATTGTATTACACACTAATTTTGTTCGGAGGCATATATTGTGTTCGAGTCGTATAAGATATTGTGTACAAATTCAATATGCTGCATATTGTCAGTGTTACATACATGAAAAATTAAGAATAAAGATGTGCATGAAAGATATGAATCAAATGAAACACTTTATTCATACAAAAAAATGCTTTTGAACGTCCTTGTATATATTTATATATATTATATATATATATATTATAATATATGCATATGAATATACAGGAACATTGAAGGATCAGAGGGGCAAAACGATAAGTCTAGTACAGGGGGTGATAAAAGTAGATGCGATTTTAAAATACGAATGAAAAATTGATCCTTTTGATAAACAAAAAGGAAAGGAGAAATAGGCAAAGAAGGGTTTTCTCAAAAAGAGACAAAAAGGCAAGAAAGGGTTGCAGTGTCAATTTTACACTGGTTTTAATAAAACCACCACTCTCGTGCTCTTGTGCGTGGGCGGAGCCAAATGAGATGAAAATAAAAATAAAATTTGTCACGGGTTTGTCTTGAAAGGCCCTTATTTCACAGTCCTAGACAGACAGACACATATTCTCCTCTCTCTACATATTAACCTCCAGATTCCCTAGTTACTGTAAATTTTATAATCTTACACTCGATCTCTACTAGTAGGGCTATTAAGTCTACTAATTCTTCTACTCCTCTTTCTTACTACTTTCTTTCACTTGCTCTCTTCCCCTAGCTCGAAACCCCAACTAAAAACAAACACCTTAGCTAGCTAGCTATTATAAGGTAACAGTGTTGTTAATTGTGTGTTTGATCTTGGTGTTTTTTGAATACAATGGCACTAATGCTAGATGAATGTGAAAGTATTTTACTATCCTTGGACTCTCACAAATCTGTTCCAGCTCCATTTCTTACTAAAACTTACCAACTCGTTGATGACCCGGCTACTGACCATGTTGTCTCTTGGGGGGAAGATGATACAACTTTCGTTGTTTGGCGTCCTCCCGAGTTCGCTCGTGACCTTCTCCCTAATTACTTCAAGCATAACAACTTCTCTAGCTTTGTCCGCCAACTTAACACCTATGTAAGTATATATATATGTTCTCTTTCTTTATTAATACATGATCTTAATTATTAAGTTATTTTAGGAGAACGGGTAACTTATGTGGATTCGGTTAATTAATGTGAGCAGGGTTTTAGAAAGATTGTACCAGACAGATGGGAGTTTGCAAATGAGTTCTTCAAGAAAGGAGAGAAGCATTTACTCTGCGAGATCCACCGGAGAAAAACATCTCAACCACAACAAATGTCTCTCAACCATCACCACCAGTCTCAAATAGGTATTCACCACCCTGCAGGCTTCTTCCCGTACCCGAACCGCCTCAGCATTTCACCCACTGACTCCGACGACCAAGGTAACAACTGGTCATGTGAGTCTCCGCAGCAGCAGCCTCTCTCTTCCCCAAATGGAGTCACTTCCCCAAACATATACAATACCTCCGTTATGGCTTTATCCGAAGACAACGAGAGACTCCGCAGGAACAATAATATGCTTATGTCCGAACTAGCTCATATGCGAAAGTTGTACAATGACATTATATATTTTGTTCAGAACCATGTTAAGCCTGTGGCACCTAGTAATTCTTACCCACCTTCTCTCATTTTACCTAATGGTTTAGCTCCGCCAGTCGTGGCCTCGGGTGGGAATGGATCGGTGGTGCAACAAAAGTGTATGAATGGTCCGCATCAGTTTAACATTGGGTATCATCATCAACAATATAATCATCAGACTAATAACATTACTAAACAAGGTAGTAATGAAGGAGCAAAGCTATTTGGTGTGCCACTTCAGTGCTCTAAGAAGAGATCATTACACCCTGAGTTTATGGGGAGTATGGGTATGAGTACAAACAAGCCCAGATTGGTGTTGGAGAAAGATGATTTAGGGTTGAATCTTATGCCTCCTTCCCCATGTTAATTAACTAGTTAAGGCTTGCTTAATTTCTTTTTGTTCTTAATTACACCCATTTAAGAAATCTCATGAGTTTTTAATTTAGCTGTCACTTGTTGAATAATTAATCTTCGATACATTTCCTGTGTTCCTTCTCGTTGTCATATATTAAAGTCTCTGAGTATGCGTATCTTTGATGGGATGTAAGTAAGTGTTCTGCATTGTAATTTATCTAGTGATTCTAGTGATGAAAATATGAAGTTTTGGGGTTTAAGGAAGAAGCTTAACCTAGCTAATTAATAGATATATGTTGTTTTTATATAGCTACATTTCGATCAAAACTTAGTCAAGTTGACCTAAAAAAATCAAATAAGACATTTGAATTGAGACGGAGGGAAACTAATTATTAACTTTTAATTTCAGTTGAAATTGGATGATTAACAGTTCAAAATTCTTGGCTGCACTGGTCATCTCGTTCTTATTTTCTTTATTTGTGGAGATGGTCCCAGTGATGTTTCGGTTGCATTCATTAATGAAGAGATCCAAATATTGTCCTTTTTCAGTTTCACAGTGGATGAAACTCACAAGGGTTTTGTTACATCACACACCTGCTTGTTCCATGCCAATTTTTCTCTGGGTCCTTTTAAGGCAACGCATTAATGACTCTGTATACACCATTATATTTACATATTGAATATACTCCCCTATATATGCCAAGAACTCCAGCAAGTACTTGTTCGTATTTTTAACTTGACAAGAAATCCCGAAATTAATTTGCTAGTACTACTCGAGAGAAGGGGGGGGGGAGAAAGTGTGTGTGTGAGGGGGCAAAAGCATCTGACATCCACTGATATAAATTTCTTTTTTCACAGATATATAAATAAGAAGCTCATAATTGTGGTAATTATAAGCATTATTTTCAACAAGGAAAAGAATGGCATCATCATAGGTTGTGATTAAGGTTAGAATCTCAATTTTCTCGTGAAAATGAACAAATAGTACAGAGTGGTCACCCAAAGTCAAGAAAGAAACACACTGATAGAAAACAAAAATATATATATGAAAAAGAAGCTAGCTAGGTGAGTTAATCGATAGAAAGTGAACTGTATGTATATATATGTAATTATTGACCGACCATATAGATTGGAGAAGGGCAATAAAAATCTGACGGAACAAATATGTGGGTTCGGTGTTATGGAAACGTTTCTATCAAGGCTTACCTTGTATGCACTTGTTGAAAACCTCTGCCTTTCCTACTTTAAGTACATCACAGTATCTGGTATTTATCTCGCTTTAAACCCCTCCTCCTCCTCCTTTCCCCCCTCTCCTCAAATAGTGACATTTCTTACAGCGAGAAACAGAGTCCATTTGGAGCATCGTTTTGGCCCAAATATATATCCATATCTTTTATTGCTACATCTGTTCTTGTACATTCATATTATTACCATACATATATGGTCTACATATTGCTTTTGACTAGTATACATTGGTAGTAGTAGCTATTCTTTCCTTTATCCACGTATAGTTTGACAACCCTAAATGAAACAATAGAGTAGCTAGTCCTCAGCTGATCAAACAATTTTTGACACAGTATTTTATTTTACAAGCTCTGGAAATTAATTAATTAACTGCAGCTAGCTTAGCTAGTTGTTATATACATTTTACGTCCATACATTTATTGGATTAATATATATAACTATATAATATATATATGTGGAAAATTATACGAGGATTCTCTTTTTTATGAAGGTTTTAGACATTATATATGTATCATAAAAAAATATATTTTACGGAATAATATATCTTATAATATTTTGCAAAAAGTACGATCGATTTTGTTTCCTAATTTGTTGAGTTTGATCTCGTTAAATATTGTATTACCCGAGAAAACAGAAAAACTATAACCGCGCAAATTTGAGTTGATTAAAAATTGAAGGTTTTTGACAATAACAATCCCTTTCTATACGTTTTCCTGAAATATCTCTATCGGTTTCCCTCATCTTTACGGGATGAATCACGTGGATGAAACATGTGCAATGCAGTAGAAGGAAACACACATCGTTCAAGAATAGAAAATGCTAGTAAAAGATACTGATGGTGTATAATTATATATACGCCTTTAAGGGAGTGTATGTCTACATGCACTTCGTTTTTTGAAATACTATACTTAAAAGTTAAAAGGCTAAACATACTCTGAGTAAGAGTTGATTAGCTTAATTTATGTCTTCCAAGTTAACTTTATTGACATTTATGTAAATTGTAGTAATATACTTTATTGACAATTTTAACTTTACCATAAAATAGTGTGCATCTGGATGCATGGTAAAAACTAAAAAGAAATACTACTATAACCAGTTTTCGGTAAAGTTATTGGAACCAACCTCTACTTTAGTAGAAGGTGCGGAGCTTTTCTATTTTTCTAGGATTTCAGATTTCGAGTAATCTTCTTTTTAGTTGGGATTATATATTAACAAGAATGCCATATACATATTCGATGTATGTGTATTTACGTCTGTGCAGTATAGGTTCTCAGTTTTGGAGTCGTTTGATTCAAAAATAAGTTTCTTAATACTCATTCAGTAGTAAAGATCATGACTCCAAAATATCAAGTTTAACTGAAACTTTAATCTTATGGAGATGATTATTAAGTTAATTGGAATTTTCAGATAATGATTTAGTTTTGATTAAATTTTGATCGTAATTATAATTATATTTTTACTTAATATTCATTAAATATAATTAAAATTTTAATAAATATAACCAAATTTTTATTAAAAGATATTTAAATAATAAAGAAAGTATTATTAATACAAGAACTTGCATTTCAAGATCATGCAAGAGTTTATGTTTCCACGATTGGAATTAATCGAAGCCTTTCATGATTATAAAATTCACTTATGGGAAATAAGCACAATATCAAATGATCATTAATTAGAATAAGTACAATTAGATTATAAAAAAGTACAATATTAAATGGTCATTAAAATGAGAAATATATTTCTGTTAGTATTTTATTGTAATAGATATATACCCGTCCTAGATAGAAGTTATTTTATATGTATTTATATTTATTAATTTAAATATTAATATATATGTTTTATAAATTTCTTTCAAATCTCCTTTATTATATATAATTATGTATACCATATATATATATATATATATATATATATATATATATATATATATATATATATATATATATATTATTTACATAAATTATATATAATTTCCAAATATCAAATACATTATATTTTATTTTTTAAAAATATATTAGACTTTTATTCGGACATTAATATTTAAAAGCCCAATACTGGATTTAAATTCGGGCGGGACTTAGGCAAACTCTTTAAAAGTCCGAACTAAACCCAAGTATTTGCAAAATTGGATTTTAGATAAATATGTTTAAGTCCTGAGCGGACCGGACTTTCCGGGCCGGGCCTTTTTAAGGCTTTTCATCAGACCATGAATTTCGGGTGGATCTCTAAATGAAATCCTTGTTAGTATTGGGAATTGCGCTAATGCCACTGTTGATCCCGTCACTCTGCATACTCTATTAAATCAGTTGGAAACTCTGTTCCTGACAAAGTAAGGGTAAACCAAGGGCATTTATAGTGTTGCTGCTTCCAATCATTGAATTGTTGGTTATGTGTTCTGATCTTAATCATATTAACTAACTTCTCTGGTCACGTCTAAAATATATAATCACCATTATGTAAAGTGTTATAATTTGAATAACAATTTCACTGTATAACTAGTTAGTTTTGTCTAAATAATATGTTGTTTATACTGAATGGACTTGACAATTATATGTTTTTTTAGGCAATTATATGGACCATTCATTCTAATCTTGTGTCAGATACTACTTATTATGTATTGATGGATTACTTGTGATAGTTTTCTAAATGGAAATTGAAGCAACACTTTGTTCCACTCCTTTCATTTATACTTCAACCACGATTGCTAGCTCTCTTATGTATTTGTTGATGCTAAAATCCAGAATCCAATTTCTGAAAGTGGTGCTAGCGACTCTGTGGACTCCCAACCCAGAGACCTAGGATTCGCTGCTTGTTTAAGCCCTGTTGCTGTTTCGCGCCTTCCTCAGATCCTCGAGGAAATGGACAACAGCAAAGACATAGGCATCGGATCCAGGTTTTCTGTGTACATTATGAATGTTATTAGGATTTTTATATATTTTAAAGACATGTCTCTGGATCTATTTTGCACTTCTGCAACAGAGTTGAAAGACATGTCTCTGGAACTATTTTGCACTTCTGCAACAGACTCTGGCTGTTCACATCCGCTTCCATGCAATTTCCAGTGCAAGGTTTCATGGTTACTCCAGAAAGGCACTTCCAGCCCTTGTAAAGCTTTTGTCTGATCCCCTTGTTGACTTCAATGTTGTGGTAATCTTCACTAACTAGTTTGTCAGTATCTCCATGTAGGTCAAATTTGAATGCAGGTTTGACTAGAGATATTATCTTAGTGTGTAGGGTGTGGTTGCATTGATGCGTTTAGCTTATGCTTGCCCCCGCTTGTAAACAAGTTATCCTCAATCACCGTGCTTTGGAAAGAGTGCAGGAAATTGTTAATAAGACTCATCATTCGTTTCTGCATTATGCGTAACAGCCCGCTCTTTTCGCGCTATTAAACTTACACAATCTAAAACAAAATACAATTTATTATTCCAAAATTATATTACAAAAACACAACTAACAATGACAAATCAACAACCAATCTACTCTAAATCCAATGTACTTCATTTTCCTCTTACACCGAACTTGAAAACTGTAAGTAATGAGCTACACAGCGCAACAAGTAATCAATCGATCCCACTAGTCGGACCAAGTAACAAATAATACATGTAACAAAACATAATTTTTGACGCGATAACCATACACATAACTTTTCGATACATTTTCTTTTTTTATTCGATACGATAAGATACGACATAATGACTGCATATAAAACAAAAATTTGTTACCCAAAATTTATACCACGACCACTATAACCCGGTGATAACAATCCTAAAATTTTTAGAAAACTGTCACTACAACCCAGTGACCTCGCTCCTAAATTTTTACAAACCATGACATAAATCAGAGTTCCAAAATTACTGCCGACACACAACACATATACGATAATACATATCAATTCAATATATATATATATAATCACTTAACCCAAATTTATATAATCATACATACACATAATTTTGAAAACACTAGAAAGATCGATCGGAAACTTACCTCAACCACGTAAACAAAGAATTCACAACATTCTAGAGCATATATCCAATCCTCAGTATCCAATCGAAAACATTACATCTCTGACATCCCAAACGTTGAATTTCTCTATTATTCTAATTCTGCCCAGATATGTATTTAACCGTTTTGACCCTCCAAACAATATTTTCGTAGAGAACGAAAAGATCTTTTCAAAAAATCCAAAATCAACGAATTTTGACTTACGATGAATTTACTACGAATTTTACAAGATGATTGAGTTTTTGCATGGAAAATCCTACGAATTTTAATATCAAAAACGAAGAAAAAGAATAAAGATTGTATCGATAGAGATTTACAACTATTTAGTCATGTTGGCTCAAAAAAAAATGAAAGAATGAGAAAATCTTAATCAATATATAGATTTAAAACCCCTACACCAAAACCTACCATGATTCAAATTTGACCGATATTCAAAGTCCATTATTCTAATCCAATTCTATTTTCTACTCTCTACAAATTTTAATTATTTTTATTATTAATAATATATTTTATTATTCTTAAAAAAAATATGGGATATTACATGCTGGGTCTGAATCTGAGCTTATACATTGGGTAGCCAAGTTTTTAGCAGTTGTTTGTTACACCAATCTTCCTCTTGATCAGGTGATTGCTGGTCCATTTTTCTATTTATGTTTTCCCCATATAGCCGTTGATAACAATTCCATTCTAATATTCAACAACTCTAAGTTGTTGGTAGGTCAAGGTATATAGCTCTTACAATTTCGGTACACCTTTTTCAAACGTAAACGCTTAGAGTAACTCCAATCCTTGCAACCCCTTGTCTAAAAATGATATGGCAAGCTAGATTTAGATAATGAGAACAAAAATGCCCACTTCAAGGGAAGCAACCTCTTACCTATAATTATATAATTCTTCATTCTTGTTATCCAAATTCACTAGTTAATCTCATTCTCTAAAATTATCACTTGTACTTCACATATATTTTTCACTACCTCTTCAAGTTATTAAAAAAACTTTACTCACAAAAAAATATTAATTTTATATTATAGCTAACCATTATAAAAAATAACATTGGAACGAAATATCTTTTTGATTGTCCATAATTTACAAAATCAATATTATATACTATTATAAATAATCATTATAGAGAACCCCCTTGGAGATACTTTTACTCCTCCAAAAGGCACCAGTATGCTAAACAGTAAACACTCTATTATCTTACTTACAAAAGCCCTGTGGAAATAAAAGGAGATGCGTGGAACAAGTTTATCAGAAGGCTTATTGGGCTCCTGTACGTGGGTTTAGTATCTCCTCTGGACATTTTTGTTGCAATTTTTAGTTAATGCATTATGCTACATGTCCACTTGAACTCCAAGACCCTCTAACAAACTTGTTCCTCTTGAACCCTTAATTCATCGAGCAAACCACTCCTTTGAATTTTTTAGTTCCCGAACAACATGTCCTCTAGTACAAAAAGTTCCTTTGAGCACTATATTCCCTGATCACCGAGATCCCTTGCCACTACTTCAGCAACTAATCAATACAACTTTATAACAATGAAAGATTAAGCGTGTTACAACAACTATAAACTCTTGTATATAATATACGTGTATATAACAATAAAGCTCAAAGTTTATAAAATCAAAGTGTTTGGAGAGAGAAGAGAGAAATCGTGTATATTCAGATCTCAAAACTTTTGACGTTGTATATCAATTGGTTATTTATAATAAACAGCTAACTAATTAGAAGATTTGAATTTTGAAATTCGAAATAGTTTAAATCTTCTAACAAAACAATTTTGAAAGGTAATATCAATTTCCGAACAGTTAGAAAAATATCAAAACAAATTTGAGCTGTTATGGAAAGATTTTGATATGGAAATGATTGATAGAAATCTGTTTTGGAAAGATATGGTAATGAGAATCAAATCTGAGTAAATAAAGAAAGTATTTGAAAACCCTTTTTGAACTCTATTAATTATATAAACTATATATTATATAATAGAGTCCTTACAGATTTAAATCCTAACCAATCTCTGATATCTCCAAGCATTTTCAAGGAATATTCATTATCGAAATTGATTTTGAATAGCTTCTGGACGGAACAATGTCAGCTTGCTGTTACAGTACTGCGACTGATTTTAGCAGTCTGTTACGAACACTTTCCTGAAACTTTATCTTTCCACATACTCAACCAAGTTACCTGATAATATACTTATACATAGCAAACTCATATATATGCAGGATACATCAAGTGAGTCAATCATATAATTGGAAGCTTTATAGAGTCAAACTAGTAACATAACTAGTTGTTACAGTAATAACTAACAAATCAGCACACTATCATATATCATCAAAAAAATACATCAGATTAACATGTGGGTGTGTTTGTATGATTTTATCAAGATAGAACTACTGACTTTGTTAAACTGTGAAGGGTTGGAGTTAAATTTTCTATGCATCATGTGACAATCATGTGACAGTTTATTATCAATTTTTAAAATCTTATACTCCCTTTGTCCTATAATATAATAATTGGTGCTATATAAAATTTAAAAACCAAACTAAGCTAGCTTTGACCAATAATTAATAATTATTATTAGACATAAAAATTATATAAAAAATATTATTAAAAAATATAGTTGCTTTACTATTAGATATAATTTTTAAATTTATAAAATTAATAACAAGTAATGTACAATTTGCGGTCAAACTTAAATAAGTTTAAATTTTAAAATTTATAAACCGTCAGTATATTCATGACATAGGGAGTATATATTATGGGAAAAGGTAGTCAGTCTGGGGTTGAAGCTGTTACATGGCAGTAGGGGTGAGCACGGTTCGGTTCGGTTCGGTTTTTGATCGAAACCGGAACCGGAATCGCATGTCTTCGGTTTTAAAAATTGAAAACCGCAACCGCAACCGAACCATCGGTTTCGGTTTCGGTTTTAAAAAGACCGGTTCGGTTTTTATCGGTTCGGTTTCGGTTAAAAAACCGGATAAATAAAAATGAAAAATATATAATTTAAATCATTATATTTTTACATTCAAATTTTATACAATCAAATATTTGATCACATTCTGCATAATAACACTACAAAAGAAATGTAAAAAACTTTAACAATCAAATTTTAAGGTTGAATCAACAAAATGTGAATGTCATTTATCGTAGTATGCAATCTAAAAAGCACATAATCATGTTTAATGATGTTTACTCCTGATTATATTCTTTTTAATTGGAAAATAGAGGAATAAAATGTTGTAAATGGGTTGTCATATTCTCACATTCAATATTAGTATAGTTGATGTTGTAATATGAAATATAATTGAAAAAACTATGTTCTAGGGAAATTTAATACTTAAATTATATAAATATATATTATAATAAATTTATTTATTTTAATGATCGGTTCGGTTCGATTTTGACCTATAACCGGAACCGGAATCGAAAATCTCGGTTTTTAAAAATCAAAAACCGCAACCGCCGGTTTCGGTTCGATTTCGGTTTCGGTTTCGGTTTTTTCGGTTCGATTTTCACCGGTTTCGGTTCGGTTTCGATTTCGGTTTTAATTCGATTTTTTGCTCACCCCTACATGGCAGCAACAAAATAGATAGGTCCATTCAAATTAAAATGCCCTTCATTTTCAGGTCAGTTCTTTGACAAATGGCCGGAGATCGAGTTAATTATTATATTTATTCAAGTACTATTCCTAAAAATTCGCAGGTCGCTCTCGTTAGCTAAAAAAAGTTTATTGCCTTTCAAACGAATTATTATTGAAAAGATTTTAGATAATATTTTGTAACCGATTGGTCATCAACGTTGTTTTCATGGTATATATTAAATTTGATTATAATTGATGTTTTTTAAAGAAAAAATTGACGCTTGTTCAAAAAAATTGATGTTACTCCTTCTGTTTTTTTATATTTGACGTTTGATTTTTCTGCACACATTTTAATGTGCTTTGACCGAGTAGTTAAAATAATTATTTTTCTAAAAAAAACTTCTGAATAAAAATTTATAACTTATACTAAAATTCATAAAAAGAATTTTTTAAAAATAATTATTTTAACTATACGGTTAAAGTACTTTAAACTATGTGCAGAAAAGTCAAACGACAAATATAAAAAATCAGAGGGAGTATATGAATACTGAATAATGTTTTTTAGATTGACATCTTCCATGCCTGACACTGACACAAGCACTTAGTCAAAGTTGACGACTTTTGTTTTCTAAATCTTGATAATAATATAACAATAACTATTCAAAGTTCCATCCAACAAGCTACTTATCTTCTGAGATGGAGTTGACGGACATACCATATACTATAAAAATTTATAAATTGAAAAAAAATGTATTTTTCAATCACAAGATGAAATTTATAATAAATAATTGTATTTATAATTTTGAATTTATACTGACTATTATAACTAATAAATAAGTATAATATTCTGCTACAACGGATTTTAGTTAAAAAGTCCACTGACTTTATGACTGGATATGACTTTATGACTGGACAAGTATTAGAGTCTATTTCGATAAATTTAAAATTGTGACTTATGACTTAAAGTGATTTAATGTGATAAGTTAAGAGTTTAATTATATTTGGATAATTTTGTATTATGAGTGATTTATGAGTTTTTAAAAATATAATAATAAAAATAAAAATGATTTATGACATATGAATAACTTTTATCAAAATAAAAAAAATAAGTCATTAAAAAAGTACATAATACTTACTTCTGATTTTAAGTTAATTTCTCACTTATTTTATAAATAGACATTTTTGAGCTTAAAACCAAAAACAATTTTAAATCTCCAGCTTAAAACTTAAAACTTTGTCAAACACGCCCTCAAGGATATACCAATCGTATGGGCATTAGAACATACAGTCACACTTGCGTACCCTTCAGAGTTTAGATGAAGGTAATCGTGCATGTTTGACTTTGAAAATTCGCAGCAATAATGTAACACCCCCTTTCCGAGACAAAACGAGACGATGGGTTATTTAACAAATCTCAAACATGTATATAAAGTACTAAAATTTACTTTATAATAATTAAATAAGTCCAACGGATCTCTAAAATAATATTAAAACCTCCAAAACAATTTAAAATGATAAATACAAATAAATTCAAAATCTCTAATAATAAATAATGTCTAAATAATAGCTAGAAGTCTAACTTCCTAATCAACTGTATTAAGGTTACCTCTCCATCACATAGCCCAAGATCCCCCTAAATACCTGCCAGAAGAAGAATACGGTATGAGCCAAATGTCCGATACGGATTGGAATACAATTTATAAAACAAGAAGCAAGATATATAATTTGACATTAATAAATAAATATTAATTTTTAAAAACAAGGCTGAAGCAAAGATGAGTTAGGATATTTCATACCGATACAAAACAGATAACAGATAAACACATCATAGGGTACCTAATGCGTGCAACAAACCGGACAACGTGTACGGCATATACAACGTCACCGTCAAATAGCAAATCACAAATCAAATCAAATTCTGGGTGCACTCGCGTATCATCAAACAAATATCAAATGCGCAAATCTCGTCACCTGAGCTATCAGAAGGATGCACCGTGACTAGTCACACTGTCACGGAAGTGTCATGCCACTGGTGCCGCAATGACATGGCTGTAGTATCCCTACAGCTGGTTAACTCGGTATACCCTATATCACTCTAAGGGCTCAAATAAAATAATTTTCACAATTTTAAAATTACCTAAACAGATATTTCAAATATTCTACGCAAATATGTAACATACATAATTTTTGAAAATCGCAGAGACAAATATTTAGATATTTCGAAACCAACTTTAAAATAACTTTTGGAAAACGGAAGAAGCAGATTTACTAACAGAATGAATCAAATATAATAAATCCTAAAAAGAGTAGTACTGAAGAGAAAGGGGACGAAATATGTACCTTAGAATAACAATAATGGATACTAACGAAATTATCCAGACCCAGTATGATGCTTTAGCCTACTAGTATTTTCACTATGTCTGTATCTCACCATGCCCATGTTTCAATGATGTTTGTGTTTATATATAATACTCATGTACTCCTTCAATTACACATCAAACTCAGAAATTAAAAACGGAGATGTATGATTATTACATATTACCAGAACATGAAATTCCCCTGCTTTTCTTTTGACCCGAGCAATTAGTTTTAGGGTTTTTAATAAATAACTTATATGTTTATATGTATATATAGACTCTTATTAATTATCCCGCTTATAATCTAATTGCTATTTTATTAAAAATTCTATTTCTAATCAAATTCAATATAATAAATATCATGGTTAAAGAAAATAATCTTTACAAATTCTAATCTAATTCTAATTATTGTTATTATTATCTAAATAAATAAATTACGGATATTACAAATAATGGAGTGTTTGGTTTTCATTTTTTTTAAAAACATAATTGTTTTTTTGTTAGGAAGATAAATTAAACAGGTTCTAAAATATAAAAATTTAGAGTAATATTAGGGGTCCCAAATTTGATCACAAAATAAGTATTTTTAAATTACACATGAAATGCTTTTATTGGTATGACGCATATTAATGAATGCAAATTACATATTATTTTTAAGAAAATGACCTATAACAGATTAATAATTCATAATTTTTGAGAATTTTTTATAACAGATTTGGAACCTCTAGTATTATTTAAAAATTTTGTTGAAAGCATCATGTTACCGACTATTTACTGTCGTCTGTCAACAAAATTTACCAAATAATGAAAAAGTGAGGAATGTGGAGAATTTTTTTAGAGAAATAGGGGGTTGGTTATAGAAAAAACGAGAAAAGTAAATAGTTGAGGCACACAAAAATGAAAAAGGGAAATAATTAAATGAATAAATAGAAACGGCGTCTGAAATAAAAAATTAATGAAGAGAAAAGAAAAGGTTGACAGCATATAAAATACAATTAGCAATGAATGAACGAATGAAAACAAAGTCAGACTATAAAAAAATTTGTACCCTCATATTATAATAAAATAGGTAGACTCCTTATTTAGACCAGGAATCAATGCTTAGAAGAAAAAGTCTTTTCCCAGTTAAGAAATAGTATACGAGTACCTCACACGTCTCAAGAAAGTCAAAACTGGAAAGAGTCGTAGACAACAAAATATATGCCAGATGTAAGAATCAACAGAAGTTAGCCTAAAAAGTTGTCAAGATATATACTCCATTATTTTTTTTATTATAAAAGATAAATAATATATATTATTTATAAAATTAACTTAATACTATTTTTAAATATTATTTATAAAATTGAAGAATTAAATAGTCAGAACAAATAGCTAATTCCGCATATAGACCTTAACAAGTTGACTAGAACTAATTAGATTCAGTTAGCTAGTTTACAATAATAATCGCAATATAGCATAGCCTATAAATAATTATTAGCTATCAAGTAGCTGCAGGATTCGAAACAGCAGCTTAATTTGGTAATACCGACCAAAAGATATTATCATCGATAAGAATTATAACAACATCTTTGACGGGTAATAGATAAAATGATTAGTTAAATTATGATTATGTAAAATTTTATTAAACTGTAAGAGCCCGTACTCGAATGATATTAGCCATATGATTAGTTATATTTAAAAGTATTATTTTACATATAATTATATAATTTATAGCTTAACATATATAATTTAAATAAGATAAAAAGCTGACGTGAATATTTTAGATAATGACTAGAGACTCGACAAATATAGAAGATGAGATAAAGAATATCTATAATTTTTCCTAACAGGTCTTATGTTATATATTTTAGCAAATACATATATTTTAGTATCACTTAGACTTTTTAACTAATAAGTGGTGATGGTCGGAGATGCTCTAAGTCGTCATATGTACGCTACAATGCCAAATCATTTCAACCAACATAATTCAAGATTTAATCAATTTTAGATTAACAAGGGTCAAGAGACATGGAAGCATGATTATATGGATTACTGTCTCTGTAATAGTGTAATGCGGAGAAAGGAGAGGGAGAAAGGACACCTTTGCTTAATGTTATTGTTTTTCACAAATAATAAACACGGGTAATAATTCAAAGGTAAATTTAAGCAGATTAATGTGAGGGGAGGATCATAGACAATATGGAGGATCTTACCAATTCAACATACTAGTTAAATATCCTTCAAAACTGTTTATTCTGATCACAGTTCCATCATGCTAGACTAACTACGGAAATGACCATCAAAACAAAGTAAATAAAATACGTTGTTACTCTATCAACTATCATTAACTAACACATCTTGAACTTCATTTATTATTGTTGGCACGACAATTAGCCACTGAAATAATCAAAATACACATACAACCCTAGTTTGCTACTCTGTTTCTATACATTACTTCAGCGACTATTATTGTACAACAATGAGATTACATTAAAACTTTTGTTAAAAATTACATAAATAACAGCCTTACAAGCTCCCAATCTTTCTTTTCTGTAACCCTCTGAGCTCAAAACTTATTGTTATACCAATATATCCCTTTGTTGTGATCATCTTCCTCAACATAGACACAATCATTGATAGTGTTCCACAGTGACTTGTAGAACGGGGTATAATCATACTGATAGTACTCCCCCAATATAGGTTTGAATGCCTTGGTGGCTTCCACTGCATGGTAATGTGGCATTTTCGGAAAGAGATGGTGCGCTACATGAGTATTAGGTTGTTGATGAAACACCGTGTTGAGAATCCCAAAATCTCTATCAATGGTAGCCATTGATCCCTTTAACCATTCCCACTCGCTGGAATCGTAGTAAGGTACAAGAGGGTTTGTGTGTTGAAGTACAGCCACAATGATGAGCATAGCGTTTGTGAATAGGTACGGTCCTCCATAAATGAAAGCCACCCATGCGAACCCTTTTATCAAAGCAAGTTTGTATAGTGCATAGATCACGGCCAAACATCCAGCATCAGAAAGCAAGACTTTAGCACGTTGCTTATGTGAAAACATTGGACTATATGGATCGAAATGGGAGGCAAATTGATCATAAGCTCGACCACGGAAGTTGACGAGCAAGTATAAAGGCACAGCAACAATTAGAACTAAAGCCACAACCACGAATCTCGCTACAGGATTTTTGAGGTGTCTGAACAGAAAGGGGACTTGAGACTTGAGCAGTGGGATGTCAAATTCTTCTTCTTCCAGGGATCCAGTTCTCGAGTGGTGGCGATGGTGACTGAACTTGAATGAAAAGTAAGGAAACAGGACGACGGAGTGGGTGATAAATCCCACCGTGTCGTCGAGCCATTGGTAGTCACTGAAAGCGTTGTGTCCACATTCATGACCTATGACCCAGAATCGAGCTAGGATACAGCCTTGAAGCACTGAATATATGATTGCAGATGTAAGAAGATAGAGTTTAGATGACTGTACTAATTCAGATGTTAAGATGTAGGTTGCGGCGATGTAGTAAAGAGAGAATAAGATGGTGACATCTAACAAAAGGTACGACAAAGAGCGAATGGCAGAACGCTCAAAGCAATGGGGTGGAACTACTTTCTTAACATCACTTAAAGTGAATGGAGGCTTTACGTAAGGAGATCTTGTTGCTCTTTTCACCGCAGAATCCAACTTTTGTTCCATGTCTCTGAGACGATTCAAGTAGTAATTAATTAGAAGTTCAGTTGATTTTGATTAAACGTTGTAAACACTTCTAAAACACAACAACAATGAAATTTATTCAGCAAAAAAAAAACGCTATCACAGAAGAATACCTTTGCTGCAGTGCGTTGACTAGCTTGGATACACTTGTTTAAGAATGTTGTTATTGTGGCAGTTGTGCATAGGGAAGCGGCAGGTATATATAGGCACTTTAAAATCACTTGCCGGTCCAGCTAGGCAGGACCCGCCTTACAGATTTGAGTGTTCTATATGAATTTTTAAAATGATGTCCTTTCTCTTTAAGGTTTTTAAAAATTATTTTTAAAAAATATATATAATACATATATATATATAAAATTTTGTGCCCTATCATGACGGTGTATAAGCAGTGGTTTTGATCGGCTTATCCAAGGGGCGGCCCGCCTCTATGGTTAAATATTCGCAAGTGTCACAAGAATAAATATACTCATAATACAGATAAATTTATTTTTCATCCCAATTGCATGTCTTGTTGGTAGAATGTTGTCATATTAGGAAAGTGGACGATTAGTTTTCATATTTTAGTCTTTGTTTACTACTATTGTGAGGACCGAATAGTAATATAATTAATTACAAGAGCATATTATTTGTATAATATAGACTCAATTATATCCTCTATAAAATAAGTTTAAGATTAGCTAAATATTAGGGAGAGTCATTTCTTGGAAGATGGCTGCATGTGGACTACTAACTGACAGATGTGCATTACTTTTCTTGTGGAAAACATTCAGGCCGTAATTGAAATAAGATGGAGTCAAATATCGAACCTGAAATTCTTGGGTCTACTGTTAAATAAAATTAACTAAATAAATAATTTACTACGAGTGCAGTACGTAACTTAATTAAATGCTGTCCCAATTTAATTCTTTAGCGCGCAATTGTAACCTAGCTTTGACAAATCAATACAAGCTAGGTAGATATCAATTGTATGAACATGAACATGTGAAATTAATGGTTCATCTCGCAAAATCAATCTTAAATGTATGCCAAGTTTTGTATTAGTTCGAGTAAACTTACTTCATACGTATAAACATAACATATACTCGTACTATGTATCTGTTGATACATGTTAGCGGAAAAGTTGAAACTTATTAATATTTGTTTCTAAAATTGAAACTTGTTAATATTTGTTTCCGATTAGCATATATTAGTTTGATTATTAATTAAATTATTTAATATTTGCTTCCAAAAATTATTAGTTCTATTAATATCTATTTCCAAAAGTTGATTTGTTGACGTGTTTCGAAAATTATAGTACACAATGCCAATTTTATGACTAAACATATTATGAATTTTAACTTATATTCTAGGCAATGTTTGAGTTTCTTTTTAATAATAATTTATAATTAAATATTTAAAAAAATTCAAAATTTATATTTGTTCAATTTCAATATTAGAATTTAATATATTTTATTTTAAAATAATATTAAATTAATTATTGATATTAGTTGATAATTGAATTTTAATCATTTTATTTATAAATATTCCATCCGTTCCAAATTAATATTCACTTTAAAAAAATTATCCTCTAAAATATGTTCACTATACCTCAAATACAATTTTATAGATAAAAGTTCCAAAATAACCTTTTAACTAAAGTATTGATTATTAATTAACATAAAGATAATTTTCATTCGAATTATGTATTAAAATTAATTCAACTATTACAATTAATATGTGTTGAAATAGAAAATAATATTTATGTTAAAACTCAATAATATGCATAATTTTTTTAAAAATGACAAGTAATTAAAAATAGAAGGAGTAATATTTAATAAAAATATTAAATTAATTTTTATAATCATGAAGAATCAAACCTTAATCAATTAATTAAATAATTAAAGATATATGATATTTAAAAATTTTACTTCTACCCTCACAAGGTACCATATTAATTACCTAATTTACATCTTTACTCCTTCCCCATTTGTTACTCGATCTACTGATCACTTCGCCCCAAATTACCTATATTATATAATTACTTATAAAAATATATTGTTAAAATGTACTATATATAATTTACTTTAAAATACAATTCGTTTTGTTTTAAAATATACTCCCTCCGTCCCACCCAATTATTTACGTTTCGGAGAGAATGTCCGACACGCATTTTAAGGTGCATATAAAGTATAGTTCCATAACTTATTTTTTAAATTTTTTTTTCTGAATAAAAATTTAAATATTAAATTTTTTTTCAGAAAAAAAATTAAAAATAATTTATTATTCGACAATTATCGATGATATTTATTTAAAACTTTGACTTCGTATACTTCAGACAAGAGAATCATATATGCTTGACTTTGACCATTCAAAGTAAGATTTAAGTGAACTCTGTGATGTAATTTAAGTTTCGAAATAAACAACACGTTAGTACTGTTGGTTGCCCGAAAAGTTATTATAAATTGCAAGACTTTTTGGTCAATTTATCCATTCAAAGTCACCTTTTATTTGTTAAACGTCCAATAAACTTAGGAATAATACCCATTCAAAGTTTATCGGAATTGGTCACTAAAATGTGAAAGAATCAAAGTTACACAACCAAGCACCACTCACCAGCTCACTATTTAATACTCAGTTTATCCTATTAATATCCCATATTTTTTAAAATAATAAAAGAGATTAATAATAATAAAAGAGATTAAAATTTGATAGATATTAGAAATTAGAATTAGATTAAAATAACGAGTTTTTGAATATGAGTTGGATTTAAATCATGTAGTGATCTAGGTTTTAAAACTCTCTATATATATTGTTGGGATCTGGGCATATATACGCAGCGGAATTATGCTAAATACAAAAAAAAATAACGAATCTCAAACACAGGATCCGTGTATAATTGGCGGATGATTATGGAGAATCAGATGTGTATCCTATTAAAACTTTCCTTATGATGATTACAGAGGTCCAGAAGCGATGAATCACAGCAGCCCTACACAAAGATCTGCTCTATATCGGTATCCACATGAACGTCGTATCGTCTAACGATCACCGGAGTTAAGTACTTGCCTGTTTCTGCCTCTTTGTCTCTCTCTTTCTCTAGCCTCTCAAAAAACGTAGAGCTGCTAGGGTTTTTCTCAAAAACGAAATTATAAAAACCGTAACCCTTAACTATACATCTTTATGTATATATAGAGGAGAGAGAGACTTGGGTCAAAACCCTAATCTGATTGGACTTTTTAAAACCCATTTAGATTTCGGATTTATATTATTATTAAATTCGAATTCTAAAATGTATATAATTAATTAAAAATATATAATTCGCATTAATATTCCAAGGGCATTTATTATGCTTTCAATTTATAACGCAGTAAATAAAGACATAATAAATATTAATTAAATAATCAAGTAAACATAATCCTTAATTGTTTATCATAAAATATTGTATTTAGGACACCAATACTAACATATATATATTGAAATCTCCTCATTGTTTCATATATTTTTGGAGCCACAAAAATTAAACAGTTGTAAATCAATCTCAATGCATATCTTTATTTTTTTAATAATAAAATTTTCTTTTTAATGAAATTTGTTTAAATTTATTTTATATTATAGAACATGCATAACATTAAATGAAAAATAAAATATTTACCAAAGAAACAAAATTACAGGACACAAACATAGATTTTATTTATAAAACTATAACATATTTTACTACAGAACATTAAATTTTTTTACAAAATTATATATATTTATTTACAAAACATAAAATTATTTACAAAACCATATATATTTATTTATGGAACACAAAATTTATTTACGGTACATAAAAGTTATTTAGAGAAATATATATATATATATATATATATATATATATATATATATATATATATATATATATATATATATATATATATATATATATATATATATATATATATATATATATATATATATATATATATATACTAACTTATATCTCGTGCGATGCACGGATGATTTTTTTTAGTTTTTTAATATTTTTATTTTAATATTTTTTAATGATTTGAATTTATTTGTATTTGTATAATAATAATTTAAATTTTATTTAATATTATATGTATATGTTTTTATATAATTTATTTGTATTTATATTTTAATAGGATGAATTATAATGTTTATGAGTTGTTTGCATAAAAGAAGGATTATAATTGTATGTATGATTATATTCTTTTGCATAAAAAGAGGACTACTTGTGTTAGAATTGTATGTATGATTATATTCTTTTAAAATTATATTTTATTAAAATTCAACGGTTAAGATTGTTTCTATGGTTCACTTAAAATTGGACGGTCAAGATCTTTTCTATGGTTCACCCAGTACCATACCGACGACCAAAAATTTTAATCTTTCGGTTTTAATAATATAGTATAGATATATATTTATAGAATATAAAATTTACTTACAAAACTATATAATTTTTATAGAACATACAAATTTCAACTCTAAATTTTAAAATGAAACGAATGAATAAAATTTAGTAAGATTATAACCTTTGTTCTATAATATTTATTTGTACTTAAATTTTATTATGTGGGTACTAAAGTTTTTGTGCTTTATGATTTTATTTGGGTCCATGTTTTGTAATCAATCGTTGATCTTGGGTCGGATAGTCACTTAATTATTTGGCCTAATTTTAAAAATTAATTTCATAACTAAAGCACTTCTCTGAACAAAATAAACATGTATTATTTTTTAAAATACAAATAAAATATATAAAATATTATATAATAATATTTATACATATAACATTAAATAAAAACAAAATTTAAATTATATAAAGAAAATACTAAAATAAAAATAGTAAAATAGTAAAAAAAATTGATCATGCATCGCACATGATACAAGATTATATATATATATATATATATATATATATATATATATATATATATATATATATATATATGTATATATATAATATTTTCTAACTTTTACATATTATAGTTAGGATTCACCGGATAAAGAAAATTGAATGTTATTCTAGGACAAAACAATAGAAACAAATTGAAATAATAAAACTTTGACTTTGAAAAGAAAAATATCTATCCTATATTATTATTATTATTATTATTATTATTATTATTATTATAAGCCAATATCGGTTTATTTGGTAGTTTGGTTGGTTTAACGGCTTTCTAAAAAAATTAAATTAAACATGTATACTTTATTTCATTTACAATCTATACTATATAATTAAAGACGCAATGACAAATGTTTGATCCGTCATAGTCTTAATGTGTCTCACTCAACTTCAAATACATGTGTTTGTCTCCTACTTAATTTCAAACACCTTCTTTTAATCAATATACTACCATGTTTTAATTTCTTAATTAGTCAATCTCTTTAATTTATTTAATATCATAATTTATTAATTAAATTTTATGAATATTAAAATAATAATATTATTTTATTTATATTAATTGAATTTTATTATTGTGGTCTATCTATATTATATATATGTGTATATTATATTATTTTAAACAAACTTTTTTTTAATTAGAATATATAGTTATACTCAAAATCTAATACCATGTTTTAATTTCTTCATCGCTCAAACACTTTAATTTATTTTAAATTATAATTTTATAATAATTTTTTTTGAATATTAAAATTATATTAATATTTTATCTATATTAAAACATACTATTTTATTTAAATTTTAATTAAAATATTTCTAATGTATTCGAAACTCTTTTTATTAATAAAAATTTATTAATGATTTGCACGAATTATTAATCTATGCTAATTAATATAAATATATAAACAAGCTTATAACTCATGCGAAGTATGAATGATTCATATTTAGGTAAATTTTATTTTTTATATTATATTTTATTGATATTTACTATAAAATTGTATTACCTTGAGAATTTATGTTAATATAATATAATATTATCCGTGAGAAATTGTATAAAAGGATAAATATGGGGGTTAGAGTTGTATGTTATTATACAATGATATTTATATATTAATATTCATAAACTTTAATGATATATTGAATAAAAATCATTGGATAAGTAGGATTATTAAAATAGAAAATAGAAAATATAATTTAAATATAATATAATATTATCCGTGAGAAGTTGTATAAAAGGAAGACTATCGGTTAAAATTGTATGTATGATATATATTCTTTTTAAAATTGGATTTTATTAAAATTGAATGAATAATTTGTTTCTATGATTCATATAAAATTGGACAGTTATGATTTTCCTATGGTTCACCTTTGAACCAAAACTTTTAATCTTTGAGCTATATTAATATAGTATAGATATAATTCAAAACTAATTTATCTCATGTAAAATATTACATAAAAAATATTAATAATATAAATAATTAAATTAAATATTTAATTTATTTAAAATATATAATATATTATTTATTATTCTGTTTGCACGTTAAGATTGGAAAGTCAACTAGAGCAACAGCTAAGTCAATGATCACATAGTAGTTACAATATAGATCACATACAGGGGATCACAACTCAGAAGTTAGTTACACTAACAGAATGACAGCTCGACAAAAGTAGTGCACCTGTTCTCTTTTATATAGATAATAGAGACTAGTTAGAATTAGTAACTTGTATTCTACTCTCTCATCTCTCTCTCTCTCTGTCTCATCTTTCTCAGTAGAACATGTAGCTTCATACAGTAACAATGGTGGCTTGTATAGTGATCTCTGTAGTAGTGATGAAATGTATGCTACTGTTCTTGAAACAGTGATCTGTAAGTTTGTTCATATATTGAAGTTTCTTCTAGTTTTTGCATAATTGTAACATGGTATCAGAGCCACGCGTTGCGTTTCTGCGATTTTGTATATGATTTCTAGTTCGTTTCCGCTATTTGCAATCGCTCTTGATTGCTAATTGTTGATATTTTGTTCTCCGATTGTTAATTGATAGATTGTTCATTTCTTGATGAGTTTGAGATGATTCTTGTATTGAATTGAGAAATTTCTTGCTATTTGAGTTGATTCAAGTTCGATTTTATTTTCTCTGAGTTTTTTTTTTTTTTTTTCCCGATCAATCTTGATCTTTAATCTTCGAAGCATTCTTCGATTCTTGATTTCTCTAAGTTTCTTGATCTCTATCAATTGATCTGTTCACAATGAATATACCTCCTGTAATAGATCCCTCACAGGATCCTACTTCTCCTTATTTCATTCATCCTTCCGATAATCCTGGAATGAAATTAGTTTCGATGAAATTTGATGGAAATGGCTATACCGACTGGAAAAGGTCAATGTTAATAAGTTTGTCTGCTAAAAACAAAGTTGGTTTTGTTGATGGAACTATCATAAAACCAGATGCTGCTGATGTTAGGCTTAAGTCTTGGGAAAGATGCAACTCTATGATGATTTCATGGTTGTTAGGAGTTTTGGATCAAAACATTGCAAGGTCTGTTCTCTATTTTAAGACAGCAAAAGACATTTGGGAGAACCTTGATGAAAGATATGGCCAGGCTTCAGGCACATTGTTGTTCTCTCTACAACAATCTCTTCATGATTTGAGACAGGGTCAAGATAGCATTTCTGGATATTACACAAAGATAAAGATGCTTTGGGATCAGTTAGATGCAGTTGATCAGTTCCCTGTGTGTAGTTGTACTAACTGCACCTGTGACATTACTCAAAAATTGGTCAAATCTCAGGAAGATAGAAGATTGGTGGATTTCTTGATGAAATTAAATGATGGATTTGAGATAATTCGAGGGAGTATACTTGTAATGAGTCCTTTACCATCTATTGCTCAAGCTTACAGGCTTTTAGTTCAAGAAGAGAGCCACAAGAAAATCAATCAAGGGCCAGTTACATCAGCTGAAGAAACAATGGCTTTCAGTGCTAACAGGAGAAGTTATCAGGACAGATTCAAGCCCCACACACAGAGTAATCGACAAGATTCAAGAAACAAGTCTAATATGTTTTTCTGTGATCATTGCAAAATGACAGGACACACTATTCAAAGATGCTATAAGCTCCATGGTTATCCTCAGAACAATAACAAAGACAACACAAGATTTGATAGGAGACAAGCAGCTGCAGTACAATTTGAAGATGAAGATTCTACAACACAAATGGACAAAGAAAATGTAACCCTCACAGCTTCTCAGTATAAGCAACTTATGCAGCTGCTTGGCAAAGAGGGAGAACAATCCTCAATTCAGGCACAAGATAGTACTGCTAATAACAGGTCTGCTCATGTAGCAGGTAAATTTTGTTTTATATCTTCATCAGGTTCTAGTTGGATTGTTGACAGTGGGGCCACAGATCATATGTGTCATGATCTATCTTTGTTTGCTTGCTATAACAACATACAAGGTTCTGATAATTACATCACTATTCCTAATGGTAGTAAAGTTGCTATTAAGTACAGTGGGACTGTGCAACTCACTCAACATATTGTTTTAGAAGATGTTTTGTATGTTCCAGACTTCAAATTTAATTTGATTTCTATACCTAAGATATGCAAGGATTTGAACTGTCAAGCAGTATTTACTAATGATAACTGTTACCTTCAGAGTTCTTTGATGCCTCCACAGCTTCTTGGTAACTACAAGGCAGGATTATATTACTTGGACACTGAAGCAAATTCAAGTAAATCAAAGAGGTCCTCACTAGAAGATAATTCACAAGCTATGGCTACCAAGGTTTCTCAAACATCAGATTCTGTCAATCACATCAAATTGTGGCATCTCAGAATGGGTCACCTACCTGTCAGTATGTTTACTCATATTCCTCAGTTGTTTAGTACAAAATGTTCTTTAGATAGTATATGTCAGATATGTCCTATGGCTAGACAGACAAGGATCCCTTTTCTTCACAGTGTTAGTAAGAGTACCAAGTCTTTTGAGCTCATTCATGTAGATACTTGGGGTCCATATAAGGATGTTACTTATAATGGATACAAGTACTTTTTGACAATAATTGATGATTTTTCTAGAATGTCTTGGATATTTCTGTTGGTTGAGAAATCTAATGCTGTCAAGGTTATTCAAGATTTTATTGCTTATGTTGAAACAAAATTTACAACAATCATTCAGACCATAAGAACAGACAATGCTCTAGAATTCTGTGAAGGGTTATTGAAACAACATTTTTTAAAGAAAGGGATTACTCATCAAAGGACATGTGCTTATACTCCACAACAAAATGGGGTTGTGGAGAGAAAGCACAGACACATACTTGAAACTGCCAGGGCTTTATTTTTTCAATCCAAATTACCACCACAATATTGGGGGGAATGTGTTCTTTCTGCAGTTCATTTGATCAACAGAATGCCTTTACAAGTTCTTCAGAATATCAGTCCTTATCAACAACTGTTTGGTACTTCTCCATCACTTGACCATCTGAAAGTGTTTGGTTGTTTGTGTTTTGTCACCACTCATAAACAACACAGAACAAAATTTGAACCTAGAGCTCAATCACATGTGTTTATAGGATATCCTGCAGATGTGAAAGGCTGGAAGGTGTTGAATTTGACTACATTACAAATATCAGTGTCTAGAGATGTTGTATTTCATGAACAACATTTCCCATATCATATCAATGCCAACTCTTCACCACCAGCATTCTTCTTGCCTATTTCCACAGGTTATACCTCCTTTCCTGACACACATTTACCTGATCTCTTTCATACTCATTTTCCTACACCAGATACCTCTCATATTCCTTCTACTTCATCTGGACATGATTCCAACAATACTGACAATATTATAGACATGTCTGAGCACAATAATCTTGTTACTAGAAGGAGTAGTAGAGTAACTAATCCTCCATCACATTTGCAAGATTACATCTGTGGTACCTCCTCTTTTACCTCCCATTGGTGTAACCTGGTTTCCTATGATGAATTGTCACCCACCTTACACACATTTGTAACCCAAATAGAAACCTTAAAAGAACCCACTTCTTTTACAGAAGCTTCTAAAGATCCCAGGTGGGTTGCAGCTATAAACTCAGAACTACAGGCTTTACATAAAAATCATACTTGGAATCTCGTTGATCTTCCACTTGGAAAGAAACCCATAGGCTGCAAATGGGTCTACAAAATTAAATTGAAAGCTGATGGAAGTATAGAAAGATTCAAAGCTCGTTTGGTTGCTAAAGGTTTCAATCAGAAGTGGGGAATTGACTTCTTTGAAACTTTTTCACCAGTTGTGAAAATGGCTACTGTTAGGAGTCTTATTGCCTTGGCTGTTCACAAGAACTGGCTTATTCATCAACTGGATGTGAATAATGCCTTCTTGCACGGGGACCTCCTTGAAGATGTATACATGCTAGCTCCTGAAGGTCTTCCCAATCCTGAAAATAAAGTCTGCAAACTTGTCAAATCCATCTATGGCTTAAAGCAAGCTTCTAGACAATGGTTTGCCAAGTTAGTGGGGGAACTACAACACATGAAGTTTCAGCAGTCCAAGAATGATTATTCACTGTTCATTAAGCACAGAGATACTAAAATAACAATTCTTGCAGTGTATGTGGATGATATAATTCTTACTGGCGATGACATACATACCATTCATTCCTTCAAGAAACATCTTGATGATGTGTTTAGCATCAAAGATCTGGGCAGGTTAAGCTACTTCTTAGGAATAGAAGTTGGTTATTTGCCGCATGGAATAACTCTTACACAAAGAAAGTTTTCAAAAGAATTGATGAGAGATGCCGGGATAGATACCAGTAAAACAGTGGTTACTCCATTACCAATTAATCTCAAGCTAAGTGCAGATGAAGGAGAAATGATTGATGATCCTACCATGTACAGATGCTTGGTAGGAAAGTTAAACTTCTTAACTCATACCAGGCCTGATTTGGCTTTCACTGTCCAACACTTAAGTCAATTCTTGCAAATTCCAAGAGAGCCTCACTATAATGCATTACTTCATGTATTGAAGTATGTATCTTCAACCATTGGACAAGGTATTTTAATGAAAGCCAATGAACAGTTAACATTACAAGCATACTGTGATTCAGATTGGGGAGCATGCTTAACAACAAGGAGATCTATATCAGGATATGTGTTGCTGTTAGGAAAGTCTCCAATAAGTTGGAAATCTAAGAAGCAGACCACTGTTTCTAAAAGTTCATCTGAAGCAGAGTACAGGTCCATGTCTGCAGCAGCTGGAGAAGTAACTTGGATGGTAAGACTACTTGAAGAATTGGGAGTAAAAGATCTTAAGCCAGTAACTCTTCACTGTGATAATCAGAGTGCTATTCATATAGCAAAGAATCCTGTTCAACATGAAAGGACTAAGCATATAGAAATTGACATTCACTTCACTAGAGACAAAGTAATGGAAGGTCTACTGCAAATTACATACCTTCCAACAGAATCTCAGATTGCAGATGTGCTTACAAAAATTCTCCCATCAGGACAGTTCAATGAATTACTCTCCAAGCTAGGGATGTCAGAATTCCCAGTACTTCCAAACTAGGGATGTCAGAAATGCCAGCCTAGTTTGAGGGAGGGTGTTAAGATTGGAAAGTCAACTAGAGCAACAGCTAAGTCAATGATCACATAGTAGTTACAATATAGATCACATACAGGGGATCACAACTCAGAAGTTAGTTACACTAACAGAATGACAGCTCGACAAAAGTAGTGCACCTGTTCTCTTTTATATAGATAATAGAGACTAGTTAGAATTAGTAACTTGTATTCTACTCTCTCATCTCTCTCTCTCTCTGTCTCATCTTTCTCAGTAGAACATGTAGCTTCATACAGTAACAATGGTGGCTTGTATAGTGATCTCTGTAGTAGTGATGAAATGTATGCTACTGTTCTTGAAACAGTGATCTGTAAGTTTGTTCATATATTGAAGTTTCTTCTAGTTTTTGCATAATTGTAACACACGAGTTATAGGCTGATATAATATTATAAACCAACATCGGTTTATTTTGGTAGTCTCTTGTATTCTTGCATTGATGATTCGCTTTCTTATCAATACAATCAAACCGAGCCGGCTGCTAATCCTCTACTTTTTTGCCCTCGATAAATTACATGAATTATCGAGAGAAAAAAACACTTGATAAAGACAATTAAAGACGGAGAATCACGAGAGCTTAAAAAGAATTTATAAAGCCTCCCTTCGCAACTGACACTTATTCTTCCCGTTTTGAAAACTAACTCTATTTTGGACCTTTGTATGAGTGCATTATTAATGTAGATATTAATATTTGCACACTGTTTAAAATATTAAACAATTTTTATATTTATTACGGAGTAGTATTTTTAGAACCATATATGCACAGTATTTCCACTTGTAAGGTTACAACTTATATGTTATTTCATATATTCATATTAGTGGTGGAAATTAAAATATATTAGAGGTCGTTTATATATATGCCCCAGCAAAGAATTAAACCTTTTAAGTAGATAGAACAATATATGTGGTATTTGGATAAGTTTTTTTTATAAATATAACTGCTTATTTCAGAAAAAAAAAATATTTACTTCTCAAAAATAAAGGTTTTAATTTGTGTGTGAAAAATAAGTGTTTATTTTTAGAAAAAAATACAAATACATATTTTTTTTTAAAATAAGTACTGAAAAATAAGGTAAGTAAATCATAATTACTTTTAGACTTAATTGCACTTTGATGGCTTAAACTATAATATTTTTGTAAAAAAATGACTCAACTATAAAATTTATCAGTTTGATGGTCAAACTATTTATTTTTTAATACTTGATTGCATTCCGTTAAATTTTTTAACGGAAGTTAGTGACATAATACTTGATTGCACTTTGATGGCCTCAAGTATATTTTTTTCTTCAGAAAAATGGCTCAATTATAAATTTATCAATTTATTAGCCAACTATTTATTATTTTTTAATAACTTATTTAATTTTATATTCACACTTTATTTTTTAATTTATATAATTTTAATTATCACACTTATTTAAATTATAAATCATATTAATATAAATTTATAAAATAGAAATATTTATGTGGTTGATTCGGTAATTTATCTAAAATTGGGGAAACAAATTATTTCTAAAAAGTGTGATATTTTACAAAATAAAATCTAATCATGTACTTACAATTACGCTCTTTTTTATTTATAAGTTGTGTTAATTTTTTTTCTAATCTCAAGTATCGATTAGAATTTAAGTACATGATTAGATGTTATTTTATAAAATATGACTCTTTTTAAAAGTAGATTTTCTTTTCTAATTTTAGATGAATTACCGAATCAACCTCATAAATATTTCTATTTTATAAATTTTTATTAATATTATTTATAATTTTAAAAGTGTGATAATTAAAATTATATAAAATACAAAATTATAATCAGTTATTAAAAAATAATAAATAGTTGGCTAATAAACTGATAATTTTATAATTGAGTCATTTTTCTGTAAAAAAAATTATATTTGAGGCCATCAAAGTGTAATTAAATATTATTTTATTAACTCCCGTTAAAAAATTTTCGGGATGAAATCAAGTGTTAAAAAATAAATAGTCAGACCATGACAAATTTTATAGTTGAGTCCTTTTAGACAGTGAAATTAAGTCTTACTTTTAACTGCTTTTATTATTGAAGTTGGTCGATCATAATGAATTAATTCAACTAAACATACAAACCCTAACTAGCCATCACAATTGTATATATTACATCAACGAATTTTATTAGAACAAGCATAATATAAACACAAGTAAATATATCCCTTTTCAGTTACAAGCTACGTACGGGGGACTTACATTTTCAGTTATTATTTTGCTAGCTAATGAAAGAGCTCACACACCTGCCGATACTTGATGGCAGAGAGACACAAACAATTATTCTCAAAACTTATTGTTATACCAATATATCCCTTTGTTTTGCTCATCTTCCTCAACATAGACACAATCTTTGAGAGTACTCCACAGTGACATATAAAATGGGGTGTAATTATACTGATAGTACTCCCCCAATATAGGTTTAAATGCCTTGGTAGCTTCCACTGCATGGTAATGTGGCATTTTCGGGAAGAGATGGTGTGCTACATGAGTATTTGGTTGTTGATGAAACACCGTGTTGAGAATTCCAAAATCTCTATCAATGGTAGACATAGATCCCTTTAACCATTCCCACTCACTGTAATCGTAGTAAGGTACAAGAGGGTCTGTGTGTTGAAGTACAGCCACTATGATGAGCATAGCGTTTGTGAATAGGTATGGTCCTCCGTAAATGAAAGCCACCCATGCCAACCCTTTTACCAAAGCAAGTTTGTATAGTAGATAGATCACGGCAAAACATCCGGCATCAGAAAGCAAGACTTGAGCACGTTGTTTTTGTGAAAACATTGGACTATACGGATCGAAATGAGAGGCAAATCGATCATAAGCTCGACCACGAAAGTTCACAAGCAAGTATAGAGGCACAGCAACAATTAAAACTAAGGTAATAACCAATAGTCTTGCTACAGGGTTGTTGAGGTATTTGAAAATAAATGAAACTTGAGACTTGAGCAGTGGGATGTCGAATTCTTCTTCTTCAAGAGATCCAGTTCTCGAGTGGTGGCGATGGTGACTGTACTTAAATGAAAAGTAAGGAAACAGGACGACAGAGTGGGTGAGAAATCCCACCGTGTCGTCGAGCCATTGGTAGTCACTGAAAGCGTTGTGTCCACATTCATGACCTATGACCCAAAATCGAGCTAGGATACAGCCTTGGAGCACTGAATATATGATTGCAGATGTAAGGATATAGAGTTTAGATGACTGCACTAATTCAGATGTTAAGATGTAGGTTGCGGCGATGTAGTAAAGGGAGAACAAGATGGTGACATCTAACACAAGGTATGACAGAGAGCGAATGGCAGAACGCTCAAAGCAATGGGGTGGAACTGCTTTCTTAACATCACTCAAAGTGAATGAAGGTTTTACGTGGGGAGCTCTTGATACTCTTTTCACCGCAGAATCCAACTTTTGTCCCATGTTTCTGCTAGTATTTAATCAAACATTCAGTTAATTTCATAAAAAGTTATAATTAAGCACTTTAAACACATATCAAAATAAAAT
Source organism: Oenanthe sinensis (assembly GCA_028671895.1). Lineage (NCBI taxonomy): Eukaryota > Viridiplantae > Streptophyta > Magnoliopsida > Apiales > Apiaceae > Oenanthe > Oenanthe sinensis. Next base: position 2,536,693 of record CM053803.1, on the reverse strand, counting down.
TAACACTATCACAGAGGAGTACCTTGCTGCAGTACGTGCCTTGACTTGATACACTTCTTTGAGAATATTGTTGTGGCAATTGTATAGGGAATCGGTAGCTATATATAGGCAAATTACTTACCAAACCTTCCTGTGATTGGCTGAATATAAAATATAGAATTTTCAATGTATATATCATGTTCTGGACGCCGCCATAGAAATACCATAAGGCATAAGCTTAGGTTACGAATTCTTTGTTTTAGAATACTGCTAATTTAGTACTAAGATTTTAAAATTCGAGATTTTGAATTTGATTTTTTAATTATTTTTAATATTTTTATAATTTATCGTTAATATGAAAGGTATATTAATATTTTAAAAATAGGCACTATGATCCATTTTTAATCCTAAAATTAATTTTTCACAGCTGAGAAACAATGTTAGAAATATGATACAGTATAAAATACATATAAAAACAGTATCTGATACAAATTATTATTTTGCCACATTTTTTTTATTCCTTTTTACATGTCATGCAAATTGATTGAAGTTGTCTTGTTTCAACTCCCCACTTGGTTTACTATTATTGTGACTTAATTGGTGAGCAGTATTTTGTATTATTACAATGGGCAAATCATTTTCTTTCCGGGGACAGTGAGCAAAAATCATTTGTTTAATATGGAAACAGCCAAATCTAATAAAAGTTATTTTAAAACTGATCAACTTGTCTTTCCAATAGTCTATTTCTAAAAACTGATCAACGAAAAATTCTTCACATGAAATATATTTGACAATTTTTTAAATATATTTATTATATTAAAATTTTGTATATATGTTCTATTAAATGAAAATAATTATATATACAACCATATCACATAAATTTTATATGCATATTAGAATAAAAAAGTGCACATTGCACAAATTTAAAGTTGGTTGCTATGTAAGAGGTCAAGGCACGTACACTTTTTTTTAACCAGCTGGTCTAGGCGCACCTTAATTTTCCTGACTCGGTTTTCTTTATTTCAGTGGTATATTTATGCGCTATATATAAGAATACTTGGTTCGGCATTTTTATGCAAAATTAAAAGAAAAAAAAATCATACAGTAAAGATGATTTAATAGCCATTATCCATCCAATTTCGATGGCTAGTTAAGTTGTTGACAACTAACAAGTATGCATAACAGCAAAGAAAAAGATATTGTAACTTGCAAGCATCACTTTGTACAATAAATATTCACCCCTTTTTTACTGTAATAAATAAATTAGTCTGTGCTCATATCGGACCTCTGATTTGGTTTATAGTTGAATAAAATGATAAATACTGTATTACTTTTAGAATTGAATATGAGTAGAGTAACTCAAACGTTTTCCTAGGTCAGGGTCTGGGCAATTGAAATTCCAACAAATACATAGAAGATAAAGAAATTATTATTAAATAAATAGAGGCGGTAATAAATGCAGGCAGCATCGGGCCGAAGATGATAGCAATGGATCAGTTTTCTTTTTATATATTTTTGAATAATATTTATTATTTTATTTTACGGAATTGACAAATAAACTACATATTTTATTATTTAAATTTCAATTCTAAATTTTTTACATATATATTATATAACTACCCTTAATTTTTAAACAATTTTTATCCATATTATGAATGATCACTACAAGGGCAAAAGCCTATTGCGACTAACTTAATATAAAGAATCTATCGTAATTTTTTCAATTTGCGACAAATTATTTTTGTCGCAAATACTAGTGTCGTAAGTTCTTATTCAGTCGCAAATTCTCATTCTATCGTAAGTTATAAGTGGGCCCCTATTTTAAACAAAACAATTTTTTTTTAAAAAGGAAAAATCAATAATACGACCGATATATAATATGTCACAAATTACCAAGAATTGTGACAGAATCCGTCGAAACATTTCATATAATTTGCGACAAATTCCATCACAATTCTGCACATTACTTTTGAAATTACGACAAAATCTGACGCGCAAAATATCATATGATTCACAATAACTTGCGACAGAATCAGTCATAATTTCTAAACCATATAGCACCATTAATACATCATCATCAGGGTCTGTAAAGGATCATCCTCGCGAGCGGCACTTTTGCCCTGCAACATATCAATTGACACTCATCAAATTCTCGACAAATATAATCCAACTAAACTTGCAACTATCAGGAAAGTTTGCAATTTAAAAAATATAAAGCTTAGGCAGACCTTTCTACATAAACTTATCAAATAAGCACAATAATGAATAATGCAATCATGTGTATCTTAATTCCCTAGTTAGAATGATGCATACTTTTTTTGTTTTTTTCTTTGTTTTTGTCCTTGTTAATGTTTATTCTTGTGATTGTTTTTTAAGGTCAGGGCAGTCAATAAATTTGGGATGCAATTTATTAGTCAACTTGAACCCGCACTTCAAATTATACTAATAATATTTACATGAGCTCACAACAACTTATTCACGAGGCTTAAAAAAGGCATAAATAATAGACAAAATGTTATAATATACCTTGTTGCTGTTGCTGCAAATATATGTATGTATACAATTATCACTAGACTTCAATGCATAAATTGGTTGACCATGGCATAATGGCTGTATGATTCCACTTTCCATACCCTCGCAATAAGCATTATATGGACAACTCAACTCATTATATGAAAAAAAATAAGGTTTTATAGAATACATCATGTGACACCACATGAGATGGAAATAGTGCCTCATCAGTAGAGGAAGGGAGGCTAAGCTCACTGATAAAGCTATGAAGTCACAGGCAGCTTATGTGGCATTCTATCAATAATTTAGAGCAAAGCTTACTCAACTAAACAAATACTGTAATTAATTGATGAAGCAATAGTTGTAATTTTCTATATAATTTCTTGTACAATATCCATTAATTAACAAATTAGAATGCACTTCAAAAGAATATAATTCCAAGTGCCTTGTGATTTGGTAAGAGTTTAAAACTAAGCAAGAGATATGCCAATAAGCTCAAAATCGGTTAGGCGTCCACACATCGATTGCACAATAAGAAACATATAATTTGAGCAACAATAAACAAATGAATACTAAGCAAATAACTATGATACACACATTACTATATTACCATGGAAAATTTCCATTAGGAATTACTTCCTCTACTACTTTCTTAGCTATCTCCTCTATTGGAATAGCCCTTTCCATAAACTGCGACACAAACAAAATAATCCCAAAATGAGCTAAAAAAGACCTAATCTTTTATCAAATTGGGCTAAAATTCTTTGCACCCAGATCAAGTTTTTCTTAAAATATATCAAAATCATTGTGAATTAGTAGTGTACGAGAAGAATAAAAAATAAAGAAGACAGTAATAAAAGGTGGGGTTTTGCTTTACCTTGAAGTTCTTTAAAGTACTGACATCTCCCGCTTAGCCATTGCAATCTGAACTGTGAACTAGCTTCAACCCTTGTTCACTCTCTCAGTGTGTGCATTATTCAAGAAGATGCGAAAAAGAAAAATTGGTTTAATTTATGAAACTATACTTTATATGCACTTTAAAATGCGTGCCGGACTTTTTCTCCGAAACATTAATGGATGGGACGGAGGTAGTATATTATAAAAGAAAAATATTGAGAAATAGGAAGGGGTTCGGCGTATATTATGAACAAGCAAATATCCTTTTTGTGTATTTCTTTTTTCTTGGTTTCAACCATTATATATGGGCAATATAACATAACCTCCATCCCTTCAATTGTAACTGCCCTATTAAATCATATCATAAATATAATTTAATTTGTATAGGTTACATATATATATTAATCATTCCATATATATATATATATATGTAACTCACATATCATAATTAAATACATCTATTTTATTATATTCGTAAAGAAGTCAAAACTAACATCTCCCACTTGACATCTTTGTCAAATATTTTTCATGACTCTCACTTATCAAAAATTTATAAGTATTCAAATTACGTCTCATCATAGTGAAATTCCATATTTAATAACTTAAATATTTTTAGTCCTTTCAAACTCACATTCTTTAACATATATATTCACAAAAATTCTTTGTATTTTACAATCACATGTGCATTGTATGTCATATTGTAACTTCCACATTGTTATACATTCATATTTCCAATTTTCCCAACTTCATTTGTGTCCGAAGTTAAATTCTCGATATCGATATCACATATGACATTTGCACCATAACAAATAATAACTTTAGGCACATCGGCCTAATATATCATATACGGTGCAATATACTTCCTTTCAAGTAATTCATTATGCCCACTATACAGCCTATCAATAAGCTTAATTAACATTTTGTTTTCATCCACTTATAAAACTAATTAATATGTCAAGTCAAGTCAACTGATGACACAACATCGAATTTTTCACATATAATATAAACCTGATTCCTTTCGCACATTAATCGTTTTCCCATTATTTCCTATGAGATTCCGATCGGACATCACTTTTACAAATGATTAAGCATTTTACTCAAATACCTTTTTTTTTTAATTCAAACTCAATATTCAAATGATCTCCCTTTAATCCAGATTCCCATAATATAGAATATATCACCCATATCTTCCATTTCAAAAAATCCTACTAAATCCCAATTTAGTTTTGTCAACATATCTTTGTTATTTCCGTTAACAATATATTATCCAAATATACTGCCAATATTGTAAACAAATTCCCACTTTTCAAAATATAGTTGTCTATATTATTCCCGATTTTTTCAACTAGTCATACCTCAAATTTATAAACATACCGTCCAAATTATTTTCCTTTCCAAAATTAATTTACAACCAATAAATTTTCTATCTTCGAGTATATCACACAACTCCCACATTCATTTTTATTCTATGAACTCACAATCTCATCCTTCATTGATTTTATCCCTAACTCAAATTCTTTGATTTCTCATTTCTAAAAAAATATTTCACTATTACATATACATAATAGTTATTTATCCACTCAGTTGGATTTTAAATATTTTAAATTCAATAAAATGGTTTATTATCAATATTATTCATTATTCTTGATCGATATACTTCAACACATGTCTCAAAATATAAATACCTTTACGTACATTACATATAATCATAAAAAATGATTATATAATTTTTCTTTTACAAATACATTTAAAATGTATTTAATTATCTTGGAAGTTTCGCAAACAGTTCGAAAACTCCCAATCTTTCTTTTCTATAACCCTCTGAGCTCAAAACTTATTGTTATACCAATATATCCCTTTGTTGTGATCATCTTCCTCAACATAGACACAATCATTGATAGTGTTCCACAGTGACTTATAGAACGGGGTATAATCATACTGATAGTACTCCCCCAATATAGGTTTGAATGCCTTGGTGGCTTCCACTGCATGGTAATGTGGCATTTTCGGAAAGAGATGGTGCGCTACATGAGTATTAGGTTGTTGATGAAACACCGTGTTGAGAATCCCAAAATCTCTATCAATGGTAGCCATTGATCCCTTTAACCATTCCCACTCGCTGGAATCGTAGTAAGGTACAAGAGGGTTTGTGTGTTGAAGTACAGCCACAATGATGAGCATAGCGTTTGTGAATAGGTATGGTCCTCCATAAATGAAAGCCACCCATGCGAACCCTTTTACCAAAGCAAGTTTGTATAGTGCATAGATCACGGCCAAACATCCAGCATCAGAAAGCAAGACTTTAGCACGTTGCTTATGTGAAAACATTGGACTATATGGATCGAAATGGGAGGCAAATTGATCATAAGCTCGACCACGGAAGTTGACGAGCAAGTATAAAGGCACAGCAACAATTAGAACTAAAGCCACAACCACGAATCTCGCTACAGGATTTTTGAGGTGTCTGAACAGAAAGGGGACTTGAGACTTGAGCAGTGGGATGTCAAATTCTTCTTCTTCCAGGGATCCAGTTCTCGAGTGGTGGCGATGGTGACTGAACTTGAATGAAAAGTAAGGAAACAGGACGACGGAGTGGGTGAGAAATCCCACCGTGTCGTCGAGCCATTGGTAGTCACTGAAAGCGTTGTGTCCACATTCATGACCTATGACCCAGAATCGAGCTAGGATACAGCCTTGAAGCACTGAATATATGATTGCAGATGTAAGAAGATAGAGTTTAGATGACTGTACTAATTCAGATGTTAAGATGTAGGTTGCGGCGATGTAGTAAAGAGAGAATAAGATGGTGACATCTAACAAAAGGTACGACAAAGAGCGAATGGCAGAACGCTCAAAGCAATGGGGTGGAACTACTTTCTTAACATCACTTAAAGTGAATGGAGGCTTTACGTAAGGAGATCTTGTTGCTCTTTTCACCGCATAATCCAACTTCTGTTCCATGTCTCTGCAATAATGGTAGTAATAACACAGTCAGTTCATTTGACACAATCAAGATTCAAGGAATATATTTAATTTGTAGATAGAGTCTAAGAAAAATTTATAAAATACTTTAATATTGTTCTTTGATAAACAGATACTTAACATAAAAATAAATAAGAACTATCGAAGAATGTACCTTGCAGTGCCTTAACTAGGATACACTTCTTTGAAAGTATTTGTATTCGATTTGTTGCAATTGTTCAAGGAAGCGGCAGGTATATATAGGCGCTTCAAAGTCACCAAACGTTGTCTATCTAGGATGAATATAAGGGGTGTCTTGTACGTTGGGTATGGCTGTAATAATAAATAAATTAATCTGTCATTTTCTATCGAATATCATCGGCTATTATAGCTGCTGACTAACTGACAGAAGCACCAATTAAATTTCTATACTAAGGGGTGTTTGGGGAAACTTTTTTTCAGAATAAGTCAATTTATTTTAAGACAAAGTTAGAGATTCCTAACTTTTTTCTGAAAAAAGTTGACTTTTTTTTGCAACTTATAGAATCTCAAATATACATTAAATACTTGTATAAAAAACATTTATCAAAATATGAAATTTTTACCCGAAAGTAAGTCCAAAAAAACTTATTTTTAAGTCCAGCGAAACAGGCCATAAATATTAAGGCCCCGCCATTTTTCAAAAAAGCTTGTACTTGACTTCTTTTTTGGTCTATACTCTCTAGTTCAAAAAATTCATTTTCATTTATTATCTATATTAATTATATTATTCACACACACACATATATATGTATATATTATTTTAAGTGTTTCACTGCCTTAATTTTTCCTCTTGTTATCAATTGTGTTTCCAGTTTTTTGGAGCAACGGAGATTATTCGATCTAAGAGGGAAGTATTTCTTTTTTAGCTGGTTAAATTGGTACACCAAATATTTTGATACTTAATTTTTGTGTTTCTTTTACTTTTCAGGTACTCAGAAAGATGGGGTTTTCTGTTTTCAAAATTTAAGGTTTTATTGTCTACGGAGACATCTTACGCATGTCTTTAGGTTAGACGATAAGTTTTATTGTATGAATGAAATCCTTTTCGGATTATTGTGTTTCGATACAATTTATTTTGGAGTTATGTCTCCATTCAAAAAAAAATTAATGACAAAAATTAATAATAATAATAATAATAATAATATCATCACCCACATGCATCTATAACTTCTTAAAAATATTACTAACAATTAGCTACATGTTAACAATAATATTCTCTAAATAAATAACTAATTAATTGTTCATTTAAAAAAATTAAAGTTCTAATTAACTTTTTATTAAATTTATTCAAGCAGAAACTTAATCAATAAATAATTTTAAGCTCGGAGTGGTATGGAACACAGCCCACATGCAGAATCGCAGTACCGCAAATCTATAATCTATTTATACAATAATTCAGGACCACTGCGACCTTGTTGCAAGATGAATGCCCTACATATTGGTAAGTTGCAATGAACCCTGCATTGTAAGTTGCCCAATCAGATCACTATACACAAATCCGTCAAGCATGAATATCTAGAAGGCAGTCTGCTAGCGATCGTGACAGGGCACCCTTGATTATTTCTATATAAAGAATACAGAATAACATTATCAAAAACTTAATTTTTTATGGAAATATATTATTAAGATTAGAATCATAAAATTTAATTATAATAAAATCTAACATATTGAATCTAACATGGAATCATATTTAAATTTTAAAATCAAATTTAAATAAGATCCAACATAAAATTTTATATAAATTTTATAAAAATGAAATTCATATATAATCATGTTATGATTTTATTTTAAAAATTAAATAAATTCTTATGTAAGATTCTATTGTATTGTGAAGCAATGGCTATACATATATATTAGTCGTTAACACACATCTATACTATATTATTAAAGATGAAAAATTAAAAGTTTTGGTCGGTATAGTATTAGGTGAACCATAAAAAAGATCTTGACCGTTCAATTTTAAGTGAACCATAGAAATAATCTTAACCGTTGAATTTTAATAAAATATAATTTTAAAAGAATATAATCATACATACAATTCTAACACAAGTAATCCTCCTTTTATGCAAACAACTCATAAACATTATAATTCTAAAGAATATAAACATTACTACTAAAATACAATCTCATATTAATCTTCTAACTAAAATATCTCACATTAATCTCCTAAGTAAAATACATCTCTATACAAAACAAACAAAAATTATCCTATTAAAATATAAATGTAAATAAATTATATAAAAACATATACATATAATATTAAATAAAATTTAAATTATAATTATACAAATACAAATAAATTCAAATCATTAAAAAATATTAAAAAATTAAAAAAAACTCATCCGTGCATCGCACGGGATATAAGCTAGTATTTATAAAATATTAAATTAAGAAATATAAATTAGTCAATAAGTGGACAGTTTAAACGCTAATATCCTTAATATAAATATAAAAGAATTATATTAATATAAAAGAATACTTTTATCAATTAATTATAAGTTTTTTTTTAAAATCACATTAATTATAAGTTAGTATATGAAAAACATACTCTTATTAGTTTACCGTTCTCACGTATTTCTGATTAATTTAACTCAACTAAATATTCCTTGAGAGAAGAAAATAAACTTATATAATAATATCAATATAAACTTGCTAAATTTAATTAATTGCCAAAAATATTTTAATGGCTTCAGACACAGCGCTCAAAAAGTCAATATCACACCATCAATTATTTATCGTGTCTGTTCCATACCAAAAAAGACTAGATTTAAAACTAAAAGTTGGGTGTTTGGCTAAATTTATTTTTTAAAAATAAGTGTTTATTTTTTGAAAAAATGTATACATTTACATATTTGTTTCTATAAATAAGCACTTATTCTAAAAAAAATACACTTTTATTTATTTTTTTTCAAAAATAAGCATTTATTTTCCGAAAAATAAGGTGATCGGGACAAATTATCTCTGCTCAAATTGATTAATCGATACTACTGTTGATCCACGTACTCCGTAATACCCAGACCCGTAGAACGGAGAGAACATATGGAATCTACGTTGGATTGGTAGGCCAATAGAAGAAAACAATTAAGCCTTCATTAAAAATACTTTTAAAAGAATCCAATCATGAATATAATTTTTATGCATATCTAGATATATATGAAGTATTTATAAATATATTATTTTCAATTTTCTCTAGCTTATAATTACCTGCAATTCATTTGTTGAATCAATCTATCCATTCTAAAGTGTATTTTAATCTGGAAACGCTGAATAAGTACAGAATATATTATTATTGTTTCAAAAAAAAAAAGTACAGAATATATTATAAGTTAATTATAAAAGAAACAAACGTGCATAGTTAGCTAACAATTAAACTAGCTGGACTCGGGAGCTGACGCATGGGAGGAGGGGCACAGACCTCCTGAAAAATATAGATTATATAATTATAATATAGATATTTGTTTTAATGCCCCCATAAAAAAATAATTAAATACCCCCATTAAAAAATATTAATAGGCTCAATTTAAATAAATAAAATATTATTTACGTTTATTCTTTAAAAAGTGAAAAATAAATATATAAATTATAGATTTATAATATATAAATAAATGAATTATATTTACAAAAATTTATTTTTAAACAATAATATATACTAATTAATATACATTATGTAATTTAATTATATTAATCTAATAACTCATATGCAAAGCTAACCCAAGATACAATAGAGTTACTGTGATTCTAATTGCCTTGTGTTTAATCTAACTCTTTTTTCACTACGAGTTGATTTGGCTTATATCATACGTAGCTTATAAGTTAAAAAATATATGTATTTTTTAACTTATAAGTGACTTATAAGATTTGAGACATACGTTAAGTCTCTAAGTTACGATTAAAACTAATTTATTAATTAAGAACTTATGTAATTTATATTTTGATTTGTAATGTTTAACAAACTTATAACCCGTGCAAAGCACGGATAACTAATATTTAATTAAATTAATTTTTTATTTATATTTAAAATAAAATATTATAATATTAAAAATTTATGTTAATATTATATATATATTCTCTTATTTTATATAAATCTATTTTATTTAATATAAATAAATTATAATTTGGACCCGTAATATAATAAATATATAATTGGGCTTAAAAAAATAAAATTGTAGGTATATAGATTTTTAAAATAGAAAATATAGAATATAATTTAAATATAATATTATCCGTGTGTAGTTGTATAAAAGAGGACTATTAGAGTTGTATGTATGATATATATCTTTTCTAAAATTAAATTTTATTAAAATTGAATGGTTATGACAGTTTTTATGGTTTACCTAAATTGGACGATTATGATCTTTTTTACCGTTCATCTCAGTATTTCAGGAAAAAAAAACTCTCTAATTTGATTATTATAATATAATACAAATTAAGTTTTTTATATATTTTAAAAAATAATCACTTTATTATATATTTGTGCTCCAGTGAGATTTTTTCTTCCGTCCGCCACTGACCGAACTAGATTAATGTTATTGTTGAAGGCTACTTAATTCAACTTAAAAACTAAAATTAACAAGATGATTCATAGCACGACTTCCAACGAATTAACAAGAACGTCGATATCCGATCCATGACCAGAGTGAACAACAAATTTGACCAAGCTTCTACTTGTAAAGAACATGCATGATACTACAAATCTATAATATTTATATTCATATATATCGTTGAACGGCTACTTGCGGTTTATTCCGATTACTATAGGCAAGTCGACGAAAGCCAATAATAGCCATTTAATGTATTTGAATTATTAATTCATCCCTACTTTACATCTACTCCAGTCTGTCCAAGATGACATGACATAAATATTTATAAATATTACTTCGTATAATTATTGAGTTTTCTTGACTTGATGAAGTCAAATTAAACTTGGTCAAATGTCAGCGATGACTTATAATTTAAAGGAATTTAAACATTGTATGAAATTAAGTTTGTATAATCGTAAAATCAATCAAAATCGACGTTGCATAGATGGTCATCAGATCTACGCGGTCTATGAGGTTATCTATAAAAAAAGATCGTCCACATATAATTGCCAACGATCAATACCAAAAAGGGTTAAATATCAATTATGTGACTGATTGCGTCCAGATGTATTAAATAGGTGATTGATTGCAAATTTGACTCATTTTGATGACTGATTGCACAATTTGACTCATTTCAGTTTTAAGGCCACCTGAAAATTTTCCAACAAAAAAAAATATGCACAAAAAAATCCAGAAAAAAATTATATGTAGTAAAACACCCCGATTTTGAATTTCCTAAACTCAGAATTATCGAAAGGAAATTCAAAACTTAAAATCAAAATTAAATAAATCTTGACCCAAATTTATTTAATTTCGATTTTGAGTTTTGAATTTTATTTCGATAATTCTGAGTTAGGAGATTCAAAGTTGGAGTGTTTTACTACATATAATTTTTTTTCAGATTTTGTTGTACATATTTTTTTTCGCCGGAAAATTTTCAAGTGGCCGGAAAATGAGTTTGATAAAAAAATCGAAATCAGTGACTAAAATGAGTCAAATTGTGCAATCAGTCACCAAAATGAGTCAAATTTGCAATCAGTCACCTATTTGATACATCTGGACGCAATTAATCACCCGATTGATATTTAACTCATACCAAAAGTAAATGAGCTCATTTGACTAAATTTAACATAATACTAAAATAAGCACTTGAACACAATTGAACAGCACTAAGTAATAAAATATTTATCCTCTGTATACCCGTATTCCCAGCCAATTTAGTCAAAAATAAATAAATAAAATAAGCCGCTGTAGTCGTTCTTTTCTACTGTTGCGAAGTGGTCTGTCTGACTCGATGACTTGGAATAAATTCAATGTTGTGCACTAATTAAATAGATTTCCAGAAAATACTTCCACTGTTATACTCCTTCCATGTGATTTCTGCCACGACTTGAACACTATTCTGTAAAATCTAAATTCCAATTATATAGGTAAATAATTAACACTCTTTTTTCTATAACTATGAATACATAAAAGTTATGATGTAATCCTATTTATTCTCCAACTCTTCATCTCAACTAATAAATTTATTTATTTTTATTATAAATGCATCGTTTTATAATCAATTGAGAATATTTATGAATACACTCATTGATAATTCAATATGTAAATATTATCAAAATAGTGTATGTGAATTATCAAATTATAATTTATGAAATCTAAAGAACAATATATTAAAATAATGTATATTTAACTTTTGAAAATAACCCGGCCTTACATAGATAAAATAACTAGTTTAATACTAATTGAATAGTGCAACAGGACTTAAATGCAAAGAATCTTGTATCCATAACTTAAAATTTTCTTGCCAAACTACAAAACCGATTTAAAACATTCACAGAAAATCTAATTTGTATGAAATACTTCAATAATTTGTATGAGACTGATAAATGCGTATTTTTAAAAAATAAAAATTTTATTAAAATAAATATTTGTCAGTGCATTATCGTATTTTTCACTCAAAAAAGGGTATCTTACTAAAATAGGATAATTCACTATAAAACATGTATTTTATTCCTCATTTTATTAATTAGTCATCATTTTTAAAATCTCCCTATTATATAATAACTCAACATACATTTTTTGAGAAATGATTTTATTTCATCTCACTTGTCAGTTAATTAATTCTAATTTCTAGATTACTATTATACCCTTATATACAATTAATTAGCCTACTATTATACTCTTGTGCATATTTAATTAACTTAATTAATTTGCAACATCATATTTTTAGAAAATGCTTTTATTTAATATGTTATTATTATTATTATTATTATTATTATTATACTTGTATACACACATTTTCTAATTGATTTTCCATCTTGAAAAATTAGATATCTCAGACGTCAATAAAATTATATATAATTTTTTTGATTCAGAGAGTTCACGCACACATGGAATTTTCTTACTAATAAAGATTGTCTAAAAATTAATGTGATCACTGAATATATATTTTCAAATTAGACTTTACTTCATAAATTTTTAAAAAATAATATATTTAAAAAAATACAAAATATATTTTAGAAATCACCTGTGCCTATAAGAACTAGATACTATTTCTATTAGGACAGTTGAAATATGGGATACAACCAAAGAAATATGTAATAAGCAATTATATGAGAATAATATGGCATTTAAACTTCAATTACATTTTCATCCGCAAATTGCACCCCGACTGTTAAACGTTTTTAAAATTGAAATTATAAGCCAGATATTTATACTGTATTATTATAATCAAAAAATTAAAAATTTTGGTCGTGAACCATAGAAAAGATATCAAACGTCCAATTTTAGATGAACCATAGAAACGATCTTAACTATTCAATTTTAATAAAATCTAATTTTAAAAAGAATATATATATATATATATATATATATATATATATATATATAGATATATATCATACATATAATTCTAACCCCATAGTTCTCCTTTTATACAACATCTCACGGACAATATTATATTATATTTAAATTATATTTTATAATATAAATAATAAATTTATCTAAATATTAGTCATTTATATCGTGCTTCGGGTTATAAACGGGTTATAAGCTTGTAATCTATACTATATTATTATAACTGAAAGATTAAAAGTTTTGGTTGTCGTTATGGTACTAGGTGAACCATATAAAAATCTTAATCGTCCAATGAACCATGGAAACAATTTTAACCATTGAATTTTAATAAAATATAATTTTAAAAAGAATATAATCATATATACAACTCTAACCTCAGTAGTCCTCCTTTTATACAAGATATGATAATATTATATTATATTTAAATTATATTTTATATTTTTTTTACGAATCCTACTTATCCTATAATTTTTATTTAATATATCATTAAAATTTATCATATAATTTTTATTTAATATATCATTAAAATTTATGATAAACAATATGCATTTTTAATTGAAACACGATGGAGTAATCAGATAATTTAGAATACATAAAAATTATAAGATAAACATGATTCTTAAAATAGAGAATATAGAATATAATTTAAATATAATATAATATTATCTGTAGTTGTATGAAAGGAGGATTATCGTGGGTTAGAGTCGTATGTATGATATATAATCTTTCTAAAATTAGATTTTATTAAAATTGAATGGCTAAGATCGTTTCTATGGTTCACTTAAAATTGGATGGTTAGGATTTTTGTATGGTTGGACCAAAACTTTTAATGTTTCAATTATAATATATAAAAACAATCAGTTCCCATTAATACTCATATGTTCAAATTATAAGACCGACATCAACACCCTATATTGAAATTTAATCCTCGATAGTCCTCCTTTTATACAACTCATCACGGATAGAATAATATTATATTATATGAATATTAAATTTTATAAATATTAAAATAATAATATTATTTTATTAACATTAATTAAATTTTATCGCTGTGTTATATCTATATTATCTATACTTTTATATTATATTATTTTAAGCAAACTTATATTTTAATTGGAATATATAGTTGTACAAACAATTTACTAATGTATTTCAATTTTTTTCATCGCTCAAACACTTTAATTTATTTAAAATTACAATTTTATAATTACAATTTTTGAATATTAAAATTATATTATATTATAACTACATTAAAATATACTCTTTTATTTAAATTTTAATTAAAATATTTCTAATATATTTGTAACTCTTTTTATTAATAAAAATCTCCTAATTAAATTTAAAGAAAAATAAAAAGTTTGGTCTAGTAGTGTGTCCGATAAGTCCTCTTTTTATACAATTATTTTTATCATTTGTAAGTTTTCTTTTTATACGACTTTTTATATGACTTTTTATGCAATTATGATATAATTATAATTTAATTTTAAAATATACATATTTTACATATAACTATATCATCGGTGAGTCATTTTTTGTACAACAATCTAATAACATATCTCACTTAACTTTTACCTGAAATTACAACTTATTAATTAAATCTCATGAATATTAAAATAATATTATTATTTTATCTATAATAATTTTTATTATATATTATATTATTATAGCTGATATAATAAAAAAAATTAAATTATATATTTAAATCATATAAAATAATTAATATATAATTTATTAGTCCCGTCCGTGTTTTGCACGGGTTATAAGCTAGTATTAATTTACAAATCATAAAAACGTTATATATACACGTGTCTGTGTATATTATAATTGACAAATCGATATTATCTAAATGGAACGCGAACTAGCAATATGTTGCCGCTTAATAACTCTTTTATAAAATGTCGAAATATATGATAAAAAATAAACCAGGTTCCATAAGATCACACCTATAAATATGATGATCAGCTATATATGTATATAGTAACAGTATACATATTATTACTATTAAGGGTAAGACAGATCGTCCCAAATTAACCGTCTTATTACTATAAATCTGTGGCTTTTCTGTGGTCAAACTGACACTGAAAATTACATATGGTATATAAATTAAAAAAATTATAAAAAATATATCTTCAAAAATTAAATTTAATCTATTTTAAAATATATTTTTCAGATTTTAGAAATTATAAAAAAATAATTTTTAATTCTTAGTCAAAGTTGAGTCAAATTGACCACAAAAAAAATCAAATAAGACAATTAATTTGGGATGAAGGGAGTATATATATATATATTATTAGAACAAGTCAAATGCAATGCTATTAAGGGTGTTATTTCTGTAATATATCATCAATTATAAAATATAGCACTGCAATGCAATGTTATTGAAAGTGCTAAAATAGAAAAATGCTATAGTTTGTTCTATATTTAAAATAAAATATAGATATAGCTATAATTGACACATAGCATGCATGCGGGAAATTGGAGGAAAATGAATATAAAAATATTTATTTTAACAAATTCAATGATATACTTTACATTATTGGTCTTAAAATTTTACTTAATTTTACATTTATTTTTATTTTAAAACTATGCATCGGAGCATGAAATCTATTTTAATATCAAAATGTACTTTTTGATTTTATATTATAGCAATAACTAACATTAACATTCGATTTACTCTTGTATTATCTTACATGTAAGTTGCCAGTTTTTTCTTTATATCTTAGACAATTTTCTTTTGAAATGACATTTAAATATTAATAAAATAAACATCATCTATATAATTTTACGTACATACATCAAGTATACAGAAAGAGACGTCTAGAAGCCACTCAAAAAAATTAACGATACGATACATTGGTCCATTCTGTGATTCTGTCCATACATGCATGCCCAAAGCCACCTAAATGTTATACAGTAGAATCTAGCCTGATTCAATTTAATAGCACAAGAACCACTTTAAGTGTTAATAACTTAATATAGAAAATTGGAACATAAATTGTCATGTTTAAACCATTATATATATATATATATATAAATATATATCTTTAATTAAACAGTACGTGATTGTAATATAATATTTATTATCAATTATTTTGATGGTTGAAATAGGACTGATATTAATTAGACAAAATTAAATTCGTAAAAACGAATCCTTAACCAGCCATATAATGGGATGATTTTGAATTCTCAGTACACACAGAAATGGACCGAGAAGAAGCTGCTGGCACACTTGACTTGGCGCTGGAATTCTTTCTTCTGACGCAACCCGATGTTGAACGACACAGAGGGTTTCTTTTGAGTGTTTGTACGTGCCGTCATCGCCGTGTGTGTACATATTTATAGAATCGTAGAATTTACACTCTTTTGGTGTCATTTTCTCCTCAGATCAGCTTGACATTGCAATGTTGAATTCGATCTCTATATGGTAAATGAGTCTTAAATTTAAAATTCCGTGTTGGACTGTGATCAGTAGAACGTTCTCCACCTGAATTAGCTGAACCGAAATCATATATTGTGATCATGTTTGCATGTATTCATTTAGATATTGAATACTATGATTAAATTTGACTTTATGTTTTTTTATTAAATAAATTGAACTAAACATAATCTTTATAATTTTTTTGTTAAATATTAATTATATTAACTCAACAAAGAAACAAAACAAAATACCCTAGGGCACAGCTAGAAAAAAAACCCTCCCAACTCGAGAAAAAAATCAATAAAGGTAGCTAAAAAACCAATCTCAACAAGAAACAACTAGAAACTAGCAGCCTACATGCTGCCTACAACCACCTCACAAAGAAAACTTAATACAAGACTATAAAAAAAAACGATAAAGTAGAAGACAGTAAACATATAAAGTAGAAGACAGTAAATTTTACCTTAAAATATTTTTAGAGTGGGATGACTGTTTTGTGATTATTAAATACTAATGTAAATTCTAGAAACTATATTGTATTTTGTGTTACTTTGTTTCTAAATTGAATCCTTGTTTTGTTTTTCTTGTTGAAAACTTGAATACTGCTGAGTATGGGCCTAATTAACCCAAATTGCACCAAGACAAGTAGATGGGCCGGTCCAATTAATTATTGAATCCCCAATATCGATAATGGGTATGTATAAAAAGACCATCAAGGTATGCAAGAACAACTTACTATATAGTCAAGTAGAATCTCCTCGAACTGTTGATGCCACTGTCTCGTAATCCAGTGGAATATTTGTTTTCCTTTTCATTTTTTTTTATGATAAACTTCACAATAGACCTGGATGATTTGTTTCTGCTCGAGGCAACGTCCTTCTACAACACATACAAATGAGTGAGCTATGATGTAATTTCATAACAATTGCTTGGGGTAATTTTTTGTTCATATATCACGAATAATATGTAAATTTATAGAATGGTCTGTTTTAAATAATTACTATATATTATATATCAACAGATGTCTCAAATCCTGATAACCTAGCTTATTGAGCCTCTCCAATAGGGGTTGCCAAGGAGTTTGCCAAACTTATGTGGTATGACACCCTTAATTGTCTATTTATTGGAGTTGGGAGGTTGTCAAAAGTTGACAATCCCTTGACAACTTCCTAAATTAGCAAAAAATTATATAAAACATCTAAAGTATATATTACTATACTCACTTGTATATTGAATTAAATATAAAATTAATATAAAGGACCACATGGACAACCTTTAAAGTTACTTAACTATTGGAATAAAATTTTAATAAATGTTATCAATAGTGACATGGATGTGAAAGAAAATTAAAAAATAATATATTTCATGATTTATCATGGTTTGACAACTTTGTTAGCAATCTCTATTGGAGATGCTCTAAGCTAGTAGCTATCAATTCAGTTCCCTTTTCCTTTTTCTTTTCATTTTTAGGGTAGGTGGGGGTAGGGGTGGGGGTTAAAGAAAGTTTCGGTCCCTTCTCGAATACACACTCATACAATATTTTTCTCGCTCATACTTGAACACTCGATCTCTAATTGATCGATCTCCAAATACACTCTATCAAATCGATTTGGGATGTTACAGAAAGGCAAGAGTATGATCCTGTTTTGGAGCACCGGATACTTTGGTAGGTACCTTAATTCTATTAGGTCGATCAGGCTTTCATTTTTAAGAAGTTGAAAATTTCACTCTATTGTACATCTTATTTAATTAGATGAACCGAAATGTATGAGACACGACAAAAACTGGTTGAAACCAAAATTTGGCTGATTCTTTGAATGCTTGGTTTTTCCAGTTGGAGAAGAATCAAGTCTACAAATTGAATATACAAATATGATAAAAATAATCGTGTAGAAAGAGATAGATAGATGCAACTGTTACAATGCATAGCTAGTAAATGGGGATAAGAAGAGATAGGATATAAAAATAATAAATGGAGGATGTGGGGGAGAGGAGATAAGGTGGTGCCAATGCAACCGGGATAATGTCAAGTAAAAAATTGAAAACCCGCCCAACAACAAAATCTATCTCTTCTGGATTCTTTTTATCCAATCGAACATCTTTCTTGCAGAGAACATATCCTTTTATTCATGTCTTGTTGGTCAATTGCGCTTCTATATTTTAATGTATTATTGTTTCTATTTTGATATATAAATGGTGGCATTACGCGTTAGCTACAAGGTAGATTTGTTTCTCGTGTTACTTGATGATTAAAATGTGGGCATCGATTGAGATCTCAAGGGTGTCAAGCTAGCTAGGTTTTACTTGTGGAATCCTAAAATTGTTTATTTATGTAATTACATCTCATCGATCATTAGTCTACTGATGTAAACTTAGGGACTATTAACCTCGCAATATATATATACATATAAGTCCAGAGCCGGCTCTGAGACCAAGCGGCTTATGCTCTTAAATGGGGGCACCAAATAATAAAAAAATTAGGGGCACATTTTTTTTTATAAAAGAGTGAAAAAAATTAAAAAATATATGTAGAGACAAAAAAAAATTAGGGGCACGATATTTTTATAAAAGAATACCAATTTTTTTAAGATAAAAGAATCAAATAATAATAATAATAATTAGGGCCAAAATAATTTCTTTTTTGTTTTTGTTTATGTAAAGAAATACAATAAAATTAAAGATATGTAAATATTATATATCAATCTTCATATTTTGTCAAAACTAACGCTTCCTCTTCTTATTATCATTGGCTTCCAAATCCCTAATTACAGTGACATTTAGTTAGGATGAAAAAACATCGATATGGAGCCGAAGGAAGAAAAATCAATCAAAAAAATGTTGATTTTTTAAAAGATTATACAAAAGGTGGAGGACTTCTTATATTTATGAAATCAACAACTTTCATCGATAATCAAGATGTTAATGTTAGTGGTGAGAGTCAAATCTTAGGTTAATGTTAATGAAGAGTATGTCACAAGAGAGATTGAATGGATTGTCCATGATATCCATTGAGAAGGATATGCTTCCAAATCTTGATTATGAAAGACTTATGAATGATTTTGTTAGCAAAACCGTTAGAATGATAATTTTTCAAAAATAATCTTGTTTGTAAGTAAAAAAAATTAGTAACTTGGACACAAAATTTTGATTCGCTTGGGGTTTTGAATTTGTCGGGGCCTACACTGTATAAGTGCCTGAAGACGTTATGAACTATAAATTAACCACGGTGAATTTCGAGACTTTAATTGTTCACAGTTGTTTTGAAATAATGGCGGAGCAAAGAGTAATTAAAAGAAAACGAGGGCCGGCAGTGGAGAAAACACCTCAAAGCATACAAACAAACACATGCTTCTTTATCATTTTCTCTTTCTCTCTCTAATGCTATCCAGCTTTATTCTCTTAAGATACTTTAATCTCTGTATATCTGTACAGTACATGCGTGGTGGTGTTGATTACAAAAACATGCTTATCAATTAAGTAGTACGTCACCAACATTATCATGACATTCCATTCAACCACCTGTTGTAAGAATCACCAGCTGGTTTCCTTAATTAGTACATACTACAAGAATTACAACACCAACTACTGCTTAATACAGTAGTAGTAATTGATAATTTAGCTACATATATATGGTACTTGTGACAGAAAGTTCTATTGCATTATTGTTAAGTTACAATCTTTCCTAATAATTTAAGGTGCCACGAAGAAGAGGGGTTAACTGGATATATAAGTATTACTGTAATAAGAGTACTCGTGCATGTCACATTGATAGAGTATATATTTATATATATTTTATAGGATTTTATTCTCATATTTCTAGTATTTTATATATAAATAGATAATTATTAATTAGAGTTTAATGTTTTATTGCAGAAAGTAAAGAAATCCTAAACTTGGAAGAATTGGAGGTTAAAGAGTCCAATTTGGAGATAAATTAGAATTAAATTCGGAATTGATGGGCTGCGCACACACAGTTCACTATTTGGGCCATAACTTGAGTTCTAGAGGTCAGAATTGAGTGATTTTACAGTTCACGCGAAGATAATAGAAAAATCTATAATTCAGAGGTGGCCCAATACACATATTTCAAGTGAGCATCCCAGAAACAGGTCTGGACAGCTGACTATGAATTTTGTATTACAATTCTATCTCGTTTAGGAAAGTGAGTCTTGTTTCTTGGAAACCATTAAAAATACTTTTATATTAGGTTTTGTAAAATAATTAGTGGCGGCCGTGTATTACCTAGAGCGAGAATCAGAGAGAAAACTTGGAGAGAGAACTTGAGTAAGGAATGAAGGGATTCACTCCGAGTTCAAGAGATTTTGTCAAGTTATATCTTCTTAACTCTATACTCTTGTAACCATGGTTTTCATTATTAATATATGTTTGATTTCTTTCTTCGTTATGATTAACTAATTCTCTAATCTGGGGATTAGGTAGTATTCATTGGTTTGAGATGTTTGTTTAATATTGTGTTGTGATTTCTCTGCTTTGCTAATCTGTCATACTGTGCTTAACACAATTATGGGAGTAGCTAACCTTTAATTGTATCTGTAGGGGTTATTAACGAATCGGGAGAGGAGTTGTAATTCTAGTTCATGATATGATAGACATAAGTCAAATATTTAATTGGGAGATTAATATGAGACTGAAAATCCTTGGGTCTTGATAGATTATAGTTGTACATTAATTGATCATGGGTGTGACGGTTAAGGCATAATTGTAAGTATTATATTGTATCTTGGGAGAGAACATTATAAATTTTAGAAGGATTGTTTTTAGCAGAGTAAGAGACTTGTATGTCACAATTGATAGACATTTATCAATGCCAATGAAGAACCCTATTTCCTGGATTGCTTTTTATAATCGTTAATTTAACAATTTAATTTGCTTATTAGTTTAATTTAGTTTATAAACAAACACCCAAAGATCAATCTTCTATACTTCTAGATTGTAAGAGATAATATACTTAAAATTGATATTGATAACAGTTCTTCCCTGTGAACGATACACTCTAAAATACTCAACAACAAATTGGCGTCGCTGCCGGGGAAGGCGACATGATTGATTTTTAGTTAATTATTTCTTATAGTTTAGATTTTATTTTTGTATTCATGCATGTCACATAACATGGAAAACAGATTGACACCCATGTAACATATATATATATATATATATATATATACAACCTATACAGGCTTCCGGCTGATCTAGCTACATTTTTGGTATGTTTCTCTCGGCATTCTGCTAGTGTTAACTACCGACTTGCAAATCTTTTGTACGTGTACATATATATACACGTAGTGTTTTTTTTACATCTCAAATTACGTGTAAAAAGTCAAAGTATCTATTATTTTGGGATAGAAAGAGTAATATATACATTGTTCGTGCACTTCAATAAACATGGTATCTAAGTTAAGTAATGTTTTTTTACGCATCAAATTACGTGTGAAAAGTCAAAATATCTATTATTTTGAGATAGAAGGAGTAATATATACATTGTTCTTGCACTTCAATAAACAGGGTATAACTTATATAAGTGTACCTGAACTGTGAGTCCAACTCTAATGTTGTTAATGGGTAGCAGATCAATCAAGGCCATAAATCTGTACGTTGAATATAAACAGGGAAAAAAAAGATAAATAACATCATCCAGACATTTGTTCCATTGGTACGTTTTCATTGAGATTTAACGTTAGTATAATAATTTATATTATACATATGAAACAGTCCAACTTTGAACAATGTATGTATATTACATTTGCATATGTATAACGCATGTCAATAGTAATGTATGTATATTACATTTGCATATGTATAACGCATGTCAGTAGTAATGTATGTATATTACTCTCCTGGCTAAAGTATGCTGCATGCAGTGAAAAAGCTGGCAAGTGATGAAGTAAACTGGTTGGTAGAGTAAGTTCGTTTCATTAAAAACAGTACATGAAACAGTGGTGCAACAGCAACCTGATCCACCTCGAGAAGCGTTCCAAGATAATACTTCCTCAGTCTCACCCAATTGTTAATGTTTTGGAGAGAAGGTCCGGTACGCATTTTAAAGTGCATATAAAGTATAGTTCTGAATGGAATTTTTTTTTAAAATAAATTATGGAACTATACTTTATATGCACTTTAAAATGCGTGCCGGACCGTCTCTCTGAAACGTTAACAATTGAATGGTACGGAGGTGATATGTTTTAGCATGTAGCTAGCTAGCTGAAGATAGCATTTCGTTTTCATGACAAATCCGATACATATATATATAATAAAATATATTTAATATAATTAGGTTGCCGTAATGAATGCGAACCGGCGACAGAGAATTTGTCACCGCCGGTAAAGCTAGGCACCTCATTAAAAGGATTGTGATGAGATTTCTGACTCTTTTTATGTGAAGTGGGCCTTGGGGTTTTTGGCTGGATATTTTAAATTTTAAGGCAAAGTTAGACTTGTACAGTTCCACTCAAGAGTTGAAAATATATATATAATTTGTTATTTGCCAGTAGCAAAAGCACTTATGGCATCTTCTGGAACAGTGGGTAGATCTACTATCTACACCGTTGAATTTGTGAGGGGCCATGTTCTCATTATTTCATTTTGCCCTAACATTTTAATCCTTCTAATCCTTAATAAAATGGACACCCTACTAACTTGAAGTTAGAAAACGGGTATTGTACTATTTTTAATTTTATTCATTTTAAAGTATATTTTGAATTGTTAACAATTATTGTATATGTTAACTCAATCTAATCAAGCTAAAATTTTTTTAAGTCATCATATATAACTTTAAAAAGAAAATTGGAAATTTTGTTTAATAACTTATAAAATTTTAACTATTTATTTTGAAAGCAATTGCTAACTATTTATTGTAATTTATATATTTTTAATAGATTATCTTAAAAGTGCACCGGATCATGGAAATGGGTAGAGAATCAAAGTATATATATAACTAAATTGCTGCGGCTCATGTTTCTCTCTCACTTGCTTAATATTAATTAATATTTCAAATATATAATAAATAAAATTATATATTGTATGAAATTCATTTTAAATTAGTTTTGAGTTTATTTCATGATCATAATAACTTGGTAAGACAACTCTATATAGTGGAGGATCTCATGCTCGGAATTTACCAGAACATTAATTAATAAACATATGTTTGCTTCTAGTAGATTAGTACCTGAACATTAACTTATTTGATTGCTTGTTATTAGTTACAGAAGTACTTAAGATCAAACAATAAACTAACTAATCAACGAAGACGTACCTTATCAAATATTATTAAATATTGTCCATGTATATAACTCGCAGAGTCTCATGTTCAACAATGGCCCACAGATAACAACAGCTACAGAGCCTGCCCCCACGAGGGTATTCTGTTGGGTAGTTAATTAACAACCATCATAATAAAAATATATATATAATAAAATTATGCGTAAGATTAGTTGTCACTGTGATTTATTTTTTAAGAATAGAGATGCAGGTGGATACAATACAGATTATAGAATTGTGTGAGAAAATTAGAAGAACTTCACCAACTTTGTGACTATAAAAGCCAAGACATATGTATAATTATAATAGAATAGCTAGCATTTCTAACATATATGTATGTATAAATAGAGATTATAATATTCAACCACTTGCTATATAAAGTCTTATCTACCTCTGCAATTGATAGACTGTTCCCGGGATGACTATTTGTATCCCCTCCCTATTCATTTCTCTCATCTTAACGTACCCTGAATGTTTTCTTCTTTCTTTCACTGCACCTTCTGATACAAACTCCTACTCTTCTATATCTTTCTTTACCCTTACCCATCCCTCTATCCATCAGTTTTCCTGAGTTGTTTAAATACTTTCTTTACCCTCCTCCCATTTCCCAATACTAGCTAGAAAGAGAGAAGAAATTTAAGGCAACAGCACACTTTTCTTTTCCTAAGGCTGCACTACTATATATATATAAGTATGGATATTGATATGTTGAAGTCTGCTCCGGAAGACCAAATAGATATGTTGATGATGATGCAGATGGAAAAACTTTCCGAATTCTGTGGAGGATCCTACAATGACGTAGTCTCTGCAGGAATGCCACCTATGGAGTTTCCTCAAGGAAACAACATTAGTTCCACCAAAAATACAAGTCCTCTGCCACAATATCTCGAAAATTCACCAACATTTTTTAACCTACCTTCAACCAATATATCTTTCACAGGCTCTCCACCAGTTCAAGAACCTAATGAGCATCCTTTCTTATCCAACTCAAACATGGGGAGGTGGAGAAATGGAGGGGATTTCCCCAGCCAGGCACAGAAGCGAAACTCGATGGCCGCAATGAGGGAGATGATCTTTAGGATAGCTGCAATGCAGCCTATTCATATTGACCCTGAATCGGTGAAGCCACCCAAGAGGAGGAACGTGAAGATATCAAAAGACCCTCAAAGTGTGGCTGCAAGACACCGTAGAGAAAGGATTAGCGAGAGGATTAGGATACTGCAGAGACTTGTTCCAGGAGGGACAAAAATGGACACGGCCTCGATGTTAGACGAAGCAATTCACTATGTTAAGTTCTTGAAGAATCAGGTGCAAACGCTGGAAAGGGTAGCTGTGAATAGGCCAGCTCCAGGAATAGGTTTTCCAGTGCCAATGTCCAGTGGGAGTTTCATTCCTATGCAGCAGCAGGCAACAAAAGGTTACCAATCATCAGCAGCACAAAATGTTCAGCACTTTTTAGATTCTTAGTTATTAGGCAAATAAAGACAGGGCCACTTCGATCCTATAAGTATAAATGCATGTCTCTGCTCAAGCTAGCTTGTGGGCCGGCCGGGTTCTAAGACAAAGAGAGGGTAGCCAGCTAGCTAGGAAGCCAGAGAGCGAGAGTCCCTCCATTATCAATTACCTGTTAATTAAAATAGTCTTATAACTTTGCAAAATTTTCAAGTTTGTGTTTAATGTTGATGTTGTATTGCTGCTGTAAAATAACTAAATATAGTCTTACATCAGTGCACTCGATCTCATGTTAGCGACACTACTTCTTAGCATCCACACGTTCATAAATCATACATATATATATGTATTTATTAATAAAGTTCATGTTGCGATGCATGTTAAGCTACCGCATTTGCCATAATATAATTTGATCTCTAACATTAATGGTACGATTGAACTTATCTAGCTAGCTAGTATAATCTCTCTCGTCGCTGACTAGTAGACTAAGATCGATCAGGATTCAGGAATACCATGAACTTAATTGGCAATAGTCACAAGAATCGGGTGACATCAAGGCGAGTATAGGGGGGACTGCCAACACACACACACACACACACACACACACATATATATAATAATAATAATAATAATAATTGCACAAGTGGGTTGGTAGCGTATGAACAAGAACACTATCTTCCCAACAAGAACAGTAGAGAATTTAGAGGCACAGAGAAGAGGACGACGTTGATGGGGTTGACCCTTTAAGGATTAAGAGATCAGCCTGTGGAGATGGGACCGTATGTACTGTGAGCTAGCTAGCTAGCTAGATCCCCTTCCCCTCCAAAGGTCAAATTACAACACATGCTTTCTGTGATAATATCATAATATTAATACTCTGTGTAAATAATGTTTTTCCTGGTTCTACATAGTAGACATTTAATATAACTTGGGGGAGGAACCCAATTGAGGGGTAGGATAGGCTCAAGTTTGGGTTTATCTTTTTTTTTTAAAAAAAATAACTTTGTTTTAGTTCTAATTATCTATTTTTTTATAAATATGTATTTTAGCTAAAAAAATTCCGCTTCATAACAGACATAACTAGTTACATATATATACCTATAAACTTGAAGTGACGAGTATCAATCAGGATCATTTAAACAAATTAAGTTCATAGATAGTGACAAATGCAATATAGGTAAAATGTATTATGATTTTATGTATATAAGGGCAACAATGGTAATTGAGATAACTTATTGACACTTATAACAAATGTATGGCCTCAAAGAAACACCAAAAGGTTACAAATCACAGTCCTAGACAGCTGAACAAGTAATCCACTTGTATTGTTTTTGAAAATGTGTAATTTATTTAAATAATAAATTTTAAATGATCGAAATTGATTTGTTTTTTTAAAAAAATAAATAAATTTAATGATTTAGAATTCAAACTAAATTTAAATTCATTTTTTTAGTGATTATAATAAATAATTTAACCACATTCAAAATCTCAAATGAAATCTAAATTTATAAAATACACTGTCGAATTTATAAGTTTTTCTTTCAAATATATGTAATGTAGACTGTAATTTTTTGTTTTTGCCAAATATCTATAAACTGTATATTGCATGTGTAGTTATTTACTTACTACAAGTTTTTCTCCCAAATATATGTAATGTAGATTGTAATTTTTTGTTTTGAGAAAAAGGAACCTGAGATATATTTTAGGGAATTTTCAATGATAGTATATTAATAAAATTTTAAATGAATCCTGAATGAAAGGAATAACAAAGTGGTGATATTAATTAAATGAATCCTGAATAAAAATTTTAGCCAATCGCGCTTGAAGCATAAATGAAAGGAGTGTAATAAAGTGTTGCTTCAATATTCTTTTTCTAAAAAAACCACTATTAAATTAAAGGAAATTTCCATTTAGAAAACTATCACAAGTAACTGACACAAATTGTAGCCACTAAAGATTAGAATGAATAGTCCACATAATTGCCTAAAAAAACATATAATTGCCAAGTCCATTTATTATCTATCACTATAAACAACATACTCCTATTATTTAGACAAAACTAACTAGTTCATGTATTATAATTTAACTAGCATGAAAGCCCGTACAAGGTACGGGCCACTAGCCTTAATTTTTTTATTGACATATTTTATATTTTAATTATAATATTTTTTAAATTTTAATTATTTTTTAAAATTCACTTTTATTCAACTGTATTTAATTTAATTTAGAGTCCAACTAATTAGTTAATGAAATATGATTGTAATATCTCAGTTCTACGTCGAAACATGTGAATACTTTAGTTTATGTATATATGTAGGAAAAGTTTTATGGAGACCGCATTTTTGTTGGAGACGTCGGAGATCATATATGTACTGCTTGCCGAATATATTTTGCAGAACAATATATTTTGCAATGTTCTGCAAGCAGTACATATACGGTCTCTGATGTCTCCAGCAAAAAGGCGGTCTCCATGTAACTGAACTCTATATTAAATTATTATTAACTATATCAACAAATCATTATTATTTTTTGCGTCGGGGTGAACTTGTGGATTATCCGAATTTTTTATTTGGTTTAGTGTACTTGAACTTATCTATGATATGGATTATCAATGTTTTGATGTGGGTCTCGGGTGTTACAAACTCCAAAATTTAAATTTTAGTCGTCCATGTCAAGCAAAACAGATAATACCGACTTTTTACGTATCCTTACACCCGAACCTCTAATTGTTATGTGATAATACCACATGTCTTTGAGTCCCCACTTCTGATAACTTAAATTATCAAATTTTCGAGAGCCGATTCTGATATATGCGATAACTCGGGTCAAATCTCAAGTTAATTTTCAAATCAGATCAATCTGTATCACACATAAGGTCAAAGTTCATGACCTGAATAAAATAAATTGAGTCATCCACAAATCAATCACGGGATTCCAGAAGATCATGATTTATTAGTACCTTGATATCAATATTTATATTTTATATTGAAATAAAATCGACACATATTTCGATGTGGGATTAAAGCTGTTGTATGTGTTACAATTATTAATTCTAAATTTTTACATAAATATATTTTAATATTTAAAATGAAATTTTTTTAATATCATTTATATGACATAATTATATATTATTATTTTTAGCTCAACTATAAGCTCTATATTAAATTAAATTATATTTCACTTAAAAAATTTCATTTACGTACACAAATTAAAGTATTTTTATTTAAAATACAAATTTTATAATTTAAATTTGCATTTTTACATACACAATAATCATTTATATGATTTGTAGTTTAAAAATTACTTGTTTTTATTATGAATTTATTATACAAAATATGAATGATTATTTTATGAATTTGAATATTTAATATACGAAATATGAAATTTATTTTTGAATTTGTATATTTATTGTATATAATAACTCTATTATATAAATTTATCTATTATAGATAAAATTGTAAAATAGAATTATATGACTTGTAGTATAAATTTTTCACACTTATATTAGTTTCGTAATAAAATTATTAAAATTAAAATGATATATATTCAATACACACAATTAGTATAATAATATGATTTTTTATTATTTATATAATTAAGGGTATTATAGTAATATTACTTGAATAAAATGACTCATGTTTTTTTAAAATAAAATAACTCAATCACTACTTCTTGTCTTCTTAAATTGTTTTTTATTATATATTATATTCTATTCATTTTATGAAAATTCACTTTCAAATTCAATCATGTATTTTAATTGAAAAAAATGACTCACACATTTTTAGGATTAAAATGACTCAAGAGGATCCATATGTCATGCTATTATATATGTAAATATAAAGGATTAGTTATTTAGTTTAATGATCAAGGTTCTTCCCCGTGAATACAAGAATTAACTCAGTAATATTCTTAAATATTATTTGTGAATAAAATAATTAAAATTTGATTATAAATAAATATCAATAATGAAAATATATTAAATTCTAATATTAAAATTGAATAAACATAATTTTTTTTAAAATTAGAAAATTTGACTATAAAATTATTACAGAAAAGAAAATACATGTGTTGCATGAAGTATAAGTTAGTATCTATAAACTGTGTATACCTCCGTTTGGCCATCATTATATTCTTATAAGTTCTTATTTTCAGGAAAAAAAAGTAGGTAGAAGTCTTTTTTTTAAAAAATAAGTGTTTATTTTTCAAAAATAAATTTAGTTTTTAATTTATTTTTTAAAAATAAGTTCTTATTTACAGAAAAAAGTATGTAAATGTATATTTTTAAAAAAAAATTAACACTTATATTTCAAAAATTAAATTTAGCCAAACTTTCCCTATATATAGTTATTTACTTGCAACAAATACATAAAGGTCATACTCAAGAAAGAAAACAGAACTGAACTATGTTAACATTTAATAGTACACACAAATTAAGAAATGTTTAAAAATATTACGTAGAACGAAAGGAGTAACACATATAAAGATTTATAAGCATGTTAGATATATGTACGTAGTTACTAAATTGTTATGTAGTTTAGCCCCAGTTTCGAATTTTGCAATAGAACAAAATAAAAACGAGGATAACATTAGAAAAGAGAAGAAAAAAAGAAGAAGCTTTGCATGAGAAATCCACGTGAATGCCTGACAAGATGAGGTGGTAGCTTATAATTGGGACACAAATATACAATAATGACGCTGTCACCCGCCATTGGTTGCCACGTGAAACAATCTATCCCCGTATTTGATTCGAAACTATGTTGATTTTGTACTACAGGAGTCGCTTCTTTTTCAATTTATAAGATGTATGTTAACTCGCTTATACCTCATGCAAGGAATGAGTTTCTTTTTAATAAAAAAATTATAATTATAATTTAAATTTTTGAAAATTTATATTTATTCAATTTTAATATATTTTCTTCTAAATTAATATTAAGTTAGTTACTAATATTAGTTGATAATCAGACTTTAATTATTTTATTTACAAATAAATTTAAGAATATCATTAAGTTAATTTTTGTATTCATGGAGAATCGAACTTTTTTTTTATCAGAATGGATAATCGAACTTGAATCAATTAACTATATCATCTCCCTTAAGAATTTACATCCTTACCTGACGACCGTATCATATTATCTCCATTATTCCAATTATATATATATATATATATATATATATGATATAATGGGTTCGACAGAGAAAATTATACACACATACATACATATATATATATATATATATATATATATATTAGTTTATCCCTCTATTATCGAATTTTTTATTATTTTATTATAAATATTTTGTGATTTAAATTTATTATTATTTTTATAATAATATTTTATACTTTATTTATGTTGTGTGTATAAATATTTTTATATAAATTTTCATATATTTTAGTTGTATTTGTATTTTAAAAGAACGATGTTTGACCAATTATATTGTTTAGAGAAGTGTTTTACAATAAAACCTTGATTAATTAATTAATAATCGATAAATTAATAACACATGATAAATTAATATTTTCAATACAGATTTTTGATACCGACGGTATATCTTTTAACTCGATTAATTAGCAATCGAAATAATTAATAAAATTTATCGGTCCCGATATTATTAATTTATAGAGGTTTTACTGAAGTTACTTAGACGATTAGAGTTATGTTTTAATTAAAATATTAATATTTAAAAATTAAGCTCAATAATTAATCAGTCCAAATACCGACCAACGACTTATTACCAATTTTTTACTATTTCAGTTTTAATAATATAATATATATTTATAATTTGTATAAAAAATAATTTTTTTATAAAAATCAAGGAATATAATAATTTTTAATATTGATATTAAATTTAATTAAAATTGGTCGAATTTTAAATATTTTTATTAACATTAATATTTGTTATGTATATTCTTTTGTTTTTTATATTTTTCAATGAAATATATTTTTATTCAGTTTTATTATTTATTTTTGTTTAACGATTAAAATTTTTAATTAAAATTTTGTTTAGATGGAAATCAAGAATTTTAATCTTCTTTCTTCATTATTGTATTTAACATATATCCATATTAAAGATATTAATTTAAATCTCGTGTATTTTATAAATATATATATATATGTATGATTTATGTTAGGAATGCAAACACTGATGATTGTCAGAGAATACTAAATAGAGTTTATGCTGACGTCATCAGAGTTTAAGAAAGCTGTCGGTCAGAGTTTACTCTATCAGAGAATACTCAATCAGAGTTTACTCTAACAGAGAATGCTCAAATCAGAGAATGACAAACCGACAGAGTTTAGCTTCAGAGTCTACCAGAAAAGGAAACAGACAAATCAGAGTCTGATTTGGATAGTAAGAAGGAATTCAAGTGCAAGTCTAATTACCTTATTAAAGCTATTCTTATCATAATCTGTTTTGTAATTGTATTTGTAGCTGTGTCTATATAAACACAGAGATAGGTTATAATTCAATGTTGAATTCATTAAGCAATAGTTATATAACCTAGCAGCTTTTAAGAACATTATTTTTTTAAGAGAGTTTTGTATTCGAGATCATTAATAATACAAAACAGTATTCCATTCTATATACTTGTGTTCATAATCGATTATTCTGGGAAACAATTGGTACCAGAGCAGGCAGTTAATTTCGACTTAAAAAGATCAAATAATCATGTCTCGTAACAAGTATGAAAGCATCAGGATCCCTATATTGAAGAAGGCTGAATATCCTACATGGAGGGTGAAGATGATGATGTTCTTGGAAGCAACTGATCCTGATTATTTGGACAGAATTCATACATGACAGTATCTACCAACCAAATTAGTGCCATCTACGATTGTGGAAGGAAGACAAATCCCTGAGTATTACACCTTAAAGGACAAGAAAGAATGGACCAATGAAGAAAAACAAGAAGTCTTGAAAGATGCAAAGGTAAGAAATATTTTGCATAAAAGTCTTGACTCTGTAATGTCTAACAGGGTAATAGCATGCAAAACTGCCAAAGAAATCTGGGATGCACTGGAGGTTCAATGTCAAGGAACCAAGGAGATAAAGAAAAATAGAAGATCTGTTCTAATCCAAGAGTATGAATACTTTGAGGCTAAGCAGAATGAGTCCCTCACAGATATTTATGACAGATTTATAACTCTGTTGAATAACTTGGCTTTGGTGGATAAAGTATATGACAATGAAGATTCAAACACCAAATTTTTGAGGGCTCTTCCAGAAGAATGGGATCTGCAGACATCCTTAATTAGAGACAGGGCTGATTTGGATGAGATGTCATTAGATGAAGTTTATGGCAAATTGAAAACTCATGATCTGGAATCACAGCAAAGAAGAAACAGAAAAAGTGGCAAGGCAAAATCTATTGCTTTGAATGTTGAGGCCCAGATTGAAGAACCTACAGAAAAAGTCCTTAAAGCCTCAACAAGAAAAGGAAAAGCTGTAATCAAATAAAGCAGTGAATCAGAGTTTGAGGCAAACTCTGATGAAAACTCTGATAATTCTTCAGACTCTGACATGATGGAGATGTTTGCTATGTTTGTCAAAAGCTTCAAGAAATACAAAAAAAATTAAGAAGCAAGGAAACTATCAGAAGAAGCATGGTGAGTCAGACAAGAAAGACAGATTCAGAAAAAGGGAAGATAGAGAAGAAAAATAAAAAACTCTTGATAAATCAAAGATCAAGTGTTATAAGTGCAATAAGATGGGGCACTTTGCTATTGAGTGCAGAAGCAAGGAATCTGGGAAAGCTCTCATCACATCAAAGAAAGATTGGATGGATTCCTCAGACTCTAAAGAAGAAACTAACTATGCTCTTATGGCAAACTCTGATGCTACCATCTTAAACTCTGAAAAGGTACCAAACTTTGTTTTCACTTTTGATACTGAAGATATTCATCAATTAAAATCTTTCCTAAGAAACTTGCATGTTAGCTTCAAATCTCAGTCTGTTGAAAATGAAAGATTAAAATCTGAAATACAAACTTTAACTGCTAGGAACAACATGCTTGAATCTGAAAAATCTGATATGATAAACATTAAGAAAGACCTTGATAATGCTATTCACATGCAAACTCAGTTGGAAATACAAGTCACATATTTGAAAACTGAGATAGCTAAGGAAAAAGAGACCTTCAGAGTTTGGACAAACTCTGGTAAGAAGGTCCAACAAATGCTTTCTGAAAAGAATTGGACATCTGCCCTAGGTTATGAATCTGATAAAGAATTTCACACTAATTCACACACAAAAGGAACATTGACAAAACCTGTGAAGTTTGTTAGAGCTAGTGATTGTAAGAAAACTCTCCCTGAATGCTCTAAAAACAATGGTGTGCCAGATTCTAAAAAGATAAATATAGGATTACTTTCACAGAAGCAACTTAAAGAAAAGTTGAAGGCAGTCACTAATAAAACTAAAAAGGTGAAAAGAAATAGGAATGGTAAAGTAGGAATTACTAAGGAGAATAACTACATGAATATCCCTGATGCTCCTAGGAAAACCTGTTTTACTTGTGGTAATTCTAATCACCTTGCTATTGACTGCAAACAAAAGAAAAAGAAAGAACCTGAAAAACCTGGGTTTGAGGCTAGAAAACAAACAAGATCAAATCCCTGTTTTCACTGTGGTAGTTTATGGCATTCTATTTATAAATGCAAAGATTATCATAATTTGTATTACAATTCTTACAAACCACAACCTCAAATGAGTAATTCTCCAAAACATACTGTCAAGCAAAAATATGTGATAAAGACTGATAAAAGGAGTGTAAACTCTGACAGTACAAACTCTGTAAATGCTAACTCTGATCATGTAAACTCTGTTAACACAAACTCTGACAAAAGAACTTCTGCTGCAAAAGTTAACAAGTTTTCAAAGAAAGGACCCAAACTAGTTTGGGTCCCCATAACTACTAATTAAATTGCATTTACTGATTGCAGGGAAACAGGAAGAACATTCTAGTGATTGATAGTGGATGTTCTGCACATATGACTGGAAATAAATCCCTGCTTTCAGAGTTTGAGGAGAAGGCTGGCCCAGCAGTATCTTATGGAGATGGCAACATAGGAAGAACACTGGGATATGGCAACATAGTGATTGGAAATGTCATCATTGAGAAAGTAGCTCTGGTAGAAGGACTCAAACATAATCTACTAAGTGTGAGTCAAATGACAGACAAAGATTATTCTGTGGAATTTCATGGAACTCATTGTGAAGTGAAAAGCAAGAAAAATGGAAAAATAGTTCTTATTGGCCACAGACATAACAATTTATTTGAAGCTAGCTTGGATATTAATTCTAATGGTTCCTTAACCTGTCTACTTGGAAAGGCATCACCAATGGAAAGCTGGAATTGGCACAAAAAGTTGTGTCACCTGAACTTTGGAAACATTAATGAATTGATAAAGAAGGACCTAGTTAGAGGTCTTCCAAAAGTTCAATTTCATCCTGATGGACTCTGTGATTCATGTCAAAAGGCCAAACAAAAGAAGACATCTTTCAAGAGCAAAACTGAAAATTCAATTGATCAACCTTTTCATCTATTGCATCTTGACTTATTTGGTCCAGTTAATATCATGTCCATTGGAAAGAAGAAATACACTCTGGTAATAGTTGATGATTTCACTAGATTTACTTGGGTGTACTTTTTGCACAAGAAGGATGAAACTGCAGAAACAATCATTGATCATATTGCAATGATTGAGAATGGATCAACTCACAAAGTAAAGAATTTAAGGAGTGACAATGGAACAGAGTTTAAGAACTCAACAATGGAGGAATTCTGCTCAACAAAAGGTATTACTCAACAATTCTCAGCACCTGGCACACCTCAACAAAATGGTGTAGTTGAAAGAAAGAACAGAACTTTAATAGAAGCTGCCAGAACAATGCTAGAAGGAGCAAAGCTACCTACTTATTTTTGGGCAGAAGCTGTGAACACTGCATGCATTACTCAGAATTGTTCCTTAATAAACAAACATGGAATGACTCCATATGAATCTTTGAAAGGAAGAAAGCCAAATGTCAAGTACTTTCACATCTTTGGATGCAAGTGTTTTATTCTCAAAACACATCCTGAACAATTGAAGAAGTTTGAACTTAAAGCAGATGAAGGAATTTTTATTGGATATGCAACAACTTCTAAAACCTCTTCAAGGGCATTCAAAATATTCAATTTAAGGACAAGGACAGTCATGGAATCAATTAATGTCTCCTTTGATGAAGGGAAGATAGCTGGGTTACATGATAAAGATGCACAAGAAACTCTAAGATTTGAGAATGAACTTCAGAAAATAAACTCTGTTCAACTAAACTCTGGTAAGGTAATCTCTGATTCTTTAAACTCTGAGTCAGAATTGATTGAAATAGAAATTGAAGATTCTGCACATGTTGAGGGGGAGCAACATCAATCAAGTACTAACATTGGAGATCAAAACACAGTAATTGAAATATCAGAGTCTGACCAAACTCTGAACAACACAAACTCTGAGACCCTAAACTCTGATCATTCAAACTCTGAGACCACAAAGTCTGAGACCTCAATCTCTGATAACTCAAACTCTGAGTACCTAAACTCTGAGTCATCAAACACTGATGGAAGCACATCTTCAGGGATAGGATCAGCATTTACAGAAGGATCGTTCTATGAAGGCACAGATCATGGGGGAGCATCTAGTTCAAGGAACTTTCCACATCCAAGGAAATGGACCAAAGATCACACACCTGATTTAATTATAGGTGATCTGGAAAGTGGAATAAAAATAAGAAAAGCTACTCAGAATGAATGTCTATTTCATAGTTTTCTTTCACAAACAAAACCAAAGAAGGTTGAAGATGCTTTGAAAGATGCAGATTGGATTACTGCAATGCAGGAAGAATTGAATGAGTTTGAAAGGAATGAAGTTTGGACCTTAGTTCCAAGGCCAAAGAATAGATCTATTGTTGGCACAAAATGGGTATTCAGGAACAAGACAGACTCTGATGGAATAATTACAAGAAACAAAGCAAGACTGGTAGCCAAAGGTTATTCTCAACAGGAAGGGATTGATTATGATGAAACCTATGCACCTGTAGCAAGACTTGAGGCAATCAGAATTTTTCTTGCTTATGCTGCTCATAAGAAATTCAAGGTCTACCAGATGGATGTTAAAAGTGCATTTTTAAATGGTGAACTTGAAGAAGAAGTCTATGTTGAACAACCACCTGGCTTTGTCAATCCAAAATATCCAAATCATGTCTACAGACTAGATAAAGCTCTATATGGACTAAAGCAAGCACCAAGGGCCTGGTATGAAACTCTGGCTCTATTCTTACTTGAAAATGGTTTCACTAGAGGAACAATTGATAAAACCTTGTTTTATAGAACTCAAGGTAAGGATTTATTATTGGTTCAAATATATGTTGATGATATTATATTTGGTTCCACTAATGAGAAACTCTGTGAAAGATTTTCAAAGCTAATGCAGTCCAGGTATCAAATGAGTATGATGGGAGAATTGAGTTATTTTCTAGGTCTACAAGTGAAACAGACTGAAGAAGGTATTTTCATTAATCAGTCTAAATACACAAAGAATCTACTCACTAAATTTCAAATGCAAGATTCTGCATCTGCTACAACTCCCATGGCTACTGCAACAAAACTTGATCAAGACACTAGAGAACCTGTTGATATTACAGCATACAGAGGAATGATTGGTTCTCTACTTTATTTGACTGCAAGTAGACCAGACATCATGTTTGCCACATGTCTGTGTGCTAGATTTCAAGCAAATCCAAGAGCACCTCATTTAATTGCTGTGAAAAGGATTTTCAGATATCTCAAGGGCACTGCTTATCTTGGCTTATGGTATCCTAGGGAGTCTGATTTCAAATTGATAGGCTATTCAGATGCTGACTATGCAGGATGCAAGATTGACAGGAAAAGCACAAGTGGCAGTTGTCAATTTTTAGGTGGAAGACTTGTGTCATGGCAAAGCAAAAAGCAGAAATCAATTTCAACATCAACTGCAGAGGCTGAATATATAGCTGCTGGAAGCTGCTGTGCACAGATCTTATGGATGAGAAATCAATTGTTCGACTATGGTTTGAAATTTTCAAAAATTCCTATTTATTGTGATAACCAAAGTGCTATTGCAATGACAGGAAATCCAGTCCAGCATTCTCTGACAAAACACATCAGTATCAGATATCACTTCATCAGGGAACATGTGGAGGAAGGAACAATTGAATTACATTTTGTTCCTACAGATCAACAATTAGCAGATATATTCACTAAGCCCTTGCCTGAAGCAACATTTAACAGACTGGTTTCTGAATTAGGGATGGTGACAAGTGGCTCAACTTAGCAAGTTTCAGACACTCAGAGTATAGGTCAGAGTATGGGGTAAACTCTGATGAAAATGGACCAAACTCTGATCATTGAAGCATCTAATCTCTGATCAAAAGTTATCAGTGTTTATGGTAAACTCTGTCAGAGTATGTGGTAAACTCTGACAGTACATACTAAACTCTGACTCATATAAACTCTGATTTGTAAACTCTGATTAAGTGGTAAACTCTGAGATCATATTTATGACATCATATTTCATTTTATTCTGACTGGACTTGTAATAAGGCGCGTGTATCTCACGAATGACGGTTCCTATTATTACACAGCACACACACACTTGCTGTATTTTGATACTTGGTCTACTCATTACTGCTCAAATTATTTCTTGCCACGTTTCCCACGAAAGGCTATATGCAATTGAGAGGGAATAGTTTAATTCATTTTGTTTCACTGTGAATTATTCATCTACATCGTTTATTCTATCTTTCTCTCTCGTCTTATCAAACCCTAATTGTTATTCACACTTTAAATCTCAAAACTTCAATGGCGTCTAAGGGTATTACTTTTCAGACCTATTCTTTTGCTACAACAAACTACATCTCTCTTCTATCTAAGGATGAAGCACCTCAGGATTTTCATGTGATCCAGGATTTTCTGCAGAACAATTATATTGGGTACGCACTTCAGGAACCCACGAACTTCTCCGCTCAATCTCTGCTCAAAATCTGGTCAACTGCAAAGTTCAATAATGCTAATGATAATGAGGAGCCGATAATAACATTTCAATGCAATGGCAAGTATTCCATTACTCCTGCTGTGGTGAGACAAGCTCTTCATCTTCCAGAAGTGGCTGAGTATGATGATTTTGTTGGAGATGATCAAATCAAGGAATTTTTCAACACAATAGGCTATGGAGGCAGCCTATCTAAACTGGGAAGTTTAACAAGACCACATTTAAGAAGAGAATGGAATTTCTTCTTCGACTGCATTACAAGGGCTTTCACTGCCAAATGCATAAATTTTGATGCCATTCCGCAGCTGTCTCAACAGATTGGGTATTCTCTGACCCATAATCTCAATTTCAATTTTCCTTGTTTAATAATTAGGCAGTTGGCTAGCAAGATAAATGATGATGTTCACACTGTATACTTTGCTAGATTTCTTCAGTTAATTTTTAATTATTTGTTGCCTAATGTAAGTCTTGAGAATGATCAGAGTTTAGCCAGTTTTTGTATGAATAAAAGAATTTTTGCTGACCTAGCTAAGAAGGATGCTAAGAAAGGTAATCTCTCTCCTCTCTTTTATCCCACATGGGTCAGGCTTCTCTTAAATCAGAGAATGCCTACCATGTATGGCAGGGATTTTCTCTCAGTGGCTATGAATCAGAGTTTAGCACCCTTTGATTCAAACCCAAGTCACCCTCCAAACATTGACACCCAAACACCTTTGCCAACCTCTACAGTCTCTCAAAAGACAGTAGTTGCAAAACACACCTCTCAACAGGGCTCAAGCAAACGGAAGGGGAATTCAGTGACAGAATCTTCTCTCAAAAAGAGAAAGTTAATTGATGAAGATACAGATTCTGATGAAGGGTTCGTTTTTGCTAAGAGAACGACAGTTGAACAGGTTTCTCAGACTTCTCCTCAGAAAGAAACAGTTCTTCCAATTCCTGAGAAGAAGAAAAAGAAAAGAAGACTAGTCAAGATTGCAAACTCTGAGGCTGCAAAGATTGAAGGGATAAACTCTGATGCAGCTATAAACTCTAACGCTCTAATCTCTGATCGGCCAAACTCTGAAAGACCTTTCAACACTAAAGTGATAAACTCTGAGAAATTGATAAACTCTGATGA
Organism: Oenanthe sinensis; assembly: GCA_028671895.1. Taxonomy (NCBI): domain Eukaryota; kingdom Viridiplantae; phylum Streptophyta; class Magnoliopsida; order Apiales; family Apiaceae; genus Oenanthe; species Oenanthe sinensis. Next base: position 2,496,537 of record CM053803.1, on the reverse strand, counting down.
GTTAATAAAATCTAATGAAACTGCTCCAGTTCAAGTATCTGATTCTCCTACAAAGTCACCAAAGCAACTTATAAAGGAGATATCTTATGAAAGAGCAAGGGAACTGGCTGAAGAAGTAAGAAGAGAAATGGAAGCCAAGAAATCAACATCATCTTCAGCATCTCTCAGTCCAAAACATTTTTCAAGACAAAAGAGGAGGTCTGTCTCTTTTGGCCAGGACACACAAGAACCTACTTCTCAATGTGAGGTAGCAGTCATTCCAGGGCCAGGCACACAAGAACCTGTTGATCAAAGTTCAACAGAAGCCACAATTCCAGCAAGTGAAGCCAGCGATGATCAGGGGTACAATCCACAAGAACCTTCAGCTCAAAGGGTTGAAGAAGTTGTCAAGGCCCCAACCACACAAGAACCATCCAATCAAAGTTTGGATGCAGGCACCCACACCAATTTAGAATATCTTGCTGTTGCTGATGCTGAAGGCCAATCTCTGGCAGAGTCAAGCCCACAAGAACCTTCACCTCAAAGTGGTGAAGCAGCTGAAGATATGACTCAGGTCCCATAAGAACCAATCATTCATTTTATGATTGCAGACCAAGATTCTCCCATTCAACAGACAAATTCTGATGCAAATCCAAAGGCAAACTCTAATGATCTTTGTGAGAAATCAATTTCAAATGCTCAAGGTATAAACTCTGACTTTACTTCAGAATTTACATTCTCTGATTGTATTAGTTCAGAATTTATATTTCCAACCTTTACTGCTGGGATGATCATGGATAGTCCTGAAAAGGATACCCCTATTCATGTGACTACAAATCTCTCTTCTTAGCCACCTCTTATTTCTGTAGGACATTATGTGTTGAACCTTTCCAGTGAGTCTGAGGTAAATTGTGTGAAAAACAGAATAAATGATAGGCAGACACAGGTTCTGGCAAAAGGAGAGGTAGAATTGAGAAAGAAGTTAGTTACTTCTAGTGAGCAACATCTAACTCTTAAAAGTTATGATATGTGTGTTGTGAGAAGTAATGAGATTACTTTAAAAAATTAGAGTGATTTAGGTTGTTCTGTTACTTTTGCAGGTACTCAGAGTTTACCTGTATCAAACTCTGATGCTGTGCCAAACTCTGTTGAGGTTTCAAACTCTGATGGGATGGACATAGACTCTGATGATGTGATTTTTGCTGATGAAGAAGTCACAGATCTATCCATTCCCTACATTCAAAGATATAACACCAAGAGATGGCCTATTAATGCACATGATGCTCATGACAGATTAGGGATGGAGTATCCTGATTACATGGTGGTGGAAGATCTTAAAGGACATATTGAAGCTGATCTTGATGTAGAGGGTATTCGACGGGATTTCAGTTTCCAAGCAAAGTCATCTGCTGAAGATTTTATTTCTTCTCACAGGCAATCCATTTGGGATTCTTCTTGGAAGATTCCTGAGAGAGAGATTTCTTGGCCTCATGTTCTTGACTTAATCAATAAAGCTGACAAAGAAATTTCTTCTGGAGAATTGAAGACAATCTTGAAAGCCTCTACTATTATGTCCAAAGGCCTTCAACATGAAGTTTCTGATCTAAAGGCATCTGTCACCAAGCATTCTGTTCTTCTCGGAACTGCTGTTTCCACGTCTCAACATTCTCTGGAAGCCAAACTTCTTTCTGTCTCCACTAAACAGGATGCATTGGAAGCTAAAGTGACTCATCTTTCTAATTCTGTTAGTTCTATGCAAGGTATGTTACATACAATTGTCGAGCTTCTTACTGTTAAAACAAGGCATGATGTCAGAAAGGGGGAGAAGGGTTCAGCAGACAAATGCAAGGAAGATGCAATTTTAAACACTGACAAACCTAATGATGCAGATCAAGGGAGTCATAAGGATGGGAAGTAAACTCTGATTGAACAAACTTTGATGACATCAAAGACTGAGATAAACTCTGATAAGCAAACTCTGATAGATGCTGATTTAGAATTAGCAAAGAAACTTGAAGATGAAGATAAGCCAGAGAAGATTGAAGAACAAAACTTGAAGGATGCTGAACTGGCAAAGAAAATGTTTGAAGAAGAACATCCAGGAATGGATCCAGTTGCAGTAGAAGCTGAATTGAAGAAATCTGGAGCTGTTAGTGCTCAAGTTCAGAAAAAGAAAAGAAGTGTAAAGAAAGGTCCAATTCAGAAAAAGACTGCTGCTCAACAAAAGAAACCAGAATCCAAGCCTATTCAAATCAAACCTATTGAAACTCTCAAACTGGTTGCTCAATCAAGACCAGTTTCAGAAATTCAAACAAGATCATCTTCTAGAATTCAACCAAAAGCTCTAGCTAAGCCAAAGAAACCTCTCACTATGTCTGGAACAATTTTTCTTCCAGGTGGTTCAAGTTTTGATGATGAGGAAGAAGAATAACAACAATCTCTGATAAGAAAGAAAAGGTCTGATCCTTTGTGGACAAAAACTCAAACTCTGACTCTCAATGCCAGACTTGGAAAAAATAAAGGTGGTATTGGTGATTCACATGCTAAGGTCTACAGAGGTGAAGCAAACATCTTCAGAGATCCTTATTCACTGAAAGATAAACCTGAAGAAGAGTTGTCTCAAGAACATCTGGATAAATTAATTTCAGTTAATGTAGTGAAGGATATCTTTGATGGTGCTCAAGCTAAGGAAAAGCTCATTTATTTTTTAGAAGATGGGAGAGTCTTGAAGATTGCTGAAGAAAGTCTGATTGATAAAGCATCTAAAGAACTTGAACATGTTCTATATCTGCTCAATGGTGAAAATGAAGCAACTTCTAGGTGGAGGAAGATTGTTGAAAGAATAATAGCTGAGAAAAAGAAGAGTGAAAGGTTGTTGATGATAAACTCTGAAGAATATGAGCCTGGATATATACTTGAAGATGGAACAGAAAGAGCAATGAAAAAAGGGGATGCAAAGGTCAAAATGGTGTTAGGAATTCCTACACTAATCTTAAATCCTGATGGTATGAAGACCTGTTGCATTGCCTTAGATGAAAGTATGGAGAGGTCATCAATTTATGCTCTAAGGGCTGCAATAATTCAAATAGATGATTCTTCTGAGAACATGAGAGAATTGAAGGAGAAGCATGTTGATTTATTGAAAGATGCTGAAGAAAAGCTCCTAAGTAAATTTCTGAAAGAAGACTTCTCTTACAGAAGAATCTGAGTCTAAAAAGGGTAAACAAACTCTGATGCATTTGTCTTGTATTTCTGACATCATAAGTAAAATTTATGTTTTAATTCTTAAAGCATAAATTGGGGGAGATTGTTAGGAATGCAAACACTGATGATTGTCAGAGAATACTAAACAGAGTTTATGCTGACGTCATCAGAGTTTAAGAAAGCTGTCGGTCAGAGTTTACTCTATCAGAGAATACTCAATCAGAGTTTACTCTAACAGAGAATGCTCAAATCAGAGAATGACAAACCGACAGAGTTTAGCTTCAGAGTCTACCAGAAAAGGAAACAGACAAATCAGAGTCTGATTTGGATAGTAAGGAGGAATTCAAGTGCAAGTCTAATTACCTTATTAAAGCTATTCTTATCATAATCTGTTTTGTAATTGTATTTGTAGTTGTGTCTATATAAACACAGAGATAGGTTATAATTCAATGTTGAATTCATTAAGCAATAGTTATATAACCTAGCAGCTCTTAAGAACATTATTTTTTTAAGAGAGTTTTGTATTCGAGATCATTAATAATACAAAACAGTATTCCATTCTATATACTTGTGTTCATAATCGATTATTCTGGGAAACAATTGATATTTATAATTTTTTTTAAAAAATTATATATGTGATTTTCAGCATTGTTTCCTGATGACCTCTTTTAAAATTTATAATTATACTAATTTTTAAGTTATGTTAATATTTCTATTTTTAATAATATAAATATTTGATTTTAATATTGCATTGATATAATTTAAATCATAAATTTGTTTAATATCTTTCTAGAGACAATAATATAACAAAATAAATTTTAATATAAAGTTGATGTGATTGGAATCCCAATTTTTTATTTATTCTTTAGAGTTAATAATATAAATATTTACCATATTATTATTTTTGAAAAAATTACACATATTAATAAATTCTAACATAAAAATTATTTTACACTTGTATTCATATTAATTACATACAATAATTGAGATAGTTTCAATAAATAATTTGAATAATATAATCATTTTACATTAATTATTTAATAATATACTAGTCAAATATTTGTTTTAAAAATTTATTTAAGCTCTCTTTAGGATTGTTGTTGAAAACTGCTTTACCTTGGAATTCCCCGACAATTATGAAAGATCGGATTGAGAGTATAGTCTTTACCAATTGGATTTTAGAAAAAGCCCATTTTTCTTTTCATGGTGAAAACTCGGTTTTTTGGTCAAAAGATGTAATTTTTGGACATCTCAACCGCACTACGCCATAGATGGCCTGATGCAACACTGTCATTCTGTTACATTTGACCCATTTTACGTTGCATTAGGCCTAATGCAACGCGATTTTGCCATTGCATCTGCGAGCGCTGCATTTGTTATCTAATGCAACGCTTTAGTTTTCAAATGTAACAGTAGGTAAAAGTGTTGCATTAAGGCCCTAATGCAACGCTTTATTGGCCAAATGTAACAGTAGATTGCGTTGCATTAGTTTTCAAAAAAACTGATTAAATGGGGTCAAAAGGTGGGACCCATAACTGCCATGTCAGCAACTGGGCCCCAACGTCCATGTCAACAGTGCACGTCAGCAGTGCCACATCAGCACTGCCACGTCAGCAGTGCCACATCAGCACTGCCACGTCAGCAGTGGGCCCCACTCAGCAGTGACACATCAGAATTGCCACGTCAGCAAATGTGGGTCCCACACGTGGGTCCCACATGCCACATCAACATTTTTGTCCTAATTGTTCACCAAATGCAACGCTTTTTTCCCCTAGTGTTGCAAGGTGCAACACTACAATTGAACTGCAACACAACTTTCTTATATAATGCAACGCTTTGTTTGTAGTATTGCAGTTGCTAAAAAAAAGTAGGCTAATGTAACGGAAAATGAGTGTTGCATTCTAAAAGTATTGAATTAGGCCGTTTATGGCGTAGTGCCGGTATCACGCTAGATCGACTCAGACCCAATACGTGACATGTAAATTGGACTAACTAAGCGGCAAGGCCACACTGGTGGGCCTTTAAACTCGAGTGTGGGAAAAAATTTTCACGTCCCCAGAAATCGAACATTGGTTGATTTGGTCAATAATCAGTGCTCTCACCACAGCTCTTGCTAAATCAGTTGTTTATGCTACCGATTCCTATCCCTAACTTGAAATATCCTACGAGAAGTGAGGAAAAATGTTAGTGGAAAAGTGTTGTTTGAAAAATCAGATGATTGTTTGGTAATTTTTTTATTTTTTATATTTTGAGATATAATATATAAAAATAATATTTTTGGGGAGATTTGATGATGAAACTTGTAATTATTTATTACAAAAGTTGAAAATCAGTTTTTTCCAAAAGTATGGTGGACATACTTTTTTTAACAACAGTTTTTAGGGCGAAAACATTTTTTCACACAACAATTTTTAAATTTGATCAAATACTTTTTTAATAGATTTTCAGCAAAAACTGTTATAAATTTCTGTAACAACAATATCAAACAGAGTCTTATAAAACTGCATTGTAAGAGGATAATAGATATGTATTAATAATATTCTCGGACAAATTTTTTTTCCAAAAATAACATGTAGCATATATAAAAATTTGATAATAAATGAGAAAAAAATATATTTAACCCCCTTAAATACAAATTCCAAGTTTGTCACGGCCAAAGCCGCTTCCGCTCTTTTCTTCTTTTCTCAACATAGCTGGCGGGGCTTACATCGGTTTTCTCCGGTGAAAAGCCCCAATAACCGATGGAAGCCCCAATCCCTTAGTTTCTTTTCACTTTTTTGTTTAATGTTTTTGTTTATCTTTTCTTCTTGTAATCCTTAGATCATAAAACTCGGAACTTCCGGTTTCTTTTCTCCATTTCAAGCGGGTCTTCCAAAATTCGGTTATCTCTTGTTTATGAGTTCGATTTTCAGATCTAAGTTTTGTTTTCCCTTAAAAGAATCTTTCTCTTTAGGTAAAATTTGTATTCCCAATTTATTTGGGTTTTGTTTATACTCTTCATGTGAGAGCTTGTTGTTTGTTTTGGTGTGATTTAATGTCCGAGATGTTAGATCTACAGGAATTTCAAGGTTTTAATTCAGTGATTAAAGATTTTATGAGTTTGCATTTATAGTCGATAGCTCAAACGGGATGTGGTGAAACTTGTGAAGCGGGTACTTGTACATATATCAACTTCAACAATTTGCTTGATTATATTATCTTTAAGTATAATGGATTAATCAGCTATTATTTCTGTTTAATATTTATTCGATTCGATTATTTTTTAGATGTGGTATGACTTTCTATTAATGAATTAATTCTCATTAAAAAAAAGTCCGTCACGGCCCATTAGTAAGGATTAAAGCACCGTCCGTGTGAATATAGAAAAAAACACGATATAGAAGAAAAAAGTTAGGTGAATGATGATTAGTTGATTAATTAAAACAAAAGAATTCATGCATGATTGATATATAGTCTGGGGGAGAGAGAGGGGGAGGGAGAGAGATTAGAAGGGTAGGTTGCCTCCTAAGGCAGGTTCCAATGACGGTAGTGCTTGTGCTTCAAGGATCATGCTTCACTAAAAGCCACTTATTCTTCCCCCCATCCCCTTCCCAATCCCAATCTCCAATCAATTCAAATCCAATCTACCAAAGGACCAGACACACAACAAAATTTAATCAAAATCTAGCTATGTTATATTGTTATATATCGATACGTGTATCCATGCATGTATGTAGTTATATATATATAATATAGTGGTCAAACCGTTTATGAAAAGACCCATGTTAGAGTTGCACCTCAAACCGTTTATGAAAAGACCCATGTTCTAGTTGCACTAAGGTGCCAACAGCTTGTCGTGTAGATATAAGGCAGGTACACAGTACACATCCCAGTTAATTATCCTTTCATGATCCAAGTACATTGCATTGTATCCATGCTATGCAATTAAATTATTGAATGAATTTTTAATATGAATCCGTGTACTCTCCTCTTTTTTTACTTCCCCTCTCCATCTATATATATTTACACTTCCATCAGTTTTCTGGTGAATATCTGAAACCTTGTGAAGTACGAAGCGTGGATAAGTTCCCACCTAAAAAAACATGAAAGTTCACTGTTAGTTTTGCTTTATACAAGTATTATTACCTTTTTTTATTATTGATCGATTCATTATTATTTTATATCATAAGTATAATATTCAAATTATTTAATAAATCACTATTTAACATGGTGTGTTAAAATAATCGCAAAGTACACGATGGTCAGTTGTAGACAATCAAATTTTCAAACCCTACCCTAACAAATAACTAGGCGAACTAAATACATCACAAAAATTATTATACTACTGTCCCCCACTTAAGTACCAATTTCAAATTTCAAATAGCTCGCATGTCTTGCTAATTAGCAAGTTTTGTCTGTCTCTATGACAGGTTGTTAGTTTATTCTTCGTTCTTTCTCGTTTATTCATAATTTTCAATAATCAAACGTGGTACTATGGAGAGAGCAAATCCATCCTTGGAAGAGCTATACGCCAATATGACACTAGAAGAAGAAGATGAAGGAGGTGTTCTGGTCGTTGAGGAAGTTCCAATAAACAATGCCCCAACGTATGTATTAATTGGGAGATTCTTAACAGACAAGAATATCAATTTCATCGCAATGCAGAACGTCATGGCATCTCTTTGGAGACCAAAAGAAGGAATGGAGGTTCATGACCTGGGTAATTATCGATATTCTTTTGTCTTTTTTCACATGTTGGATCTACAGAAAGTAATCGAGGGTGGCCCATGGTCTTTTGAATAGAGTATGCTTGTATGTCATCGTCTGCTAGAGAATGAAGATCCTCATTTACTACCGCTGCAAGAAATTGATATCTGGGTTCAACTCTACGATGTACCAAAAGGCTGTATCTCTGAAATAGTTCTTAAAAATATTGGTGACTCCTTTGGCTGTTATATTAAATCTGATCCTACGAACTTTAACAATATTTGGAAGGACCATTTGAGAATCAGGGTCACTATGGACATCACGAGGCCACTTAAACGAAGAATGAAACTAAAGCGTGATGCCAATAACTGGAACTGGATTAATTTCAAATATGAGAGATTGGGATCTTTCTGCTTCGTCTGTGGAAGAATTGGACATTCTGATAGAGATTGCAATATAGTTTATGCGAACCCAGATAAGTTGGTTGAACGTGTGTATGGGGTTTGGCTGAGAGCTCCAAACCGCGGTAACAAAATTGGAGCAGGAGCTCGCTAGCTACGGAATAATATTGTGGAAACTAATCAGAAAGAATCAGGTAATGCTAATCATGCAGCTCCAAACACCAGCCACGGAGTCTCAAACACCGGTCATGGCGACGGCGGTAGAGATCCAAAATTCATGGAAGTTGATGGTGTATTACGTGAAATTAGGGGAGATGATGATGCTGTTAGGATTGTCACGCGAGATAAGGGGGATACAGATACGATAAATCCGGAGCAAGATCAAAGGGAGGCTATTGAAAATAACTTGAATTTAAATGACAAAATCATTGTCGACCCTAAAAGAAGGCGCATAGAAACTGATTTTCAGGAGGAGCCTATTAATCAGGAGTCTACACATGCAGCTGGGCTTGAGATTAACAATGGGTCAAAAAACGGGATATTGGCGGGTTCTGGACTCCAGGCCCGCCTGACATTATGAGTCTCCTAGCTTGGAACTGTCGTGGGCTGGCCAAACCACGGGCAGTTCGGTTTCTAAAAGAAACCATTAGTCATTACAGGCCAAACATTGTTTTTCTTTCCGAGACTTTAGTTAAATCAAATAAAATTGCTAATATCTGTAAAAAAATCAGCTTTGCAGGGTTCTTTGCTGTAGATGCTCAAGGACACGGAGGAGGCTTGGCTCTCTTCTGGAAAAACGAAGGTGCAGTACACATAATTGATAGCTACAACAACTATATTGACTTTGAAGTTACAAACGATCAGTTGGGCAAATGGAGATATACAGGGATATATGGATATCCTGAAAGACGCAGGCGAGTTGAAGCTTGGAATATGATTACTATGCTGGCTCAGAGATCACCGCTTCCGTGGTGCATGATAGGAGATTATAATGATCTCATGTTAGATTTCGAAAAGAAAGGAGGATGTAAACATCCTAGAGCTTTACTTCAAGGCTTCTCAGATACTGTAGCAAACTGTGGCCTAATCGACCTGGGTTATGAAGACGAGTGTTTTACCTGGGGAAAAAGTCGAGGCACTGACTTGTGGATTCAAGAACGCTTAGATAGAGGCTTAGTAAATCGGCCTTGGTTAGACTTATTTCCAAATGCAGTTGTTAAAGTGGGGGATGTCTCGACCTCATATCATCTCCCTCTCTTCCTTGATCTCAGCAGGAAAGTTTATATTCCCAAATGTAAACGTTTTCGGTTTGAAAATATCTGGATTCGAGAAACAGACTGCATAAATGTGATTACTAACTGTTGGGAGGATAGGGCTACAGATACTCTTTTAGACAAACTGGCGCACTGCTGTCTAAAACTTGAAGAGTGGGGAGGCGGGTTGGTTAAAGAGATGAAAACGAACTTGAAGCTCTATAGAAATCAGATGAAGAAATATCGCTCTAGACGAGATGCTCAAGGTCTCCAACAATATAATGAAGCTCGCTGGAATTTCCTTCGTCTAATTGAAAAACAGGAGATATTTTGGCAACAGAGAGCAAAACAAATTTGGCTTGCGGAAGGGGATGAAAATTCCCGTTACTTTCATAATTATGCCTCAAAACGAAGAAATAGAAATCACATTACTGGGTTGATGGACTCGAGCGACGTCTGGCAAGAATCAAATGAGGCAGTCAGAAACATTATTGCTGATTATTTTTCTACGCTATTTCAGTCCTCTCAAGCTGAAAGGCGACTGACAGATAGAGAATATGTCTCAACTGTTTCGGTTGCTATGAATCACACGCTAATGCTCCCTGTCAGTGAGAAGGAAGTTAAAGACGCAGTTTTCTCTATGCATCCGAGTAAGTCACCGGGACCAGACGGTCTTAACCCTGCTTTCTATCAGACTTATTGGAGTATTGTTGGGACAGATGTGGTTAATTTTTGCAAAGATTTTATGTTGACAGGACAACTTCCTCCTTGTGTTAACAACACACTTGTTTGCCTGATCCCGAAAATTAAACAGCCACAATATATGACTCAACTTAGACCTATCTCTCTTTGCAATGTGCTTATGCGGATCCTCTCTAAAGTCATGACGAACCGTTTAAAGCCATGCCTACACTCGATCATCTCAGACAAACAAAGTGCTTTTGTTGAGGGAAGGCTCCTCACGGATAATGCAATAATTGCCTATGAAGTAAATCACTATATCCGCAGAAAAACTCAAGGCAAAAATGGGGTGGCAGGCCTGAAAATTGATGTTTCGAAGGCTTTTGATCGTCTCGAATGGGGTTTTATAGAAAACATGTTAGTCAAATTTGGCTTCCAACTTCCATGGATTAAGCGTGTCATGGCTTGTGTCACATCTGTTTCTTATAGCTTCCTACTTAATGGTGAGGTTTTTGGCAACATCACTCCGCAGCGAGGGATCCGCCAGGGTGATCCACTCTCGCCCTATCTATATATCCTTTGTGCAGAAGGCTTAACCTCGATCATTAACAGAAATGAAAGTGTGGGTTTAATTCATGGCACTACGATAGCTAGGGGAGCACCTTCTATCACTCACCTTCTTTTCGCCGATGATTGTTACCTATTCTTTCGAGCTACAGAGGCTGAAGCTAGTACGATGAGAAACATTTTGCATAGATATGAGAATCTATCAGGTCAGGCCATTAATTACTCCAAGTCGAGCATTACATTCAGCCCAAACACATTACGGATTGATCGTGAAAAAATCTGTTCTACTTTGGAGGTCCAAGAAATAAATGTCCCAGGTAAATACCTTGGCATGCCTATGTTTGTTGGAAGAAACAAAAATGAAACTTTCAGTTTCATGGTTGATAGAGTGGCTCAGAGGTTGCAAGGCTGGGAAAACATCTCTCTGTCAAAAGGCGGGAAGCTCACTCTCTTGAAAACTGCTGCCCAAACCATCCCAAATTTTTGGATGAATCTCTTTTTAATCCCGAGCAGCATTTGTGATAAAATAGAGAAAAAACTGAATGGCTTTTGGTGGGGGCATGGGAGACAAGGTAAGGGCATTCGATGGACATCGTGGAATCAGCTCTGTACTACAAAATATGGTGGTGGGTTGGGAGTTCGAGATCTAAGCCGCTTCAATACAGCTATGTTAGCTAAGCAAGGGTGGCGGATACTAACAGATGCAAATCCTCTTGTCACAAAGCTCTTAAAGGCTAAGTATTTTCCCCACACAGATTACTTGAATGCGGAGTTAGGTGTAAATACGAGCTTCTTATGGCGTAGTATTTTGTCTGCTAAAGACGCTGTCAAATATGGTTGTCGACGGAGAATTGGTGATGGAGCTAGTACCAAGGTCTGGAAGGTACCTTGGCTGCCCTGTGCAGACAATGGATGTCTATCTACAGCAATAATTTCTGAGCATCAGAATATTCATGTTCAAAACTTGATGCTTCCTAACACAAATACATGGGACGCTGACTTGTTAAAGGAGCTTTTTGACGATCGGGACTATCAATTAATTCAAAGAATTCCAATCCCGCTTACTGCAAGAAGAGACTCTTGGTTCTGGCTGCATGATCCTAAGGGGAAGTTTACGGTGAGAAGTACATATAAGCAACTCCAAGGCCCTTTCGATGAATCAGTTCGCAGCTTCTGGCATCGTCTCTGGAATCTTCGAATCCCAAGCAAGGTAACGTGCTTTTTGTGGCGTGTGTGTAAAGGATTCTTACCTACAATGCTGGCTTTGGCTTCAAAACAGGTCCAGGTAAATACGAGGTGCCCTTGGTGCTTCATGCAAAATGAGAGTGATATTCATATTCTTTTTTAGTGCGACTTTGCAAAGACGGTTTGGTCAATGACCACTCTCTATGATCATACAAGAACCAACCACAATGAGTCCTGCTCTGATGTCCTTAATAGAGTTTTTGGCACTCTTAATCGGGAGCAATGTGCTATGTTCGGAATGATATGCTGGAGTCTCTGGAACCGTCGAAATAAGTGGCTGTGGAGCCAAGTAAATGGGTCTGCTTTCGGTGTAAAATCTGCAGCACTAAGCTTACTTTCTGAATGGCGACGAGCTCGTGATATTGAACAAGGTGAGAAGCGCCAGGTGCTAGACGAAAGCTCAAGATGGAGTAAGCCTCCTGTGGGTTGGATAACGGTGAATGTGGATGCGTCGCTTTGTTGGGATAAGTGTATTGGAGTAGGTGCGGTAATTAGAGACTCAGAAGGGAATTTTGTTCGTGCAAGATGTCATCGTGTCGCTGGCAAATGGCAACCTAAGGAAGCAGAAGCTTTAAGTTTGAAAATGGCACTTTCTTGGGTTCAAAACTTACACTACGACCATTGCATCTTTCAAACTGATTCCAAGCTACTGGCTGAAGCATGCAAAAGTACAGATGGAGATAGCTACTTTCATACGATTGTTTTAGATTGTGTTGAATTGTGTAAGCACTTTAATCATGTTATAGTGCAATATGTGCGTAGGTCCGCAAATGGAGTGGCACATCTGTTAGCTACTCATTCAATGTCTGACCTTAGGGAATGGATTGTTGATCCTCCCGACTTTATTCATGATGTACTGTGTTCTGATTCTCTCTATTAATATAAATCCATTTTCCTTCAAAAAAAAACTAGGCGAACTAAATAATGAAATTTGAGATGAAATTTGTTTAATTTAATAATAAATAATATATGAAACAGCAAAATTCAAATTCATTAATCAATCACAATTAATATATATATATATATATATATATATATATATATATATATATATATATATATATATATATATATATATATATATATACATATGTATATAATTTGTCCTAAAATCAATTATATATCAATTAATGAGACAAACATATACTATGAAATTTATTATGTACCGCTAAATATATCAAAATCTCGAAAGTGATTATAAGCTATAAAAAATAAATTCACTAATAATAATATATTAAAATCATTTTTTTAATAAATATTATTAAATAATTAAGTATAAAAAAATAGCTTCATCTTTATCCTTTATCCTAGACAAGATATTTACCTAGAATCCCCTGTCAGAGTCCTATATATCAAAGTTACTATATATTCACAGCAAAATGAGAGAAAAGAGAGGGGGGGAAAGCTTACAAAGCGGTGAAGGCAGAAGAAAACAAGTTAAAAAGAGTAAAAACGTGGCTGCTGTTTTTTTCTTCATTGCCATTTGCCTCATTGGTGGCTGCCAGGGTAACTCTAATCCCTTTTTTATACTCCATCTGTTTTTTTAAATTTGTCATTTGACTTTTCTACACATACTTTGACCGCATAATTAAAATAATTAATTTTAAAAAATTCTTTTTGTGAATTTTAGTATAAATTATATATTTTTATTCAGATTTTTTTAAAAAAAATAATTATTTTAACTATACGGTCAAAGCACTTTGAGATTTATGCAAAAAAGTCAAACGTCAAATATAAAAAAACAGAGGTATATTTTAGAAAAATACAATTAGATACCTTCAAGTTTTAAAATTTTAAATCAGTCCCAAAAACTTTCTGAAATCACAAACCAGATCCTGAAATTTCCAAAAGTTATGATCCAGTTCCTTACGTCTGCTGAAACTACAAAATAGTCACCAAAATTGGTAGAAATTTTCAAATTAGTCACTAACCTGAATCCCAGAATTGGTAAAAAAATATCTATAATATTCCTTTCTTTAAAATGTAAAACTTTTGTTATTATTGTTGTACTCAAAATCTCTCACTTTGAAATAAATATATTACACATACTGACCTACACAAGAGCACAATATTAAAGATGAGAATCTATGTACCTAAGGATGACCTTAGGGGCTTAGAGTACTACCTAAGATTATAACAATTTCTTATATAAATACATAAGGGTAGATTTATAAATTCAAAATAAATTTCTAATATTTACAAAAATGCCATTAAATTTGCACGGAAGGAGCTTATAACCTCAACGGAGTTACCTACATTTTTCTCATTAAAGATTTATCCCGACAAATATATATTGGACACATACGGGAAAAAACTGAACTTCTAAATGACCAACATAAACACATCTAAATGGCTGACATGAGTTATCAAAATTTAGAACTACTACGTGCTCGGGAAAAAAAATTACATGAGGCAAACATTGAAGTCATAAGAAATAACAAAACAATGTCACCGTGTACTATTTGTATATTTACTAAGAGAGAAAGTCACTACTACTGCATGCTTATAATAAAAACCCTACAGGAAACCTTAAAAACCTATTGAAAAATACATGCAAGTAGCATTAAACCCCCGAGATACAGGTACAAGTTGATTAATATCCACAATTATCTGCATATTTTCACGGGCTAGAAGTATCATACACTGATGGATCACTGAAGTACGCAGTAATAGCCTTCAACCTGCCATTTAAGAAATTTTGTTCAACCTGAAAACATAGATATTGAGAATTATAAATTAGTTGTTAGAGCTTGCAAATATCTTCACGGGTCATAAGCCTGTATTATATGAATATGAAACTACATTTCCTATAATATCACCTACAAGTTTTAAAAATGTTAAAACAATAAATTAATAATATCATAATTGAAGCCGAAATTTGGTCAATATGACCTAAACATTTTCCAAAAGAACATTCAATAAGGAACAGAGGAAGTTCGTAATCAAGGCCCAATATGATCTCTCTGGTACACTAATGAACTAAAGTTGAAAAGGAATTGGCGGTCGCAAGTACACGATCATAAGAAATGTAAAATATTGAGGTAATTCATAACTGCCAAAAGTAAGAATACATAGTTACAAACAGCCACAAACTAATATCAGGATACATAAAGTTTGTCCACATACCTCCAGAGACCAAGGAGGATTTGCAGACAATGATAACTCAGCCAGCTGGTTAAGATCAACATTCCTTGGTAGGAACATGACTATCCTCGAAGAAATTTGCTTTGCAACAGTAAATAATTTATACCTGACATCAGTAAATATAACCATAGAATTAGAACAAAGCACCTAATTAAAATAGATAAAGAAAACGAAATGCTGCATAGATTCAAGAGTTGAGAATCTATACCCGTCATATGGCTTGAGCATGGTCATTATATCAAAAGACTTTACTTTGGAATAAGCAGGCCCTCCCCATGGGGGAGACAAAAAAACAGTATCTGCCTAAGCACAACACAAATTTAACACGAAAATGTGAAATTAACAACTGCATGTAAAAGGTAGATATAAAGAGAAATATCTAAATTATGTGCCATCCACCCATCCTATAACCCATAAATTGTAGATATTAATCGGTTGACTTAATTTCGGAAACAGAAAGAGAGATTAGATTAAGCAAATTAAAAAATAACTTCATACCTTTAGGGTGGAAGCTAAAAGAAAAGAATCCCCTCTTATGAAGTCAACACGCTCATCAACCCCATATATTGCAGCATTATGCTGTGCATAATCAATCTTTTTTGGATCAATATCAATCGCGATAACATGTTTGCACCTGGAAAATGTAATAATTGATATATTTAGTGATACAAGTTTTAAGAGAGCTCAAGCGGAAGACATAGAGTACTCGAATGAAATAATACTGTTGTGAAATTTAAAGACAATAGAGAAAGTAATTCCTTTTAAAGCTTTCCATAACTAAAGCCATTTTAAAGATCCAATAACTAAATCCCAAATAATGCTATAATAATATCCTATTCAGAAGAAAAGGAAGGACAAGCATATGTATGTTTCCAAAGGATCATGAATTCATGATATTAATGTTTTCCCCACAGAAATAAAAATAAAAATGAGGCAGATTGTAAGTTGCTTATGACATATCACCTTCAGGTGTGCAACAATTAATAATAATAAAACAACTGAGAAATGTTGATTAAACAAAGACTCGAAATTAAGAAAAAAACAAAGAAAGAAAATATTCCGAAAGTCCCAGTGGACAACTTATAGTAGGAGTAAGAAACAAAAATATCTAACATCACTGAGAAGGAACAAAAAAATTATAGATTAGCACTCGCGGTCGTTTAAACTTCTGAAACATTACAAACGTTCAAAGCGTAAGCTCATACTTCCAAATAATGAAATGAGTAGAATACTACCCTAAGAGGTACTAAAAAGACATATATACTAGATATATTATTAGGAGCATCACCCAAAATAAATTTGATACCCTATATTTTTGTACGTTAAGGGAGAGCTTATACATTGACATCAAGGGGAAATGGATACGGTGCACCATAATTACCACTAAATGGAATCACCACTGTTGCTCACCTCAGTGCAAACTGGATAGCATTTCCACCAACTCCTGTGAAACAGTCAACAATAGTGCCACTACCGCAACGGGATGCATGATGCTTTGCTATAAGCTCTGGGGTGACAGAGAACCATCCTTCCTCGTCCATTATTATCCCACAATCAAATTTAGAGAACAGTTGGTATCTCTGATGCCAGTATTTGTTAATGACCGGAGAAAATTCTTCAGCAAACTCTTGATATTGCAGCTCTGAGCAGACACATAAATCAAGTGAAAATTCAGAAAGTAGTTACAACACCACCCTATACTTTTTGCTAGCATCAGCTTTATAAAGTATAATTTTGTAAACCTTCTTAAAAAATGTGATTTGTTACAAGCTCAAAAATAAAGGACTTCATTCAGTTGCATTTCAATATTTAATTATTAATATGACTGGCAACTTTTAATATCCTCTTGCATTACAATTCATGATTTGTTTATATCTTTTAATGGTCACAATACATATTAAAATTAATTACATATAAATGATACTATCAACTTTATAGCACAACATTCAAATTAAGTACTTAAACCTAGAAATTTTATATATATAGGATAATGAGATATGGGGGCCAGAGAACAATGAAGAGGGAAGAAAAATGTAACAACCAAATGAGACAAATAAATATTTAATTATGTAAAGAATTTTTGTTATATTTAAGTATTTAACCTATAATTTTTTTGGCCATTAAACCTATAACAAATAAACTTGTATAGAAAGTACCTTTTAATCAGTCAGCCATAAGACTACTGATATGTAGAATGCCTAAATAAAACGCATATAAACAAATTGAGAGACATGCAGTCATGCAAATAGACAATTTTTAAAATATAAATTAGACGTGGCAATTAGCCAATTACGTCATGTACTTTCATAGTGTCATGTTTTTCAAACCCAGACACAACCAAAAAATATGTGCATGTCAGTACACAATGTGTACACACGACACAAAATCAATTATTTTTTAATCTGTGTGTGTGTGTGTATGAATTAGTTTATTTGCATTCGGGTTACATGAATCAACTACTCGAACATCTCAATTCTCATGTACCCAAAACGCGATACGAAATTCAGAAACCTTAACAAAAGTTTTTGTGTTGTATTATTGGGTATATAACTATATATATATCGCACGGGTTGACTAATATTTAGGTAAACGTATTTTTATGTTACATTTTTAGTTTTATTTGATATAAAAAATTTCACACTAAATTTTTGTAGGTTGAGAACTTGTGTACTTACTATATATGATATATTTTTTTGCTTTATGTAAATTTGTTAAAGATGTGGGTGATAATAAATTCATTAGAAAAGTTAGTTTGATAATAATTAAAAGTTATGTATAATAAGTAAAACTTTATTTAATATAGATTTGTATATAACTTGGGCCCGTAAAAGTTATTTATAGTAAGTAGAACTCTATTTAATATACATATGTATATAGTTTGGGTGTGTGTTATAATAAGTAGAATTCTATTTAATATTGATAATTTGATATATATATATATATAGTTTAGGCTCAAATTAGAATTCTATTTAATATATAATATATATATATATATATAGTAAGACTCAGTGAGGAACTCCTTATTTGAGTAAGTAACTGAGGAACCAATTCCTATTTTATAAGAATTTGATTAACAATAACTATAGAAGACTACAGAACATACAAAAATCATAGAACACAAAAAATAATTGCAAAACAAACAAAAAAATTACATAATATACAAAAAAATATAGAACACAAATTACAGAACACTAATATTGAATAGTGTTATGTAATTTTGTGTTCTATATTTTTTGTATGTTATGTAATTTTTTTGTTTGTTTTGTGATTATTTTTTGTGTTATGTAGTTTTTCTATGTTTAACAATTTTTTCATGTGTTCTCTAATTATATTTGTTGTTGGTTCCTCAGTTACTCAAATAAGGGAGTTCCTCATTAAATCTAAGCCTATATATATATATATATATATATATAGTTTGGATTAATTTAATAATATGTAGAATTCTGTTAAATATAGATATGTACATAGTCTAGGCCTGTGGCCCAAGTACAACCCGACCTAAACTTTTAGTGCTTCGGCTTCAATAGATAGTGTGTGTTTGTGTGTGTGTGCATCCATAAAATATACTAGTATACAGGGAGAACAACAAACCTTCACCATCAGTCGATATATTCCTCCTCGCCCTTTCTCTCCTCGCTTTCTTTTTCCTTATATTATGGATAGCTCCACACTGAACATCCATCTTATCCTCAAGAGAATTTGTATGTGTAAGACATAGATTGGTACTCTGTTCATTCTCGGTAAGTGTGCTTGCCAATCTGAAACCAATTAAGTTTTTATCATAAGCTCATTTCAACAGCTTAAACTGTTTATACAATGAAAATAAAATAACTGATGTGTTTCACTACTGAGTCTCACTAAAAGAACTAAAAAGGGACTGGAGCTGAACAACATACATTTCCATCTGTTGGGTGTCTAGTGTTTTGACACTAATTTGATTAATTTCATGGGGTTCAGCAATGCATCTCACAGAGGATGTAATCAAGGAGTTGTTGAAATTGTCAGCAGTAGACTCATGTTCCTCTAAGGTCTCATTTAGTGACCGTCTCAAGGATGGATCATCTGTCATGGAATCAAGAATGTATTGTGGATCAACTGAATCTAATGTCTTGCTGTTTTGGGAAGAACGGGCAAAACCAACATCCACTTGATCCGCATCAATACCCATCATGTTCGTTTCATTACTATAGTCAAGATATACCAAATGTTCCATCCCTGCAGGTGGTTCCCATGTACACTCTTGTGTTTTTATATTAAAAAAGTAATATCTAGAATAGAAAGAATCCCAATATGTTTTCCAATCTCCAAAATCACCAATACTTTCAATGTCTATCGTATCAGGACTGAGTGCTGGAAACTGACTAAATACAGTGGATTCGGAACCCTCTGACTCATCATATGATACCTTTTTATAATCTGCACAGTGGTTTTGTACTGAAGGGTTAACAGCATCTACACAATCTGAGTTGAGCACTTCTGCAAACAGTGAACAAGCAGAGTCAGGACCCTGTGAGATCCTATCACAGATTTCGTCCAATAACTTCTCAAATTCTTTAGGCTGGTTATCCTCTGAGAGGCAATCGCTATCTATAGTGTCATTATCAAGTGCTTGAGAAAACTGAGGATGTACCGGATCGTGAGACTTGGGATCTTTTGATAACTCAGTCCAGATATCTGATATCGACTTCTCAAAATCTGTACAATTACCTGCAGATCTGCTTTCCAAGTAGGAAGGCTCCCTTAACCCTGCTTTTTTATTTTTCTGAGAATGATCACTGCCTTCATTTTTCATGAAAAAGCTCCCACCAGAAATTCCATTATTGAAACAAATTGAACTAGACTCCATTACAGTGTCATCCTTTGATAGATCTTGGTCGTTGATAGAGCCACAAGACTGGCAGTATCGTAATTCCTCAGAGGTCTTATCTCTGCCACTATCTTCTGTAACTGCAGCACAGACAACTCTTTCAGTCACAGTAGCTGGATCTTCCGTTTCAATGGAGAGGAATTTAACATCCACTGCAACGTCACAATTTGATGATTCATTTTGGCTTGGCATGGACAGGCAACACAATGAACTGCTCGTGTTATCATGCATAATATTTAAAGATATTTTTTCAGGCTCACTCACAGTAATGGATTCGGGAACCACGTCTTTAATATCTGCATCAGTATGAAGACGATTCTTCTTGGTGTCCCTTTTTTTCCCTCGGACCACATTGTTCCTCTATAAAAATAAATTGCAAGTATCAAAATATTATTATTATTATCTAATTTTGCAGACATAAAATTACCGAAAAGGTATTATGCTACAACAATAAACACACCTTGTTTGTGGAAAAGGATAAAGGAAGACCAAGTGCATCCATCTGCGCGGCAAGTTCTAAATCATCTACTAAAAGAAAGAAAGCAATGAAACCAAGCCACTTAGTCGAAAGCAACATCAATTAAAACCCCCAAAACTTCTTAAGTAACAACATCAATCAATTACTAATTAATACTCTAACGACCTATTTATACAAATAGAAAAAGTGTGAAGAACTTGCCATTGCTCATTGTTGTCGTAGTTAAACCGGCATCAACATCCTGCACGGCTCTCCACGTCTAAAAATTTTAAACAATAAAACACAAATCGTATAAAATCAAATAACCCTAATTTTAAATTTAAAAATATATATCTATAATTATCAGTAATAGATTAGGTTGCCTATAATTCCTGGTTCAAATTATCTATTAAACTATTCCGTGGAATCTAAAACAGAGGCTCAATTTCCAAATTCAAACACATTAATGCTTTATTTGTCCGCGCATGTCTTAACAATGTGTGAAATTGCATTTTACACAACAAATAATACAATTACAATCACAGTATCAGGCATTGTAAGTGTAACAGTTTATTCTAGAATTAGTAAAACACGAAACAGGCCAAATAAAACAAATAATTATACCAGATCATCCTTGGGATATTCGGATTCACCTCGACTCCATGACGAGTCGTCCCTGTTAAATAAAACAACTGAATTAAGTGTGAACAATATTTACAAATTTTATATAAAAGAAGAAAAAAGTGTACACAGTTAAATCCTAGTTGCCCTAAAATCTTAGTTAACTAGCATATACAAGTGTGTGGGGGGGGGGATACCATAGGCGACTTTGAGTGAATTTGAAGAGGGAACCGAGAGCTTTGATAGCAGGTGATTGTTGGAGTTGTTCCAGTTCCATAGCATCTGTATCTGTATTTAATTAATTGGGGTCTGTTTCGCAAGTGTCTTAGGGAGTGGTATGTATATGTATGTATGTATTGAGAGCAGAGTAGGTTGGATGTTGAAGCCCATATCTTAATCGGCCCATGCCACCTGGACTCTGTTCGCTTCCTACTTTCTTTAGAATTCTTATTTATTTATATATCTTTTAAAATTGCTCGATTCAATTAATTAATTATTTTTATCATTCGATTAATTGTTATAAATTTTATAATATATTATTAAATTTAAAATTATATTTAAATATATTTAATTTGTCATGTGATAAATATATATTAAATAATTAATAAATTAAATATTATTATGATATTAAAATATATATGATTTTTTTTTAATTAATCAATTTCTATTCTCAATCTCTACCGTATTTACATGTTGATATTTTGTTAACTGTCTGACAAGCGGTCACTAATAATCATTTATCTATTATAAAAAATTGCGGATTAAAAAAACTCAGAAATCCTCCACGTAATCCTTATATCAAAATTTTAATTTCATTTTTTTTATTATAAAAAATTATTGATAGATAGATAAATCGCTTGTGGAATTCTATTTTATTATTTTTTTATATAATTGTTAAAGTTAATAAATATTTTTATAAAATAATTTTAAGAAAAATAAGGAACATATATATATTGGGCCAATTCTAAAACCAAAGTTGGATAACTTTGTTTAAAGAACCAACCTATCTAATACCCTAAATATTTTAAATCTAAGTACATATTTTAAAAAAAGACATACAATGTATCATATAACATAAATTTAAAATATTTAAATATCAAGTATGTCCTTAAAAAACAAGAGTAGCACGAGAGATACAATGTAAGCTTTTAAACTAATCAAAACAATTAAGTGAAGTACTTAGGCCGCGTAAAAAAAATCTGTATGCCCTAGCATATATAAAAAAAATTAATTAAAGTTGTATGTCCTAGTATAGATAAATCACTGGTGAAAAATGACGATGACTGTAATTTAAATTTTATCCGATTGTGATCGGAGTATATATATATATATAGTTTTATAAATAAAAATGAAGTAAATGTTTGCAGCGATCTCCTAACAAGAAATACAGACGGAGCTGTATGCCCTAGCCGTGAGCAAAGATGGACGTGACAATGGCCGAGCCCGGCGAGATATTGCCGGAGCGCAAGATCGATTACTCCGTCTACGACAATCTCCAAAATAGCAAGACTTCTATCCAATCAATTATCGCTAAGATGCTCGCTATTAAAAAACAAGGCATCTCTAAATCTCAACTCGGTGAACTCGTTACTCAGATGTCCCTCAATTTCGTTTCTCTTCGCCAGGTCACCCTCTTTCCCCTTACTTTAATCATACAGTAGTTTATTTATTTCTCGAAAATGCAATTTTGTCTTTAATTGCGAAACAATACATGAAATTTAGCCCTGATGTGCTGTTTGAACCTCTGTTTTATGTCTGTTGTGTGGTTTATGAATTATCGTAAATGTAGTTTTTATTTCACTTCATTGGATTTCGATTAATCAAACTTAGTATAAGGCTCTCTTCGGTTAGAGGATATGAATGAATATTAGTGGATATGAATGAAAAAAGAGTTGTTTGGTTGAGTATTTGGGAATAAAATAACTTATACTTGTGTCATTCATATCCTTACTAATAAGCTAATTTTGTATCTCACCCTCACACATTCGATAACCATTCATATTCTTACTAGTAATAATTTTGTATCTATATCTTTGCTCTTGAGTATATTAGATGTTTAATGGAAAAAAACTTGTTTATTTATTTAAATTTTTTAATTGTTTTTTTAATTCAAAATATATATATAATCTTATTTCTTATATATATATATTGTTTTATTTATATTTTCTATATTTTTATTTAATAAATTTATTATTAAATAATATTTTTTTAGAATTCATTCCATTTCTATATTAAACAAATAAATGAATAAAAGTAATCATTCGATTCTTAATAAAAGTACTATTACTAAACGAACAGAAGAATTGAATGAGCATTCTTGTCCCACCTAATTACTATCCCAATAGCATTCCATTCTCCACCTCATTCTCATCCCAACTCATTCATATCCTTCCAATGTGTTCGGTTGGAAGGATAGGAATGAGTTGGGATGGGAATGAGTGAAAGGAATGGAATGAGTTGGGATGAGAATGAGTGAAAGGAATGGAATGGGTTGGGATGGGAATGAGGTGGAATAAGAATACTCATTCCATTCTTTTGTTCTTTTAGTAATATTAATTTTATTGGGAATGGAATGATCATTTTTATTAATTTATTTGTTTAATATATAGATAAAATGAATTCTAAAAAAAATTATTCAATAATAAATTTACTAAATAATATAGAAAATGGTTATCCCATGTGGGAGGGTGATATACAAAATTGACTTATTAGGAAGGATAGGAATGACATGAAGATGAGTGATTCCATTCCCAAATACTCAACCGAACAACTCTTTTTTTATTCCCAACGGAATGATAATTCCATTCCCACGAAAATTCATTCCTATCCTCCAACTGAACACACCCTAAGACTATTAAGCGAATGTAATTAGTTTTACCCAAGTTAATATTATCGGTGTAGTGTTAGGGTAGTATATTAGTTCGGAAGAGAAGCCTTGTAAAGTTCGTATTGATGCTTATCAACGGAAGACATGATTAAATGAAGTGGTTCTGTTTGTGTTATAAATGAAAATGACTTGTAAGTGGTTTATAATCCAAACTGTTAGTAACTTATAAGACACAATTTGCTTTTTACTTATAAGTGGCAAAAGTAAATTTAAGTGAAATGTAATCCAAACTCCATCATGTATAGACTTTAAGGGCATCATGGCATAACTGTCGAGGTGAAGTCGGGACCTAAAGGGGAATTCTTGTAAGCGTTATAGTTTTGTACTATATTTGCTTTGTAGCTACAGAACGGTGATCTCGACTTTATTATTGTTAGTTTATTCCAAGAAAAGGTTTAGGCTTTTTACCTTGTATGGTATGAGTCTTGTAGGTATCATAATGTTTCCAAAATTGGCCCTTTATTGCTGTAAGGTGAAGGCTCTTACATTTTGCGTAGTGATTGGTTATCTTATAGGGGATTTGTCAGGAATTGGTTTGTGATTGATTCAGCTGTGAGAATCTGGACAATGCAGGTAAAGTTTAGAGAGATATTGAGAAATAAAAGCTAGAGAGAGATAAGATATAGAATTTGAAGAGAAGTCTATAGAATCAAGCGATTCTAGAGAGAGAACAGCTACAACAGTTGATTTTAGAGAGATAAACAGACGATCGAACTAGTCCTTATCTTTCATGTCCAACAAAATAGATTGAGAAGTTCAAACTAGTATTCAAAAGCAACTCAGTTCAACTATTTTAGTCTGAACCAATCTTAATTTTTTACATTTTTCATATGTAGGTCCAGATGATGATTATGCTTTTTCTATAAAACCTAATTAAATGCACATTATTTTTTGCAGGCAAATCGTTCCATTTTGATCCAAGAAGATCATGTAAAACAAGAGACGGAGCATGCGAAAGCACCTGTTGACTTCACGACCCTGCAACTTCAGAATTTGATGTATGAGAAAAATCATTATGTCAAAGCTATAAAGGCTTGCAAAGACTTCAAATCTAAATATCCTGATATCGAACTCGTGCCAGAGGAAGAATTTTTCAGAGACGCACCAGAAGATATTAAGAACTCTGTAATATCAAAAAATAGTGCACAAAATCTGATGATGAAGAGGCTCAACTTTGAGCTACTTCAGGTACACAGTATGCATTATGGAAACTATAGTTTCTAAAAATTTATGACTTCAAATTCATCACATTGCAGCAATGTATACCACCTGAGAAATTCTGACAAGGACACAATAATTATATGATATTACATGTTTACATTTTATGGAAACGTTTAATATGCAGTGGAGTTTAGAATAGAAAGTCTACATATAGATAAGTGTCTCTTGATGGCAGCAGCATTTTCATGCAATTTCAAGAAGTGAAGGGCCTGAAGGCCAAATAATTGTCTTCTGTTAGTAAATTGTATGTCCTGCATCTTAACAGTTTGCTTCTTGCTTTTATTCTGCGTCTGAAGATAGCTTGTTATATTTCTTCAATGTGTTTGTAACACTTATACTACAAGTCCAAATTCCTAGGTCCACTGTGTACTGGATTGTTTAACCAGCTACAAATTAATCTACAAGTTCATAGTAAGTAGTACATTTGTCGTTATAAAGTCTTGTACACTCTTCAGTTCTGAGTTTCAAACACGGGGTGATACAGTCCTCCTCTCCTTGATGCACTGAACAGACTTTGTAAATTTTGGTAGCTGTAGGTCGTAGGAACATGGAGGCTGAAGATTTTTGCAATGGCTAAAAGTTATTTTTGGTTGCCATTATTATGCTGAAATGCACGTTTCTTCTGAAATGCACGTTTCTTCTGAAATACACGTTTCTTCTGAAATGAATAGAGTCAATTGAGATATATTCAATCATCCATTTTTACCAGTAATTATTATTCTTTCCTTAAAAAAACTGATAATTATTTATGTTTCTCTATATCAGCGCAAGGAGTTGTGCAAACTTACCGAGAAACTGGAGCAGCAAAGGAAACAACTTCTTGAAACCATCGCCAATAGAAAGAAATTTTTGTCAAGCCTTCCTTCACATCTCAAGTCACTTAAAAAAGCATCATTGCCAGTGCAGCACCAACTTGGAGTTCTTCATACAAAGAAAACCAAGCAGAAACAGTTGGCAGAGTTGCTTCCACCCCCACTTTATGTGCTGTATTCACAGTTAGTGGCACAAAAGGATGCTTTTGGAGAAAATATTGACCTTGAGATTGTCGGAAGCGTGAAGGATGCTCAGACCTATGCCCGCCAGCAAGCAAATAAAGATACCAGTAAGCAGACCTTACCATTATCTCTTTAATTGATAGCCGTGAGTTGAATGTAATCATTAAACCAGGTAAACTTGTGACAACCTCCTCGGAAGTTGAGAGAAGTAGTTTGATATCTGACACAAAGTGCAGCATTTGTAATTTTAATGTAAAAAAACTACATCTATAATACTTGTAAGCACTTAAAGAAACATGTTTTTTATGTGCTTGTGATGATATTGGTCTCTCATTACTTTCCTTGAACTTTAAGCACTTTTTTAGTAACACGTTTAATTGAGCTTTGGTACTGTTTATTTTTTGCTTATATGATGTAATAGAATGTTGTTGGTTCATTGTCTGCTAATGCATTACAAGAGATGTCATGTGTCGTTTCACTTGTTAATACATGTAGAGTAACTGATTTTTTAATTAACTTCGGTTAACTGGTATAGGCATATCTACCACTCAAGATAATTCAAAAGTGGAGGATGATGTTCCTGATGACGAAGATGATGGCCAGAGGAGGAGGAAGCGTCCGAAGAAAGTTCCAGCCAAGGAGAGTCTAGACCCGGCAGGAATATATCAAGCTCATCCACTAAAGGCAGTCCTCCATATACACGACGATGAAGATCCTGATTCTAAGTCAAAACTTATCACACTGAAGTTTGAATACTTGCTGAAGCTTAATGTTATCTGTGTTGGGATTGAAGGATCCAATGAAGGCCCTGAAAATAACATTTTGTGCAATTTGTTCCCAGATGACCCTGGATTCGGGCTTCCTCATGAGGTAATTCTTAAGATATGTATTCTCTAGTCGATTTTTTGCATACATCGATCAAATTACAGAAACCCCCCACCTTTGCTCTTAATGTTTTAATCAATATATTCGGTTTTTGCAGTTGGCAAAACTCTTAGTTGGCAAAACTGTTGTTTTTGATGAAAAGAGAACTTCCCGTCCGTATAAATGGGCACAACATTTGGGAGGAATTGACTTTCTACCAGAGGTTTCACCATTATCTTCAGGAAGCTATGCCCCAGTCAGTGAAGCAGCTAAGCATTCTGCCACCACATCTGGTCTATCAGTATATCGCCAGCAAAACCGAGTTGAGACAGTTCTGCAGAGGATTCGTGATAGGAAAAAGGCTCAGCTGGCTCTTGCGTGAGTCACTACACTGATCATGGATCTTTATGTTGGAAAGCTAAAATGAGCCAGATATAAGAATGTTGATGAACAATAATTTGCTTTCATATTTTGTTTAAGTTGGCTGGAATCTCTTCTGAGGTTTTCAATATAGATGCCTCATACTTGCATCTACTGAAAGCCTATAAATTCTCCTTTGACAATGTTATTCTATTTTTATCTGTATTTTCATTTTCTGGAAATCATTTTTTAATGTCAATTATTCTAACAAGCTCACTCACTGTGTTATTTTTTTCATCCATGTGGTATTCTTCAAGTAACCAAGGTGGAAATTTATAATGAGAACTTGGAAATCTTTTGTTGGTTTACAGGGAACAGCTTTACTTACTAAAGGAGCTTAAATGGCCAACTGTTACCTGTAACAGTGTTCCATGGGCTTTGCATACTCCACTATGCAGTTTGTGTAGTTGGGTACACATAGGATCCTTGCCCAGTTTAGCTGCACCGTTGACTGTTAGTGAAACAGAACAAGTTAAGACTCCTCCAGAGACTGAGATTACACGCAATCCTGAAACTACGAAGGAAGAGGTAGAAAATTCAAGAGAAGATGGAGAACTTCCATCTTTGGTTGCTCCTCCAATCTCTGATATCAATGTTAAATGCACACCATTAAAAGGATCTGATTATGACCATTCCAAACAATTAGCATTGATTTCAAAGAGTGTAGCATCTCCTATGAATAAAGGAAAATCTTCAAGTTTTAAGAAGAATGATGAAGATGTAGATCTCATGATGCTTGATTCAGGTAGCGATCTTGATGAGCAGGCAATTGAGCCAGTGACTGAAAGTGTATCTGCAACTGGAGGGACTGAGATTGTTGATTATTCATGGGTAGAACATGGAGTACAGGAATACTGCCTTGTTTTGAATAGAAAAACTGATGTTGATGATAAGAGCATGAAACTGCAAGCCAAGGTCCGTTATGTACTTTGTTTTTTTCCTATTGTGCTTTTACTATCTTTTTGCCTTTATTCTTTCTAATAGTTCACTTAACATCTGTTTTGGCAGGTCAAATTCTTCATGGAATATCCACTTAGGCCTCCACTTTTTACGCTGTCTCTATCTGTAACTTCAATTGGAGGAGAAAGTCATATTGATACTGGTGATTCCGGCTGGTACAATGAACTCCGTGCTATGGAAGCAGAGGTAGGCAGTTAAATTTTCATGATTGATGCAGGACAAGAATAAGACAAGAATGAAACAAGAAAAAGGATAGATAAATGTGGATTAACCGCAGAAAACCCACAAGCCCAAGGTGATCCAACCGCAGAAGAACCACTACCCCTAGGATTTCTCAACCACGGAAGAGAAGAACATGCAATCGCAACCCATAACAAAAGAGAAACAATTCTCAGTTTCAATATATCAATCAAAGTCTTCCAATATAAAATATTACATCTCCTTATATAGGAGTAAATCCCTAAACTTAGCCAACAAGTAAGATCCCTATAATAAAGGAAACAAATCCTTTTCTAATTATCCACCATATTCTATGATATTCCTAATATAATATATATAATTAAACTTTATAATATATTCCTAAATAATAATATAAAATAAATACAAACTAATATTTTAATTTTCCGTTCCGCATCATTCTCCTCGCCTTTGAAAAAAACTCATCCACGAGTTTTATAAAATTTAAGAATCAACGAACAAAGAGATGATTTGTAGTAGTACTTGACCACATCCAATTCCAACTCCATATGCAAAATCTTTGGAATCAACATGGTAAGAATGATATATTTTGATATGACAGGAGTCCTCAATATCTTGTCTTCTCCCAGAATATCAATATGATCTACCATGACAATATTGTTTTCCTTCGTTTCCACTTCTTTGAGGTGAGACGTCTTTGTTATCTCATATGATTTACTTTCTTCGCGATGCGGTATATGATCTCTTGACACTTTTTCTCGATGAACTTCAGAAACTTCAGTTTTAACATCTTTTTCACCATTACGTTGATATCGAGGCGGGTATGGAGTTTAGAGGATTATGTTGTATACCAAGTTTATCCATAATCATTCTCACTGTTGCCTGCACATCTTCAACTTTATTTTCCAAGTTATGTAATCTCAAATTGTTTTGCTGCATAAAAATGTCAAGACGGTTGTTTATCATCATGTCATCAAACATCTCCTTTATTTTGGTCATGGAAGCTTCTTTTTTATTTTTTCAATGAACAGTACTGTGAATAGTGCCGATGAATAGTGGCTGTGAACAGTGCTGACCAGTGATCATTTTTTTTGGTTGCAAACCCTAGATCTCCAACAATTAAGAAATTGATGTAGAAACTTAAGCTCTGATACCACCTTGATGCAGGACAAGAATAAAACAAGAAAAATGATAGATAAATGTGGATTAACCGCAGAAAACCTACGAGCCCAAGGTGATCCAACCGCAGAAGAACCACTACCCTTAGGATTTCTCAACCGCAGAAGAGAAGAACATGCAATCGCAACTCATAACAAAAGAGAAACAGTTCTCAGTTTCAATATATCAATCAAAGTCTTCCAATATAAAATATTACATCTCCTTATATAGGAGTAAATCCCTAAACTTAGCCAACAAGTAAGATCCCTATAATAAAGGAAACAAATCCTTTTCTAATTATCCACCATATTCTATGATATTCCTAATATAATATATATAATTAAACTTTATAATATATTCCTAAATAATAATATAAAATAAGTACAAACTAATATTTTAATTTTCCGTTCCGCATCAATGATCTTATGTTGCATTTTGTTAGGAAGAATGGAATGGAATGAATAAAATTAAAAGGAAACAATGGAGGTTGGAGTGAAGATTTGAAGAAAAAAAATGAGTGAGTGCAAAATTTGGTATAATAAGAAATGTGAAGAAAATGGGTATGGTGGGGAATAAAGTATTCGTTCTCAAAATCAGGGTTTGAAATTGAGTTTAGGTGATTAGGAATGGCATGGAGTAAGGAATGAAATTTTTCAACATTTACCCATATCGTAGTTCAAATTTCATTTCATTCCCAACAATTTCATTCATCCGAACCAAATACAACATTAGGGTATAGCTCACTAACAAATCAATGCTAGTGTTTCCTGCATCAATTTGTTAAGAGTTAGGACCACCATGTATTCACGCATTAATTATTTCAAGATTTTATTGTTGTGACCATCTGGTCACTGCCAGTTATGTTATTAAAGTCTGCTTGTTATTCCAAATTGATTTTTTTAAACTAAAAATGAATATAGTGCCAATATTAAGAGGTTGAATTTCAGGGGGGTTTTATATATGAAAACAATAAAATAACTAGCTTATAACTCGTGCAAAGCATGGATGCTATTAATAAATTATATATTAATTATTTCATTTAATATGATATTTTGTTTTATTATTAGTTTCTTTTACATTTTTCTGTATAATGATGTTTATATATTAATATTCACAAAATTTAATGATAAGTCATAATTTTAAATAAATAAAAGAGTTTGAATGGTGATGAAATTGAGTTGAATGTGAGTAAACTATATTAAATAAAAATTATAGGATAAGTAGGATTCTTAAAATAGAAAATATAGAATATAATTTAAATATAATATAATATTATCTGTGAGCAGTTGTATAAAAGGACTATCGGGGGATAGAGTTGTATGAATGATATATCTTTTCTAAAATTAGATTTTATTAAAATTGGATGGTTATGATCGTTTCCATGGTTCACCTAAAATTGGGCGGTTAGGATCTTTTCTATGGTTCACGTAAGTAAAATGAAAAAAGTTCTCTTGTTTGGTTATAATAATATAGTATAGATAGATGAGTACAACTCTATATTTTAATTAAAATTTAATTAAAAGTGTGTATTTTAAGTTGAGTATGACACAAACAGACTATACTATAACTCGTGCAAAGCACGGGCTACATTAATAAATTATATATTAATTACCTTGTATGATTATTTAATTTAATATAGTAATTTATTTTATTATTAATTTTTTATATGTTATTTATATATTATTATGATATATTAATTTTTTATTTTAATATTCATGAGATATGATTAATAGGTTGTAATTTTAAATAAATTAAAAAAACCGTGATAAAATTGAGTTAAATGTTAATACAACTATATTAGGTAAAAATTACTCCTTCTGTCCCTTCCATTTCTTTACACTTTCCTTTTTGGGACGTCCCACCAATTCTTTACATTACTAAAAATAGTAACTTTTAACAATAAAATACATTATTACATCCACTACTTCACTTCACTTTTTCAATACTTTACACTGTTACACCCACTACTTCATTTATTTTAACAATAAAATCACTATTACACCCACTACTTCATTTATTTTAACAATATTACACCCACTATTCTTGGTCTCCGTGCCCGGACCCAATGTAAACATTTGGCCGGGACGGAGGTAGTATATTATAATACTATTCCTAAAATAGAAATTCTATTCTATAATTTAAATATGAAATAATATTATCCGTGAATAGTTGTATAAAAGAGGATTACACTGTTGATAGAATTGTATGTATAATATATGTAGTATAATAAATTATTTTATATAATTTAAATATTTAATTTAATGTGGTAATCTATTTATTTTATTATTAAGAAGGAGAATTGTAACATTATTTTTAATAAAAAAATATATTCTATAATATTACGTGTGAGCATTTGTATAAAAAGTGCACTGCACCGGTGATAGAGTTGTATGTATAATATATTAATATATATAGTATAAAATAATTATTTTATATGGTTTAAATATTTAATTTAATATGATAATTTATTTCATTTTATTATTAAGAAAGACAACTCCACTGATGATAAAGTTGTATGTATAATATATCTGTTCTAAATAGAGTTGTATGTATAATATATCAATGGACAAAATTTTCTCAATTCCAATCAATTAGGCGATATATCTGTTTGATATAGTATATTCTAATTAAAATTTAATTAAAAAAGTGTGTTTGAAGTTGAGTAGGAGAAATATAGTATAGATATTATTTTAATATTCAAAAATTTTAATTATAAAATTATAATTTTAAATAAATTAAAGTGTTTGAACGATGATGAAATTGAAAATGTTGATTAGTAGATTATGCGTACAACTCTATATTTTAATTAAAATTTAATTTAATTAATAAGTTATGATTTTAAATAAATTAAAGAGGTTGAGCAATGAGGAAATTGAAACATGTTAGTTGATTGTAAGTACAACTGTATATTTTAATTAAAAGAGTGTGTTTGAAATTGAGTAGGAGACACACACATGTATTTGAGACAAAATGACGAGGTCTGACGACTGACCGACCAAACATTTTTCCTTGCGGCTTAAATAATATAGTATAGATAGATGCAAGTGTTGTTGTTTCATTAAATAATCTAAAACAATACCAGATGCAAAAGTAAACGTGCATAACATCCGATGTGGAATGGACACTGTTCAGTCATATTGAATGTACAGTTCACATTATATTTCGTTTCTTTTTACATTTTTGGTTATCTGATTCCCTTTAGTTTTTTGAGAGGGGATATGTTACATATGTTGTTAGGTGAAGTGGGGATTCAAACAATCAAACCCGCGACAAGGGACCTTTGGTCATGGATTGGAGGCCAGGGGGAAAGGAGCCATGTAGCTAGGCTAGCAATGAATCTTCAATTCCGTTTTTTTTCCTCCAGTTATTCTGGATTTCTGGTTCTTACGACCCTCCAATTTTTTTTTCTGCATTCCACGCTGTACACTAGTACAAGCTTTAAATTTCACCAGAGCACATGGTGGATATGATCCAACATTTTAAATGTTGCTTCATTAATTTTCTTTATCAGTGATGCACTAAATACTTTAATGGTGATTTAAAAATCCTTACATGTATCGTTATTATTACTATTGCAGATTAAGTCCGTCATATTAACTGTCATTTATGTGCTCATATGCTACTTCTTCATTATAAAGTATATATAAGATCCATATTGCATTACATACTTGTCCTTTTAAACTGTTAATGTGATTGGCACTAATATATGCTAGCACGAAATAATGGCGTTTATGAATTATTTATCATAGATTTCTTTAATATCTTTCCTTCATTTCATTATTCTGCATCTCTTAAAACCTCAACTCAGAATCTTGAATGTGTATCAACTAATGTTGCATGTCTGCGACTCTATCGTTTGTAGGTCAATGTTCACATAATGAAGATGATTCCATCAACTGAAGAAAACTATATTTTAGGTCATCAAGTATGTTTTCTTGCCATGCTATTTGACTTTTACATGGAGGAGGAAGCTGGATTGGAAAAGAGAAAAAGGACATCTGTTGTTGATATTGGGTTGTGCAGACCTGTTAGTGGTGGTTTGGTTTCCAGAACTTATAGGGGAAGGGATCATAGGAAAGTTATATCCTGGAAGAGCAACGGTTGCACCAATGGTTATCCCTGCTAGAGTATGTTAGTTTTTTTGAAGATGAAGTATGATAATAAGTCTGACATTTAGTACTTGCTTCTTGGATTAATGGATCTGTGTAACATCATATAACACCAAGTTCATTGTAGAGCCCTGTGATGTGCCGGGTTATGGCTTGCAGAGTTTATATAATTGATTACTGGGCATGTTGTTTCGAGCTCCAAAATCAACATGTAATTCATCAGAAATTCCTGAAAACCCTGCATAACCTCCTCTCCAGAGTGTGGGTTTTCTATTGTCATATGTTCTTGAAAACAGGAGTGTTGTCTCATTTAATTAGATATTTTAAATTGCTGAGAATTTTTCTGCTCAATTCAGCTCCACCTGATATTGCGTGAAATACTGTATTATTTTCTGCAATTTGTACGAAGTACTGAGTTGGTGAGTTGTATGTCCGTTCAACCATTAATTTAATGATCTACACTTTTATCATTTTTATATCCGGTTGCTTGCAGAACGCTACATTTGGTATTCTTTGTAGAGATGGCACTGAATCGGGTTTGGGCGGGTTTTGTGATTTTCCAAATTCAAATTCAAATATTTTCGGGTTTTAAATTAAATTCAAAAATCAATATCCATCAGGTTTCGGATCGAGTTTAATTTTTTCAGATATTCAAAAATTAAAAAATAATTTAATTAATTTAACTATCAATAGCGCACATAGAAAATTTGTTTAATATTCATTATATTTATACAATAATTTATGTGCATCTCACTGATTAATATCTTAATATAAAATATAATAAAAATTTGATTAAAAATGTGTTTATCACTTTATTAACGAGATCTAAGGATATGACTTCATATTGAACTTTGAAATTATGGTGGGCGTGGGCCAAGACTCCATATTGAACTTTGAAATTATCTAATTAAATTTACCAAGCATAATTGTACATAGCTCGTTTATGGCAAAGCCGATCTAAGAGACAAATTTCCAGCAAGATGAACGAAGCACTTGTACAATATGCAATTATAGAGATCCCTGAAATAATTTTTCAGTGGGTTAAAAATGGTTTGACTTTCTATATAACGGAGAGTCTTAAATCACAAAACCTATGCAATTATCAGTATCCTGTTGAGTAGTGCAAATAAAAAAAAATTGGTTAATCCATACTGGAAGTCTGGAAGCAATAAAATGAACGGCAACAACATGAATTGATCATGGGGCAGTGACAATCTCAACTTATTCTTCCAAATTAGAAGAAATAAAACGAATCAAAGGGAAACAACAATCTTGATGTAATTGTCTAATTAACAGAGAAAGCTAAAAATTAATGAACTTGGATCATATGATCACTATGATTCAAATTTTGGGGAAAAAATATCTTCCCAACATTTGTTTCTTATAACAGCTGAGATGCAAACTAAATGCATTTTCCACAACTTCAGATGAAAAGAAAATTCTAGTGCACAAGAAAATTCAATCCGGAGATGACATGCAAGAAGAAAAAACTCCACATTGTTATGTCATCAAAGTTCACAGTAGAACTCAAGAGTTAAGAACATGAACAAATTCACTCATGGAGTCATGGTACAGGGTCGTAATGTTATCTCTACTGACATGTAAGATAGATGCCTGATCTACAATATAACTTTTAACTTTCACTCATCTACCTAGTAATAAGTTATAGCAGAAGGTACTTGTAATTCATCACTGGAAGTCTACATAAACCCTCATTTCCTAAGCCACGGAAGAATGCAGACTCTTTCAAATATGTACAAACATCTAACACATCAATTAGATTCTAGAAGCCAAAGTATGATCATAAATCTTCACCATGGCCCAGTCTGGGTCCTTCTCAAACAGCGTCTTTTAGCTCCTTGCTGGTGTTCCACCTCCAAATCCTGTTGCTGTTATCAAAACCCACCCGTTAAAAACAATTACTTTTCTACGAAAAGTTGCCACGTTACGTGAAAACATGCAATGTTAATTAAACATTAACGAGATCTAAGGATATGACTTCATAAATATACAGACATCAGCAGAATACAATTATGTCTCCCATTTCTCCACCTGAATGAGTTCTCATTCTGTTAAAAGTAGATGACCAATACTAATAATGAGAAGCTAAATACCTGACTTGTGGAGAACATTCATACGAGGAGTCGAGGACGTCATTGATTAAGATGGAAAAACATGAGCATTGCAATTTTTTTCAAGGGGGCATGAGCTTTGTAATTCATTTTAACCCAAATGTAGATTACTTTTTTATTTTTTTAATAATACCGCCAAGAAATCTGTAATAATGAAGTAAAATGATGTACCTAAGTCCTCTCTTATCACTAGATATATAAACAAAGATAATTAAACCAGCTATTAAGTGTACAGTCCATGTCTAGCATGTTGTACCTACCAATTTTACAAAAGGATATTTTCTTGAGATAGAGGCAGTAGTAACTCCATATATCTTAACTATCTAGTATCTGCTAAATCAGTAAATATAGACTTCTAAATCAGTTCAATTCAAAACAGTTGTGCAGTATTAGCTCTGGATGCTAGTAATATTTTAAATTTCAAAGGACTGTTGGAAACTAATATTACGTAAACAGCAATGTCTTTGTCTTTGTAGGTCTGTGATGTGCGAACTTATGGCACCAGCTCTACGTGGACCAAGAAGTCAAAAGAGGGTACTTTTCATCATTTCTCATAACAGCTCTGAAGAAGTCCAGGCAATGTAGTTAAGATCTATGCTACTGTATATTTCGAAGTCTGTTATGTAAAAGAAGGATTCGATGGTTTAGTATCTATTTTCTATAGTTTTCGCATAAAAATGGTCAGGCTAATAAAACATCGAGAACTTTAGCATCTTAATGAACACTCAAAGTATCCTGATAGATTAAAACAGAATTAGATTCATTCAGTATTTCATTCATGCAACAAAAATGGTGTGCCTAGACTTTTTAGAACAGGTCCAAGTAATTCAATGACACCAAGTCAAAACCTTCTATTTATCTTTTTTCCTCTAGTGACATCTGTAACTTTGTTTTAAGTTCTAAAAGGGAGTTAATTCTGTTAAACGCCACATGTTTAAGCCATATATAAATATATACTGGTTACAATATGAAGCAAACAGATTAGTTCCCCATGTAACACAATAAAAAGTTCAGATTACCTGATTCTTCTGCATTTCCATCTTTTCCTGCAGCAAATCAAGTTGAAGTTAGTGAAAAAACAGTAGACAAGCAATCTTCATACATAATAAGTTTGACACACAGGCATTCCTCAAATAACAGGCAATATATAAAGTTACCTGTTTCTGTCGCAATTCCTCATTTTCCTCTTTTAGCTTTGAAATTTCTGCTTCCAGTTCCATTGTATAGGCCTGTGAAAACAAACAAGAGAGATTTTCATAAGAGTGTCAAACATCAGAGCTGCAGAATTCTAAGACTCAAACATGATTGATTCTACTTCCCATGCATGCAAGATGTTATCAGGTGAACGCTTATTACAAATGTTTATTGTGATTTCCCGCTAGGAATGTTACAATTTTAAGATAGCAAACGCTCCATTAGTTAGCTGGACACAAGATTTTTTAAGATAGCAAACTTGTACTATTACATAATTACAGTGTAATATTCTTCAGCAAATTTCCATTTGCTTATATAATAACATAGTATCCCATTCGCTTAGCAAATATCATAGTTCACCACAAAATCTCAATGAAAGAGTCCATGCACTTCTGATAAGAATAACATAGCAAGGATAAGTACTTCAAAGATAGAAAGGAAGATGACAAGGTCATGTGAACATCTTAAACTCCCGATGAGATTGGTATTGGAAATTTTAGGATCATCAAATGTACCAAATTCAAAATACACTTGGGACAATAAAACGGAAACCGGTTTGAAGCTACAAAAGATATTTTCTGGACAGAAAGGAAGATGTTAACGTTAGCCCACATTGACCTTTACATTTGGGAGCTATTGAGGCAGTGGTAAAGATGATCACAACACAGCAATACTAGACGCACTGTAGAGGTTACCCTTTAATCAATATTGTGTATAACTAGAGACAGGAACAAACGCTAGATGAAGTTTCTCGCAAGTGATCCGCCAAATTTAGAGGGGATCTCATCAAAAATGCTAAAAATGGGCATAAACAATCATACAAAAATAAGGAAAAGGGAGCTACTCATTTGTGTGCAACACTTACATGAGCACTTAGTTAGGCATGATTCAGTTAAGATGTAAAAGTGTATGTTTGGAAGTTGAAAACAGATGATCACTTAAAAATAGAATAGTACAAGTATATCATGTCAATTATGAGTTGTAACTATAGGAATACATAGTTCTAGAGTCAGTAGTCACGGATTGGTATATAGCACATTTTCAAGAAACTACCTGCTTACGGGCTCTTGATCTTGCAGCAGATTCTCTGTTTTTTATCATTCTCCTCTGCCTCCTCTCAACAACCTTCTCTACAGCACTACTTTTTCTTCCTCTTAAACCACCATTAAAGAGGTAAGGAATCGGTGACACAGAAGATGTATCCCCGTTACTCTTCCCAATCCCATCAGAAGAAACTGCCGGGGATCCCATTGCAACAGTAACTGCCCCAGCACCCAAACCAACCATCCCAAGTCCTCCACCACCTTGTAGCCCAGAAGTTTGAACCAGATTACCATTTGTCCCATTATCAGATATCCCCATAATCCCACCCCTAATTCCTGGGCTACCCAACTGACCATTGCTTTGTATAGGCATGATGGGAGTGGCATAAGCTAGAGTATTTTGCTTTGGAAATAGATGCTGCTGCTGTTGCTGCTGTGGTCTCTGTTGTAGTTGTGGCTGCAATGTAGGCAACTGCTGCTGACCAGATCTACCCCCGTTAACATTCAGTGGCAAATTCGGGGATTGAAAGGCAATCTGATCCGTAGTACCAGTTGTCCTATTTCCCATCATCCCCAAATTCTGACCATTCTGCTGAAATCCAATTCCAAAACTTGAATTGTTCCCCGATTGCAAAAAATTACCAAACATACTGTTGGTACTAGATTTTTCCACCGGTTGAACATCTTCCCTTACAACCCCAGCTTTTACCAAGAACTCCTCAAGCGTGATCTCTCCCAAAGTTGGTTGTCTCTGAGCCTGAGGCATTTTTGACCCTCCAGGAACACTAGTACCATCCTTCAATCCACTACCATAATCCTTGGAAAAACCTCTCCAGACCTCATCAACCGTCTTTTGGCTTAAAGTCCTTGGCAAAGTTAACGAACCCTGTCTCTGCAAATACCCACCAGGAGCAGCACCCCCTTCTTGCACTCCACTACTCGTACCCACGTTATAAGACTGCGTTTCCTCAGCACTCCAAATACTCTTGAGCAACTCATCCATGTTCATAGAACCAAAATCTTTAGCAGTACCACCTATGGTACTTTGTAGCTCATCAAATGTCAATGAATATATTGAAGTCTGCCGCGCCAGCGAAAGACTCCCCTGTAGCCTCCCCCCACCATCCCCTGGTGGCTCATTCTCAAAGTTCTTGTTAAAATTCATATTCATCCTTGCTCAATACCAACCAAATTCAAACCTCACCCCAACTCACTTTCTTTCCTATATTTCCCCAAATAAACAAAAAATTACTCAGATCACTATCGAAGCTTCAACTCCACACCCCAAAATTCACTGATGATTCCCCACTCTATCTTACTTCAGATTTGATACAAAAAATCAAACAAGAACCAAACTATACTATTCAAGCACCCAAAAAAATTTGACTTCCTCCAACAAACAATACCTACATAAAATTGAAGCTGAAGTAGAGAAATAAAGATACATTTTAGAAGCTAAAGCCAGAAAACAAGAACCACATATTTAAAGGGATATATATATATATATATAATTCTAAAAAGGAAACCCTAATTTTAGTGCATTTGAGCCCCAAATTGTCACCACCAACTCTAGCTAAAGTTAAAAATTAACTTAAATAAGCCCGCAATATTTGGCTCATTTGATTAAAGAGAGGAATATCATCCTCTTGATTACATGTTCGAATCCCACGGGAAGAGAATTCGGATTATGTCATCATGGGTCAGAGCATATCGCACTTGTGCGGTTTGAGCCCGTGAATTTACCCAGTGCGTACCTATAAAAAAGTAGAGGCTGAATCAGTAAAAGAAATAATTTAAATAGAAAAATTTATAATTAAATATCAAGTATGTAATCACACAGCTGAATCAGGCAAGTAAAAGTACTAAATCCTCACGCCAATCAAACAAAAACAGACATGAATATACTCAACATGTGTGTGTATGTATATGTATAGATATATAGTCGAGGACCAGGAGTATTACCTGAATATGTTTATGTTGTGTAATATAATTAGCGCAGACGCTTCACGGCTGCGTTGCTTCTGTTGTGCGCCAAGTGTCCCTGTGCTGTCTCCCTTCTTTGCTTCTGTGCCTTAATCTATTTTTATTTCTCATTTCATTAAGAGTTAAATTTATTAAACAGATATCGGAACATGTTTTGGGTTCGATTCAGTTTGATTTATCGTAAATTTGATTTATTAAATTATTAGGGGATTGACATTTTTGAAAAAAGTTTATATTGTATATTATAGTATACATTTTTATATTTTTGATTGGAATAATTGAGTATGTTAATAACTTAGTATAATAAATTAATTAAATAAGGGAATTTTGTAATTAGAGGTGAGTGAGAGAAAGTGGGGACCATTACATTATGGATTTTGATCCAATAAGGGAAGGCTAGGTGGGTTGATCTTGACCGTCCACGTAGTGGGTGAGTGAGTGGTGGGCGTTGGTTTGTCGTGTAATGAAAATGGGGAGTGATGCGGCATAAAGTGTTGTAGTTCCCACTTAATCCCTTGGTTTGTTTTGTATGTGTTGGGGTGTGTTTGGCAAATGATTATTGGATGGGCTGTTCTGCGACAAAGTCAAAGCGTCCCTTATCTACTTATCTCAGCTTATAGCAAGTCTAATCCATAACTATATTTACTCCTATAGTTATAATATAAAATTAAAATTATAAAATTCAACTCCAATACATAATTATTCTTAGATAGGTAAATGTATAAATGGATACTTGATCTTATATTTATGATTAAAAATAATTATAGTCATCATTATCACATCATTAAATAATTAATAATGTAGTACAAGGTCCACTTTAAATGAAAGTGAATGAGTTAGACAAATATTAAGTAAATATGAAATTATTTGATTGTATAATACAACTAACATTAATGTGTAAGTGCTATTTTAATACAAAAAACTACTTTTAGTGTCATAATATAGCCATTGCTATAATATTTTGCATCTACTATTGGAGTTCCTGTTAAAGAGTGATGGTGCCCTTTAATCAAACACTTAGTTTGGATAAACTTAGCTAACTTGGAACTAACTTTTTCATCTTGTAGGTACTGAATTTATTAAGATGATCAGCATTTTATACCAAATTCTAACTATATATGTTTACCATAAAATTGACTAGTCATCTCGCAAATATAAAGTTAATAAAAATGTTGCTGTCCCATAATCTATACTTTTTAGAATTATACATTTAACTTCGATTTTTAATTTATTTAGAGCACTATAATTTCACGAAAAACAAGTGATAGAAACACTAAAAAAGGAAATGAATGGGGGTGTTTTTAAATCGAATACGAGTCATATGACTTAATAATGTAGCAAACGTGGCCATTAATGTGTGCATAAGACGATCGCTGTCATCTTTGCAAGATGTTGGTTAAGATTTTTCTTTCCTTTTGTGTTCAACTACACTCCAATTTGATGGAAAAAACATATACCAGAGAGGACCAACACCATGTCCCAAGTTCGAACAGCCCGCAATCCATAAAATACTTACATATAGTTGCATGTATATGTAAAATGTCATTGACAATGTTTTAAGATTATGCATTAATAACTCATTTCACTAAAATTAAAAAAAAAAGTACGTTAATATAAAAGAGGAGTTAAAATTTAACTTTTAAGTTGTGATATGCTTGGATAAATTTATTAAAATTGTGTAATTTGTGAATTATTAAAAATAAATTTTAAATTTATAAATATTATACTTAGATGGTATTATACACTTTTATAAAAAGTTATAAATTTAAATTAAATTATTAAAACATTATCTCCTAATAACTTCTAACATTAAATTATCTTTTTAACATTAAATTAATTTTTAGCTTACTTTTGTATACTTAAAACTACCAACCGGGGGCAAGAGTTTAAACTGAATACATATGTTTAGAGGATATAACAATAAGATATTATCTTTATAAAATGAGTAAACAGATTGTGTAAGTGCTATTTATTCTATAATTAGTGGTGGAACTAGTATTTTGACAAAGTTAAAAATTGAAAAAAAAAATCGTTAATTTTTGGAGTTTAGTTAAAACTTAAAATAAATTTTATTATTTATAACGAAATTTCAGGATTGTTTTTTTTTTTTGAAATAACCGTACTTGCATAAATTAATACTCCTCCGAAATCAGGTTACATCGAATGAACTCTGAAACTGCATGAAACTATTCCCTATGACCTGTCATAGAAAATGCAGCTTGAGCTAACATATGAGCCACATTATTCGGAGATCATCGATGTTCATACACAACTAAAACATTCTCAAAATGTTGAAGTAAACTCACACAATCATCTATAATACTATGAAAGTTCTATCTTTTATTATAGACGGCTTCCACCACTAGCTTCGCGTCCAATTCAAATATGCAGCTCGTAATTCTCCATTTGTGCATCCACGCTAATGCCTCTCAAATATGCAGCTCGT
This sequence comes from Oenanthe sinensis, assembly GCA_028671895.1. Taxonomy (NCBI): domain Eukaryota; kingdom Viridiplantae; phylum Streptophyta; class Magnoliopsida; order Apiales; family Apiaceae; genus Oenanthe; species Oenanthe sinensis. The sequence continues at coordinate 2,453,822 of CM053803.1, read as the reverse complement.
AGTTCTCCATTTGTGCATCCACGCTAATGCCTCTCGAAGTCTCACCGCTTCTGCCTCTCTAATCTGCATGTACCCCCGATAATTAGAACTTCTAGCACCCAGGAATCTTCCCCTGTCATCACGAGTTACACATGTCACTCCTATATTCTCCGCATGATCCTAACTTGCAGCATCTACATTGATTTTTATCCCAACCCTCAAGTGATCGACCCCATTTCTTTGTCGATGGTTGCATCGACCCCATTCATTCGTCGATAAAAAATTATTTCTTAAACAAACTGTAACGAAAAATCCTATCCAAAAAAAACTGTAATGTAAATTAATCAATTACTACCGCCACCGTTTTTTAACGGCTTAAACCACAATCAGTACATGTCTACATGATACGGGCCTACGGGGTATTTGCAGAACAAAATCTACAATAATTTTAGCAAGAAAGGGGTTTTTGGTCAACGAAGCATACCCAACTTCTCAACTATAAATAGGATAACACTTGTTTATTAGGAAGGACCACTCTATCATTCGTATACATTTCCCCGCACTATTCGTGGAGATCATGTAAAATATTCATTTTTTATCCGCGTTGAAACGTTAAATTAAAGGAGTTTCGAGATGACATTATTTTCATTATCTTGAAATTCTACATTATAACCAGCTACTCTCACACTTCCACTTGTATATCTTTGGTTATTTAAAGACTACAGTAAAACCTCTATAAATTAATAATGTCGGGACCGACAAATTTTATTAATTTATCGAGATTATTAATTAATAGAGGTAAAATATGTATTGTTACTATTATATTGGGATCAAAAATCTGTATTGAAAATATTAATTTATCGTGGGTTATTAATTTATCGATTATTAATTAATCGAGGTTTTACTGTATATACACCTTTTTCAAATTCTCAACAATTTACGTGTTTCTCTCCTGAAAATTGATGAGACTCAGATCTGAAGCCTGATAAATTTTGCTGCCAGGAAGGTTTCCTAACATGGATGCTTTACTTCTGTGCTTACATTCTCCGAACAAAGGAGTCAAAAATTAAATTTATATCATTAATTTTTAAAATAGGGTTTTTTCAAGTTTTCAGATCCTTTTTTTTTTTTTGCAATTTTTAGTTTCTTAACGGTGCCACAAGGATCTAATCAAAACCAAAGATGGGTCCACTGCATTTGGAAATCGATTTTTTTAATAGGAAATGAAAGCAAGCTTATATATTTAACACGATAACTCATCCCACCCCCTAACTACATAGCACGCAACCACGCTATAACCTAACTACATGATATATAGTATATAGTATACACTAAAATATACTCCCTCCGTCCCAACCAATTCTTTACACTTTCCTTTTTGGGACGTCCCATCCAATTCTTTACATTACTAAAAATAGTAACTTTTAACAATAAATATATTATTACATCCACTACTTCACTCCACTTTTTCAACACTTTACACTATTACACCCACTACTTCATTTATTTTAACAATAAAATCACTATTACACCCACTATCCTTGGTCTCCGTGCCCGGACCAAATGTAAACATTTGGCCGGGACGGAGGGAGTAGTATATAGTCAGGTTGTTCTACAATCTTCGATTTGTTTGTTCATTTATTTATTATGAATTGACTGTCATAAGCTATTATTATAAGAAATGAAGTAGAGCTAATTTAAGAATATGATGTTTCCACTAATATATCCACTGATTTTAATAGAAAGTATGGATTCATCTCAGGGGCAAGAAAACAGAAACAAAAATTCTAAAATTTCACTTGTACTTTAGTCAATAAAATTATAATTTATTTCATGTAAATATTTCGGGTCTTTCTAATATGTATCCATAACAACTAATTTTTTATAAGTTGACAAATTTTCATTGATTGAAAATTTTGTGAATACATGAAGGTCATTATTATTAATGAGAAGGGAATTAATGAAAATTTATCAAACTCATTGAAAAATAGTTATTAGTGTGTGCCAATACTAGAAAAACTCATTTCAAATTTGATAATATATCTCTTCTTAAATATAATGTATCCAACTTTAGATTTTGACATGATGATCTTTTATGTTAGTTAGCTTGAGGATTACTTTGGAAAATCTAAGCCTGCCTGTGGAGTAACGCCGCCTTATTATTTTCATGATTTCGTTTAGTCATATACGCGGAGTAGAGGGTCAGTCACTAGTTACTCCAAAACAGGAAATGTTTATGAATAAACTCAAGTATCAACATGCATGATTACTATAATGTACGATCCAAGCACCAACACGTGTCGATGCATCTAGCCACCACCTCAAATAAAATTCCATGTGTTTTACAATACATTTACGATACAATTATACTCCCTCCGTCTCGTTATACTTTTCCTGTTTTGACTTTTTGTACTGTTCATTGTAAGCGACTGACTACTAATTTACACATAATTTATAAGACAAAATATAGTCATGAGTGATTTTGTTTGATTCGTATTTGTGAGTACTTTAATACAGTAAATTTTTTATATTTAATACTAATACGAAATTAAAGATATTAACGATCAAAAAGTGTGTGTTGGCAAGCGTGCACATAATTAACAGGAAAAGTAATAAGAGACGGAGGGAGTACAATATTGGCTACTTGTCTACGTTTTCATGATTGTTTTTCTATAATGCACTTTGGTTTATTGTCATTTGTCAAAGTACTGTTTCTATAATTAATTTGAATAAATTAATTAGTCATTGGTTCTTCAATTTGGACATGACAACAAATATTGTGTATGGATTTCCCAACAATATAATTTACATATATATTTTTCTCTTATATATAATAACCACAGTTCAAGAATTAAAAATTCAAATGTAAGTTGTATGTTTTTCAATAAGAGATGGCAGATCAACTCCAATACCTAATAAATACTATTACATGATTAATAGCTTTATATATGCACCGGTGCATTCCGGAATGGGAAGCTCTCTGATATTTCCTAGTCCCGTCCTGAAATCTCTGATTATATAATTTGGTATCGCTGGTATGAACGACAACATAATTGATCCAAGTTCAGCTCATGTGCCAAGACGTATACGAGGGATGTTTAAATAACGAGTATCTATTTTTAATTGAGTTATTTTTACCTACAACATATAGAAATTATTATGCAAGTGTCTGAAACTAGTAAAATTGTTACACATCTATAATGATTCTGGATTAGGATGAATGATAATCTATCTCAAGTTTTGAAAAAATACACTAGTCGTAAGATGGTTCCATTTGGAAATCGAAGAAGCCTACATTTGGAAACTTGTTTCTCAATCAATCAATGATTATAGATAGATGGAAAAGGAAAGATCGCTGTTTCGATTAATAATTCACAGCTACCTGTGGCACTACTATAAATGATGCGCAATCCTGAGCACCACCAATTATATATGAGTAGATACTTGCTATATATCCGTATTTGTTTAAGCCGTAAATTTTTATAGTAAGATACTATGCTACTACAAAATTGACTTTAGAAAATGGTACTTAAATAGCGGTTTTAGGAAAAGTTATATAAGTAGTGTACTTTCATAGCGTTTTACAAATGAAATGCTACGTAAGCTGTTATAAACAAAATTAAAAAAATTATAAAATAAATATTACAACAACGTTTTTGAAGTAAACGCTATATAAGAGAATACTTACATAGTGTTTCACAAAATACTATGTAAGTTAACGTATTTTAAGTAATATTTTTTATTTTTTTAATTTTAATATATCTACTAACATAGCGCTTTATAAAATGCTATATCTACTAACATTTTAATTTATAGAATGTTGGTCGGAAATAATTTATAGGATTTGAACTCCATTTTAATTTTAGTTATACAGTATTGTAATATTTTTATAGGTTTAAGAATTCTCTCATTACATTTTGTATTTAAAAAAAAGGTCTATAGCATCGAACATCATATGACCATGCTCAGTTTTTAGGTTTACCAGGAGAGTTGTTCACAAACACAATCGAGCTGAGCCGAACTTTGTCTTAAATGAACTGAGCTTAACTTTTTTTTTTCTAACGAACCGAGCCGAGTTTTCTTATTGCATAAAAAATGTGTTCGAGCTCGAGCTCGAGCTCATTAACAAATCGAACCGCACTCGAGCTCTTATCGAACAGAGCTGAGCCGAGCTCCAGCCCTAGAGCTGTAATTCGTGTCGGACAGCTCGCGAGCTCGACCGGCTCGAACTCGTTTAACTGGGCTCGACTCGACTCGTTTAGTTAAACGAGCTGAGTTCGGGCAGAGGTTTTGACTCGTTTAATTAAACGAGCCGGCTCGACTTGACTCGTGAAATTAAACGAGTCGAGTTCGGGTAAAGGTTTAGACTCGATTAAGTATAAAATTAAAGGAGTCGTCTCGCCCGACTCATTAAAACCGGCTCGTTTAGTTAAACGAGTCGGCTCGACTCGACTCGACAAATTAAACAAGTCGAGTTCGGGTAAAGGTTTAAGCTCGATTAGTTAAACTAGCCGGCTCGATTCAACTCGATTAACCTTAACTCGAATAACGACCAACTTGAAACTCGGCTCGCTCGGCCCAAATTACAGCCCTTAACGAGCTACTCACGAACAGTTAAGTTTTACATGAAAAAAAAGATTCAAACTCACTTAACCCAACTAATTATCGATTTTTGACTCAACTCAATATTAATTTTTAATCTATTATCCCAAATGATTCACATATTAAATATTTGAATTTTAATTTTAAACTTAAAACGCTAGAAATATTATAAAAATATTTAGGATATATTTTATTTTTTCGAGTTTTAACGAGTCGAGCTCAAGCTCGAGCCGAACATGCTAAAAACTCGGTTCGAGCTCGTTTTTTTAATGAACACATTTTTGTGTTCGAACTCGAGTTCGAGTTCTTAACGAACCGAGCTTGAGCTTGTTCACGAACAACTCTGTTCCTGAACAGCCCTAATTACCAGGAGTTAAATGGAAAGCAAGGGATGTCGTTATATCGCTGGTAAGCCCTTACATGTACACTCTCTGGCTTTTCATTTCTTCCTCGCTAGTTACTGATGTTTTTAACCAGAATATTGATAGTTATGTTCTACGGATTATTGATAGTGCATGCATCAATTTTAACCTGCTTATACTTGGGATTCACATATTTTTGAAGTGGATCTTTTTTTAGCGTCTTATTTCCTCTGTTTATGACCTCCATCGTTTGTCAAAGTTTGCTGGAAGTATATCCAACTATAGTGTCAATATATGGATAATTATTGTAGCTCCTGTCAAGTCCTAAGTCTTAGCAATAGCAAGTCTCTAAACAGAATTACAATGATTAGAGTTATACTTTGTTTGACAATTATATTTTTTAGTCTACAAGCTAGCAAGCATTTAAGGAATGCAGCTTCCTTAAGCTGACTGTCTCACTGGCCTTGATCTATATTTTGCATTTTTTCATTTACTTCATAATATGTAGTTTCTTTTTTTTATATATATCTATTTCCTATATTAATTTTGCATGTATGCCCTTAGCTGAAGAATTTTCTCCTTGATTCTATGTTAATATAAGTAATTTTAATATTTCTTAGACTGTTGTTATTAATTATTTACAAGTATATTATTTCATACGATCTAAATATATTTGAATTTTTTTTTCAGTTCACTTAAACACCAGAATTGAAAACCTATGCTCGTGATAAAATACTTGGCTTCAAAGGAGGATGATTGTACAACCAGTTTCTCAAGCGAAAAATTGTTAATAAAGTCGTTCTATATTTTTACTGTATTACGTATTTACATTATGACTCAATTTGGAAGACTTGACTTGTACATGAAGTTTTATGATAATTGTTGATTTATGGAATTGATGGCTCTTGTAGTGAAGTAATTTGAGTAGTTGTATAATTTAGTTGTTGGAATTTGAATTGGTCATTTGCTATTTTTTATTCTATTTATGGATATATATTTTTTGAAAAATGCAGGTAAAAAAGTAGCAAAAAATAAATATATTATATTTTTTTATAGAAAAATAACAACTTCAATAGCACTTCTAAAAAGGTTATAAAAGTAGTATATTATTATACACATCCACTAGAATAGCCACGAAGAGCTATATAACAGTTATATAGACATACTACATAATAGTTTTATACACATGTTACTTACATAACGTAGACATACTATGGAAGTGCTAAACTTGAAAAATGCTTACATACTATGGAAGTGCTAAACTTGGAAAATGCTTACATACTATGGAAGTGCTAAATTTGGAAAATGCTTACTAACATAACACTTGTAGGAGCGCTATTTAAGTACCGCACTAAAAAAACGCTTATAAAAGCGTTGTTCACTTGCATAGCTTACATAACGTTGTAAGCTCAAAAACGAACGTTGTGCAAGTTAAAATATGTAGTAGTGATAAATACAGATTCCATTATCATTTTTTTTCTTTTTTCAAATTTCCCTGTGTACAAAATTTTCAAACTACATCTTACAGCTGAGATGCTTAAGCGCAAGATAATTGTACACAAAATATATGGTGAAGAAAGACTTGGAATACAATAGCAGACTTCAAAAAAATGTAAGCCAGATCAATTACTACGCCTACGCTGCCGAAAATGCCTAAGAATAAAGCTGTCGGCATACAGTGGGTAATTTTTCCTGATCAACCCTTTCAAGCATTTCCAGTAAGAGAAATCTACCATTTTGCCATCCTTCTGGACTATGAACAAACAGCGAGAGCTTTCAAAATCAGGATGATACCCAACCTGTCAACCAAAATGAAGGTTGACATTAACACAAAGAGAGCATTCAGCATTTTACCATACAAATAAGTTGAATAGCCAAGTATTTAGATTTCCCTTCCCAAGCCTAATAACTAATATATAAATTTAGCTAAATTTCCCTACTGATTATTGGCATTATTAGATGGCATACTACTAGTACTGGCTATGGTTCTTCGGGAGAACACTATTAACCAGTAATTTAGTATCTGCACTATAGTATTACAAGACATTAAGACAACAATAATGGGCTGCAACTAAAATCAAAACACTCACAGTTGGAACCCTTTTAATTCTTGACAAAAACAATATGCCACGTACTCCTCAAACATAATGCAAAACCCATTACGTAAAGGCCAATAAACATGTTTTTGACATTGATATCACAGCTATTAATATGCTGTTGCTATATCTGGTAATAATTTTATGAAGAAGAATCGAAATGAATGTAATCTATCCACTCCCTGTCCTGTTATTTGCGCATAAATCAGTTCTATGATACTAATACAAGAAACTCGGACGGTCTGACATGACAACTTTTTCTTCAACTTCCTGGATTGAGAAAGAGACTACTCTTAAGTCTCAAACATTGGACACAACATATATCTAGTAAACATGTAACATTAAATGGGTTTGGCGAAGGAAGGGAAGCAACTAAATGCATTTCATCAGAACTGTGAGTATAATACAAGAAGTTGAGAAAAATTCCATTCTGGGTGCAAATTTCTAGCTCAAGGCCATTGCAACTCCAGTCAACTACTGTCTTTAAGGTTTACGACTAGAAATTTTGATTTTCATACCAAGGAACTTTCTTTGAGATCTGAATCACCTTCTTTCTATCCTCGATCATTCTTTTTGCGCAACTATGCAATGCTTATGTTCTTTGGTCAATTGTTTTCAACATCTTAACATGATATAGAGCACTCGTGTGTTAAATGTTCTAAGTTTTGTTCCCGAGCGTGCATATAGCAGGCATAGATATATCATGGACTGAGATTTGTTGCATCTCAAAAGAACTATAAGGGGGGCTATTGAAGCGTGACATATTTGTTATAAATAATATTCACTGAAAAGATTTGTGTATAAAAATTTATAAGCTACAAGTAGGATTGTAAGTTTTAACTCTCAAGCCACACTAAGGCACCAAGCCATTCTCAAGCTGAATAAAAAAAGGCTTTCATTTAACTATATACCTCACCAAATAGCTAGAGACTTAACTTGTTCACATAGTAAATTTGATCGAAGAATTTGGGTGGGAGGGAGAGGGAGAGGGAGAGGGAGGGAGAGAGAGAGATTTACTGTAATGTAATCAACACCACTTCCAATCTTCTTCTCACACTCCGGATGATATGGAAGCAACCTCTCCAGGATGGTTTTCTCATGCTCCGGACTTAATCGATCGCCACTTTCATATCTACCACAACACAAAACCCATGCGCAAACACTAAAAGTTAAAACCATACCACAATGATGCATATAATTCACAAGCACAACCATGTTTGTTATGAGTAATTAAGAGCTATATAAAAAGGTGAATTCGACATCTCACATGGCTACCTTGTTTGATAAACATTGAAAAGAAACAATCAAAATCAATACAAGATTCATTGATTCAGATATATGACGATCACATTACTGTCATTGTTATCATTGTTCCTAAACTAGTCTATGTAAAGTATGTTAAATTAAATCACAAATGTAAGAGTAAAGCATAAATAAAAGAGAATAATTAAAGACAACAAATATGCCACATTATATTTCATGATGTTCATCCCATTTCAATGTATCTAAACTAGACGTCTAGACCTCAATCCCATCAGTTCAGAACTAATGCTCATTCATTCTTCCAACTCGTATTATTCACAAAATTTATAATGCAAGTTTATAGACTCCCAATTTCTTCACTTTCCTTTTTAACCTCTAATTTTATTCACATCTTTCATTTTATTTCTTCCTCCATTTAATTCCTTCCAACCAAAGGGAGCCAAGTATCTAAAAAAAAATCGGATGCCTGTTGTTCCAACAAGTTCATAATGTTTAAATCTCTTACATTATCAACATCACAATTTACACTTTATGTAATATGTACCATGTCTCTCTCTGGCTCAATATGAATCCAGTAGATTGAAACTCATTTCTCCATTCACCAAATTGGCATTATATAGAAATGTATAAAAAATATAGGATTGAGATTCATAGATAAAGAAAAACATAATCACATATAAGACTAAAGGACAGATAAAATTAAGAAAAAAATGGAACGGATAGGAAAAGACTAGATGGGAAATATATAAAAAAATGCAACTGCTCCACCTTAATCTTAACAAAGACCTCTCTATGGTTAAGATTTTCTAGACTCTTTATCTACAAGATTAATTTACAACGTTTTCTTCTTATATCATGACATGTTTCATCTTGAGACCAGGTACATCTATAGGTAACACAGGATATGATCAAATTATATCGATCAATGTTAGATAATCCTCTTCCCGAGCAGTATGATTACAATTCATGAACAGCTGCATCCATTTTTTTTATGTCAAGTGCCACACAAATATTTTTAACATTCTCATCACGTTGTTTGTTGAATACCCAACTTTTGACTCCATATAGCATTTGCACACCATCCTATACAATTCTGATTTAATACTTGACTGGGTTAGATAATTTCACAACGACACAAATCTCATGACCACGCCACTTCTACCCTTCACTCAACCACAAGCATTATCATATTTGGTTTTGTTTTAAAGTATTAGAGTGAATGACAATTGACTTTATTTCACTGATGCAACCAAAAAGTAGACTACTAGACTAGAACAGTACACATCGAAGATATACACCTAGTGCTTCTCAAAACTAGTACCAGATGTGAAAAACTAAGCTGCATAATAATTTTCTTTTTATATTTATCAAAAGGGGTCTCAAAGTTTGCTATTTGTGTAGATTAAAGCACCAATTTTAGCTTGACTATTCAAGCTAAAATTGATTTAGAAAGTCACTATACATATCACATAATGGGGAGTCCGTTACAGTTTGCATAGGCTATATTTGCTTGCAAGGATTATTATCCTTAGATAATCTAGAATTTGCGCTTATTTTGTCATTTTCTTCGTTTGGCACTGATCAATTCACAACATGCCCATGCTTGTTCCAAAATAGGGGTATCCACTAGGCTACAATACTAGGGATAATCCTACAAACTATTTTTGGTTCTGTTTCTGATTCAATTTAAGAGGATTGTTAATTCCACTCTCTTCCAAGGTATTCTTAGACCCATGGAAGTTAACCAAAAAGCAACCACCCTCTCCCCATATTATTAATCCCACATTCCCACCCTAGCCCCTAGGTACCATTAATCCCATGAAATTAACCAAAAGTAATTTAATCTTAGTCAATAAGATGACATAAAGACTCAAACTTTGTGTAAATTCATAACATTGGGCTAGCAGTACAAGGATTAATAAAGCCATTACTTAACATGGGGCCAACTTTAAGTTTTTACATCCCTCAAATCCCGGAAATTTACTTCCACTTAAACTGGCTAATTCCTACTACATCATTCTCCTATCCTAAGCTTAATTGAAAACGCAAATCAACATCGAGGTAAATCAAAAACCTCATCGAATTAACACTCTTTCCGGTCCCAACGTAACAGATACAGTATATCTTCAACCTCGATAAATTAATAAAATTTTCCGGTCCTAAGATTACAAAGCCTATACATAAACAAACACAAAATCGAAAAATGAATGGTGAACATACTTGCCAGAGTGAAGAATCATCCTAACAAACCCAACAAGAGGCACAGTATCTTCCAAAATCTGATCTTCCCAATCAACAAAATCATCTTGTTTACCCTCCTCCTCATCTTCATCATCAAAATCTCTTTTTGACCCTTCTTGTTTACCTTCCACAGCAGGTGAAGTTACAGGCTTTCTCAACAAATCAGACCCATAAGCAGCTTCTTGATTACTTCTTCTAGCTTTAAGGGCTGAGTCAAAACGATGGGCAGGGAAAGAAAGAGTGGTTGAATGAGAAGAAGATAAGGGGTTTGGAGTGATGGGGTTCTTGTGAAGATGGATTTGAAGTGATTTTGCTAGTGATATTGAATAATAAGCCATTGTTTTTGCTGCAAATGAAAAGGTTTTTTTGTGGTTATGTATAGATATTATTATTATTATTATTGTAATGAATGTATTGTTGCTAAAGTTATCATCATTTTACAGTAAAAAAAAAAAGTTATCACCTTCTGTTCTGGTTTGATGGTTTTGCAAGGGCTTAACAGTCACAGTCTAGGAGAAGTTAAAACTGAAATTACTTAAATATCGAATGGATAAAGTTGGAATTTTAGATATTTATAAAGTTATTATGACTTCAGGAAAAAAAATGTAATATAGCAATAAATTATAATTTCGGGTTATTGAAAATATCTGAACTAAAAGTATAATACACAAATTAAGAATAAATAATTTAATAAAATTTTACATATAATTTTAGTTATTATATAAAAAATAAAAATATGACTAATTTTTTAGAATACTTATACTTTAAGTATGATAGATACTAGCTTAGAAGATGCACAGATTTTCTTTAATATTGTTGATTTTTTTATTTAAATTCAATTAAAAAATTTAAGACATGAATTTTGTAGAATTAAAATTTTAAGTGATATATTTTGATTATATATAAAGACCAAAGGTAACTTGTTAGTAATTGTAAATATAGGTTAATATAAAATAAATGAATTGGATTTCAGAATTTATTAGTGAATATAAGTTTTTCAATTTATTGCTTAAAATTTTCATTATAATGCTAAAATATCAAATTATATATCAAAATTTGTTGCAAGTGATGCAATTTCCTATTTTTGTCTTTTTAAAAATAACAATAAAAATATTTTAACTATTATTTTCAATTATTTCATATTATAATGTTATTTCTGACATTTTCCCTTTACTAAAAATAAAAAATAATAATATCTTAGTTTATAAGTGAATACTAACTTATATCCCGTGCATCACACAGATCAAATTGTTTTAATAATTTCTATATATAATTTAAATATATTTTTATTTTTATAATAATAACTAAAATTTTATTTAATGTTATACGTATATATTTTATATAATTTTTTATATACTTTATTTCTATTTTAATAGAACAATGTTTGTGCTTATTTAGATATGTGTTTTATTTAGGAGATTAATGTGAAATATATTTTAGTTAGGAGATTAGTGTTTAAAAATTAGGTTCAATAATAAATATCCGATCCGGCTCAAATACCGACCAAGCACCACCAAACTTTTAATCTTTCGATTTTAGTAATACTATATTTTAACCCATACGATGCACAAACATTTTTCATACAATTATTTATTCTAAAATTATTAATATTTTTATTATTTGAAGAAGTTTTAGTATATTATAATTATAATATTTTTTAACCTGTTTAAGTTATATATTCATACATCTGTTGGATTAAATATAAATAAAATATTTAAAATAAACTCATACAATAAATAAACATTTATTAAAAGAATAATTAAAAAATGTAAAAATATAGTAAAAATATTTAAAAAAAAACATGTACGTCAGACGATCATAAACTTATATTGTGACAGCCCGGCTTAAAGTTTGAAATCAAGTCAAATCCCGAATCATATCACGAATAAGTCCAGACATAGTACACTTTCTAAATGCAATAGATTGTGTAAATCAAGTTGTATTACAGACCTTCAAAAGATCGTAATTTATTAGTGCACTTGATAATTGTATTATACCTTATATACTAAACTAACTAAAATCTTCATATGTTTTGATGATGTTTTGATATGGGGTGAAGGTGCTACAACCCCCTACTTAAACTCATGACGTCCGAGCAGATAGTGCATAAGTCCATATCACACATCTCTAGTCATTGTGGGATAATATTGATTGATTTCATTCCCCGTCTTTAGACCTCTGTCGTTGTAGGATAACATCATCAGTTTTCGTGTCTCTACTTCCAACAACTTGATGTATTAAACTTTCGAAAGTCAGCTTTGAATATCATATTATAACAACCCAGATCAAATTTCAAATCATTTTCGAAATTAGGTGAAATCCGTATAATTAATAAGCTTAGATTGAGTATATTGACTCAAATGCAACAACTTGGTAAATCAAGTTGCATCATAAGCACTCTTAAAAGATCATAAGTTATAGTAATACTCTGAATTATATATTTTGAACTAAAATTTTCATATTTTCAATGTGGTATTGTCGTGTTACATATATTATTAATACATGAATAGGTACGTCATTCTACACAAATATGATAATAAAATCTAGTAAATTAATATATAATTATTAAAACAAAAACAAAAATATTATAAAATATTAAAGAATATTCCATCCAAACACACGGGTAAGGTTTGCATCTTATCAATCATATATTATTAATATAATATATTTTATTTCAAATCTTTTAATAAGCATACTTTATTTTATTTAAATTTATTAGCTATTATTATATTTTTAATAATATAGTCTAATTATAAATCCATTTCATTTAAAAAAATTATATAATTTATCAAATTATTATATAATTGTTACAAACAAAAATTAATAAAAATTAAATTAAATATGTGCATCACACGGCTAATAAAGTAATATACATAATAAAATTATAAAATATTAAAGACCCGTGTATTATATGAATTATAAAGTTGTATATATAATGTATATATAAAGAAATTTTATTATATTATACGCGTTTTCATCATTATATGTAGTATATTTAAATTATCTATTAATATCGAGCTCATATAAATATACAAACATACATAATATAAATATTATGACTTTCAAATAAAAGGCATGTTGATAAAAAGTGGGTAGATTATTCAATTTATTTGACTCACAATATTTTGAAAAATTTAGAATTTGTTTTAAAAAGAATGTGTTTTCGTGAAATTTATAAAAATCTTTATATTCGAGTACTTTATCATTATATACAAATATTAAAATGACAATTTTAATAGTCCTTGTGCAGCTTGGTTTTTATGAGTTTAATAGTCTACCTATTGGTTTTTATAGTTATGGTGCTCTACTGAAGTGCAACATTCATTAATACATTTTTTTAGGGTATACATCATATACAGATGTTATAAACATAATATTGTGGTCATTTGAGGTTTTTTAAATTTAAAATAAGTTATTTATTTTATATTTTTTTTACATATTTTCATATATTTTTAAGATAAATATTTATTTTAGAATTTAAAAACTAAATATTATTTCTAAAATAAAAAATAAATTACTTATTTTAAGTTAAAGTACATAAATACCTACTTTTCCTGAAAATAAACCCTTATTTTAAAAAAAACGGGGAAACAAACGGGCCTATTATACACGGATCACAAATATATCATATTATTAATTGGATAAAATCTCTCTTACTCTTATTATATGTAAGATATAGTAGTATAAATTTAAAAAAATTATATTGAAAAAAGAAATAAACATGTAGCAGGATAAATTTTCTGTTTGTTTATTGTTTGAAGAGAGAGAAAAAAGAAAATGATTTTTTTTAAAAGAAAAGGGACCTACAAGTCCGAAGGCGGCGCAGAGACTAGAGTCTGTACAAAAATTGGATTGGACCGAGTTCGGGCCAGACTTTAAAAAGTCCGGATTTTTTAAATCGTGTCGGGCTAGGCGGATTTCTCACAAAATAATTAGTCTCGCTTAAGCCCGTGGATAGAGTCGGATCGGGCCGTGTTGGGTCTGGATCGGATTTTTTCACATAATTTTAATATTAATAATTTTAATTTATTTAAATAATAATGTATATATTTTAAATATTTTTGGATTATATTGAAAATTTTATACTTTTATTTATACATCCACACCCTTTATTATAATTTAAGTCAAATAATTCAAACATATATTGGTATAGTTTATAATTTAAAGTGTATATATATAATTTGGTGTTAATATTAATAAAAAGTGTTGTTAATTGGAAAATTAATTGAAATTCTTAAAAATGTTGCACAATAAAAATTTTATTTAGACTTTTATTCAATACTATATGCAATTTTATAATAAATATTGATAATAAATAAATTTAATCAAGTTTTTATTCAAATATTTATTATAAATTCATATAAAATCCGGGCTTCTATCGGGCCAAACTAGATCGGGCCGGTCTTTTATCCGGATCGGGCCAGACTTTTGTCCAGATCAGGTTTTAATCCAGATCGGGTTTAATCTAAATTTTTTTACCGGATCGGTCCGGGCCGGATTTTTCAAAATATATATGATCCGTTTAGGCCCGCGAGCCGGATCAGATCAGGCCAGACTTTTTTCGAATTGAATTTTTTCCTATTTTTTTTTTATTGGATCAAACGGCCTTTTTAAATTCTGATTTTTTGTTCATCTCTGGAGTACAACAGATCCTTGCTAAAGTTTTCAAGAGTACAGTTTGTTACTGCTTTTTGAGAGGGAACGCCAAAGTGGAATGATGGGCAAAGGCTATATGTACGTGAATCACGGAGTGATCATGTCGGATGATATTTCCAATAACCTTGATTCGACAGGCTTGGTTTCAAATCAAAGTTGTACACAACATTGATTATTTGGAAACGATCAAGATCCCAAAGAAGTGCTATCAGAGCTAGTTGTATGAAGAAAAGCATTTCAATCCTAGAACCAATGCATTATGATTACGCACATAAGATGGAAAATAGTACTTGTTTGATCAACACTGTGAGTAAATAACACGTCCATCAACACTGCGACCAGGACAACACGACCCCCCATCATTCCGACTAGAACGCGTTGCTCGTCCTAATAACAATACTTGTTTTTTAGCTAGTGGTGCGGGGACAAGTTAGTTTCACCATGTCACAATTAATGTCAATTATTAAAGGTTTTCGGAAAAAAAAGGTTTTAGAAGAATATTCACAATTTTTTTGTCACAATTCATATAGCTTGCATTCTTCCAGAAAAAAATAGGATAGTTTGATTGTTAATATAATTTTAAATTTTTTAAAACTTTCGGTCAACATCTAAGATGGGTTTAACTTATTTTACGTACAAACCAACTCCTCGGTGTTTAGAGACGGTAAGTAAAGGACGTTGTATTTTATTACTGTAATTCTTTTTTAAATATAAATCTTTTAACATTTTAGTGATATTTCACGATTTCAATAAAATATTGATAATAATGTCATGTCATATCACGTCTCATTCTCTTATTCTAAAGATACTACATGTTTATTAATTCTTTTAAATTATTTTTTTAGAAAAGCATTTTTATAGTATCTTATAGGTTCAATTTTAAAAAAGGATTTTTTTTCAATTTATCAAACATTTCGATACAATCAAGTAGAATGTGAAGCACTACCGAAAGCAATTATAATTACCTAATATTTTTAAAAAGGGATTAAGAGCATTTATAACTTCTTAGTTAAAATATTTATATGATATAAGCGATAGAGGATGGGTAAAAATGTAGCAATCCAACTCATCATTTACATTAGTAAAAAATTTAAAATTGTCTTTATTTGTTGAATTACCATTCTCGTAAAATTTTAATTATTCCTTAATATAATTAATTCATTGATAAAATTTTAGATAATCATTATTTTATATTATTTTAACTAATCATAATTATAATGGGAGATGTTTTTATTTCTATTTGATTTGCAAAAGGCAGAGACAATAAATAATTGGAAATTGAATATGATAAGATAAGAGAATTGAAAAATAAAATTACAAATAGGAGGAGTGTGGATAAATATAAAGACAATTTGTCTGTAGCAAAAGGTCATTAAAAAGAAGATAACACAAGTGGCCAAGTGGGCAACCCAACCGTAGAGCACAGATATTTTATAGTACATACATGATACATACAATAATAATAATAATAATAATAAGATTATTATGGGATATTTTTTAGACACACAGCAAAAATATCTTCTCGGCTAGCACCTATCATCCTAGACTAGACTAGACTGTCCTGTTCCGCTGGCAAGCTCCTTGACGACGTGGCAACTAGACACGTCTGAAAAAGCGAGAGACAACTCAACCCCTTTCTTTCTTTTTACTATAATCTTTTCTCAAACATAAACTCAAACACTTCTCAGATTATCTCTCTCTTCTCTCCTTAACCAAAATATCATCGTATTATTACACACACACACACACATATATATTCATTAATGGAAGGTTCGTCCCTGCCACCGGCCTCTGCCGTCGGTTCCGATCCCCACCGCGTTGACCGTCACCGGAGCTCCGATCTGGTACCTACTCATTTAAACTCGAAATTTTCATTTTTTTAAAATCAAGATATTAAAGATCTTACACTATGATGTATGTTTTGTCTGAACCGCATGATTGAATCTATTTAATATGTTTGAACATGAATATGTCTATCTTATACTTGTGTTGAGTTGAGTTTTAATATGTTTTTGTATCTCATGAATCCATGCTTACAAAATAAACAAGTGGATGTAATAAATTTAATAAGTTAACTTGGTTATGTCATTTCTGCACTTTAAGGTTAGTAAATAAAGGGTACTTGCACAGTATCATTTGTTTGTTAAAATATTCTTTAATTTTGGCTTAAACAGTGAAGATTTATTGTTTAAGCTTAATTGGTAGTATATATTTCATGATGTGTAGGCCACACATTAGATATTATTCATTTTTTGTAGATCATAATTTAGGTCATGGATCTTGTTTTGGGAGTGCTAGAACTTTTAATGAATTATATTACTACTTTTTTAGTGGGTTATATGAACTATGAAGATATTTTCATTTTTTCTTATAGATATTTAATGGTTAATATTTGTTATTTGAAAGCTTACTTGTTTTGGGCCCATATGAGCTTGAAGGAGCACTTTGTGTTAGTGTCTTCTGAAATAAGGATTGCTAGAAATGTTTGTATAAGGAAATTCCTTTAATATTGATCCCTTTGCACTTTTGCACCTTAGTGTTTTCCGACTTTAAGTGATCGACCTGCTTTTTGTAATTTTGCTTGATATAATTGCCACATGGAAACATTTGATACACCAAGTAGTTGCTGGGAATTCACATTGAGATATCATATCTTTCCTTGACGTTCGTAGACTTAATGAAGGTCTTTTCTCTCAGGATTCTCAGAAGAGTGATTCAGTGGGTACAGAATGGACAGATGAGAAGCACAACGAGTATCTACAATCAATGGAGGCATCTTTTGTAGATCAATTATATAATTCCTTGGATCTGCATGGCTCGCTACACAAGGAGCACTCATCAGATCCTAAATCCTCCAGGCAAATGCATGTCAGCACTCGTATTCCTTCTGGACAGGCATAATATCTTTCACTTATGTTCTTTGCAGCTAATCCTTATTTCTCGGGGAGCTAGTTTTAATGCCTAACCTTGTTTATTTACTTTTTTGTCGCATTTCTGAATTTGTATATGTCATTCAGTTCAAGGTACTTCGGGATGGTTGCTGGACGAAGATTAATTTTCGAAGAGGTGAAGCACCATCGAGGAATGCCAATGATCCACGCGATATTTCAGTGAATCCATGGGTTCGACATTACAGGTCCGGACATAGACACCAAAGTCACCAAATTGTAGCAAGTCCTAGCATACAAGGAAAAACTATATTGGATTCAACAAATCCGCTTCAGATGTTACAGCCTAATTCATTCCACCATGATTCTGCCGACAGCAATACAGGTAGCTTCCACCTCTACTTCAATGATATGCATGAAGCCTTTTTTTGCTTCCACATGGTTGTTGATGGTTTATTTCGCGGTGGTGTGGGTTGCTTTTGTTCATGTGCTACTCAAGCGCTTTTGTACAGCCTTTGTTTCAAAAAAAGATTTATATATGTTTCAATTATGTATAGGGAAAAGATTCAAGAGCATGACAACGTCACGTCATGGGGTTGAATCCTTACTCCCCCCTTTGCATATATCCAAAAATCTAGTATATTGAAATTTATAATGTACCAAAGAAATAAACTGAAGTTCTTGAATGTAAGAACTAAAAAACTTAATATAAGTGCTACTATGTAGTTTCTAAATGGAAAAACAAGTCTTATTAGGGGAAAAAAAGTACAGAGGTGAAACAAAACAAGTCTTTCCTTTCTGCCAACTAAAAAGAAGGTTGGGTGCTTTGGTAATGCTGATTCTGATATTGGTATAGTTACTTGAAAAAAGGTGTAGGACATAGCATGTCTATAAGATGAAGATCATGAAACAAGATTCTTATTTCCATTTTCTTTTGTTGTCCCTTTTTGATCTTTGGCGGAATGGTAGGGCAAGGAGCGGAAGTATTAAAAGTGATCAAGTGATTTAGTTGAGAAAGCAATTGATGTAATGTCTTAACCTCCATGCTAATAGGTTCTTGTATGGGTTTCTTGCCCAGTTTCTATGGTGAAGTTCAAGTAGTTTGTAGACAGGATTTTTTGTCATATGTCCTATGTCTTTGTATGTTTGAAGGTTTGTAGTCTACCAAGTGCTGTGTAGGGCGTATTGGCATTGTAACATTGTCAATCACAGTGCATCAGGTTCCAATTGGTTTTCACATAATTTCAGGCATAACTTGGGTTCAAAATAATAGAGTCTTGACAAACTTGGCCTTCATTTTTTTTATTGCAGAGGTGACGGACCAAAATTTTGTTGATGAAGATCTTGACAAAGATGTGGCAAGCCAAACTGGTGGTGTTGATAAGATCAAAACTTCAGTGAATGCTAGTACAAGCACCGACCAAGTAATATTAATAGTATATGATATCACACACATTAGCCGGTTATATATGTATATATCAATATAACATGTATCTTTTTCCTTTAGGTTGTCCCTTGCAGAGAGTTCCCAGTGACAGAAGATGCGGGAAACATTAGCTCTTCATTGAAAGATTGAAGTGTTTAGTAATCTGCATTGATTAACCACCAGTAGCCAAGGAACTCCATAGAATTTTGACAAGATGTACCCATTTACTGCAAAGTATTTTTGCATTGGAAAGTTTATTGTGAAGTAACCAGACTCCAGACCCGCAATTCTAGGCCATTTGAAGAGAGCCAGCTGTAGGCTGAAGCTAGATCTATGTGTTTAATGGAACATGTAATAGGTGCCTTAAATGTCTCTTATGTATTTCTGAGAGGAGTGCTTGAAGACATGTTATATGGTGCTGCAGTGAGCAGCAATAGATCATAATCTCCAAACATATACTGTATATGCTCAACTGCTCACTTGCATGTTCACTAAGACTTGCACAATGTGTATCAGCATGCTTTGAGTTATGAAATTGACTGCAAATTAGTAGTACCTTCCCTTCAACCATTGCAGGATGTTTGATCGATCTTATTTTTTTAGAAATAACTAGAATAATATATTAGGCAAACATTCTCTATAATAATTGAGTTAATAACTTAAAATACATAACATTAAATTTAAAAATCAGGCTTTTAAAAATAAACTCATTACTTTACATAGAGACTATAAGCCAAACCGAAAAAAATATTCATATGTCCTATGGATCTAAGGTCTATATTACCAAAAAAATCTACACTATATAAAACTTGATAGGATTGAAAAATATGATTATATTTTTCTGGGAAAAAAAATGAAAGGTAAGAACTTTTCTTAAAAAAGAAGAAGAAGATAAGTACTTACTTTTTAGATATCCAAACCGCGTTTGTATTTTGATAAAGTTTTTTTTTTATTAAATGTATTTATTAAAAAGCAACTTCAATTGATTAATAATCAAATATTAAAACTGATATTATTAATTATTATCTTCATTTTTAACACAAAAATAAATAACTTAAAGAAAAAAAAAAAGAGAGCTCCCAGCGTCCCAGTTGAGGTTCCAAACACTTTGACCGGAGCCGTTATATACCTCAAAATTCTACACCCCTTTTGCTATTCCAGTCTCAGGATCAAAACACACACACACACACGCACACTAGATTCTAAAGATTCTTGCTTTTTCAATATCAATTAAGTCAAGAACTCAAATCTTAGCTCAAATACACACAATTTATACAATATCTCTGTAATAGATTACGATGCCGCCGTTGATGTGGGCATCGAGGGCAATAAAGAGCTTACTTTTGCGTAAAAATGGTGTCAAGAACCTTGTTAAATGCAATAGAAACAAGTGGGGTTTGACAAATTTTGTTCAAGTTGAAGGGCTAAGTAGCATTGCTTGTGTTAACAAATTTTTATTAGGTAATGAGAGTGTTTTTGGTGCAAAGAAGAGGCATTTGTGTATAAGTGAGTGTGATTATGGTGTTATACGAAAGAGGGGTTTGCTCGGTTGTGGCGATGGAGCTGAGGCCAATGTTCTTGCTAAGGTTTATGAAGAGAAGCGCGTGTTAGGGTCAGTCTTTGACACTTGCATATGCATATGTTTATGTATATTTCATGTGTGTGTTTGTAGTTCAATAATGTTTTTTGTTGTTTTTCTTATAAGTTTGAATATCATTTAGCATTTTTATGAAGTGGCATTTGAACTTATTAGTAGGTTATTAAAGTTCCTTTGTTAGTTTTGTGTTAGTGTATTGTGTTTTGTATATTTTCATTAGTTTTGTGTTAGTGTATTGTGTTTTGTATACTTTCATTCATCATTTTGCATACTATCTTGATATGTCATATGTTATTGTTAAGTTACAAGTTCTCCTAAAACCTCAAGGTGTTAGGAGTTTGGGGCAATAACAAGCCTTTCGTGTCCATAATTAATTATGAGAATATTGGGGGTGGCAGGGAGTCGAACCTTAGACCCCTGCCGAGCTCTGATACCATGTTGAGTAATCAACTCATCTAAAACCTTAAGGTGTTATTAAGGTGTTAGGAGACTGACTTACCAGGATCTTATATTGTATTCTAACAGTTATTTTAGCGCATATTATCCCCTTGTGATGTTTATTTTTTGTTGTCTTGTATCCGCATTTATTGGTAGAGGTAAAGTCCGCGAACATCATTTTAAGACCCTGCTCTTCAGGCGGGGTACACTAGTCTGTTTGGTCTAGTTAGTTGCACTTGCTTGGATTATATGGAAGACTTTGCATTAGCTTCCTCAACAAACAACTTTCTTGATCACGTCATTGAATTAAATCTGTCTTTGAAATTAAGCTAATTTTTAGGAAAAACTAACTTCAGTCTCTTTTTTTTTAGTCATATGTGGCAACTAATTGTACTTAATGTAATGGTAGTAGGCTAACCTTGGGTTTACTACATTTAGCCTCCCTTTTTTGAAGAAATTTCATTATGCTGCTGTTGCAAGTGACACTTATAGATGATGATTAGGTGAAGATATTAGAGCTTTTTTTAAGAAATAAATAATCTGAAACCATTAAAATTCGGTTACAGTTTTCTTTGGCGGAAAATGGACCAAGTATCTAGGTTAAAGGCATAGGGTTGATGTTATTATACAAGTATAATCATACCTGTATTCCTTGCAGATTAAAATACTTTAAGAATGTGGGAACATTCAATTTGGGTTATAGTGATAGCATCCTTATGATTTTCATCACGGTACTTGAAAATATGACATTAGAATATGCATATTCCAGCAAATCTTCTTCAGTTGAAGATGACTACTATGCATCGAAAAAGGGATGGGTCGGTTGCTATTATTAGAGGACTTGATTAAAAAGCATAAAAATTAAGGTGGTACTTTAGTAGTTGAGTATGTTTTTTAGGGATATGATGCTCAAAGTCTCAAACCCTATTTAGTTTAGAGACGAAAAATTCGTATCCCCCCTGCCTGGAAATCTACTATACCAATCTGAAACTGAATGTACAAATTCTAGCTGTCGAAACGCTCGTACTGTATATGATGTCCATCCAGAGTTAATAAAGAAATGTCAATTACATAGTAATCAACATAAAACTCACCCGTTAACTCTTGAATCAAAATAGATGCATGTCCAAACATTAAGCAGAACAGAAAAAAAATTAACTTCTGTTGTTTTGATTTCTTTGTGTTTTGTTTTGATTGTCAGGTACTCCCCCGAGCAGCTATATTCAGTTGTTGCTGCAGTTGACTTGTATGCAGATTTTGTTCCTTGGTGTCAGAAATCTGATATAGTTCGATCCTTTCCTGATGGATCATTTGATGCTGAATTGGAGATTGGTTTTAAATTTCTTGTTGAAAGGTATACGTCGCATGTGAAACTCAGTAAACCAAAATACGTGAAGGTGAGAAAATCTTTCGTTGTTGAATTGTTTGTCTTATGAGTTCAGAAAATTCGATCAGATATTGCTGGTCGGTATCTTAATCCATCAAATCTTACTGATCAAATTAGTGGACACCATAGAGTAACAGAAAGGGAAGCTCAAGTCCTATGCTTTCATTAGGTTAATGGGTGGTGTAGAAATACATGGTGAGGAATCTGCAGTTTCTCACTGGTCATTGAGCCCATGTCACATTGTTTCTCTTTGATGTCACATAAGTGCTGTTATGTTATGCCTATCAACAATCCCTCTATAATATGAAAGATAAGGAACCTAGTGAGATAGGACTGATTAGTGGTTACATCTGATACAGGCCAGCAGCTAGTTACTTGTTAAAAATCAAAGAAGCAAGGTTACACTCTGTTCATTCATCCCCTAAGTTGGAAGATAAGAAATTAGCATGGAAAGTTATTTTGTTGACACCATGAAAGAATTATTTGAGGAACCACTTTTTATGCAAGGAAAAATATAGTTTTGCTCTCCTGGGTTCCTTTCACATTATTGTGATGGCCACTTACTATTTGTGTCGGAGTGGATCTTATGGAAACAAGTTACTTGCGGAAATTTCAATTTCCTCAGTTTATGTTAATATTATAGGTCCTGTGTCCTGCCAGGCAAAGAATTATGAACAACTTTACCTTTTTCTTGTTATAATACACAATGTAACATCCCTAAGAAAATTGGTTGACAATATATTGCACGTACACCCACACCGACACAAATATATGAGTCTAGTTCCCAGTTTTGATGTGTTAAATATTGTTCCTTAGATGAATATTATTAACACTGAGTTCTTTAATGTTAACCAAGTAACATTGTCTTTTTTGATGAAAGTAGATTGTATATTACTCATCAATTGTGTTTTGTTTGCAGACTACTGTATCAGAAAGTGGCCTTTTTGATCACTTAATTAACATTTGGGAATTTAAAGAGGGTCCGGTACCAGGAACTTGCAGCCTTTATTTCATGGTAGATTTTAAATTTCAGTCCCCATTCTATCGTCAGGTATGCTCCTTTACCGCTAAATTTTTCATACCGCTAAATTTTTCTAGTTATTTTTCTTAATTTCTGACACTCAAATTATGCAGCTTATTGGCAACAGTATAGCATTCTAAATAGACACAGGATTATATTATTCCATCGTGCTTTACCATTTTCTTTTCATGGAGATAGTAGGAGCAGTGCAGTGCTCACAGACTGTTTATATTGTCTGAAAAAGAGCTACTAAAAGAAGAAGGAGAATGCAATAGGAAAGAGTTCAACTAACTATATTAAAGTCTAAACATACAGAAAGAAAGTTTTACGCTGTTTATGATTGGATGGAATGGGAGGAAATATATAATAAACATTTATGCGTGATAGCTATTTATTTTTATAATTATTCTAAATATTAGAGTAGAGTGCAATCTCGCCAAACTACAAATGAATGCTCATTCCTACATCCTACTCATATCCAAACAAAAATCTTGTTATAGAAATTTTGAACCCTGTCATTTTTTTTCTCTTCCATCTTTATTCTTCTTCACATTATTAAAATTCTTTACTACCACACTGCATTCTATCCAAGAGAACACAACCCAAGAGATCCATGATGTGGTAAAAGATGATTTAAACATTAGTTTAAGAAATGTAGAGACACAGATTTTGATCTTTTTTTAACATTCAATTGAAGGCATTATATGAACTTTTATAAATTATTGTAGTTATCTCAGAAAATTGTGATTTTAATTTAAACCAGAATTCAATGGTGTGCTAGGATTCTATAAAATCAATAGACCTTAGGGCTAGCTCTGATGCATTTTTGTTCACTCGTGCATTTCTTATATGTATGAGAATATAGTTACTAGTTGTGCATATTATTAGGTCTTGCTGGTAATTTTGCGTTAGTAGATGATATGTGGAGGATTATAACTCTATAGGCTTACTGGTGCAAAGTACTTTTAGGTGTCCTAGCTAATATTTATCATCATTCACAGATGGCAACAATGTTTTTTAAGGAGGTTGTATCTCGACTGGTTGGTTCATTCAATGATCGCTGCTGTACGATTTATGGGCCAGGGGTCCCAGTCCATGAATATCACATGACAAGCAAAGGAGATTAACGTCAGATCTAGTTAGAAGATGTCTCGTAAAGTTGATTATCATCCTACAACTGCTGGGGCAGAAACGGATTTATATATTTCCGGATGCTAGTCTTATATCTGGGTCATTAGAAATTTGGTGCGACCCCCCTTGCTCCTAACTCATTTGTGTGTGGACCTCATAAGCACTTTATGACAATTGCTATATTGCAATGCGCGTGAGGGTATTTTCAGTTTTTCACATTGTTCACCAACACATTGTCTGTAAACAAGAATGACACTTAGTAGATTAACACAATGTTGGCAACTGAGGGTTTTGGACATAATTCTTGGTTGGGCAAGTGCTTCATCTTGAAAAAAAATTAAGTAATAACCCAAGCTATGATTTCAGCCCCAAATTCTTTCAAGTGTATTTTTATGTTTTCCAATATTATGTAATCTTTCTGGCTCTGTTAGTGCACACGCTTTGGAGATTGATATCGGCTAGGTGGCCCAAGTCTTCTTAAGATTCAGATCAACATATTATAGAACAGCTTTTGTCAAAGAAAATAAATTTATTCTGTTTTCTATTATTTGTTTAGTTAAAATTTTGAGCATACTGAATTTTATGTTCGAGGAAAAGATATATTTCTTAAAAAAGGCTAGAAGAATAACTTTTCAATTTTAGTAAAAAAAAAGTATGGAAAAATGCCCAGGGCTTGTTTGTTTGGATATAAATGCAATCCAACGAAGTGATTACAAGTTTCTTGATATTCTTGAAATTAAAAGGAGTTACTTCGTTTGCATGATTCTGAAATATTCATATGTTGTGCAGTATACAGTATCTGCATTCTAAGCGTGGCCTTGGAAAAAAAAACTTGAAAAATAATAATAATTATGGTGTTGTCAAACACTGAGTTTTTTGTGAAAGCTGGAATACTCTTTCCAGGTTTGGAAAAATAATGTCAAACAAGCTCTTGGATTTGCAAGAACAGGAGATCACATAAAAGAATATTTTTTAAAGATGATACAATACCTATTCTCAATCTCAACTCAACTAATGAAAGTAAATGTTTCGAACATTAGGCTTGCATAATGCCAGGTTTAACTGGAACTATACATGTGATATATAGCTCTATGTCACTTGTGTTGGGCCGCAGAAAAGCTATGATATTATTCGATTTGGGCCGAGCCATCTCAGATTTGTATTTGAGCATATCGCAAAAAATCTCATACTAATGGAGTTAACTTGACTGCTTATTAAGCAGCAAACTACCCCTCCCACAAATGATGTGATAACTCCCAACAACTTGGTTTCCCAGAAACAAACAATTATATTGGTCATTTTCTTTTAATGAACCTTGAGGGCAATGTGTCAACTAATGAAATTAATCAAGTACATTCTATGCCTGTCATAGAGGATTATATACAGAATAGCTTCACACCAACAAATATAAGAGATTATAGAAAGCAAATTCATTTGTTATTCATGAATTACCATAGAAACAACACATGAGAGAGATCAAGCAATTCACATTTCAAATTCTGAAATGATAAGCCTCGGAAGCTTATGGTATTATTACAATTGTGACATGAAAATTCACATATATCTTGCAACAATCTCAAGTATTCGACTATTACTATACACACAAGCCAATTATAAAAACATAACTAGGCTGGGTTAAAAATATTGAGTAGCAGGAGCAGTGTATTTATTTATGGCTGCAGTAATTCTTTCTTTGTCTCTGGTTGGAAAGGCTTCTAACAGAATTCCATCTTTGTAAAAATGAAAGAGGGGCACAGCCTGCATTGAAATATTACAAGAAAATTCAGTAACAAACTAGTGGAATTGGTAAATGTGAAGCAAACATTCTATGGTGAAAATGAAAAGACATTGAAATGACAGTATAGAAGGGCAAACAGTACGATGATTATTGGAAGGTGACATTTTGGTTGGGGTTGGAAGGGGGGTGGGTTAAACACTTAAATCTATATTTTTAATCGTTTCTTAACCAGATATGGATCACCATGTAATCAGTTCAAGACATTAGATAATTTATAACTATCTTTAATGGAATACACTCCAGTGGGAGGGAGCTAAAACTGTTTTGCTCAAGGTATAAGCGTTCACCTTGATTCGAAGCCGTTCAGCAACCTCAGACTGTTCATCGTATTCATCAATAACCTGCAGAAATTGCAACCTCAAATTTTATTAGAACCCAAACACATTCAAGAGAAGAAAAAAATAACATAAACCTTATGATTCCCATCTAAAAAGCACCTTATGCTTAGCATTGCCAATAGAAACAAAACAAATGGCTCACTTCTTTCTTCCTAAGTGGCTCATTTTCTTACACTAGTCTAAAAATGCCTGACGACTACTTTCAACTCTCTTTTATTAGAACCAGAATACATTCAAGAGAAAAACGGAAATAAAGTAGCCTATGTGATTCCCATCTTAAAAGAACCTTGTGCTTAGTATTGCCAATAGAAACCAAAATAAATGGCTCGCTTTTTAATACAACTTCAGGATTGTCCATCAGCGTCTTTTTTAACTCAAGAACGATGGAAATCAGTTGCAAACAATTCAGTGGAATGTAAAGCTTAATTTTTTATTGTTAACATCAGGGCATGGAAAGTTGTAAGCTGTTTACTTTCCCAATTACGGATATGGCATTTTTTTTTAAAATTATCTATACAAGCCTATTTATACAACAGATGAAACATAAAAGTTTAAAAAGAAAATTCATCATCAACTAAAGCAATACTCACATTGTGCTTTAAGAATATTACTCCATTTTCCTCGACCCCAGATCCCTTGCATAACTTTGTAAACCCCTGCTCGATATATTTGCAGCTACCACATGCAGTGCGGTAAAAATCTACAACTACCAGAGATTTGGTTTCCTTGGCCTTCTCTAGTATTTTAAGGAATTCATTGTCATTCTTGAATTCTCTAACACAATTAACAGGGCATAGCTCATCATCTTCATCAGATAACTCTTCTGAACTTCCACCAATCATGCATTGGACTGTAGGTTGGCAGATGTGGTTTATTTTTACCAACTTCAGGCTATCAGTCCTGATAATAGATGGACCTCTGACCTTTATATTGGTAGATTCTGCAAGATTTTGATCTAAAACTGTTTTTTGGCTTGTAGATGGAAGTCCAGAATGAAAACTTCTTCCCACATCCTTCCACAAACTGATAGTGACCTTGTGAGATAAAATACCCAGCTTGTGCATGACAGCATGCATGTATGGACTTCAACAATTGCAGTCTGTAATTTGCTCAGCTTATAAAATATTCAAACTTTTTTTTTAAATGCACCAAGTAATATGTCTTGTTGATTCTCAGTTTGACTTCAGCTTCACATGCTACACATGGCATAGAAACTTACAGAACTCTGTACCATTATTGTAACAAGCGATAAATAAATTACGAAAGCATTAGGAACTCTACAGATTAGCGTTTTTTCAAACATGTATCATGCCTAAGCTACAATTGTTAATATTTTCCCTCATTAATGTTTCACGAGAAAGATATAGAAAATAAAAGTTTGGCTGTACATTGAAATACTGATAACAGCAAGTATGCATCTGTGACAAAGGATGGAAAGAATGAGCGCCTGCAAGCCATATAAGCGAGAATAAGCTTACCTACTTGGCAACTCATATTGTGCATTAAATTTGATCCCTCTTATCTGCTAAATCTATATAAAGATTACAATTTTACTTCTTGTTACCAATATGTACCAGACTGATCCAGACCTAAGGAAGAATGTGTCCTCCAAAGCAATTGTTGGAAAATGTGGGTAGAAGCCCCACATCGTCAAGTCATTTTGAGCCTAAGTTTGAATGTTTTTTGGGTGCGTGCACGCAACAAGTTATGATTGGAGTATGTTCTTCTTTGAGAGAGCTTTCCAACGCATATTTAAGTATTCAAAATGATCAAGGAATGGATGAGATATGATTATCCAAAGTTGGTACCTTGAAAGTGAAAATCTAGAAATGAGAACTTGAATCCTACATTGAATTGGAAAAGAGTTTTCCATGACTTTATATAGTAGAACACTTATATAGTGTTTAAGATATGTTAGTATGGTATTGCTCCAACACCCACGTGCGCGAAATACACTATCACTCATATTTTCTTTTCCGGTTTGATTACCTAATATCTGTCGAGACCTTTCATTTTATTGACTATGCCATAAATCAAATTAAATGATAATTTTAATTATAAATAGTTAAGTATGATAACAATGATTGTATACATGGTAAGCCCTCCTTCTAACATGTTCTGGTTTACTTAACCGAGCGCCCACCCACTACCCAGATATTAAACTTAATAGCTCATTTACTATAAAACTTCCATAGTCAATTGCAAATCATCAGAACTAGTCGTAATACTTAAGGAGATATACCAAGTCATAATACTTGAGGAGATATACTAAGTCATAATACTTAAAGATCGGAAAACTAATAATTGCAAATCATCAGAACTAGTCAGGCATGCATAACAAGTATACAACCCATAGATGAGAAGCCAGAAATTCTTTTTCTTGTTACAAACACAGACACACAACTATGTCAAGATAAATGATCACATATTCACACGCTACTTCAAAATTAAGCACAATAGAAGCTCAAAATAGTATGTAAAAGGTCTCAGTCTTTCTTCAAGAATTCTAGTAATACCAGTTTGTTGAACTTGAACAAGAGATGGGCACTTTGTTGTAAGATGTATAAGATGAGATATGTGAACAAGCATACCTTTCTTCACTGCCATGGGAGCAGCTCGACCAAGTGGAGGAGATGAGGTTTCAGACAAGAAAATAATATGATTGGCTACCCATTTATCTAGTATAAGATTTGTGCTGACAGGGATATATATAAACGGTAAAGGAATATCTACTTCAAAGCTTTAAACTAATGGCCTGTTTGGTCTGCCTTAAAATAAGTTTTTTTGGATTTATTTTCGGGTAAAAATTTCATATTTTGATAAATGTTTTTTATACAAGTATTTAATGTATATTTGAGATTCTATAAGTTGCAAAAAAAAATTAACTTTTTTCAGAAAAAAGATAGGAATCTCTAACTTTGTCTTAAAATAAGTTGATTTATTCTGGAAAAAAGTTCCCCCAAACACCCCATAAGTCTAATTTATTTACTGAGACTCGCTTATTTACTGAGACCGATGTCAAGAATTATCCCGACTCGTATTAATTTTTTTTAAATCCTAGCTGTTCAAAATCAAAATCACATCTAATGGCCAAGAAAACATATGCTCTAAGTCTTATCCACATCAAATCATATAATACTGGAAAGCGCAACATTACATGCAAGCTTGGGTATACATACTACTATGTGCAGATCTGCCAATACTTTACTTAAAATTTAGCTGGTTTATATTCAGCTAAGACAGGCAAGAATCAATTTAGCTTGTTTATATTGTTCACACCAATTAATTGTACAACTGTAAGCTGGTGACTTGTTGAGTTTTTAAAAGTGCCTTGTACGATGAAGAATTGAAGACATCCTCTCGATCAGTTTCCTGTTTGGCATAGCCATGACATTATACATTCACATGCTGCTGTTTTGAATATTCTTTGGTCAATCCCTGTTTTGAATATCTTTCATTTTTTGTGTAGAAAATTACACACGCAAATGTGAGTGTACTTTCCAGCAAGTTCAGGTGACTCTACTAAAAATCGCCTTGTTGGTCCTAAGGCAAGAAATTACTAACTTGGAAGCCTTATTTTCCAATGTATGTGTTGGAAAATGCGGGGAGAAGCCCCACATTGTCAAGTCATTTTGATCCTAAATTTTAAGGAAGTGCTTTGTCCGCCAAGTTTCCTGACCCTATTATAATTCTTAGACTTCCTATGTCTATATAAAGAGTCGAACTCTCAGAATCATTGAGATACGTAGGTATCTTGTGAGGACATAATTAAGTCACGAAACACAAGCGCAACCAAAACTTAAGCTCCGACAAACATCGCAATTAATACACCCTAATTTTTAATCCATAACAAATGTTTAAATCAATATTATTATTAGAATTAACAAATTAATAATTCAAAAAATAAATTTACTTTTGGTTATTTTCTCACTCTCAATATCTTAAAATTTACACAGAGCCAATTTTAAAAATCCTCCTTTTTATGACAAACTCTAAAATTCAACGTGATAATACACATATGTAAATCCTTTCTTTATGGTCAGGTGAGTACACTTTCATTATTTGCATGATTGTCCGGGTATAGCTTGATTTTCTTTTCTTGTTCCTCGTCCATGTATACACTTTTCTTTAATACGTTTGTTATAGCATAATTATTCGGGGTTCTTTATAAAAAATAATATATTATTTTTAGCTTATAAAAAAATTAAATTGAATCATAATATTTTCAGACACAAAAGTGTGTTTATGACAATACTTATTAACTGGCTTATTAAATGGTTTTATATTTCCCCTCATCCTAAAAAATAACAATTATTATTAATATTATTGAAAATCAATAATATATTAAACTCACTTCTAAAGTTAATTATGATTTTTATAGTCTTTAAATTAAGATTTATTGAATAGAAAGTTCACTAAAATATTTTTATTTATATTTGAAATACTCAATTTTTAATAATTAAAGTTTTTTTTAGCAAAAATTAATCTTTCAAAAAATAATACATATAACTCATATTTAGGAATCCAAAGTATGTATATACACACAGTTATTACTTTCCTATCACAATTTTATAATCATTGTCAAAATATATATTTCACTGTATAGAAGTGAATAATTAATTTTAGATCGGGTGGGGATCTTATAATTTAGAGCTTTCTACAAAAATACCCCCATATTGGAATTATTCTTAAAAGAGCTTGCAAAATTACGACTTTTCAGATTTAATTTTTAAAATTAAAATTTGCAATTTTTCAAACCAAAGAGTTTTGTAGAAGTATTTTAAGGTTAATTAGAGTTACATTGATCATCTTTGTAGGTTAATAAACTGAATATTATTTTATATATAAATAAATTAACGAAGTGCAATTTCATAATTTCTAATTAAAATAAACAAAATACAACATATTACAAAAATAAAATTGATTACATAATTATACATACAACTTCAACTTATATATATATGTACAACCAAACAAGATGCAGATATACATACATAAACGAAAGTCAGCTAGCAGCCTAGCACTTATAATAAAGTTACATTGATCACCATTATAAACATTCATTATTATTAATAGTTTAGGAAAAAACATTCATTTTTAATAGCTTAGAAAACAACATTCATTTTCAATACAGTAGCATATATTGTATTCACTGAACTCTACTCTGGGAGCAATTCAAACCCCGTTGTTTCTGCTCCCCATTCATTCAGCAAAGTGCAACTGAGATGCCTAAATTATTTTAGTTGCAAGGATCATGATAGTATGAAAATCGATGCCATTTCTATTAATAAACTTAGATAATACTCTTGTATATAGAGTTGAAGAAAGATAATACTAATATATATGAATATAAAAACTTAGCTACTCTGTGTGATTTTAGAAGAAATTCAAGTATACCATGGTAAGAGTCTAAAAAATCAAGGTTGAGTATACATAGGTGTGCCATACATGTAACGGATATCATACCAAATGTCGTATTATACATATTTTGATGTCGTATTAGTGATATTTTCTATCAAGAACATTCTAGAATACTGATATTATATATTATTATTTTAATATCTATTATATATAAAGATGTCTGATATTTTTCTACACCCTTCTGGATTATTCTAGAATACGTATCGTAACTTAGAATTTAATATTTTATTAGAAATTTATTAAGTGTTTTTGTATCACTTTTGTTATTCTCTTATAAAATTTGGTTATGTAGTATATAAAAAAAAATCGATATAACAACATGTACATATAACTAATGAAACAAATATTTATTCATTTATTTTAAAAAGTCATTTACAAAAAATCACAATTATTTATACATCATATATTTATATCTTACTAAACTTAAATTTTAAATATCTCATTCTTAACCATAACAAAATCATTAAAATGTTTACCATTTATAAATATAAATAAAAGTAAAAAGAATTCTATAAGTTGTAAAATAACATAATATTTAACAATTCAAAACATAAAAATAATTATTAACTTTCAATATAATATAAACAATCAACCTTATCAAATAAAAATATTATTTGATTAAAAACCAATATTACAATGGGTCAGAAACTCACTCTTTTGTCATTATTTATAATAAAAAACTCACCTTTTTGTCAAAAATATAATTAAATTTGTAGGTAATCAATATTTTGAATTTTTCTAATTGCAAATGTATAATCCTCCTATCGAATTTCATGAACGTCCATTATTTTTTCTGACCGGCATCTTAAATAGAAATAATTGAAAAAAATTCTAAAGTTTAATTATTTAAAAATTTATATTTTTAATTCAGAAATTTAGATAAAAAAAATATGTAATAGTTTAGGGACATTAGCACTGTGTCCTCACGAGTTTTTGGTTGAAAAAAAGAAGAGAAGAGAAGGTTAAATAAAGAAAAGAAGCAAAAATATTTTCTTTAATATGCTCACAAGTTTATGATATCGGAGAAAAAATTTTGAAAAAAAAAAGACATATTGAGTATTGTATTATTGCAAGAAAAAGTTTGTCACATTTTGATATGCATACTTTTTTTAAGGAAAACTAATAAAATTAATTACATTTAAATTTAAATATGCCTAAAAATATTTTCATCCACTAACATTCTCAGCACATCAATACCTACTTTTCACGCCTCCAAATTCAAAATTTCAAATATCCACACAATCCCGCTTCTTGAACATTTCTCAAAATCTCAACTTTCTTGTTTCATTCATCAAGATTCATAATGGGTGGTACTCATAGTCGTGAAGATCTCGAACTTTCCGACTCTGAATCTGAAAATGAATCAGAATTATCCCAAGAACAAGAAGACTCTCAGGCCTTTTCGGATCGAAAAGACCCCGAAACACCATCGTCTGTGGATGATATAGATGCAAAGCTCAAGGCCCTTAAACTCAAATATCAATCTAACAGTACTAATCTGCAGAATGCACTTAAGCTTTATCTTCATGTGGGAGGAGACACACCTAATTCAAAATGGGTTGTTTCGGACAAATTGGCCTCGTATATGTTTGTTAAGACTTCAAGAATTGATGAAGACGAAGATGATGATGAGGAGGAGGAGGAGGCAGAAGTTCAAGATTCTTGGTGGGTTTTGAAAATCGGGTCGAGGATTCGAGTAAAGGTGAGTGCTGAGATGCAATTGAAGACTTTGGCTGATCAATTTAGGGTTGATTTAGTGTCAAATGGTGTTTGGGCTATGAAGTTTTTTAAGAAAGAGGATTATGAATTGTTTTTGAGTAAGTATGAAGAGTGTTTGTTCGAGAATACTTATGGGGTTGAGTTGAATGATGCTAATAAGGTTAAGGTTTATGGGAAAGATTTTCTTGGATGGGCTAATCCGGAGAAGGCGGATGATTCTGTGTGGGAAGATGCGGAGGAAAGTTTCGAGAAAAGTCCTAAGGTTGTTACTCCTGTGAGGAAAAGTCATGACTTGAATGAGGAGTTTGAGGATGTTGCCAATGGGGGAAGTATACAGAGTTTGGCTTTAGGTGCATTGGATAATAGTTTTTTGGTTGGGGATGTTGGGATTCAGGTTGTTAGGAATTTTAATCATGGGATTTCGGGGAAAGGGGTTTGTGTGAATTATGAAGAGGGGAGGGGTGGTGTGTCTCGTTCGACGCCTAGAAAGGCTATTTTGATGAAGGCTGAGACTAATATGTTACTCATGAGTCCAGTGGTTGAGGGGAAGCCACATACTAGGGGGTTGCATCAGTTTGATATTGAGACGGGGAGGGTGGTTACTGAGTGGAAGTTTGAGAAAGATGGGACTGATATTACAATGAGGGATGTTACCAATGATAGTAAAGGAGCTCAGATAGATCAAGGATCTACTTTCTTGGGGTTGGATGATAACAGGTTGTGTCGATGGGATATGCGTGATAGGCATGGCATGGTTCAGGATCTTACTGATGCTAATACCCCAGTGTTGAATTGGGCACAAGGGCATCAGTTTTCTAGAGGGACTAATTTTCAGTGTTTTGCAACTGCTGGGGATGGGTCTATTGTTGTTGGGTCTCTCGATGGGAAGATTAGGCTGTACTCAAACAATTCTATGAGGCAGGCAAAAACTGCTTTTCCAGGGCTTGGTTTGCCAATTACTCATGTCGATGTTACTTATGATGGGAAGTGGATATTGGGAACTACTGATACTTACTTGGTCCTTATCTGCACTATGTTCACTGACAAAGATGGAAAGTCGAAGACTGGATTTGCTGGGAGAATGGGCAATCGAATCTCAGCTCCGAGATTGCTGAAGCTGACTCCTTTGGACTCACACATGGCAGGACAGAACAATAAGTTCCGGGGTGCCCAATTTTCATGGGTATGCAATGCTTTTGAAATTTTATTTATGATTAAAATGTACCCATTTCGTGCATGTGCTTGTTTAAGGTTAAATGTAGTTGCTTTGATGTGGTTATGTGCATTTCCATAGTAGTCAATATTCTGATTTAATCGGGTTCATCTGTATGTTGAATCATCTACTAGCTGTTTTATTTTGGATCATTGCAAGTGTAAATATATATGTAGAATTCATGGCTGTATATCTCTTTATATGACCAGGATTTAATGTCTATTGCAATTTAATACGGAGCTCTTCTCTTCCATAGTTCCATCCATTATCTGCTATTGATTTCTTTACTCTCTTGCTTGGCATTATTTGTGCATTCCCCTACTCGTAGTGTTCTGATCTTTGGCCGGCATATACACAAGAATATTTTCTAGCACTTTGTCTGTTATAGAAATATTAGAGCAAGGGGCTGTGTAGAATGTGACTTCCCTGACCTTCTGGGTGATGGAATGTCAATTCCATTAGTGTACTAGCTTATGGTGCTGGTAATTTTCATTTCTTGTATTTAATTCTGTATTGTGCATTTATTAGGTGCTGGCTCCAAACCATACTTTTAACTTGATATCTTCCATCTCTATGCAATGTGATTGTATGACTGCTCTATCTTGTTGGATGCACCATCTATCAAAACTTAACTACAACCGACAATCCCTCAAATTATGTGTTGCATTTTACAATCTTATTCATATACTCATATAGTCATGGTGGAGTTATTTATTTCTGCTTGGTAAAAAAAAGGCTACTAGTTGTTAACCTGGAACCCCTGTTATTTCTAGTTTAATAGAGTGGTTGCAGTTGATAATAAACTGCTAGTAAAAAGAAGCTATATGTTTCGTGTGTCGAATAATTATCGAAGTCCTGACTATATCTTTCCCAAATTATCTGTCTCCCTGTTTTTTAACTCAAAACTCTCCCTTCAACTTATCTAATATCTCCCTAAAGTCACCTTCTCTCTCTCTCTCTCTCTCTCTTTTCTCCTATCCTTGATATAGTAGATGACAAAATCTAAATCTTATTTTTTTACGACACACCAGTTTTAAAATTATTTGTTCCTTTCAAAATCGTTTAGGTCACGGAGGATGGGAAGCAGGAACGCCATTTAGTTGCAACAGTTGGCAAGTTCAGTGTGATATGGAATTTTCAGCAGGTGAAGGATGGTTCTCATGAGTGCTACAGAAGCCAGGTTGGGTTGAAGAGTTGCTATTGCTACAAGATAGTTCTAAAACATGACTCCATTGTTGAAAGTCGCTTCATGCATGAGAAATATGCTGTTAGTGATTCACCAGAGGCTCCACTTGTGGTGGCAACCCCACTGAAAGTTAGTTCCTTTAGCATATCCAACAGGCGATGATACAACATAACAGAATGCTCTTTCTTAGTATACGCCGTAGACTTGTGTCCCAGATTGTTTCTAAATATTAACTTTTGAACTCATTTAATTGCAGGCTGTACTTTCTGTATTTTTAAGCTCTTATGACTGTGGTGGTTGGTTCTAAGTACTCATGAACCCAAACTGTTTATCTTTGTACTGTTTTCATAAATTGCAAAGTATTATGTCTTGTACTGTCATATTCTTTTCTTCGAAGTTAAACAAGCATATTATTCCTAGAGTAACATTTTGATTGCCAAGTACTATTTTTAACTTTCTTTTATACACCAGGGATCAGACCGTCTCTGTTTCTGGATGATGTTGGAATCTTTCTGATGCTACTTAATACTTATTATGCATTAGTAGGTGATTTCGAATTTTTTCTAGTTCCAGATTTAATTGACTCTTATTTGACTAAATTGTTGCACGGTTGTAAATGATTTATAAGCAATGATGGAACAACTTTGCGCATACCCTTACAGTACAGACTATTGGAGGTTCTGTTAAGGTCATTCTGTCCAGCATTAATCATCAAAAGAAAATTGTGCTTATAAGAATATATTTGGTCTTTTGAACCATAAGCTTCATTACATCAAAGTTTACATTTTTGGCTGTGCATCTCAAGTAAACTGACTTTTTAAGCAAGGTCAGAATTAACTAAATTGTACGCTGCAGTAGTGCATTTTGACAAACCAAAATTGAGGAACCCATCTTATAATGTTACAGTATCTGCAATGAAATTTAAAGGCTCAAAAGAAATTGGGATAAGTGGGGTCCATTTAGTTTAGTAATATAGTAGCTAACTGGCTGTTTTAGTATTTGTGGCTCATATGTATATATGGTTGCAATTTGCAAATTATAGAAGGTTCTTAATAGTGAGAAGATGGACACTACAACCAGTAGAGGACTCCAAGTCCTAGCATGCTCTGGTACCTCTTCCTTCACCGGAAAGAAGACACATAAAACATCATTCAGTGCAACTTATTTGCCTGCTCGAAGGGGGCATGCTTCACGTCACCTCATAACCAGCATTCGTGCTCAGGAACGCCCCACATGGCTTCCTGGCCTTGACTCTCCACCTTATCTTGATGGAACGTAAGTTCCTCATCCTCGATTCGATGATTTCTGCATCCTGATAAAATAAACACTATACCACATACTCATACAGACACATTATTAACTTGCTCTAGAAGTGTTGCATTATATTCCTGATACGTTTATTGTATCAATTTCTTAGTCTTCCTGGAGATTATGGATTTGATCCGCTTGGGCTTGGGGAGGACCCTGAAAGTTTAAGGTGGTATGTACAGGCTGAACTGGTTCATGCTCGCTTCGCTATGGCTGGAGTAGCTGGAATTCTTCTCACAGATGTAATTTCTGTTACTATTACTCTTCTCTTTCCCTGTTCTTATAGTAATTTATTGAATCAGTGACTCTAGTTCGTGTAATATTTGAATATCTTTCTTATAGCAGTATACACACATACATTTTTTGTTAACTCCTATTCTTCACTCTTATGTTTTCATTTTCCACCACACACTCTTAGTTTGCTGCATTGAGACATTTTGTAGTACATTTTTATTAATTTACAACGGCTACCCTCATTCTAATATTCCAGGAGTGGAAACTACAGCTAGTCACCTGCTATTATTGTTAGTTCTATTCATATTAATTGTATAGCTTTGGGGGAAATTATGAGAAGGAGCCATTGCCTTTTTGCTAAAGATATCTATTAAAACTCTGCTTCGCTTTGCAAAACTTTTATATAATTGCAAATTCCTTGTTGCAGTTACTTCGTGTTACAGGGGTAAGCAATTTGCCTGTGTGGTATGAAGCTGGAACCACTAAATTTAGTTTTGCCAGCACTAGAACCTTGTTCATAGTCCAG
Source organism: Oenanthe sinensis (assembly GCA_028671895.1). Taxonomy (NCBI): domain Eukaryota; kingdom Viridiplantae; phylum Streptophyta; class Magnoliopsida; order Apiales; family Apiaceae; genus Oenanthe; species Oenanthe sinensis. Next base: position 2,414,992 of record CM053803.1, on the reverse strand, counting down.
TTACTCTTGATGGGGTGAGACTCTTTTTTTTAATCATTATAAAGTAGTTTTTGTTAATCAAATGTCATATTGACAGAACTTAAAATCTGCAGATTTGTTGAGACCAAACGTTATATGGATTTCAACTCACCTGGATCGCAAGCCAAAGAGGGATCTTTTTTTGGGTTGGAAGCATCTCTTGAAGGTTTAGAACCGGGGTATGGTTCATGAGTTTTGCATCTTCTGCTAATCTACTTCATCTCAGTCGACATCTAAAGTTTCTAAATGATAAGTTGATATGGATTCTTTAAACACCTCATGCATAAAGTATTTTGCACTTACAACCTGTGCGATGTAAACAGATACCCTGGTGGTCCTCTTTTCAATCCACTTGGTCTTGCTAAAACTGCAAAAGATGCCGAAGAATGGAAGCTGAAAGAGATTAAAAATGGTAAGCTTTTCAACTATAGCTTTTCAACCATCTGTTACTCTTCTCAATCTTTGTTATTGTCATGGTCATATATCTGATTGGTTTTGTATAACATAGGACGGCTCGCTATGGTAGCTATGCTGGGGTTTATTGTGCAAGCTTCAGCGACTCATGTAGGTCCTATTAACAACCTTATGGAACATCTTTCAAATCCCTGGCACAGAACTATCATTCAAACGCTTGCAAAATCTGTCCCTCGACTGTAAAGTGCAAAACTATTGTTTCTGAACTCATGCCTCAATAGCACATCTGGGTGACTGGAGATAATTCGTGTATACAACTTTTTTTTCCTACCTATACTCTGTATAACTTGTAAAAGAAAAGGTAGACAAAATGACTTTTGTTGATTAAAAGAATCAGGAGCCACAAATAAATTCCTGGAAATTCTTTTTAGATGTAATGTTCAAAATTATCAGGACTAACAGAAAAATATCAGGTGTATATGTTCCAAACCACAAATTCATGTTTTACAGCACCACAATTTTATCTTTTACAATTGATCACCAACTCAAATTATTACATCCTATACCACACCTCCCATCCCTAATACAAAATTACAGAACTATTTCCGGAGAAAAAAAAAAAAAATGAAACCCAGCCAATTTATAAACACAAAACAAAATTGTATATGTGCAAGGAAGAATTGATGCCAGATGGAGATACTTGATTCTGGTCAAATCAACATATTGGACACTGAAGATATGAGTAGCACACCATCATCACCTCCCAGTGTTAGCAGAATATTAGTGGGAATGGGGATGTTTCTTCTTTTTGGTCAAGAACATCAAAAACCGCGGGAACACAGACTTCTTCTTTTTCTTTAACATTTTCACATCAGGTGATGTATCAGTTTCAGTGTTGCTATGCTCATATGCTTTTGGGGTTTGCATGTAATGTGTAGCTGCAGTATTTGGTGCCTGGTCAAAGTAGCTTGTTTCCTTTATCACCTCAAAGCTTGCTCTCGGACTCTTACTTGGGAAAACAGCTCCTGGAATCGACTCACCAGCCTTTCGCCTTTGCTCATGTTCAGCCCTCCATTTTCTCAATTCCTGTTCTATACCCAATTTCCCGTCCCTCGCCTTTTCAGCCTTCTCCCTTGCAATTTCTAGCATGTTCTTTTCGGCAGCTAACTCGGAAGTAATTTTCTCCAATTTACTTAAGTTTCTCAATTCAGATTCCTTTGCAGTCTCTACTAGAGAGAGGGCATCAGCAATTCTCTTATTAGCCTGCTCCTCTGCTTCATGTGCCTTCTTACTGAGCTCATAGTACTCCTCTAATGTAAGTGTAACTCCAGAAGGTGTATCATTATTGTTGAGAGTTTGAGCTGCTTCACTTTCTTGCAGTGCACTGATAGCTGCTACGGCTAGCTTTTCTGATGCCTTCGCAGCCTCTATTTCCTTTTGAGTTGCAAGTAATCTACTCTGCACAGTACTTGCTCCAGCCTTTGCACGTTCCACTTGGTCCTGTGCCTTTCGGAGCTCTTCATCAGCAGCATGAGCAAGGGACTTTGCCTGATCTGCTTCTTCAGCTGCCTTTTGTAATTGCTTGGGTAGCTCCACCATCTTCTCTCTTGCTTCTCTCTCCTTTACTTGAACCATAGCAATCTCATTTTTAGTCCTGTTAAGCTCAGCTTCAATTGATGCAACTGCAACTGATGCCATTCCTTCTCTCTGCCTTAAGGTAGCCAGAGCTGATTTTTCACTTTCTAATTGTGATTTTAATGATGTGGCAGCAACTTCCAACAATTTAATTTCATCAGTTGCTTTCTCAATGTTGAGCTTCACTTCTTCAAGGTTCTTTTTGGCTAAAGAGGCTGCTGCTTGTATATCACTATGAGTCTTTTTCTCCTGACCAATAACGTCACCATTTGATTGTTCTTCAGTTTCCTGATTCAGTTTTGAGTCCATATATGCAGCTAATTCAGCTTTCACGTCCCGAAGCAAAGCTGAGGAGGTATCAAGTTTTGACTTGAGATCATTTGCTGACAAAATTTTCTGCTCTAGCATCTTGAGCTCCTCTTCCGCCTGCTTCAATTCCTCTTCCCAATTCAGAGTGTCCTGTTCTAATGCCATAGCTGCCCCAAGTTTGTGTTCCTCGGCCTCTAAGTGAGCAGCATGTGCAGACTCCAAGGAATCTTTTGTTGCAATCAGCTCAATAGTCAATTCCTCAACGGTCTTCTCGATTTCCTTCGACGCAGAAAGGGCTTCCTCAGCTTTTTTCACAGCTAAATTTTTTTCAATCACCAGTGTATCATAATCTTTTCGTACTGTGCTCAGCTCTTCTTTCACAGTTACCAGCTCTGATAGAGCAGCTATATGCCTGGATCTGGCAACCTCAAACTGTGCCTTGGCTACGGAACTAACCTCATTAGCAATTCCTTGTTCCATTTCTGCCACTCTGAGGTTCGCGAGTTCAGAGTCCTCTTTTGCTTGACGCTCTTCAATTTGTGCTCTCTCTAGGTTGAGTTTCAATTCTTCTATAAGTCTCTTAGTGCTATCCAGCTCCTTTAAAATTTTCGTTTTGGAATCTTCGGCAGCCTCAGACTGTTTCCTCAACCAAGGTATCTCCTGATTTACACTCTCAAGTTGTTCTTCTATAACTTTTCGCTTCTGCATGGATCAAGGAAAAGTGGATTTGGAATAGATGATGAGAATGTTATGCTATTTTTAGGGAAAAGGAGAAATGAAAAACATGCAACATGAGGTTCAAATAATGCATTCACCGTCTAAAAATTTCAACACTGTTGCTAGTAGAGGTCCAACAAAAATTACAGCATTTAGCAGTTTAGTAAAATTTAGTCAAAACCAACCTTTCTACTGAGCTACTGAACGAGATCCAAAAACAAATTACCTCCACTGTATGAACTCTGTGGGCCTTCCAGTCAACAATTCCCCCAAACTTGGAGACAGCTTCCTTAACAGATTCAAACGGTGCTGTTGTATCAATATAACCTATGTCAGAATTGATCAATGCCTGTGAAATCACATCAGATGTCTGTCTATGATGATGAGATTCAATCCCCGTCACCTGAGAGGATGATGAACCATCTTCTTCAAATGATGGAAAATCGCTGTTCCGTTTTGCTTCTGAAGTAATTAATTTACTGGATTCCATGAGTTCCCCTTCAAATTCTACCATGTCTGGCTTCCTAACTGATGCAGATGATGCATCCTGCTCAATTATAATAGGTCTGTCAGAAACATTTTGCTGTTGAACATCATTGCTATCTGGACTTCCTTCTGGTGGTGATTGCCGTAACACACTATTAATTTCTGAAGAACATGGTACATTCTCTTCATCTTGAGGATCAGTTGGAGTTTCGCAGTTACTTGATGGAAGTGAGGCTTTCTGTTCAAATAGAGGTTCATCAGAAATATCTTGTAAAACTTTGAGCTGAGGATATGCAGCCACAGACCCCTGAAGCGCAGTTTCTGTGACTTTCTGCTCAGATGAAAGTGCACCAGTAGAATCGGTCCTAACCTTGAGTTTAGGATATGCATCTACAAAGCTCTCATGATTTTGTGCTGTTTCAATAACTGTATTTTCTATCGGAAGACCTTGATACTGTTGGGAAGTCATGCTATTAGAAGGATCTTGCACATTGAGCAATTCCGAACCGCCCATCATTGATACATGTAATTCGGGTTCCACCTTTACACTAGTATCATTGCCTTTAGCAACTTCAATATATGGTTGATCCTTACTTTCGGAGGCTAGGACTGGGTTAGGGAAAGATTCTAGAGGAGAACTATCTTTAACAGTTTCTGCACTCTCCATCAAACAGAAAACTCACTGCTAAGGGGAGTTGACTAGGTTCCTGAACCCAAGACATTATTATAGATTAGCAACAATATAAAAAATAATCCCAAGCAGTGTTTGTACAAATGCACAAGTAACACTTGTCCCCCGAGTTATTGGCCTAAAAAGATAAATATTATTTTGCATGAAATATGTAACATAAGTGTACGTGCTTCAACCACTGAAATGATTATATACCAACCTGACCAGCAAAGTTATTCAAAGTAGAAATACAAGGCCTACTAATTTTATATTTGTTTTAATACCCAGAATTTGTATGAAGTTTGCTCCTATTTTTGCTGAATCAACCTAATTACTCAACTAAAGGAACAAAAAAAACACACTACAAAGATCACTTGAAAACCAGAAAGGATCACTGCACAATTGCATAACCTGAGTTGGCTATATTTCAAGGGATGGACTTCAGAAATAACTAACGCGCATATAGGTAAGAAAATATTAGTGTTTGTACTTGCCTCTCTTTCTTCTAATTCACCTTCTTATAGTGTTGTTTCCACGAGTAAGCAAAGTATGTATGAATCTTTCCGTTAAATTTCCAGGAGGGTCTCTGGTTAAGCTTATAAGTACAGAAATCCACTTTTTAGTTGATAAATCATAAACTCAATTCTCCCGAACCTCAAGTTGTTAATAAACTCCCTCACTCGAGCCCATATTCGACAATGAAAAGTAGTTAATAGGAATACCATGTTCAGTTACCAAGGCCTAATATGTATAATTGTATATCATATCTAATCAAATTATAATGAATTAAGGCAATTACATCCTATACTTTCTCTTTTAACCTCAAGCAATTTAATCGCAATCAACTCCGTCTTCACAATTCTATCATTCACTACAGTTTTACACAAATTTTAGTGGTCCAAATCCAATTATACTCGATCCTCTCGAAAACAATCCCCAGGCAAAAACACACAGCATGAACAGCAACATCACACATCCGTACACACACACACACAATAATAAACATAGATAACACAAATAATGAATGCTATATCGGGAATTAAAAAGATGGACCACATAAATTCAATATAAAAAAACAATGATAACAAATCATAATATAATTCTTAAAAAAAAAAGATGAGCTTAATGAACATACCTTGATTCACCTGAAACAAAACAAAGTCAAACTCTCCAAACTAACTTGTTTGCAACAAAACATAAGCTGAGTTTAACTGCTTATACAAAACATGTATGTATAGATAGCTTGGTTATTAGGCCTGGGTTATGTGGAATTTGAGGATTAAATGAGTGCAGTTTGGCACTTGGTTGTTTTTATTATCAATAAAAACTAATCTCAGCTTGTTGAGTTGGGTTGCTTTAACCTTTTTTATTCTTTTGAATAAAATAATGTTTGTAAAGTCGCCGACGAGAGCGAGACTAATTGCAAGTCGATGAGAATGGCGTGTTAGAATAAAATAATATGTGTCTTAATTCACATTTTACTCCCTGTACAATTATTTATTGAGTGCCTTTAATTTTATGAGAAAACTTGCCAAGCTTGGGCGACAATTTCTGACTCAACCTCAAACTCGACAAGAATTCAACTCGAAAATATTCAACTCCAAACAATCACGTAGAATCAGACACGAACCTGAATCCGAAATTAAAAAATGACTCAAAAATTAATAAACCCTCTATTTATAACACTGCTTTTGAAATATTTTATATTTAAAATAACTAAATTTAAATACAATAAAATAACTTTCACATATAATGATAGAAACTCGTTAGTTGATTCATAATTATTTAATAATAACAACAATATTTTATACATGTTCTGTCTTTTTTTATCCTTGACAAAGTGGATATAATACATATATATTTGAACGGTAACTTTCACGTGCAATAAAAGAGAAATGAACTGTTTTATCTTAAAATTTGTGCAAAAGTAATCGATTCATATAAATTGGGACTGAGGGAGTATATAATATAGAAGTATATTTTCAATCATTTTAAAAAAATAGTAGAGGTGGTGAAATCTAAAATGACCTGAAATCTGAACCCGATAGGGTTATGATTAGAAAAAAAATTCAATCCAAAATAACCATGTATAATCTGACTCCACACGAACTCGACCCAAAACACGAAATTGCCACTTGGCTAAGGTCATCCTCATTCATCACGGTGCAACTTCAGTTTATATTACTGTTACAAATTTTGAGCAGCAGTTTTGTAAATATTAAATTCACCCCTTTTCATTTACATAAATACATTCTGCCCTAATTTTATACAAATTATTATTGAGTATCTTAAATTTTATTAAGTAATAATAAGTTGTATAATTGGAGAAATTTATAAAAATGCTAAAAAATGTATATAATGAGAAAAATTACTTTCACTTAAAATAATTATTTTGACAAAAAGAAGTAATAACTTTTCGATATTTTATAATTTTAGAAAATTTGATATTATCGGACATATAATTGTACCGAAACTTAAACCCCTTAAATTTTTTTATTAGATGAAAGAAGGTGATTTTTAACAAAAAAAAGAATGATGTTGGCTAAGGTTAGAAGCGTAAATTAATTTGTATAATATTTAAATTTAGTTTCAAAATAATTGAGTTAAAGCCAAATTTCAGTTTGAATTTAAATTATTTTAATATTTCAATGAATTAATCTTGAACTTTAAATTACACGAATTTTCAAACTTTTAAATTAAGATTGAATTTTGTTTTATCTTCAAAAAAAAAGATTGAATTTAGTTTTATACAATTTAGTTGCTTTCGAATTCGAGTCCGAAAATATTTATTTGATTTGATTACACATTAATTAAAATAAATATTTTCTTAAGAATATAACTAATGTAAGTTAATTACTGGAATAAAATATATACATATCTATGATCTATCATATACTAGTATAATAGTTTTGATACTAATTTATATTATATTTTTAAAATTAAAATATAAAAAAAAAATTGTGATTGTTATTTTTTTGGATTGAACTTTGTCAATTAAATAAAAATCATATTATCTAAATATCTTTTTGGAAATTAAATGCTAGATAATATTTTAACCTTATATTCAAAATAATATAGTCTATTTATTTAAAATTAAAATAAAATTTTGCAAGCAAACTAATATATGCTAGTTAATTAATAAAAGTTGAAAAAACAAATAACTAACAAAAAAATAGTGATATCTATAATCCACATTAAATCGATATAACGATCTTGATTAATCGAAATTATTAAAATAACGATCCTTATTAAATTATAATATTAGTTTTTAAAATATGTAATTAAGTAATTGGATTTTTACAATCAAATCGATTAATACGGTGATTAAATCGATGACTTTTATAACTGTGATAAAAATGTTTAGAGAGGATATTTGATTAAAAATTCTCAAATAAAATTATAATTATAAAATAAGTCAATAGATTTACTTCAAATTGGGAACCAACACTTGACCATAATTATAATCTTACTTGTTATTTTTTTTTTTAAATTTATACTTGTTATCTTGATTTTTATACATACTTTAAAGTAAATCAAAAGTTATTTATTGAATTATTTCCAAAATAAAAATAATAAAGTCTTATTCTTAGAAAAATCAAAATATAATTTATTAGGTATAAATGGAGGAGTAATACTCTTTCATACTCCTGTCGAGGCACTGAAGAGTAGTATACAAAGAACTGTATATAACGAGTCCTGGGTTCTGCTCTTGGTCTCTTTTTTGCCTTTAATTTCCCTGCTGCTGCATCTGTGCTTGGATTCACAGCCAGGTTGTATAACAGCTTTTCATTACGTGTATGTAATATCCCATGTTTTTTTAGAATAATAAAATAGATTAATAATAATAGAAAAATGATTAAAATTGGATAGAAATTAGGAATTAGAATTGGATTAGAATAACGAGTTTTTGAATATAGGTCGAATTTGAATCGTAGTAGGTTTCGTTATAGGGTTTAAAACTCTATATATAGATTGAGATCTCCTTAATTCTTTTGTATTCTCTTCGAGCCACAAAAACTAAACAGTTATAAATCTCTCTCGACACAAATCTTGATTCTTTTTGTTAGTCTTTGTTATTAAAATTCGTAGGATTTCTCATACGCAACTCAGCAATCTTGTAAAATTCGTAGTAAATTTATCGTAAGTCGGAATTTGTTGATTCTGGACTTTTTGGAAAGGTCTTTTCGTTCTCTACGATTTTCGTGTTTTAAGTTTTTCCAGAAAACATCGTTTAGAGGGTCAAATAGGTGAAATACAGATCTGGACAGAATTAGAGTTACGAAGAAGTTCGACGTTTGAGATGTGATGTTTTCGCTTGGGTGTCGAGGATTGAATATATGTTCTAGAATGTTGTTGATTCTTGGTTTTCGAGGTTGAGGTAAGTTTTCGATCGATCTTTCTGGTATTTTCAAAATTATGTGTATATTTGATTATAAAATTTTGGGCTAAGTGATTATATTTTGAAGTGACGTGTATTACCATATATGTGTTGTGTGTCAACAATAATTTTGGATCTCTGATTTATGCCATGGTTTGTGAAAATAAGAATAAGAACTTAGGACCGAGTCACCGGGTTGTAGTGACAGTTTTCTAAAAATTTGGGACCGTTATCACCGGGTTGTAGTGGTCGTGGCATAGATCATGAGTTTTGAATTATTGTTGTTTATGTGGTTATCTGTATCGTATGTATCGAATAAGAATATGAAAGTATATCGAAAAGTTATGTGTATAGTTATCGTATTATCGAAAATTATTTTGTTATATGTATTACTTGTTACTTGGCCCGACTAGTTGGATCGATTGGTTACTTGCTGGGCTGTGTAGCTCATTACTTACAATTTTCAGGTTCGGTGTATGAGGAAGATGAAGTGTATCGGATTTCGAGGATCTTAGAATTGGAATAGATTGGTTGTTCACTCGTCATTGTTAGATGCGCTTTTGTAATAGTTAGTTTTGTAATAGAGTTTTTGGATTAATAAATATAATTGTTTTAGATTTTGTAAGATTAATAGCCCCCAAATTCTCAAAAATCCTATTCTCCAAAAACACCATAACACGTCTATCCAAAAAGTCACTTATAATTACCCAAACTATCCACAGGTCAAGGCCAAAGCCAGTCTACAGGAAAATAACCTAGAGCTTTGATACCAACTGTAACAGCCCGCCCTTTTCGGGCTATTAATCTTACAAAATCTAAAACAATTATATTTATTAATCCAAAAACTCTATTACAAAACTAACTATTACAAAAGCGCAGCTAACAATGTCGAGTGAACAACCAATCTATTCCAATTCTAAGATCCTCGAAATCCGATACACTTCATCTTCCTCATACACCGAACCTGAAAATTGTAAGTAATGAGCTACACAGCCCAGCAAGTAACCAATTGATCCAACTAGTCGGGCCAAGTAACAAGTAATACATATAACAAAATAATTTTCGATAATACGATAACTATACACATAACTTTTCGATATACTTTCATATTCTTATTCGATACATACGATACAGATAACCACATAAACAACAATAATTCAAAACTCATGATCTATGCCACGACCACTACAACCCGGTGATAACGGTCCCAAATTTTTAGAAAACTGTCACTACAACCCGGTGACTCGGTCCTAAGTTCTTATTCTTATTTTCACAAACCATGGCATAAATCAGAGATCCAAAATTATTGTTGACACACAACACATATATGGTAATACACGTCACTTCAAAATATAACCACTTAGCCCAAAATTTTATAATCAAATATACACATAATTTTGAAAATACCAGAAAGATCGATCGAAAACTTACCTCAACCTCGAAAACCAAGAATCAACAACATTCTAGAACATATATTCAATCCTCGACACCCAAGCGAAAACATCACATCTCAAACGTCGAACTTCTTCGTAACTCTAATTCTGTCCAGATCTGTATTTCACCTATTTGACCCTCTAAACGATGTTTTCTGGAAAAACTTAAAACACGAAAATCGTAGAGAACGAAAAGACCTTTCCAAAAAGTCCAGAATCAACAAATTCCGACTTACGATAAATTTACTACGAATTTTACAAGATTGCTGAGTTGCGTATGAGAAATCCTACGAATTTTAATAACAAAGACTAACAAAAAGAATCAAGATTTGTGTCGAGAGAGATTTATAACTGTTTAGTTTTTGTGGCTCGAAGAGAATACAAAAGAATTAAGGAGATCTCAATCTATATATAGAGTTTTAAACCCTATAATGAAACCTACTACGATTCAAATTCGACCTATATTCGAAAACTCGTTATTCTAATCCAATTCTAATTCCTAATTTCTATCCAATTTTAATCATTTTTCTATTATTATTAATCTATTTTATTATTCTAAAAAAATATGGGATATTACAATGTATGAGGATCAAAAAATTGCTGGGCCTCCTGCTAGAATGGGATTAATTACCCCACTTCTCACAGGTGTAAATAATGATCAAAATCATCAAATGCACATCTGCAAAATTTAGCACAGTAATATAAAACAGAAAAAAGAATTAAATACGGTCTAAAATAAATAAATAAATATGTTTAGATATATTTTAAAAAAGATTTACCATAATATTAATAGTAAACTTTTCCAATTATTTCAAAATCTTAGTGTTATATTAAAGTTGTCTAGTCAAAAACTCGTTATCAAATTGTCTGATCAGGATGGGCAAGCGTGTCGTGCGGTTTACTTGGTTCACATGTCTTCTAGGTTATTGCGTGAGTTCGTGAGTTTATTCCGTGCGCATTCAAAAATGATAGTGGTTCCTAAAAAAAATCTAATTATTATTTTTATGTATGTTAGTCATTGAAAACTAATAATAATAATAATTTTTTCCCGTGTGGTCTACATTAGTTGGTAGAGTCGGTTTAATAATAGATTATAAGAAGTTGACAAGTCCATATAATTCTAAATTTTAAAGAAGCCAAATCTAATAATGCAAAAGAAACTGTTTTCAGATCATAATTTACTTTCTAATAAGTAGATTGTACAATTTTTTATACTTATACACTAGTGATTTGTTGAAACTTGACCCCTCTATTTTTATCGAAGTGAGGTATATTTTATCATCCCCTAAATTAAAATTCAAAGGGGTTATGGGTTATAATGTTTTATTTGATTGTTTGGACGAATAATAAATTGAGCCGATAAAATTACTGTAAAATTAATATTATTATACACTTATATTTTGAATAAGCCTGCTACAGTTATCCCTATTCAAGTGCACACCCAAGAAAAGAAGCAAGTTATGTAAATTTCAGATGTTGATATCTAGACTCAAGTTCATTAATGAGCACAATTAGGAAATATATGTAAGTTATTCAATTTAATTGCGATTCTCTACTTATATGTTTCATTTCATAGTAACTCAGCAAAAATTTACACAACTATAATTTTATACATCATCAAATTATTTGATATCTAGGAAAACCAAGAACTACAATGATGTAAAAATGATGTTTCTTGAAAGAATGATCTTAATTTTGCCACTTGACCTTCTCTTCCATGGCTATGGAATTCTTGCAATGAGTGATTGCAGCTTGAATAGCAGCTTGCAATTCTTCCATAGTGCTGTCACTTGTAGGGGAAAAAGTTCCATTTGGTGTAAGAGGTCCACTGTTTACTGGAGATGTCCTCATGGAGGCTGGTGCTGAGAACTCCCTTCTTCGTCTTCGTACTCGAAACTGATCTTCCTTTCTTGAGCTTGTACTCCCCGAGAACGAATGGGGTTGGTTCTGAAATCTCTTGTTAACAATCGGCGAAGATGATCTTCTTGATTCAGATGATGATCTGAAGGACAATAGTGGCCTAACCATTTTCATGTACCTCTTTAGTACTTGGTTTACTAGGTCGAATTTAACCTTCTTCTTGTCATGCCTGGTTTCTTGATCATCTTTTTCTCTATCAGCTTGGCGCCCTTTTCGCCATTTTGATAGGCTAAACAAAGAGAATGACTTGGATTTTACTCTGCCTTGTGCTTCAGTAGTACTGCTGTCACTAAAATTTTCATGCAACTTGGCATTATTTTCCGTATCATCCGAGCTAATATTCTCATTCAATATTGTTTCATCTTCTTCTTCTATTAGTAAGTCTCTTATTGGCAGAGTGAAAATGTCTAGAGAGTTGGTAGATGAATTCGGAGGCGAAATCATGGGAAATTGAGAGAGGAGATGGAGAGGAAGCAAGTGGCCATGAAAGAATATGTTATCAGCAGGAGAAAGATCAATGGCAGAGTTGGAAAATTGAGGTGTAGACTGATTAAGTACCTTGTCATGAATCGAAGAAGGTTGGTGCAGGGAGATAGTGAAGGAGAACTCATGTGTAGGTGATGAAGAAGAAGATGGTGGAGAAGCAGTGGCTACTTTTCCATCCATCTTGCAATTGTTGTCTCCTCTTGATACTTTCTTTTGAAAGTTCTGAATTTCCATTAACTAGCTGGATGCTCTGAAGAAATCTTAGGGGGGGGAAGACGGATAAGGAAGCAGTGGAGAGAGAAGGTGAGACTGAGGAGAGGTGGGGGGGGGGGGGGGGGGGGCTCTTTGCCAATCAGTAGGTTGAACCTTTTTTAACTCATCTGCACATGCACATGCAAATGCAAGTTGTTAATGATATATGAGTTGCATGTAAGTTGTTAAGGATATATAATTCAGTTTAACGGCTTCTCCTAACATTTTAAGATTTTATTCGAGATATCGCATTACATATTATGATAAATTACTTATGAATTAATAATTTTTATTCTTTCAATTTTTGATAGAAATGATAATCTAGCACAGAAAATTTATATACTAATAGTTTCAGTGCTAAATGTTTATTTTCCCGCCATATTATTGTAACAATGTCAAAGAGTTGGAATTCTCATAATTAAAATAAAATCTCCTAACAATGTCACGAGTTCAAATTCTCATAAAAATAGGGATCATCTTTAACAATTTAGCTTGCATTTGAAAGAATACTAATAATAATACTAGTACTAGAGCCTCTAAAGACCACCTGTAAAGTAGAAGAGAGGGAGATCGATTTATAACCTAACAAAAGGGGGTCCTTGACAAAGCAACAGCCACATTATCGAAATCTGAAACCAAGTGGTATCACAGAGATGATTGATTAACATATAAAACTGCTGCCTCCTAAAGCTAGTTTCGTGCTAATTATAATACTAACACTGAGCCTAAACGCATTAACATAAAAAAGGGCAAGAATAGAAGAGCTCAGACATCCTCATTTCAAAATTTTGTCATGCACAAAGTAATATACTAACCGCACGCCCAATTCGAGGGGAATCTTTGAATATAAAAAATAGTGAGTACTACTAAACAGATACGAATTAAAGATTATATCCTGTCATGGTTTCTATGTTATCTTTCTGCACGCAGCAATATTTAGAATTGAGATATGCACTTTATTCCATTTTGTAGTGCAGGTGTAAATCTTTGAAAGTGTCTCCGTGAGAGGATACTATAATCTACCTAGGTAGCATTACATGTGTATTCTAATGAAACCATGGCAAATTATATATTTACACAATAATGCATAGAAAAATTGTTGGAGTTGGACCATTTGGACACACATTTAGCGTGTATTCTGTCATTAAATTTAAGTTCCAAATGTTGATTAAATTTTATCGAAAATAAATGTTTAAGCTGCTTTTATGGTATATTAAATTTCTACATAGCTCTACCAGAATTCTGTTAAAAACTTAGAGGTGATTATGCCAAGATCGAAAGCAAACGAGTAATAAGAAATTTGATCGTAAATAATTGAGAGTTAGAGGTGATTATGCCAAGATCGAAAGCAAACGAGTAATAAGAAATTTGATCGTAAATAATTGACAATAATTATTAATAATTTTGTAAGTATCTAAAAAGCGAGGCGAGTGGAAATGAATACAGACGTGTGGTATATATATGTGGTCCTTGATGGAACATGAATGAAATATAAGGAAGAAGTTTGCTTGCTTGGTTAAGGTCAATACCTCAATCATACAAGCATTATTCGGGTGGACAGGCAGACTCATCTTCTATACTTAGCCACTCAAAAATCATATTCTATGGCATCAAAAGATAAGAAATATGGTCAAGTTTTTGTCCCATTTCACGTTGCTTGCTACCTATCTTTCTGCCGATGACTCTGTCTATAGGGTGGAGGAAGAGAATGAATAAGATTTCAAGTGGCTACCACTGGCTAGTTGCAAAAGGTAAAAGCAACAAGGCCTTGGCAACAAAAAGATCTTTGCAGGATGACTATGAAGTCTTTGTTTTGTTCCACATTTGCCAACTTTCACACACACCGACGTGTCATCAATCCTAATACTAATCATATCAGAGGACATCCGAATAATTATGCCAAGATACTAATGAAGCTTCTTTGCTGTTTCGTAAACTTCCTCGGCTTTGAATGAAAAGTTTGTGAAATTTTAGATGTTTATAAATTATGACACATTTTTTTAAAGATTTTTGACCAAGTTACAAATATTAGTAAATCGCGAAAAGTAGCATAAAAATCAGTGTTGGATCCTAGAGGATGAATATAGAACATACCAAAAGCCGACAACAGATTTGCAGAGCTGAAGGTAATACCTAACCAGTGTCTTCTTGCTCAAAACCCACGAGGATATGGATCTATAGCCATGCTCTCCCTTAAATAAAAAGAAACAAACAGAAAAACTCATATATGAATCACCAAGTCACTTGGACATCTACCAGAACTTTAAGTTTCGGTAAATATAGCTACAAAATAAGGGATCTTCTTCGATGGTACTCCCTCTGTCGTTCCCATTTCTGCTGCCCTTTTTATCTAGTATGCAATGCATGTCAACATTAATATAGACTAGTGTAGCATGAGTATAATTTGTAGATAATCACGGTACAATAGCCAGAAAAACTAAAAATTGGTAATTACAGAAGCATTCATTAATCCAACTTCTGACAAATACTGTTACATATGAAGGAAATAATAAAATAATATGAATCGAGATAGATCTGTTGGGGCCAAGTCCTATTTATTAGTAAAAGCTCTTTTGTGGGGGAGGGGGATGTTTCTAATAATAGAAGATGCTCTGGCCAATGAAGATAGAAACATTTTTTGTACAATTGAACCAAGGAAAATGAAATGAACAATATTCTCTGCTCTAGAATACTTTCATTACATCAAAAAGAAGAGACAATGAATCAGGAACAATAATAAATGACAGATGAGCATCTGAACATATTTCTTACAATACTGTCGCATGAAAAACCGGTACTGCTGTGCATACTGTTAGCTCTGTAGAAGAAAGAATTACCTTTATGTTCTTGTAATTTGCTTGCTAGTTCATCAACATGATGCATTTCCGGTCTAAGCTTGCTTGGTTTATTTACCAAAATCTGGACCAATCTAACTCACTATCGCTGCACATTAATGCTGATTTTCTGACATGTATCATTGTAGTATTAGGAAGGATTAACTTTTGGACTACAAAAGGGCAGATGTCTGACTTGGAGAAAAATGCAATGATCTTCATGACTTGTAAACTGTCAATTATGAACTGAAAGTGAACCTCTGACTGGAACGGAACAAAGCCTGTTGCCTTCTCATTCATAATTAGCTCTGAATTTCTCTTCTTATCTTCTTCAACTCCGTTACAATTTTTTATTCCTTTTTCATGCATTCATATTAATTGGCAGTTCGTTTCCACTGTGACTGTATCTAGAAGGCCCAGAAGGTCTTCTCCCTTCCATGGCTTCTTTCTTTTCTTGACAACTTGAGCAAAGAAAAGGACCATCCCAGGGCCGCAAGTTTCTAGCACTTGATTGTCCTACATGTATGGAAACACCGTCTCCTGGTTTCATCTCGACCTGACAGACTACACACATGAACAACCTGAACATATTGCAGATTGGGTATTTTGTATTAAACCTGCAAGACGCAAGAAATAATTAATAGTCAAGACAACAAAGGTCTGAGCCATTACAATACAAAACACTAAACACAAGTATAAAGTTTTTATTTATTTTTAAAAAAAATTGGATGAAGGATCGCAACTACATACCTTTCTGAAAGCATTGCAGATCCTTCCTCTACTAATTCCTCGACTTCATCTGGTTCATTGTAATTTTTATCCACAACTAAAGGTGACTCGGAACTCTTTCTTCTAAACATCGATTTAAATGCTGAAATACCCTGTTTCCTTGGTGGTGGCACAGGACTCTTTTCTAGAGCTTGTAAGTCTACCACAATGCATGTCGTGTCATCTTTGAGTCCTTTCACTCCCACAGCTTCCTGTAGATAAGACAAAATGTTGAAGTGGGTTTTTGACTAATGAAGATGAGGTGATGAGTATAAAAATTTCGCGAGTAGAGGAAAGAAATCAAGTTGTAATACCTTCACTATCTGAGAAGCTGCGGCATCTGGTTGCAATCCTCGACTACACTGCAGAGTTGATTCTGCAGTTAAAGCATCCCAAACACCATCACTTGATATGATGAGCCTACCACCACAAGAGGACAGCTGCAGAAATAGCAGAAGGATATTCAAACATGCTGACATGATCAACGATTGTTATATGTGTTTTCTTGTTGATTACATGTATCATGGATTATGTATTTTACTTTCTTTTTCTTCTGGTGGGTATGTGCATGAATGTGTGTGCACTGGAATATGAGGAACTCGAATGAGTACTAGCGCATGTGCATTAGCATATTCTATACTTGATTTGCAACTAAACAGACATGATAGACGAGTCTTCCTTGCCTTCAGATGGAGAAAAAATTAACAATGCATGTTACCAAATACCACATTATACTATTTAGCAAAAAAAACCACATCATACTCAATCATACTCAAGATTCTTAACTTGGAAAGTAAAGAATGACCGGTTAGCAACAAAAAAAGAGAGAGTGAAGAATGATCTTTTGAACTATTACATTATTTTCAGCATCAGCCCAAAATAACTTCAAATACTTTAGTAATCCAGTTAAACCCAAGAAGGATCCTACATAACTAGCTCAAAATAAAAGAGGACAATTCTACGCAAATCCGTGATTCTGATTCCAGGTTTATTTTAGCTGTGTACGGGCTTTTGAAGAATTTCTGCTTTAGATGAACTAAAAGAGATTTTGAATTCATCTAAATACTAAGTGATGCAGGATGTCCGAAAGCTTGGTCTAAAACTCAGATATACAAATTGGGCAGCAACAGAAGAGCTTGGGCAATCTTATAATGGGATTTTCGAATTCAAGAAACATATAACACGAGAAAAGGGAACAAACCTTCACTTGTTTTACATAAGGTACAGGAACAATGAATTCGCCAACATCCATATCTCCGATAGACCGTGAAAGGCACAACCCACCAGGCCAACATCTCAGAGGACCAATCTACAATAAAACAATTTCAATAACTACATGTATTCACTAAAAAAATCTCTATTAAAACTTTAATAAAATAAATCAAAATGTAGGAAAAGGGAATACAGAGGAGTATCATTTTATGAGACAAAGTTTACTCGTGTGGCCTATTACAGTATCACCTGTGTTCAGCTGCAACTTTCAGTACTTAAAACATATAGATTATTTGTTTTACAGTATGTAATTAGGACAATTTGACAAACTTACTTGTGTACCACCTCCGGTATTTAGGCGACCAATCTCAGCACCACATGCAGTAATACGTGCTCTCCTGATAAATGTGAAATTAAAAGAAACCTATTTATAAGGTCTCAAAAAGAAGCTAATATCAAGTTTACAATAAAGGAAATATATGTAAGCTTACTCTTCTTCGTTGCATTCAAGTCTATGATCAGCTGACAAATTATAGATTTTCCCATCGGCAGATTCAAGGATGCAACGCGAATCACCAACCGATGCTACTGTTACGATCCATCCTTCAATGATTACAAAGGTAACAGTTGTTCCTGAAGTTTGTTCTGTTAGGTAACCATGAAAGAAAAGTTAGCAGCGTCTATAAATATCAAGGTATAAGCTAAACACATGCACAAGGAAATGATAATAATAAAATAAATCAGTTATATATGTTTTCAAGTACTTCCAGTTATCTTTATGCTCAATTGGACTAATTCACCCTATATTGTTGGATAAGTAACAAGTTCAGACAAGTTCCGTGAACAGCTTAAATATTTGGTTGATGATACAAAAGGCACGGGCACATGTTGAAATCATGATAAATTCATTACATTGGATTCTAGCACATTTGATGTTCATTACATTGGATTCTACCATGTCTGCTGTTTCAAAATGTTGTGTGTAGTTACATGAGTTCAAAGCTCTTTTTTGCATAGGCACCTATTGAGCATAAGAATGTCTTTAAGATCATTTCAACTTCAAATATTATACAAAGTATCTAATTGCATCAAATATTCAGATGAAAGTAAATCTTAGACATGCAACATAGCTCACTTCTCTAAGGATCGAATAGAATGATACAAGAAGAAGAAAGTACACACACCTTTAGCTTGGAAGTCCTTGTCCGTTTTCACAAAACCTGCAACCAATGCCCGTGGCAATGTTGCAATCCATTCGTCCCTATTTAGATTTGGTGGAATAGCTCCTAAAACATTAGTTAAGAGATTCTCCTTGGTGTATATAGCAGCTGCAGACCCATTGTGACCATCAAACAGCTGCAAAGAAAAAATAATAAGAAACAAAACAAGCCTGGTTCATCTGCAAAGTACTATAGCATTGCTGAATAAATTTAGTATACAATGATAAAAGAAACTCAATATAGAATTGACAAGGCAAAGAACAATATCACTGATTTGATATGTGTATGCAAATGGCACAAATGTGGCCAGAAACAAAAAAACAGATATTAGAGATAGACTGCAACATCTGCTATACCCATAAGTTGACAGAGTGTTGGCATAAGAAACATAATGATATCAATATACAGACTCAGGATCCTTTTAAAAAAAATACGGACTCATAAATTTTTCAACCTAATTTATAATACAATTTAGATTTTCCGATCAACAAACCACCCTTTGACATTCTGGTATCTTGGTCGAAGGTCACTAAAGAGCCTACTGAAGGAAAAGAAGTAGGATCAACTCTCATGCATTTCTCATATTACTGCAAATGAAGGTATAAAATTCTGCCCTTCCCCTCGATCCATAAACAACATTGTCTGCCTCTTTACTTTTATTATCTCTTCGCAGATGATTATAACTCTTCTTGCTTTATACAACTTATAAGAGGGAAAAGAGTCTTGGATATCTATCCTAAAAGCAATTAATTCCTATTTAATGCATGTGTATCATTATTGATCAGCCTCTCTGAAACTAGATCCAATGAAAAATTTACTGTAAATAGTCAGTCAGCAAACAATGTAAGACATTAAATCAGAAATATGAGCAGTTGCCATCAAACCAAAAGGCAGTGCTGGAAAAACATACCCCAAAGACATGATATGTGGTATCGTCATCTCCTAATACACGTTGACACTCTGTTTTGAGTAGTGTGAAGTCCTCGCCTTTTTTGCTGTGGTTAGCCTGACCATATAATACCTCTGGTTTTTCCATCTTCTCACTAGCCACTTCTCGCTTTAGGAGCAAAGAGAGTGGGACAGTTTGATGTTCACCCTTTACCATTGACATTTTCCTCCGTACAACCAACCCTGCTGTATATCAAATAAAACGTTCTCCTCCTGGCAGAAACTAAAATGTCACAACCCCAACCAGTCCTTCCTTTGTAATCACTAATCTACTAAAGCAAATCGAATGAAGTCCTAAACAAAAGAATAAAATGTACACAAATCACACATGGTATCACAGAAAAGCCTTTATCACTCACGAATGGAAACTAGTAGTCTGTTCAGTTAGAAGGAGAGAAATAAAATTTGTACTATTTTGTGGAAAAATATTTACAATTTCAATTCTTAACCTTCATTCCATATTCATACAATATTGAACTAGAACTTAATCCCACAAATGTGTGAATATAAATTTTGTTCACAATCTTTCATTCCATTCCTTTCGACCAAACCAGACCAAACGATTCCATCAAGGGTGGAAACCAATAAAACACAATGATCAAAAGGAATGCCGCGCACATGTGTGTATAAATTAAATAATGCAGGAGTAGTCAGATGCAAAACTAACTAGGCAAAAATTTCTCTGTTCAAGATTAAAAGAAGACAGTTAAATTGTGTATACAAAATGCAGCAGCATGTATCATGTATGTGCATATTCATAAAGATAGTTCATTACTAGTGAAGAGGAACAATGTGTATTCTTACTTGCAGAAGGTTGAGAACTGAAATGGTGCAGATCCTGATGATGTTTTACTAAGTAGATTATTTGTGTCTGATCAAAACTTGTTTTTTTGTACAAACAAGATAAGAGCAAGAAAAGAGAGAAAAATTTATAAGTGGGAGCTTAATAGCTGTCTCTAGTAGTAACATGTTAGCTTTTTCTCTCTCTTTCTTGCAACTTACTTACATTTTCTTTTCTGTTGCTCATGAGATGAGATGTCCATAATGCACCGTTTTTTTTTTATTTTATCATTGTTTTTATTCGGTCAGCCGCGTTATATCTGTGAGTGGTTTTTTTTATTTATTTTTATTGTTGGTTTTGTTTAGCAAGAAAATCAAATTCTGAAGGAGAAACAGCTTTCTACTCTTTAAATAAAATTATATATATTATATTCTTTTCGGAAGAACCGAGTATATCGAATATGTTTGATTTAATTTGGTTCGTTTGATATGTATACATTTTTAATATAAATTTACCTCGTATATATTTAAAAATTGCGATGATAATGAATTGATCAAGTAAATGATAATATTTGTGCCTGTGGGGTTCTGTTTTCGGATTGGAATGCGACAATTACGGAGGACCCAATTTGAAGACAGCCAGCTAGCAAATAGCATGAGCATATCTTCATGGGCTTAGTCCACAAATCAAGTCAATAATAATGTTAGTAAGTGAGTAATTAGTAGAAAAGTCATATTGAAAAGTTCTCAGATCACATTTCTACTAAACACTAATATTAATTTTCAATTTTTTACTCAGGCAGTACTTATCATAATCTAGATTTAATCTCAAATTAACTCCCTTAATGAGAGATTGATTTATGATTACAAAATATCTAGTCAATTAGATAAAATGATATCATCATGTTCAAACATTCTTATCATTTCTTCTTAAGCCAAACCAGCTCACCTTGCATATTTATCCTGCCATGAAAAATAAAACACTAGTTATTATATTTCTATTGTCTAACAGCTTGCATTGCATATTACAGTTGCCAGAATCATATGACTTGTGGAAGATACACACACACACACATATGGCAATGCACTAGCTATAATTCTCATCAACAGCTAAACACATATTCAAATCATATGGTTGACCCTATTATTCTGCAAATAATTATGGGAAACAGAGTAAGAATCTATACATATAATTGGATATAGAGTTGAATAGTACCTGCAGAATTAGTACAATATTTGCTTATAATAATATTAAGCATCCAAGGCCTCCATAGTGTCGCCCTTTTCATAACCATTCACCCTTATAATGTACACCTGCAGATAAAATGTACTGTCATTTCGATTTGCCCTTTTCTACTTTAATGTGTGTGACATTGAATACAAGACCGATGACAATTTAGTAATTTAAGAATTGCAATAATCACCTTAAATGCAGTAGGACGGATCAACTGAAACACCAGTGCATCACCATCTACCAACTCATGAGCAATAGAAAAACCTCTCCATCCACCACTAAGTCCTGCTTTACGCGACAAGTAAACAGTTGGATACTCTTCCCCCTCCTCGTCTATCAATGTAATGCTATCATCTCTCTTGGGAAGGTACTTCCGAGACCAGTGATTTGGAAGACCCTATACATATTCCATACCATCAATTCAGTAATAGTACACCGGAGTGTGTAGATTAATTAATAATACCAGATAGTCATTTTAGTTGTTGCAGATTCAATCATTTGAAAGCATCGATATTGTCTCCAGCAACTATGATTTTCCAGTATTTAGAAGTAAGCCACTAACTATCAATTGAAAGAAGAAAAGCCGAATCCAACACTTGGCACAATAAGTATCAAAAACGATATTTAAAGAAACAGTCTCTCTACTTCTAGAAATAGGGTAAGTTTAACAGAAGTAAGGTGTACATTGTAAAGTTTGCAATAGAAATGAGGGCTAGTGAGTTTCTATAAGGCTCGTGCTTTCATTTAGCAAACT
Source organism: Oenanthe sinensis (assembly GCA_028671895.1). Taxonomy (NCBI): domain Eukaryota; kingdom Viridiplantae; phylum Streptophyta; class Magnoliopsida; order Apiales; family Apiaceae; genus Oenanthe; species Oenanthe sinensis. The sequence continues at coordinate 2,392,524 of CM053803.1, read as the reverse complement.
AAAATTACAAGAAACCAAAGAACCTTTACTAACAATACTACACGGAGTACACGTATTATCTACTAAAAATATCAACAAAGTTTGCTTACATCTCATTCTCCCCTACCCCAATTACAAGCTAAATATATCAGGTATGTTTATGATAAGTATTAACTGACGACTGAGATAGAGGCAGTAAGCTCACTTACCAACCAAAATCCACCAGTGACATGAGACTGGAGCATAGGCTTAACAAAAGTAGGATAATCAGCTCCAAGACTTGTCTCCAATTCCTCTGCCTTGTATGTTGCAGCTGCCCGAGCTTCATCCGATGCATAAACCCGATTCGCCAAATCCTTACGCTTATAACCATAAATCCTATGCATACCACATAAACCCCCAATCCATCACCAAAAATACAAAATGAACAAAACAAATACAAAAAATAACAGCACTAATTAACTAAACAAATGTACCTCCTCAGAAAATCATTACGTTCACAAGTCACCTGATATCAGATATAAACATAGCTAATTAGCTAGTCAAAAACTCGAAAAGCAGATATTGAAGGCAAAAAAAAAAAGAGAACGGACATACAATTTCTCGGTAAACAGGGGCAGGCAACTTAGCCACACGGCCCGATCTTCTCACCTCCACAACTTCTGTTCGCTTAATCCGCTTCATCTATAAAAAAATAAATAAACATTATTGTTAAGTTATCGGTTCTCCTAACTTTATAAATTAGAACTCGATAAATTAATATACTTTCTTGATCTCTGAATATAATTTTACGGTTTCAAAGATATTCATTTATCGAGATTTAACTGCATATACGATACGATAAATGAGGGTAGGTACCGGAGAGGGTTTAAGGGGTTTAGGAGAGGGTTTAAGAGACAAGGAAAGACGGGGGAGTTGAAGCTCTTCCATTCTTTTCTTGTTTTCTTCGATTCTTTTTCGACGTATCTCTTCATAAGCTGATGATGTTCCATTCTTTGACACACTCATAACCATTTTTACTGGAGAGGAGATTGAGAAACAAGAACCAATTTCAAATAAAAAACAGGGAAATGATAAATAAACAGAACGAGATAAACTTTTGAAATATACTGGTTCCGTACGACACTCACTAGGGCTACCTCACTAGTCGACCGTTGGATTCCCACTCTAGGAACTTTTTTACTGTACCCTATTTTTTTACTGGATGGAGGTCAAAACGTCAAGTCAATCAGCCCAAGTTTACTATTTACCCAATTCAAATTTGAAATTATCAGTGGTAGAGTAATTATGAATTGTGATTAGGGCCGTAAATGAACCGAGCTGATTGTTAGACTCGACTCGACTAGTTTAATAATCGAGCTCGAACTCGGAAAAAAAAAACTCGTTAAGCTTAACGAGTCGATCCGAGTTTTGTAAGTGTCCGATTCGAACTCGACTCGAGTTTGACTCGAACTTCACTCGACTCGACTCGAACTCGACTCATTAAACGATATACATAAAAATTTGTAAAAATAATAAAATATACATGAACTCTGCATTACTAGATTGTGTGTAATTATGTTAGTGTAAGTGTAAGGCACTTGGGCTTAAGATTTTATTTGTATTTGAGCCTCATTTGGTCTGTTAAAAACAAGTCCAAAAAAAAATATCAATTAACCAACTTGAACTCGACTCGAGTTCGATCCGACTCGAAAAGTTCGTGAACAACTCGAACTGGTTCTTAACAAACTCGAGTCCGAACAACAAAATCTGATCGTTAAGATAATCGAGTTCGGCTCGACTCGTTAAAAAAAAGCTCAAACTCGAACTCGTTAAGGAAAAACTCGACTTGACTCGGTTCATTTACAGCCCTAATTGTGATGTTTTTAGGCAATATTACTCATGTCCCACAATTTTAATTTAATTTTTTTTTAAATTTAATTGATCAATTTTGGCTAATAAATTAGATATATTACATAACTTGACATAATATTTTAAAAGGTATTATTAAAACTTTTATTTAATCTGTTTTTTTAATGGAGAATTAACTCCAAAAATGAATTGTATGGAAATAATGGGGTTTCATTCATTCAAAAAGTTCATCATCTAACCGAAAGATATACGTAATATGTTTTCGGACATTTAGACAATAAAACCTTAAGTTTCAAAAATTAAAGACACCCACCACACCGTCTACCTGAAAAATAAAAAATAATAGAAAAGTGTAAGTCTCACAAATATGATCAAATAAATCATTTAAAAAAAACATTATCAAAATATAGAAATAAAAATTAATTTTAAAAACTTGAATATTATATATTTATATAAGTACTATAAAACTAATAAAATAACTCGAAACCAAAAGAGGTAATTAAGGTTTTATACATAATAAAATAAAATTATAAATATTATAATATTTTAAATAAGAGCATATAGAATAGAATAATATAATATAATCTAACCAAAGGATATCCCTTTGGTTAGACACTTAAATATAAACACATAACTAATAATATAATTATTTAATACAATTATAAATTTTAAAAATTAGTATCCAATATTAATAGAAAATTATAAAACCTGAACTATAGATCAAGGCAGAGCACATTAAAGAACCAACAAATTTGTTTTAATAAGTAAAATGTAAATTTATAAAATTATAAATAAATAATTTTTAATCAATGATTTAATTATATTTAAAAGTAGAATGACACTAACAGTATGGGGGGGGGGGGGGGGGACGCTACATGCACACAAATTGCGATCTCAACGTGTATGCCATTTGGGGATGGTGTGAACAAAATTATCTTAATTTAATAAAAAGAATTAGGGAATGACAAATAGAGCTAAAAATTTTTAAGTAATTAGGGAATGCATATAAACTTTAATAGTGTGATTAGAAATTCTTTCCAAAAGAATTTACATGTTGAATATGAAGCGGAAAATAATCATTAACCAACTTCTACTAGTAATATTTTGTCATTTTTAGAATTTTAAACTTCGCATGATTTATGTGTGGCATGAATTGGATTTGCCGAGTTATGGACACAAAAATGGTTAAAATAACGTAAGATCCCCGTAAGTCGGGAATTGATAACTTAAAATGATATTAAAGCTCCAGTTATCATTCCCAACAATCTCATAATTTATTATGAACACGAAGACAAATTATTGCATAAAAAATGGGCGCTCGTGATCCGCTCTCGACGGGAATGTTAGAATACTATAAGATCCGGAGAATCGGTAACTTAACAAGAATGATCCAATTTAATTCAATTATAATTTGGTTAAAAAAATTCAATCTATTATTAAAAAAAATTGCAACTCAATACTACTGAAGTAATATTGGGATTTGGGTGGGATGAGCTTCATCGATTGGATTGGAAGAAAGTTTTGATCATTTTTTTTAAAGAATTTAATCTTTTTTAACAAAACTTTAAGTTTAGTCGATCACCCCAACCCAAATTAGAGTTGGGTCGAGTCAGATTGGACAACCCATATGCAACTCAGTCTCGATAATTAAAAAAGAAAACATATATGTAAAAGAATCCTAATTTTAAAAAACCTCTAGCGGAGTTATAATCGGTTAGTTAAGGATTCAGCTATACCATTTGCATAATTCACTTGCACTTGCAGACACATGTAGAAAACATTTTTTGTTATAAACTTATAATTTGCAGTAATTTTAAGAATATTAAGCACTAGTACACATGCACATGCCTCTCGCTAGCTCAAAGGCTCGATCTAGAATACACAATGAGGGTAACAATACAACTACTAGACACGAACAAGGTAAAGAACTAAGTTCAGACTATGATACACGTGACAATACAAGCCACAGAGATTACAATTGCCATTTCATGAGATAAAGAGGCCTTTAGCAGTGGCAATAGTTGGAGAGTAAAAGCTACATTATGGTCTAAGTGGTGAAACACAGGTATCGTTTTAAAAGGAGAAGCATCAACTTGAATTTGCCAACTTCTAGTATTTAATCATGCCCAAATTCTTCAACCAGGGAAGTACCTCAACAAGACCACCTTTCGCAGTTTGAAAGAAAGAAAAGACGAGGCAAATCCAACCGACAATGGCTACACGATTTGCTGCTCCTTTCGCAACAAATTGAGTTAAGAGAACGATTAGTCCGAATCCGATAACATTCATCGAAACTAGTAGTTTCAAGGTCTGGATCTGCAAAGTGATAGGATTGTCAATTTGTCATGCATATATATGGTGTGATTATAGGAAAATATATGTTACATTTTGATATATAGCATAGATGGAAATAATGAAATTAGTGCACTGGCATAAATGAGGAAGATAGAGATGTAGATAGTCTGAAAGACACAGCCAACTGAGTTGATGATGATGAGAAGGAGAGTGTTGGATTTGAGCAACGCATAATAGATCCATAGCATGGCACTGAATAATCCAACCACATATGGAACTGATTGGAATCCTTCAGTTGATTTCTTCTTGTAAACTTTATAGAATGTTGGTCTGCACGCAGTAGAATAATTATGATAAGGTAATTGTTAAAGAATAGTATAAAATTCATTTGAATATCTCTCTAACACCTTAAGATTTTAGATGAGTTAGTTACTCAACATGAGAGCTCAGGTTAGCAAGGGGTCAGAAGTTCTACTCCCTACCACCCCTAATATTCTCAGAATTTATGAGGGAAAACTATGTCCAAAATTTGGGTCACAAATTCGACTTTCTGTCACCCCCAATATTCTCACAATTTATGAGGGAAAACTATGTCCAAAATTCGGGTCTCTCTCTAATACCTTAAGCTTTTAGATGAGCTGGTTACTCAACAGTAATTATAAAAACTCCATCAAATATAAGTGGTTTTATTAAAGATAAAAAGGTGATGAATAAATACTTAAAGTTTGTCACTTACATTGGTGCAAGAAAGACCATAAAGGAGACGACGTTACCTAAAGCACCAGTCATTTTTAAAATTGAAAAATTATTCAGACAGATTAACATAATACGTACGTGCATATATGTGTGTGTGAGAGAGAGAGAGAGAGAGGGAGGGCGGGCGAGAGAGAGGGAGGGAGGGAGGGAGGGAGGGAGGGAGTGTGTGAGTTGCGTGCAGAGTTGCCATGCAGTATATAAATCTAGGGTTGAGAGTAAGTATACCTGGAAGACCAAATACAAGAGTCCAATGAGCAGATAGAAGAGCCATCTTAATTCTCTACAAACAATCTCACTCTCTCTCTGATCACCAAGTGGTATTACAGAAATCGAAAGTAGTAATAGTGCTAGCTAGCTAATTCTCTTTCTTGTATCTCTTAGTAGTACATGTATTAGAGGTTTGAGTGAAGGGTTTATATAGGGGAGAATCTGAGCTGAGAGAGTGGAACATAATAAAAAAAGATTTCTTTATGGTATTAAAGGATAAAGATTAATGAGTGAATTATATGTAGTAGTGGAGATTCATGATCCAAGATATTTCCAAGAATTAATCTTTACAATATTGTAGGAAACCATGCGCTAGCAATATAATTTAATTATGTCAAAATATTATTATTGAAAACAAAATTTATTTAAAGCAATATATAATAATAATAATTAATAACTAACACTAACAAATTTATATATGTAGGTGCATAATTCTTAGGAATGAGGGCTTTGCTTCCGCATGCTCCATGAAACCCAGTTTAGAAATTTTAACCACAACATCTACAAGTCTACAACTAGTCAAGCCCATCTTTTTCCTATTTCAGGTTCTTACCAGATACCCTGTGGGCCCAACAAGCTCTTTCTGATGTGTCACCCACCGATCCAATTGGCTTAATGTTTACCGCTCAACGTTTTCAGTTTATGAAGGAGTAAGAGTGTACATGGTTGGAAATCACAATTCCCAAAAACAATTATATTCACATATATGATCACAATTTCAAGAACGATGGTAGCCAATACCAAATAATGAAATAATTATGAAGATCAAAACAACATAAATTACTAGTAACAATCAATTGATCTAAAGAAAGAGTAAGAAAACTTAACTATTATTGTCGATTTATCAATTAATAAATTAATAAGAGAATCAGCTGAGTCGTCAAAACCTTCGAGAGGACTTGACTGTTCTTAAAAATAATTTCACCCCACCTAGTTGTGTTGGAATACCGCGAATTCACTTACAGGATAAAACAACAACAACACAATTCTGACACAGACAGAGAGAATGTAACGACGACCACACCTCAGTTCGCCCAAAATCTATGTATCTCTTGTATGTATGTATATGTGAGATAGAGAAAAAACAAAGAAGAGATGAGAGGCTCTAGGTTTTCCTTGTTACATATCTTTCACAAAAGTAACGTATGTATATCCTTTCTTTCTCTATCTAATCTTGTATATATGCATATATGTAAATTATATATATATATATATATATATATATATCAATTATAAAATACCAATATATATTATATTATATATTTCTATATGAGCCTTAATTATTATAATAAAATAATAATCCTTACTCATATATATAATATATAAATAAGGGTGAAATCGAGTCGAATAAATGTGAATAATAGTATGATCGGATTTGGCTCAAATTTATAATTACACGTTCAAATTCGGTCCGGATTCAAATTAAAATATTAACATTTTGTTCAGATTCGACTCGAGTTTGAATATTAATATTCGTATTTGATTCGACTCGAATAGATAACGAACTACTGGTTTTAGTATATTTGAATTCATGTATAATAATTTTATAAAATTAAGAATACTTAAATAATTATTCACTAAAAACTAAAATGTGATCATTTAGTAGAGTATTATTTTAATATAAATATTATATATTGTATAATATATATATATATCTTATGAATTCGAGTCGAATACGTATAATAAATATGTATTCGAGTACTATAAAATTATTCGAATTAATCAAAATAAATATGACCGAATATCAGAATGGTAAGATTCGACTCAGTATTCGTTCGAATTATACAATATGATTCAGATTCACTCATTTTTTATACGAATAAGAATTATATTCATTTTTAATGAGTCGAATCCGAATTCGAATCCGGATTACTCAGATTCGTTTTTAACTCTATATATATATATATCATGTATTTCACTAGTCAAACAAAAAGGTTCTAACTCAAGGGTCTGAACATATAACTCGGGACCTTGAATCACTAAAAACATCACTTCCTCAAGTAAAGAAACAACCACTTGTCCAGGACCTTGTGGAACCCTGTTCAGGGCCCTGGAGGTCATCTCAGGATCCTGAAAATGCCTCAGGGGTCCTGAACCACCCGAAATTTCTAACTTGATTTAATAAACATTGACGAGTCAAACTCAATATACAAGAATGCCTCTTTTTTCTTATTTCTCTATGGATTTCATTAAAAACTATCAAAAATCCATAACTGATAATTCAAGTTCTCACCACAAGGATGAATTACCCATCATTAGTTTTCCGAGATATTACATCAAGAGCCTATAGAAATTAGGCCTCAAACTCCCCATTTTTTAACATATCTGTATAGTTCTGTGATCTTCTATATATCCATGCATAAACATGTGTGGCCAAACTATATATATATATAAATGAAATGTGCATCTACTTGGCCACGAACTAATCCCTAACAAGCAATTTAATTGACATATATCCTCGCTCTAAATTGTAACGAAACGAAAGTTCGAGTCTTGAAAGTAAAAATGTGTGTCTAAATATTTAAATTTTAAAGTTCGAGTATTGAAAGAATCGCCAATTCAGCCTAAGTAGAACCTCGATAAATGAATAATCTCGATTAATAAATATAATTTTCCGGTTTCAAACGTATTCATTTATCGAGGTTTAATTGTACTCTATCGTAGTAAATCTGTAAAGACTGCATTACCGCAGACTACAGTGGTGTATATATGCATATATCAAGGTATGTATATATGTATGCCTTGAGATATTAGACGGTGTAGTTATTTTTATCGTTTCTTACATTCCCGAGTAGGCCTCTGCACATTTTTTCTTGGTTCCGTGGAGTGATTGTCTTTAGATCATCTCCAATGAGGAGTCTCATTTCCACTTACAAATGAGACTTTTTTTTGTCACGTAAGCATCAAGTGGACTTCAAAGAAAAGTGGTCAATTTCATCCAATGCTAGTCCTATTTCCCACTTACAAGTAGGACCCATTTTATTTTTATCATGTTATATTTATGATAAAATGATATTTTACAATTCAATTTTAATTCTTTTAAAATATTGTTAATATTCTAATAATCAAATTAAAGTGATTAAATTTTTTTAAAATATTATTACAATAAAAGATAAATATCATAATAAAAATGCATTATATTATTGAAAAAAATACATGAAAAAAATAATATTAAAAACATCACACGAGAAAACATTAAATTTAAAACATTGCGAAACTGAAAAATTAACGATTATTGTGGAACTGGGAGATATGTTCAACCAAGTCATTTTGTAGCTGTCGATGTGTCCGTTTATCATGCATCAATATAATCTTCTCAATATATGTTCCATACTAGACTGGAGGTTGGTTCTTCACCTAAAATTGGTTGCGATAAACCATTTCTTACATCATCATAAGTTGGTAAGGAACCAAATTGTTGGAATTATTTGGATTCATCTTTTGCTAAAGAAAAATTTATTTTTTTTTGAAAATGTAAAGATTATGAATAAGGCATGAGAATTGAGTATTTATCAGTGTTCTAAAATTCGTTAGGTGGCCCAGGACGGTAGGGGTACCTTCGAGAGACTAATCGGTGAATCAGGGATTAATTGGGAAGATTAATTCGGATATATTTAAATATTATTTTTATTATTTTTAAATTTTTATAATTAACAATTATACATAATTTTAAAATTGGTAGTCATTTTTATAGTTCCATAAATAGCTAATATTAACACTAATATTTATACGTTATATTAACGTTACAATAACTTTGAAAGCAATAAACTGAAAAAGTAACACTAGAGTCTGCATGCATGTTCCGTCAGATTAACATTAAAATAAGAAAAAGAAATGAAATGGGACGGTTCCAGGATAATGGGACTACCCACTTCTCACTCTTCTTGTACAATGCAAAATCAGTCACTCTTTTCAACAAAATCCCATTTCGCGTGGCCCGGTGAATCAAATGGGACTCCATTGTGGATGGTCTTGTGCCTTTGAAAATTAAAGACCATAGGATGCTGTATCAAGTTAGACCTAGCCCATGCAGCCTGCACAATATTTTCTGCCTTTGTTTCCTTATTTTTTTTATCAATTTAATTTACACATTTTTTACAATTATTTCAAGTGTCAATTATATCAGTTACTTTGTGTCTTTTCACCATTTATAATAGTCCTAGTTTATGCATGTAAACTATTTTAGCTATGAATTTATTAGAGTATGTTGGTATGGATTGAAGAACTAAGCTATACTTGTACAGGTCTGTTATTGCTTGGAATTTTAGATAGAAATAAAGTTTTCAGTCCTATATATATACTGAAAACTATCCACTGAATTCATATGAGCAGCCGGATCATATGGAAAATGTACAATTTTTTCAAAAAAATTAAAATCCATTTCCTTCCATATGTCATTGATCTCGTGATGGGAGGAAGTTATTGGCAAAACTATATATATACCTGGGAGATACCCAAAGTAAGAAACGAGTCCACAATAGTAACAAGACAATAGGACTAGAATAGCTCTAGAACACTCTAAATCCCCTTCTTGAATATAGTACAGTATAAAGAATCTTGCTTGAAATGTGTCATCTTTCCATTATTTCCACCTATTACTCACCACTTAATTCTTTATATTAATAGTAAATATACTATCTATCATTAAGAAACAATTTAAGGAATAAAGACAAATAAAATAATTTTTCCATTAATTTATTAATTAATTAAAATTGAGTAGGAAGTGGAGAGACTTGGCAATATTGAGGAAAGAAGGGTACTTTTGTAATGATTTAAGGAGTAATTATGCTCCTAAAAATTTGAACTTATGATTCTGTATTGGGAGAATTTTGGAGATGCTTTTACAAGCATATATCAGAGGTTCCAGTACCATACATAAAATCATATAGGTCACATAGAAAATCCTCTGAAACAGCTCACCCATTCAATAGCACAAAGGATACGACATTGCTTGGTAAATTTCTGATTAGTCGATCGGTAACAACTTAATACATAGAGTAACGTTAAGAAGAATTGATGGGAGTCTGGATATATTTCGTAGGTGCTTGGCAGATGCTGAGGACTTTGTGGTACATTCTGGGTTGAAATGCGATAGTCACATACTCTAAGTTTATAGGAGATATTGGTGGCTCAAGGAACCTTCAAATAATAGGATGAAAGGAGGAAAAATACAAAAGGGTTGTTGTAACACCCTAGTCCCACATCGAGTAGATTGAGATAATTTGTTCAGTATACAAGTAAAAGTATTACTACTACATGTACCAACAAATCATTGATCTTTTGAGGGCCTGTGGTGGCTTGTGAATTACCCAAGTTATTGCATTTGTGCCAGTTTACTTTAACTTATTTCAGATTCGGAAGTCGGGAAACCAACTCATCCTTCACAGCTACACAGCTAATACAAGATACAGATATGGCTACAGAGAAAAAAATAGTGGGATATAATGATGTAAATGGCGCCTAAATGTGACAAAAGATCAACATAAGCTTGCCTTTATCAGCTTTTTACCAAAATTTGAGTACACATTTTGCATTAAGTAAATAGTAGACATACATGCTGCAGTAGGTGTAAAGTATAGGTACACACATTGCATTTTACTCAAAAGTTCTATACTTGGTTCTATAATTAGAAAATATAGAACCAAGTATAGATATAGTTATAATTGTCACATAAGCATGCAAGTAGGAAATTGGAGGGAAATAAATATAAAAACACCTATTTTAGCAAATTCAATGTTATACTTTACATTGTTGATTGAAAAGTTACTTAATTTTACAACTATTGATTCTATTTTGAAACTATACATTCGAGCATGAAATCTATTTTAGCATGAAAGTGTACTTTTTTATTTCATATTATAACAATAACTACATCTATTTTAACATTATTATTGGACATGCTCTGAGGAATCATATACAGATACATAAGATAAATAGTATTATCGTAAATATCAGTGGCAGCAAAATCTATTTGTTGAAATCTCATCAAAGCAAGTAAAAAGATTACCAATGGAGCAACAATATTTCCAGTAGCGATTTTGCCGGGACCATATATAAGTCCAGGATAAACAGGTATAATAGGCACCCCTTCAGACGCAGCATCCAAAGCAATCTTATCAGCAATAACTTTTGACTTCTCATACTCCGTACAAAAGTACTCGCCTGGATGAATCTAATCACAGCAGGTAATACTCACACGATCAATTATTAATCACTTGATAATGATTAATGAAACATTCACACAAAGAAAATTGATAAATTTACGGTACCTGACTCTCATCGGCAACATAGCCATCAGTAGAGCCTAGAGCGAAAAAGGAGGAAGTGTAAATTATCAAAACGCAAAGGAGCTTCATTAACGTACATTGGACCATAAGAGTGAATTGCACAGTAATGGCTAAATTACTTAGCACTCTGGTAGCTGCAATTTTTAAATTTGCAGATTGGTAGGTAGTTATTACTCCTGCCTTTCCCGAAAATTTTACTTGTACATGGAGGCTAAGTTAGAATAACAATTTGTAAGCTTGTATATCTCTATAATATTTTGGCAAGTATTTCTACATAATTTTTTACGTCAGCCCCTGTATTCCTACCACTTCTTTAGAAGCCTAAACAATATTTAAATTTTTCTTAAAACGTATAACAGGATTTAATTGCTAAAATAAATATTTAAATTTCAGTCACCAACTACGTCACGTAAAAGAATAACATCTTACGGATACGAAAATGGAAGGATCCGGATGCCAAGGCAGCAGAGTGGAAAATGATCTGAAAGCCAGAAGCAGGCAGTAGTAGAGAACTATAGTCAGTAACATCACCATAGGAGAATTCTATGTTTTCGTCTGAAGGAAGGGAGGAGAGATCGCTAGTTGACAGGACAAAAACACGAACAGAATGGCCCTGAGTGAGTAAAGCCTGGCAGAGCCTTCCGCCTAAGTAACCTGAAGCACCTGTCACCAGCACCTTCATTTTTTTCATTTCTCACAGTTGAGCCAACCAGAAACTTACCCAGCTCCTTTTAACCTGCTAGTAGTCATTAAGTGATGTTTTTACATTCATGCAGCCGGCAGCCCAACGTCCACGTCTCTTTACTTTAAAAAAAATATTTAACTTGGGTGTGTTCTCATTATAAAACCAAATAAGAGGTTAATTTTATCCGCTCGATTTTGTTGTTACTATATGATGAATAGACAGATAAATCAATACATCTAGCTGTTTCTTAGGTTAATTATGTCCATAGAACCATATATAGCACAATAGTGCTACAATGTAATCACTGACCACAGTTTAGTTTCTTCAAGTGTTTCATGTTTTTTGTTTAACATGATAAAGCTGATAAACGTTTAACCTTCCATTAGATAATTCCAATTATAGACTAGTATTCCATTACTGAATAAACCCATCCAATTACATTTTTTTTTCTATAAAATTTAATACACACACACACACACACACACACACACACACACTATGTAGAAGAATCTTTATAAAAAAAAAAACTCCCTACAAATGCAGGTGGATTCATATTAGATTGGGAGGGAGCATACAACATCAAAACTGTGGCAAAATGATAGAAATGTTCAGAGGTTTGAACTGGGTTGTAATCGACAAAGGATTCAGCTATATAGTTTGCACAATTTACTTGCAGAAACAAGAAGGAACCAAGTTCTTTTTGACCGTTTCAGGAATTTAAATTTCTACATGGTACACACACATTGCCTCGGGCTAAGATTTGAATTCTCAATCTATAGTACAATAGAAATGAGGGTAGCCGTAGAACCACAAGACACTGTAAGAATGTAAGGAACTAAGTTCGGTCTATAGTACACTTGACACTGCATAGATCACTATTGTCACTTCATGAGATAATGACAGGCCAGTGGCAATAGTTGGAGAGTAAAGCTTATGAGATTTCTGAACCTCTTTTAAGATGAAGAATGTTTCTGCAATCATATTGATTCACCCTCCCTTTTGATGGTCTGTGACAACTGATCAAAAGGTCACAGATGAAGGTACTGTGTGGTCAAGCGGTGAACCACTGAAAAACAGTTACGTTGTGCCATATCAATTGTGCAATTCAGATTTAAAAGTAGAAGCATCAACTATCATTCGCAAACTTCTAGTATTTTATCATGCCCAAGCTCTTCAACCATGGAAGTACCTCTACCAGACCTTCTTCCAAACTTCGTGGGTTATAATCCAGTTCTTTTTTTGCTTTTTCACAAGAATAAGCCCATTGATGTCTAAGAACATTCACGGTCTGCATAAAAAAGAATAGGACGTGTATAGGGTAAGTTTTAACCGACACATAAGAAACGAAAGAGGAAGCAGAAAATAATATGAAGTTATGAACTGTTCAGGATTATATTTGACAGGTCCCAGGAAAAAACCCACAAATCGTTACAAATTGTATGTTAGTCACACAAATTGTTACAATTTGGTACTTAATTAATAGGGTAAAACAAACAAAGAATTGATGATGGTAGCAAGCTGAATGTTGTGTCTGGTGAGAGTTTCTATTTCAGATGGCTATGGTGGAAAGTGTTGTGGAGGCTTAGGTACAAGGTACTACTCAAAGTACTGGATAGTTTAAGCTGTGGGTTCCTCCATTAGTGATTAGTACAAAAGGGAAAACATTTTATGAATGGTGGAAATACAATCATCAAACTTAGTCGAATTGCTTAACGTCACTAAAAAAATCATGAAAGTTTTTTAATTTTAACTATGTGACTGAGCGTGATGGATAGCCTAAGTGGTGAGGACTTATCCTCTGTTATCTCAAAAAAAAAACTGTGACTTTATTTCAGTATTTGAACATGCAACAAGTCACAACTGTAGATTTAATTAAGTCTTTTCTCTAGTTTTCATAATCAATCTATTAATCAGATGATGCAGTGATTTAAAAACACAGAGACCATACCGGAGGGCTGATAAGGGGGAGTCTTCCTGTTATTCTAGATATAAAAACCGATAGCCATCCATAAGCCTCAATCACCAGTAAAGGGATATTAAACCAAGGTTTTCCAGTCCCAGTGATAGTAGCAGAGACATCAAAAACTTGCATGAATGACACATTTTCTCCAGTAAGAAGATATCTTTCACCGAGCCGGCCTTTATTAAGAGCTGCTATATGTCCCTCTACCACATCATCGATGTGGCTAAAAGAAACCTTATCTTTTCCTTGGCCTATATAACCAGGTAAGCGTCCATTAAATCGTTCAATGATCTGTAGAACAAAATCACTAATCAAAACTATTAAATAGTTTTTTTCATGCAGAGTAAATGCAGTTACATCTCTATGCATATTCTGCATTTTTATTCTGCATCAATGGGTATTATGTCTTGGACAACAATGAATTATTCTGCATTTTTAAAACAGGAATGGTATTATGTCTTGGACAAGACAACGAACTCAAGCGTCAAACACACAACCTCCATAGTATGTAAGTTGACTAATTTGTAAGATATGCATACCAGTTTACACATTATTTGAATTATTGTTTGTAGGATGAAAAACAAGCACCCCTATATTAAACAAATAAATAACTTAATTTCCCTCAGAGTCCCTTAAACTCTCTCCATATATAACATCAGTTCATTATACAAACTCAATTTTTAACCAAGGACGCCTCTTTTTGATAACTCCAAGATACTGATGTGTACATCACATATAAGCTTTGTAAATTATCACTAAACTCATACACAAAAAAATTCTTGATATGATTTGTTCTTATATGCTACAGCTAATAACCGAAAATCTAGGTACCAAAATTTTGCTAAGCTACAACAAACAATTAACGAATTATTGTAAAAGTTGTGCAAGCATAAAAATACCACTCGAGCAACAAGATTTCCAGCAGTGAGTTTGCCAGGACCATAAATAACTCCAGGATAAACAGCTACGATAGGCACACCTTGAGAAGCAGCATCCAAAGCAATCTTATCAGCAATAACTTTTGATTTCTCATACTCCGTACAAAAGTAATTGCCGTGATGAATCTAATCACAAAATTTCATACTTGCACAATCAGTAACCCAATAAGAAAATTATAATAAAACACACACACAATGCTCGCCAGGGTGAATAAAATCACAAAAAGTTTGTACTCACACGATGAATAAACAAATCATGATTAAAACACACACACAAAGTCAAAAAATGCTACCTGACTCTCATCAGCAACATAGCCATCAGTGGAGCCCAAAGCAAAGAAGGAAGAAGTGTATATAATCTTGTCTATCGTTCCGGTCTCTTTACACGCCTTTAACACATTCTTCAATCCTCCAACATTTATCTATCAGTACAAGACTTGAATTATTTATTTTTCTAAAGGCAGACTTCAATTACTTACATTGAATACATCAAGTACAAATGAGCTTCATTAATAAGTATACAAGTAATACTCCCTCCATGTCAAAATAATAATATAAAAGTCCACCAGGCACCAGAATGGTACATTAATGAAATAAATAACAAACTTACGGAGACGAAAAGAGAAGGATCAGGAAGCCAAGGCTCGACGAGAGCAGCAGAATGGAAGACAAATTGACAACCAGAAACAGCCAGTAATAAAGAAGGATAATCAGTAACATCTCCGTATGAGAATTCGATATTTTGGTGGGAACAAAGTGAGGAGAGATCACTAGTTGGGCGTACAAAAGCACGAACAGAGTGGCCTTGGCTCAGTAAGGCTCGGCAGAGCCTGCCACCCAAGTATCCTGAAGCGCCCGTCACCAACACCTTGCTCATTTTCTGTGTGTTTGTTTGTTTCCACAGTAGAGTCAACCAGAACACACTCCTCTGTACCTGGATCCGAAGTACCAACCGAGATTCGGATATTTTGTATCCGAATTTGATGATTCGAAAATGCAACAAAATCAGAAATAATCCGATCCGAATCCATATCGGTTCAAAAGACTCAAATTTAATAATGATTCAAAAACCGATTCAATTCGATCTGAAAATAATCAGGAACCGAAATTTTAACTGAAAATAATCCGAAATAACGGATCAGATAATGAACTAAATCGATCAAATCCTAATAAAAAATTATACAAACCGAATATAACTCAGACTAAATTATAGATCATACATGTATTTCATATACACAATCTTATTATTCGTTACATTCACAAATACATTATATAATTATAAATAATTCATACGTATAATACATGTATTCGTAAAATAAAATATTAAAAAACTAAGAATAATATTTATTTTGAATTTGCCTAAAAGTAAAGAAAAGTGAATATAAATTTATATTATAAAAAAAATATTATACATTATATATGTACATACAAAATTTATATTTGGCCCTTAAGATTTTTTTTATAAAATTATTATATTACGAGTATTTAGTGATTTTTTATATCAACCAAAATCTGAATTAGAGAAATATAACTTAATTGATATAATTACTTTATTCAGTATTATTTTACAATTATTTAGCAAATTTGCCTTTTGATCTTTATTTAAATTCGACGATGGTTCGAATTTATTTAAAATTAATCAATTGAACTTTCAAATCCAAACAAAATCTAGTTTTAAATAATAAATCTGAAAAAGATCTCAACCGAATTTAATCTGTTTTTTATCCGAAATTCATCTGAATTTTAATTCGATTTTGACCTAAACCGAAATAATATCGATCCGAACCGAAATCGTTCAATTTATGCAAAACCGAAACTGGATCCGAACCGAATCAAATCCGATCCAAACCGGATATAAATATACTATAACCGAAAATCGATTCTATCCGAAATTGGTCTAATCTGAAACCAAACTATTTACCCGAATTATCATGTCTTGAGTCCTCCTAATAGTGAGAATTGACTAATTCACAATCTGGATGTTCTAGATCTTTTGTTTGGTTATCATAGAAACTTAACTAAATGATGTATAAGGTGAAATATAGGTAATGTGTCAAAAAATCACTCACTCACTAGAACATGATTTTCATTACTTAAAAATAGGTAATCACTAATCATTACCTATTTTTTTATTTGAATAAAAAATTATTTTCCTCCTTTTTTCTTTATCTTTTTTATTTTACCTTTTTTTTAAGTAATTAGATTCAAATTTATTATTATAATAATAATAAATAATTAATATAGGGATTATTGTTGGAGTTTATATGTCCTAATCATTACCTAAACCGACTCATTATTATTTTAGATTATTTATGGACACACTGTTAGCTTGCTCTTATGTTGCTGATAAAATTAATTAAGTTATTATTTTTCTGTTAAACATTTTAAACTTGATACACGTTTAAGTTTTAACCTCTCAATATGGAATTTACTAATTTCTTCTTCTTTTTCTTTGACAAAAAATTATTTATTTACTAATTTCAATTTCAATTGTAGTGGAGTACCCCGTTGTTGAATTGAATAAAATAAACCGCCCAATTACTTTGAAATACCAAAATGTCATGTTTAGTGGTGAATAATTGATAAATTTAAATATATATTTAATTTATAAATTATTTATTACATAAATCAAACGAACCTCGTAACTCTAACTCTTTTCGAATTGAAAAAAGAATAAAATATGTGTTATTTTTTTTAATGTAGATAAAAGTTTTGAAATAAATTATATAAAAAAATTCTTAAACTTTTTAGAATTTTTTATCTTTCCTCCTAAAATACTTATTCGAGAACAAAATTAACAATATTTGAATGATTATTAATTAAAATTAAATTTTATCCATGTGGTAGAGTACTAATTTAAATATTTTATATATATAACAAATTGATTCCAGCAATGTATAAGTATTTAAATATTTTTATATTATTTGAATCATTTTAAATAAAAATAAATGGATATTAAAATTATTTTTTTATTAATAAAATATTCATGTTCTCCAATTCTTTTTATATTTCAAATCCGAATCTTTATTCTAGTGTAGTTCAAATATAAATATAATACTCTAAATAAAAAATAATTATAAATAATATTATTAAAATTGAATATTTTTTTAATATAATAATTTACCATCATTTTCTAAAAATGGTTATATTAAAACAAGTATTAAATTATTATTAACTTATAAAATGGTAAAGAGTGGTTAGAAGGGTTAATCAGAAGGTAAGAATCATTACACCCCATTTGTCTTGAACTCGCTTCATTAAATGATACTGTTCCTCCGACACATTCCCCACTTGTTTTGATTTATATCTCTACTCGATCCACAACAAGAATCTCCCTAACAAACCCCTTTTTATACACATCACTTGGGGGAAGAGGAGGCTCGGCTCCGGCTGTGTTATTATCTATTGTGTGTAGATTATATATATACATACCTACACATATGATGGAATAAAGAGAGCTAGTTGTTCAAGAAATATAGATGGCAAGAGGAGAGTTGGGATACTACAATGGAAGAACAAAATGGTGTTCTTATAGGAGAACCACATTGATTATTTGTTCAATTAACATTGGTGTTGCTCTTTATGTTCTTCACACTCTTTATAACTCCCTCTACACCTACCCTTTTAATGATCCTAAAAAAGGTTTGATTTTTCTCACTTTTGGTTGGTTCTTGTACTGACCCGTCTGCTGTTTTTGTTGTTTTGTTATGTGTAATGCTTGTTTTTTCATGTTTTTGTGTCATATTTTGAGAAAGGTTGATTTTTTTCTTGGTTTAGGTTGGTTCTTGCACATACCCGTTTGCTAATTTTGTTGTTATTGTAGTTAATGCTTGTTTATTCATGTTCTTGTGTTATATTTTTAAAAAGGTTTGATTTTTTTTCTTGCTTTGGTTGGTTATTGCACAAACTCATTTGCTATTTCTGTTTTTGTGTTTAATGCTTGTTTTTCACGTTCTTGGTTATATGTAGCTTCTAGGTATACTCCTGATCAGATTAGGAAAATGGAAGAATCAAATCAAATTAGGAAAGCCGCACAACCCACTGAGCTTATTAAATTGGTAAGAATTGTTATGTTCTCTATTTAGCTCACTTCCGGGTTGGTAGTTATCGGAGTGAAATTTGATTGCATGTTGTGCGATTGATTTGGTGCGCAATTTGTTATGTCTTAGGTGGATGAATTAAAGAAGAATTTTTTACGAGAAGAGAAGAAGGTTGATTTGCCATCACATTTGAAACAGCAGGTAATTGATGAGATTGTGCAATTATTGAAGAGCTTGAACTCCTCCAATGCGACTGATCAAAATGGTGGGTGTGACTTCGGTTTACTTTCTCTCTTTGATGTGCTATAGCAGTATCATATTTCAACTGTTTTTTAAGCTAAGTTTATAGTCAATATTGTTGTTCTGTTATTTAGTTTTAGTGCATCGTTGATGACTTTCTCTTTGCTATGTCTATCCTAGGTGTATGCAACATTCATGAGTGCTTGTTCTTTTTCTTTTTCTTTTTTGTATAATTATAGCGATGTTCTGCTAATAATGCCGATTGGAGCAAGATTGCCCAAATTTACTATAAGTTGCATCTTTATTTGTGGTATGGAATTGAATGATTGAAATTTCTGGAAGCTGAAGTGTCCAAGTCTTGAAGCTGCATGGAACATTTTATATTTTATTAATATTCCATAAAAGATATTAATTAAATGAACCATGAATTTATTTAAAGGGCGAACTATAGTTCATTTGGAAAGAATAGAAGGCTTTTTATTAAACGTGATATACTGATATATGCATGTAAAACGTGCTCCCGTTGTCTGAATTTTGACTTGGACTTTTAAGATTACGTCGTATATCACAGCCGTTCCTAACATAGCAGATAACAGTTCTAGAACATTTATGGGTGCCTCTTCATGGAAAAGTGGGGAAAAGTTGATTTATAAAAATCATTGAACCTTTTTGGACTGAACCCCTTGTCCTGGAGGGGTGCTAGATGTTGTTGCACTAATGACGATGTCAACTGATGTTTCAAATTTTATTGCTTTGCAAGAACTTAATAAGGACATAAGCTTCTAGCCACTAACGACTAGTTGTCGACTAATCTAATATATAATCATATTAAATTATGTGTAATCTACATATATATCATGAATCTTGCGCATCTCGATTACTGAAAAGGACAAGACACTGAAGTCAGTGAAGCTTTTGTCACTTTCATATGCCAATTTCTCATTACAATAATGATTTAGCCTTAAAAAATAGTTCAAAACAGCATATCATAAGCTCATATTATGACAAAGAGCCTTTACAGTTTATTTAATTAAAACAAATAGTATTTAATTAAACAGGCATAGACTGTCTCCCCCCCTCCCCACCTCATTCTCTCCTCTCTCTTGTTCAATGTTTTGGGTCGGTTTTGATCCAGGTTTTGACCCAGTCGGCAAAACTTAAGCAGCTGCTCTTAGTCATTCCAGAGATAACAATTTAACAAGCGACTAGTCGGCGTCATGATAACCAAATTTTCTTTTCTTGTTTATCCAAAAAAAGGGGGGGAAATCAATCTTTGAATTCACAGGAGATGGAATTCATTAATTAAAATCATTCGTAGTTAACACATACTCCCAACTTGTGATGCATTTTCAACCTCTGGTTGTCATATTGTCTTACTTAATTGAGCAACATGTCATCCACACCAAGTAGGTAGCTACAGATAATAAATAGGTAATGATTGAGTATAGTGAGTAGTACCCTAGTACTTACAAGTTCATTAAAATTTGAGACTGTTCAAGGTGCTAGATTATGTTGAGAAATAGGTAACAAATGAAAGAGATACTATTTGGTCAGGTTCGTGGCCGTTGAGCAAGGGAACTTGGAACTGAGACTTTGGTAAGTTTGATGTAGTGTTGGAATGTAAGTGATTGTGAAGCTTCTGTTGGAAGTAGGAGTGTCTGTGAAAGAGTGAGTGATGAGGAGGATTTAGGTAGACCACTATAGATGGATTTTTATTGATTCTGCTGTGCGGAGGATTAGACCATGGGTTAAATATTATTGCTTCTACTTTGTAGTTTTGGGTACAACGTTGGATTAGTGTTGCTTGCTTCCGTGAGAAGATTAACTTCCTTTTGTAGCTGGAAATGTGTGGGTGATATGATTATGAAAGATTGTACAGTTAGGGGAAGGACTGGAGGAGATTTTAAGGCATGTTTAGTAGATTTCTATGAGGTGGATGAAGATTGTTTGTTGTATATATATGTCGATTATGAACAGATATCTATTTTGGAAACCTATTGACTGGAGCCGTTTTTATGTCAGAGAATCATATGAAGTGCAAAAGTTATTGAGAGCGCCCGAAGGGATTGAAAATATCACAAGTACACAGGAATTAGATGCTGCGGAAGTGTAACTGGCAGAGCCAAGTTTCCCACATGTCATTATATGATATTCATGCAGGTCCATAACTGTTTGTACTCGTTCAAGTCCTTCAAGAAATAAGTCTCACTCCTTTGAACCGTATAAATAATAAAAGCGCCTGTTTAAGAGAACTGCATTTTACTGGTGGGAGATTATTGTTCTTCGATTTGCTTATCAAAGCTGACTTACTGTTTGCTACTCTGAAAACAGTTTTAAAATTGGGTTACAACTTACAGGCTAAATGTTGTTTCACGTGTGGATATTGATACGAGTATAAATATGTTTTATTTGTCCCCAAATTACCTATCACATCTTAAGTTCTCCAGTCTCCGCATGACAGTAACATGTGGGGTGTCTGAGATTTACTAATAACCGCAAAATTGTGTATTTATGTTATCCGCAGGCATATTTCTTTTTATGAACAATTTTGAGTACAAATTCTACCCACATAAGATTTCTAATTCTATGTTTTGGGCAATTGGAAATCTCATCCACAAGAATGTGCCTAGGTGTAAAGCATATAACTTCATGACAGTAGGTAGTTAATATAATATTTTTGTTATATTTTAAGCGCATTAACCGTATATTGTGTAGTTACTATGTAGTCTAATGAAACTGTACGACCATGTCTGCATAGTGGATGTAGGTATATTGGTGGATTTTTGCTTTAGTATTTATCTATACACGTTCTCTTGAACAAATAGTTTTTCATAGACATTAGTTTGAAAATGCTTCTTATTTTTCTTATTGGTTTGTTCAGAAATGAGAGATGCTTTGGGGTCAGCAGTTATAGGAAGAGTAAAAAATTTCAGTTGTTTTGGCTCAATTTTGGTTCTCATATATTATGCCTCCGTCACTGCGTGAAGTAGTCATGTGTGTGCATTTGTTGTGTGTATAACAATTTCTTTTGTTTCTTGATAAACAGAAGCAGTTGAAAGATGGCGCAAGCAAAAATTAAAAGAAGCCAGAGGGTTGGCTCGGGGAAATATTTCGAGTCCAACCATTCTGCCCAAGGAAGCAAGTAAAATATTCTCTTTTTAGAACTTTGTTATGTCTTAGAGGGTGTGTGCTTACTTTACATTAACTTTACTGCCTTCTGCAAATTAGAAAACTTATTTATATTTCTTTAAGGGACCTTTACTCTACATTAAGAATTAAGATTACTGCCTTGCAAGATAGAACTTATATATATATATATATATTTTGAACACTGTATAGATAGTTCTTAATATTGAGGGATGTATGCTTGTAGAAATTCTTGCAAAAGCATTGAAGTCTCGCTGGGATGAGTTTAGAGAAGAAATCGGACTCTGGATACCTGTAGCAATCCTTAATAAGGAACATGATGACAAGCCTGATGGTGAAGAAGACTTTGGTAAAATTTATATATTTAATTGGAGTCACAATGTTTACTCTTGCAGTAGTGTGTTCTTGATTATGTAGTCTTCCTCCCTGTTTATTTTCATTTTTGAATATCTTATTTCTTAGAATGCAAAGGTGTGTGCTGTATGAATTAATAATGCACCCTTTCTATCCAGACAGCCAAATATTAGCTGGCAGGCAGCTTCCTCCCGAGTGCCATACTGAACTTCATACAGATTATGGCGGGGCAGCTGTTCGCTGGGGCCTTACCCACCATAAAGAGAGTGCTTACGACTGTTGTCAAGCTTGTCTGGATCAAGCCAAAAATGCAAGAGAAGGCGAAAAACGATGCAATATATGGGTGTACTGCCCTTTAGAGGGTGGATGTTACTCTCCAGATATATATGAACACAAACTTCAGGAATGCTGGCTGAAATATGTATGTTGATTTACTAGTTCCTGGTGAAATAATTCTTAATTTGAACACTTGCAATATTGCTTCATTTTACTAATGAACTCATTCTTTTGTAAATCTGCAGGACGAGAAACCCCAAGTAAGCTTTAAGGGCACATACTCCGAATCTTACAGAAACTCGCATCCAAATGTTCCGCTGGTTGTTCCGTGGGTAGCTGGTGTTGTAAGTGTATAATTTGGCCTACCCTAGGATGGAAGCTGACAACCCCGTTAAAAGCAAGAGGTACAAGAGGCACAAGAGTCTCTAGGCATCAATGGGTGCACATGCTCTTACTTTTTCTTTGTTTCATTTCCCCACGTTTTTGCTATACAAGTAGGGGGCTTAGCATTGGTTTTCCTGAAGTTGGAAACTCAGGGATGCATGATCTTTTCGGTCATGGATGTAATCTTATGAATTTAAATGATTGAAGAACACAAGCATGCGAGTATTATCCAAGCATGGAGTTATAATGGTTCATTGATAATAATAGATTTTTTTTCCCGTTTGTGTGTGAAATATTCAATTTAGAGCTTTCATGATATATCAATATATCATGCCAGCACTGCTCAACTTCCAATAACAGCAGTTTTCTAGTGACACTTCCAACTCTAACCCTTTCTGTTTTCTTGTAGCCCTTAGTTTGGGTCTTTGAGAAATAATCGTATTCAAAATTTCAAAATCTTAATTTCATCAACATTTTCTCCCTCATTATTCTCACTTGATTGGGCACCATATGTTAAATACTCCTCATTTAGAACATTCACGATTTGTATGGGATTTGTTAAATAATAATTTTGAAAAAATTAAAGCTCTCAATTTATCTGTCTTGATGTTTTTCAATCTTTGCCTCTTGACCAAGATTGGACTAAGGCAAAATAAAATGAAATATCTAACCTTTACCTCTTGACCCCCTAATAAAATTAGTAGAAAACTTGGAAATTCGGATTTAAAGCAAAATAAAATGAAATATCTAACCTTTACCTCTTGACCTCCTAATAAAAATAGTAGAAAACTTGGAAATTGAGTCTTGATTTATAATGTGAAGTTTATGCAAAAATTATGATAAGAAGCTCAAAATTGAATCTTACTTTACGGGGTGAGTTGGATTTGAAGTCAAAATATAGTTTCTGTTTTGAATATATTATAACAAAATCTTAAGTGAAATGAGTAGTTTTTTGGTATATAATATGGAGGTGTTTTGGAAAAGTATCAATTTTTCAAATTTTTCAAATTTTTTTAAAAATACTTTTTTTATTTAATATTTTACAAAAATATGATTTTTATTTTTTTTTATAAAAATATGATTTTGCAATCAATGCAACTAAAATCAATCTCAAATACAACTACGAATCACTTCAATTGTTTTAAAAAAAAAATTGCATTCAATTGCATTTGCTTACAAATTATTGATAAAAAATTTGAATTTTTATAACTTTCAATTGCATACCGTATTTTTGTAAAAAAATTAAAAGATAGTAAAATCGTAAAAAAAGTTTTAAAAAGTAGTATTTTTAATAAATACCCCATAATATATAACATGTGACTTTTAAAGACATTTTCATAATATAAAAATAATTATATTATATATATAATATAGTGTATGTCCATTTACAAACAATTAAATACTCAATATTCATATATTGAACTTAAAAACAATTAAATACAGTAATCACTTGATTTGTATGGGATAGATTAATTAAAAAAATATATTGATTACCGATTTCTCTCTAACCTAAAAAATATAACTACGTATAACATAATAAATATAAATGTGTATATTTGTTTTTGGGTGGTGATACATGCGAACATCCTTAATTTATTTATACACACCCTAACTTTGTTTTGGACTAAATTATCCCTATATTATTTTTCCCAAGTTTTGCTTCCGAGCTGCTCTTCTCAAATATTATATTTGTGAATATAAGATTTTGTAAAATATATTTGCTCCAACACAAACATCATCATTATCATATTCATAGAGCCAATATCTTCCATACAAACAAACGCCAAGCACAAAAAAATACTCAAGATTTAAACTGATAAATAATTCAAATTAGGTCTACAAAGATTGTGGCAGAGCTAAAATTTTTAAAGTAAGTACAAAAACTTCCAACATTACAATGTTAATGCATAAAGCCACATCACCACATCAGTATCCAGAATCAGTTCCGGAATCAATTGAAGCATCTGCATTAAGCGAAAAAAGCCATAGTAAGTCAGAGTAATGGATAATACATGTTTTACTCCAATATAAACTAATTAATTAAAATATTTACAAGAAATAACTTATTATAATTTTTTCCGTGTGTTTTGACCTTTTTCAACAATTTCAAAAAGTGAAGGATCACGCGTTGACTCTCATTTCTTCTTTTTAGTGAACCCAAGGCATTCTTTTATGGGGATAAATCCTTGGTTCAAGAGTCGGCGGAACGGAAAGATCTGCAATTTTGGCAATTTACTCCTTGATATCTTATTTTTTTGCGCTAAAGACAACATCTGAAAATTATCATAAACTTTTTCGAGTAAACCTTCAATCTGTTCATTGTCATCATCAATCCTTGCAAGACACTTTATTCGTCCATGCATATATAAATTTTTCTTTATAAGGAAACCGTGTACTCTCAATGTAGATAATCACAGATGCATGATTCCCAAAATAAATTATATAAATTATCCAATATATGAAGAAAGGTCCCCAAAATAATAAAAATTAGACTAAAAAGAAGTATGGTCACAAAGAAACAAAGAAGATACGGTATCTTTATCATTCGAGTCGCTAGAAGGTTCGAAACTTATATTCACTGGCATGAAAAGTTCTGAGAGATTCTCAATGCTATTTAATTTGATCAAATCAATCACTTCCTTTAATTCTAATAATTCTCTATCAGTATTATGAGACTCTAACATATTTTCTCTAATAATTCTAATAATTTTCTAATAATTCTCTAACATATTTTCTTCTATAGCAATTATGTTTATAATTTCTTCTTCGTCAATGTTCTTCATTGCTACTAGGATTTAATGTGGGCAATCCAAAAGAAAGGGGAGTATGAGATATTTTGACGTATAATTATAACAAATAATAAAAATGTAAAAAGAAGAGTAAATGTATTTTAATTTAAAAATACTTTAGAGTGTGCATAAATAATGCATATATCACCTAACTTTGTTTTTTCATTGGATTGTAAGCATTTACTGTATTATTATTTGTTTGACCAGAATCATTAGACAATCATCACATCTCCTCCTCAGCAACATTGTTATCAACCCAACCAAAAATCACACAGCAAAAATTGAAAAACACAGAGATGAATGAAAAGCAAGGGTGGAATGTATATGGCACAGTCACAACCAGTCCCAACACCCCAGAAAATCTAATGGCTGAGATTAATTCTGCAATCTCTGCATTAGAATCCAGCCGTTCAATCTCACTTCTTGAATCAAAAAACAAGAGCCCTCAAGCCCCTGTTTCAAAACCAAAGCCCCAATATAATAATAATGATGCCAAGTTAGCAGATGAAGCTATTGAGTCTTTAAATACTTCTGTTCTTGCCAAGCTTCGTTCTCAGCAGCTTTCCTCATCTCCTAAATGACTTTCTTGTTGATGGGTATTTCTTGTTTCTTCTCTTTTTATTGTATATATGTGTTTGATGTCTTCAAAGTTGCTAACTTTTCTCATGAACTGGTGAATTATAAATGTGTATGTATTGAATGAATGTTTTGATGATGTTGGATTCTAATTGTTTTAATTTTCTCGGTATGCCTAGAGTATTTTGAGCTCTTGTCAATTTGGTTTAAATTTATTGAGAGAATTTTACTGTTTTCTTTCTAAAAATTCTAAATTTCTAATGTTGCCTGCCATAAAATATGTAGTTGTTTAAGAAAAGTGTTTATGTTATGATTCTTTGTATATTGAAATAATATTATAATCTTTAGGGTATATGTGGGTATTCTTATGATCCTTGTAATTAGATGAACAAGTTGATTATGATTGCTTCTAAAGTCTGGACATTTTGTAACTTAATAATATTGTTTGGCTGCAGTGGAGAAGTATTGTATCTGATGAATGTGAGTCTACTTGATTATGTGTGAAGAATTGTAGGATGCATTTGCCTGCTTCACTCCGAGCCATGTGCAAGTATCGTCAATGGTGAGAACATTATGGTGTTATGTTGATTCAGAGAGGCATATGATTCACTGTGTCTAATTCTTTCTGGTATAAAGTGCATATGTCTAATTCATCTAATAGTGGTGAAACATGTTCAAGTCTCACCTTACTGTCCTTTTAGTAGAATTCATTTGGAAACAATCATGCATAGCCTAGTTTCTTGTTCATTTGCAAATGTTGATGGATTGAGATTAGAACATGATTGGATGATGAGGTTTTGGGGGGAATGGCTGGAGGCTTTTTTCATGAATTAGATCCTAATTATAAGGTGCTGCGAATTGCTGTCTTGTGTCAGGTCATTTTGAAAGCTTAAATGAATTAGTTTGGAAGCACAGAAGTAGGTCAGTTGAAGAGGTGGTGGGATTGCAACTCTCTGTCTTGATGATTAGACAAGATCTAAGATGGGACTATATGTCTACACCAGGAGTTTTGATTCCAGATCTAAGAAGGAACACAATCAAGATTGATGTTGAAACCTCTGTCTTTGAATCTGAAGATCAATTTGGCTTTACATGGACTAAAACGAGGTAGGCAGGTTGATTGTAGCAAGAACGGTTGAAGAACTGGTAAGTTTGGTCAAGGATTTGCTGAAGTTAAAAAGGCTGGAGTTGATTGAAGTATTGTTGAGGTGGTGCAGCTACCATTGACACTGAGTCTTGTGGTTGTCCAAGATATTCGCAGCTCCATTGTGATGGATTCTTTGTTTACTTAAAAATTATTTTGGATGCAAATTGTTGTCATCTGAGTTGAGAGATGTTTGTCTAGTGTCCGTATATTCTCGTGAACTTTCTAATTGTATGTCGTATGAGCTCAATGCTCCTGCATGCTTGTTGAATATAATGAATTTTCACCTTGCTTCTTTTTCTAATTGTATTTTAGAAATATTATGTGATTCCCCCTAAAGAACATTAATCACTTTTTTTTAATATACCGATATTTGTACCTATAACCTTTCACTTTGCTACGAAATATAAATAACAAAAAATGACAATTTTCTAAAATTATTGCCGTTTAAACTCATTATGTTTTTTTAAAATAAATTATTACTATATCATTTTTTAAGTTGTGATATTGTAGATAACTAATAACTAGATACTGTTGTGAGAGAGAGAGAGAGGATGACCTAACTAAAAATGTGCCACAATTGCAACCGGGTCGGGTAAAAATTATCCAATTAAAAGCCACAATTGAATTACTACCATTTAGAGGAGTTGCAAAAAGAGAGCAGAGAACAAAATGTGGAACTTTTCATCTTCAACCTCTTCACTTGACTACAACTTTATACCAACACTCTCATTCTTTCCCAAACTCAACCAAACCTCGTACACAAACCTAAGATTCTCCAAGCCCCCACTTATCTTATGTTGTTCAGAACTCACCACCTCAACACCATCCTTAACAGACCCCACAAACTCAGTGGCCCCACCTATTCTCAGGAGAAGAAGAAGATACAGAAAACAATACCCAGGTGAAAAACAAGGCATTACTGAAGAAATGAGATTTGTGGCTATGAAGCTTCGAGAAACTTCTAAAGTTAAACCTAGAACTAGAACTTATCCTGGTATTAGTGAACTTGATAATGATAATGATAGTGTTAGTGGGAGTGAGAGGGAGAGTGAAGA
Source organism: Oenanthe sinensis (assembly GCA_028671895.1). Lineage (NCBI taxonomy): Eukaryota > Viridiplantae > Streptophyta > Magnoliopsida > Apiales > Apiaceae > Oenanthe > Oenanthe sinensis. Next base: position 2,363,495 of record CM053803.1, on the reverse strand, counting down.
GAGTGGTGGAGAGACATGGCAGCCGAGTATGGATGGGTTTGTTAAGTATTTGGTTGATAGTAAGCTTGTTTTCGAGTTTATCGAGCGTGTTGTGGATGAATCCAGTGATGTTTCTTGTGAGTTTTTCTTATGCTATTTGCTTCTCGTTTTTATTGGTTGTTTCGGGTTTCTGGCTGTGTTCGTTTATTTCGTGTTGTGCTAGAATTTATGGGAATTTGATAAAAGTGAATGTATATGTTTAACAGATTATAATTTTGATAGGGGGATCTTAATTGAGTTGAATTGTGTTATTATCGGACTTTGATTATGTCACATTATATAGTTGGTCGTGTTAGACATGATCATCTTTGTTGAGAATGTTCTCATGTACAATTGTTTTGTTGGACACTATATTGAATATCAAGTTGGGAATAAAGAATCTGTTTGGTTAAATAGAAGTGTAACTGTGCATAATATTGATGCTTAACTTGTAAAAATTTCATCTTGGTAAAAAGAATCATCTGTGGTTTATTTTTTGATCATTTGAGACAGTCTTTATCACCTGAAATTTTGTGTTTGTGTGTCTGTTTTATTGATATCAAGTAGATGTCAAGTAGAACGTGGAGGTTGAATCTACTTTGTGGTATTCTAATTGTGCCCTAATAATCCACTTTTGTAATTTAGACTTTTAGGTCTACAGTCTACTTGATGATTCCGTCTTTAACCTTAATTACAGAGTAAACGTTATTATATATTTTTGTTCATTTTGCTGTATGATATTATTGTTTTTCAATTCTGGTTTTGACCGTTACTCGATACAGATGCCTACTTCAGAAAGACCAGACTAGAACGAACAGATGCTCTTTCAAAAGATCTAGAATGGATTAGTCAACAGGATGTTGTGATTCCTGAACCAAGCAGTCCTGGAGTTACATATGTCAAGTACCTAGAGGAACTTGCAGAGACGAGTCCCCCATTGTTTCTTTGCCATTTTTACAACATATACTTCTCACATATAGCTGGTGGTCAAGTTATAGCTAAGCAGGTTTACTCTACTTGCAATCTAGATTATTCTTTAATTTGTGATCTAATGTGTAACTTTTGGTTATGAATTAAAATAGAAATTGTTACTTATAGGTTTGTTGTTGATCTGAAATGGTTTTTTAGACCAACAATTTGGTTTTCCCATGAACTTATCTGTACTTGTATTAGCCTTCTTGGCTTCTTGCTTTATAACTTTCAAAATTTTTCATTAATTCTCGTGCTTGCATGCAAGTTGTTTACCATTTGATGTTGAAGCTCCTTTGTAAGTTATGCTAGATAGGTACGAGTATGATTAGACTGTGTCTTACCATTTGATGTTGAAGCTTCTTTGTAAGTTATGCTAGATAGGTATGAGTATGATTAGACTATTATAAAACTCACAGCCAGTCGAGCAAAGTGTCCCAACCCACACACCACTTAGATAGACAAAAGCATGGCATACACAAAAAAGTAGAAAAACATTAAATTTGAGAAACATTATATCTTGGGAGGAACAAAGGCTGGCTTAGTGAGCTGTGCTACAAGGAGACTTAACTGTGGCGGATCCAGAAAGTTTTGACCTTTGCAGAGTTGATTATAATTTATAAATAATAGAATTTCAAAACTAATATAGACGATTGCAAAAACTTTCTAGTTTTGATAGCAATTTTGCCTAGAATATGAGATATTAAACAAAGAAATTCTGTAGAACTTCAAATTTGAATGTACAGGATCAACTTTTTTCCCTTATCATTAATAGGGGTGTAGGTGCCCCACTATAGAATTCCCGGTGAGCTTCAAAAAGTGTTTCTCTCTTACAGATATCATGTGATGGGTCAATTGTAAACAACAAAGAAACTTTACAACGCCTACTTTTTAATATCATAGACAGTCTAATTGTAGATACTATATTAACTGTACCACTTAATCAATTAAATAAATCACCATTATGGTTCGTTACGACAAAATGTGGCAGTACTTTTTCATTTACATATGAATATATGATAGCATGAGCATACTCTTTAGAGATATCTGCAGCTTCATGGTTAGATTTTTTCAGGTCTCTGAAAAGTTATTAGAAGCAAAGCAGCTGGAGTTCTATAGTTGGGAGGGGGAGTCAGAAGAGCTGCTGAGAGGTGTACAGGAGAAACTCAACATGCTAGGAGAGGTTGGCCTGAGATGTTATGAATCAACTAGACTTGAATTGACATTCATGATGCTTACCTTGCACTTGTTCTGTTTGTTGCAGCACTGGACTCGAGACGAGAAGAACAAATGCTTAAGAGAAGCAACAAAGTCATTCCGTTTCTTAGGACAGATAGTTCGGCTGATCATATTATAAAATAATACCTCAGCATAGGAAAGGCCTCCTCCTTCTACAAAGGTGAGTGTTGACTACAAAAGACCTCAATAACTGTTTCTTGTTTCCTCACGTGGGGCTTTAATTATTTCTTTTCCATTTGTGTGAATTGAATGTTTTCTGCTCAGGTGAATAAAGAAGATTTGTGGTCTCTTTATTTATATTGAGTTATTCCTATTTCGCCACATAATATCTGGATTTCCAGCTCATTATGAAACTTTGGAATTTGCTTTTTATATTCAATCATTTTATGCAACTGTAGGGTTGTCGTTGTCTGTTAGTCATAGACTCTTTGTGAACTGTGCAAGGGAAATTCCTGCAATTGTGTGCAAATCATTATAACGAGAGTAAGAGAGTGAGTCACAGCACTTCAGAAAATAGCCTACTTAAGTTTCACCATAGTGCACTTGTGGGCGGACAGGCCAAAGAATTTGATATCCTACAAATAATATATATTTGAAGCAAGTTGTCTATGCTGATTCTTTCAAACAATAGCCAACACAGTCAATAGCTAGATCATTGTTATGCTGAGTCTGATGGATGTCCAATCACTGTATACTTTGTTGTCTTCTTTTATAGGATTCTCTATGTTATTTTTTACAGCTCTTTGTTATCAACAGTGTGATTAGATCATTAGAGATGGCCAAAGTGAATAATTAATATTGTTAGTCTTCCCCTTTTGACCAGGTATTAATATTCTACTCAGTACATGCTCAATCCTTTTGCATTAATGGAGGTGGAACTGAAACACTGAGCAGTCTCACTCTGGTAATTAATCCGTGCCATGTGATAATCAACTTTTTTATCAGGAGACCCTGAATGGTTTCTTAAATAGAAATTGTTGCATCCAGAAGCACATTACTCCGAGCAACCAGCATTCAATTTAAACACCTCAGTTCTCTGAATTGACTGTTGGCTTTGGAGGTAGGCAGTCAGAAAGATTAGGGTGAGTGCTCACTGATTAACTGTAATAGTAAGGTGTAGCTATGATGTACAGTGCACTATTAAATATTGACAGTCGGTTGATATCAACCTTTTGTAAGCCTTGCTTGGATAAATTGGTTACTGATATCCCCTCATTTTGACTATCATATACGAGTCACATTGAGGTTCATCTGGATGGGGCTGCCAACACAGCAGTTCAAACCTCACGATTGAGAAATTTTTCATCCAGACGTTCTAGTAGTTATATTTTTTTATCGATAAATGCTACACTGCTTTATTTTTTTATCGATAAATGCTACACTGCTTAGGAGTACACTATTTGGGTAATTTTTGCATACATTTTCTTTGTTCAGACATGCACATTAATGGAGCTGTGATTGGTATCAATTGATTGCAGTTCTGCAGACAGCAGACCACCTTTGTTGTAGTCCAGCTGGGGTATTTGGATACCACCCACCACCTTTCTAGAAACCGTGTGGAAATGGTACTCCATTTTGAAATTCTTAGAGGCAAATGAGAATTTATACTTGTTTTTTCACAATCTAGAGTCTAGACATTGCTAATCTTAACTTTAACTTTAATCAAGTAGTTATGATTTCTACTTATACACCGACCATGGAAAAAAGGAGGTTGATTTTATTCCTTTTCCTGTAATAAAGTCTTTTGGTTGGGCATCTTTAATTTTGAAATATAGGCTTACATTTATGGGTTAGAACTTCTTAAAGGTGGATCAGTGATTAAATTAAGTACTAGTCCCTACATCTGGGTCAGGCCGCAGAAAGATGCAAATGCTTTTTCGTACACCGTTTGCAAAAGATTCCCTCCATTAAATAAACAATTTTGTAATGCTTCCTTTCTAATTAAACATTATTTAAAAGTTATTAGATCGTAATCTTTTATGATAAACATTATTTGAAGGTAGTAGTACAGTATTATAATAATGAGGATAAATGAAAGAGTTAAATGAAGTGGCACACACGCAGGAGTGGTGGATATCATGTTTAGGGTACGAATATGTTGGTAACAAAACATGATTCGCACAAAACATATAAAAAAGTGGTTGGTATTAAATTAAATTAAAATAAATAAATTTGGAGCGTAGGGACCTCCGCAGTTAACTCCCCTATGGACCCAGCACCCATTGCAATTTGCAAGTCTGCTCATGTTGAGCGGATTAGATTCTTGAAAAATTAAATCATTTCTTACGAACCAACTTTTAAAAAGTCGTTTTTCAATTCATACGTTAGTAGAGGGACGCACGTATAGTTTTCAAAAACCTTTCCGAGTATGGAATCCAATAATACTATCATGGTTTAAGTTTTCCATGAAATAGTTTTTCTTATTTGGTCGGTTAGAATTTTAAAAACACAAACTTATAATTACAATTTATATTATATTAAATACATTAAATTAAAATATACCTTAAAATTATGAGCATGACATTGTTGAAAATGATTAGATATTTCGCATTGTAAAGATTTATTTAATTTTCTAACTACCTCCACTAATTGCAATTTGCAGCTTCTTTCGCTAAATTTATTTGCTAAGGTTAACTTGTATTGTTTGTATTTTGTTGAATGTCGAAACCTGGTTCTAATCTTGACTTTTGTAGGTCTATTCTTATAAAGTTAGTATGACTATATGAGAGGTTATACATGCTCTGTGTTGTATTATTGTGGCTGACGATAACAAACAGTTTTTTGCTTAAAAACAATCGTAAAAGTGTTCGATAAAATTCAAAAATTATTGTTTGAAAAAATATTTTTGGTTTAAAAGTAGCTGTTAGTCATCTCCGTCAATTGTGATCCAAAAATTCAAATTTGGATCATTAACTAATCCAAATTTTGATCCAAATATCTTACTCATTCCAACAGCGTGATCTAAATTTTGATCCAAACTACTATTTAATTATTATATTACATAAATACTATTTAAATTATTTAATCTTAAATTTAATGTTTAATCATTATCAACTATTTACATTATATTTACTAAATTAATTAAATTAAAGATAATTTTTTTTAATATACATAAATAACATTAGAATTGTAGACTTAATTAACGGCAAACACATACATTTTATTAATTAACGACAAACACATGTACCATTTTCTAGTCATTTTTTGTATCGTAATTTTTATTTTATACATTTAATGTACTTTTTATTTTATGCATTTAATGTACTTTCATTTAAATTTTAATGAAATATGTTTTTTCTTATTATTATAAATTTTATTCCAAAAATTAAATTTTATTAACTATTAGTTACATACTATTATTAATTAAATAAATAAAAATTCACAAGTTAATTTTAAATTTAGTAAACTAAAAATATACAAATAACAAAATTATTATTATTATTTTTTGACAAAACAAAATTATAAATAAATAAATGTTATTGCATGTCAATTCTATCAATCTAAATTATATTTTAAACTCCTATCACCATAATCATTTTTCTAACACTTTTTATTTTTATTTTTCTTTCAAGAAAAATGGATTTAATTCAATAATGAAAATTCATACGACATTTATAAAAATGATCGAATCGAACAAACATAAAATAGATAAAATCGTCAGAGTCTTCATGTAGAGACAATCAAGCGATATGTTGAAAATGATATATGTACATGTACTCATTTTGCCATAACATGTTTGAGCTATCGACCATAAATGTAATAAAATATGAACTTTCATCACTAAATCAGAACCAACACTCACAATAAAGGAGAGAACAAACACCCTCTCATCAAGGAGAGAAAACAAACTGAAATTTCAAATAAAAAATTTAGATCTGAAAACAAAATCACAATAAGAAAGAATCGGTTCACTTTCGAATCCAATTAGCTCAGCTTGAATCGAAGACGAAAGAAAATCCAAACATCCGATAATTTAGATCTAAAAAACAAACCAAACAAATTAAACAGGTAGAAATCCTTCCCCAAAAAAGAAGATTATTGAATTTACATTCATTAATTTTTTTCAAAATTTCCCTCCAATCTCAATTATTATTATAATTTTTATTCTATTCCATGCAACAATATTTTAATATATACTCCATTATATACCGAGAAAGTATTCCTACTATATTATTAATAATATAAGTCGGTGGGGGTTAAAATGACTTAAATGCATTGAGACTGTCATCCCTATCAGCTCACATTGTTTTTCTCTGTCATATTGCGATCCACAGCGGGAAAAACAAGGGAGAGATAGACAAGCCATATGCATCACTGATATACCTACAATATTTTTTATTTTATACACTACACGTTTATGATTAGAAAAAAGAAATCATCAATTAGCTTAAACAAAATTAAAATACTGGAGTAGTAATAAATAAATGAAAAGGATAAGAAGAGAGCCAAAAAGGTGTGAAAACATGGCGTTTTTGACGAGGAACAAAAACTCAGAGCCTTATACAAGTACAACAAAGCAACCATCATCCATATGTTCTCTAACTCGTCTACACATATATATTTGTATATTACATGTTCTTAGATTCTCTTTCGTACGACCCTTTGTTACAAAGCTACGGAGAAATTTAACAAACTAAACAATGCAAATTTTATTTCACCGTTTTTTCCCTCTCCAATCATCATGACCGAGGACTGCAACAAGGTACCTACTAGTTCTTGTTATGCTTTCTTTCTCATTTACATCATACTTATGTGATAGCTTTGTATGCAAAGGCGGAACTGTCCTGGGCTGCAGTCTCGACTGACCTTCAAAAATTAAAATTAATAATAGAGGTTTTGTTTTTCGAATTTGGTTTTCAGTTTAAAATCAAAAAAGAAGATATTTTAAAATATATAGATACATATATGTATCAAGAAAATGGTAAGGTCCATGCAGGTTTGAAGTTTTCATGTAAAGTAGTATCTTGACCAAGTCTATAGCCATATTTTTCTCAAACATATACTAGCAAAAATGACACCTAAAAATCTTCTTTTTCTTGTTACTTTTCTGTCTTTTGATGGAGAGTTCAAAATCAAATTCACAGGTTCAACACTTAATCTTTGATCTTTTATGCATGTTATAGCCACTCAAATTTGTGATTGATTTTTAATGGGATTTTTATTAATGATGTATAATAATATCTGAAATGATTGCAGGATATATTGGCTGTAAAGGCACCTAAGAAAACTCCAGTGCTTTTGAGAACCACCGTGGTACTTTTTGCGGTGTTTTGTGGATTGTATATGTTCACGATTTGTATTAAGCAAACACGATTTGCCACAGATTCGAACTTTTTTAAAATTCAATTGATTCAAGATCGGCCTTGTGACAAATCTGGATATGAGGAATCGGAACTTGCTTATTTGCATTTCCCTAAACCCCAAACGTTTAGAAGGTAAGAATGTGTAACTTTTTAGGATAATCTGTGTTACTTCATCCATTGAAATATAGATGAAAGGAGTTTGTTTGGGGTTTTGAAAGGATGGTTTTAATTTATGAATTTATAGGAAGGAATGTGCTTGCAATCCTGTACGGTTGTTTGCCATCTTGTCAATGCAGAGATCAGGGAGTGGATGGTTTGAGACATTGCTAAACAGTCACATGAACATAAGCTCTAACGGAGAAATTTTTGGGGTTAAAGATAGGAGGAGTAATGCTTCTAGAGTTGTAGAGGTTTTGGATCAAGTTTATAATCTTGATTGGTTCTCTAGTGCATCCAAGAATGAATGCTCTGCAGCTGTTGGCTTTAAGTGGATGCTTAATCAAGTGAGTATACTTTTTTTGGTTGCCCAAGTTATTTTTGTTTACATGGACGTAAGTATGTAGGTGTGTTTTAACTGTTTTTCAGTATCATACGTGCAAGAAATTCGACTAGTCTTAACGGGCTTAGGGTATACCACTATACCTCTTCTTATTTATATTTATGCAAAAGTAACAATAGAGATGGTAATCTTACATAATCTAGTTTATGGTCATAGATTTTGACACTAGGATCACAATTTCAGTTTTAAGAGCTAGTTAAAGATTTTAATGGTACAAGACTAAAAGAGATGGAAAACAATTCTGCAGATTAACTTTTCCTATACCAAATGTGAATCTCTAGCTTGGTCTCCTAGCAGGCCTGTCATATATCAAGTGGTAGCTTGTCACTGCATCATTAGTATAACTAGAAACAGAAATCAAACTTTGATCGACAAAGAAAGTGTATGCAGCATCAGATTGGATTATAAGGAGAATTATTGCCAGTCAAAACATGAAATGAACAATCAGAAGTATACAATATATTATATATATTCAGCCTATCTAAAGATTACCATTATTGTTTGACCAGCATAACCTTTAGAACAAAATTTGGGATGCTTTCATATACACAAGCAAGCAATACACTGCAAATGCTGAGTGTATATTTAGCTTTGTAGTTTCTGTCTAGCGTCTAAAATTCCCAAACAATTTGCAGGGAGCATTGGCAAATCATAAGGAGGTTGTAGAGTACTTCAACAGAAGAGGTGTTTCTGCAATATTTCTCTTCCGGAGGAATTTACTTCGCAGAATGATATCCATGCATGCAAATGCATATGACAAAAGTGTCAAGTTATTAAATGGAACTCACAAGTCTCACGTACATTCACCAAAAGAGGTCTTCTCTCCTCTCTATCCCAGTACTCTTGTTCTACTCATCTCATGTTCTCCTAGTAATTCAAGACACAATTTCTCAATAATTTGGTTATTTGCAGGCTCAAATATTGGCACAGTATAAACCTAAGATTAACACAACAGATCTTGTAGACAGTCTAAGTCAAGTAGAAGGGACAGCTAGACACGCTTTAGAAATGTTCAAGAGTACCAGGCATATAGTTTTATATTACGAAGATATTGTCAGCAACCACACTGTAAGTACACCAACACGAATTCATTCTTCTCCACAAACTATTGACTTGCGCTAAAAATCTCTTGTACGTGCAGAAACTTGTTGATGTTCAAGAGTTTCTAAGGGTGCCATATAGAGACCTTACAAGTCGTCAGGTTAAGATACACAGTGGCCCCTTATCGCAATATATTGATAACTGGGAAGATGTTCAGAATAAACTCAAAGGGACATCTTTTGAGAGCTATCTTAAAGAAGACTATAAACTGTAGTCTCGGGATGTAAATAACTCGCCTCACAGGATAAATTTCGATTGGAAGGACATCAGCAAGGATAAAGAATACTAATAACAGGGATATGTAGCTGGAGCTGAAGTATGCCACTTCTGGAATTTCAATCGAAATTCAATCAAAAATCGAAAGGAAGCTTACACTTTTTGAATTTCCATCGGAATTCAATCACACTTATTATTTTTTTGGTAATGCAATAGCCATTCATGTAAAATGCTCCACGCGGTTTAAAATTTTACATTGTCATTATTAAGTAGTAACCAGTCTATCCTGGTGTTCTGCGAGGAAAAGGAAAACATCAAACACCGAACCCAGTTAACATATAGACATGAAAGATCTTTGCGAAGAAATGACGGGGAAAGTACCCCGAATAGATTGTGCATTTATTATGTACTCGAGTATATAATTAATTCATATAGATTTTTTCTTCTTTTTAAAGTATTTGTTTTCAGTTTGTCAAAGTTAATATTTGAGTATTGATTTATAATACTTAAAAGTGAAAGCTTATTTTACAGGCAGGCTCGACTCTCTTTTACCCAAAAATAATCTGTTTTTACACTTCAAATTCAATCAAGAATCTAAAGGAAGCTTTTTTACAGATTATTTTACAGGCAGGCTCGACTCTCTTTCACCCAAAAATTCTAATTTTTATTGATCGATTTCGGGGAGTTTAGTCTTTTGGTTGATAATAAATTTTCATAATTCCATCTAATTATTCTTTTCTAAAATTTTTCTCTCGTTTAATAAATACTCAGTATAACTGTTCAATGATATTAATTTTCATAACTGTTCAATGATATTAATTCATAAATACTCAGATATATAGAAGACAGTAAGACACCTCTGTTCGGACATCTTGAAGTTACACATATATTGCTGACCGCAAGGTCAAAGGATATGATTTTCAGAATCACGACTCGATAGGCAACTCAATAAACTAAAATGAATAACACATTACACGTTAATTTAAACTACTAACCACGTAAATAATGTTCCCGTTTTGGATCGTTTGGTTAAACTTATTTTCTAGAAATAATACTTGTTTGATATATTTCCAACCCACCGAATCAAATTAACCAAACTCCCAAATGACCATTTGGGGCCAAGTCGAAATGAGATTTTGGGTGACACTTATCATTCGGATGTTACTAAAGTAAGTTATGGGGTGGCAGCATTCATGGTGTTTACTAAACTTTACGCCGTCTAAAATCATTGCTCTATTTTAAAATAATTTTATATTCATATTTCATCTTTTTCGTTTCAAATCATTGTTTAATTTCCAATCATTAACTCTAAAGATTACTTTATCTTTTTTTAACTACTTTAAACTTTATTTATTTGTACAATTATCAATCATATATAACAATAAAATTATACTTATTTTAAATATATTTACTTTTAATAATAATTTCATAAATATACTTTTAATTATTTAGTAAAAAATCCTTATATTTTAGTTAATATTTTAAAATTATAAAATACAAATTTTAATAAATTTATATTAATTGTATTAATAAAAATTATGAAAATTTACTTTTAATTATTTAGTTGAAATTCATAATAATTATATTAATATGATCTAGTATCAAGAATTCATGTGTATATATAATAAATTACTAGTGTGTAAAATTTGTATGTATTAAATGTAAGTTTCTAGATGGTGTTTTGGTGAAAAAGTTTAATTTTACATATAGAGTGCATCTTCATATATAGAGTTATACAATACTTTAATTTATATATAAAAATAAAGTTATCTATGATTGAAGGTTGATTACTTCATTTTTAAACTTAAAAACGAAGTAATATAAAATTTAGAGTAGTTATTGGAGATGTACTTATACTGTAAAAGTAGTTAACCTAGTAACCGAACAACTTAATCATCCTATATTTGGTAGCTTTGTTAACTGCCACTTCACTTGAGTCATCATGTCTCTTCAAATGGCAGAAATTGTTTCCAAGTACAACTCTGTACAAGGCAAGTCAATCTGTCTACACTCCCCATCCTATTCAGATATAAAGATAGATACTAGCCCGCGCCTGTTATCTATCTGATTCTTTACAATTTTTTTTAGATGATCAACTCAATTTTTTATTTTTTAAATTTTTTTAAAATTGTAAATTTTTATATTATAAAATTTACTTTCATCGAATACTTTTCTCCGCCTTTTCAAATCTATCAATCAAATATCAATTGATCCCATTATTTTATTCACTTTTCCTTCTCTTTTATCCACTTTTCCTTTTTTTTCATACTACTTTATACAATTTTCTTAATTTACGTGTTCAACTCAAATATAAACAAATGAGAGTATTATTGTACATATGTGGTGTGCAAATGTCAGGATATAACAAAAAAAATTAATGAATTTTCTTTCCAACTTTTTAATAATTTTTTTAAATTAATAATTTAACATGATATGACAACTCGTTCTCACTGTCCACAATTTATAAACCCCGCTTAACAGTAAATACATGATTTTTATAATAAAAAGTGTACATACATACTAGTAAAAGAAATTATTTGCTACAGCTCTATGCCTAAATAGAAAAGAAAAAAAGATTATGCCAATCCAACGGCCAGTATTAATTAACATGAATCCAACGGCCGTAAACACATATACATGAGAAGGGCTTCCCATAAACACCATGATCATCCATCCTCTCACATAGATCTTTTATAACTAGTTTGAGCACAAAAGAATACAGTAGTTAAGAAGAGATTAATTAATTATTACTCTATTATTAATAAGGTTAAATATTAGCATAATAGTAGTACTGAAGATGCAAAATGATAAACAAGAGGCGGTGGCGCGAGCACAGCGGCAATGGTAATGCAGCATCATATGATTCATTACCCACATCATTATTTGGCATATCAACAAGCTCAGGTGGTGCTGCCTACTAGTCGTCAGTGACAACCGTACCATCTGGGTCGGTGACCTTCATAATTGGATGGATGAGGATTACCTCCGTAACTGCTTTGCTTCCACCGTTGAGGTATGATTATATGTACTGTATATTTTTGTTGTTGTTGGTTCTTACAATTAAAATGTTTGTGATTTTTATTAATTTGTTTGGTATGTTGTTTGTGTCTTTGTGATATTGACAATGTGTCTACAAGTTCGGTGACATCTGTGTGCGTGCGTGTGTCAATATATTAAATTCACTCAAATATTCATTTCCTTTAAATTCGTAACATTATTTTAAAACTAAACCCTAAAAGATCAATTTGTCTCATTTATTGTCCTCTACGCTAATAACCACAATAACCATAGCATGAAGTTTTGCATGAGTCATCCTTTTTTTTTTTTTTTTGAAATCATCAATCTGATGATGTGTTATTGCTACAATGTACCAAATGTAAGCCTTCACATAAATTTGTTTCTTTAGATGAAAGTTGGATCTTTGTTTAACCATAATGATTGATGAAAGCTTAAGCAAGTGAATGAGTTGAACATAAGGTGTCACTTTGATGCAACATTTTTCATCTTATTTATTCAGTTTGATTTATTTGTCATATTCTCTTAAATCATTTTTCACTCATTTAATTAAGTTCTATATTATCAAAGACATTACACTTTTAAAACAAACTTAAGTTAACGGCTTAGTGGTTAGCCTTCCCCTTTTCAACCTTACTAAGTTGTTATCAAAAGACACCTTAGTTATCATTTAAGTTGTTCTTAGTTCATGTTTCTCAACGAAGCATAAGAGAGACCAAGTAATTACATATTCATCTTCTTTAATCCTTTGTTAAAACATACTTATTCCTTCATTACTTTTTAAAATCAATATATATAAATAACAAAATAATACATGTTCATCTAATTAAAGCCCGCAAAAGTAATTTCTTATTATATATCCAGCAACTTCTAAATTTATTGGTTCAGAGAATAAATTAATTGCACAAGTTTGATTTTTAAAAAGATTCAAGTTTTTGAGATATAATGTTATTTTGCCTTTTTAGAGTAGAATTGGATTAGGAGGATGTCAATACTAAACTTTTGAGTAATGTTGTGGTTATGTCTTTGATATTTCATAAATATGACTTAAACATAAGTTCTTTGACATATATTGTGGTCCCTGTGGAGGTTGCCTCCATTAAGGTTATTCGCAATAAGCAAACCGACTTTTCAGTGGGTTATGTGGAGTTTCTTACTCGTGGTTCAGCAGAAAAGGTTTTGCAAAGTTATACTAGCATAGTATAACTTAAGATAAACAACATACTAAAATATTTAAGCAACATAGTGCAAAGAAAATATAATATTGATTTGTACATGACACAATAGTACAGAACATAGTAGCACAAAACATAATGGTATACTATATAACATATAGGTACAGAACATAATATAGACTCATACCAGCTGCATTGAATTTAGCAAGTTGATTAGGCGAAAAAATTTGTATAGAACGAAATACTATAGAGCAAAGTTTGTACAAACGGATTACTATAGAGTACAATGGTACATAACACACTATATATCTATATTAACAAATAGTTATAGTTGAAGATAATAATTATAACAAAATTCAAAATATATAGACACTAACAAAACTTCATATTATAATAATATCATTTTCATGAAAAAAATACATCCAATATACTATTAGATTGCTATTACAAACAAACACATTACAAAAGATGAAATGCATTAAATTAAAAAGACAAGCAAAAAACTACTAATATATCACATACCGATTGAAACATGATCAACACCATTAAAAAGAAATTTAAGAATACCTTCATATTATAATAATATCATTTTCATGAAAAAATAGCTTCAATAAACTATCAAATTTCTCTTAAAAATAAAAATATTACAAAAAATGAAATGTGCTAAATTTAAAACACAAGCAAAAAACTACCAATATATCACATATCAATTGAAATATGAACACCATTAAAAAGAAATTTAAGAATACATTTATCAGTATGCATGATCTGATTTGGGAGGAAGAGAATACAACAACGTATTGAAATTTATGTATGTAAATATCAAACACACTCATTAAAATGCTTCATTTGATGTTATAGGTACATAATTAAGAATAGCCATGAATATAGGTATTCAATTTTCCCCCGTACGTGAGTTCACTAGCAACGTTTTCATATTCAACCGTGTATCTAATGATATTTTATAGATTAAAAGACATATTTACCCTTTTTAATGTGTTAAAACTGAATTGAAACATTAAGTTACAACCATAGGATCACATACAATCCAAGGTTGACAATGAGTTACTTGGTTACCTGATAATATTTATTGACAATGAAGATGATATTATTTTCTTTACTGATAAGCCATCATCCCCGAGTTTACCGATACAGAGCAATCCATCACGGGCTTCCTCCCCTGTCGAAGAGCAGTTTGTCAACAACAAGTTCCCAGGTCCAAAGACTCAGGAATGCCGATCTGCTTGAGTGTTGCATTGCTTCTACTTTCATACGTATGTGTGGATTGCTGATCACACTAACAATCATCCCAATAGTCATATTATTATGTTTTTCATTTCGTCTAATTTTGTACTCCTGCTTATGTCCCAAGTTCATTTGTATCGCATTTTCATGTCATATTATATAACAGTACTTGTTATGCAAGCCGTGTAAATTCACATCCATTATGTTGTGCTTGGTCCGGTGAATGGAATGAAATACAATTCCTTTCATTACTAGCACAAATGGGACGAAATTATCTCTTTAATTTCAAGGTTAGGGAAACAATATTGGACCACGTAAATTAACCTGATTGGTCTACTGGACCACCGACTTGATTAGTACAGTACATATTACGTATTAACCTAGTGGGCAGGTCGGACTTTAATAGCATGTTTGAGAAGATGAATTTTATTTAAAATTTTAAATTTGTTTAAATGACAGAATTTGAATTTGAATTCGGATTTTATTTGGAATTCAAGACGTTCAAATGTTAGTAAAATATGAGAATTTGAAATAATAACTCAAATCCTATGATTTAAAATTCATCGTTTAAAATGAAATTCAACTTCTCAAACACAATCTAATTTTTTTAAAATAATTAAGCTTATAGCTTACAATGTGAGTATCTGTTCTAATAAATTCTCGGGTTTCTCGGGTTGAGCCAGACTCGAACTAGACGATAGAGGATAAACCCTTTAACACTTGGGCTATCCAGTCTAATTTTAATAAATCGAATAATTTGGTATAGGTGTAAAATTTAGAATTTGACAAAATTAAATAAAATTAGGTGAAACAATTAGGATTCGTTCAATTTAGATGTAAAATCTGAAATTATGTGAATTAAGATTGAAATTATATTAATAATATAAAAAATATTAAAATGTATCTAATTAATGTTTTAATAAAATTTTGCCTAATAAATTAATCATCCGAAAATATGGTATATGTGTTTACAAGCTTCTTACATTGTGTTTTGAAGATTCTTTTTTAAAAAAGGAAAACAAAAAGAGAAAAATTAACGAACTGAAAAAAAATAATTTTCTTTAACTTGTTTTTTAATAATTTTTTAGAAGGAAAGAGAAACAAAATTACAGAAGTAAGAATTTTTTTTAGAATAACTTGTTCAAAAAATAACGAACTGATCATAGATCAACTTGAAAACATGTATAAAATTTTCAGTCGATAATTAGATATGTTTTACAATATTATTTTCAAAAATAATTGATACTTAAATTTTTGAAATATATTTTTGAAAAAAATAATTATATAGTTAAAATTATTATTTTTAAATTTTATAAATAAAAATATTAAATTAAGTTTTAAAAAATAATAATTTTAATTATATGATTAAAACTCGTATTAAGAAGTCAAACGTTAACTATTTTTAAATAAAGTGAGTGTTATTTAATAATCAAAATACTTTTGAATATTATTAAAATGAATTGTGTATCGATATTAATGAAATTTAAGGATCGGTAAGGGTTTATACTTTATAGTTGGGTAGTGAAAGGCGCAGACGCTATTAAAATACTGCAACAATAGTATAGTAGTGCGAATAAATAAATAAATTAATAATAAAGTATAGAATAAAATAAAAATAACAAAAATTGGTAACAGATGTCTAAATAAATTATACTCGTGCAGCCAAAATGAAATTATCTCCACCACTTTCTCTCTCTACATCATCATCATCATCATCTCCTCGTGTTATTCTTCCACCTCTGCAACTTCACCGGCACCGGAACTTTCTCTCTCTAAACTTCCGATCACCGGTTACTAGTTGTATAGTATCATGTTCCACGCCTGATGTTGTTACACGAGAGCGTGGCAAGAACGCCAAGCTCATAAATGCTCTGGTAATTTCATTTCACGACTCTGCTTTTTTATTTTTTATTTATGTATTCAATGTATCTTGTTTAATATGCTTAGTATTGTCATTTATTGAATTATTATTATTAATATGATGTTTTTTTAAAAAAAAATTGTATGATGTTTTTAGCTGACGATATTTGCATATTGAATGAGTGTTTATGTAATCTGTTTGATTATTATCAATGTTAAAATACGACGAATCTCTTATGTAATGTAAAGATATGATATGAATTAATTAAGCACTCGTAGTCTCGTACTAACACCTTGATGTTTTACGAGAGGTGATAACTTGATGCAACCGACAATTAATAATTTAAGATCATCAATTGCCTAAAATAGGTGTAATGGTGCTGAATTATAGCCTAAATTTATAATCCAAGGGAACAGTAACTCATTGTTTCGTTTCGAGGGCATCTGTTATGGTTTATCTAAGTTCCATCATTCAATCCAAATTTTAGCTTTGCATACAGTGCAATTACGATATATAGTCCCTTCTAATTGTAATTTTGTTTAGTGAGAACCTCACTTGCAAGGGGAGTTCCTGGACGATAAGAGTATCTTTGAAAAAATGGATGTTTGATATCAATTGTGGATCCAGCAGAATAGGAGATTAGGTTGTAGTAGCTTGCTTAATGTATCACTAGCTTCAATATGATATATATAGCAGTTGGCAGGCAGCTTCCCGTAGGTTGGCTAATAATTTATTTTCCTCAGTATTGAACCAATGAGCGACTCTGCAGTAAGTTTTGGTATAACATTAGAATCGTATAATAGTTTTTCTTTCCATACTTGTTGCTATAGATGATTAGACGTAGAATTCACAGCTGCAAATTGATTACAGCAACAGGGAACTATTACTAACAAGATTTATCAATTTCAAACCTAGTAAAGATGGTTTATGTTTTAAACACAGGCAAAACATGGCGTCAACTGTCTAGAGCTTCCCTTCATCCAACACAAGCACTTACCTGATTTGGAAAGGCTCTCTTCTGTATTGAGAGGTATGTTTTCAGGGTTGTGTGGTTTCACTTCTGTGTGGCACTTGATATTAAGAATTACGTGGGGACATGTTATTCTAAATACAAGGAAAAGGATACATTCTGGGGCTTTCAGTTATCTTGCCCTTCTTAGTTGCCATATCTGCCTTCATAATAGTGAACATCTTCTATTTATTTATATCTTATACAAGTTTCACTACTTGATTTCAGTTAATAAGACAGCTCAAGTAGTTTTTTATTTCAGAATTTTTAACTTCTTTTATTTCAGTTAATAAGACAGTTTTAAGTGTACTTTGGAAGTAGTAGACAAGTACTTAATAAAATGCATAAGATTGTGTTTGGGAACTTTGATTTCATTTCAAATGATGGATTTCAAATGACATGATTTGAGTTGTCATTTCAAATTCTCATATACTAATATTTGAATGCCTTGGAATTCAAATGAAATCCAAATTCAAATTCTTGTGATTACCCAAACATGTCATTTGATCAAATCCAGAATTTCAAATGAAATCCATGTTCCCAAACAGGACATAATGGAATTTGTGTTTTGCATGTCTTGAGGCAACAGATTCGACTTTTGACTGGATTGTTATAACTTATCCTGAAGCCGGGATAGTCTTCCTTGAAGCTTGGAAGTAAGATTTTTATAAACACTCTTAAAATTTGTAGTAAATATTTCGTCATTGTAGGTTTATGCTCGGACTTGTAACTGAGTTGTATTATAAAAATGCATGTACTCATCATAATTCTGCTTATTACTGTCTTAACCGTTAAGTTTGATATCAGTTGAATGCTTCTTTTATCTTATGATGTGTATTGTAAGTAAATATTAAATGTATATGCATCATTTCACTTATAATTGGTGAAAAAAATACTTTATATATGCAGAATTGCACATTATAGTGATTACTTAGTATTCCTTAGTATGTATAGAAGGGAAATGAAATATCTTAGAAGTAGATGTTAGAAAGTGGCTATATTTTAATACTTGAACGAGATGTGTTGTTACTATATTGTTATAAATTATTTATTTTTGTTTTTCTGTACTTGCTGAAAAACCACCTAACGAATGCTAGAAAGTTGAAATCATTCAGCTGTAAAAGCTGAACCTTTTTGGTCCATAACTCCATATAATTGGGTACATACTAATTAAACACCAGCATATCAAGGATTTTCTATATTTGACATATTTTGGTTGTTGATCCGTAGTGCCGCTGGTACCCCGAATGTGAAGATATGTGTTGTTGGAACTGGTACGGCAAACATATTTGATAGTGTGACACGTTCATCAAAGCAGATACTTGACATAGCATTTGCTCCTTCAAAAGGTATTTTCTTAGGTCAAACCATACATTTCTAGGAATCTGATAGCTTCTAGAAGCTGGAAGGTAATTTATTTTCCTTGTACTATTCTTTTTAGCAACTGGTAAGGTTTTAGCTTCCGAGCTCCCGCATACTGGGAACAAAAAGTGCACCGTCTTGTATCCCGCATCTGCAAAAGCTAGCAGTGAGATTGGTATGTGCTTTTACTATCTAGTTTGTTGCTTTGCTTGGATAAAACTGTTGTAAAAGCACTAGAACTTGTGTTCACATTAGTTAATTCATCTGTTTCTTGTAAACTTGTTTCTTGAAGTTTACATGGCTATACTGCTGGGTTATGATGTGAAAGATCCCAATAGATGCAAGTTCTTTCTCTACTGATACTTTTTCATTATTTAAAAAGATACAGAGGGTTTCAATTTTGAAAAATCACATACTCTGATGCGTTAGCTTGGAAAATATTCTTATGGCTTGAAAATGATAATAATATGTGTCTTTTGAAGCACTGTATGAATCAAGTGTCCAAACTATGTAGAATTATGAAGTGCACGTTGCTGTCATTTTTATTTTGGGAACGTGGAGGATGTCAGTTTCACAGGTCAAACAAGATTTCAATAGACATATACGAAAGTACTTGATAAGAGACATCCTTATGACAAGTGCAACAAATTTTATACCAAGGCCCTAGTCAAGTGTATGGGTTACCTTTGGCGTTTCTATAAATTGAATATGGCAGTGTTCTAAGTGTATTGGCTAATATATAAAGCCTACAAGAAGGAAAAAATTGTATTGATCTTGGAATTGAAGGAAGAAATCCTGCTAGATATTCATGCATTTCTTTTAAATGCAGCAGGAATGAATGGAAGAACAATATCACCTACATCGATTATTGAAGTGCTTAGAGCATCTCCAATGGGACACTAAGACACTAAAATAATGTCACTTTGACACTATTTTAGTGTAAAACCAACTCCAATGGGACACTAAAATAGTGTCAAGATGACACTAAATAATTGGAGTGACACCAAATTTGGTGTCATCTTGACACCAAATTTAGTGTCTTTCAAAATTCCAACTATACCCTCATATTTGTTAACAAAAAACAAATTTATTCCTTTTAAGTCCTAAAACTCAATTCTTTTTTATTTTAACTTTCATTAAATTACAATTTCTTTTATATTTTTTAAGTCTAAATTTTTATCGACTTCATAATTCTTTTTTTTAATCCAAAATTTATAATTTTTAGCTTTAATTATTTTTGATAAATCATAATTATAGAATCATATGTTTAGGAAATAATTTATTAAAAATAGTTGTGTATGTAAGAAGAAGAATATTCTATTTCATAAATAAAAGATTCTTTATAGTGTAGAATATAGTGTAACTCCCATTGGAGTTGATTTTGTAAATAGTGTCAAAGTGACACTAAAATAGTGTCAAAGTGACACTATTTTAGTGTATTCCATTGGAGATGGTTTGTTTACATTACATCAATATTCAGCCATAGCATTACCTGTATAATATGTAATAAGTGTAGT
Source organism: Oenanthe sinensis (assembly GCA_028671895.1). Taxonomy (NCBI): domain Eukaryota; kingdom Viridiplantae; phylum Streptophyta; class Magnoliopsida; order Apiales; family Apiaceae; genus Oenanthe; species Oenanthe sinensis. The sequence continues at coordinate 2,342,906 of CM053803.1, read as the reverse complement.
AGTAGAGGATCCTAAAGGGTTTTTATATCCATATAAACCTTGCCTCTCTGTCAATAACTGATGATACTCTACAATATAAAACAAAACCCTATTTGAAGGGAGAGCTGCCTGTTATCTTGCATTTGTGTGTGCAATACATCAGTCCATGTCTCTATGTTGCTAATGCAGCATGATATATTTCGATATTGATATGACATATAGCATCTTCATTTCAGAGGAAGGCCTTTCTAGCCGTGGATTTGAGGTCACGAGGCTAAATACATACACAACAGTAAGTATTTCAGGTGCTCATAAAAAGGGGCATAAAATGTCTATCTTTTTTTCACTTTTGATGACCTTTTCATGCTAGACTTGCAGGCTTTTCATGTAAGAAGTATCTGCAAGGGTCATTCTTTGAATATGTTTTATGAATTTCATGTTGTGATGCCGCTCACTGACATCTATACATTGGCCAAGAGCTTTAATCGTTTTTCAAATTTGATTGAAATATTGTAGAATATCTTCTTTGAGTTATCTAAAATTCTAATTACTAATTGCAATAAATATCTTTCTTTACGCATATGAGGTAAATGAGTTCTTTGCTTATAAATATTGCTCAGGATTCTGTTATCAAACTTAATGCACATCCTGTCAGTTGAGTTAAGACGAGTCCCCATTCAATAAAAAATTACAATTTCCTGCCATATATAATACTAGTCTTTGACTTAACCCCCGTATGACAACTATTTACAAAAATATATGGAAAAACTTATTTGATTAGTTCTAAAAGCAAGCAAAAAAGGCAATTCTGGGAACTACCTGTAATTGACTGACGGAAGTTTTGTTTGGTGTTGGATGGTACTATATTTATTCTAGAATCTCTATAACCTAAAATTGATTGCACATATTTCTCAGATTCAACTATATATTATGAAACTATGTGGTGTTCTCCTGTTAAGATTGATCTGGCATCTCCTGATTACTTTCAGTTTTCCAGGTACCCGTCCATCATGTTGATCCATCTACTTTTCAGCAGGCACTTTCTTCTCCTGTTATTGCTGTGGCGTCACCTTCTTCAATTCGGTACGCTGTTAGCCCTTTCTGAAATCTTAAATTCAATTATTCTTATAAATTATATCTTTCCGTGTACAACTTTCTTGCCTTAATAAATTGTTAGGACCATGCTAAGCCTATGCGCAGTGGTTGTTTAGGATTGTTTTCCTTGACACTCATGCATCTGATGTGTTTTTTGTTCGGATCATTATCTTTTATCCTTTCTTATCTACCTGGATTTACATATGGTGTATGAAAATGGTACTATAATACCTGCTGCCCGCGGAAATCACCAAATGCAAGTTTCATTTTTGAATAAACATTATAATCTGATTTCTTTAGTTCAAGAAAAGACGGTTGTAGGAGGCTGGAGGCACCTGCAAATCATTAATTTGAAACTCTTGTAATGTTTAGACATATATCATGGTTTTTCCTTAAAATATTTGCTTATATTTTTTATTTTCATCATTCCTCCTGTTCTCTGAGTTCAGTCTGTTACTACAGTGCCTGGGTCAATCTTATTCCAGATCTAGAAGGGTGGGATTATTCTGTTGCTTGCATTGGTGAGACGACTGCTATGGCTGCGAAAAGACTGGGTCTGAAAAATGTCTACCATCCGACTAATCCTGGTCTTGAGGGGTAACTTACATTTTCGTATTTTAGTGAATTTCACTTCATCTTGAACTAGGTTCTTCCGATTCAAATTTTCCATGCTTTGCGTGGTAGCCCTGAGCTGTCATGCATCCTAAATATATAGTATGATTACTATGATATGAATGATCATGTTTATTGGTGGTGTTTTACCTGTTGCTGTTTACTTGTAGATTGACTTTCAAATATATGTGCTTTTCGTAGAAATTCTTTTTTGATGTCTTGAACATGAAGATATTAGATACACAAAAACTTTTGTGTCCAAGCGTTAGTATACCCCAACTTAACAAAACGATTCTTTACCCAGTGGATCATATAAATGTTTAGTGTGATGCAGAAGGTATGATAAATATAACTAATTAATAATGGCTTCATGAGAAAATGATGAATGAAGTTCAATTAATCTAGAAGTATTGAAGATAGACGTTTTAAATTGAATAATAAATAAATCATGATTATTAAATGATAATGATTTGTTTGTAAGATTACAAATTAAAACAGGATCACTGAAAATAATTTAACATCTAATGCCTGACATGCATCTTAGAGCATGTCCAATGGTTGTGCTAAAATAGATGGAGCTATTGCTATAATGCTATAACGCTATTTCAGTGTCCCTTATCTCTCTATTTGTGCATGTACTATGTGTGTGTGTATATCCTTACTTTACAGCATACTGAGTGACACCGTCAAAGGTAACTAATGTTTTAGCTGTTCAGTTTATAAGAAAACAAATAAAGAATCATCTGCAAAGCCACTGATACTTTCATTTGGCATCCATTTAAGAATTGCGAGCATTGGGGTGGCATTTATGCATTGTGTTGGGCATCTAATAAACACCAAACTAGTAATATTTGTCTGTCTTTATTATGTCTTAAAGCTCCTGTCTATTATGGCCTTGTGGGTATACTCATTTTAAGTTTATGTAAATAATTATGGAGCTTATAATTCAAAAAGTATTTTGTACGTTTATTGGTTAACATTAGTACGAAGTACCCCTTGTTTATATATGGTGTGATGACCGACTTTCTGCATCTCCACCTTGCAGATGGGTCGATAGCATTCTTGAAGCTTTAAGAGTCCATGATAGGTTCCAAAAGGTTAAAGATTTTGCATATCGGCATCATTTTAGTTTTTACTAGGTAGCATACTCTTGCCTTTTTCTTTTGATATACACTTATTGTCATTTTAAAACTTGAAAGCTGGACAAAGAACTGATATGTGCAGGATTGATTATACAGGTAGCTGTGTAAATTCGTAGAGACAAGTAACAAGTTAAAACAGAAAAGATGATTTGTGGACCTATTTGTTGTAATGAAGAGAGCATGCCATGTACACGGCAGAGCTCTGAAGGAGGTCAGTCAATGTCTTGGAAAACTGATCTTACAGGTTGTATATAAGATTTGCAGTTTTGCAGCATTGTAGACTTCACATAATTAGTGAATCTACCATTTCTGTTCCTACCCATAATAAAGCACTGACTTTAGCACAAGTTGCGCTTAATTGAGAAAATGCATTTTCTATTTTATACAAAGTTGACCAGTGCATGATTAGTATCACCCCTTTGTATCTACACTGTATGTAAAATTGTGAATCACAAAGTAATTAATTCTGCCTGGCTGCGGGTAAAATGCGGAGCAACGTCTTTACCTGCATTCTTCATATAATAAAATTGTCACAAAGTAATTAATTCTACCTGGCTGAGGGTAAATAAATAGCAGTTTTTTACTCGCGGGTAGAGCAAACCATGGTTGCCCTAGACACTAACGGGATGCTTTATAACTTTTAACTTTATAATTATTTCTGGTGGAGACAAGAGGGGATGGAGGATGGGTTGACACACACTCACCCACACCATCGCTACCACCACCTCTCTTGGGGGGTCCTAATCAAGTTGGAATAATGCTAAACTGTTTTTACTTGTTACATACATAGAAAACATTTACATACTGTATAAGTTTTCTACTTGTATGATAAGAAGATTTTGCCAAGAATATGCTGCAGCATATGTAAAGTGAAACCCAATTGGGGTGTAATGCTTGCTGCCATAAATTTATAACTGAGGTCTCACAAAAATTTAAGTTATCTTTACCAATACCAACTAACCCTAACCCAGTATGGAATGGATATATGCAATTGTAGAAATAAAATTCAGATAATTGTATCTAAATGCTTGTAGTAAATATATAGATGAAACCTCAAGTAGGAAGTAGTAAATTGTTGGAAGTGTTAAGAAATGAAGAAACGGGGGGCATATTATGATAGCTGGCAATGCTAAAAATCTGGTATACAGGAAATTGACTAATTTGTACGTTATTGTTTTTTTCTGTTTCTTGTCTCATTGCTGGCTTAGTTGCTTGTATTGTATCCCTTTCCCTTTCCATCCGGATCCTCTCTAGCTACTCTCCTTTGACATTATATACAGTTATACATACAATACCCAAATCATTAATAGATATCTTATTTTCCTTAAGTGGTGAATTAATTAACGTTATGGACTACATGCCAAGATTCTGGATGATAAAGGATATGCCCTTGCGGCCTTACCACTAGACTATCACATACAAAATATGCAATTTTATTTTCTTTTATTGGGGTAAAGATCAATTTCGTTAATAATTAAAGAGAAATCCATGAAAACCGTAATAGTATATGTTAAGTAGTTTAGAAAGCTGCTCATGTTAATAAAGATACAAACAGTAATGCTACTTCTTACTCGAGTTAACCACACATTTTTTATTTAATTGCTTTTCATAATTTTCTTGAGCTTCTTGTCGGCAGTAAAGATGGTAAGGTACAATGTCATTTTATTTGAAAAAGAATCGTAGTTTTTTAAGAAAAGCAAATGGTGTTGAAGAGACCACTACGGCACTACCCTGTATATCTTATTAAGAAAAATAAAGGCATGAAATGTGCTTACCTGCAATTGTATATAGATTGGACTGGGAAAATGTAAAAACTGAAAAGTGAAGATTTGCATCATGTGGTGCTTTTGATCTTTCTTTCTTTCTTTCTTTTGTTTATCACGAAGGCAACATGAGATGTGATGAAAACAAGAGAGAGGCCTACCATTGGAATTTCTTTCGAGAAACTCTATGGAGCCCTATACGTTTGCTAGATAAAAACAAGGACCACTACTCATTAAGGCCCGTGCTACTTTTCTTCTTCTTGCAACATTTCTTGTTACTTGCCGATTGCTTCATACTTACATATTGGTTAATGTTGGATTTTCTTAACCATGGTTCTTACTTTTTTGGATGATCCTCGATACAAATATAAGAAGAATATTAAGGCAATGTAAGTCCATTCGACCTGATCTCGTAAACTTGAATTCTAATAAAATGTTGATTGGTAAGTGATGGATGGGTTCTTTCGAGAACATAATACTCGTAATATGTTTGGAGGGTTTTAAGTAGATTATATATATATTAGGGTTGTGGTTTAGTTAACTTGATCATTAAGGTTTGATTAATTGAGAAAAATTATGGACTTCTGAGCTAGAGAGTTGTTGGAAGACATAATTCATAATGATAACCGGAAGGAATAAGAAGTAGAAGATTGCACTTAAGCAGCTTTATCAAGTTTATAGACGACAGCACAATGATATGAGTGGCATGACGATGTGTCCCACTTGATCATTAACTGGTCCTAACCAGTACTGATATGCCATAATTCAACTTAAGCACTGTAGTCACGTCTTTAAATAAAGAAAAGTTACAAGACATAAGTTTATTCAGACTGGCCCAGGAAAACTTGCGAAAATGACTGCTACATTGTAGTATAACAGTATTAAAATGATTCCGCATACACCATACTTCTCTGCAAGTAAATAATTTCGTTAAGCGAAATAAGATGAAATTGAACAAGTCGGCAGCAAAGTACGTACAGCGTCGTTTTTATAATCAAAACTAATTTATCTAAAGAGTCCCGGTCTCGGTTCGATTATGGTTTATGTTGAAAATTTCTTAAAACATATATTTATTTATCAGATTATAAATCTAATTATTAAAAAAATAAATTAATTAAAAAGTGAGTCAAATATCGACATTATGTCTTGCAAAATTTAACTCTCAAAAATATAAAATCTTTCGTTAAGAATGGTTTTCAATACGAAATTGGTAATTGTTCAAAATTAACAATTTTATATTTGAGACCAGGCCATCGAAATGACATAACTTAATAATAATCCCTCAAACAACACTAACTTAGTAGTCCGCACAATAGACTAACCAATCTATCGTAAATATTTGTTAGAAGTTTCCGTGTGGACTCCGTCGTGTTTGAGAATCTCTGTCAAGTCAACTGAATAATCCGAGCTAAATAAGTGGAAACTTGCAGGCTCTCTAGCAATCCCCCTCCATGACACACACACATGTCTATGTAGGTGATGAAACCAAGGCGAACGAGGAAGATATAGAAGGGACCACTGCCCCCTTGTCCCGTGTGGCCTCAATGATAATTAATGTGAGGTAAATTGAATTCAACGGAGTACTGTTAAATTAAATGTAAATATATTGGAGATATATATGTCCGGTATAATATATAATAAACATAATATAATGCGAACTATATATATTCTCCGATCGACATTTCATATAAAATTTTCCATATAAATTTTGACTTAATTATGTAGCAAGTATTAACGTAATACGAAATCTTTATCATATAATATTTAATATTTTATACAAAACTGATCAAAATGCTAAAAAGGAGGATTAAACTTTCCAGCTCCCTACTAGCAGATCAGAAAAATAGGCTGGCTGGGTGGCTAGCTTCCAATCTAACAGCTTTTAGGTGAATAGATATGTTATTATTTGGACATAGCTATATTAATCAGATTTTATATATTAAAATACTACATGAAGAAACCTGGAATTAATTCCCCATTCCAGTATGCCTTTGACCATTCTTTTTTACTTTTCGAGTTGAATGCATGTGAGAGGTTGAGCCAAATCAATGGAATTAAACACTACGTATTGAGATGAAATTAAATCGTATTGCCAAACCATGTATGCAGTATGCTATACATATTCCCGGAGAAGATTGCAAGTTAGCTAAATCGGTAGGAGACTCTAAATTCAAGTAATCAAACATTCAAACCTATATATATATACCTTCCACCGTCTTTTTCATCCACACATACACACACCGTATGTAGGATATATAATAAATAAATGAATTATTATAGTATATTATAGTTGATATAATTAATCAATAAAACCAAGATTTAATTATAATATGTTACGATCACAAAAAATGGGGAAAATAATTGAAAGTGTCATAAAAAATTAATTCAATTTTAGTTGCTACATAAATTCAATAATTGGTTAATGTTTATTTTTTCCAACTCCCGTTTGAAATTTACAACCAGTGAAGTATCATTTTAGCTGGTGAATGGTCACCTCTGCACACACCACACAAGAACATATATACACACATACACTTTAGTTGTGTTGTGTCCTTGTAAGATGATGTGCTGCTAAAGTCGGGGGATGTGGGGATGGTGGAGCTCATATACCAACTCATATTCTACAACTGATATACTTTGCTTCACCCCATTCGAGGCTGCCTTACTTACATTTCAAGCACCTGCTCCACCTCTGTTTTTCTGTCTTTGCCCCTCCCTCTCTCTCTCTCTCTCTCTCTCTCCCCCCCATCTCTCCCGCTTTCTTCATCATATACATACACATATTCCACTACAACATGACCATGTTCTTCTTATTTCATCTAACTCAACCAAGGTCTCATCCTCTATCCATCCTTCTTCACACAAACACACACACTTTATTGTTCAACTCATCACATATATGATTCTACCTATGTTCTTGCAGTTAAATAAAAGGTATATATAATTTAGCTTGAGACATGAACACCAAGGTGAGGACTAGTTTGCACAAAGCTTCTCCATTGAAATATGAAAAAGTAAGCTAATCATAATTCATACTGCATATACATATATAACTCCTTGTTTTAGTTTTTTTAACCACCTTTATAACCTTATCAACGTGTTAAATTACTACACCACACTCTCCTTCTACTTTTCTTTATTTTATTATTAACATTCCATTCTGTTCATCATCTCCCATGTGTTTCCTCAACTTGTTTACATGATTACATTTACACTACATGCTCACTATTGCTTGTCAATGCAATTTGCTCTCTTCTCAAACCAGTAACACTCAATTATATATACTTTTATGTGTTTATGTTATGGTTACAACTTTGTTGGGAAAATTTCAGAAGCTAAAGATTTTCAGAAGCATTGATAAAGTAGGAATCTTTGATGAAATTGTACCCTCATAGAGAGGCTATATATATTTTTTTTTTAATTTTTGGATGTTATTTTGATCAATTTCGAAACTTTTATTTGTCTTTTATGAATTATAATTTGGTATGCCTTCCAAACTTGGTTACTATGTTACATTCTTATACAAAAAAGGGTATCAAGCTTAGTTTTATTCCCTTAGTATGTCTGTCTATATATATGAATATGATCTGTCTCTGTCCTAATTGAATTCAATAATATTCTTCATTGTGTTTATTTCTGTATTCTGCTTTTACATGCTTGAAGGAAGCCACTGATATGAAAAAGAGCAAGATAATGGATGCTGAGAAGGCAACTACAAGTAATAAACGAAGCTCGATTCAACAAAGGAAAATGACTCTGCAACAAGATGTAAATTTATGACCTTTCAATCTCTTGTCGATTTTGATTATTTTCTCAATGGTATTTATTGTTTAATTATATTCTGAAAGTACTACCTGATTTCAGGTGGATAAGCTAAAGAAAAGGCTTAGACATGAAGAGAGTGTTCATCGAGCATTAGAGAGGGCTTTCAGTAGACCTTTGGGAGCACTTCCTCGGCTTCCTCCTTATCTCCCTCAACCTGTTAGTCCTGTCTTCTGTCTTACATATGTATCACTACGTAATCTTTGTGCAAAAAGTAGTAACTTACAAATAATTGGTACGTGGGAAGGGGAATAATTGGGCAAATTGAGTGAGAAAAAATATTGAATATGCTGGTAAAAACTAGGACTTGATTTAGATTTTTTACAATCTGTCCTTTGTATTATGTGAACTTATTGCGGCAGTTTGATTGATCGTCTAAATATGATATCCGCAGACACTGGAGCTTCTAGCTGAAGTGGCTGTTTTGGAAGAGGAAGTTGTACGGCTGGAAGAACAGGTTGTGCAATTTAGACAAGGATTGTATCAGGAAGCTATATATATTTCATCTTCCAAAAGGAACACGGAAAATTCCAGTGATTTATATGACCTGTGTCATGTTCAAGATCGCAAACAGAAGCGGTCCAATTTATCTCTTCCAAATGAACCATATGCATCAACATCCACACCAATGCACATGCCCTTACTCCCTGGTAATGCGCTGAAATTGTCAGCATTGCCTTATCCACTTGCACTTTTCTGTGACACTCATCTAAAATTGGTTTATTTTTTATTCTACTTATTAGAGAACGAACTAGGAAAAGAAAATCAATCGTGCACAACTTCGTTGAAGAACAAGAAGCCCTTGACAAAGTTAAGAGACCAAACAAGTAGGGTTACAGTCAAGAAAGGTCCAATTGATAATAGGTTAGAAGTGAAGCATTTAGATCCTCCCAAACTACAGGTGTGAATTTCTTGAGTTTAGTATTTTCTAGTGATTTTTTTTATTCATGACATGAAATGTGATTTTCATTTTAATTTTCAGCAACGCAAAATAATCCACAATGATACTATAGATGGAGAGATCCCTGCAATACAGAATGATAAGTCATCAGGAGATCAGAGTCCCAACAAGATATCTGAGAGTACTCTAAAGTGCTTAATGAATATTTTTGTAAGAATGAGCTCAATAAAGAACAGGAGTACAACAGAGACTTTGCCATCTTTATCTGCACTAAATTCGCAGAACAAGCACGAGGAAGCGGAGTTTAAGGATCCTTATGACATCTGTTTTGAATTTGGGAATAGAGATATAGGCCCATACGCGAAATTATTTGCATTTGATACTGCCTCAATCAATTCAAGCAGAACAGCAATTTCCGTATTCCTGGTTCGAAGGCTAAAGTAAGTTACTGACACACTTAATTTTTTTATTCCCTTACTCGATTTAAGCTACTAAATGTTTTGCGGATATGCTTCTTCATTTTTGCAGACTGTTACTTGGGAAGTTATCTGCGGTTGATCTTAAGGTTTTAACTCATCAAGAGAAACTTGCCTTTTGGATTAACACTTACAATTCATGCATGATGAATGTAAGAGTGAAACTTTTCTATAAGCATATATTAAGAATAATTGCAAAATCTGTTCCTATAATTTGTATCCTTGCAAAATTATTTGCCTAATGACACAATTTTTTTACCGACATTTCTGCTTTTAACCTGAAGCAAATATCTATATAATGTACTAATCCATAATATGAATATCATAATTACTGATGATCAATTTAGTAACTCTGAAATGCTTTGGTTTAGGCATTTCTAGAACATGGAATACCGGAAACCCCTGAAATGGTTGTTGCCCTGATGCAAAAGGTAAAACATCCATATGCCAAATAAGCTCAGTTCAAATGTTGCATTTGTCCTTGTAATTCAATTTTTTAGGAACCATCTCATAGGACAAATATAAAGGAAGATGGGTTCACAGTGCAAGCATAATGTACGTAGACATACATGAACTTATTGATTGACAATATTCTGTTTCTTGTTTCCCAGGCAACAATAAATGTTGGAGGACACTTGCTAAATGCAATAACCATCGAACATTTCATCCTTAGACTACCTTATCACTCGAAATATGTGAGTTCATTTTCAGAAACCAAACCTCTTCATTTGTTAGGCTTTGAAAGTTATATTATCCAACCACATGCTTTATTTATGAGCTCCGAACAGACTTTTGCAAAGGGTTCCAAAAACGATGATATGACAGCACGAAGTACCTACGGATTGGAGTTATCTGAACCATTGGTAACATTTGCACTATCCTGTGGAAGTTGGTCCTCCCCTGCTGTAAGTTATTAATGCACAGAAAATAGGGTTCGTCTATTTGTGTACTTGGGAGCCAAACAATAATAAACAGTCAGTACCGATTTTTTTAAATTGTTGGTATTCAGGTATCCCCTGTAGTAAATAAAAAGTATCTGAAATTGATATTTCAGTTAATTGTTTAAGCTAAATTACACAACAAATTCATGGTCAATATAGAAAGTTTATGCAATAACTCACATAACTTATCCAGTGTAAGATCATACATTTTCCCTTGGTAAATAAGAACATATAATCAGTCCGTGTGTGTATACATTTCCAAACATTGATGTTATTGTTAATTTATTGCGATGCTTTTGAATTAAAGGTGCGAGTTTACACTGCACTTGAGGTTGAAAACGAATTGGACATGGCAAAAAGGGAGTATTTACAGGCTTCAATTGGCATCTGTACGACAAAGAATATATTTTCAATTCCAAAACTATTGGACTGGTATCTGCTAGATTTTGCAAAGGATCGCGATTCATTGCTGGACTGGATATGCCTTCAGCTACCGAGTGAACTTGGAAAAGAAGCGCTTCAGTGCCTTGAGAGGGCAAAACCTGAATCACTATCAAAGTCTGTCCAGGTTGTTCCATATGATTTCAGTTTCAGGTACCTTTTGCACACGTAAGGTTTACACCATTTAGTCTCTTGTCTTCTTAAGTTGAGTCATAAGTCTGTACTCAAAATATATAATAGAATCACCAAGGTAAATATATACTCCTTGCTCCTTACTAGTAGTCATAACTTAAGGAAGCAATGATTTCTTTGTTATTCTTAGTGGTTGTAATCATTATTCTTTGTATTTGCTCTTATGATTTATGGAAGTATTATACACGAAATAGAAAACATTTATGTTTATTTATCCCTACACTACACACCGAGTAAAGATCAACTACTTTGAAGTTTGATCTATTAGTGTTAGCAATTGTTGAACAATGAAACTCCAATATTAAATTCTCTCTCCTAGTAAAGCTAGCTGGCTTGTGTTTTATTCTCTGCAGAAGTAACATCTATTTTATCAGATATGTTCCTCTATTATTATACTTTACTAATTTAATAATATCCAATATTAATCTGTTATATCTGGCTGTCTAAAAGATCTGGTGTAGGGTGATGTTTACCTAACATTTGAGATGTGAGTAGAAAAATCTCCATATCGGTATTATTTAGGATATTTCTTTTCTTCCCTGTACTGATAGCCAACTAGCTAGAATGAATAATTATGGAAAATGATCACAAATGTGTCATTAATGAGTTATAGGTGTAAACAATGACATCTATTATTATTGGTATGTGGTTGAGGATATTCAGCTTAATAATGATCCTAACATCTAAAATAAGAAAGTGATGGTATTATCTTTTAGTTATCAGCTTTGTTACCCGGACTCAGTTGGAAGTGTCCAACATGGATACATGTCCAAGTGTAGGAGCAATGTTTTGAAAAATTTACACATTTTTTGACTAATATAAGTGTAGTGTCAAGTGTCCGATATGGGTACTTAAGGGAAAATGAAGAGTCCGGTAAGAGAAGTTATCAGGTCTTAATTTCTATTAGTACCATTAGTTGCATCCCTAATAGGCTAGTATTAGGCTAGTATTGTAGTCTAGACTGTCTAGTGGATATCCCTCCTCCTAGTAACAAGATATCGATAGTGCAAGGCTCAGCAGAGACATGTTTGTGCGAGTATCAGGGTAAGGGCGTCTACATCTACCAAAACTTTGTTTGCATTAATAAAGAAGTAAAATTAGTTGCTGGCTTTGAGCTGTTGCATGTGAGCTCAATGCTTTCTCCCCATAGACTTGGTTTAGATTGGAAAGGAAATAATGACATGAAGATAACATCAAGTACTGAACTGTAAAGGAGAGTAGTTAATGTGTTGAACTGATGCATATTGAGTTGCAAAGATACCTTTATGTTCTCATTAGGAATCCTAAGATCTCTATACTTGGAACATTAGCATTATCTTTGACTAATCATTTGCTTTCTAATCACCTCCCATATTATAATACACTTAACTTTTCATCAAGGACAGCTGTGCATTATACGGTATGACGAGTCTGGGAAACAAGCTAGCCTGCTGAGTTCTGACAGAGATGAGACTAATATATCTAACTATCTAAGTTTGAGAATAATCATAGATCAATTAAAAACATATTATGTAGCTACAACAACAAGAGACATATTTTTAGGATTAAAAAAGAAAATGTTGTTTTGAGAATTAGATTAAGTAGATACACCAGTTACGGGCCCCAGAGGCCAGAACATGTGATGGAGCCATGGAGGTGGTTGGTATTTGAAGCCAGCCAACCAGAATCTAAGCCTGTCTCATGCTCAATCAATATAAGGTGATAAGGTCCTTTAATCTGTGCGCTTCAATATTTAGTCGTTGCACATTTAAGAAGAGAACAAAAGTGTCTTGGTCTCAGAATGGAGGGCCCCTATAGTGCTAACTGCTAAGCCCATATGAAAGAAAGCTCATGCATGTCCTTAAAGGTGCTCAATCATGTACTAGTTTGCATACTTTTAGTTACTAGCTGTGTATATGTTGTTTTTTGAGTTGGATCATGACAAAAACTTGTCACAAGGTTAGATAGAAGATATAAAGGTTAAACGATAACACATCACTCAAGGTTTTGAGTACTAGTTTATCATCTAATATGATATCAGAATTCCTGTGTACCCAGACTCATGGAATTCTCTCGATATTCCGAAAATAAATTTTAAATCTCGAAGTTTAATATTGTCCGAAAGACATAGTATTTCGTGTCCGGATATTATTCATACAGCCCGTAAGCATGAGCTTGACACAGAATGAAATGGGGAAGCTAATTAAATTTTTTGAAATAATTTTTGTACTGGTATAATAGCAAATCTGACATGGAAAAAAAGAACCCTGCGTATATTTTATTTTTTATTTATAATTGTTTGATTTACAACACAAAGGAATAGTCAGTCATATACTGTGTGCAGATAATAATAGATTTTTCTTGAGTTAGATTGTAGGAATGTATAATGAAGTCATGCAGATATGTGGTTTCAAATACCGTGGTCTAGCTGTTTAATTGTAGTAGTTAGTAGATAATATGACGAATGCCAATTTATTAATAACTAAAAATGTAAGGTCAAATGAGCCTTTGATGACACATTGATATATTTTACTAGTATATAATAGTAATAGTAATATATATAGTTTTAACTTGTTAAGTTTAGAGGACGAACCTATATGAGATATCCCCATCTAGAAGATTAATTAATTTAAATCAACGATCGGTTGCTCTAGCGACATGTTAATATTGGCGCACATGTTATTTACGCAGCCTTATTAGCTGCCACATGGATGGCGGTACAAGAATAATATTTGAGGGAAAGTCACGAAACATTAATGTGTGTTTGAAATATTAATTTTGTCTTCTATTTATCAATTTTTCTCGAGTTATTTACTATTTTCTCTCGAGTACCTATATTTTAAATATTAAAATGGAAAAGAATTCTTCTTTTATCTTCTAATTTATAAAAAATAGTACTCCGTAATAAATATAACAAATTAGATAAAAATTTAAAAATAACTGCTTCTAAATAACGAGTAGTGGGGATATTATAATATCCACAATCCGTCATTCACCTAAATAAAATTAACGATCACTATCCATTAGTATAATGGATATTTATATAGTCCATTCATATCCGATCTATGTGAATATGAATAGGAACGGGTATTATTTATTGATTTTTAATTTTTAAAATTTATTATTATTTTATTCATATAAAAATATTTTCAATTTCTAATTATCATATCTAGGAGGCGGGCTACAAGTCCAGGAGACTGACAAAAAAATATGAGATGCACTTTGTAGGCTTGTAGCAATTTCTTAGGGATGAATATTGCACCAAGTCTTGTTTAACAATTCCTTTGATAAACTTAGCTAAATTTTTCTATTTTGCTATATTAAAAATTTTCAAGTGAATTATATTAAAAATATTTCTTTTAAAACAAAGAGAGTGGAGGAATTGAAATAGTTTTGACCCGTAATTAGGGGTAAATAACGGTTTCAAAATGAATTGAATTGAACCGAACCGAAATCGGAAATCAATAATCAAAATAACAAAATTTTAACAATCAAATCGGAATCATTTAAGTAGTGAAAGAATTGAACCGGAACCGAGTTGAAAATTTTGATTATGTTCAATTTAAAATCAAAAGAATTGACAATTTTATTTTATTTTTAATACATTCTTTATTTCTATATCAGTGTTTTGATTTAAATCACAATTTATTATATAAAAATTATATCCTCTTATTAAATCTGAAATTTTAACCTTTCTAAATTTTTAGATCTGTTTTCGTATCTTTCAGATTTGATTCATATCATTTATATATGTTTCCACAGCCTTCAAATCTGAATTTTTGAACGATTTTAGTGTCATATGCGATGACTTTTTATACCTATATGGGGCATGACCAATTTTTATAGCGTTTTATATGTTGTGGTTATATGTCGTTTATGACGATTTTGTGTCATATTAGATGACTTTTATTATAAATTGAGAATTTTATGATATAATTTTATACTATATATTTATGTTACACATTCGTCGACTTATTTGTGTTTGTTGGTTTGTTTTTTGTTTTTCAGATTTAATTATATGGGTTATTGCGTGTAGTTGTAAGATGAACTCGTGTAGATGGAAAATGAATGGAAGCAGAATTTTGATGTAGAATATTTGTGATTTGTAATTTTTCTCTGTAAAGTGTTATATTTTTTGATATAAAGGTGTTATTGTCTAAATTTTTGAAGGAATGTCTTTCTTATGATAATCGTAACTTAGGTTACGACCATGAGATTGGTTAAGCCTATCTTTCGATTATATGATAAATTTTTATGGATGAATAAAACCCTCACAATCACTAATTTTTTTGGGACATGTAATTCGATTTGTCTACGAAACGTTTATCGTTTTCACAAATAAAAAAATCGAAATCATTTAAATAGTGAAAGGATTGAACCGGAATCGAAAAGTTTGATTATGTTCAATTTAAAATTAAAAGAACTGAAATTTTTATTTTATTTTTAATTATTTTTAACTAAATATAATATAGGGGGTGTTTGGGGGAACTTTTTTCCAGAATAAGTCAACTTATTTTAAGACAAAGTTAGAGATTCCTAACTTTTTTCTGAAAAAAGTTGACTTTTTTTTGCAACTTATAGAATCTCAAATATACATTAAATACTTGTATAAAAAACATTTATCAAAATATGAAATTTTTACCCGAAAATAAGTCCAAAAGGACTTATTTTTAAGTCCAGCCAAACAGGCCAATATTATTATGCGTGAAAAGTTGTGTAATAGATTCTCGGTTCTTACTTTTTCTGCCGATAGATACTAGATAGATACTTTTACCTGTACTCTTACTCTTGAAGAGAGTTACTTCTCTTGTTGCCAAAATTGACAACCACTTTTGTTCTGCAAATTATAATTGTGGCCAAATAATGACAAGATTCATATTCGCCTTCAATTATTTTAAATTTTCCTACTCCTTAATTGATTTTTTCAACTTTGGGGAAAAACAATGATTTAATTACTTTTCTCCTTGATGTGTTCAACATGAAAAGTAAGAAAAATATTTTGAGAGAGAGATGTGTAATAAGTTATTGAGATATGTTAAAATTAATAAAAGAAATATTATATTTTTAAAAATGTAGCATATATTGAAAATTAAAATATTAACGTTTCGATTGAAATGAACCAAGTATTTTGAAGGATTGACATAGAGGGAGATCAATCAAGAAAATCGGAAAATATTTTCCAATTTGATCAAGACTATGGAGCGGAGATATTGAGGGTGTTTGGCTTAGCTTATAAGTAATAAGTTACTTTTTTTAAAAGTATTTTCATATTTTTTTTTGAAAATTAATATTTGTTTTAGAAATTTAAGACCAAATCTTATTTCCAAATTTGAAAATAATTAGTTACTTATTTTTAAAAAAAGTACATATATATCAATTTTTCAGCTTATAAACAGATTATAAGCTGCGCCAAACAGGACCGTTGTTTGTTTGCTATACAGACACATGATAATTGACAATTTGGCATGATAATGGACGTATCATGAATAGTGGCTTTCCAATCAAAATGTCTTTGTGAATTGTGAAAGATAAACCGAGACAAACATAAAACAAGTTGTGAACAAAATAATGAAATATGTGAATAAAAAAACAACTAAAACAAAACATATAACAAGACGGAACAGAGACATTTATTTGGTTCAATGAAAGATATAAATAATAACAAGTAATTAAAACAAAGTCCAAAATGCAAAATGCATGTATCACGTTTGATTCAAATAAATAGGTTTAGAAAGTCCTAAAACACCATTAGAAATTACCAACAAGAAAACAACGGCTGCATGGTCGATTACTTGTAACATTAAAACCTTTAATTTCTTCCCTTTGTTTGAGAATACATATACGCTTATAAATTATGATACTATAAAATGTTAAAACACATATAATACTAAGAAATGCTCGTTGTTCATATCCAAGTAATATGATGAATTAATTGTTAATTTTATTAATTTATTTAAAAATTAATAAATACTCCTAACAATTATTATATTATTTAATATAATTGAATAAAATATATAATATTTTATTCATAAACAATAAGAATGAGAGGAAGGAGTGCTATATGATCAAAGTTGGGGGAAGTATATACAATTTTTGTTTTATTTATTATATTATATTACTACACACCTTTAATACAACCAATTTAAGTATATTTTTTAACTTAATTAATTATGATACTGATTATTTGATTATCTTTCTTTTCTTCTTCTTGAAACAATTATTCTTGTTAATTCCTAATCACGTGATTACAAATTATATAAAAAAAATTGTCGCCCAAAGAATTTACTGTAGTTGCGCAAAAATCAAAGTTGATAACCTACTCAAGAAAAATACAAGCTGCCACAAGAAAATTGTTACCATGAAAAGTGCATATTATTGCCTCTTTATCAAATTGAAGCTCCCTTTGCCGTTGGACCTCTACTCTCCCTTTCAAAAAATTGTACCCAAGTTACATTTTGGATTGATAATTTGTGTTCATATCCGTAATGAGTTCTGATATTTATCAACTTATCAAAATTTATAATATTATATTCTAACTAAAGTATTAGTATGATTTTATGTTTTTTGATTCGATTTTAATTTTGAGTTTGTATTTGCACTCGTCCTATCATTTGATCTAGAAGAATTCTATAGAAAAAGTATCAATCAGACGTAATAATCTGGGTAATACAAGATAAAAGCATGAACATTGAGAGAGAGCTGACACAGTTTATTACGCATGCAACATCCTTAATAAATGAACAAAATTTTACTCATGATAGCTCAGCTTTGTCCATTTCTAAACGATCTTATACAAGTAAATCTATAAACATATGTGGCCACCTTTTGCAACCGGTGTTACCTACAAAGAATGAGCCACAACAAAATGTTCAGAAAAGTAATCAAAGGCGGCTAACTAGAAGCATCTCTACAGTGAATAACTTTGGTTAATTCTCTTCTGCTGCTGCTTTCTTGTAGTCGTATATATTATACCACCACTTAATTCCCCAACTTTTTAGTTGTGCCTTAACTCTAGTTTTTTGCACCTTTGGCTCAAAGGGAATACAACTATGGGAGAAACAGAGGTGATTTTTCCTAGCCAAAGCATCATGGATTTCGAATTCAACAATGCTATATCTTCCCCGGGATTTACTGCTCCATCTTCCCCTGCGCGTAAAGAGGACTACTACTTCAGTGCTCCAGCTAGCCCGAGACACATATCGCAATTCTATGGAGAGTTCTTGATAGAGGACAACATGGTTAGTGATGTTAGAAGAAACAGTGTTTCTTTAAGCGTGCCATTTGAATGGGAAGAAAAACCAGGAGTACCTAAATCAGAAGGAAAGACATGCAGCAACATGTTTGAAGATGATTTTGCGTTTGATGTGAGCCAAGAAATGGACACGGCCTCACTTACTACTGCTGATGTGCTTTTCGATGGAGGTAAAATTAAGCCACGAGAGCTCCAGAAATCTGAGGGTGCAATCAGGGGAAGGGAGAGATCAGTTTCTTCTCTGTCTTCATCAAGGTCAGGCCACAGAGCAACTAGATCACTTTCTCCTATGCGGGTTTCTGAATATCCATGGGAAGAAGAATATCAACAGCAGCAGAAACAGATGAAGAATGATCAGCAAAATTCGAAACAGTCATCTTCGAAACCAAACTTGACATCATCTGTTTCCGCTCTATCATCTTCATCTCTCAAAGGTCACAAGAAATGGAAGTTGAAGGACTTTTTCTTGTTCCGAAGCGCATCAGAAGGAAGGGCAACAGATAAAGTCGATCCATTAAAGAAGTATGCCTCTCTATTCAAGAAACATGAAGATGTCAAGAGTTCAAGCTTCAGGTCATTACATAATGATCCCGTAAATTCAGACTACAGCTCAAAAAGAAAGGGAAAAGGTCCGATTTCAGCTCACGAGTTGCATTACACAATAAACCGTGCAGTATCGGAGGATTTGAAGAAAAAAACATTCTTGCCATACAAACAAGGTATTCTCGGCCGTCTGTCTTTCAATCCTGCTGTCCATGCAATTGCCAATGGCTTCGGATTTTCTCATAAATGACTTGTTCATTTCTTGCTTATGTGCATGTATATAGGAGTTTTCGGTGAAACTTAGCAATTTAAGATATATTATGTACGATTTTGTTCTTCAGTTAAAAAGAGTGGTATGAAACAGCATAAGTTTTAGCTGATCATTTCTACTCTTAGATTTGCTTAACTTCGGAGTTGTCATGGAATCCGGTGCATTAGTGCTCGTATCGCACCCAAAATCATAGGTTTCATTTGCTGCAATCTGTATATGCAGCTAAAACAACTGGTTCAGGATCTATGGCAGAATCATTGGTATATTATATATAATCTATAAGAAAATCTATTTGGTATGGTATCCTTTTAAAAAGTTTACTTTATAAGAATTTTATGTATTGTTGTCGGACACTTGTGCTATAAAAATATGTGGGATAGTACATGCTAAAGCAACCTTCTTCATTCTAAACTATAGTGTATCCCAGAGAATCTAAGCAACACACATGCCGGCACCATGAAATCCAAGTTGAATTAAAAATAATAATTTGTTTTGGCACAAGTAAAATTTAGCCTGCGTAGTCCATTGTTGACTAATGGGCATTCCACGTCAGTTATTTACAAATGTCATATGGGGGCAACACTGACATTTGTCGCATTACAAGGCAGCTAGTATATGAATTGAATGTTTATACGTTCTTACGCATACATACACGCATATACCTACAAATACAAGTGGTTACTTGATACTCCAATTCATACCTGTATGTTCATAGTTAATTTCGATGTCAGCATCTAGTGCCGAGCAAACTTATCTTGACAAATTAAATAAAGCTAAAGTAGGGAGTATAATATTACAGAAATAACTTTGAAAATAATATATCTCGAACCACTTGAAAAATCTGAGTTTCCACTTACGGACTATATATTTTTTAAAGATTATTTTCATTTTTTTAATCGGGAGCGAATAGAGGCTCGCATGTTATTTGGAAATATTATTTAAAATCAAATCGAACTAAACAAATCTTAAGGTTCGGATTTGGGAGAGGTGAGATGTACACAGATTTACCTATATTCGTAGTGAACCGTGAACAAAATTTGAGTCTAAAACAGTGAAGCTTCAGCAGTGGGGTGTTTGAGTTTCTGTACTAAACACAGTTACACAGTGTATTCTGACCAAAAAAAAAAAAGAATAGCCAAGGATTGCTTATATTGAGTTAAGTAGCTGCAGGCTGCAGCAGATGTTTATTGGTGATAACACCGAACTCTGGTTAGGTGAGAATTCTAAATGTGAATTTTTAGAAACATTAAATATTTATCTTCCAAAAGACAAGTACATGATCTATGTTTTATACGTGAGTAATCACAAGGATGTTTTATGGTACAACCTATCTAGATTTGTACTTCCTGATTTTAATGTCCCAGGCGAGAACAAATGTAAGATTATAGATATAGAAGGAAAATCACACAAAGGGGAAAGAACTCAATCAACTTGATTTTTTGAAGTATTCAAAATAACAGGTGCCTGTTTCTACAGATAGCAGGTGCCCTGGGATGGGAACCCTCATGCTTTGTATGCTGTTCACACTGATATGCCTGTTCCGCTGTAATGTGGTTTTAAATTAAGTTTAGCTTTTAAAAAAAAAAGTAAAAGATTGCAGGATCGGAAATCATCGGAATCCAAAGCTATATCCAACATTCAATGTACTTATTTCACTACGTCGAAATTAGAACTATGCCAGTAATACTTAAGTATGTATTTAGGTCTTTTTACGAGCAGATAAATGGATTACTTCCAATGTCTGTATGACAATGGTTAAGGAAAATGGAACAGATTTTAAAGATGTTGGCCCAAATCAGAACAAAATATTTCTGGATACAATTATTGTGCATAACTGCACAAGTAGTGCAAAACTCTGAGAAGAAAAAAAGGAAGAATCATTCAATAGATAGTACTACTTTTTGGTAGCATGAATCATCAATGAAGAGTAGTAGCAGATGCATTATATTGAATTAGCTGGAAGACATAACTGTCTACTGATCCAATTTAAAGAAGTAATGATCCATTGCAGCCAACTGCAGCTGTTTGCATGATCTTCTTAGGTAGTCATATATTGCCATTATGCATCTCCAGGCTCCAGTCAGTCATTTTCTTTACCCTTCAACTTATTTTATGCTTCTACTTCATCGATCGTATTCTTTCAAGTACATCACAAATGGCATGCCTGTATTAGAAGTCCTATAATAGTAACACACACACACACACACACACACACATATATATATATATATATATATATATGTATCTAATTATGTTCACAACAGCCGAAAATGTAGCCATTTTTGGATGCTCAATCATCAGAAATTTCCCTTGGCACTTCTGCAGATCCAACTTATCTTCCACCTTATAACTTCCAAAACAGTGAAAAATTAAGGAAATGTCACCAATTCTAGTCTTTTATTTTTGAAACCCTAATATTCTAGTCTTTCTAATAGCTGTGTTGCTGTTAATAATTTGTGCATAGCTGGTAGCCATACTATACTTGTAAATCTTTCGAAAGCATGTGTGTTAATACTACTAAAATTAAAACGTAACAGTAAAGCTGAAAATCGTCCTCTTCTTTTGGAAATATATGGGTACAAGCTTTAATGAGCTTGGTATTATATGGGAGCAATTTATCTAACACCGTCAGAACCATTCTGCATGTCATTCAATCATATTAATGGACTAAAATATATTTGAATGACATTATGTCTGGCTGTAGACTTGGCCTCTGGGCCTAATCATTTATGCATGCAGGGCCATATGAAAGTAAAAACCAATGCGATGATTTATTCAATTAATAATATGGAAAAAAAATGAACATCATAATTGACTATGCATGAAACCAGCCAAACTCTGGAACATGTTTGTAGCATTTTTACGATCAGGATTGAATATGTGAAAGACATGATCCTCCCCTTTTATATCAATCAGCTCCGCCTTCCCTTTCCACTCGCTTTTCTCTAATGACTCGAAAAAGAGCACCCCTCTGTCCCTTAATATATCCTTCTCTGTAACACAAACAAGAACCTTTGCACATTCCAAATGTTCCAAGGGTGGTGCTCCAGCAGCCAGAGGGTTCACCAATGGATCATCATTTCCTTTATCCGACCGGCAAACAAATGCCCACCATTTGTCCACCAGAGACTTCCGAAAAGTGTCAGTCACTTCTGATCCGATTGGGTCATTGCCCCAGAAGTAGGGGTTAATCAGAATCATCCCAGAAAGCTGCATCATCATCTTCTCATTCTTGCTTCGAATCATCAGTTGGTACGCAATACTTGCTCCAGCACTATCTCCTGCCAAGAAAACCCTATTGAAGTCAACATTGTCAAGCAGCCATGGTTCGGATCCAGCACCAGCAGAGACGTGTAAAACTGCCCATTTGAGAGCATCCCATGAGTCATCAAATGCTATAAGGAGAGGATTTTCAGGAGCTTTTCTATAATCCACTGAAACAAGAACCACTTTTGCTTCAGCAACTAGCTTTATTCAAAGAGTTGTTGTAGGCTGGATCCCAAGGCGATGAAATCAAATAAGCCCCGCCATGAAAATAGAGAACTAACAGCAGTTTTTGACCTTTGGGAATTACATTAGGCCTGTGTAACCTAGCAGAGACGCCTGTTTCCTGGACAAGCATAACATCTTTAGACAAAACGCCAGTTCGAGGATCAAGCCCTGGAGCACATACTTCATTTCCAGAAAGCCTCTCAACTGTTCCGTCTTTGTACACTCTAAGCCATGGTTGAAGGTCATGATCGAACGACTTCTGATTTTCTAGAGGGGTCTAGTGGAAATGCTTTATCCATTTAGATAATTGAGTATATAAAAGAGAGAGGTGAAAAATTGTTGCAGAAAGGGAATGAAATGAGCGTAATTCATACAATTAGAAAGGGAATATAAAATGATCTTGTATAATTGAATTGATTTTGTCTATAATAAGTTGTCAAATTCAGTATGGGTCAATATACTATGTGATGATGCTGAATAAATTCTAAACTGATTTAAATTGCACGATGACCTCATTTTTAATTCATTATAATGTAGGTAAGAAGATGTCGAGCTCTATAAGTAAATTACATGAAGAGCTCATGGTTCCTTCATACACCTGTTTTGGTCAACTTCGCTGCCTGTCTTTCATGGTCAATTCAGAAAACTATAAAAACACTAGATGTTACTGTGAATTTTTTACAGATGTAATGACCATAGATCAAGAAAACTATTACTATCAGTTTATTTGGTACCATCTCATTCTACTCCAAACAAGATGAATAGCATACTAATTGAAGAACATAAAACTAAAAGGCAAAAGGATTTTAAAAGAACAAGATATCCGATAGTGCTCCAGTGATCATTATCGTTATAATTTTATTAAGCTCATATATAATCAGAAAAAGTTGAATAGGCATTCATAGTAACAAATTTATACTTGTTTTCTCTAGCATGGTGCTTCGATCACAAGTTTAAAAGTATGACACAATTCAGTTTTTGGTGCTTCATTAGAGATGTGTGTATCTGTAACTGTAACACTATGAACATTATATATAAGATGTCCAGACTATAAAAAAGATTAATGTCAGTTTACCGCTAACTGTGAGGATTGAAATATGGAACAGAAAAACTCACCTTGACTTCTTTTTCTTCTTTTTTTGATCTGCTAAAAAATATCATCGAAATGAACTAGTAACAATCGAAGGGCCTCTGCAGTGAAGGCTACACGCCTACACAAAAAACCTCACGTCCAGATGCTGAACACATGATAATATGAAAGTACTAAGAACTTGTTAACCTACACATGCATGTAGCATATTGAAAATTAAATTTATATGCATTTTAGTTATATGCTTAAATTGTTAAGAACCACAATTAGCATTTAAGTCTTCCCCCCTTGCTGTGTTGCACATTAATGCATTTTGTGATCCTCAGCTTCACTCTGCGTTTTTCGGATAGCCGGGATTCGACATTAAATTCCGATTTCAATGTACGATCCAGGGCGGCCCACGTGGTTAGTTCAGCTATCACACTTCCAAAGCATATTTCTCGTTTTGATTTCATTCTATTTGCACCTTCGGGCTTTCAGCTGTCTGACCTGTGAACCATTAAATTCGAAAACTAATTGGGCTTGAGAGTTATAAGGTGTTTCTTAAGATCCAACTTTTTTGTTGTTTACTAAATCGAATTAATAAAAACAGTCTAAGTAATCTCAGCTCCTAATCAAATTAAAACACACACATCATAGTCACAATAATTAAAGCAAACACTCAATCTATATATAGCTGAAACAGAACAATCATATGATCACTACGTACACAGTGTAAATGTATGTAAGCAATTATATCACATGTGGATGTGGTCCTAATATACATAGTGTTTCCGTAGGTGGATCAATGCATAGGTCCCAATGTCGATCATAGCCCGGGGGGTTCACGTCTGTTTAGCTAGTTGTTTGTATTGTCCTCCAATATTTCATATAATTAGCCAGCCATACAAAACTTAGTTGGCTTTTACATGAATGATTTCTAGTACGCACTGATGAACAATTTAATGATTTGAACTTGTTTAAAGCGAATAATTTGGTCATTCGAATTGTAGCTTTTATATAATTTGTGGCATCAATTGAACAAAAACCTAACATGATCAAGTATGGGAACCACCTGCTGCTTGTTTGCGATTCTAACACCAAGCACATTTGATACTACGTGCAATAGCTAGCTTTCATTTGTGTCAACTCAGGAGCATGTGGTTGTAAATTATATAATGATACGCTATAAACAAATCCACCACATACATGAAACATGCATGGATAATGTAATAAAAAGAGATGAGAACAATGGCGCCACGCATCAAAGGTAGGTGTGTAATCTAATACACAGGCTAATCAGCAAACAATCAAGCATAATTCAGTTTGCTAGATTGATATGGGATTTTTTTTAAAGCAAAATTGATTCGAGAACAAAATTCTCTCCTTTTCTGATATCAAATATACAAATGTCTTGGATTTCCAAACATGTAATTTGACCCGAATCCAAAATTTTAAATGAAATACATGTTCTCAAATAGGTTACAGAGTATAAAATTATTGTGAATTGGCACAATTTAGAAACTATACTATAGTATATCGATGCTGATTAATAAGTGCAAGAAAAGTGATCAACCATGGAAACTAGTTTTAGGGTAGACCCAAACAGTACTAGCTCCTTGTATATATACAGTAGCAGCCGATGAACATACTTCAGGTGGGTCTATAATCCCATCCTATAATTGCTTAAAATCTAAATGCTCTTATCCATCAGCTTCGTTTGCAAGTAAAACAGAGTGCAATATGATTTATATTGTGCCAGGTCATATGGTACGTAAGTATGAATGAAATCTTGGGGAAGATCTAGAGCCTGTTTGTGTAACATGGCTTTAAATAAAAAATGACTTCTAGGAGCTTTTGACGTGTTTGTGTACTCCGGCTTTAAGCTAGCTTTTAGGAGAAAAGTTCCATTAAGTAAAAAGTATCTAAAAGGTACTTTTGCTTATGACTTTTTGACTTTTCGGTTTTTTTTTTTTTGCTTCCATGACTCTTGTAAAGTATAAATAATATGAATTTAAAATTTTTTAAAGTCAAATTTCACTTAAAGTCAAAATTATTAAACCCCCCATTTAACTTTAAGTTCCATTACCCAAACACATTCATTCAACTTAAAGTAAAAAACTTTACTTTCTCCATTAAATTAAAAACACCTCCATTAAGTTAAAAGTAACTTATTTTAAGTAATCCTAAACGGCCTCCTAATCGGTCCTTTAATTCTGGAAATTACTATCTATAGTAAAGCATTCCCCACGCACACACTTTATAATTTTCTCAAGGTCCTAGCTTATATACAGAAGTTGCCTACCTCAATTTTGAAAAAGTTAAACTAACTTAAATTTTAAATTTTTAAAAACTAAATTTTAAAAAAGTTAAACAAACTTAAATCTATACAAGTTTATTCCGCATAGGTTTAGAGTCGTGAATTTAAAGTGATTATTTTTAAGTTAAAAAAAATATATTTATGTAATAAATTAGAAATTAACTTTAAATTAAGAAAAAGTTTAAAATCAACTTAAAGTTGGAAGAAGAAATTTTTGTAAACAATTTAATGGTCGTTTGGTTCAGGACTTCTAGGTATGAGTTTTGTTCATTTCAAACTCATAATTGTGTTTGGTTGAAATTTTTTAATTTTAAAACTCGTAGCTCAAACCCATAAGAGCATTTCTAGTGGAGGTTGCTAACAGAGTTGTCAAACCATAACAAATAATCAAATATATTATTTTTTAATTTTCTCTCACATTCATGTCACTCTTGACAACATTTATTAAAATTTTGTTTCAATAGTTAAGCAACTTTAAGGGTTGCTTATAAAAGTGAGTAGAGTAATATATATTTTAGATATTTTGGATGACTTTTTGCTAGTTTGAGAAGTTGTTAAGGGGTTGCTAAAAGTTGGTAACCTTGGTGGTCAACCTTTTGGTAACCTCCCAACTCCAACTCTAATAGATAGGCAATCAAGTGTGTCATGCCACATAAACTTGGCAACCCCCTTGCAACTCCTATCGGAGATGCTCTAAGTTATACGTTTATGATATCTTGGTGGAGGTGGGTATGAGATAGAGGTACGATAAATCAAATCAAAATTTTACTTCTTTTATCTTTATTTATAAAATTAAATGTTAATTTTTAAAATAAATATTTTATAATGATATTGTTTAATATTTAATAAATAATAGTGATTAATTTTTCATATTAATTGCAAATATTTTTTTATTAAAAAATATATTAAATTAATAAATTCATTTTATTATTCGAATATCAGAAATGATACTTCATCCATATACCACCTTAACCCGATTACTGATTCAAATCTCATATCATTCTATGAACCACAAATGACCCTTTATTTTAGTTTTATAATTTTATTTTATAAAATTATTGTCATGATTTATATGTACAACTTAAATGTTTTATTTTTATATTTCTAATAACTAATAAATGATATATAATAACACAATTATTTAAACATATACTAACTTAAAATTATAACTTTACACTTAACTTATGAGCAAATATCTTATTTGATACCGCTCAAATAAATGAAACGATATGATCACTAGCAATTCCTTTACACAGCCTTTTCATATAAATCAATGAAATTGTAATTCGAAAAATGCGTTGATCGAGTATTGTTTGTAGGGTACGGAGAAGGAAAATGGGAGGATTTTGAGAGCGATAGAAAAGGAGGATCACTTTGTTAAGTTAAAGTGAGATCTTTCGACATGACAAATGGAGAGAAGTGTTTCGGGAAAGATGAGATGCACCTCTCTCTCTCTTTCTCTCTCTCTATATATATTTGCAAAATTTTAATGAGCAATATTGTAGTACGGAGGATCAATATTTCATGTGTAATTCGATGTTAAATTTTCATTGGAGACGTAATTTTCTCTTACAAGTTATCCAACACAAAAAATATTTTGGCAGTATAAAAATCTTATTATCAGTTCTCAAAAATCAAAATAAAGTGGTTCTTCGAAAAACAAACGTACCCATACATACAAATACAAGTATGATATATATATATATATATATATATATATATATATATATATATATATATATATATATATATATATATATATATATATATATATATATATATATATATATATATATATATACACTACGGAAGTGGCGGGGCAAGAATGGGGGGAAGAAGAACATAAAGCAGTGAGAATCGATACCCCATGAATAGAAATGAGCAGAGAAGCACATGGAGATCCACCATTATTATTTCGCATTACTGTACTGCATGCACCCTTTTTACCTTTTTCTTGATGATAAACTTCACACAACATAACTAGTGGTCCGACCATTCTTATCCTATCAATTAAACGCCCACTCTCATCACTAAACTTGGTCACATCAAGCCTAACTTTCATTTCTTTTCCCTTTTTCATCTCTAACTTATAAGCTCTTCTACCTCCTAACTAACAATAGCATGTAAAAGATTCCAATGACAACTCAACCAAAAGATCGACTTCTTTAGCCAACCTTATAAGCTCCTTTTTTTTAATTTTTTCTTAGACCATCGATCTCATTATAAATACTCTCTATAAATACACGTACATAATCCTTAATCAATCACACCCATATATCACTAGATCCATCCATCTCCCACCACGTATATATATACTTTGATATTTTATTTGGTTTAAGCAAGCGCGCAAACGTTACGTAATGCCACCGGTGCATTCTACCCCATTCCACCAGATGGAAAACCCTGCCCTAATGTCACTTCTCCAACACACAACCCGGGAAAAACGATCATCATCAAATAAAAGCTCATCCGGTGGAGGAGGCCTCTTTCGCATGTTCAAGCTCCTTCCCATGCTAACCACAGGTTGCAAAATGGTAGCTCTTTTAGGCCGTCCAAGAAAAGCCTTATTAACCGATCATGCATCCACAGGAACCCTATTCGGATATCGAAAAGGCCGCGTAACCCTAGCCATCCAAGAAGACCCTCATCGCTTGCCAATCTTTGTTATCGAGCTGCCCATGCTCACTAGTGTTTTCCATAAAGAAATGGCATCCGATGTAGTCAGGCTTTCGCTAGAGAGCGAAACCAAAACTAACAAGAAGAAAGTGTTGGAAGAGTTCGTTTGGGCAGTTTATTGTAACGGTAGAAAATATGGTTATTCTATAAGGAGGAAACAAATGACTGATGATGAGATTCATGTGATGCAATTGCTTAGAGGAGTGTCTATGGGAGCTGGAGTTCTTCCTGGACCGTCGGATCAGAAAGAGAACACGGCTGATGGAGAATTAACGTACATTAGGGCTAGATTTGACAGGAGAGTTGGATCAAAGGATTCAGAAGCATGGTACATGATTAATCCTGATGCTGCTTGTACAGCTCAAGAACTGAGTATTTTCTTTCTACGGACGCGTTAGATTGATTTTTTTTTGTGCGTTTAATTTGGACTTTGTATAATTTGCATGATTTTATAGCTAGGACTTCGTGAAAATTAGTGACAGGACTGTCAAAAAAATCTGAATAATCCGATATCCGTCCTAAATATCTGTATTTGTATTCGAGATCAAGCGGATATTATCCGTATCCGAGACAAACTGGATATTATCCGTATCTGAATCCGACAATTTCGGATACGAATACGGGTATAGGTATATTCGTATCCGAAAAAATCCGAATCCGAAATTAAATATATATGATATTTAAATAATATAATATATATATATATATAATTTAAAATTTATTCTATTAGTTTTGTAGTGTGTGTGTATATATTCATTAAATAATATATTTATACAATTTTTCTATAATTGTAAAAATATTATAGACATATATAAAAATATCCTTTGAGTTTAATATTATAAAGATAATAAAATTAGATTGAAAAGATAAATAAAAATTAATTTAAAAATAAAATAAAATAGGCTT
This sequence comes from Oenanthe sinensis, assembly GCA_028671895.1. Taxonomy (NCBI): domain Eukaryota; kingdom Viridiplantae; phylum Streptophyta; class Magnoliopsida; order Apiales; family Apiaceae; genus Oenanthe; species Oenanthe sinensis. The sequence continues at coordinate 2,313,034 of CM053803.1, read as the reverse complement.
AAATCCCTTTAACTCTTAACTCAATTTTAAAAAAAATTAATATTTATTTTGCAATTTTTAAAGTAATTTTAAAAAATTTATTAAAAATCGGATTCGGATCCGGATATTATTCATATCCAGATAGTATCTGTCGGATCCGAATTCGGATATTAACTTTTAAAATTTTGGATTCAGATACGGATACGGATTTTCAAATTCGAATTTGGATACGGATAGAGACAGATCTGTATCCGGATTATCAGTTTGACAACCCTGGACACAATTATAGAGAACAGCTTGTGGAATGTTGGATACATAAATGTAATGATAAAGAAAATGAGCATCTCTATCCATATAATTTGCTATTATATTCAGCTTTAATTTAAATCTATATAATTATGATCAACTGGAATGGAGAAAGTAACAACTTTTTAAGATAGATTATATTTAAAAAAATATAAATTATGTTTTATTTTTATAATATTAATCCGTTATCCGTGCATTATGAAATTTTGATAAAATAATTCAAGTTTAGTCTGCATGTTAAATGATCTTTGTAGCTAATTTGTGGGAATAGTAATCACTAATCCGAGTCTACGGCTTTAAAAAACTGATAATTAGTTACCGAGGAGGCTATATTAAAATTTTCTTTTCTCTTCAAGTACAAGTTCACAGATGAACAAGTTGAGAAACCTCGTTGTAACATAATTTTATTATTATTATTATTATTAAGGAGGACAATTAGGCATAAGATGTGATAATATTTTATTTTATTATTATGAGGGGAGATTGCATATACAACACTCGGTGAAAAGGAATTATAATTTAGAACAAGGCCTAATTGAAATTTATTATTTTAATCACACGAATTTTTATCTCATTCAACACTAATTCGCCGATTGTCACCGAGGCACCGACATTACGTTGTCTGTGAGAGGAGGCTGAAGCCCCATGGTTATGATATTAATTGCATTTAATTATTTTTCCATCTAAAGAAACAAGCCCAATTAATTCTCCTTTGTTTCAATTGGACAACGCAATACTAACAAGAAGTGGAAGAGCCACGTCAAACGTGGACGCTACGAAGTCCAAACAATATGTAAATAACCCCTCAAACCCAGATTCACTACAGTTGGATTGGGCTCATTTACTTTATTTATATGTCTTTCAGTCATATGTCGATGTGCCTTTTCATATCCAATGAAAAATATTACCTGGGACCATCGACCATGGTCGGATTACTAGTTGGGCCGCCGCTGCAGCATCCCCGTTTGCATCTCCCAGCATCCATATGTCAGACTCGGAATTACACTAATAATACGAGTAATAGGCGGTTTCATCGTTGAGAGTTAGCGGTTGACTGTTAGCGGATTTAATTAATTATTTTAATTAATAGATTAAATTAATTATTTTGAATAAAATTATTTAGTAAATAACGGTTGAATTAGTTGTTTGTATTTTACACAATCATCTAATTGAAAAAACCCATCCAAGTAGTTTTTTGAAAATTAATTTATTGAGTCCAAACTACTATTTGAATCCACTAACTAACAAATACTAATATTAGAAGATTTATCTCGTCAAATTTCTATTTTTTTTTTCAAATCTCTAACTTCCAGACAGGGTCTTGAAATTTTAAATTTGATCGGATGACCTGTTTGAATATAAAAAGATCTGAATTTAAATTTTATTTAAAATTTTATATATTCAAATATTAATATATATTTAAAAATTTAAAATAACAATTTATATCAATTGTTCTCAAAACCTGTCTAATCGCGTTTGAAATTTTATTTTTTGTCAAAAAAACCCAGTAAAAAGTTTTAAAAAATAATGTATAGGATTAAATTGTGAGTTTATTTTTACGGAATTAAAAATAGAGGAAAAGAAAGAAAGATTAAAAAACATTAAAAATTGGGCTGTTTTCTGGATTTTTTCCGAGGAGGAAAGTGAAATTTTCTAATAATAATATTAGAATTTCTTTCGAAAAAATGAAATGATTGAAAGGAGAAACATATCTTTTAACATGATTCTATTTATGTCCCCGCTTCATTTTTTCCCCCTTTTCATTAAAAATAAAAATAATATGATTCCACTTATGCCCCTACGTCCATTTCCCCCTCCCTTTTTGCTAAAAATAAAAACTCTATAGTACGCCAGACTTGGTTTTTATTATTATTATTTATTCTTTTCAACTGAAAACTTGTTCACATCCCACCGCCTTAGCCGCAATGGTTGACGTTGTCGTTAAATTATTAGTATCACGTGTAATAATAATAAGATAGTGACACAACTCTTACAATGCTATAAACATCTGATAGGTGATAGGTAACCAAAAAATGGTCCTACAAAATTTCTTAATTGATCCCTGATAAGTTTTGATCGGTGACAGCTCAGTCTTTGAAAAAATTTGGGGGAAATTTTTTATTCCAGGTTAAAAAACTCTCATTTACCAGTTAAAATATAGTTACGCTTCAAAGAAACTGTAAATGAATCCACCACCCTACGTAACTATGATAGTTACGCTCAATCTAGTCTAGTACTCCATTATGAATCAATGTGTTAATATAATCATGCGCTTTATCTTAAAATAATAATTATGTTTGATTTTTATATAGTTGAATTGATTAAATTTAAATTAATTTTTTATAATTTTATTTTTTATAATTTTAAAAAATTGAAACATATATTTTATATTATATTATATATTTTTAGTAATATAATTTTTAAAATCCTTTTAATTATATAATATAATTTTTAATCAACCTTTAGTCAATTGATTGACAAAAGTCAAAATAGAAGTATTGTTTTGAGATAAAGACAGTAATATTTTTGCGATATATATTAATGTCAAAATTTGTTAATTGATTTTTTAAGAATTTAGATTTTATTTAAATTTTTAAATTTGATCGAATAAAATGTTTGGATAATTAAAAAAATGTAAATTTGAATTTTAATTGAAATCAAAATATTAAAATATTATTAATATAAATATAATAATGTTAAATGACGACTCAATTTATTATTTAAAATTAATTACATGTAACCAACCACAACTTTAAAATATTTTATACCCGACTTGTAATAATGAAGCATAAATTGTACGCATCATAGTTATTCTATCGTAGCCTCTTGTTTGTTTGCATTCTAGTTTTGCATGTGGTGCTCCATTTGCATGAAAGAAATACATGGAAAACCGGCGAAAAGGTTAGGAGGGGAACAGCGTGGTCCCCAAGATACAGAAAAGAATAGATCGAGTAATAAATTTTGCAGCAGTTGCATGGGTAGCGACGAGAATCAATTCATCTCTTAAAAAATAATTTGCATATCCACAAAACAAACAGACTATAGACTTATAGAGTATAGTTGGCCCACAATATACACAGTGCAACCGACACCGAGAATTAACCACCGTCCTTGTATCGGCCTCGTGTGGAATGAAGGACCCTCGATATTTCCCTCTGTCGGTGAATTTTGCCACCCTGTCAAGCACAAACAATTGAGTCACTAATTTCTACTCCATCCATTTGAGTTGTTTACATTTGGTCCGGGCACAAAGACCAAGGACAGTGGATGTAATATTATTAAAATAAATGAAGTAATGGGTGTAATAGTGATTTTATTGTTAAAATAAATGAAGTAGTGGGTGTAATAGTGTAAAGTGTTGAAAAAGTAGAGTGAAGTAGTGAATGTAATAATGTATTTTATTGTTAAAAATTACTATTTTTAATAATGTAAAGAATTGGGTGGGACGTCCCAAAAAGGAAAGTGTAAAAATTGGAAATGACGGAGGGAGTAGTCAAGTGGTTGTTGACTATAATTAAGCGTGCATTTTTAATTTTTTATAGCCATCCAAATGATTAATAACATCGGAAGATAAATATATAATGAGAATGAATTACCCTTCACTGCTACATGTTTATCATATGCACGTATGCAGGTGCTGCTGGTCTGTGGGTAGGAATTTATTATTAAATATATTTCAAAATATCTCATACTAATAAAATTATTTTAATTATTATATATATTTAAATTAAATATTCTTTATCTTTTGGAGACTTTAATTGAACCCCTCTACAATAATTTCTTTGCATGTCACGCGTGTTCTCAGCATTTCCACTGCACCATCCAAGATAATCTTGTTTTATATTAAAAAAAATAGTGTACAATTAACTCCATTATAACTCACAAGTCATGATACGGAGTATTATAAATTTTAAGCAAAAGATTAATAATGTTATACTATAAATTTGAATAAAAAAACTGCAACACTACTATCCTCATTTCGAATCAAATTAATAGTTCGATTTAACTTTTATATATGTTTTAAGATGTATTATAAAAATAATTTTATAAATTTTATTTTCTCGTGGTAAAAAAAAGGACGGGTGATAGACACGTGTAACGACATTGTAGGTTGTTAGAGGCGTTTAAAGTCAAAACTGATTCAAACTCAAAGCACATGAACTAAGAGCAAGTTTTGTGGGAGACCCAAGTCCACTAGCAAAAATTTTATTTTTTAAATCACTTGATTAAAAGCTGGTCATTTTAAAAAAGTGGACAATTTACTTCAATACAAAATCCAAGTCTAACTTTGTTTTTCAGGCCACCTCATCACATTTATAGTGCATAATCTATATAAAAAATAATTAAATGAAACAAAAGCTGAAAAAGACTGTCACAAGTGGTCAGCCCAGGAACACGGGCCTGGCCAATTTCTTCCTTCTCCTCCGGTGCATAAAACAAAAGTTAGTCCTTCACTCTTTCCTCCACATCACCACTTGGGCCTCTCACTGGACTTGCTCTAAATTATCCAGGCTGTACGTGGGTCCGATCCACCGGGAAGCAGCTGAACATGAAACACTCCAGTTTGTGATACAAATTCCGACCAACTTAAGTTCTTGCGCGCCTTCTTTGTGTCCGGTAATGACATGTGCTATTGTGCCATGGTAAATTGAAGTTCACATAGATATTATAAAAGTTACTTGGGATGCCATCGAATCGATACAAATAAATTACAGTATCATATATACTCGTCGATTTTGCGTTAAACAAAATAGGCTCAAGAGGAGAACCAGTTTTCTTCTTATTATATATCCCATCGTATACATCGGAATAGAACCCTATTTTTCAGTTTTAACAAAGGACCCTCTCTCAAGTAGGCCTGCACCTTTTAGGTAATTTTTTAAAACATTGTGTGAATGTGTAAAGAAATAATCGGTCTGCTGACTAATCATATTTAATGGATTGAATCTTTATTAATTTTTGTAACCATTAATTTATCGACATAGCTAAAATTTGTAGAACAATACATATATATGTATGTAGCCAAATCACTGATCATAAAAAATTGAAATATACTTAGTATGGATATTGTTATGCCCAATATTTGGACATGGGTCCTAGGCAGACCCAATGACATAAATTGGCCGGCCCACCTCGCATCTGGGCTCACTTGGCTTCAAAGCCTACATCCAGTTCGCATCGTGCTAAAGATGATAAAATATTCTAAGGCCCTTGGCCTAGCGTTGGGTCGCATCGCTAGCTCACCAGCCTTAGACTCATTCAGCATCAAGAAGGAAGAAAGAGGAGAACCGGCCCTCAGCCCGGCTCGCTTGGCCCGGCTCACTGCCTCCAGCTCGCTTCGCTAGCCCGGAGTACTTAGCACGGATTTCTCATAACTAGTTGAAAGGCTCCTAGCCTCATGGGCTCATCTCACTTGGTATTATTTGCTAATCTGAAGACTACAGAAGGCCCCCCCGGGGTAATATCTCGACATACTTATTGATTTGAAGACAGCTAGCCCCACGGGCTCTCATCTCATCAAGGGATCCGCACATGATCACCTCTACATACTGCTCTCGTGAGGCCACATCACGCACAACCGCTCCCGCGAGGCCATATCGCGCATAACTCCCTACGGGAACCCCTTGCTCTACAACTCCATGACAGCCCCCGGAGCCTGACAGGGCTTGGGCCATGGCAGTTACAGACATCTGGGAAGTTTGCCCTCCACATCCACACGGACTTGGGCCAAAGCCCAGCACGTCTAAGGATTTGGGCCTGATGGACCGGACCAATACCTAGCCCATATAGGTAACTTGTCCTCCAAGAACTACGTGTGGCTTGAACCCCTATATAAAGGGTACGTAGGCCTCTTGTTTCAGTTGAGACAACAGTTGGCAGCAAGAGAACACATATTTTCTCTGGCCTTCTAACGAATCAACAACAAGATCAGCTACCAAAATCCATCACTTTCCTCCCGTGTTCTTCGCGTTCTTCATCAAGTTCATAGCAAAATCATCATATTTTGCTCCGTGATTCCAGCAAACCTCCAAATTACTGTTATACCAGTTTCTCCCTATAACAATTGGCGCTAGAAGGAGGGCTTTGACATCTGAGGGAGAAGGATGTCTAACTCTAGGAGAACCGGAAACTCATCAGAAAGTGATAGAGCTGAGGGTGACGAGACCCCAAGACATGCTAACGAGAACCCGCCTCAGACCGACCCCAAACTCTTAGAATTCCTCGATGAAATGGGCCAGCAGATGCTCGAGTTCAACAAGAGAATGAGGCGGATGGAGAGGAGAGGCGCCTCTAAGAAGGCTAGCGCGAGCGCCCGGCGACGAATGAGGAGGGCCAATAAATCTAAGCGGCCCTGGTCGACCGTGAAACCTCGTGACCTCATGAATGATTTTAATGATGAAGCCGGAGATGTAGGGAAGGATGAATCATTAGAGTGGGATGAGGTGCCCCCCAGTCAGGCGCGGCAGGCCCATGAGACCCCTCACAGGTCGTTTCATGGCCCAGCCCCCTCTGAGGCGAAGGCAACTAGTGTTTTTGACAGGGTCGGGAGAAGACTAACAGAGCATGATCTAAGGATAAAGCTGGAGAGAGCCCGAACTAAAAACACTGAGGTAAGGCCCCCGAGTCTAGCACGTGAAGCAGAGGGACCCCCTCGCCATCGCGAGCGCGCCAGGTCCCCATATCGTGCTCATGTACCGGAGAGGCCCCCTCCCAGGGGAAGAAATCAGGAAGCTCAGTCCGTGATAAGTGGAGAATGTAGAGGCCGAAGGCGTGAACAGGCACCGCCCCCATCGCATAGGGCCAGTAATGAAAATAATAATGAGGAGAGGCTGGGAAACCTCCGCATGAACGATCTTAGGCAGCTCCTAGAGCGCATGGAGAAGGAGAAAACTGCTCCAAATCCTATCTTCACCCAGTCACCTTTCACCAATGAGATCCGAGTCGCACCTCTGCCCGCCATCTTCAGAAACAACCCGAATCTCACTTTTAATGGTGATACTGACCCAGCCGAATACCTAATCCGCTTCAATATTGAGATGGAAGTTTACCAGGTTTCCACTCTAGCCTGGTGTCGGCTATTCGCCGCCTCTATCAGGGGTAGTGCCCAACAGTGGTTCTCCAAACTCGGGCCCATTATGATCGACTCATGGGAACTACTGGCAGATATATTCATCAAACAATTTCAGTCTTCCATGCTCTATGCCCCACCTGTGGCGACCCTTGCTAATATTAAGCAAAGAGAAGGAGAAACTCTGCAAGATTACTTCAAGAGGTTTAATGCCGAAGTACCCCGAGTTAGAGGAGCAACTGAAGAGGCTGTAAAGAACTTCCTGATAGCAGGTCTTAAGGAGGGAACTGACTTCTGGAAAAGCTTACAAGCTAAGACACCTGAAACATTGTCTGAATTTTATCGGCAGGCTGAGCCCTTTAAATGGGTAGAAAAATCTATGCTTGACTTAAAGAAGAGTAACAACAATGGAGGCCGGGGAAAGAATAACAAACGCAAGGGATCCCGGAGTCCGGATAATAGATACAAGGGCCGTAGAGAAAGAAGCCCCAGCCCGAAGAGGTATGACAAAAGGGAAAGAGAGAGGTCCCTTGAGAGCAATAAGTCAGAGGACAGGAAGCCCTATCCGAAATACAATCGCCACACCCCACTAGTGGCCCCAATCGAGCACATCTACGCAATTAATGCCTCTAAAGGAATCTTCAAGAAGCCTCCACCAATGACGAATTATGGTAGAAAGGACTCTCGGAAGTTCTGCGCCTATCATGAGCAGTCGGGCCATGACACCGCCGATTGCAGACATTTGAAAGACCAGATTGAGGACCTCATTAGAAGTGGTCACCTCACTGAATGGGTGGTAAGAGAAGTGAAGAGACATCAGAGGAGTGATTATCATAGCGTCCCGCCTCCTCCTTCGAAAGATAAGGCTCCGCAGGATAAAGAGAGACCTGGGCTCGGCAATACTAGAGAGGGCAGTATCCATATTATCATCGGGGGTCCTCATATTGGTGGAGATAGCAAACGAGCCATGGAAAGGTATGCCAGAGAGGCCAAGGAGCGTCCCCTCACTAATATCCACCACCTCTCGCAGAGACCTCCCAAGCTGTTTAAGGGAGAGGAAACTGATATTATGTTTACCGAAGAGGATGCCAAATGGGTCCATCACCCCCATAATGATGCCCTGGTAGTTAAAATAAAGATCGGATCCTCGAATGTGCACAGAGTACTTGTCGATAATGGAAGCGCTGTTAATGTTCTCACTTATGACGTCTACCGGAAGATGGGTCTCCTTGACAAGGATCTCACACCTACTATCGGCCAGCTCTACGGATTCACCGGGGCCTCGGTTAGCGTCAAGGGCCTCATTAAACTCCCCATCACTCTAGGGGAGGAACCCTGCATGACCACCCAGGTTGCTGATTTCATGGTGGTAGACCAGCATTCTGCCTACAATGCCATAATTGGCAGGCCCATACTGAAGGAGATGAGGGTGGTGACCTCTATTTACCACCTTTCCATGAAGTTTCCCACTCCAAAGGGGGTAGGATGTGTCAAGGGCTGCCAGTATGATTCTCGAGAATGTTATAACAAGGCCCTCAAGTCAGCCGAGAAGACGAGTAGAGAGGTAAAAGCCATCAAAGTAGACGATTACAAGCCAAGTTCATTTGATACCATGATCCCACCAAAAATAGAGGACGCTATGTGCAACACCATCACCGTCGAAGAGCTCCCGCAAGATTACTTTAAAAGCATGGGAATTCAAGTAGAGCCGGTACCGGGGGCACTCATGATGGAGCCCTCCCAGCCAGTTCAAAATTTGGTAGAAGGAATTGTGGAAGAGGCTAGTGATGATGAGGAGACCCCAGAGCAGTTAGTAAAAAGACTCAGTAAAGGAAAATGGGTTCCAGAGGAGACCTCAGCAGTGATAGATCTCCCCAACGGATTCTCTCGTCAAATCACAAGCATCACCGAAAGATTAGTCAATCCGAGCGGACCCGGGGGGTACACATTGGAGGATCAAAACAAGGAAGTGCTCTCTATTGAAGAAGTGGGAGAAGCAGGTATGACTCAGGATTTCGAGATGGATATTGATCCACGTATGCCCGCTCATGTAGAAAGAGCTGGGGCAGCCGAAGATACTATCACGATTCCGGTGGACGCAAATGATCCTTCTAAGTGGCTGAAGATTGGCTCTAATCTCGACCCAAACATGAGAGACTCTCTGGTCTCCTTCCTCAAAAGTAACCTGGATGTGTTTGCCTGGTCTCATGCTGATATGGTAGGGATTGACCCTAAAGTTATGTGTCATCACCTCAACATTGATCCAAATAAAAAGGGGGTGAGGCAGAAAAGGCGCCCTGTCAGTGAAGAGAGGGCCGAAGCCCTCAAGGAAGAAGTGGACCGGCTCCTCAAGGTCGGGCTCATCAAGGAAGCTTTCTATCCCACATGGTTGGCCAATCCGGTTCTCGTAAAAAAGCCAAATGGGAAGTGGAGGACTTGCATAGACTTCACTGATCTAAACAAACATTGCCCCAAAGATAGCTTCCCTCTACCAAGAATTGATCAACTAGTGGATGCAACTGCTGGTCACGCACTACTCAGCTTCATGGATGCTTATTCGGGATACAATCAAATTCCCATGTATGAGCCCGATCAGGAACACACAGCATTCATCACAGATAGGGGTCTCTATTGTTATGTTGGGATGCCCTTCGGCTTACTCAATGCCGGATCCACCTACCAGAGGCTGGTCAATATGATGTTCGAGAAGCAAATTGGTAAAACCATGGAAGTATATGTAGATGATATGTTGGTTAAGTCTAAGGAGGCCACGGATCACGTCGGCCACTTAGCCGAGATGTTCGACATCTTGAGGAAATACCGGATGAAGCTCAACCCCCAGAAATGTGTCTTCGGAGTAGAATCCGGGAAATTCCTAGGCTTCATTGTTAATCACCGAGGGATCGAAGCCAACCCGGCCAAGATCAAAGCTCTAATAGAAATGAGGTCACCCAGGAATGTCAAGGAGGTGCAGAGCTTAACCGGGCGGATAGCAGCTTTAAATCGCTTTGTCTCCAAATTATCTGACAAATGCCAAGAGTTCTTCAAAGCAATCAGGAGCATAGGAAAAAAGTTCGAGTGGACCCCTGAATGTGAAGAGGCCTTTCAACAGATCAAAGAGCATCTAGGCAGCCCACCTCTCCTATCCAAGCCTCTAGCAGGGGAGACTTTAATTCTCTATCTTGCTGTTTCAGACTACTCGGTTAGTGCTGTTCTGGTTAGAGAAGAAGCGGACACTCAGTTTCCTGTGTACTACGTGAGCAAGAGGATGCTTGATGCAGAGACCCGATATACTAACATGGAAAAGTTAGTTTATGCTCTCATTCTGGCATCAAGGAAGCTCCGACCTTACTTTCAGGCTCATAAAATTGAAGTAAGAACCGCCTATCCACTAAGGCAAGTAATGCACAAACCAGAAACATCTGGCAGGCTATTGAAGTGGGCGATTGAGCTAGGCCAATTCGATGTTTCATACAAGCCCCGCAGTGCCATAAAGGGACAGGCTCTCGCAGACTTCATTCTGGAATTTCCATCTCACAGTGACGAGAGCACACAAGTCCCCACTAGGGTCTCGAGCACCACACAAGAAGAAATCAATGAAAACAGCGCTCCTTGGTGGACCTTATATGTTGATGGAGCAGTGAATAATGAAGGAGCAGGTGCAGGGATAGAGCTTGTGACTCCGGAGGGACACAAACTCAATACAGCTATCCACTTCACCTTTCAGGCCACAAACAATGATGCTGAATATGAGGCCCTCATATCTGGCCTCAAACTAGCCTTAGAAATGAAGGCGGAAAACCTTAACATATTCAGTGACTCTATGCTGGTCGTCTACCAAATAAAAGGGGGATTCCAAGCTAGGGGTCCTCGTACTGAGCTATATCTTAATTGTTCCCGACGGCTCCTCAGCCTCTTTAAAGAAGTCAAGATCGAACAACTCCCACGAGGTCAAAATGCCCATGCAGACGCGCTGGCCAAACTCGGCTCTCAGCGCGAGGCCACTCTGTTAGGGGTCATTCCCCTTGAAATCCAGAGGAGGCCCAGTGTCCCTGAGGAACTGAATGAGAAGAAAACTTCATCACTCGAGCTAATGGAAATTGAGATTGAAAATCCGGCCCCAACTTGGATGACTCCAATATGGGAGTATATCAAAAGGGGTTCATTACCTGAAAATAATAATGAAGCTAGAAGAATCAAGTACAAGGCCGCACGGTATGTTATTTATGATGAGGTCCTTTACCGAAGGGGCTTCAATATCCCACTTCTCAGGTGTGTTGATGGGGCCGAATGCAATTATATACTTCGAGAAGTACATGAAGGTATTTGTGGCAATCACACGGGGGGTGGTTCTCTAGCCCACAAGATCCTCCGACAAGGCTACTACTGGCCTACTCTCAAGCACGACGCCATTGAATTCGCCAGGTCTTGCGACAAGTGTCAAAGATATGCTAACTTCAGCAACATCCCCGCTGCTCCACTCACCTCTCTGATGAGCCCGTGGCCCTTTGCCATGTGGGGGATTGATTTGATAGGAGAGCTGCCGAAAGCTAAGGGAGGGGTCAAGTATGCTGTGGTGGCAGTTGATTATTTCACTAAGTGGGCCGAGGCCGAGCCCCTAGCCACTATCACCGCCAAGAAGCTTAAGGATTTTGTGTACAGGGCTATCATGTGCAGGTTTGGGATCCCCTACAAGCTCATTTCTGATAATGGAAAGCAGTTTGATTCCAAGGAAATGCGAGAATTTTGTGACAACTTGGGCATCAGGAAGGACTTCTCAGCTGTCTGCCACCCTCAATCAAATGGCCAGACAGAAGCAATAAACAAGATAATCAAGCACACTCTGAAAGCTAAGCTGGATGAAAATAAGGGCAACTGGCCCGAGGAGCTCCCTAGGGTCCTCTGGTCCTACAACACTACCCCGAGGAGCACTACTGGTGAGACCCCATTCTCCTTATCATATGGATGTGAAGCTATGGTACCTGTGGAAGTTGGCTCCGGATCATTCCGTCGAGATCATTTTGACCCCAATAATAATGAGGTCAACCACCGACTCTACCTCGACATGATTGAAGAGACCCGGGCAGACTCTCAGGTCCGCCTAGCGTCGTACCATCAAAGGACAGCTAGGCATTACAATGGGAAAGTGAGGGCTCGTCCACTCCGAGTTGGAGATCTAGTCCTACGTCGGGTCATGCCAAACACCAAGATTCAGGCACATGGAGTCTTCGGTGCCAACTAGGAAGGCCCCTACAAGGTCAAGACTGTTCTCTGGGAGGGAACATATCACCTCTCTGATCTCAAAGACAAGCTTATTCCGCGAGCATGGAATGCGGAACATCTCAAGAAGTATCTACCTTAACTGCCCATGTAACTGGCAGTACTATTTATTTTTAGACTTCGTATGAATAAATCATCCTAAGTCTCGGGGGGTAGTACTGTTATATAAACACCCCTCCGAGCTGATGTAATGACTCTATTGGCCCTATGTTCTTCAATTATTCAAGAAATATGCATGGTTTTCTTTCAAATTTTATGTAATGTGTATCAATATTCATGAAAGTTCGTGCAGTTAGGGTCGAGCAACGACAATGTGCGGCCAGAAATTGCAAAGCTAGGCGAGGCCTGTTGGCCAGCCAAGCGATGCGACGTGGGGCCCCGTCGTCACATAAGTGAACGATGCGAGGCCACAACCACGGGCCCCGTTGGGACGAGCTCAGGTCAGCATAGGTGCGAGGCCATCTGGTTCAAAAATGAACGAGGCAGGGCCCCCAATGCGAGGCCGCAGCAGAACGGGCAGGCAAGACTGGGATCGTTGAAACGACCTGACAACAGTCATCAGTTGTGAAGAAAAATAATCAATAAAGCAAAGGCTAGCACGAAGGCGACGCCAGCCATTCCTGTTCGAAGTTGCCCGAACTAGGCCCCCTCAGCACGAGCTCAACACTGTGTGGCCGGAAATTGCAAAGCTAGGCGAGGCCTAATGGCCAGCCAAGCGACGCGACGTGGGGCCCCGTCGTCACATAAGTGTGCGATGCGAGGCCATAACCACGGGTCCCATTGGAACGAACTCAGGCCAGCATCGATGTGAGGCCATTCGGTTCTAAGTCATTCGAACCAGGCCCCCATGCGAGGCCAATAACGATGGGATCGCAGAGGCGACCTGGACCTACTTAAACGTTTGTAGAATAAAGGAATAAAGCCGATAAGTCAGAAATACTAGCTTCGCGAAGTGAAATCACAACCGGTTCATAAAAAAAAAAAAAAACAAAACGACCAGAAAGTGGTTGGAAATATGCAACATGAAGATATACTATGCGATGCGAAGCAAAAATTAAGACATGGGTAAATAAAACGAAGCGAATACAAAGGAGATGGAAGAAATCAACGCATTAAAATATAAGTTAAAGTTATTCCAAACGCGAGGCATAGACGGTGCCCGCAACCCATCAAATTCGGCTCGCAAGCGAGCATAAAGTACTTGTTCAAAAAATGAATTACAAATGAGAAAGCAAACTACGAGGCCTCCTCCTGTTGCTGCTCTTCAGCCCGCTTCGCCTCGAGCTCTGCGGCTCGCTGAGAGGCCTCTTCCTCTATTTCTTTACGAAGCTGTTCCGCATAGACCCGGGTCGCCTCGCCTAGCAAACCCCAGTCGAAGTCAGGAACCTTCTTCATAAAAGACTTCATGAATTTGACCTGCCCAAGAGCCGAGGCCTCAGCAATTGCCTCCTTCTTCTCTCCAGCAAAAGCAGAGATCGCAGCCTCTTGAGTGGCGATCTGAGTCTGGAGCTCGTTCAACTTCTCATCTAAAGCAGCTCGCTCCTTCTCCAGCTCTTTGGCCTTGTCCTTCGCGGACCGGAGATCCCTCTTCAGCGGGCTGAGCTCATCCTTCAGTTTTTTCTGCTCCTCGAGCAGCTTCTTCTTCTCGGCCCCCATCGATTCGACCTTAAAGTGAAGGATGGCATTTTGCTGAGCTTGAGCTCGCATCTCCTTATGACGGCTCGCTTGCCTATAAAATAGCTCAGCCGCGGCCCGAGTCAGAGCAGCATTGTTCTCCTCGATAGAAGACTGGGCCCATAAGTTTAGATCGCTCTCGGACACATGGGAGTGACCCAGCTTCGCAAAAGCATTCGCAGCAGGGTGAGGAGGAACAGCGGCCACAACTTCGCTTCGCTGTTTTTTCGGGTCCGCTTTTATGACCTCAGCATCTAGCGGCCTTTTCCTCAAGTCATCCCGAGGAGGCTTGCTACCCGAGGCCTTTATGTCCTTTGGCCTAGAGGGAGGGGCAACCACTGCGACCTCATCGTCTTCGTCGGTAAAAGGAGGAGGGACTATGTTAGACTTTGACATATCTGCACAAAAAACACGAAGCGATCAGAGAACAGTTGTAAAAATATAAAATAACCAACAATACAGAAAAATGCAAGCATGATACATATGAATGCGATGCGAAGGGGAAAATGCAAGTAGCAACGGAGGCAATATACCGGACTCGGTCCGGGCCCGTTTCGCAGAAGGTTTCTGAGCTGAGCTCGCGATGGCTTTTCCTTTCTTTGGAGTCAGCCTCGCCCCTTCTCTCAAGAATCCATGGGTGACCAAGTTCGAGGTCGTCACCAGCTTCTTCACATTCCTCTCCTCGACAGCAAGTTGGAGGATGCTATCAGCTCGCTCTTTGGCTTCGCCAGTGAGAGGAGTGCGAGGAGGAGCGACTTGTAAAAGAGAATGAATAAGGTAGGGTCAGTTTCAAGAAAATAAAAGCGAACTAAGGGGAACGAGGCGAAGTGGTCGCACTTACTGGGTTTGTAATTAAAATGGGTCTGAACCCGGGTCGCATCGAACACGAAGAAGAACGGCTCCTTCCAATGCCCAACGTTGCTCGGAGCGCCGTGCAACAGGTTCTTGCCATTGAACTCAGGCCAGACTGATAAATAAAGATAGCCGAAGTCCTTCTTCCCCGAGGACTTTAAATTCAAAAAATATCCAAGGGTCCTCGCATCGAGGTCAGGATATTTCAGCTTCTTGTACAGCACGAACAGGGCAATGGCCGATCTCCAGCCATTTGGATTTACTTGAAGGGGAGCGATGTGGAAATACTTGCACACATCCTGGATGAACGGATGCATTGGCGATGCGATCCCTACCTTCAGAAGCGAGGTGGAGAGAACCATCCGAGGAACGCGACCACCATTCTCTAGATGGTCAAATTTGTAACATCTCTGATGAGGCCGGGGGAGAATGATGCGACCCTCCAGCCTATATTGTTCAACCGCCTCGGCCAGGGTTTCTGAAGTAAGGCTAGTGGAGAGGTCTTTGGCAGCAAAATGGCGAGGAGAAGATGGCCTCGTTGTTGAGCTGCTCGTTCCGTCACTCAATGGCTTCGCACCCAAGAAAATTGACCCCTCTAGTTCGGGCTGATCAGGAGGAACATAGGCCTCGCCCTCGGATTCTTCAGGCACAAAATCATAATTTTCCAAGTCGATCGACCTGGTCACAGCGTCATCTTCCTCGTTGTCCGAAGATTCGACCCAATGAGAGGTGGCCTCATCTTCCAGATCAAGATTGATCTCGGGGCGAACCCTCTTATTCTTTGGGTCGCGAGGTTCATAGTACGCACTCCCGAGCTCACTCCAGCTCGAATCGCTACGGACAGAAATTAGTTGTTGTGGATGAAGGGGCTCTTCACCAGCTTCCCCCTCAACGGCTCGCTCCGAGATCCGCCTAGCAATCTCTGCCTCGGCCTCCTCCTTCGACATGGCCCAAGGCCCGCGGTTTAAAAATGAAAGATCCAGCGAACTGGGCACCACGGGCCTCTTTCGCTTCCAGGCGTTGAGATCGCCGTTGCGAGGCGAGTCTTCTATCGACCAGGTTGGGTCCATGTTCAAGACAAACGAGTCCGAACTCGACTGCTCGATCCGAGCTATGAGGGTAGCCGCTTCGGGGTTGACTTCAGTCCCTGGGATGATTGGATGGCGGCTCGTGCCCGACATCTCATTCAGTTCGCGTTGGAATTCACGCGAACCCCTCAGTTCCTTTGGGTAATGGCTGAGAGGCGAAGAGGTACTCGTATCCGAATCGCTCGACATCTGAAATAGATGGTGAATCAATTAAGGTGTGTGCTCTTAAAGAAGAAAAGGAAAATCTAAGTGTCCTCACATCGCACACGAGCCGGTCCTAAATCTAAGGTCGAGATCGCGACGCGAGGAGAAGTGGGGGTGTGTGAGGTGATGCGACCCGGTGAGTAGGATCGCATCGCATACAATATACTTAATTGGCTAAACATTCAAACATAATAAAAGAGCGAAGACATAATAATGAGTTCGGGTCGTTACCTTTCGTGTTGGAAGGGGGGCTCGAGTCGCTGGATGAACGTTGATCGGAACTCCGCTCGCTTGAAGATTCCGGCGAAGAAGGATGAACAAATCTGGTTCGCACTTGGATTCTTGGCATAAAAATCAGCTGAAACCACCGTTTGATCCTTGAGCTCTCGGACAGATTTTCTCGAAAATGATTCTGGAAATGATTGAAAATGATTGGAAAGTCCACCTATTTATAGGCAGCTGAGGAGAGAGAAACGACCAGGACACGTGGCATGATCTTGGCCACCCATCTCGATCTGGTGCATGCGACCACACCGTAAGCATATATTGCCTCACCTTCAACGGCTATATTTGAGGTCGCTTCGCACAAGGAATCCCTTCACTTGCCCTGAAGTTGAAAGGGTTTTTTGTGGTTAGCTCGGTCCATTTGATATCTAGATCGGTGTCAGGATGGGTCATCGCAAGAAGACTATCAATTCCACAAAGGCTGGGCAATTCGCTTCGCATCTCTATTAGAAGCCTTTTTCTGGTCGCTTCTCTTGGAGGATTTCTGGCTTCAATTACTATCTGATTCCACCTCGCATCGCCAATGACGAGGAGGAATCGGGGGGTAGTTGTTATGCCCAATATTTGGACATGGGTCCTAGGCAGGCCCAATGACATAAATTGGCCGGCCCACCTCGCATCTGGGCTCACTTGGCTTCAAAGCCTACATCCAGTTCGCATCGTGCTAAAGATGATAAAATATTCTAAGGCCCTTGGCCTAGCGTTGGGTCGCATCGCTAGCTCACCAGCCTTAGACTCATTCAGCATCAAGAAGGAAGAAAGAGGAGAACCGGCCCTCAGCCCGGTTCGCTTCTCATCACCTCCCAGGTCGCATGGGTTTGCCAGAGAGGCCTTCAGCCCGGCTCGCTTGGCCCGGCTCACTGCCTCCAGCTCGCTTCGCTAGCCCGGAGTACTTAGCACGGATTTCTCATAACTAGTTGAAAGGCTCCTAGCCTCATGGGCTCATCTCACTTGGTATTATTTGCTAATCTGAAGACTACAGAAGGCCCCCCCGGGGTAATATCTCGACATACTTATTGATTTGAAGACAGCTAGCCCCACGGGCTCTCATCTCATCAAGGGATCCGCACATGATCACCTCTACATACTGCTCCCGTGAGGCCACATCACGCACAACCGCTCCCGCGAGGCCATATCGCGCATAACTCCCTACGGGAACCCCTTGCTCTACAACTCCATGACAGCCCCCGGAGCCTGACAGGGCTTGGGCCATGGCAGTTACAGACATCTGGGAAGTTTGCCCTCCACATCCACACGGACTTGGGCCAAAGCCCAGCACGTCTAAGGATTTGGGCCTGATGGACCGGACCAATACCTAGCCCATATAGGTAACTTGTCCTCCAAGAACTACGTGTGGCTTGAACCCCTATATAAAGGGTACGTAGGCCTCTTGTTTCAGTTGAGACAACAGTTGGCAGCAAGAGAACACATATTTTCTCTGGCCTTCTAACGAATCAACAACAAGATCAACTACCAAAATCCATCACTTTCCTCCCGTGTTCTTCGCGTTCTTCATCAAGTTCATAGCAAAATCATCATATTTTGCTCCGTGATTCCAGCAAACCTCCAAATTACTGTTATACCAGTTTCTCCCTATAACAGATATAAAAACAATTTTATCTTAGTTTATTAATTTAGGTAATAATTCAAGTGATAATATACTTTTCGTAATATCTTTGTTTTATAATTACATATTTCTGTATTTTTAACAAGATTTCCTGCTGGTAACTTCTGAAGACTAAGGTCTCGTCTGATTTGATATAACACAACGCAATAATTCTAACTTCTCACGAACCTAGCTATTTACTGTGTTTGATTATGTATTAAGTAAGTAACTCACACTTCCAATATGATTTGCGAAAATGATCTTGATCGGTTAATTAAAAAATTCAACAACCTAAAAAACTTGCAAAATAAACTGGGCCTAAAAAACTGATCAATGAATTAGTTATAGTAAGTAGAAGTATACAGTATTTGGTAAATGGCGTTAGAGATTCCTTGTACGAAGAAAGAATTATTGTAAAAGTACGGAGGAGTATCTATTATAACTTCTTTCAGGCCACCTGAAATTAAAACGTCCCTGGTTCAATGAACTTCTTTGCTTCATCATTAATGCCTTCTGTGACTTTTGTCTTATATTTTCCCCCTCAACAATTTCTCTAATTCTGACTTTTTGCCAAACACTCCAATAAACTAAAATCTGAAATAGATACACCAAAATATTTTTTACTTACAGAGCACTTGTAACTTATACCTATGTCAAAAAAATTGTTCTAAATACTGAAATGTCATGTATATAATTGATAATTTTTTAATAATAGAAACTATATATCATATCATGTCATTTAAGAAAAAATTTAAAATTATTTTTAACATACATAACATTACAGTATTATTTTCAAAATTGTATAACCACAAGTGCAAAAGTACGGTCCAGCTTGTAATCCTAATTGATTTAGGTGTCAAGTCGTTGAGATGTTACGAACACTAAATTACTACAGTAATAAAACTGTATTCAATGTTTTTGGTTCATCCGTCAGCCTTTATTACAGCCGTTGTTGACTTAATAGTACTGTGCGATGCATGATACGAGTAGTAGTAATTGGCTTACTCTGAACCTGATGATAATTGGTCTTTTTTTCTGTTTTTGCTAAAGGTAAAACGTTCGAATAAATTAGTTTTAATGAAATGTAACTATTTGAATTCTGAACCGTTATAAGTAAACAAGTCGGAGACAATGAGAGATTTGGTCACAAAAATATAAATATTTACACAAGTGAATGGTGCGAATCTAAATAATGTTAAGATTTTTGTACAGAAAACCCCTACCAACTTTACAAAAGGTAGTTTCCAAGAACCCCAACTACTACTAGTGTGTATATTTCTCATTTTATTGCCCTGAACTTTCAAGTACATGCACCATCTCTCTCACTCAACTACAGGAGTGTATAATTATGTACACATACATCACTACTCGGTATCTATATATTCACAACTTGCAAACTAAAACAACACTCCTCTTCACTTGACTCCTCTCATTCTCAATAAACCTCTCTCTCCCTCTCTCTCTGTGAAGAAAATGGAACCATTCAACTTATGTTTATCTACAAATACTTCATCTGATTCATCATCATCTGACTCTTCATTGAATGGAACCAAAACCCCTCGAGATGTAAACAAGCACGAGAAGATTAAAGGCCCATGGAGTGCTGAGGAGGATAAGATTCTAACCCGACTTGTGGAGCGTTTTGGAGCTAGGAACTGGTCACTTATAAGCAAGTACATAAAGGGTCGGTCAGGAAAGTCGTGTCGTTTAAGGTGGTGCAACCAATTGAGCCCGGATGTTCAGCACCGTCCCTTTTCTCAAGCTGAAGATGAAACTATTTTAGCGGCCCATAATAAATATGGAAATAGATGGGCCACTATTGCCCGTTTACTCCCGGGCCGAACCGACAATGCGGTTAAAAATCATTGGAACTCGACGTTAAAAAGACGTCACGTTCGAATTCAATTAAATGAAAATAATTTAAGAGACGTACAAATGGACGGTGGAGATGTGAAATGTGGTCCATCAGGATCCTTGGACATAAATGTGGAAACGGAGGAGATTGATCCGATGACGGCGCTAACGTTAGCTCCACCGGGAATGGGAAGCGGTGGGTCGGGCCGGGGAGGAGAGAGCGGGCCGGAAGTGTTTTGGGATGTCATGAGAAATGTAATTGCGAGGGAGGTTAGGGATTATGTTACGACGTCGTTTCAGGAAAGTTCGGGTTATAGGTAGGAATGTGTTCAAGTAATTAATATTTCATGGGGGTTAATAATAATGTAAAAACAAGTCAAGTACAATGTAAAAGTAGTGTACATAAAAGTGAAGACTTTGTCGAGGCGTTATTTCACACAACATTCTTCACGTGGATAAATATAAAATATATTATCCCCTCCTTTTACATCAAGAAACAATGTGCAAATGTGCTCATGCACTGTTCTTGTGCAGGGTTCCCATGTAGCAGGAGCGTGATGAAATGATAAGATTCAACTTCTATGATTCACAATAGCTTCATTTACATTTTCTGTACTATTTTTATTTCATTCGGACTTGATTAATAAATGATCATTCGCTACTACAGTAATATATATTTGTGACAAAAGAGCTGTGTAATTTGAACCCATGATAAATCAATTATTAATAAATTTTGTTTGATCAACTTGCAACCCTCAATGAACAGCTGCAAAATTTGAGCCACAGGAATATTGCCAAAAATACGTATGTATCACCACAATATTATGCCTTAATTTTAATATACAATCCCCGATTTTCAATGCTGCTAATTTCATATTGAACGTAAATGAGACATGCATATTATTACAATCTTACCTTATATTTTAATGATGTTAATAACTGCGAAATTTGTACTTGCGATTATTAATAATTTATGTAAGACTCTTAAAACAGCTCAAACATTATTTTCGGAAGTTGTAATTTACGAGAGAAATTTATTATGTTACGTGAATGTCGTGGATCACCCGTCGACCTCACTTATACCTAACATTCAAAACAGTTTTGACCCTACTTTGACAGTTTGACCTGAACATCTAATCTAATCATATTTAGAACGTTTGTACACCTAAAACTGATTGGAATGCGTACCTGAATGGGCACTATTGTACATTTGTACTACTGTATCTCTACTGTCCCTAATTAACCGATATGAACAGCTTCTAGATCGATACATAGAATGTAATTTTTTTTACGAGCATTATTTTTGAAACCCAGAAGCTGTGTAATTCATGACACATAATATATATATATATATTTTCGGCACGTGTTATTTTTTTTGATTTTAGGCATGAATTAATTCTTCTGTAACCTCGTGACAATTATCTTGGTACTTTTATTAGTAATATTACTACAGGATGAAGCATAAACTAATCATAGGTCTACACGACATTGACCAATCGTAATCGTGTTATGTCACCATTATTTACAATTTTGAATGCTGCTAATTAGATATATCTTTGATTAATATGGTTCGAGTTAGTTATATTTTGGTTAATTAAGGGAAAACTATAAGAAGATGAAAGGAAAAGGATTATAATTATAACTCCTTAAAAAGATGTTTTGGTCAAGCCTAATATTAGGTCTTATGCCTAACAGCAAGGTGGTTAGTTTGTTAATACAGTATAAGAAAGCCATATATATATGCATGTCGCAGATAATTATGATACGGTAAACATATACAAGTAGTTAGGTTCGTTGATAAAGATGTACTTTCAAAAACTTAATTGATTGCAAGGCATTAAGACACTACAATGTACACAGTACTAAGTATATATGTGTGTCGATATATATATATATGCAGCATTCATCGAACAGTTGCATGATATTATAGCATAGTGAAATACTGTATAGTACTACTACATGGTATTTTGCCACACGATTGATAAAAGATAAGGTTCTAAAATTTAGGAAAAAGTTCTCCTAGTAAACTAGGACTATAAATTTAATTGATTTCAGTTGAAATCAAATTGAAGTTTGAATTTTTTAATAATAACGATATTCAAAATCATTACTATTTTACTAAACAACTCTCGGTAACATATTTCGTAAATTATATTCTTTTCTAGCTAGACTACTACCCTTAACCCTTGTGGCCTTCAGGCCCTGTATAGATCTAGCGACCGACACCCCCGAATTACATAAATAGTACTGTAGCGTGCTAAATGATTCTTTGAGCTATCTTTCCCATCATTCAACTTCTATGCAGTGGCTCGTCGCAAGTTGATAATTTTAACATCTCTAATTAAGTAGCTTGCAGAACTAATTATTATTAATTAGATTCAATAAATTTGTATATGATATAAAAATCATAAATATAAATTTTGATCCTTGATATATATAAATATTAAAATACGTGAATACAAGAATAGAATTTTATTCAATGGATTATACTTATATGAAATATTAATCGAAAATCTATATGTTACGTACTATGTTCTGCAATAATTTTATAATATATTATAAATGAAATATATTGCAGTGTATATATGATTTCCAATTAATATTCCATTAAGGTAATTCACATAACTTTTACCTACAAAAATATACATATTAATATATCACGGTGATATGAGTTTTCATTTTTAACAACGATACGAGTTTTGATTTTAATACATGACATCAAAATAGATGAAATTAATATATTTATAATTTAATAATTATTTTTTAATTTAAATTCGAAGTCATTGGATCCTTAGCAAGTTTTATTATTTCATAAAAATATGTAAAGAAAATATATTTTTAATTAAATTATATTAATATTTTTATTTAATATATACAAAATACGAAGTAAAAGTACATGAATTCGAAACAATTGAATATATATATATATATATATATATATATTATATTTAAGTACACAAATTACAAATAAATTGAACTTAAATTTAATATTTAAATACATAAACACATAAATATACAATACGATATGTTATGATTTCCGTATAGCTACTATGAACATTTCCTGTATAGCTACTAGGGAAATTAAAATAGTGATAATTTAGCGATGGATTACAGTTGGGACGGTAATGATGAATTTGGAGAAGTGAAAAGAAAAAAAAATTAAAAGTTGCTATTTTGTTTTATCAGGCAGCACCTAAACAATGGTGAAATTAAAGGACATGATGTTTCTCTTTTGGGCTGCAAAACCTTTTTCTACTTTATGGTTAGGCAAAGATTGAGATCGCAAGTAGTATAATTTTTACATGTGTTTATTTTTTCGAACTGGCCCATTTAATTTGTACGAGTCCTCAAATAACTATTATCTATTTTATAATAGGAACTAGGAAGAATTGTTATCCTAGTTAGGGGAAAGATAACCTATTTTAATTAATTTATATCGGTAACTAACTATGTTTGCCTTTTAAAATCAATTATAATGAATTTGAATTCTAACAAGATATTACGGTAATTAATTATAAGAAATTTAAATATTCGTAAGGGGATCGCAGTAACGGGGCCCGAGCCACTGTTTACCATGTCCTCTTCTAACAAAATATTAAGGTAGTAAAAAAATTAAATACTGGCAATATCATCCCACCCTTGCAAGAATAGAGTCGACCCAGTGAAGGTAGATCTGCATCTGCACCCTGCAATGGACCAACTCTCAGTGATCATTATGTATGAAATTCCCCTGGATCATATGTTTTCCCCCTACATATTCTAAAGGATCAAAATGAAATACATCTTCATCCTGTCTTGTTCGACCACAAAATGCAATTACAATGAGTGCCTGCATGCTTTTTATTATTGTAGAGAATGCTTCAAACAATTTATTTGAAACAAGTACACCAAAGCCAAAGAAAAATATAATAAATTAATAAAATATATAATGAAAATGACAGTACCCTATATGATGAGCATGCGGCCTGATATTAGCTAAGCAGATTAAAAACCTAGTAAAATTTGTGAAGGTAAGTCTTCACTTAATTTTTTTTTTAAAAAACATAACAGCTCTGATTTTATAACTTCGAATGTACAGTTTGTGTAGAGAAGTATTTCACAGAAATCTAGTAGGGATGAACTCTTTGAACCTAAGAGGGTAACTATAGAACTCTTCATTTCTGCTATCTCCTTTATTGTGCTGGAATGGAACCCACCATGGAATACCTCTGTCTTCGTGTGTATTCCTCATTTCAAGTGTATTGTCAAGAAGTGTTGCAACTATCATAGCCACCGTAGGAGGTGAAGAGAAGATTGCATTGAATATATTGTTGAACTGAAATTACCATATAAAAAAAATGATGTGTCAGCATCCTTCAGCAAGACCATATCAAACAACTTGTTGATCAGTTAAGATAAATGAAGGAGCTTCTTCTCAAGATCAATGTCACATAAAGGATCTAAAATATAAAAGAAAATTAGATTTAGTCACAACATTAGTGTTGGCAAGCTAGCTACCCTCATCCTTTATACCATGATAGCCTCTAGCCCCCTATCTTGTATTCTAACATTATGCTATAGTCATAGCATCATCACCTTCAGAGAAGGTGAGTTCATTTACCCTAATGGAAGCCATTAATTTTTGATCATACATCCCCTCTTACAAGTGCAAAAATGTCAATGTAACAAAACAGAGGCTACATAGACAATTCATTTTACCGCGCAAATGATGTCGCTAATCACTAGGACAACTCTCTAGTTGTGGACAAGTATAGGGTTAAGATGGGCGGAAGAAACTCTTATAAGATAAACTAATGCCATATCAAGTAGCAGCTAAATAAGAAGTTTCTTTTTCCAGACTTTTATAAAAGGTCCAAGGAGAATGTAAAGCTAAATAATCAAAGTATCAATATTCTTATCTTACCCATCCACCATCAGTTTTGATAGGTCCATGCCCAGTTGGATCAGTGTTCATCACAAAATATTGTGGTATAGATATTCCAAGGAACAGAGAGAGACCCAGTATATAGATGTTTCGCATTGAATTATTGTTCGCAAATTGAATGAATGAAATCCCAATAGCAGCTGTATAAATAAGACAATAAATATTAATTGCCATTCGAGTACATTTCTGAAGTATAACAGCGGTGATGGCAGGAAAACTCACCAACAATACCATATAAGACACAGTATATAGCTGCAAATATCGGTAAAGGAATCGATGCAAAGAAGGCCCCAAATTTTCCTGCAAATTAGGACTTCATAGTCAAAAAATTGTTGAAATGAAAAAAAAAAAATTCAAAACATATACAAGACAGATAAAACACACCAAATATAGAGAAGAAGATCATGAAAACAGTGGATATCTGCACTACTCTTCTGCTCCCAACATGAGTCAATCCAAGAAGCCCAACATTTTCACTGCAGGGTCGTTGAAATACATAAGTAATAGTTTTTCTGTAAAGTAATGAAGCTGATATGGTAATTTGGTCCATGCCTTGAAATCCATTTATCTTTGCTCGGTAGATAAACTTTTGGTCCATGAACTAACCAGAAACTACGACTTCAGTAGTTATACAAAAATTGCTTAAAGTACTTAAACCATTAGCCAAACACTATTTGTATCACTTAATAGGATAGGATTCAATAATGCAGTCAACTCTCCTCAACTTTTAATGGAAACAATACACATATCTCATGTGCCCTTTAAATATTGCTAATTGGATAAAATAGCATGATACAGATAGTAACTAATGATTTGAACGGATAAGTAAAGGTACACCCATCAAGTCCCAGATAGTGGAGACTACACTAGAATGCAATTATAAAAAAATAAAGCTAGAAATTAGCAGTAATTAGAACCAAGAGGTAAATTTTGACACTTGAACCATTACAAGTCAGATATAAGAGTTCTATTCTTTCTGATTTTTAAAGATAAATTCATTTATTTCATATTAGAGCATCTGAATATAATGACAGAAATATGAGTTGTTGGAAAGACGAGTCTAAGTAATTAAGATAAATAAGCCAATAGTATAGGTAAAAATAATAAAGAGCTGAAGGAATTGAGAGAATAAACATGTGTAATTTAGAAAATAAAAAGAAGTAGATAAAAATGAGGCAGATGCATAGGCAATAGGATAATATTAATCTTCCAATCTCACTGAGGTTTTGATACTACCTGTCGAATTCATGACTGGCTCAACATTTCTGTTGATAGTAACGAATATTTTTCTTTAATCCGTGCTCTGTAATTGCAACTTCTCCACTCAACAACAGTAATTTATAAAATGAGAGATATGAGTAAATCATTTATTTTTAGGGTCAGGTCATTGGTTTTTCTAGTCATATCTGATCTACAAAAAGAGTCTTGCCACATAGGATAATTGTAGTGGGCTTCTTCAACGAAACATCATCTTCCCATGAAATTTTAACTGGAATTAAATGATGATTAGTTAGAGATAGATCAAGTAACTGAATGCTAATAGGTTTTGTAAAGTGACTGAAGTGTTAGTTTTGGACCAGTTCAGCGACAAAAAGTTAATTTAATTCCAATTTTTTTTCTGTATTGCTAATGTGTCCTCATCCCCATAAGTTTTAAATGTAAAACACTAAGGGGGACGAGTTGAATATCTTACAGAGCTCCTCCTAATTTAATAGAAGGTATATATAAACCAGCAAGTCAAACAAGATAATGTAAACCTGATGCTTGAACAGCAACCTACAACCGAATTTGTAGATGCATATCAATCAAATATAAATCGCAAACTCATTAGTTTGTGAAAAATAGATTGTTTAATTTGGGGGATACATAATGAGCATTAAAACAACTCAAGGAATAATATTATAATCTCCTTACCCACAAGCCTAAATGATGAAACTAGAAGAATTAATGTTCCAGCAATAACCTATAAAAATAGGATGAACATAATGAAAAGCTTAACAATAATTGCTTACACAGATGCCGTAGTGCCAACAGCAGCACCAAATATTCCTTCAAGCAGCTGCCCAATACCCTGGATTTTCAATGCAAATACAATCAGAAACACAGCACAATTAAAAAAGCAATGGATAAAAGGAAAAAACAAAGGCTCTGCTGGCCTGTCTAAACCTGAAGACCAATGCTTCGAGTAAGCACATGAGTGGGAGGAGCTGTAGCACCAGCAAGCCGTGCTGTTGCGTAAAATGTTCCAGTTGACTGCAAGAAATGGTTTGATATCGATTTTAAGAAAAGAAATAAAAATTATTGCTTATGATAAGTATTCATGATTGCATGCATGTCCAACAACATAAATATGCTGCATGGATCTCAGGATGATCGCGTGCATCTTTGAATGTCAAGTTTGTGAATTAAACTTTTTCCTAAAAACCGAATGTTAATTCCTTTACCACACTTAAATCCTAACATGAGAACTTAAAGGCTGAAAATGAACTTAACAATCATAAAGTCATTCAGTTGAATTAAACTTAAACTAGTATAAAACCTAGGGATTCTTCTACCACTTATTGTTGAATAAAACAGAAAAGATCTCACTTACTGACAAATCACAAAGGAAATCAAATTTTCTTTAAAGCAGCTTTACTAGTATTAGAAAAGAAGGGGGGAAATGAAGTACCGACATGGTTGGATTTCATATAGCCACATATACATCTTTCCTCCCACAAAACAAAATGGTTTCTTGTCAAAATTCATCATGTTCAGGTTGTAAATGTTATCATAATGGAACTTCAACATTAAATGTGGAATGTTTCGGTTCGAATTGAAAATCATGTAATCAACAAATCATTTTTGTAGTTTCTTTACTCTTTTTTAATCTTGGAACTATTTAAGCCTCCACCAAGCAAACATGAATGCAAATAAAGGGTGCCTAAAAAGAACTCATATAACACAGACTTCAATTGTGACAGCAACCAAACCTCTGCTGAAGCAACAAGGGCAGCTCCCATCATTCCAAAGACATGACTAGCTCTAAATATGGGTGCACCCCACTGGAATGGATATGGAATCCGGATCCTAACATATTAGCAAAATGTTAAAAAATCTGAACAAACCTACTCTTCTAAAAGAGAACTAGTCGATAGATATGTGGCTATACGACAATTACCATGGAGCAGATGACAAAAGGCCTGAGCGATCAGTGCGGCAACTAATCTTTGTTTGCTGCCCAACATTATTGTAAGCTCCGGACACAGTTAGGATAACAGCAAAAACCCAGACGAGGGCAATGCAGAAAAGCAGAGCAAACCTCTCAAGTACAGAATGTGCCTTTGGGTGAATACCCTTTAAATACTGCAAAAAAAGAATCATGTTTCAGTTCTATCTTCTTTTTTAGTCTTATCTGATAATCAACAAAATTTATAAAACACAGATATATAGAGAAAATATTACTTGTTGGCACACCACCAATAAAATTAGCATGGGCAGGCCAAGCTCAATACAGTTTGCAAGCTGCAGAAGAAACACAAGAATAATAAAAATTATGTATACTAATGTAGGCCTGGAACTTTAATGCTCAATAAGGGAAACATACCTGTGGGAATCCCCTTCCAAATAAGCCGAGACCAACAACACAAACAACTGGCACAATTACAACAGGACTGAAGAGCCTGCATGAAAAGTTGAAAGAATTAAACTATGGCAACAAAAAATCTTAAACGAATGAGTACAAAGAAATATTCTGCTGCACAAAACAGTTACACTACCTTGTAAGTTTGGCCCAGACCCTACCATATCCAAGTATAATGTTGATGAAGGATGAAACAATGAGAGCTCCTTGAATTGATCGCATGCAATGAAGAAACCTCTACATGCACCCACATTAAGTCATTCACACAAAATTTAGCAAAGATGCTTAGGGATATTGATTGGTTGGCACAACAAGCTCCCAAGATGTATAAATAAATATAAAGGCTCTTAAAATTGGTAAAATGAAGAGAAAGTCCCTTGTGAGATTGCCATAATATATTTAAGTAGACTATCCATAGATTTAGTAAAGGCATAAAGAGATGCCGAATGCAGAGACCATCTTAATGAGGTTAAGGCGTATACTAGATTACTCATGAGAATCTGAGCAAGAGTTAACTAGATAAGTTGGAAATTTACACAGCACATTGACAGACCATATACTGCAGTGTATCAGAATAGAAATTTAAAATTCAAGGCACAATGCATAGAGGACGAGACAACAGTACAAAGATGTAGACAATGGTTGTGCACATGAAGAATTCTAATCAAAAGTGGATATGCAGGTAACATTGCTAGAGCTGAGAGTCAATGCATTGATCTTGTCAACATTAACAATTAGTTGGATCACCAGTCATTCATTGTTGAATACGAGCATTTGAGCAAGACAATAAAAGGGGGATACATTCACGAAGAGTCAACCGTAATATCAGATAAAGATATTGAGAATCACGGTTTTTTCAATGAAGGATCAGACTATCCTATGTTTTTTTATCAAGGTGTGCTTGCAAGACAGTCCGTCATTCGGGCTATCCTACATCCCAGGTTCGGTCCAAATATATGCAGCCTTACCCTTATTTTTTTCATAAAGAAGCTTTTCGGGTTATCCTAAATCTATTTTAATATCTTTAATTAATGCAGAGGGCCCAGAATATTGCACTGGTTGGGAAAAAAATGACGGTTTCTTGAGAAAACAATAACGAAATGCATATCCAACATCCCCAAAAGACTTCAAATATTATTAAAAAAGGTATGACACTTGTACTTACCTTATTATTTAGTAGTTATTGAACATTAATATAATTTGTTGCATACCTCATAACTTCATCTAAATTTCACTTCAATAACAAGTTTTGCGTACCTGGTGCTCACTTGAGAAGTTACTATCAGAGAAATCATTGATGATGCCCAATACTGATATGACATAAGCAAATGATGGTCCCATCACCGTAGGAAGTCTTGTACCAAATAAGGTCTGAAGAAGTGTATTGATTCCCGACATAAACAGCAACGACTGAATCACTCGGGCTTTATCACCCTAACCAATGAGGCAGAAAAGGTATTAAATCACATCCTTAGTCGATTCCAGAATAACGATAGAGATTTGAAAATATCATTAAAGATACTAACCGGACCTCCACCCATTCGAGGGACTAGTATGGTGGCAATCATAATAACACTTCCAAGCAGCACAATATAGTGCTGGAATGCTAGTATAACAGTTTGAGCTGCAAAATATAAAATTCACAAATCAGGTAATATAAATATAGACTATATCATGTAATGTGGGGCAAAGGCAAATCACCATGATTATACAATTCAAGAACTAAATTGTCACCACTCAATACAAATCAAATAGAAAAGCACATGATTCCTTATAAAGCACACACATAAAAAGTTGATCAATCAATACTAATTAAAAATATTTGTTTTCTTAACAAGAAAAGAAAAGATCTTTGTAGAATCAATGAATTATTCGTATCTTATATACAGACACATGTAAAGAAATGAAGGTCTACACAAAAAGACCAAAGCTTTAGTCAGGTTGGAATAAAGTAGCCATTTTTAAAAAGAAACTTTTAAAGAAATAGACTTTTCTTGGTGAATTATTTATGTGTGTATTTGTGGAGAGAGGGAGAGAGAGAGAGAGGTGGGAGAGAGGGAGAGAGAGAGAGAGGGGAGAAGGAGGGAGAGAGAGAGAGAGAGAGAGAGAGAGAGAGAGAGAGAGAGAGAGAGAGAGAGGTGATGGTACTGACGCCAAGAAGGATTAGAATGGATGCAGTAGTTGAGCTGGATGAGTTGTTCAGCAGGTGGGAA
Organism: Oenanthe sinensis; assembly: GCA_028671895.1. Lineage (NCBI taxonomy): Eukaryota > Viridiplantae > Streptophyta > Magnoliopsida > Apiales > Apiaceae > Oenanthe > Oenanthe sinensis. The sequence goes on along the minus strand of CM053803.1, from coordinate 2,282,078 downwards.
AGAGGGGCCTCTGGCAGCACCAAGTGGTGGTATTAGCACCGGAGGAGGCTGATGAGTCGCCGGAGGATGCTTATGTTGATGGTCATGCTGGTGGTGATTCGGGTTTTCCATTTCTTTAAATTTTTACGAAGTTTTGTTTTTTGATTTTATCTCTCTCTCAGTCTCTTTATTTGGGTTGTGTACTTAAACTAGTTAACTCAGCTACTGTACGTATTAGTAGTTATGTACTTGTGTGGACGGGTACGCGTTTACTATTCTTTTCGTCTTCCCTTTTTCTCTCTCGAGTATTGGGGCTCGTATTCATCTGCCTATTTATCCAAACGTAAAATCGCTAGCTGATTTTTTTTTTTTTACGATTAAAATTTGAACATTTCTGAATTTTTGGACATTTATTTGAACTTGATACTTGTTGGAATTATATATTTTTAACGATAAAATTTGATCAATCAATTTAATTATTAAAAAAATCGAATAAATCATTTGAATTGTAACAAAACAAAAGTAATATTAAATAGCAAAAGCGATAAGAATTAAAGTAGTGTTAAAAGAGTACCATTCGTTGCAAAAAGGATCGGGTTACTTATAATTTATCTATACTATATTATTAAAAATTAATCCTTCGTCGGTTTGCTCTTTTTCTGTCCCACTCAACTTTAAATATACGTGTGTCTTACTCAATTTCAAACACGTTTTTTTAATCAATAAACAACCATGTTTTAATTTTCTCATTATTCAACCTCTTTAATTTATTTAATATCATGATTTATTAATTAAATTTTATGAATATTAAAATAATATTATTATTTTATTTACATTATTTAAAATTTATTATTGTGCTCTATCTATATTATATATACTTTTATATTATATTCTTCTAAACGAACTTCTTTTTTAATTAGAATATAAAATTGTACTCACATCTATCTAATAGCATGTTTCAATTTTCTCATCGCTCAAACACTTTAATTTATTTAAAATTACAATTTTATAATAAAAAATTTTGAATATTAAAATTATATTAATATTTTATATATAACAAAACATACTCTTTTATTTAAAATATTTTCTAATATATTTGGGAAAAAAATTATTAATACTTTGCACAAGTTATTAATCTATGTTAATTAATATAAATATACAATGATATATTACTGAGAATTTAAACATATAATATAAATATGATTTAAAAATAGTTTATCTCATTTACAACATTACATAAAAAATATTAATAATATAAATAATTAAATTAAATATTTAATTCATTTAAAATATATAATGTATTATTTATTAGAAGACGGGTTACGGGCTAGTATATTTGTAAATGTGGATCATGTAATTGTGAAGGTGAGAGAACTAGTAGTAGAGGAAGGTGAGGACCGAGGAGCAAGCAGAATGTAGAGATTGAGAGAGACATAGGGGTGTTTGGGGGAACTTTTTTCCAGAATAAATCAACTTATTTTAACACAAAGTTAGAGATTCCTAACTTTTTTCTGAAAAAGTTAACTTTTTTTTGCAACTTATAGAATCTCAAATATACATTAAATACTTGTATAAAAAACATTTATCAAAATATGAAATTTTTACCCGAAAATAAGTCCAAAAGGACTTATTTTAAGGCAGGCCAAACATGCCAATAATACTTTATAAAGAGATGTTCTTGATTACGTTAAGTTGATTGTTTTTATTTGGAACCTCGACAATTTGGGCTGGCGCAACCTGGGTCCCACTTTTTTCTTTCTTGTTTATTTTTTTATACAGTATTTCTTTCTTTTTCAGTTTTTCATCGTATATAGTATTATTTTGTTATTTTATTTGAAAATTAATGACTCGTATCATATTATATATTTTATTTACAAATTAAATATTTAAAAATTTTAATTAATATATTTGTATTTTTATTAATAATAATTATATTAAATTGAGTTTTTTACATTCAAATTAATTGAATATTGAGAATAATAATGTAGGAATAAGTTTTGGAAAAATAATTAAAAATATTTTCGAATAAGAAAATAATAAGTATTTTGTGATTTTTTTTATTAAAACTAAATATAATTGGACAAAAAATAGTTAATTATATTTTATTTTATAATTAAAATTTAAACATTTCTAAAATTTTAAATTTGATACTTGTCGGAATTGAATATTCTTAACCATAAAACTATCTCCGAATTCCTTGTATTCCACTGTTATATCAATAACCAGACGGCAGTGGATGAGTTACTCAACACGTTTCTCGTAAATTTCTTATATTTTAATATTATATCAATAACTTAAGAAATTTGTACGATGAATTATTTATTCATTAATAGATCGATGAATTATTTATTCAATAATAGATCGAGCGCATATGCAGGCAGTGAATGAGTTATTTAATCGACGCATTTCAAATAATTGTGTTCGTAAATTTCTTATACGGAGTATTTCAGTGCTATATCAATAACTTATCTAAATTTATACGATAAATTATTTATTCAAAAATAGATCGCACTCATATTAGTGCACTTCAAATAATCCCGTCATATTAATCGGTTGAAAATCGTCATCACAAGAATTACACAACACCAAAATAAAAGGGAAGATTCTCATTTCCCATGTTTAATTTAACTGCTAATAGCTTAATTAGGAAGATAATAAAAAACAGTCGGGAATTTAACTAGTCTCGGTACACTAGAACTAATTACCTGCTCTGTGAGTTCTACCTGTAGATCCACGAAAAAGAAAAGAAAACAGAAAAGGTACGTAAGAATACAACTCAGAATGATTTAGCAACAAGATGAAGTGAAGCTTATGTGAAAATAATGTAAAAAGACACTACTAAAAAGGACATGTTGATCCAAAAGTATTTAACATGCTTGTGAACATTTTCAGCTCTGGTTTCTTGTAAAATGATACATTACCTTGAGAGAGACAACAAAATGACCGCCATCTTTGAGACAGTGGGATGCATTCAAAGCCAATTCGTCATTCTGCCAATAATTTACAAAGGGAACATATACCAATTAGCAAGGTGGAATAACATTGATAGTAAATGCATGACTACACAAGTAGTAACATCTAAAATCTCAAAAAGGTTTATACGAGGGACAGACTATTGAACCAATTATAAACTCATAAGCAGCACTATGAGCTTGTCTGTCATCTGCTCCTATGTACAACACATATACCACCCAGTTTAAAGCATGAATGGTAAAATTTTGAGCTTATTTATCATTTCTCTAATAGTAATAGGATCTTAAAAAATAATTAGTTAAACACAGGGGAAAGTTAAACAAAGTGATATAAGTTGCAATATTCTAATATACAACTGCAGGCCTGCAGCTAGACGCAACAGAATATCATATAGTACAACTAGAGCTAGTAACTAACCATACCAAAATTATCCCATTGAAAAAACATATAAGAATTAATTATCCAACTGTGAAATGAAAGAAAAAACAGCAATTTAAATCATACGCAGAAGTATACCGTGCAAGGCCAACGAAGCTCAGACAACATCTACAGTCCCAACACGGTCAGAGTACATGGCTGGATTCTTGACATCCCCAATAATAGGCACAATGTTCTGACACTTGGATGCCATGATATCCAAGATTATAAAAGAAGGCACAATGACATAGACCATCCCTAAAGTTCCAACAATATCAGAAAGATAAGGGACGTTTGTAGCCACGAAATCAACTCCAATATATAAAACCTTAGCGCCGGGTACAATCCAAATGTTGTCCATCCCTCCTTTGAGAATGGCAGCTGCTAAGTCAGATTTAGAGGGATCCCAGACCCTATACTCCGACTCAGTTCCATCTTCATTCTATTTAAAACGAAAAAAAAAACACCAAACGAACCAAGATGAAATATAGTCCGAATATATCGATTGTGATCATATTATCAAGATTTCTGCTTACACTCTTTTTGAATTACGCATCATAATAAAGAGTATAATGAGTCCTTTGGGAGCCTGGGGACTCTAATGACGTAGTTGACATTTAATATAAATTCATGCTTCTACTACTACCAGGTCCAGGTATCGTCCAGGTTCTGGGGGACGGATACTCATTTTTGTAAGGTTACAAGTCTAATTATTCAAAAATAAATAAACATATATAATTAAAAGAATAGCTAAAAATTATACCTCGGCATAATACAAGATGTCATTGTTCAAGACTACTTCACCAGGAAGCATGTTCTTAGTACAAAGTTCATCTTTTATTATCCCATCAGATTCAGACAGCATAAATATTCCCTCGTGTTGTTTGGGGATTAGGTTTTTGTTTTTTTCTAAACGGGGATTAGTTTTTTGTTGTAATATAACTTTTTTATATTATATTAACTTATAATTCATGCAATGTCCAGATTTTTTAAAATATATTTTAATTAAATTGAATAGTTTGAATGATAATTAAATCAGGGTATTTATCAAAAATACTACTTTTTTAACTCTTTTAGTGATTTTACTAACTTTTGAAATTTATTTCAAAAATACGGTTCGCGACTAAAAGTAACCAAATGCAACTTTTTATCTATAATTTGTAACCAAATACAATTGAATGCAACTATTTATTAAAAATATTGTAGTTACATGAGGTTGTATTTCATGTTGATTTTAGTTGTATCTTGTTGAATTTGTTATAAAATCGTATTTTTACAACAAAAAGTAAATTAAAAATCTCATTTTTGTAAAATATTAAAGTAAAAAAAATGTATTTTTGTAAAAAGAAATAAAAAAATTCATTATTTTTCAAAAAAGCCCATTAAATTAAGATGTTTAAATTGAATTTTATATTAAATTTAATATAGATAAAAGAATAATAATTTTATAGCATTCATATTATTTAATTAATTAGTGGTTATTTTAAAACTTAATATAGATAACAGAATAAAAAATATTAATTTGTAAGATTATAAATTTAATTATTCAAAAAAATAAAATAAAATTTATGAGATTTAATTATGAATGATAATTTTAAATGAATTGTATAGTTTGAACGGTGATTAAATTGAGATTTTTAAATTATATTTAGCATAAAATTTTAATAAAATTTAATAGAGGTAGAAAAATAATATTATTATATCATTCATGAGATATAATTAATTAATTATTATTTTAAATAAATTAAATAATTTTAACGATAATAAAACTATATTTTATAAATAAATTACATACATATAACTAATGGCATGAAAATCACAAAAAATACATACCTTCAATATAAATCCCGATAAAAATCAGAAAACTCGCAAGAAGTCCATAAATTCCATTCAAAATCAATCTTAAATCGCCTAATGCTGATTTTGACAAACTTGTTTGATTTGACAAGAAGTACATGTATTTGTTCGTAAACTTGCCTCTCTTTTTTTAAAAAAGTAACTAAAATATTATTTATATGGCTAAAGTCTATGTCAAACATGAAGAGTATATGTATTTGGATCCATTAAATATAATAAATATAAATTTATTAAATATTAATATATTATACATAAAATTCGAACCCCAATTTCAAATAGCAATAGCGAGTGATAGACTAATGAACAAATTTTTACATAATTTGGCTTTAATCGTAAGAAGTTAATGTAATGAAACCTTATCTTGTTTGTAATATTTACATCACATCGAAGCATAAATTGAAATTTCAAATTTTTTTCTGAATTCAATATAATTTTTATTTATAATGATCCAAAAAAATTATATGATTTATATATCCATGCAAACAAATTAAACATAGCACTCGTTAATATTTAGATTTAAAAAACTTGGCGTTAGTCCCGTGAATTAAGTCAATACTCGGATCACGGAGAGTATTAGGTCAATGCTCGGATCACAGAAAAAGACTAATCAGTTAGTGATAGTGATTACTGTATAAAATACTCATAGTATACATGTGGACTCCAAATGGTTAGTTACAACACTGTATCAAAGAGACATATTGCTAGATTTTATCAGAATGTAACCATATTAGTTGAGAATTGAAACCAGAAACACTGCTCTCCAAAACAAGTTGAGATGCACAGGCAGTGCAATATGCCTGTGCATACTCATTTTTCGATAAACATAGCTGAAATCTGAAAAACCCCAATAGTTCATCGAGAGGGCTAAATGTAATGTCAATAGTTAAACATATATTATTACAATTCATACCAAGCAGGTACAATGCGGCATGTCTAAGTAGCCAGAGGATTATGCACTTGTCCAATGAACTGCACAACTCCAGTCATATCTTCTCTGATAAGGAAGAGGAACGGGTGGTTGGCAACAAAGTCAAGCTTATCAAGCATTTGTAAGGACCTGAGCTTTATGACACCGGCCGATGCAGCAGCAGCTTCTGTGCCTTCTTCATTAACTTCGATGAATGATTTATGGAATATGCTTGAAACATAGAGCTTTTGACCCATAGGAGAATCCACCATCTCAGTAAGACCATCCCCGGAGAAGGGCAAGACCAACCCTAGTTCCTTTAACACTTCTGATGCTTCAAAGCCAAATGAAATTTTAAATTTTGGAATGCAGAAGTCGCCAACTTCTACTTTCTGATATGGAATGTGACGCTCGAGGAATCCAGCTACTGAACCAACTTCCTCCACTAATCTCGGCAACCCATCTTTTGCATCTGGAAGAAATAAGTACATAGAAAATTGGCGTTTGTCACCTCCTTGTTTATAAGGAAGCCCTAACACTTTAAAACCATCAAAAGCACTGATTAATTGCTTGTTCTTGCTGGTCATGAAGGGGACTTGAATTGAGCTACCATCGAGGAGGTGGAACTCATCGTCTTTTGTCGTGGATGCATCAAACTTGTCAGTCCATGCTCCTTTGAAATAGAGCGCATTGGCAAAAACAAGCCTAGTTGAGCTGTCGACTGATCCAGAAGGAAGAATTTCTTTGATGAGGCCACTGGTCTCCTTTTCTGCCCACGAGTTCACTGAATTGGTAACTTCACTAGCCTGCATATATTATGTATACAGTAGAAATAAAACAATATTGCCTATATATCCGTGGGAACATGAAAACAAGGAAACAAATTAAACATAGAGGACAGCATATAGGAGACCTTTGGTTGAAACAAACGAGAACCATCTGCAGATTATTCAAATAATGACCCGAAAGATCATGTTTCAACATAATTGCAATTTGACACAAAAATATTAACATAAGCATAAATTGTGCATCCAAAGAGTCATTATCGTTTATAATTACAGAGTCATAATTTTACATGACAACACAAAGTCATTGTTATCCATACTCGCCGAAAGATAGCAACTAGAGAGACAAGAGATTGCAAATAGAGTGTGTACATAGAAAAGCTAGCTATATCACAAGACAATCAAGTAAAAGAAAAGGCACACCGAAATTTATCTATAAATAATGAAAAGTAATTTAGGGTCAAAGTGTGGTGTCACGTAACAATAATCATAAACTATTATAAATTAACAACTTATGGACTACACAGAAATTGCATAATACATTCCCAGACAAGGATAACATATGAGCACAGGGGTCAATACATTTTTCAAAAAGAGTTCTAGAGATTCGGGTCCCAAATGAATAACTGTGGATTTCTAATTTAGGGAAGTTAGCTGTATATTGTAAAGATTTTATGCGTGTATAGCTAGACATTGAGGCTGATTGATTAGGTGTATCTGTTCCCTGATTTAGTGCAATTTAGGTAGACATATCACTGATCTTCATGATCTAAATTGATCCCTTTCTCTCTGTATATATTCTGATGTTTACTGAATGAAAGATACAAGCTTTCTCCAAAACTTCATGGTATCAGAGCTTGAAGTATTACCCTAATTGAGCAGCCACAGTTCCTCTGTAGCTTGCATCTATTAAACTTTTTTCCCTTTTCCATATCAGTTATGTCTGATAAAGAAATATCCTCATCAACCACCATCGACCTTACTTTCAATCACAGTCCTCTTGTCAATCCGCCAGACAACACTATTCTTCCTGTGACCAACCACAAACTAATTAGTCATAATTATCTTCAGTGGTATAAATCTGTTATGATGTTCATTAGTGGCAAGGGTCGTGATGACTATCTCACGGGGACTGCTAAGCCTCCCAAGTCCCAACAAATCAGCTCCCACCTACAAAGTGTGGCGTTCAGAAAATAACATGGTCAGATCATGGTTGATCAACTCCATGATTACTGAAATTGGTGAAAACTTTCTCCTCTATTCCACGAAGGCCCAAGAAATCTGGGAAGCAGCTCGTGATACTTTCTCTAGCGGTGAGAATACTTATGAATTATTTCATGTGGAGAGTGTTCTTCAAGATCTCAAACAAGGAACTTCAACTGTCACTGCTTATTTTTCTAGCCTCACTCGAAATTGGCAACAAATTGATTTATTTGAATCTCATGATTGGAAATGTCCTGACGATGATACAAAATTCAAAAAGATTGTTGAGAATAAGCGGGTCTTTAAGTTTCTCACGGGACTTGATAAATCTCTTGATGAAGTTCGTGGTCGAATCCTTGCAACTAAACCACTTCCTAGTCTACGAGAAGCATTCTTTGAAGTTTGCAGAAACGAAAGTCGAAGGAAGGTCATGTTAGGTCAGCTAGATAACATTTCATCTGAAAGTTCTGCACTTACTACACAAAATTTGCTGCAAAATCATAATGAAGCCTATGCGCTAGCTCATGCTGCTCGTGGCCATCCTCAACACATCAACAGTAACAAGCCTCGCAAAGGGAGACCTTGGTATGAGCATTGCCGCAAACCAGGGCACACCAAAGAGACTTGTTGGAAACTACATGGCAAACCTGCTGATTGGAAGCCGCGATCAAGTGGAGAAAATCATGCAAATGTTGTCACTACAGAAACAAATACCACCAAATCAGGACCTTTTACAAAAGATCAGCTTGAGACTCTCCAAAAGTTTATTACTGAAGTCAGTCTTCAGTCATCGTCTACAGTTGTTGGGACAACAGGTGTAGCAAACAGAGGTACTCCTTTGGCACTTAATGCAACAAAATCTAACTCGAACATGTGGATAATTGATTTTGGTGCCTCGGATCACATGACTAGAAATCACACTATTTTTTCATCATATAGTCCATGCAGACCTATTTTTGTCCGAATAGCTGATGGATCACGCTCTAAAGTAGAATTTAATATTACAATCTGTGTTATTCGTTCCAAATTTAGACTGTAATTTATTGTCCGTGAGCAAACTTACAGGTGCCTTGAATTGTATAACTAAATTTTCTGCCAATTGTTGTACATTTCAGGATTTGGAATCGGGGAGGAGGATTCACAATGTTGAACTTTGTGCAGGTCTCTATATTCTCACACCTCAAATCTGTCAAGTGTCTTCTAAGAAAGAGCCTTCTCGTTTTGTTTATCATTCACCAACTAGTTTATTGTCATCAAGTTTGTCAAATAAAGATAGTGATGTTATGATGTGACATTATCGCCTTGGTCACCCCAACTTTATGTACCTCAAACGACTCTTTCTGTGTTTATTTATCAATAAAGTTTCGAAATTGTTTAATTGTGATATATGTCAGTTATCTAAACACACTCGAAGTACTTATCCTTCTAAACCATATAAATTTTCTAAACCTTTCTCATTAATACACAGTGATATTTGGGGCCCTCACGAACTATAAATGTAAGTGGGGTTCGATGGTTTTTGCTCTTTGTCGATGATCACACTCATCTTAGTTGGGTATTCTTAATGAAAGAAAAATCTGAAACAAGTCAAATTTTCAAATCCTTTCATGTCATGATTCAAAATCAGTTTAAAACAAATATCGAAGTACTTAGGACTGATAATGTCGGTGATTTTTTCAACTCTGTCCTTGGAGAATATTTACAAACTCATGGCATTGTACAACAAAGTTCTTGTGTTGATACCCCCAACAGAATGGGATAGCAGAGAGGAAAAATCGTCATTTTCTTAAGGTTGCACGCTCTTTACTTTTCACCTCTAATGTTCCCAAACATTTTTGGGGTGATGCAATCCTAACAGCAACTTATCTCATCAATCGAATGCCCTCTAGGATTCTGAATTTTAAAACACCAAGTCAGTCACTTCTTGAAACATTTCCCGCATCACATATAATCACTAACCTTCCTCTCAAAATTTTTGGTTGTACTGTGTTTGTTCATGTCAATTCTCATAATCGAGGAAAACTAGATCCAAGAGCCATGAGATGCATATTTCTTGGTTACTCTCCTAATAAAAAGGGCTACAAATGTTATTGTCATCTCACTTAACATTTTTTTCACTCCATGTATGTCATCTTTTTCGAGAACCGACCTTTTTATCCCAATTCTTCAATTTAAAGGGAGAGTAAAGTGATGGAATCTCATAATCAGGATTGAAACTCATTCATTGAAAGTAATCTTATAGTTCAGGCACATATTCCTCTTCCAACAACAGAAGTAATTCATACTCTCGAGCCAGTTGATCCACTTCCAACAACCAAATCTAGTTGAAATAAAAGTCTATTCTTGAAAGAAAAGATCTCAAGAACAGTCCCAATTACAGCCTTCACAATCTCAATCTCAGCATGACCATGAATCTTCACCAACTCCAATTTCCATCGAAAATACACAAGGTAAGGTTGACATTATATCAAATTCATTGCCTGATCAGGTAAGGCTGACATTACACCTGTCAATTGCATTGCGGAAAGGAGTAAGATCATGCACTCATCATCCTATACAATATCACCTATCTTATGCAAAATTATCACCGCAATACCGAGTTTTTGTCACCAAAATTGAACAGGTCTCAATCCCTAATTCAGTTCAGGGAGCCCTACAGAACCCCGAATGGAAGATAGCTACTCTTGAAGAAATGAGAGCGCTGGAAAAGAATAAAACCTGGACGATTACCATTCTTCCTCCTGAAAAACGGGTTGTAGGATGTAAGTGGATATTTTCCGTAAAGCATAAAGCAGATGAAAGTGTTGAAAGACTTAAGGCACACCTTGTGGCAAAGGGATTCACTCAATCTTATGGAATTGATTATTAAGAAACGTTTGCTCCAGTTGCGAAATTAAATACCATCAGGGTTCTCTATTGCTGTTAATTTGGATTGGCCATTGCTGCAACTTGATGTGAAAAATACCTTTTTAAATGGAGATCTCGAGGAAGAAGTGTACATGAAAATATCCCCGGGGCTTGAGAGCAAATTCACAACCAACAAAGTTTGCAAGCTCGGAAAAACTTTGTACGGTCTCAGACAATCTTCTTGGAGATGCTTTGACAAATATACAAATGAACTAAAGAAAGATGGCTATGTTCAGTGCCAAGCAGATAACACTTTATTTGTCAAACATGCTACAGAAGAAAGGCTGACCGCTATCATTGTTTATGTAGATGACATTGTCATTACTGGAAATAATATGGAGGAGATATGTTGTGTGAAGAAGTTGCTTGCTACGGAATTCGAGATCAAGGATCTTGAACCTTTGAAGTACTTTCTTGGGATGGAAATTGCACGATCAAGAGAAGGCCTGTCTATTTCCCAAAGAAAACATGTCTTGGACCTTTTAAAGGAAACTGGAATGACAGGGTGCAAGCCTGTTGACACTCTCATGGATCCTAATACAAAATTACAGGCTACTGGTATAAGTGTCGACAAAGGTCGATATCAAAGGCTGGTAGGAAAATTGTTATACCTTGCATAGGATATTGGGTTTTTAGCAAGTGTGGTGAGTCAATTTATGAACAACCGTACTCAAGAACACATGAATGCAGTCTACAGAATACTACAATATTTCAAGAAAGATCCAGGTAAAGGATTATTTTTCCAGAAAAATGCAAATCAGGCTATTGAAGTATACACTGATGCTGATTGGGCTGGATCACCTGTTAACAGAAGATTAACTTCAGGATATTGTTCATTTGTGTGGGAAAATCTAGCAACATGGCGTAGCAAGAAACAATCAGTTGTTGCACGCAGTAGTGCAGAGGCTGAATTAAGAGCATTAGCACTCGGTATATGTGAAGGAATATGGCTAAGACGATTACTGAACGAACTGAAGGTTATTATAAAAGGACCTATTTCTATGAAAAGTGATAGTCAATCAGTTATAGCTATAGCTAAAAATCCAGTGCATCATGATCGAACAAAGCATGTTGAGATAGACCGGCATTTTATAAGTGAAAATATTGAAGACAAGACTATCTCCCTCGGCTATATTCCTACAAAGCAGCAAATTGCAGACATACTAACAAAAGCTCTTCAACGCTCTAACTTCCAAAATTTATGCTTCAAGCTAGGTCTGATAAGTATATACAACCCAGCTTGAAGGGGAGTGTGGATTTCTAATTTAGGAAAGTTAGCGTGTATATTGTAAAGATTTTATGTGTGTATAGCTAGACATTGAGGCTGATTGATTAGGTGTATTTGTTCCCTGATTTAGTGCAATTTAGGTAGACATATCATTGATCTTTAGGATCTAAATTGATCCATTTCTCTCTGTATATATTCTGATGTTTATTGAATGAAAGATGCAAGCTTTCTCCAAAACTTCAATAACCAAGTAGCATTCACATTAAAAACTAAATATAACAGCATTGCAAAAACAAGCATATATACAAACTACAAAGAACCAGGGACAAACACACAAAGAATGTTCATAAGTTAGTCACATACAATACAAGTGGATCTACAAAAGTTTCGTATATTAGGACCAAATAACCTCTAATCGTGAGGTCAATTTATCATTTCCTCGAAGTAGCAATACCCCCTAAATTCAATATCCACAAGCTTTATAAAAAAACATGATCATCTGCGTGATAGGATGATGCTTTATGTTGTTCTCATAGGCTCATAGCGTCTAAGAACATCTCCAATAGAGGAACCCTCAAGGGGTTCCAAAAATTGTCAACTCACTATAAATAATAATATTTTATTTTATCTTTCATCCCCATCAAATATAACAACTTTTTACTCCAATAGTTGACACCCCATATAAATTTCTCAAATGGTCCCCACATTAACTAATCCACCAATTAATATAATAGAAGAGGTAATGCACAATGTAGCATTTGTCTTTTATCTATTTTGAAGAGGTCTCAAGGGGTGCCAAAAATTGACACCCTCTTGGCAACCTTTCTTGGCACCCTCTTGGCACCCTTGAAGCTCTAATAGGGTATCAACCAAGAGTGTCATGCCACGTAGACTTGGCACCCCCTGCTGGAGATGCTCTGATAGGCCCAATTAAATACTCCATATCCCACATAAGAGTCCAAAAGTTGTACTCTAATTCCACAAGAAAAGAACTCGTATACGGAGTATATAAAAAGAATCGCGAATTAAGGAGTGTCCAAGTGGTGGCAAAGGTGTACCTAGTGCTACAAGAGGTCGAAAAAATAACTACCAAAAAAAATCTCAGCATCGTGTAATTGTACTAATCTAACTATCCAACAATACCAAAGCCAATATACACTACTAACTGCTATAATCTCAAACCCAAACATACATAGACAAAACATAACTGCAAACACAAACTAAATCCAACAATTAATAAATAAATAAATAAATAAAAACCAACCTTGGTTTGAAAATCAACATGAAGAGAAGCAGCCTTATACAAACCATCCACCACCTGTTTGAAAACGGGCTTAAGAGTAAGAGATTCATCAATCCAAATCCCATTAGCAAAAGACAAACAAGGCCCACCAGAAGCAGACCCATCAGCAAAAACAAGATCAATCAACTGACAAGACAAAGAGTTAAGATCATCACTAGATTTAGCTTTAAGAAAAGACAAAAGCTGGTCAAGTGTTTGTGAAGATGAGCCAGCAGTGATCAAACCAAGAACAACATGAATAGAAAGCGGAGAGAAGACAGTGTTTGAATGATGTTTGTTTAGTAATATGTGTTTTGCAAGTGTTAGTGATACATCAGTTTGGTTGCTGATTGATTGTCTCAGGTCCATGTTTTGGGTGATTTGAGTGTTAATTAGGCAAGTGGGGTTTCAAGAAAATGTGTGCTTAGTATGTGAATCTGATGTACTGTATGTATATAGATAGCAGTTAGACAGAAAAAAGGCAACGCCACGCGTTAGAAATACGCGTGATTCATGGGAGACTTGGTTATTAAGATATCAGAATCGACTTTCCACATCTGTGGTCGACGGGGATTTTCGGATCCGACCCAATCGAAATCTTTCTTTACAACAAGTGGTGCATTTTTTGTGACATTTTTCTACTATCCAAACCATCATCGATCTAAATACATGAGATTCTATATCCGCTGCATGAGAATTTATTTAAAATAAAATTAATTATAATTTTTAAATATATATATATATATTATTACTAATTCATTATTTTTTTTAAATTTATAAAATTAATTTTGAAAGTGATACAAAATGTGATTTAAACCCGATATGAAAAAAATATATAATTACGGGTAAGATTTTGAACTGAAAATCAAGTTTGGGTTATGCAAAATTTTAATTTAAAAAAAATCGGATAAATTTTGAATTGATTTAAAATTTCTGATTTTGGTCTGAAATTTTGATTTATAATATATATATACACAATACAATTATATATATATGCAATATGTTAATATATTATCTAAATAATATTAATCTACATATTATTAATTAAAGTTAGTTATATTTACATATTATTTTATACAATTGAAATAATTAATTTTAAATAATTTTTTGTTCAAAATAAATCATTTTCATATTGATCGAATACATAAAAAACCGGATTCGAGCTGATATTTTTAACGAATTTCAAATATTATTTAAAAATAGAATCGAACAACAAATTCAATACAAATTTATTTGATATCATATGTTATTATAATTTTATAAAATATATTTAAAATCTTTTTTAAATTATTATCAACATCTACTAATCCTCGTTTATACATTTAATTGAAATAACTAAAATAATTAATTTATTAAATTAATTTTTTATAATTTGAGACTAAATGCCCAACAAATAATTCTTATTCCAATTTCAACTTTGATTCGCAGCAGATAATATAGCTAGACTCGTGAACCTGATTAGGGAGTTGGGTAACTATATTAACTCAAATTTTAACTAAAACTGGAATTTTAAAATGCATCCATATACCATAATTACTGTATCCAAAAACATTCAAGACTGCAAGAATATTATGTCCTGACAAAATAAAAGAGACTACAAGAATTTGACCGAGACCGAGCCGACACTGAAAGTAGACCCCATTTGAGCTGCTGATGCCATGTCAGCATATTTCAAGACCAGCACCGCAGCGTTCAAGTAGTTGATGGATTTAGTACTTGTCCAATAAACTGCACACTTCCAGTATTGTTTTCTCTAATGACAAACAAGAATGGGTGATCGGCAACAAAGTCAATTCTAACCTCCTCGAACGTAGTCATAGCACATCCATAACCCATGACAGCAACAGTTGCAGCAGCAGCAGCTTCAGTGCCACTTTCATCAACTTCAATAAAGGACTTGTGATAAATTTTTGATACACAGAGGCAAAGGATCATCCACCATCTCCCTGGGACCTACGTCTGGATTGAAGGGCAAGGTCAGTCCTAAACTTCTCAAAGTTTATGACAATTCAAATGCATATTCGAATTTAAATTTTGGAATCCAGAACTTTCCAGCATTAATCTCCTGATATGGAATATAGCGGTCAAGGAATCTAGGTTCTGACCCTGCTCTCTCTACCAATGCTGCCAGCCCATCTTTTGCATTTGGGAAGTATATGTACATGGAAAAGGAAGGCACATCGCTACCTTGGCTCCAACCTTGCTTATAGGGAAGCTTCAACACTTTAAAACTATCGAAAGCACTGATTTCGCGTTTCTTATTCCTGGTCATGAAAGGAACCTTAATTGATTGACCGTTGAGGGAGGTGAAAGTCAAAGTGCCTTGTTCTGGATGCATCAAACTCGGAACTCCATGCTCCTTTGAAATAGATGGCATTAGCCAAAATAAGCTTAGTTGAGGAGTCAACCGAATGAGGAGGAAGAATCTGGGTGACCAATCCCCTGGTTTCCGTTTCAACCCACGAATTCACTAATTTTCTTGCCGCCTCAGCCTGCAAAGGTACAGCAGATTAAAAACCATCATAAAAAATAAAGCAAAAAATTCCAAATATTACCTACTAAACCATCAAAAAAGCATGTATATAATTCCTAAATTTAAAACAGAGGTATGTTAAATACATCCCACCAATCTAAACGTGGCTTATTTGTGTATTTACAGTTTCACGCCAATACATCCCACCAATCCACGTACACTACATGATCAGTTAGAATACTTGAATTTTAGGCCTCTGTATCATAGCTCAATTCTTATAATTAATGACAGGCCTTTTCTGGTTTCTTACAATTAGACAGTTAGAGTTACATTATAGCGCTCCTAATATTCTTATGGGAGACACGTTGACGCTCAACCTCTATGCATCAAGCAAAACATTATATTTGACATAATCTAAGGTATAAATTGTTAATCCTGAATATTAATTATTTAATTATGTATATGCAACGTCAAAAAATAATATAATTATGAATACATGTAAAATAAATATGAATAAAACCCTTACCTTGTTGCGAAAATCAACCTGTTGACAACCAGCTTGTAGAGAGTATCAAAAATCTGTTTGAATGATGGCTTCATGAATAGGTTCTGGCCGAGCCAAACAGATCAAATTAGCAATAGACAAACGAGGACCACCGGGGAGTGAAGCACCATTGACAAAAACAAGATGAACAATATGTGAATAAATATAGTTGAGTTCATCAATACTTGTAGCTTTAAGAAAATAGAGAAGCTGCTCTAGGGTTTGGCCACTTGAACAACTTGTATAGATATTGGAGAAAATACTAGGTTTGAGTTTTTGCCAACGTTTAACAGAAGGTGCTTGGCTAGGGTTAATGAGACATCTGTTTGGTTTTCCAGCAGATTTTTGAGTCACCTGGTGTAAGGAGTTTTGGTGAGCCATTGCCTAACTAATGATTCTGCGTTGCAATTGTGAACAAAGGGCCTTTATTTATTTATAAGCACGGGGTTGATTTTATTTATGGAACTAATTCTTTACCATGCACGTTTATACTAACAAATATGGTAAATTGGTAACTGATATGGGCAATCCAGATTTGAATCCAATTTGACTCTTCAAAAATAATAGAATCTTATTATTTTATATGATTCGATCATATTTATGTAAATTTTAATATTTAAATATGTATTTATTATGTATGTTCAATTTAAATTCATTTTTATATATACATATATTGCAGAATATTACTATATATCATCTGATATTTAAATACAATTTTATAAAATGATAACATTTGATTTTTGTTAAAAATATTTTAAATTTTATTTTTGAAATGTTCTAATCAAATTTAAATTTGAATAGATAAATATGAATAGCCCGGTCTTCATTCAAATTGAATTGAATCCAGATAGCATAATAAGGGTTTATCATATATGAACTTATTTATTTTTAAAAAAATAAAATTGAATTGAATCAAATATAAATATTGATATAAACTTTAATCAAGTTTTACAAAAAAGTTTTATAAAGTAAACTGCATACTTCGAGTACTATCATCTCTAATGAAAAACAGAGATATTTCAACCTCCATCAACTTGAATAAAGGTTTTATGAGATATTTTTAAAACAGAGAGAGAGGCCATTAGGCCAAGGATCATACGCCATCTCCCAGAGACCTCCGTATGAATCGAAAGGCAAGACCAGCCCTAAACTGTTTATAGGGAAGTTTTAACACTTTGAAACCATCGAAAGCACTAATTTCACATTCACTTTGAAGAGTAAGCCAAGTCTTTAAAAGAAGACTTGAGCTTTAGTGGCTCGTCAAGCCAAACACCATATGGATCAAGGAAATTTCCAAAAACTGCACAATTCCAGTTATGTTTTCTCTAATAACAAACAAGAATGGGAGGTCTGCAACAAAGTCAATCACAATCTAATCATTAATATCCCAACCACATCCTTCAACCATGAGAGCAACACTTGCAGCAGCAGCAGCAGCTTCAGGGCAATTATCATTAACCTATGTTAAAAGATTATAGAATATATTGGGACAAAGAAAGGCATAGGTTACAAACCCAAATTTAAATTTTGGTATCCGGAATTCTCCAACCTCAGCTTTCTGATTTAGAATATGGCAGTCAAGAAATCCAGGTTCTGTCTGAGCTTTCTCTATACCAATGCTGGCAGACTGGCAGTGGCAACCCATTTTTTCACTAGAGGAATATATACATGTAAAAAAGATATTCACCCCTACTCTGGTTCCCCACGTTTTTTACAAGGAAGCTTGGTTCCTTTACTGGTCATGAAAGGAACCTGAAGTGAGTCTCTGTTGAGGAAGTGAAAGCCTAGTTGAGCTGCTGTCGACCCATGAGTTCACTATATCCTTACCTACTCAGCGTGCACATGTACAATACATCTATAATATTCAATTAAGCATGCAAACATTCCTCATTGTCGAATTAAAATGGAACATATAGTATTCTAGCAAATATAGTTCACATTATTAGTAAATTAATTGAGATAGAACGAACACTCGTTGTTCTCTTTCAATTCCCCAAGTGTGCATGGTTATTTAGCTTTAAGAAATGAGAGAAGTTGTTCTAGGGTTTGGCTACCTCAATCAGCTGCAGTCATGCTAAGAACAACCTGCATTGAAATTGGGGAAAAGACGAGGTTCGAATCTTTGCCATAGTCTAATATATATAGTCTGTTTCGCTGGGGAAGAACAGACACCAATTTGGTTGTCAAGACTTTTTTTAGCACTACTAATCGTGAAGTCTTTTAAGGTGAAAAGGTTCTTGAGCCATTGCAACAGCACTACATGTAAAATGATCCTCGTAATAAATTTTTTGGTTCTTATTCATTAGAACAGTTACCAATGAAGTTGTTCTGGAATCAAGTTTTTCTCTTCATCACGGAATTCCTATTAATTAGATCCTGATTCTCATAGTAATCTTGATTGTTACGATTTGATTGCAAAAATAAAATCGGAACTGGTATAGAGAATAAAATGAATGAAGATGTGAAAATGAAAGGATTAAAGTAGGATTGTAAATTAAGGATCAAGCAGTGAAGTGTTAAAGATGAAGATTATTTGAGAAGTGCAGTACAATGAGGTGTAGATTATGAATACCATGTAAAAATCAAGTGCAACAATATTTTTAAATAAAATTAAGTTTTCCACAGAAAGTCATTGCAGATTTGTTGGTCTTGCTGGCTATCAATAAAGCTAATAATAAGAGACAAACAAATCTTGCTAAAGGATTAATTCAATAAAACATTGATAAATTAATACTAGATAGAGAAAATGTTTTTTAACCTCGAAAAACTACAGTAATAATTAAAAGCCTCTATAACTGTATGGTGATATTTTGACAGCAGGCCAGCTAGCTTTAGGATTAAGCACTTGTCCGATGAACAGCACGACTCCAGTCTTGTCTTCCCGGATGAGAAATAAAAAAGGGTGATCAGCTACAAAGTCAATCTTTGTAACAGGAGCACCACCTCCTCGCATGTGGACACGTGAATAAGCACAAGCTTCTGTGCCATATTCATTTACCTCAATGTACGATTTATGATATACGCTTGAAACATACAACAGCTCAATGTCCTGAGAATTCACCATCCCGTCAAAATCGCATCTTCCACGAATGAACGGTGCATGCACTCCAAGTTCCTTTAATGCTTCTGATGCTTCGAAGCCAAATGATAGTTTAAATTTGGGAATCTGAAGCTCGCCAACTCTTTCTGCGTCACTTGGAATATGGCGCTCGAGGAATCCTGATTCGGAGGCCAGCTTATCTAACAACGAGGGAAGTCCGTCTTTTGCATCCGGGAGAAAGAAGTACATGGAAATTTGGCGCATGTCCGTTTCTTGTTTATAAGGAAGTTGCAAAACCTTAAACCCGTCAAAGGCACTAACATATTTATACTCCATTGAGCTGGTCATGAAGGGAACACAAACAGAACTACCATCGAGGAGGTGGAAGTCACCGTGTCTTGTTTGCAACTCATTGAATTTATCAGCCCATAATCCTTTAAAATAGATGGCATTGGCAAAAACAATCCGAGTTTCATCGTCAAATGAATCAGGAGAAACAGCGTCTTTGACAAGGCCATTGGTTTTCTTTTCTAACCATGAGTTCATTTTCTCAGCTGCTTCAATAACCTAAGTACAAAAACAAGTAAGGCTAGTTATAAACATAATGATCTAGAAAATGGAAAAAAAACAGCAACCTAAGACCTAGGTACAGAACAGAGTAATTATGATTAAAAACCATAAAACTGACCTTATTGTTTTTAAAATCAACAACATCAGACACAGCCTTGTAGACATCATTCACCACCTTACTGAAAAAAGGCTTCAAGGACAAAGACTTATCGATCCAAACAGCATTTGCCAATGACAATCGAAGTTGAGGATCATCACCTAGGAAAAGATTTTTAACAAGATGAGAAGCGATTGAGTTAAGCTCATCCGTACTTTCGGCCTTAAGAAAAGACAGAAGCTGCTCTCGGGATGGGCCTTGTGCACCGGCTGCAACCAAGCCAAGTACAAGCTGTAAGGAAAGTGGAGAGAAAACAACGTTTGAATCTTTGTTGTTTTGGAGGAGGTACTTTGTGAGAGTCATTGAGACATCAGTTTGGTTCTTGATAGATTTATTTATCTCCGTTGTTGGTTTGTTTTCGGATGGTTCCAACTTTGGTGTTTTTATTTTTTCATCCGACGACTCCATTTTTGGTGGTGTTCTTTTTCTGGTGGAAGGCTCCATTGTTTAGGGTTTACGAGAAATTGTTGTGCTTGAATGATAAATGTTCATGTATTTATACAGGGCCCACCCTGGACCAGTGCTACAGCACTGGGCCCATTGGCTCCAGAGGCCCAAAGCCTGTATATGTCTACAGCAACGTATGTATTTTGAGGGTTTTTAGTTTTTCCCAGTGTGACAAAACTCAAACCGATCACTAGATCAATCACCTCTCAACCTTTAACAAATATCAATTTATCTATCCACCTTCAAACTCCAACTTCAATTTTAGAGGTAATTCCTATATATCTTTCTTGTCCAGTTCTTTTTTCTTCTTTTTTTGCTAAATATTATTGTCTAGTTCTTTATATTTAATCATATCATTGTAGTAATTTATGCAAAATTTTTGAGTCGGTGTTTTATTTTTTGTTCAATGCATCTCGTTTGATTTCTTTGGATGATGAAGGATTAAAAAACTGTTGCTTGAAACTTGAAAAGTCCTTGACACGTGCTGATGATTGTGATATTGATGTAAAACGTTTACTTTCATAATTACAAATCTTACAAGAGATGCTTTCAAGTGCAGCATATGAATACGAAATACCATGAAATTCTGTTAAAATTTTGGAATTTGTGAAGAAAATGGACATGTTTCCAAATGTTTTAGTTGCTTATAGAGTTTTTTAACTATAACTATTATTGTGGCATCTGCTGAACAGAGTTTTTCAAAGTTGAAGTTAATCAAATCTTATTTACGGGACAAGTATGAGTCAAGATAGGTTGAATGAACTAACGCTTTTGAGTATTGAAAAAAATATGCTGAAAAATATTGAGATGGAGCGTATAGTTGATGATTTTGCTTCTAAAAATGCAAGGAGGGGTCATTTCAAATGAAAATTGATGTTTGCTCATGGTTATGTGCAGGTTTCACATTTTAGAAGTCATCAAGACGAGGAAAATGCATGATTTAGAGGCATAAAATTTTATAATTTGTCATGTACTCCTTGTTTTTGTTACTAAGATATCATTATCACATACTCTTTTGCTATGATATATCATAAGTTGTGTTATACTGTTATCCTTTTATTTTTATTAATAATCTCAGCCACTCTTAATATAAGGGTTATGAATTTTATTCTCGCACTAGGCCAATTAAACCTCAGGACCGGCATTGTGTATATATATGTGTTTGATGATGGTTAGGGAAGATTTAAATCAGATCCCGAATAGTGAATACAAAGAATTGTGTAGGTACAGCGTATACGGAAAATACTAAATCTCATATCGCCATGCATCATTATTGGAGTATGTACTAATTAAAAGCTTTATTCTCCGCTTCGTTTTCAATCGTCTCTAATCGATTCATTTTCTTAGCTAATTCAGGTCATTTTTAATATTGTTGCATTTTTGAAATCAGATTGAAAAAAATATTATTAAAATTTAAAAAAAAATATTTTTTTAAAATTATTTTTTATCTAAAAACTGTTTTTAAAGAAAACAATTTTTTTGGTCCTTAGATAACCAAAGGTCAGATTCAAGCCCTCGTAAAAATAAATGTGTGGAATTTTGAGTAATCATATTGCTGTTTTGGCTAACTCTACATATTCATTCATTTATCCACTCATTGTTTATATAATTGCAATGAAAGTTAAAATGCAGCTAAAATAAAAAAAGGTGCATTAATTCTAATTCCTATTTAAAAAATAATCTTCGAAATTAATGTTATGCAAACTTTCAGTTTCATTTTTTTTTTAAATATTGTGATATTAATTTGATGCAGACTTTTGAAAGCTTAATTTAAAGTATAGCATAGTTAGAATAATTATTATTTTTAATATGGTAGATTTATGTTGAGTTTTTAAGAATATAGAACACTGCTGAATTACAGAAGAAGAAAAAAAGAACACTGTTGAATTAATTAATCCAATTTTGTAAAAATAATTTAAGATATCAAAATATTTTTTAAATCTCTAATTAATTAATACCATAAAATTTTTATGAATTTTAAAAAATTCCAGTTAAATACTTTCAAATTTTAAAAATCCAAAAAAAAAAATCATTCAACAAATCACCCAAAATTTATTCACGTTTGAAATACCCCCACTCGGGATCAAAGAGGATTAGTAGAAATAACGGTAATTGCCGAATAGAGTTCTAATTATCATGTAAACATGAATTGCACCGATGTAATAAATTAAGAATTGTCACAACATAACTACATAACTGAGTTATAATAGTGCACCATTGCAAATTTCATGTAAACATGAATTGCACCATAGATGTAATTAAGTCTTGCTTACTAGAAGATTTAATCAGCAAAGTTATGACTCCAACCAAAGGTCCAGAACCTTAAAAATAATCTTTAAAAAAAAACTCGGGGATTATCATAGTGCTGCGCGCGCAGCAAGTCAAGGAGCTAGAGGATTAAGCACTTGTCCAGCAAATAGCACAACTCCAGTCCTGTCGTCTCGGATGAAAAACAGAAATGGGTGGTCAGCAACAAAGTTGATTTTAACAGGGGGACAACCGCCTCCACGTATTACAAGACGTGAAGTAGCGGAAGCTTCTGTGCCTGATTCATTAATCTCAATGGACGATTTCTGAAATATGTTTGAAACATATAGCAACTCAACCTTCTCAGAAGACACCATCTTATCAAGTCCTCCTGGAATAAAAGGTGCCCGCACTCCAAATTCCTTCAAGGCCTCTGTAGCATCGAATCCAAATGATACTTTAAATTTAGGAATCCTGAACTCGCCAAGTGATTGTTTGTGATTTGGAATGTGACGCTCAAGGAATCCGGATTCCGAGACAAGCTTATGTATCAATTGTGGCAGCCCATCTTTTGCATCTGGGAGAAAGATACACATGGATATCTGGGGTGTGTCCCTGCCTTGCATGTATTGAAGTTTCAAAACCTTAAACCCATCAAAAGCACTAATGTATGCACGCCCCATCTGGTTGCTCATGAAGGGAACTTGAACAGAATTATCATTGAGCAAGTGGAAATCAAAGGTTTCTGTTTGCCACACATGGAATGGGTCAATCCATGATCCTTTGAAATAGATAGCATTGGCAAAAACAATCTTAGTTTGATCGTCAAATAGATCAAGAGGAACAGTGTCTTTGACAAGGCCATTGGTTTTCTTTTCAATCCATGAGTTCACTTTATCAGTTGCCTCGCTAGCCTGTGTATAGAATAAAGGATAGGTTACAATTACAATGATTTTAAAGATGATAATACATTTATGCAAACATGGTATACAAATATACACACCAAAAAGAACAAAAAACCACCTATGGGGTAACATGCAATATGGTGTGCAGAGAGTAGTCTGGCCTGATTCCATCTACATTTCCTTAATTTTAGAGTTGATAGCATTTCAATGACGACTGTACATGTGGACGGATAAGTGGTTTGATGATTCATGTATGAAATAAGTACCACTTTAGTACTTCAGCTCAAATTCTGAAGCCATTAATTTTTGACAAACTCAAAAATAAATTTATCATTCATGATGATAAACATCATAATCCGACCATCCCGATTTAAAACCAGCCCAATACTCAGATTGGGGGGGTTCTTTTTTAATTTTTTTTGAAGTAAAAACGTACTGATCTGTTTTTTGTTAAGAACTAGCAAGCAAAAACTACAATGATGCATACACACTGCACACACACACACACAAAATTAGATATATACTAATGCAGTAATGCTATGAGCCTGTGACTGTGTAAAGTAAATCAAGTACTGGAATAAAGTGTTGTAGCAAACTTATCAGCTGTTGATGATATAGGAATCACCAACCCCCCCCCCCCCAGCCCTTGGCATTTCCAAATGAAAGACAGCTACGAAAATGGAAAACAAACTGCAGTAATGGTCTTAATACAGTGGGAGAATGGTACTCTAAACTCTGAAGAAAGTTACTAGGAAGTCATGGTAGAAGATAACTGAAGGAAACCCAATTTACATCCGTAAGTTTTTTTGTTTTTTTGGGGGGGGGGGTCTCACAGTTATTGCAGATGAGATACTCGGACCAGGAAGGACAATCCTAATGCTTTATTTTGAAAAGAGGGTGTTATGGTGGATTTCCCTAGTGTTGAATATCAAAAAGTTAGAGAAAAAAGGTATAGGTGTCAAGGATACATTCATTAATGATGAAAATTATTTTGTTCCAAGTTTACATATGAAAGGGATACATTAGATGTAATACCCAGTCCCACATCGAGTAGATTGAGAAAATTTGTTCAGTATATAAGTAAAAGTACTACTACTAACTGTACCAACAAATCATGATCTTTTGGGGGCCTGTGGTGGGCTTGTGCATTACCCAAGTTGTTGCATTTGAGCCAGTTTACTTTGGCTTATTTCAGATTCGAAAGTCGGGACTTGACCCGATTTTCGGAAAAAAACTCCGGATTTGACCCGGGTTGTCACATATTTGGCTTATTTCAGATTCGAAAGTCGGGACTTGACCCGATTTTCGGAAAAAAACTCCGGATTTGACCCGGGTTGTCACATATGGTATTCAGAGTCAACTCTCTCACGAAAGCTTGATTCGTCAAGTGTCGGAGGCTGTTGGCCTTATTATCCCACAATGGACAGATGTTTGATTCATCAAGTTGTCGGAGGCTGGTGGCCTTATTATCCCACAATGGACAGAGGTCTGGCCTGACGATTGGGAAAATTTGTTCGGTAGCCGTTGTCACATTAGAGGTCCTAGAGGAGGTTAGACTATTGATTCTACAGAAATGGCAACTCAAAATAATTCTTATGAAAGATGTATACAAAGTTTCCCTTTGTGAGTGAAAATATTCAATATTTTGTTACAGTGGATGTGTGGGGAGGCTACAATAAGGCTTAGCTTTGGGAATCCATTGCTAAAACTGGATGCGGAGATCTACTAGTCAGAAAGTGAGAGTCCTGAATGAGAATTCCATGGAGCCTATAGTGGTGAATCCTTCGAGTTGAATACCCATGAGGCTGTTGTGGTGCCCAAGAAGCCCAGGAACATTTGGCTACTCAGTGGCTGATTGTCCTATGAGTTAAATACCCATGAGGCTGTCCCAGGAAGAGGAAGCCCATTAACCCAAAGCACAGTTTGTTTGGTGGACAAAGAGATTTCAATTTGTTCAGTGAAGAGGTAAGGATATGGTGGGTTTTAATCAGCGAATTAAAACAGGTGTCTCATCAGTGGTTGGCACCAACAAGGCTTAAGCAATACCCCTCTCCTCTCAGTAATAAGAAGTTCAGGGCTAGTAGAGGAATGTGTGTATGAGTATTTAAATTTATATAATTGACCATACCCCAAAAAAACAGACATTGGTTGATCGATTGGGGTACCACAATGGGGCCGGCTAGAATATCACGAGGAAAACAGAACAAACATCCCATCAAGAGGTAAGACTAAAATTGTTATTATTTAGAACTTAAATTTGTGTGGAAGTGCTCTATTCTAAAATGAAGTATTGAAGACTAAGAAGTACAGTCCCTCAAACCCCATTTCCCCCCAGAAAATACTATTCTTAACTGTTAAGAATTAAAGGATTCGTTAAAAGTAAAGAATAATTCATTAAATTTACTGATCTTCTCAAGGCATCCATGTACTCGAGGATATAACTAAGGGAATTCTTGGAATTAAGAGGATCACTTTGAAATTCACCAATATACATCCTCTAAGTACAATACCTTGAGACAAATGTTGAGAATGAAGTGGGCCGGGGGATAACAATTCTTACATTTTTAACTCAATTAAAGCCATGAAACAGTATTGTTTCACAAAGTGAAAAATAGTTATGTGATCGGTTTTAAAATCGAATTAACAAATCCACTAAGCAGGACCATGTGTTATGCTAGTATCTAGCCTGTATTTGCACTACAATATGAACTATTACTCTATTAGATAACATTACTGGCATATATATACAACTTTGAGATGAATAGTTAAGTAATAGACTAATAGCGATGTTGAAATCCTCCATTATGTCCATATGAAAACTAATCAACCATAAGACCAAACCCAAGCACAAAAATCTAAAAACATTCGAAAGTAAACCAAACTTAAGTACTTAACCATGTTGATTCTATAACATAATATAGCAACAACAAAAAACTAACTCACCTTGTTCTGAAAATCAACAACATCAGACACAGCCTTATACACAACATCCACAACCTTGCCGAAAAAAGGCTTAAATGACAGAGACTTGTCAATCCAAACCCCATTTGCTAATTTCAAGGTAGGCTCCCCTCTGGGGGACCCACCTACAAAAAGACTTCGAACAAGATGAGAAGCAAGTGAGTTAAGGTCATCCGTAGTTTCAACTTTAAGAAATGACAAAAGCTGCTTTAAGGTTTCCTCTTCTGAACCGGCTGCAATTAAACCCAGTACAAGTTGCAAAGAAAGTGGAGACAAAACAACGTTAGAGGAGGAGTTGTTTTGGAGAATGTACTTTGTGAGTGTCATTGCCACATCAGCTTGGTTGTTAATCAATTGGTCCATCTCCATTTTTGGTGTTATGGGCTTTGTTTCAGAGGTGGGCTTGGTTCCAGAGGGTTCCATTTTTGTGGGCTTGGTTTCAGAGGGTTCCATTTTTGTTGCTATGGGTTCTGTTTCGGAAGGTTCCATTTTTGCAGATTTTCGTTTTCGGGTTGAAGGGTCCATTTTTGTGGTTGAAGAGAAAATGTTAGAGCCCCAACGGTGAAAATGAGCACACACTAGTAAGTAGTAACTGAATGTGTAAATAAATATACCTTTTGGGATATATTAGGGATACCAATAATCTCGTTTTTAATGTAATTTGTAAAAGAATATTGACTTTTTTCATCATAATTTCTAAATGTACTCGGGAATCATTATTCTTGATTTTGTACCTTTTATTCTTGTAATCTTATAAATATTGAATGAGATATACTTACGGATCAATCAACTAATAACAACATGTTTGAATAAAGAATTAGGCCATGTTTTCAAAAGGATTGTCTGAATTATGTATGAGAAATCAAATCAAAATTTTACTATTTTTATTTTTATTTATAAAATTATATGTTAATTTTTAAAATAAAATTTTTATAATAATATTATTTAATATTTAATAAATAATAATTTATATACCATGATTCCAAACACTCCGTAAATCAAATGACCCCATATAATTTCGAATTTTCACAAAACAGTAGAACCGATAACTCCTAATCGTGAAACCACGATTCAAAGTTACATGCTCCATACTCTCTAGTACAGCACATGAATTCCGTCCGCCGTGGTCCTATACCCAACGGGCTTTGAGTCTTGTAATATTGAGCCACTATGACAACCCATCAAAAGTTACTGAGTATTATATCCTGAACTTATCCTTTGGGCTTTTCCACTTTAAAACATGATATGCATATCACATGTTGCTAATGGGAATAGTCTCAACCAATTACGTAATTTCATTGATGAATGATGACTATATTAAGCCTTTGTCAGGAAAACTTCCTGAGTTGTTCTAAAATGATACAGTAATTTCTTAACATTATTATAAAAAAATCTCATTTCAGTTGGGGATCGATATCACATTTCAATAATTTTTTAAATGTTATAATTAATGGCCACATTTGAAAGTTAGAAATTAAATATATATATATATATTAGAATATTGGATTGAAATATACAAATTTAATTAACTAAATAGGCTAATATAGGTGTTTGATAGTTAACAACTTGAGATGAATTCCCTAATTTAAAAAAAATGGACTTATTTAAGATAGAGGATTAAAATAATTCAATAAAATTACTATTTTATTCTCAACAAAAATTTAACCTTAATAATTCTTCATTTATTTTTCTTCTTATTACTCATATTACATATTTAAATAACTATAAATTGCCAGTTATTTATCAAATGATAACTTTTATATAAACAACTAATCTAATTAATTAGTTAAAATAGTTAATCTAATCAATTAGTCAAAATAACTAATTAAATCAATTAATTAAAACAACTAATTCAATATGTTTCAACTAACTACTATTCGCTAATTATCTTCTTCTTTTTTGACAAACAATGAAATTTTTATTAATACTCCAAATCACTTCTCAATACATTCAGAACCTCAATAGGAATAAAACTCCTGTCGAAAACTCGATCTGGAAAAGAATATGACAGACGAGCTAATTCATGCGCTGCCATATTAGCAGATCGTTTAACAAAAAACAGAGATACTGTGTTAAACTCCATCAACATACTCCGACAAGCCTGAACCACTTGCCCAAGGGGAGACACCATAGGGACCTTGCTTCGAATTGCCTGAATAGCCGTAAGGCAATCCGACTCCACCACCATCTTACTTCAGCCCTGGCTTTTGATCCAGCTAAGGGCTTCTTTAATCGCCAACGCTTCAGCCGTAGTAGGCGACACCCTCCTTGTGAGTTCGAGCTTGAACGAGAGACCCCTGATCATCTCTTGCAACCAACGCCAAACCCGAAGCATTATACTCAGAAAAAATTGCTGCATCTGCTGAGATCTTCATGTAGTCAATCTGTGGTGCAACCCAAAGCTCCTTCCCATCACCTTCAACGAAGTTTGGAAACCGTGATGGTTGTTTATTCTTTTGGGCTATATTCCATTATAGAAGAAACTGTCTAGCTTTTGCAATAACAACGTTTAACCGAGTATAATTCTTATTCCACACAAAATCGTTTCTAGGTTTCCATAACGACCAACAAACTGAAGCCACTTCTGCTTTTTTCTCGTTGTCACATACCTCCAAAACCCTCTGCCACCATTGAAAAAAACTATGATTCTCGCTTGCTGTTACCTGAGGAAGTAGCCGTTGCCAACATTGGAATGCCAAAGTGCAATGACATAAGATATGTTCCACTGTTTCATCACCACTTCTGCAAACTTGACAAACTGAGCTAACAGGGACATGTTTCTGTACTAACATCGTCATTGTTGGCAAACAATTTGACAAAACTCTCCACATGAAATTTAAAATCTTTGGTGGTGCTTTCACCCTCTATGTCCTTCTCCACGTACTGTTCTGATCCTCCTGCCTCCATAAATTCTTCTGTTTTTGAAAAAGTCTGTATGCACTTCGAACCGAGTAGTGACCTGTCACTTCTTGTCCCCAGTACACTTCATCCTCCTCACTACTCACTGTCAGATTTATGCTCTTAATACACTGCTGTCTCGAATATTGAACATATCACTCAGAATTTCCCCATCCCACCCTCTGTGGTCCATAGCCATTAGAGAACTAACCTTATAATTCTGCAATCCTTGGACTGGTGAAGTGATAAACGGGTTGTTCTCATCTAATAACCAGAGCTGACCAACAATATCAACTGAGTTCCCCGACCCAATTTTCCACCTCATACCTGCTGCAATTATATGCTTAGCCTCCCAAATACTCCGCCAAAAAAAACTCGGATTGTTCCCGATTTGTGCATCCATAAACGAACAATCAGGGAAGTAGCGCGCCTTAAAAACCTTACTAATTATAATATCCGTCCAAAACTTTAATAACTTTTAATATATTTATATAAATTTTATCAATTAAATTTTTTTTAATTTTATTTATATCTAATTTTATACTTCTAATATTATTTTATCGGTTTTTCTAGTGTGACATATTTGAAGTTTAGTTGTTATATTTTTATTAATTTTCTATTCATTAATAATGATGGATCCCTGTGTATCTACAAAAATCTCGCTAATTATCTTTTAAGAAAATTATTGTACTGAATCTCAGATTCAGTCACCAACTTTCCTATCTAGTGATATTTTCCATTAAATATACAATTTTATACATTCTCTGATTATTAAAATATTTTTTAATACTTTAGTTTTTCACGTCTAATAACTTTACACCCTTTCTTATAATTTAATTGTATATATTTAGTTGTATTCCCGTTATGTTATATTTATGAATTTTTTATGATCTTAAGAAATTTTATTGAATTTTAATATAATTCTTTGAGCCAAAAATGTTAACCTACATAAATCTATACTATATTATTATAACCGAAAAATTAAAAGTTTTGGTGAATCATATAAACAATTTTAACCATCCAATTTTAATAAAATCTAATTTTCAAAAAATATATATCACACATACAACTCTATCCCGATAATCATCTTTTTATACAATTCCTCACAAATAATATAATATTATATTTAAATTATATTCTATATTTTATATTTTAAGAATCCTACTTATCATATAATTTTTATTTAATATATCATTAAATTTTATAAATATTAATATATAAATATCATTTTCAGAGAAAAGATCCTACATATCCAATTTCAGGTGATTCACAGAAAATATCATAATCATCCAATTTTTAAAAAATCTTATATTAAAAAAGATATATCATACATACAATTTTATCACCTGATATTTCTTTTTTATACAACTGCTAACAGATAATATTATATTATATCTAAATTATATTTTATATTTTAAGAATTCTACTTATTCTATAATTTTTATTTAAAAATATATTATTATAACCAAACAAGAGAACTTTTTTTCAACTCAATTTCATCACCATTCATACTCTTTTATTTATTTAAAATTATGACTTATAATTAAATTTTATGAATATTAATATATAAATAATATTGTATAGAAAAATATAAAAATAAATTAATAATAAAATAAATTACCATATTAAATTAAATATTTTAATTATATAAAATAATTAATATATAATTTATTAATATCATCCGTATTTTGCATGGGTTATAAGCTAGTATTAGTTATTATTTAAAATAAATAATAACCTATGTATATTATATGGGAAAAAGCTATCTAAAGTTAATTTTAGATAACTTACTTAAATTTACTAGCATTTTGAGTATAAAAAGTGGATGACATTTTTGTAATAATAGAATTTGTCTCCTTATATTTACAAAAATTGATATTGTATAGTATAATAGATATTAACTTTAAATAATTATCTGAATGTAACTTTAGAATCATTAAACTCATATTATATTGTATGTATTAGTAGCTAAAAATACAATTTTAATTATTCTGAACAAAAAGTTTTCTTCAAATTTCGTCGTAAGATTATAATAAACTTAATTAATATAATTTCAAATTTAATTTTAGTACATTACAGAGCCCTGCCTTAATTAACTTGAATACATAATTTGATGAAATGGACAAAATCTATACAAGTTCAGATACGAATGTGTAAATGAAACATTGAAACCGGAGGGGAAAAGCGTGCAGGGAAAAAACAGTGGGAATGGTAGTAGTATAATTACAAGTGATGATGTTGGATTATTACATATATATTGATTATGCTTCCCATGCCATGAGCATTGAGCAGCATAGCAGACGCCACCTCTCTGCATGCGGGTACGAATGTTTGCCTCCAGCGTTCTCCTTCCATTTATTAATCATTGTTCATTCTCACCCTCTTTATATTCAAATTTAACAAAAGTAAGTTCAAATTTCGAGCAGTGATGTAGTAGTAATAGTTGAGGGGTAATTCATGATCTCGCATTTTAAATTTAATAAATTTTAAGCACGATTGAATAGTCTAACGGATCACGGACTCTTTTTTTTTATTTGAAGCAGTGATGTAGTAATAGTCAAGGACTTGTTAATCATTTTTTTTTCAAAAAACAAAAAACTGGTCAAGGACTTATCTTTTGGACCTCTACTAACATAATATTTCAATTCCAATCACTCTTTTTTTTTAATTTTATGACATTTCAATCAATCTAGGATAATAATTCGAACGCAAGATGGCTCGAATCAGCATACATCTGCAAAATAATGAAATTGAATGAATGCGGCAGGATATAATAGAGATTTTACTTTTCAGGCAGACAGCTTGCCTCATCATGTGAATAATGGAGCAATAGCCAATAAGCCCTCATCAATACTCAGTCAATACTGCAAGGTCAACATGAATTTCCTGCTCCCCATGTTAATTCACCTTAAAATCGCCCAGGCGCATGCAATCACCTGTTCCTCAGTCCACCAAACCACTGTAAACCCCACTAATAACCTCTCGTAGTCTCGTACAGCCTCTCGAATCTTTTAATCAACAAGATCCCCTGATCCACCACAAAGTCATCAAATCATCGTAATCATAAAAGCAAGTCATACTCCGCACGATAAGCTCAAATGTACCACAGCACTACATCTTAACCCAATATCAAATTTATTACAACTCTCTTAAATTCAGTCAGTCGCTTGTCGCACCTGTGGCTAGATACCGCATATGTTCCT
Organism: Oenanthe sinensis; assembly: GCA_028671895.1. NCBI lineage: Eukaryota > Viridiplantae > Streptophyta > Magnoliopsida > Apiales > Apiaceae > Oenanthe > Oenanthe sinensis. The sequence continues at coordinate 2,249,095 of CM053803.1, read as the reverse complement.
AAAATTTAGGGTTCCCAAATTTATATCGATTTATATGTACTTATTTTGATAGCAATTGAAGGTGCTTTTTTAATATCGGAAGTGTTATAGATATTTTGTCATAAAACATGTAAGATGAGTATTTGTTTTTAAACGAATTTATTAGTATTTATTTCTTGTTTACAATATTTTTTAATAATTTATTTTATTTTAAAAACATAGTTTAATGATTTAATGTATATCAAAGTATACATGAAAGACCTAATTTTAAAAATTTGTACAACACCCCGGAAATGTTTGCGCGCTGTCCGAGACTCGAGTAGCAGCACTTCACAAACTCACTCGAACTTCAATCTCCATCACCACCGTTAAAACCCACCTCGAGATGCGTTTTTAAAAATACACCAGCAACTAAAAAACACATAACAAACAACAAAAGGTACGTGCATTATTATTATTGTACACCATTATTTTGTGCAATTGTGCGATGAACATGAACACTACTAGCATGGAAGAACGTCCCGAAACTGAGCTCATTTCCATCCCGGCAACTCCACGTGCATCAACGCCGGAGATTCTAACACCTTCAGGTCAGAGGTCACCTAGAATGGGAACATCAAAGGAGGGGAAATCGTCGTCGGCATGGACGCCAACGTCGTTTATTTCCCCTAGGTTTTTGAGTCCTATAGGGACTCCAATGAAAAGAGTGCTTGTAAATATGAAAGGTTATTTAGAAGAAATGGGTCACCTTACGAAGCTTAATCCTCAGGATGCTTGGCTTCCTATTACGGAGTCGAGGAATGGAAATGCTCATTATGCTGCCTTTCACAATCTCAATGCTGGTGTTGGTTTTCAGGCCTTGGTCATTCCTGTTGCCTTCTCATTCCTTGGCTGGTACGTGCATCCTTACACTCTTTTCTTCGTATTGAGTTCTCGGATTCCGCATAATTTAGTGAAAGTTTTTTTTAAGGATATTCTGATATAAGCATGATATATGTATGTTAAGATTTCGTATAACACATCGATGTATGTATTTGTTAATAATGTTCTTGTCTCAACACTTTAAATATTGTGGATAGTGTAGTGCTTAACGTAACATGATTGATATTAGAAAGATAAATTAGAGGTCATTTGGATTAGTGGAAGTCCAATTTGATTCATGGAAATGAGAATGAGATTTAATTATAAAAATGTACATTTTATTTTCTTTCGTATTTTCGTTAACCAAATTGGAATCGTATGATCCAGATGGCACCTTATACAATGTTCAACCTCGAACTCTATGCATCGGATATTTGTAAAAAAAAAAAAGGGTTTCGAGTGATTCAATATTCAATCTTAAAAATAGGCTTGATTGTTATCATAGTACTTCATATTCAATGTAATTAGATTATAGGTAGGACCGTCACTAGTGAGTGATACAGCTGGGTTTGTAAATTTATTAAACTTTGAGAGATGTGAATATTGAAAAATGCTACTCTTAGCTTAAAATATGTCACCCTTATGTATTATTACTATAATTTATAATCATGGCCATGATATCTTTTTAATTAAATTAATTTTTTTATGTCTCTTTTGATTTTGATAAAAGAGATAGGTAGTGTGGGTCTGCCAATCAATGTGGAATACTGTAATACTGGGCTGTTTGCTTTTGGGAATTTTCATGCTTTTGACTGAATGGGGAAATGAACAGATCTTGAAGAGTATCAATGGATTATACTTTAGAATATTGTTGTAATTTCTGTATTTTAGCTTTTGCTTTTACAGACTATTTTAATTATACTGTATGACAGTATGAAATGCATCAGTTTGTTTTTCAGATTGGGACTTGATGTGCATAAATGAATATTTTTGGAATAAACAGGATAGTTGGTGATTGATTGTTTTGATCAATAATTCTAACTCTAATGAGATTTGTTGTCGATATATAAATTTTTGTCTCAGAATGAGAATCCAATGCTCAAAATTGGTAAATCTAATTTAAACTTGTTTTTCATTTAGTGTACATTTTGGGTAGAATAGAATAGCGTAAATCGACTATTAATTTTGGTTATGTTCTTAATCAAATGGCGACATTTTGGGCATGTCAGAGAAAAGAAATTATGACTGTAATTGACAATATATATAGTAAACGAGGCTTCTGAATATATGTCTGCCAATTGTAGCAATGATAATACAGGTTGTAGCTATATTGTCTTGCCATGACATGTTTGAAACTACTTGTTATAACGATTGAGTGATTGTATAGTGTTTGTGGCACTTGGCATCTAACATTAAACATTAGTAATAAGTAGCTACCAATAGGCAAATTTGAAAAAGTGATCAGTGATTAATTCTGAAGTACACTTATTTCGTTCAGGAGCAATGCTCGTGAGGACTCGTTAGTATCTTGATATAGTTGCACTGCTATAATTGAATCGCATGGACTTGTTTTTGAGATAGAAATGGCATCATGTCTAATATAATTGTATAAAATCTATCATCTTGTTTACTGCAGGCAAAGAGATGTAGCTTAATGAGAAGGAATGCATTTTTCATTGTTTTCAAGAGCTTCAAAAGAAAAATTATTTGATTAATTATTTTAGTTTCCCATCTCATAAAGTATACTTATCTCTTGGTTGTAATTCTCTCTGCTCAGGAGCTGGGGAATTATTTCATTAACCATAGCCTACATATGGCAGCTGTACACACTTTGGATTCTTGTTCAGTTACATGAAGCAGTTCCTGGGAAGAGATACAACAGATATGTCGAACTTGCACAAGCAGCATTTGGTGAGCAAAGTTTGATGAAATCTTGTTCAAAAAACAGTTTAATGATGTCCTATAGTTAATTAATGCGATCACGTGCTCATTCATACATCTCAATCTAACTAACCTGAAGTGATCAGAAATATAGAGAATTAGAGAGAATGGCATCGACAACAATCTTGTTTAGTTAAATTCTTTACTGTTGACAGTCATTGTATATGGTATATGAAATATGTTTAGTTTTTTAATTTCTAGGAGAAAGATTGGGTGTCTGGCTTGCTCTCTTTCCTACTGTCTACTTATCAGCAGGGACTGCAACAGCTTTGATTCTTATTGGCGGGGAGACCATGAAGTTATTCTTCCAAATTGTTTGCGGGCCTCTTTGTTCATCTAATCCATTAACAACAGTTGAATGGTATCTGGTGTTTACTTCCTTGTGCATTGTATTATCCCAGCTTCCAAATCTCAACTCGATTGCAGGACTCTCTCTCATTGGGGCTATTACAGCCATCACTTACTCGACTATGGTGTGGGTTCTATCTGTCAGCCAACAAAGGCCACCATCAATTTCTTATGAACCGCTTTCATTTCCGACAGTTTCTGCGTCTCTCTTTTCTGTTCTAAATGCACTAGGTATAGTCGCATTTGCATTCAGAGGCCATAATTTAGCCCTGGAGATTCAGGTATGATTTTGTAGTCTTGAATGCCTGATCATGTATCTTTTAAATCTTATTTTTTCTGGAATACTTCTTTATTAGAATATGTGGCATCTAATTATCACTAAAAGATTTATCTGTGAATTCTTCAGTCAACAATGCCATCAACCTTTAAGCACCCTGCTCATGTGCCCATGTGGAGAGGAGCCAAAGTTGCATATTTCTTTATTGCTACGTGCTTGTTCCCTGTTGCCATTGGAGGTTTTTGGGCTTACGGAAACCTGGTGAGCATTCCAACTTAATATTAAACTCAAACTACATGGTCTCCAACATGTCTTTTACCACTTTTTCTTATGGGGTGTATTTGTTAATGTGCTTTTTGGTGTAGATGCCTTCTGGCGGGATGCTTAATGCAATTTTTGCATTTCACAGTCATGACATCTCAAGAGCACTCCTTGCAGTGACATTTCTTCTAGTCGTGTTCAACTGCTTAAGTAGTTTCCAGATTTACTCCATGCCTGTTTTTGACAGTTTTGAAGCTGGTTACACTAGTCGTACGAACCGCCCCTGCTCAATATGGGTGAGGTCTGGTTTTAGAGTTTTCTATGGATTCATCTCATTCTTCATCGGGGTTGCATTGCCTTTCTTGTCCAGTCTCGCTGGTCTGTTAGGAGGCCTTACGCTACCTGTCACTTTCGCTTACCCTTGTTTCATGTGGGTTCTTATAAAAAAGCCGACCAAGTACAGCTTCAACTGGTATTTTAACTGGATCCTTGGTTGGTTAGGTATTGCATTTAGCCTGGCCTTTTCCATGGGTGGAATATGGAGTATGGTCAATAGTGGTCTTAAACTCAAATTCTTCAAGCCCCCCAACTAAAAGGCATATAGAATATTTGTATTTATTTTCTTAAACCATGTTTTCAGTCTTACGTTTATTAGTACAAGTAAGAAAATTGTAATCTGTACCTATAATTTTCATTGAAATTATATAGTCTGCTGGTGTATTTGATTGTTCCACATATAAACTCACTTTCAACTGAACCTGGAACATGTATCTGGTCCTTATCTTATGATGTTCACTATTGTAGTTGCCGTGCAGGTAGTATCTCACTATCATTGAAAATTTCAGTGTTAGGCATTCTCATTATTTATGTGTGACTTGCCTAAATTAAGTTACCTGCATCTCCATATATACATACCCCTTATCTGATGATATTTCATTTTCTTGGTTTTCTACGAAAATATAACGGCCCGTTTGACTTGGATTATTTTCAGGTAAAATCTATAAACGTGTACTTTTTTTGAAAGATAATACTTATTTTTTAATGTTAAGGAAACTCAAACACCCCCAACATCTACTCGTCGGAGAAAGGGGAGTAAAATATGCGTACCAAAAAATTATTCTGCCATGTTGATGTGGATTGAAATATCGAATCGTTAATATTAATACCGGTTCCGATCCAATAAAAATGGCTCTCTCTTTAGTGAAATTATTCTACCAGGTTGATGATGCGGATATTATATTTGACCACGGTTGATTTGATTTTATTTGCAACATTATCATTCATTAATAGTGATGTACATGAATGGTCAATGAATTATATCAATCTTTCACAATTTCAACTTATTGAAATATACAGAAAACAAGAACAGTGACTCATTTCTGTTTCAATGGGGGAGATGGCCAGTATTTTCAAGTTGTGCTAATGCCAGTGACATTCTTCTACTCGTAGTAAATAGTAACAAGTGCATAGCTTACAATAGAGTAATGTTTGGGTACCCCACTATAACAACCACGCTCATTCACGCTACTCGCATTCCATACCGAATACTGAAACAATGAAATAGTCCAAGCCAAAATTTTCTTGATTCGTACTGTGTGTGACCAGATACAGAAAAGTTGAAGCATTCAACCGTGGATAGCTAGCTATCAATCATCATTCTCGTCAAGTGGATACACAACACATGATAAACTCTTTCATTTTAAGCATTGTTATTACTTAATAATACATGCAACAACGTTAAAAAGTGGAGTATTGTATTCCCCTTGCAATTAGTACCCGTGGATATATAGTTTCTCAAGTATGTTATATATCATGCGTCATTTAATTCATGAAAATTCAATTCCGTCCGAAACAATGAGATTCTAATACATTTTTATATTAGATCGAATTGGAATACCATTATCGAACTGAAAACAACTATATCCTTATGTCGATTATTAAGAGAGAATAAGTAGAAACATGAGCATGAAATAGACAAAACTCGACTATGAAATTCTAACTTTCAACAAGCTAATAAGTATATTGAGATTGGGAAACGAATGAACCAAAGTAGAACCAAAGAGCTTAAAAGTAGGATTAGTTTTTTTTTTACTTCGATTCCAGAGACGTCTCTGTCAAAATAAAATGCAGACCGGCCCCTAATCATGTACATAAAAACATATCATTAAAAACAAATTGTAGATCCTCGTGATTCTTTTTTGTAAATCAAATATGAACATACAGGCATTTTACAATAAGTTCAACCACAACACATGCAGAGTCATGATATAAATAGAGGGAGTAATAAAAGGATCAGTATCTTTCATATTCATAGCACATATATATTTAGAAGCTAGGCAACAAGAACTAGTAATGTTATATTTAACATGCATAAAAACTACTTGACCCCATTCCCAGGAGTGGACATAGCAAGATCAGACCAGCAATAGTATTCCCCATCACCCATCCCATTCTCAACTTGCCAGGCATTGCAACCACCACTACCATCAGGAACCACCATTGCTCCACCAGTAGTTGCGCAACCACTTTGATCATTTTCTCCACCAACTTCTCCCATAGACCATTCCCAGGAAGACATTTCAAACCCAAGTCCACGACCACCATGTCCTAATCCAAACTCACCTGTAAGCCCAACCATTGGATCTTCCATGCAAACAGCCTGGTTCAGGTTTAGTTCATTAACTTGCTGCCCCATTTCTTGGTTCAGCACAGGCATCTCTGTCACCACATCATGACGAGTTACGATAGATGATGTTAGTGGTGCAACAGGGACAGGCACAATGGAAGTGGTGGTAGAGGTGGAGCGTGATCTTTTACCAACAGAGGAGGCCTTACGGGTGCCACCACCAACAGGGACATTACGAAGAGTGCCACCACGAGTCCAGTAACGACGACATGACTTGCAGAAGTAACGGGGTTGAGCTAGATTGTAGTTGTTGTAGTAGCAGAACTTAGTGTTTATTGAGTCACAACGTGGGCATGGTAATGGTTCAGTCTCTAGCGTTTTTGTTCCTGCCTGCAAAAATCTCTTTGCTGCTGCTGTTTTTTCACTCGAGTCCGAGGACATTTTTGCTTTTTTTCTTCTTGCAACTAGTTTGTTTTACTATGTACCAAGGAAGAGATGAAGATGAGTGTGAAGAGCTGGACAGAGTGGAAGATGTTCCGGAGTGGACAGTGTATCAAATGCATTATATAGATAGAGGCACGTATGATGTATTGTTAAATTGGTGTGCCCTTGTTGCACATACTCCTATTTTATTGTAATATATATTTATTATTAAATAAATAGATGTATTTATCAGTCAAAAAAAATAGATGTATTTCAAGTGTATATTTAGAGATATGGAGTGGAGATTCTTTTAATATGGAAACTGGGAGGGACTGTTGGCAGTTGGTACTTTGCACTGGATATGGGGACAGGGATATAGAATCAATCAAATTATCCTGGTCAAATCTTTCATACTGCAAAGTACTCCCTCCGTCCTGTTGGATCGGTTACATTTAAGTGGATACGGAGATTAAAAAAATGGTATAAAATAGCATGAAAGAGAAGGAAAAATAGATGAGAAAAAAATGGATAAAGTGACACGATCAATTGATATTTAATTGATAAATTTGAAAAAGTGGAGTAAAATAGTTGATGAGAGTAAATTTTATAATATAAAAATTTACTATTTTTAGTATATAAAGAATTGATGGTATATCCATAAATAGAAATTGTAAACAATCGGAATGGACCGAGGGAGTAACTGAGCCAATATATTACACATAAAACTATGTTAAGGTGAGTTGAGATTTAAAAACAAACAAAAAAAGTGAGTTGAGATTTAACCAACAAAAATTGGCTATTCCGTTTTGTTTTTACAAGGTGGATTTTTCGATTTTCCACAATCATAAAATATTACTGATTTGATTTGTCAGATATTCAATTTAATTAGATCCGAAATTATAAAAATATACTTTAAATATGTGAATATTATATATATATATATACCGTAATACTTATGATCATTTCATACTTAATATTTTTTTTAAGATGTGTAATTAATATTTTTAATTATAAAAGTATAATTATTAATTATTATTATAAAAGTATAATTATGATCATTTCATACTTAATATTTTTTTAAGATGTGTAATTGATATTTTTAATTATACTTTTTTTCATTATACATAAGTATAAATAAAAATTATACTTTTATAATTTCAAAAAATTGAAAAGTACATTTTAAAATAGATTAGATATATTTTTTATAATTTTTTTCAACGATATACTATATGTTATTTTCAGTCAAATTTTGGTCAATTTAACTATAAAAAAATCAAACAGGACAGTTAAATTGGGACGGAGGGAGTATAACTATTTTCAATATTTGACTAATTCAAATATACAAACAATTCAATTAATTTAATGCAATTATGAGGAGTAGTCAGGGAAACAAGTTATATAATTAATATTTTTTTAAATGTGTATTTTTTTCCTAAGGAATAAGTAAAAAGAGACCGAGTGAGTATTAATATTTAGGTTAATTTAGCAAAGGCAAATGATTACTAATAAAAATGTAATATTTGTGTAGGAGATTGGTAAAGACAATAGTAACACTCTTTGTAGACAATACTTGAGGAATGTGGGAAAGAATGAAACTTTACTAAAATCCCATACATGCAAGCAGAAGGAAATAGTTATCTTAAAGATGAAAAACATAACTTACAAGCTACATTTAACCCAAAGTCCCAATATCAAAAGCACTGTTTCCTATTGACATAAGGCGAAAGCAATAAACAGAACATAATAACAGTGTGTACTCCATATTTTTATCACATCTTGAATTTGACTAGTTGACTATAGAAATGAATTGACTAGATAGTGCTGGTAAAATACTCGTACCTCTATTTATTTTTAATTGACGTTTTTAAGTTTCAAAATGTAATAAATGCTTAAATTTTCATATAATGTCCTCCATTTTTACCCCTTTATATTATTATTATATCAAATGAAGAGGTTAGTTTAGTAATTTCATAACTATATTAATGATAATCTAATGAATTAAATAAGTTTTTTGATTTATGTAATTTAATCAAAACTACATATATTAAAAAATGGAGGGAGTAATACAATACTTCATCTGTCCCTCTTATTTCTTTACATTTTTCTTTTTGGGACGTCCAATCAATTCTTTACGTTACTAAAAATAGTAATTTTTAACAATAAAATACATTATTACATCCACTACTTCACTTCACTTTTTCAATACTTTACACTATTACACCCACTACTTCATTTATTTTAACAATAAAATCACTATTACACTCACTACTTTATTTATTTTAATAATATTAAACCCACTATCCTTTGTTTCCGTGTCCAATTCAAATGTAAATATTTGGTCTGGTAGTATAATATAAGATAATAAAATATGTTCACAAGGAATTAAGTTTGAAAAGTCAGTGGAAAAAATGATGAATGTCGGGGAAGCGTGGTAAAAACAAGCATCGAGTCATAGTCTAAGGGTGCAGCCTATCCTATCCAGGCAATTGGGTAGGTAAAAGGATACCATCCTACTCTTTGCTTCCCATATTTTTGATGTGATTCTCTCCTATCTTTTCATTGTCACAACTTTGCAAGTTTTCTACTACTCCTCGGTCGCTCTTTTCAAGTACTATTATTTTTATTATTTAAATACAGTTATGAGTACTCGTTAACAATATTGGTCCTGTTTGGCTAAACTTAAATTTAAAATAAATAATTTTTTTTAATTTTTTTACATATTTTCAAAAAAAAAATTAAACAAATATTTATTTTAGAATTTTAAAACCAAATATGATTTTCAAAATTGAAAATAAGTTACTTATTTTTAGAATAATTACATATATACTAACTTTTTCTAAAAATAAACACTTATTTCTAGCTTATAAGTCCAGCCAAATGGGCACATAATCTGGCAGAGTATCTCTGATTTTCTAGTAGTTGACTTCTAAATATAATATAAATAATTAAATTTCAACTAAGTTATTACATTATTAAGAATGTCAACTCCCATAATACTCGTTATGTCCCGTCACTATTTTATTTTTTTATTCATATTTATACCCACTATGATAAAAGGAGAGAGAAATGTAATAGATAATTTGGAGGGAATGAATTTTTTATTAATAAAAACTAGTTAAGAGCCATATGTAGACTCCTAAATTAGAGGAGAGAGAAGAGCCTCCTAAAATTTTTAGGAGGCACTAGGAGTCTCTTCTTGGAGCTCATTTTTTTGTTATACTCTCTATATTTTGATTTAAGAGCTTGTTTAGGAGTCTCTTACACATCACTGTACATTCTTTCATACAATATTACATAAATAAAGATTATTATATAAATTAATTAAATTATTCATTTTTTAAAATAATTTTTTTTACTATAATTTATTCAATAATAAATTTTTTAATTTATATATAGATTTCTTCTAAAAATATTTCGATACTAGAGTTAATACTCTTGGCCTGTTGGTTTATTGATATAAACCGGTTTAAAACACAGGAATTCAGGGATAGGGATCAGAGTGCCCATGATGCATAGTATGCGTACTAGATATTAACAAAAGACACGCGAGCTCAGTCTCTTTTCATGCTAGCGTGTTCATCTTTTCTGTGCTGGCTCTGACTTGATTATGCATATTCATGTCCTCTGTTTATAATTTAGTTCCTCCCCTTGCACGCAGTGATGCAAGAATAGTGAACAACTCTAGTAACTTTAAATAAAAACAAATACTATTTTATATTTAAATTGATTTCTTTTATTGCTATATGCAAAAACTTGGAATTTAAAGTTCTCTGCCACAAATTTTCAAATTAAAAAATTTACAATATATTTTTGTACAAAATCATGATTTGAAAGAGTTTAGAATTGTATTATGACGAGATTGTTGACCAGAAAGTTTTATTTAAATAAAAATATATAGCTCTAGAGAAAATAATAGAGCACTGACATATAGACCTGTAAAAATATTTCAAATTAATGTGAGACCGAATATTATGAATACATTAATCTCTTCGGGTCTCTGCCCCTCTCCATATGCATAGATACCTACATAAGTCTAATAAATTGCCCCAACCAGAAATTTTCATGCCCTTCGTTGCTTGTTGATCAAGCATCAAGCAGTTCCCACTTCCCAATCTTTTGTCAGAGCAATATGCACTTGGGGCAACTTTCAGGTTTAATTTTTATACGCATCACTCTCTTGAAATTGTTTCTTAAGCTGTACGCGCATTTTGGAAAATAATTAAAAAAAACGGAGCATTATTTTAAGGGTTTTGGTCCCTAACAATCGTATGTCATGACCAGTTATTTAATATTTGGTTTCCCAGTTGTTGGATCGAACAATAGATGACCCAGATTTAAAATTTTCTATACATTTCCACGATTTTTAAGCGTGGAAAAAGCATTCATGAAACGACATCAACTAACAAGTAAAACCACAAACCAACAAATATGAAACTCAATTCCACAACAACCACAAACAAACTTCTACCTACATATAAATACAACAACAACAACAGCACACACATACATATAATAGTAGACACAAAATCAAACTAACATAGAGATTCAATCTTACACTTGAGTTACTCGAACTCGATTGTGAGAGGTACTAAGAATCAGAGCAGTCCGATCTCATAACTTCAATTTCATCGACCGTGTCGGTGTTGGCGTCAACGGCGATAATGAATACGACGAAGAGTAGAGAGAGTACGAAGGTTTCAAAGACCGCTATCATAGAGACCTTTCAAAGTACAAGAGAGGTTTGTTTAAAACAACATGTATTTTTTCAAAACCGTATTTCCGCGCTTAAAAATCACAGAAAGGGGTTTGTATAATCCCCTTTCCGCGGTTAAAAAGTGCAGAAAGGTCCCCGATCCGCGGATTTTAAGCGCGCAAAGGTACATAAGTTTTTTAAATCCGAGCAGTTCATTGTTCGATCTAACGGCTGGGAAACTGAATATTAAATAACTAGTCCAGACATGCGATTGTCAGGAACCAGAACCCCTAACTTTAATATCCAAAATAATGAAAAACAGAGGCATCGCTTTAATTTCCAATTTCTTATATGACTTTAAAATTTGACTTTTGAAAAGGAGTTATTTTAAAATTTTACTTGTGTCCCAATTAAATTTGTAAAAATCATTCATAATTTTATTCATCCCTCCTCCCTTTTACTTTGTCCACAAATTAAAAAATAATTTTTTAACAATATACTATTAATATATTTTATGTTCTATACATACACTAAAAAAATAGCATATTAATAAAATTTTAACATATTCAAAATTTAATGCCTAATATATTTCATCAAAGAAAAAGAGGAGAGCACGGTTGGATAGCTCAAGTGGTTGAGGGCTTATCCTCTGTCGTCCCAGGTCCTGGGTTCGATCCTGGCTCACCCCGAGAATTTCTTTAGAACAGATACTCATTTGTAAGGCTATAAGCCAAATTAGTCAAAAAAAAAAAAAAAAAAAAAAGAGGAAATATGATCTAATACCTAATGGCATGTGTTCCACCGCGGGCAATAATAGAGTCAATAATACATCTAGCCTACCATTAAGAATTTCCGGCGTATGCTATGGCTTCGAGTAGAAGATTTGTACCATCTGCATTGTTGTGACATAGTTTGCACAAAGACTCGTCTATTTTCTTTTTTCCCTTTGTAGACATTTGTACTTAACTTCGAGGTTGCATAATGACACATTTCTTTTCTTTCTTATCTACCCAACAGTTCAAAACAACAGGAGATGTTTTAAATTACACTCCATGCCTACCTTGTACTCCATGTTTAATACATTACCCAACAGTTCAAAACAACAGGAGATGTTTAATACTTCGAGGGATTTTGATTGAAGCCGACAGGGTGTTTGTTTTAGCTTTTGTTCCTTTTCAAGTGGAAGAAAATTACCTAGCGGCCTAGTCCATACCCCAAACATATTCACAACACGAAGAGAAATGAAAGTAACAAACCAGTAACAACTAAAACCCATTGTTTACCATACATTCAATGCATAACATACAAAGAACTATATGGAAAATACACTCTTAAAAAAAAAAGTAACAAAGAACTGATAGACAACGAAGAACTGATAGACATCCAGCATCCCGAGGTGTTTTTATCCATATTTTTTTTCAATCAATCAGCTCCTTGGCTTTATGATTGCCATCATTGGATGGAGTTTGCGAGATGTAAGCCCCACGGTATCCACGTCAGCTATCTGACCATCCGCCACTCTCCATTCAAACTCTTGTATTAGTCTACCGATTGCCATACGAGAGATTGTCATTGCCTCCAAAGCTCCTGCACATACCCTCTTACCCCCTCCAAATGCCATTGACTTGTGCAAATCCATTGTGTCAGATTTCTCTTCCATGAATCTTTCAGGATTCCATTGTTCAGGATTCTCCCACACATTCTTGTCCATGTTACATCCATAGATATTTATTGCAATCTAAGAAAAAAAGATGTCATTGTTATAAATAAGATTATGGCAATGTTGGAGGGAAAAATCACAAAGTTATACAAGGAAGAGAGCAACCTCGCTTCCAGAAGGAACAAAATAACCTCCTAGCTCAGTATCTTCATGCGCATAACGCAAAGGAATAACTGGAACAGGACTGTGAAATCGCAAAGTCTCTTGGAAAATAGCATAGAGATAAGGAAGCTGAGGCAACTTTTCTTCCGTGATTTTGTCAGACCCACACACCCTATTGATCTCCTCATAAAGCCTTTCCTGGAGTTTGAAAAGACTTAGTTTCATGCATAAACTTTTAATTTAGAGGGGTGAATAAATGTACCAACCTGTCGCTTTGAATCTTTAGCAAGTTCATATAGAGCCCATTCAGTTGCAACCAGAGTAGTATCTGATGTTTCAATGATCACCTCCCAAAGTAACATAAGAATTTGCCTTTCTGATAGTGTCTTCGCCTCAGATTCCAAGTAATCAAGATAACACTGCATAACCTATATTAATTTCAATCAGGTTACTGTGATGTAAAACTTAATGAAAGATCAATTAATAACTAAAGGCGATGTAAAGAAAAACCTCTCTGGAAGCACTTTGTTTTCTAGCTCTCTTGACAAGGGATTTCATAACTGCCATCCTGCGGATATTCATCTGCTCTATTTTGTTTTCAAAACGTCTATTTGGAATCCATTTTAGATATGGGAAGAAGTCTCGCCAATCTACATCAATTGCACCTACCATGGGATCATGAACTAAACAATTAAATATCTCATGTCTTGACATTGTTGTTCCAAGTTCATCCACATAAATGGACTCCACATCCTCTCCTAAAGTCTGCAAATTCCAAGTAAATGATCAAAAATCATATTACCATGTTTCCAGTAGTAAAATTACAGCTATAAGTACGTAAACCATAATAAATTGAACTCACTTGTTTCATTGCTAATCCAAAAAGTCCAAATTCGAACAATTCTCTGAAATTTATAGACTCAACAGGACCATTCTTTAACAGGGTATGTAACTGGTTTGATGTGTTTTCAATTAAAGTATCTCTGTAGATACGATGTCGCTTCTGCTCAAGGTAAATAATCAAAAGAAGATAATATCAATAGAAAACAATACGAAACAAATTTTGAAGTTTTCTTTTGGATCACAAACCTGAGCATTTGGTCCCAAAATATGTGTCAGCAAATGTCTCTTTACTGTCTTGTGAAACTCATCATAATCGCTTGTTGCAACCATTGATTTGTCAGAAGTAAGGATTTTTAGTGCTTTTGAAAGTTTTCTAGTAGAGATGGCAGGGAATCTTGTAACCATGGCCTAAAATGAAACCACAAGATTTAGCACACAAACACTATTGCTATTACAGTCTATTCCCAAGTAGAACACAGGTAGTTTGTGCATCACATATACAAGCCTCAACAATGTTTCATAATTTTACAAATAGCATAATGCAACATTACACTACAATGCAAACCATCAAGCCGTCTTACAATGCCAAATATGAATGTTTCATTACAATTACAGACGATTCAAAGGCACAACTTGTGGTCCCAAATCTTGTAAAACCAAAGGTTTAGAAGGGTAAACACCAATAAGATAAACTGAGGTCATGAATGAAAAGTTTAATCGGATACTTAATACATGAAATACTCATGAGAATCATTCAATTATATGGTACCAGATGGATTGAATAGAAAGTATAACCACTTTTAGTTTGCTCTTTCTTTATAACTCTGGTACATTCACACTGAATTAAAAGAGATATTAACTTGTCCTATCACCTATGCTTATTGCCAAGGAGTATTAATACTTAGTAGTATTTTCAGAGAGGGGTTTAAGTAACTATAGCAAACAATCTTTCTTCATTAAGTCGATTATGGTGGTTAGTGGGAGTGAGTTTAGTTGTTGACTGAATCATAAAATGACATTTTAGAGTCCGTCTCACACTCTCAAACAAAAGCACCCATCTATATAGAATTGTTATTAGTTTGAATTTGGTTAAGTTTGTCACTCTAAATTAAAAGTTTACGTTCTGCACAAAATCAAATATGGTTAAGCAATTGATACAATAGAAAACAATAGTTTTATAAGAAAGTAAAATAGAATCAGAAAATTCAAACATCGGATTGCAAATTGATTCTAAAAGGAAGAGCAACGGGACTACCTCCTTGACGACATCATTGGAATTGAGAACAACCATAGTGTTGGAGCCAGTTTTAATAGAGTAAATAGGGCCATAAGTGACAGCCCAGTTTGTAAACGTCTTGTGGGGTTTCTTCTCTTTCAATTGCAGCAGATTCCCGATCAATGGCAGCCCTGGTACCTCTGCATCCAATACATAAACACAATATAACACCTTGAACCAGAAACAGAATGCATATATTATATTATATTATTATTTACCATTTGTGAAAGGTAATCAAATATAAGTACATAAAAATATACCTGGTAAAGGTGGGAGATTTGAGGGTGATCTCCCTCTATGATCCACAAATCTTTTAATCAACCAAAGAGAAACACCACCAATAACTACAGCCGGACCACTCACAGCAAGTGCAGTACCCACAGGTGTTGATTGCAAATTCACAACTAAATCCATACTATTCAAGTGCCAACAACAACAACAACTTGTAAATTCAAGAAACACAAACTCAAGCTATGAAAGAAAACTTGTGAAAACACACACACAAATGAAAGCATATATACAAGGAAATAAAACATGAGAATATTTATAATTTATTAGTTTAAGTTGCACAGAATATGAGATTGACTAGGGAGTATGGAGAAATGATACCTTCAAGAAATGGACAGAAGCACAGGGGCAGATGAGTTTTGTTTTTTATTGTCAAAATTTACGTTAAAAATGTAAACGAATATGTATTTAGTAGTTGAGCTGATCAACTTTGTGGTTTTCAATTTCAACATATACATGCATATGTAGATATTGTCCTGAATACTAACTTTATTGGATATATAATACTACTGTATATCGTTATCTCTATAAAAGATACTCCCTCTCTCTTTTTCATGCAATTATTATGTAGATTTCGCTTTCCTAGTAGTACTTTCCGCAGATATTATTTAAGATTTTAAGTTATCCTTGAAAGATATACCATGGGTTTGACAATCATAAAACAAAACAATTTTTTTCTTTTTCTTTATTTAACCGAAACGTTCACTTTTTGTACATCTTTTTTATAATCTTGATTATATAATTAAAATTTTAATTTTAATTTTTAAGTAGAAAAATATATGTTGAGTTTGTATTCAATAAAATATGAATTTTTTATTTATATTATACTTTCAAAAGTTTATTGAAATACATATAAAAACATCTTATAAGATGAAATTATGCCAAGATATTAAAATCTATAATTAAGTGATATAATAGTGGAATTAGAGTTAAATATTAGGATTTAGGAGGCCCAAATACATTTTTAAAAGATGTTATAGTTAATATATGATCAAAAGACAAATAGGAAATAAACAAATTAGTAAATGTTTGGTGAAGGGGACTCGTGAATCGTGATTATAATATTAATGTTTGTTAATTTAAAAAGAAAATGAAGATAGTAAAGTATTGTAATTCATTTCCTAAAAGTAATATATGTAATAAATAGTTTAGAATATTGAATTCCAACTCTATCTCCTATAAAAACTCTTTGAAAGTAAAACGTAAAAACTCTTTAATTAAAAAGTTTAAAATGAGGAAAAAGTAGACGTTTTGTTAATTTAATATGAACTCTCAATATTTTTATTCAAGGGCCTGCATTAAAAAAATCTCTTACGAATGTTAAAAAGTTCTAAATTTTTTCAAAAATAAAATGAGTCTACAAGTGAATTTCAAACTCTATGAAAAAGGGTAAATTTCTTTTTAATTACCACTTTCAGTTAAGACGATCAGTTAAAACAATTGTTGAATTATATCAATTGTCATGCCTATTATCAAGTGTGGCCATGTTTTGTCCTCTCCTTTGAAATACTTTTGTTGAAAACGAATGCATTCCCTAATGAATTATTGTTCAGTAGAATAGGATCACTGTGGGTGACATTCATGTTGCCAGTGCCTTTTGGAGAGCTCCCAAGAATTTCTTGAATGCGGAAGTGAACCGGTTGTCAAGCACCAGGAACCAGGGCAGAAACCATACCAGTGTACTTCTTTGAAGCATCAAGCACAATGTAGGAACTCCAAGCGTCGGACTGGGACACTCGCACTAGATATTAGCCTGAAATTTAAAATTTGGGGTAAGGTCATTGTTCTCGTCAGGTGATAAGAAGTGGAAACATATAATCTGATTGTTTAGTAGTAGAGACTAGAGAGTGTGTAAGAAGACAAAAAGTAGGAGAAAACAATGAGATGAAAAGAAAGCAGTCAAGGCCTAGAAACAGAAGGGCTTCAAATACAAAGCCACCTTGAGTCCCCTAATGTCCCAAAGCTGCTAATTTAGACATCAATGCAGGACTATGAATGAAAAAGTGCTATAATCAGAGTTTAATTGTAAGGCTCTGCATGAACATACAGATCTTCATATTGACAAAACTATAAATTATACATTTTGGACTCACTGAAAAATTAATTTCATTGCTAATAATGTTACTAACCAGGAATAAATTTACATACTGCTCACACATTCTCACAACAGTGCTTAGAATACTGAAACTACATAGAAAACGTTGTTGTAGGAGTGAAGATACAGAACCAGTGTGCCGGGAAGCACACTTATATACTAAAGCATAAAGTAGCAAAAAAAATCAACAGACATTATCCACATGAGCTAAGTTCAAGGAAACTATTTATTCAGCTAAGAGCGAGTCCAACGGCTGCCTAGAGTTTACTTTTAAAATATTATGTCCTAATAGTGTAGGACATTAGTTTTGTACATGTACTCCAACAATATTCCTTATCTTTCTCCTTTATTATTAAAATATTAATATATTTGAATCGTAAAAGAGGAGCGAAAAGAAAAACAAGCACGAGAAAGAGAGAAAATAATTTTTTATTAATAAAAATCAAGTAAGGAATGGCTAGGACATCCTTAAAAATATGGAAGGAGATAGATGTCCTGACATTTTAAGGATGAACTAGAGAGCTGTTGAAATAACATTTTTTGTAGCATTCCTTATGTTATAACTTAGGACATCATACAAGGAAGCTTTTGGACTTGCTCTGATCTGCCCCTTTGGCTTTAAGATCGCAAGCATTGGAGGGAGTCTGCGAGTTGTAAGCCCTACGATATCAACATCATCTGCCTGACCATCCATCAATCTCCAGTCAAACTCCTGTATTAGTCTGCCAATTGCCATACGAGAGATAGTCATCGCCTCAAGAGCTCCTGCACACACTCTCTTACCCCCACCAAAGGCCATTGTCGTTAATAAATAACTTAATATATTGCGGATGTCATTGTATTTGTAGGTATCAATTAGACTACAATTAAGAAGAAAGCAGTGTAAATTAATATACAGTAAATCAACTTAAGTATAAAAATTTATGAATTGGGATTTCGGATATATAGACTTGTGTGAACAATTATTTTTATTGTAGCCCAACCATATTCTCCAATTCTATACTTCCTCTCCTCCTGTCACTTGTGTAATCTTATGTATTTCCCCGATTAAAATAATTATTATATGTAATCTTAAATTCTATTAATAAAGTTTTGCCGTTCAGTTATCAATAGGGCTGGCTAATCTTTCTATCTTTACATACATGCTTTTAATATTGTGCGATGCATTTTTCAGTACAAATCTGAATGACTTAGATATATGTCTGTACAAATAATTCAATCAAATTTATGATGAATGAAAATACCCCAACAGATTATAAAGCTTCAAGATTAAATTATGAGTAGTGTCTAATATCATGCACTCTGTAGTTATGGCTGAAATGCTATGTGAGAGAATGATGAAGTATGTCTATCTAGGACTGTGTGAAGAGTGAGAGAAGATATTGTTAGCGAGAGAGCATATAATATATAGTTCAAGCTGCTCTAGATTAATAAAAGAAGAGAGTACTTGAAACTTAAATATATCAAACACTCTTCTCCATAATAATACACCATTCAGTTTACTCTAACTACATTATACAGAGAGTAGGCCACAATATGAGAATCTTATTCCTTACGTACATTACTCCAGCCCATCTCACATGATCCACAAAGAGAACTACATTCCCAAACCTCAATTATATGTAAGCATGCCAAGTGGAGCTCAGACCGTTGAGTTTAGTATCTGGCAGGTGGAATGGAGTCCCAGCTGTCATCTTCTTGCTGAATCTCACTAAAATCAGGAGATTGTTCCGATACACTCCACACCTTAACTGACTTGTCTAGACTCCCACTGTACAAAAGCCACCGTTGATCATCAGTGTCTGCTGTTTCTTGATCCTTCTCCACAGCCAAGCACTTAACAGGCCCGGTGTGACCCGTCAACACAGAGAGGCACAAGTGAGCTGATCCCTCAATCCTCTTCCACACACAAATATTCTTATCTGCTGATCCACTAAATACCAATTTCCCAGAAGCAGCTAGACATAAAATTGCTAGCTTATGCCCCTTGAGGACTCCACCATGCGACAATTGTTTCTCGCATTCCCAAAAGTTGACCAGCCCGTCCGAGGATCCACAGTACAATATTGAGTGTGATCCGTCCATAACTAATGCTGTTACAGCGCACTCCTGACTTAAAAGTGTTTGCACAAGAATGTGTTTTGTACCTTTGTTATGTGCTTCCCTTCTCCATACCTTAACGCTTCCGTCTGCGGATCCTGTAAATACCATGTCATTTCCTCCGGAGATAATCGAATTCACTGCATCTTCGTGGGCTTTTACGGATTCAAGACACTTAGAGTTGTCAACATTCCACACCTTAAATGTTTTGTCCCATGAAGCAGAGTACAGAAGGCCTTTCTCTTGGTTCATGCTTAGAGAAGAAATGGCATCACCGTGTTTGATCCATACAGAGGTTTTGTTACGCTTCACTTCCACATAGTTCTTCGGCTTGATGGAGCATTTAAAGATGTCGATGAAGGTGGGTAACGTACCAGAGCGCTTGTGAACGTCTGGATTCTTGGACTGAGCTTTCCAAACTCGGACTTTGCCATCTTGATGCCCCGTGAAGATCTTGTCACCGCAAATTATGATGGCCTTAACAAGTCCACTGTTGGACTTAAAAGCCGAAAAGTCCTTTAAATTCTTCCAAACCCTGATGTTCTTGCTCTCTGAGCCTGTGTACAAGAGATCCCGAGTGGCAGCAAGTGAGTAGATATGGCCCTCTTCACGGACTATGCAGCCGACAAGCACATTCTGAGGAAGTTTTTTAACAGGGACGTCGGGATTTTCAGTTTCAAAGTTGGCCCAAGGAGATTGAGTGAAGAAAGGATTTTGGCACCAAGGAGACATCATCATGGGGGAGCCTTCACCACTTAAACGGGTCATGTCATAAGTAGAGACGCTGCTCTTTCGTTGGGAGATATCAATACTAAGATCGCCTCTCATTGAGGTGTCGATAGGAAGGTTAGAATCAGAATGCATCATTTTGCCTGTTTTTGAAGGCATGTCTCCCAATGAAGCACTTGTTGGCCTGCCTTCCTCTTCTCTCATCTTATATGTATTTCAAAATTGCCTATGTCTAATATGTATATTGTATATTTTTTTCGCACTACAACTTTTTCCTTTTTTAGCCAAGTGCCTACAACAAAAATTGACTTGAAGAAATTTTAAAGATGTTTCAAGAGCACGATAACGAAATAAAACAGGAAGGTGCAGGAGACACAAAATCGGTCAGATTTTGTTGAAGAATATATGTAATGCTGAGGGCTTTTGCTGGAGATAGAAGAAAGGGAGAGACATGGGATGTGTTAAGAAGTAAATTAAGGATATGCAGAAATGATGTACAAGGAGTTGCAGAAGAAAGAGGTAATGGCCTGGTGTAGAGGGGTTTTCGGGTTAAAGAATCTGGCTAGGACAACTTGTGGGTGTGTGCGGGGCAGTTTTTTCTGTTAAATAGATGGTTGAGAGATATGTCCGGACAGGGACAGGACCTAGTTAATCCTCAGGGCCTTTTTTCTCTTAAATTAAATGGACATCTCCATTCTCATTTCTCCATATGACTATATCTTAGAACTGCCATTCCTATACCCGAAAATACCATTTGATGGTGTCACGATTGTCTGAGAAATCTGCACAGATTAATTCGCAAACTTGATCTTTTAATCGAGTGCGCTTGTAATTGAATCGACATGGAATCAGCCCAACTGATATCCCTCTGGGTTGCTTAGTTGCATAACATAGTGCCCGAGGTTCGAGTCTTAGTGGAGGCAAATGTGTACATGAACATTTTAATTTCTTCTACTTGACCTAATCCAAAATAAAAAGATCCAAAATCACATAAATATCAATATATGAAAGTAAAAAATGTGTCTGTGTGTATTAGTTTGAGAAATCGAGAAACTGGCTCAATATTTAAAATTTACAAGTTGAAATTAATCACAAGAATTGTTCATTTGGACACCAAACTCAACCGGATTTGGAAATGTTTCTGATAAAAGCACTAGCCTGTGAACATGCCTACTCGTAGAAACGGGACTCAGTAGGTGTTTGTATCTTTATGCAATTGCAGGTTCACGTTATTATCGCAGTCACATTATTATTTCTCCCAAGGAAAAATGTTTACAACCTTTTAAGAAGTTCCCTGATATGGTTTATAATTTGGATGGACCTAGTGTGGCTTATCACATTGATTGTAAAATTTTTGAACGGCTCTAAAAATAATAAATTTTAGAGCCGTTCAAAAATTAAATTTAATACGAAACATACAATATCATAGTTATTTCAACCTGTTTAAAAGTTGTTAAACTCCGATCAAGATCGACTGTCACATAAAGTACTACCAAATAGCATGAATTCTACTTGAAATTGAGGGGAGGATACTGGCATATTGCTATAGTACAAAACCTCTACTGTCACATATTGCTGCAATTACACGGCAGTGTATCGCACATAAAAATATATAGATACAGAAATGAACCAAGTTGAATATAAATTTAAGGCCACAAATGTCGCAGCACCAGTGCCCCATTGGCTAGGTCGCTAACTGTTGCCTCAAGGTTTGTAGATTAATTACAAGAGTGACCCATCCCATTTGAAGAGTGCATATATATAGGCTTCACATCTCACCGTCGTATTCTTCTGGATCATTCAACAAATGATGGATTTATTGGTTCTAGTCTTTCTTTCATTTATTGTTTTTACACGGATCTTTTATTATCCTTTTTGTGCTCCGAAGGAAAATTTTAAAAACAACCTCTCTAGAGAGTAGATATAAAAGTGCCGTTTAGTTTATTTTGAAAATAATTTATAAATTATAAATGTATATTTTTTAAAATTATAAATTTATTTAAAGGAAGTCCAAACAGTAATCGAATTTACGAATACCTTATCATATTGAGGCATGAAAGCACAAAAACAATGGATTCAAACTAATTTCATACATTACTCATGCTAAAACTTATTTATCTGAAAAAATCGAGTCGAACTTGAATTTCACAACCAATAAGGTATATAATAAATTAATAATTATGAATATAACACATCTCCCGTTCTTTTTTCTAATCATTCACCTGATTTTTGTTTGTATAAACTAAAATGTACCAAGAAAATTTCACAAAACAAAGTTAAAAATGAGCAAAGATGCAAATCATATTGCAGGGGTCTATAGTGGTACTGTATAGTGGACAAGTGCACATAATTCTCACTTTCCACCCCGAACAATGCAACTTAACGGTTAAAATTAACTCTAAAATAGATCTCCCCGTCACACACCGACACGCAAACTGACACAGACATCGAGCTGCCCTGTCAAGCCGCCACGTGTTATATTTAAATTAATTGACACAGACCATTGTTTCGCTGCCGCCACGTAGCTCAATAATGTAATTTCTGACGTACTGATAGTAGTCCTGCCACTATGATGGAAAATTATAGTCAAAGTTGTTTGCACTATATTATCATGCATTAATTTTTTTTGTTTCTGCGGTGTTCTTTATTTTGTAGTGTATTAAACTGAA
Organism: Oenanthe sinensis; assembly: GCA_028671895.1. Lineage (NCBI taxonomy): Eukaryota > Viridiplantae > Streptophyta > Magnoliopsida > Apiales > Apiaceae > Oenanthe > Oenanthe sinensis. Next base: position 2,225,864 of record CM053803.1, on the reverse strand, counting down.
ATTAAAAAAGGTACGTCTCAATTTTGAATATCATGCATGTTGTATGTAGATTTGATAATTGAAATTATTATCTTTCTATTTTACACATATTTTTTTAAAATAAATTATCCTATAATACCGGAGGTATATAAGGGCTTATAAGATCTGTAACTCCCATTATAACAAAAAAAATTATATATAAAAATTTTAGCGCCCATTAAAACAATATCATGATATGTGTAATTTTTCATAAAATGGAACGGAAAAAATATTTAATATTTTTTCCACTTACAATCAGTAGTCATTCTTTTTTAAAAAAAATTATCTTATAATACATGTTCATTAACTCGTTTCAATATAATAATTTTATAAACAAATTTCTAATACACACCCTTCGACTAGGAACTTGGTATGATACTAATAATAAATGTAAATATAATTTCCATTCAAATTATATATGGAAACTATCATAATTATTACAATTAATACGGATACATATAAAAAGTAATTGTTTATGGTAAATTTTATTAATTTATGTACTTTTCTCAAAAATAACATTTATAATGGGACGGAAAAAATATATGACCCACAAATATAATATAAAAATAATAATATAGATTTTGATAAATTTTATATACAATAAAAGATTAAAAAAATAAATATTTTAACTTCAAAAGTATAAAATACATATTAAAATATCAAATGATATGTATTTTAAAAAATAATCACGAAATTTTCTATATATAAACTACTACCTTCGCTCATAATGTTATTTTAATATTACTTTAATCATCGAGTTATAAATATAATATTTAAACTTTTTATTATTAATTTAATTAATATTTTTATAAAAATATATATAATGTAAAATCTAAATATAGTATGTGATTAAAATTTATTTAAACATATACAAAATACAAACCACTTATTATATAAATAGATTTTATCCAAAATATTATCAAATTTCAAGGATCTGATACTCATAAATTACTCACATTTAACAATAATATTTATAATTTTAAAAATATTATTCGAATCTAATCAACAATATATTAAAATCTAATATTTAAGTCACTAAATAATATTAATAAATCTATGTTTTATTTTAAAAAATAATTGGTACTTCACGCGGGGATAAATCATTATGTTTGGCTAAGTTTATTTTTTAAAAATAAGTGATTATTTTTGAAAAATAAGTGTTTGTTTTTTTTCAAAATGTACATATTTACCTACTTTTTTCTGAATTTAAATACTTATTTCTGGAAAAAAAATTAAAATTTCTCGTAGTTACATTTGAGATTTATTTTAGTTGCATCAAATTGCATTAGTTGTAAAATCGTATTTAAAAAAATTATAAAATTATATTTTTGAAAAATAAAAAATAAAAAGAAAGGATTTTTGTATAAAATTTTTTTTGGCAATTTTCAAAAAGCCCAAGTAATAAAGATATTAGGATTTCAAATTTTTTAAAAAATTTAAATAAATAATTTCTAATTTATTATAATTAATGTAATACCGATGCACTTATTTATATTTATATTATTTTCGGTATATATTTATTTATATTTTGCAAATGATAATCTAAATTTTATGTGTTTCTTTTAAACGAGTGTATATAAGTTTGTCGAATATCATTTTTTAAATCAAATACAATAATATGATAATATATATTTGTATATAAATCAATCAAAATTAAGGTAACAGCACAATGAGGTATGATGATTGGGAAGAAAGTTGTTTGTTATCGATCAATCAGCTAAACATTCAACATATTCAATCGAGGTAGAAGTTGAGCCAAAATACAGCTGATTATGGAGTCGGTTGAAAAGCAAATAACTATTATCTATCATGTTCTTATATAAACCAAAGAATGATTATTTCTAATAGCGTTTTGAAGATTTTTATAATCTTTTTAAATGAGATAATCAATTCTATTATCAACTATATAAAGAATATTATTGATTAAACTCCCCCCTTCTACTCAAATAAGTACTTAACTCCCTTTAAAATGTATAAATGTGAAGTGTTACATTTAGAAATGAATTTATTAGGTATTGGGTGATCAAAATGAGTTTATGAAAGAAGCTTTGCGGGCAAAGTAAATTTATTAAACAAGTTTTGCAAAATGAGTCTGACTGATAAGTTTAGTGGTCTAATAAATGCATAATTTTGTGTTTAATATATCTCTCCAAAATTAGCAACCGGGTTACGATGATCAAATAAAGCTAAAGTGGTTGTAATGATGGTGTTTTATATAATTGTAATATATATATGTGTGTGTGTATTTGAATTTGAATTTTAATTTAATGATTCTGTTTAGGTTTTCAGTTCTCATGAGTTCTAATTGAAATAATCTCGTAATGAAAAAAAACATACAAATAATGAAAATATACATTTTGTATTTAAGTTGCCCCATGTTCTGTTTCTTTCTTTTGTTTTTACTTATAAATGTTAGAAACCAGAGGTTGAGCTGCCGTATTAATCAAGGTTTTATTTGAAATTATTGTATTATAAAAAAATATTGTTGAAAAAGTAATATCAGATTGTTTTTTTAATATTTTTATTTATGTATGTTTAAAAATAATATATAAAATATTTTGAAAAAGTTAAATAATAAGACTTGTTGCCATTTTCTCAAAAAGTTGAAAATGGTTTTTTTTAACAGGAAACGTGTTTTACTTAAAAATAGTTTTTAGATCGAAAGAACTTTTTCAGATAGTTATTTTTCAAATTTTATTTATTTATTTTTCGATAAAAAAAATTGTTATTATTGTTGTACCAACAATATTAGACAGAATTACATGATCGAAATAGTTAAATCTAGAAAGGTGTTTTTTTAAAACATCATTTATTGAAATTAATTTATTCAAAAAATTAAAAACATTATACCTGTTATATTGAAATTGAAAAACGTTAATTAAATTACTAATTACTCACTCCTTCCCTATTTATTAGTTCTTTTTTTACCTTTTGTAGTTAAATTGACTAATATTTGATTAAAAATTGAAAATTCTTCTTTCATAATTTTAAAAAACTAAAATATACATTTTAAAGTAAATTATATGTACTTTTTAATAGTATAACATTTTAATTCTTTTAAATTATATATTATTTTTAAAACATAGTAAAAAATTAGTTAATTTGAGTAGAAAACAAAAATGGACAACTAACGGTCACGGAGGGAATATTTTTATCCAGAGATGAATGTAAATTAAGAGTCCAAAAGCAATGGGGTAAATAATTAAATTAAAGACATGTATCACGCATTCCAAGGTCACAAAGTACAAGAAATGTTACACCTATGGCCAACCAATTAAAGAATCTTTCAACCGACCAACCTTGAAATCCAATGTCAATAGAGTTAAATCCCTAACATATTAATCTATTTATAGTATCCACTGACCACTGTCTTCACTTCCCTTCACTTCACTAGTTCACTTAACCCTCCACGATTTATTATATCTCTATTAAGCATAAATCTAGTTTAATTATGTCTTCGTTAATTGATGTGTTGAAATACTGCAAGTGCACAGTGGTTAATTGTAGCAATCACAGATCGATCCTCAGAGACTATGAAATTTCCAAACCCTAATAAATAAATCAGGCAGACTAGACAAATAATTGTGAGAGAAGAATTTTAACCTAATAAGCAAATGAGATCAAATAAATATGAAAAACCTAAGAATCAGAATCCATCAATCAATCACAATTAATATCCAACTTGCCCTAAAAATCAATTCTCTTTATTCAACAAATAAATATCAATTAACGAGACAAGCATATACTATGAAACTTATTATCTAACAATAACCCATCAAAACTTCATGGAACAAGCATAGGCTATGAAAAATAAATCCGGTAACAATAATATATCAAAATCACTTTGTTAATCAAACAATTAAGCACCAAGAAAAATCATGAGAATCAATCAATAGAAACAGGTAAATATTAAAAGTAAGTAACTAACTTCACCTTCATCCTAGGGTAAGAGAATTAGTTAGACATGATTGAAGAACAAAACAAAACAATTAATATAAGACATGCGAATAACGAATAACATAAAAAGTGTTTGAGAGATAAAAACTTGTTTGTATTGAAAGACCAAGAAAATAAAAATACTCTACTCCTACTCCTAATTATTGAAAACTAAAATTAAAATTAAGGTACAAGATTCATGTCTTGAAATATAAGAGAGGAGACCCATATATATAGGGGAAATAATGTAGGTTTTCTATATCGATTACAAATTGAATTTTAAATATTTCATTCTATTCCTTTTTCTTCTCCAACAAGCATTCGATTTTTTCTCCTTTTTCTTTGCCTCCAAGTAATCTCCACCTCCTTCCTTGTATCCTCTTTTTTCTGGTACAATTCTGATTTTAATTAATTTCCTACAAAACAAAATAAAAATAATTAATTAACTAATAAAATTACGAAAATAAACATAAAATAGATATTAAAGATGTATTAATTATGGACCTATCATTAATCTCCAAAAAGCCCGAAGAAGATGAAGAAAATAAGAAGAATTGCAAAGGGGAGTCAAATATGATTGTAAACACTAGACAAGGAAGTTGTTCTCCGTCGAATACGTCAACGGAAGCGTGTCAATAAGTTCCGATCTTTCGTCGGCTCTTTCTTCCCTTCAACCAAGAGTACAAGTGCTGCAAATGGTGATCAAGATCATGATGATGACACTGATGTTCCAGTACAAGTGCTCCACCAGAGCACTACCAAATGGGTTGATAATCCTTTTGTATATCCTTAATTACTTTATTTATTGTCACTAGTAATGTGATGTATAGTCTCAGTTTGAGTATGTCAATTTGCCGGTGTGACATTTTAAGTACATAAATAAAATTTTAGTGCAACTCTAAATTTACATAAATGTACTGCATTACATTTTTTGTAGATTGATTCTAAATACTCACACACGCGTGAACAAGTTTACAAAAAGAGTGACGGTATTCACTAAATCACTAGACCATGAAAATATAGTTCTAGTGAAGTTGTTTACGCACAAGTATCGTTGCACTATATTGCCTTTAGTGTTTGGCAATAAACTGGGTAATGCATATGAATATAAATTGGATCCCAATATTACTCTCTGCATATTGTCATTGTTAGCAAGTGCTTGTGCTTAAAATTGTTTCAAATTCGCGCAGACTTGAAGTAGTTCAACACTTTGTTCAATCACATCGGTCTAGTAACTGGAGTATAAGAAATAGCGATTAGTTAGTTTAATGTGTATGCATTTGTTTTTTCAAATTTAAGAAGGAATCTATATATCTATACAAGGTGCTACTCCACTTGAAACTAATTTTAATCTAAAAACTAAAAACCAACATTAATTTAATAAATAGAGATTATATATATCAATCATTAAAAACTTCCGGTTATCATCATTCCATATTTACATCACCCGTCCCGCATTTGCCTTCTTCTATTCACTGTATCATCACCATTAATCCCTTCTCTTACCATTATCAATCTATTTTTTTAACAAGTGAACACTGAACATTCATACAATTCAAACAATCCGCCCACCCGTTTCACAAATCAATTTAACATCTTCTAAATTTATCACTTATTTTAAATAAATAAATAATTTCACATATATCACTGCCACCGTCATCGCCGTCACCATCTCTTCCTTTCAACAAAGTCGACAACCATAACCAGATCTAAATGAAAATCACAGATATGAAACGCAAAAATCGCCAATTTTTATTGTGAAAATCACTAATTTATATTTTTAATAAAATTTGTAACTATTCATGGTTATTTTTTTTTGTATGAACTAGTCATTTATCAATAACATACCTTTAGTAATTTAAGACGAGGATTATAATTAAAGCCACGGCGTTTGTGTGGAGTGATATTGGTATTAAAAAAAAGATAAAGACGTGAGATAAATAAGAAGGGGATGATATATAGATATGAAATGGAAGAAAAGAGACGAAGAGAGAAAGAGAGAAAAATGACGACGACGACTTTCTCCGATAAAGGCCGATAACATTCACTCTGATGAACTTGCTAGAACTCAAAGGAGAAGATGATGACATATTGAAATAGAGGGGGTCAAATATACATATATGTGTGTGTATATGTTAGTGGCGGTTGATAAGAAAAATAAGCGGAAAAAGGTGAAGAAAGATATTGAATGAGCAGTTCAGATTTAATCAAGTTTAAAATATTGTAAGTTATAATTAGTTTCTAGTTTTTATTTTAATAATGGTTTCTTTTTGATCAATTGCATATCTATATATATCTATATTATATTATTATAAATGAAAAATTAAAAGTTTTGGTTAGTCGATGCGTGAGCTTAAAAAATAGACATGTATTATATATTATTTTACTTATTATAATACAGGTCTTCATTATATATATATCTATATTAACTATAATTTATATTTTAGGTCCAATTATATATTTATTAACATAAGTCCAAATTATATAATTTTCTTATTATAATATGAGCTTTAAATATATACATATCTATATTAAATAAAATTTTATTTTTTAGACCCTATTATATTTATTATAACACGGGTTCATATTATAACATATTTATATTAAATAGAATAAATTTATATAAAATAAGAGAACATATAATATTAACATAAATTTTTAATATTACAAAATTTTATATCATATATCAATAAATAAATAAATAAATTACCTAAATATTAGTTATTCATCCCGTGTTTCGCACGAGTTATAAACTTATATATATATACTAACAGAGGAATAGAGAGGGTGAGGTGACATTTTTATAATTATTTAAGCTATTTTTTATGCATTATGAATAAACCGATTCCTAAATTGGTAGCGCTGTGTCACTTCATATTATATGACACGCGACTCCCTTTTTCAAGGGATCGAATCCCCATATCATCAATTAATTAATTGACATATGAAATGATTTGCAATGATATAATGTAAAAATTTTGATGCACACTTCTAACCCTTTACATTTGATTGATAAAATTTTATCTATTATATCAAGCTAATCTTTTAAATATAAATAATTAAATTAAAATTAAACAATTTTTTTTTTCAAATCAATATATGTTATAAAATTATCAAGTACTAAATCTGACAATTTATCTTCACATGACTAAATTAATTTTTAAAAAAGTAGAAATGATGTTAATTCAAAATCGCATGAATTTTTATTTAAAATTATAATATGTCTAAATTAGGTATTAAATCATGTAATAATTATTCATAATTTTCTGCATTTAATTTCTTAAACTATTTAAGTTTAATTATCATTATGGTGGGTTATATATATTATAATTGACTATTTTTTATCAATATTAGTGAAGCAATTAATAATCATAAAATTATACGATAAAATTAATTTACTTAATATATATTATAATTTATGAATATATGATATTATAATATATTGTATTGAGATAAATTAATATTTTGTTAAAATAAATTTTTACACCATTATCATATGATACAAGAGAGCGTCGACTTTTAAAATAGTAATAGAAATACATTGAATATTTTCAATTTGTAATGATAAAAATTATATTCTTATTACAATTCTTATTTTCATATTTTTATTTGATTTTTATTGTTTAAAAATATTAAAAATTATATATAAATATATTGTAATAGTTTTTTCTCAACTAATAATTTGAATAATTATTTTTTGAAATCTAAATTATTATTTTCTATTAAAATATTACATTAGTTATTAAACATTTTTAAACAATAAAAATTAATTTAGTCATGTGAAGATAAATTGTCAAATTTGACAATTTTATACTTATGCACTTTTCTCGATCATAATTTAAAAATATATACTTGACTAATTTATATAATTATTAATTTTATTATTATTTTAGAGAGTGAAAATTTAATTTTACACGTATACATAGATAACATAATAATTTATTTGAAAAATATATTTAAAATAACTTTTAATAATTATTAAATATAAATTTTTGATAAAATAATATCGCGCGCCAAGGGTACAGATTTAAAAAGGAATCCATTACACATATCCTCAAGTCCAATGGATCGGCTAACAGTTATTATGGGCCTTCTTTTAAAAGAAAAATCCATTGCTTTAATATCATTCCATAAGCAAAAGGATTTTCATTTCTAAACTAATTTGTTCCGCAACTTGAGAAGTACTTCCTCCGTTTTTTTTAATACTCGTTTTGATTTTTGGTACACACTTTTACGTGTTTTGATTGCATAGTAAAAATTATTATTTTTAATTTTTTTTTGAATTAAAATATAAATTTTATATTTTAATTCAAAAAAAATAAAATTTTAAAAATTATAATTTTTAATATGTAATTAAAACACTTAAAACTGTGTGTAAAAAATCAAAACAACTTATAAAATTCATATAACCTTTGACTGTTACGGTGGAAGTATGGCTGCCTTCACCTTCACTCCTTAGTCCTTACCTTAGTAGTCAGTTGTCAGAGATATTTAATACAGTCAACTGAGGTCATAATTGCGTCGTGCTGATTCTTTCTTAATTAATATTCCAGTTGACCGCATAATGTTGCTGGCCTGGGTCACTGCTCACTAAGTTGTTTAAAATTTTGATTCTTCTTCGAAACTAACTTACTCAAAATTAATTTAATTTTTTCTTTATGAATTAAAATTAAATGAAAAGAAATTTGCCCAACAGATTAGCTTTAATAATTGTTAAAATACTCCTTCGAGTCAAGAGAATCATCTGCTCTGAGGGCGATATATCTGTATTCACATATATTTTTCACGTAATTACAAATTGTTTTAGTTTAATAATCCAAAGGAGTGATGAAGATTTGTAGTAATAATGTTAAATTAATTAAACCATATTCACATTAAAATTTAAACTTGGTGCTCGGGTAAACCTCAAGATAATAATACAATAATACTTGAAGTTAAGACAAAATACAATAATAATAAAAAGATATTTATGTGAATGCATATATATGTAATTATATTTATAAATTTGTCATCCTGATTTTATATTATATTTAAATTTAACTTTAAAAAACTCCCTTACCCCATCCTGAGAGTAACTTTTCTCTTAAAACTTTTATCTACAATCATTTTCTTTTATGTAAAGCTGAAATACACCCAAAATAATAATATATATGTTACACTAATAACTAAAAATCAAATAATCGAACTGTTTATATATTATTTTATTTTACTATTTACTTATTTTTATATTATAATATTATAATTATAATAATACATAACATATTCTAAACTGAAGAGCCTTTCGCAACTTGCCAACTACTGTTCAAACACTAGCCTACCAAGCTCCTTTATTAATCGTGACTTACCATACTTTTTAGCTGCTTGTATATGCACTTCAACAATATAATAAACTGACGACAATAATAAGATTAATTAAATAAATAAAAAAGAGACAAGTCGATAAAAAGATTAAATAAAAAAACAAAGTCTAGGAGAACCCACTGTCCGTCTGTTGCATGAGATTTCTTCACATGTCGTTTTGTCCTTAAAATGATCACAATGCATTCAACTCATGTTCCATAGTTATATATTATCACTAATTTGTGATCAATCTAATTTATATTCGACTCAATACCGAAAATTATAATAATATTGTCACTAATAGAAATATTTGATGATATGATCGAGATTCATCAAGTCATTTTCACCCGGTCATCTCGTCGATCTGAAAATTAGTAGGTGACTAGGTGAGTATGCAGATGTTATTTTATTTGATAATCAATTCATCAAGATTAAGATTTCAATGAATATATTGGTGGGCTAGCAAATGGGCCAACGGCATATTTAGCAGATAGCTTCACAAAAAGAAATCAGCATTTACGGTGAAAGTAACAATTATGTTTACACAGTACGTATGTAGGGATGTAGATCATCCCTAGTTGTCAAACGAAGTTTGTTAGGACTTACAACTATCTTGGTTTCTTTTGACAACTTTATCTCGATTTCTTGCTTCAAACGGACCCCAAAAATATTACTATATACCAACAAACAAAACAAAAATAAAATCAAATCTTGCAATTTTTGTGTGTAAAAAATTTCGTCCCACCTCTTTTTAATATCTTTTACGATAACTAAATCTTTTTAAACATTAAATTTCAATTTCGATTTTAATCACTATCATTTGATGAATTTCTAAAAATCTGTTTTCTTTATCATTTAAACTTTAACATAGTCATCCTCCCATCTCTACCCCTGACTTATTACCACGCTAAATACAATTAAATTGGTTGCAAGTACCAACTCTTAAATAATCTGCATCTACCATTTTTCAACTAGTACACAACAGAGAAAAGATCAGCAACTTATATTATGCCATGAATATAAACACAATTAAATTGCTTGTAAATATCATTACAGTTCTCGTACTCCTTGCATCAATATTGTTACAAACACATGCTTTAACAAAGTCTCAACAATCATGCGGCTCAATCAAACACCTCTCCTTCCCATTCGGCTTCTCCTCCACCTGCGAAATCCAACTCAACTGCATCAACGACACCGTTTTTATCGGAGAATTCCCCGTTGAAAATTTCACTTCTGACAAAATACTAGTAAACATACCAGCCAAATGCGGCCGGCCTATGAAAACCTTGCAGCAGCTCTTCAACTTTAACTACGCTCCGATACGAGACAACGGGATTCTCTTACAGAACTGCACAACTCCTGGATGTTTGATTCCTAGTACTATGGTGCAAACGAACCTAGAGTTGTTGGACTGTGGACGTCGAAAATTAGTTGTTATTCGGAACAAAATAACGAGACTGCGTTCATTGATTATGTTAATGTTACGAGGACTAGGTGTGAGTCGTTGATCTCTTCTGTGTCTACACAGGCTTTTAGTTAGGGCTGAGTAAAAAATAATCAAACCGACCGGACCGGACCGACCAACCGTTTTTTACGATTTTTTAAGCGGTTTGGTTTGATTTACGCTTGATTTAAATATAAACCGTTATTTTCCGTTCCGGCCTGGTTTTCATTTCTAAACCGACCATTAAAACCGAACCGAACCGCTACAAATATATATTATTATATTTATATATATAATATAATATAAATTTGTTTTGCATTTACCTATATTTGTCTTATATATATATAATATATATAATTTTGTTTTGCATAATATTTCTTCCAGAATTAAGATTGCTAGTCTGCTTATGTAATGCATTTTTTTTGTTTTGTATAGTACTAATAAGGCCATTTGGGCACATATTAGTATTTTCGTAATATAGTAAACTAGTAAACTAGTAATGTACTACTAAAATTGACATACTTTTTTGACAGTATTAGATCACTGGATATGATTTAAGAAGGATTTTTTTTATGTCAAATTATCATATTAAATATTTTGGTTTAAAACCATAACCGACCGAATCAGATCGTTTAATTGCGGTCTGATCCAATATCCAAACAGTCTGATCCAGGTTTGAGATATGAAAAAATCGCTATTAGTGGTCTGGTCCGGTTTGGCCGTTAAAAACCGACCGTTACTCGGCCCTACTTTGAGTAATAGCTCTGCTGTGTCATTGGAAGTTCAGGTGGTGGCTTCAAAGGACTTGTTCCTGTTCTAGTCCTGCCACATGCACTAATATTACGTCCCCGATTAATGGTTCGCCCGGATATCGGTGTAGTTGCGGTGATGGATTTCACGGCGATCGCTTTACTGCCGGGGTGGGTTGCCGGAAAGGTATGTCTCTTCCCCTCACAAAATTCCAAATAATACTCTCCAAATTATGTAATTATTCGAACATGACAATATAAAAACACTTCTCAAATTCATATAAATTTTATTAATTAAAATCTGTTAAATTGTCATATTATGTATGGTAATAATTTTTTATAACCAATTTTGTATCCCCGTAACATTATTTCTGGATAAATTTAATGTAAAATTTAAATATGAAAGAATATGCAATGTTTTTGTGATTTATTTGTTTCAAAAAAATACATAAAAATAATCTTATATGTTCACGTTGTTTGACGTACATTAGATAACTAATGTATTTAATTGTGTCTTTAATTAAATAAAATGCACTTGATTTAGAAATAAATAATTAATGGTACTAGTATATGATTAGGGCTGCTATCCCTGATAATGATCTACGAGGCCCACTAACCAGCATTATGAGAAATTGGTAAACGAGATAATCAAGTCCATAAAAGAAATCATAATCTTTTCACACACGCAACAAAACAAAGTTCAACAAAATTGACTTTAGTGAGCTCATTCATCACTAACGAGCAAATAGTAACGCTGAAATGCATATTTAAATATTTGCAATCGATTAAAGTTTGAAAACTGAAAAAAACTACTCGGTGTATATACATGTTTATTTGTGTTTCTTTGCAACGGATCTTCACTTTGGATGCTTGCGTCTAAGTTCACAAAATGTGTGTACTCCCTCTATTTATTTTTTTGTATTTCACGTTTGATTTTTCTACCCATATCTCAAAATGGTTTGACTGTATAATTAAAATAATTATTTTTAAAAAAAATTTCTAAATAAAAATACATAATTTATACTAAAATTCACAAAAAATAATTTAAAAATAATTATTTTAACTGTACGATCAAAATATTTTAAATTACGTACAGAAACAAATATAAAAAAAATAAAGGGAGTACAAGTTATCTACTAAAAAATGCAACTGTCTAATGAATTTATGGCCGTTTGGTTATGGTCTGATGGACAATAATTTGGTTTTGCCCCCGAAGGAGAGGATACCTTTTGACTTGAAATTAGTTGACAAAATTGACTTTAGTGTCAATAATGCTAAAATGAATATTCGAAAATAATTTGTATCCAATGTACAGTAGTATTTAGTTATATTCTCGATTCGCATATATTATAGCTATACAATTAAATTTAGTCGACTGATTATTATTCTTAAGTTTTTTGTTTTCTTGAGTGGATTTTCTTTTAGCAAACTCAGCTAAGCCATTACTAGTTAGTATCAGTGGTTCATATACTTAATATGCATTGCACCAGAAAATTAATTTTATTTCTATTTTTTCTATTTTTTAGATTTGTTTTTGAAGTTGCTAGTAAATATCTTGATAACATTGTACCCCTGACTTGTTAATAGATTTAAGGTGCAACATATGGAGGTTCTTTACAGGCCATTGTGGAGGAGGCAATAGAATAGTCCTGTTAGTTGGAGGTAATGCCACTTTTCATTGTAAACGCATAAGATCAATTACCCGAGTGTAAGCTTGGTTTTTAAGTCATAAGAACTAATTGTATAAACATGACCATGTTTACCAGGTATTTCTGCTGGTGTTTTGTTGATGGGCTGTATTGGACTGGTTCTTCGCCGTCGATTTACCTCTAAGACTGAAAAAAGAAGAATTGGCAGACTCTATGATACTAAAGGCCTTGGCATCCTGTATATCCCTACAAAGAAATAGAAAAAGCCACTCATAACTTCTCTGATAAACGTCGACTGGGGACTGGAGCCTACGGAACTGTATACTGTGGAAAACTCCGCAATGATGACCAGTGGGTTGCGATTTAAAAGAATCAAACGTGGGGCAGATACAGAGAGCATTGAGAATGTCATGAATGAGATCAAGCTCCTCTCTTCTGTCAATCATCCGAATCTTGTCCGCCTATTTGGCTGTTCTATTGAAAGAAATGAACAAATTCTTGTATATGAGTTTATGCCTAATGGAACTCTCTGCCAGCATTTGCATAGAGAGAGGGGCAGTGGGCTTGCATGGTCGGTGCGCCTCACAATTGCCACAGAAACTGCTCAAGCCATTGGCCATCTCCACTCTAGCATAAACCCTCATATATACCATAGAGACATCAAATCCAGCAATATTTTATTGGATTACAATTACAAGACAAAACTGGCAGATTTTGGACTTTCTAGAATTGGTATGACTGAATCCTCGCATATTTCCACTGCCCCTCAGGGTACACCAGGGTATTTTGACCCTCAGTATCACCAAAATTATCATCTCTCGGATAGAAGTGATGTCTATAGCTTCGGGGTGGCGCTTGTTGAGATTATAATCGCATTAAAAGTGATAGACTTCACTCGCCCAAAGAATTAAGTAAATTTAGCTTCTTTTGCCATAGATAGGATTGGGAAGGGGCTACTGAATGAAATTATTGATCCCTTTATCGTGTCAACTTTAGATGAAGCAACCTTTTCATCAATGCACAGAGTGGCAGAACTGGCATTTAGATGCATATCATTTCATAGTGAAACGAGGCCTTCAATGACAGAAGTAGCAACTGAACTAGAACGAATCAGGCTTAATCAATGTGTAACCTCAGAAGAGATAAACACATCTTCATCAGGAGACCAGAGTCCTTTGAGAGTTGCCACCAAGATATCTGTATTGGACAACAAAGTTCTGTCCGCGAGTTTAAATTCACTACACAGTGAGAAAAACTTTTCACCTGATTCTGTGCAGGACCCATGGACAACTGACCGGAGCTCTCCTTCATCAAATGGTCTGCTCTCCCATACAAATCATTGATAGATAATCTATCACTTATATGGCTATATGTGTGGCCACCAAAGATCTGAATTTGACAACAAAGGTCTGTCTGCAAGTTTCATTCAGTAGACAGAGAGATCTCTTTCTCCTGTTTCTGTGCAGGATTCATGGAAAACTGATCAAAGCTCCCCATCCTCAAATGTCTGCTCTCTCATACATCTTGGTGATCAATAAGTAATATTTTCTTCGGGTAAATGGCTTTTTGTGGGATGCTAAATAATTTTTGGTGTTACCGTAAGTACTTATTGTGTATAAATAGGCTGCTATATGTTCAGTGCCAAAGTAATCCTGGTGTGTGAAATCGTAGCAAAATCATTTCAAAAATGTAAAACGGAAGTTTCAAGAATCTCTGCCACTAGTGTTTGATCTTGAGAAAACCAAACCAAACACACACATATATACTTCTTTAAAGTATGATCTCAGTGAGATCTAAGCAAACCTTACATCACCAGTAACATGTATTTTTTTCATCCGGTGGAAGTCACCTATATGGCTATATCCTATATGATCATAACATGTTAATAAGCTAAAATGTATAACATGATTTAAACTTGCACTGCATCTGTGGAACTTAGAGCTTGCTTATGACTTCTCTAATTTTACCATCTCAATTTGATTTAGGAGGACATTGACAAACATTTAAATAAAGCAGAAAAGAAAGATGGGAACAACCAATACTTTCACCCATACACGTCTAGTTATAATGCAACTAGTAGCATCTCTTTTTAATCGGGTAAAACTTACTTTTATGCCATGGTTGCCATTGCAAACTTCTTTTACTCTGGTCAATTTGTAATAATTGTGTGTTTGTCATGCCAGAAACAACATTGAACTGACAATTAGTTTGGGAACCCATAGATAAACTACTAATGTTATCAAAACACCTATAACAAATTACCAATTACAACATTTCATGTATGATATACACTATCCATGGCCCATGCCCCATAGGACTAAAAAGATGGAACTTTATAATTTATCTGTTCACTCAAATTTTCTAATTTTATTGTCACGTTTTGTTTTAGAAGCGCAGACATGGACAAGCATGTGATAAAAAGAAGAAAAGAGAGATTAAGACAACAAACAATACTTTCACTAGCATATATTTTATCATAAAGATCCAAACTCAACATGTCTGTTCCCAAAATGTATCAATGACTGAAAAAGCTAAAAAATAATGCACATTTTGCAAAATATCGCATCCCACTAAGACAACTAGAACCCGAACCGCTAAACTTTCCGACCCACCCGAAAATCAACACCAATTTTCTGGAATCAAAAACTAGCCCTCTTCAAAGAAGTGACAGTAACAGAAACTCCGATAGGAACCTTAGCCACATCGATCTCAAACGAATCATACCTTAAAAACAGCATCACAACTAATAACCTCGCAGCCAAAACCACGAAATCTTTGCCGGCACACTGCTTATTCGCAACCGTTGGACTCTCAGTCTCGGGTCCATTAGACCACAAGACATGCTTGAGCAATTCTTCACCCTCCCCAACAAACCGATCAGGCACAAACTCATCAGGCCTGTCAAAAATCTTCGGGTCCCTAGTCGCAAAAGGCTGGTACCCGAAGATCATTTCCCCTTGCTTCACTTTAAACGCAGCATCATGAGACTCAATAATAAAATCACGTTTAGCCCTCCCATACTGCGAAGCAATGGGCGGGTCAATCCGAAGACACTCATACACAACTGACTTCATTAACGGCATTTGTTCCATTGATCCCATCATTATCTTCCCACCGTTAGATCTGATCACAGATCGGATCTCAGTAGCTAACTTTGTATGGATCTTGGCACCAGCACGACCAATTGATTTCATCATATTAGGAAACAGAAACTTCATTCCTCCAAATGAATTAAAACAGGTTGAGAAGACAAGATTATGACACGCCTCATCTTTAGAAATCCCATTCTTCTCAGCTTCTTCGAGTAAAAACCCCGAAGACTCGTAGAAGAATTCATACAATCTGTTATAATCCTTTTTCACCAGGGCAGGTGGAAGCGGAAATGTATGGATTATAAATTCTTCTACGAGCTTGGGGAGCCCAAGGCACAACAATGGATGGAGATTAAACAACACCCATTTACTAACCAATTTGGGACCATCACAACCCAACTTAGTATCACCAGGATTGACACCGTGCAGTGCTCTAGCTAAGAAATTAAACGCTGCCTGATCATTAGCTTCCGTAAAGCTGGATTTACCGGTACCCTCAATATCAGCCTCTAGTTTTTCGAATAAGTCATTGTAACTGGCCTGAAACTCTGGAATGACTTTCCTAGCGCAAGACCTGAGCTGAAAAAACAGGAGGTTTTTAAGCTTTTCATGCATCGGTTCAGAAGGATCGAGATACGATAAAATTCGATATCCGCCAGTGAGTTCAGTAGAAGGCATAAAGGTTCCGGTAAATAAATTTTTCTTTTCGACTTTAGAAAGATCGAAGAGAACAGGGAAGCTTTTACCATCGAGTAGAACCACAACGTTAGGATTGGATGCAATGAAAGGTCCCGGTGGCATGTTGGTTCGAAAAACAGTTGACTGGTATTTTTGAATTCGGGATTTAAAATATTCTTCACGCCCTTGGTTGTAGAAATAATCCAGTCTGTCGTTAAGTGGGCCGATCATGGGAAGCCCATACCCGCCCGGGATTTTTCTGACAGGGAGGTTTGTGGGTTCGGGTTGCGCCGCCGTCAAGAGCGGCTGAGTTTCCGACACGGATGCGGAGATACGGCGGTGAAAGGGACGGGGAGTGGGGTGTGCTTTGTAAGGTGTTTGAGATGGGAGTTGAAGAGAAATGAACGAAGATGTGTAAGAGATTGATGCCATTTGAATGTTGAAAATGTTTGTGGGGATTGATTTATGTTTAATAGGGGTGAAGTGTAGTCATATATATACATATAATTCATTTTGTTCAACATGCGACGACTTTTATTAGTTGAGGAAAAAGCAAAACAAGATACTCCACTTGTGTATAATGGGCATCTCGTATCCATCGGAAATTAATACTCCACTACGTATAAACGAGCTGTTTTATCTTTCCGACCACGTTTTTTTTATTTCATTTTTGCGGCTAAAAATGTTGGTTTTATTCTATACTACTTTATAGTATAAATCATACTCTAATAACATTTTTCATTATAAAAACATTTTACATGTGGCTAAAGTTTTCGATAAATATATTGTTGTGATTTAAAATGTACTCTCACAAATTCAGATTAAATTCATATTGATTGAATTTTTTTTAAAAAAATACTCCTTCTCTCTGTCTCAACCAATTCTTTACCCTTTCCTTTTTTAGATGTTCTACACAATTCTTTACATTTCAAAATTTCCTAAAAATAATAAATTTTTATGTTATAAAATTTACTCTCACCCACTACTTTACTCCGCCTTTTCAAATCTATCGATTAAATATCAATTAACCCCACCACTTTACCCACTTTTCCTTCTCTTTCATCGACTTTTCCTTCTCTTACATAATATTTTATATAATTTTCTTAACTTCGGTACTAACTCAAATGTGTGCTCAAGTCAAATATAAACAATCGAGTGAGACTAATGGAGTATAAAACTAAAGAAGAAATTAAGTAGATCGGATAAATTTGTTTAATAATAAAATTTTCATAATTATATAATTTCTATTCAAACTTTGGTGGATTTGTAAATGTTTTATTTTTATAATTGTTTGTTAGTATAAATAATGAAAAAAAATTCAAATTCCGAATATTCATAATCATAACCAGCAATGATGTTACTTAAAAAAACGTCTCCGTTACGGTGTACAAAACATCTTCGGTATGATATCACCTTGACTTTGATGCCGACCAGATCTTCTCTGGTTAATTATTACTTTTAAAGATCTACAATAATATATTATTTGAATTCACGATAAATCCCATTCTTTAAAACATAAAATTTGTGTATCTCAGATTCGAGGATATTATTATTAATTGCCAGCTTATTAGGATTCCATATACAGATTATTATTTCTTAAATATAATTTATAAATCTATTATTCCGTAAAGTTTGTTATTATGTTAAAATGATATCTCTCAAAAGCTTATTAAAATATATAAAAGGTGTTGTTTTTGACGTCAATAGTTATATTATTTTTATGGATACTCAAATAATTATTTTTAACAAAAAATATGTTATAAAACTAGATAAAAAGGGAAAAAAAAGGAAGCGTTACATAGAAACAACCTCACCCAGGCCACCATAGTAGAAAAACGTTTTGAGAGTGTTAATAAATTAATGGATAGTAACTGAAGTTGAAGATGGTGAGGTTGAGGTCAGGTATGAAAGGCAACGCCAGTCAAAGGGACTCGTCCTTGACCTCTTTTTTTAAATACAAACGTATGTATTTAATGCAAACGTGCACTGTTAACCGTGTGTAAGTAAATGATTTAAATTGAGTATAATCCTACCGGGGCATACAAAAAATTCGCTCAACCACTTAAACCGTCGGCAACCGAATCATATTTTGTGGATTCAATTCTTTATAATCGTTTATTTGCGGTTCGGTTATAATTTTAAATTTTAAAAAACCGCAAAAACACACGTACTTAAATCTAAAATTAAAAATATAATAGTTATACTTATAGATTTCTATAAATTAATAAATTATATATACATTTACATATATTTTAAATATAAAATATTATCCAAAATAAGGTTATTATTAAACACAATTGAGTATATAGAATCGTGATTGAAGTATCGTTTTAATTTTGTATCAAACATTTTTAGTATATATATTATATTTTTATCGATAAAAGTACTTAATAACATAACTTGAAAGATCTATTATTTTTTTATTAATTATATTACACTTTAATTTATTTTTTTATTGTACTATATAATAATACTACATGAATTTATAATAATTATAACTAATTTATTATATATTTTTTAGGTGATTGAACCACAAATCGAACTGTACCAACCGCAAATTGTTGAAAATGTCATAGTTAACCGTAACCACATTTGTGATTGTGGTCGAAAACTTTGTAAAACCGCTACATGTGTTTTGGTGCGGTTTTTACCTTATATCTGCACCAAACCAAATCGCGTACACCCCTCCCTACCCTATGGACGGAAAATTATAGTCAGAGTTGTTTGCACTATTTTATCACGGATTAAAACTATCTCAATTATTATAATTAATATGAATATAAATTGAAAATAATTTTGTGTTAAAAATTTCTTAACATGCACAATTTTTTGAAAAATAATATGTAAAATAGGATGGAATGAGTGTTTAATACTCCCTCTGTCCCAAATAAATAATCATTTTTATAAAAAAAATTATCGAATAATATATGTCCACTATCTCCTTTCAATATAATAATTTTATAAGTAAATTTCAAATATAACCCTTTAACTAGGGTATTGGCACTATTACTAGTAATTAATGTAAAAATAATTTTCATTTAAATTATGAATTAAAACTATTTCAATTATTATAACTAATACAGATATAAATAAAAAATATTTCTTTATGTTAAAATTTCTTCACGAAATTGTCGATATGTAAACTACTACTTTCGTTCATAATGTTATTTTGAAATTACTTTGATCATGCAGTTATAAATATAATATTTAAACTTTTTATTAACAATTTAATTAGTATTATAATTTATAAAATTCATATATAATATAAAATCTAAGTATACTACGTGATTAAAATTTATTAAAACATATATACAAAATTCAAACTACTTATTATTAAAAAAATTATCCAAAAAATTATTAAATTTCAAGGGTTCGACACTCATAAATAACTCACATTTAATAATAATATTTATACATTTCAAAATATTTATATAAGATTGGAATCTAATTATCAACATATTAAAATCTAATATTTATATTTTAAAGTTTAAATTTCATCGGCAAGATATTAAAATTTAAAATTTATATTATTATCTTTAAAATTAATAATAAAAATTTAGGGTTGGAATTCTACTAACAATATATTAAAATTTAATATTCATGGTATTAGTTCTAAAAATACTAGTAATAAAATTTTAAAATTTCATCATATATAACTACAAAACAAAAAATATGGTACATAAATACTAATATCAATTTTAAGTCACTATAAATACTACTCCCTCCATTTCAAAATAATTGTTCTCTTTCTATTTTTGTTAGTCAAATTAACTAATTTTTGATCGAATATTACACATAATATATAATTTAGAAAAAATTTAAAATTATATCATTAGAAAATATATCTAATAAATTTTAAAATATATTTTTCAATTTTTGAAAAATGTAAAAAAATAATTTTTAATTTACGGTCAAAATTGAGTCAATTTGACCGCACATAAATATATATTGCGAGATGGAGGGAGTATTAAGAAATCTATGTTTTATTTTAAAAAAGAATTCATACTTCACACGGGAATAAGCCAGTATTTTGGAGTAGGAGATTATAAAAACGGAGGGAGGGAATATCAGACTATGAAGCTGTTTATGGTCAAATACTCAAGTTTGCCTTCTAACTATAATTTTGTTTGAATAGTCTCAACTCTCAAGTAAAAGTCTGATTTTTTTAAGCAAATACTGCTGACTATCAGAATAACAGAACAAGCAAGCAATTTACTAATTGGTCACTTGACTCATTCTCGGTCTCGAAAAAACACTATTCTTTTTTCCATTTTTTGAACATAGAGAAATCACTATTCACTTGTTTCCTTGCATGTTCCATCTCTGTAGAGGACATATTTTTTACTTTGGGCTGGAAACATATCTAAACTGACCGATAACATTTCTCTCAAAACTGCTAAACTCATCCAAAAGTTCATGTTTGCAGTGAACGGACTAATTGTATTGCAGAATAGTTGTCAAGGTCGTATTTGTACTAAGCTCGACTCAGTTAACTCGATTTATTCTGTCTGTCTAAGGATCGAGAGTTGTTAAACAAGGGTCATGGCTGCCTAAATTTTTAACAGAACTCCAAAAGTTAACAGTTCAGTGTTCTTATAATCTTACCCCTGCCTGTATTGTCCATATATATTCTCTACGTAACAACTATAGTAAAACATTAATCTCAAGTACAGCATCGTATTGAGAGCTGTAAACAAAAGACGAAAGAAGAGTACCAAGAAACTAAATACTGCCCCGTCCCAATTCAAATGACTTGTTTGAATTTTTGCGATCAATTTGACTAAATTTTGACCAAATATTAGAGATTATTCTTTTATAATTTTAAAAATTAAAAGTTACAATCTAAAGTAGATTAAATATATTTTTTAATGATATAATTCTTTTAAATTTTTATAATTATATAATATATGTAACTTTCGGTCAAAACTTAGTCAATTTGACCTCAAAAAGTCAAACAATACTCTTGAATTGGAATGGAGGGAGTACTTTATAATTATGTTCAAGGTATGAAATGATGCCAACATGATGGCTTATAGTATATCTTACAGCAGAACTAGTTAGTTCTACAGAGTCACTGCTCACTGGTATTGTTTGCTTCCCAAGAAAATCCTGTTAGAAAATGGAAAGTTTGAGACATATTTTATATATGTTCTTGATGTAATTTCCGGAAACTAACTGATGGAAGTTGTTCCTTGCTATGAGGACTTAAACTTTCATGTTTGGATCTAAGACATTTTCTTAGTGTAATCCATAAAGAAATTGAGTTGAAGTTGCTTGTTTGAAATGGGTTATGTGGGGTTTGTCCCACATTGAATTTGTAAAGGAAGGATAATAAGTTTATATAGCATCTTGTGTTAGTGTTGTTTACAACTACTAGTGTAAGTAGAATGCTTATGTCACATGATGCTATTGAGTACTTTATATCTTTTAATTGCAAATGTATTTGATTTATTTATATTGATTATTTAATATTAATATTAAATATATTGAGTAAGGATTATTTAAATAATCAGACTCTATATATATATTGTAATATTAATATTACTTAATCTGAATAATATAAGTAACAAATAAAACCCATCTTGCAAAACTCTATTTTCTTTGAAAAACTCTATATCCCACATCGAGTAGAATAAGAGAAGAGCAACTCAAGATGCCTATATATTGAGGCGTGCACATCTAATTGAGGAGAGCATCTAGCTTGTGTGCCTCTTGCTTGTACCTTGCATAGTTAAAAATAAATTGCATAGGTTGTTGGGCAAATTGAGGTGAGCATCTAGCTTGTGTGCCTCTTGCTTGTACCTTGCATAGTTAAAAATAATTTGCATAGGTTGTCGTGCAAAGTGAGTTGTGCCTCTTTCTCCTACCTCGCATATATAAAGTGCATAGGTTTTTTTGGGCGAATTGAGGTGCTAGTCGCTGTTGAGTGCTACGTATCTGTGGACGAAGTACTCTGTGCTGTTTTATCCTGGAAGTGATATTGCTACAACCCAACACAACGTAGTGGGGCAATAATCTCTTCAAGAACAGTCAAGACTTCTTGCAAGGCTTGGCGACTCAGCAGTGCTATTGGTTCTATCAGTGTATGCATAAAGCTTCTGTTAGAGCTAAGTTTTCTATCTTTTCTCTTGTCTTTGCAGTTACTGATTTATATATCTTGTTTCGACCTTCGTGCTTTGTTTTGTTTTGTTAATTGGTTTAATCTGTCTGTTCTTGTTAAATTGTTTATATAACTGCCCCATTGTTGTGTTTAGTTTTGAATTATTCCCAACAAATCCGACATAGAAATGGGTTTAATGCAGAGTTCAACTCGGAAAAGTTTAGAAAACTCCTCAATCAGTGATTAATAAGTGGTATTAACTAGTTCATAATCAGTGTAATGTACTACATTTTTCTGATGACAGAACTCTGACAGATGTTCAAGTAGCAACTCCTTTATGCTGCCAACTTGACCGGCTTGTATTCCACATGGCACAATTCGTTTAAAGGGTGTAAGATCGATTGTGACATTTAATGATAGTCCATGAGAAGTTATCCATTTTGATGCATGTACGCCGATAACTCTACTTTCTCATCTGCTGTAGTAATCAAATTAATTTTAGAATAAATAAGTAGCTTTTTTCAAAAGTCAGCAGGACCTCCTTTTTTTTAAAAAGCAGCTTTTATAAAAAACAATCTTTAAAAAAACCTATTTTTAAAAATAGCCAAACATTCTTTACATACTTTTCGGAAATAAGTCATTGTTACCACACCCAAACACACCCTAAGCAGTTGGATGGTCGAACTTTATTTTTTAAAACAGGACGATCCGTCATATTTCCCCAACTCCATTTAGTTGGGGGTATTTTGGTTTCTGTCCATAGATACGTTTCTTTCTTAATATTATTTATTATTTAATAAATATTTTTTGTTTTTTTATTAAAATTATTTATATGCAATTATTCTATTAAGTTTTATCTATATCTATATTTTGGATTTTATTCTATTTTTATAGGAGTTTTAATGTGATTAATGTTTAAGAAATTTTATAATATTAATTCAATTTTTATATGAGTTGGATGAACGAAGGATGTCAACCAAGGAGCGGCCGGTCTCCTCCCATTTTTTGAAGGGCTTCGGCCGACCTCCTTGATCCTTGATCAAGGATCAACGACGTCAACCAAGGAGCGGCCGATCTCCTCCTATTTTTTGAAAGGCTTCGGCTGACCTCGTTGATTCTAGATCAACGAAGGACGTCAACTAATGGGTGGCCGGTCTCCTCCCATTTTTTGAAGTGATTCGGCCGACCTCGCTGATCCTAGATCAACGAAGGACGTCAACCAATGGGCAGCCAACCTCCTCCCATTTTGAAGGGCTTAGGTAGATCAGAAATGATACTTTCTAGATCAAGTTCAAAGTCGGCCGAGATTGATTCTTGATCAACGAAGTCAGCCGACCAGGGGTGGCCTATCTCCCATTTTAAAGGGCTTAGACAAATTAGAAATGATACTTTTTAGATCAAATCTGGAGTCGATTGAGGTTGATCTAAGTAAATAGACACGGTATAAATTGACCATTAATTCTTTCTCAGTAAAACTCTACGACCATGAAAGAAAATTTTGTTTTTCTTCAAATCTAAGACCATTGAATCAATTCAAAGTTCCCATCCAGATGGGATTAATACATGTAGCAATATACCTGTTGATTCACCCAACAAAACCTGGAGTAAAACCAGAAGATCCAGAACTTTGCGACACAATTTAGCATGTTAATTAAATATTTTTGTCATGCTCAGCTAACCTCTAAAGTAACCATCTGATTTGCCGGAAGTTTGCTCTAAAATTAATGCAGTTTGTGCTGAAACCCATTGTCCTGACAAAAGAAGACAAACATATATAGTACCCAAGAAACTCTCATCCTTTCGAGTCTTACCGAATGCTGGGTTTTACCAGGGTTGTTTGTTTTCTTGGGGACCATACTGTTCACCAGGGCTGTGCAATCACACAGTTATGGAGTCCATTCCTTGTCGTCTGTCCAATATCATTGCGCCTTCTTGGGCAGTGGAGAAACTGATCCCGTTGAAAATTATCACATTCAAATCAAGTTAAAAATTATAAATATGGATTAGTGTTCTGTATGTAGTATGTTTAGTCTTTATTCCAGGGTAGTGATATATGCACATTTTAAAGTTATTTATGCATACTTTTATCTTATTTTGAATTAAATTATTCTCTTTACCAAGTCATTTTTCTATTATCTCTTTTTTATAACCGGGAAAAACATCAGTTCCCTCGGTCCTACCCAATTGTTAACTGTTTCGAAAAAAAGGTACGACACGCATTTTAAGGTACATATAAAGTATAGTTCTATAACTCTTTTTTTAATTATTTTTTTTGAATAAAAATTTAATATTTAAATATTTAAAATTTTAATGTTTAAATTTTTATTCAGAAAAAAATTTAAAAATAAGTTATGGAACTATACTTTATATGCACTTTAAAATACGTGTCGGATCTTCTCTCCGAAATGTTAACAATTGGGTGGGACTAAGGTAGTATAAAAATATATATAATATAAATAGATCACAATAATAAAATTCAATTAGTATAAATAAATAATAATAGTATTTTAATATTCATAAAATTTAATTAATAAATTATAATATTAAATAAATTAAGAAAATTGAATAATTAAAAAATTAAAACATGATAATATATTAATTAAGAGAATGTATTTGATATCCGGTAAAAGACAAACATTTGAAGAAATTGAGTGGAACACACAAACGAGATCGATTACTTACCAAGCATTTGCGCGTACCAAAGATTTGCCCATACGCGAATATAGGCTATGTATATATATAAAAGCCCAATATTTTAAGCCATGACCCAAATCATTAGATTTGATTTCTAATATCCATTGTTGCTAATGATTAGATTTGATTTGTAAAAATGGCGTATAGATTATCCATTGTTGCTCTGGGTTTAATGTTTCTAAGCTTAGTTGCTATGCACATCCGCCTCCCCGCTACCACATCTCCGCCACCAGCGCTTTCATCCTCCAACGCCACCATCACCACCACAATTCCAGTTTCTAACCCAACACCCTCTCCGGTTCCGGCAATTATAAACGAACCCTCGCCGCTTACAGAGCAGAAGAGATGCACAACATCTTTGGAGCATTATTAAACGCAACCAACTTTACTACTCGGGGAAAATATCTTGCCGGACATTCCTCTTTGTTCCCATCTCTTCTTAAGGGATGTAACCAATATAGACCCCAATCTCATTCCATCTCATATCAATCCTCACCGCCTATCTTTTAAACAACTTGAAAGCTTCCAAACTTTTTCTACTTTCTCCACCCTTTTACCCCATAAAATATTATTAGTCACCACCAGCTCTCCTCTAAAATTTACCATCGACAACGCCACCATAACACATCCAGATATATACCTTTCATCCGTGTTTGCTGTACACGGAGTGGAATACATGTTCCAGGTACCTCATGTTCACCATGCAAGTACTTAATACTTGTATATATATATGTGTGTGTGTGTGTGTGTGGGATGTTATGGTATTTATGTTTTCTTCTATGTTTTGCATCTAATATTCAGACTGGAATTGTAACAAGCATGTCCCTAAATTAGTTGTATTTGAGCACCTGGACACTCAGCATATAGAGGTAATCTTCTTTAAACTTTTAGAATTTTATTCACTCTTCAACTGAACTAGTTGCTGGGACTGAAATTGTTCGAGATACCCTAGAGGCTAGAGGAATTTAGTTAGTCTGACCGTGATAGTTGCTATAGCTTTATTTTCGTAACTAGTCTTCCCAACATATCCACAAGAAATCCATATGACTATTGTTGCAGCTACATAGTTTTCTGATCCATATACTATACTATCCGTGACAACTTGCAGGTTTTATAGCTGACTCAAATTCCATCTTTCAAAAAACTACTCACTATTCTTTTCTTTGGAACTATCTATGCTTCTAATGGTACAGAAGAAACCCAGAAGGAAAACCTTTAGATATAAAGCTATTTTATCCGGCGAAACCCCCCTTAATGTTGAATCAAGACATGTAGCATTGAAGTTAAAGCACACCTGCCGTCCTGCACTCTCACTAACAAACATGACCAAAATATCAGGCTTCACAATACTTTGGTGCTCATACAATCTCAGTACCCAAAGTTTCCTCTATCATTTCATAACACTGTAGAGCACTCACCAGGAACTCCAAAGTTCTATTACCTATAACAGCCCTTTTGGCTTAACTGCTTTATATCGCGGAAAATTACTCCATTGTTCAACTCAACTAACCCCATAATGACATAAATGAGCATAACTCCAAAATTATATTCAGATTTTATAGTAAGATGACCAAAATTTCATTAGAAAGGATCCAATAATCAATTCTTACTTGGGACAAGATAACAAGAATTTTGTAAGCAAATTTCAACAATAGATTATGATAATACTCTGGAATGATGGGTCTGAATCTGAATAAATTCCAATAATTTTTAAAATATGCGAGAAAATGTGGTACCCTCCCCAAGAATTATTTAAAATAACCCCTGAGGAAATTTAAATAATTAGAAAATTTTGAATGAGTTACGAATATAGAACATTCAACAGTACCAATAATACAATATAAGAAAAACTAGTAAGAAGATTCACCCCAAATATTTGGGTGAAGAAAACGTAGAAGGCAACTGACTTAAAAGAACAACTAGATGTATTATTTTTGTGTGATTTAGGAATAAATAGAGTGCAAGTGACATCCCAAAAGAAAGTAGAAAAGACAATAACATCAAAGGAAGAGAAGGGGGTGAAACTCAAACAACAAAATATAGCTCACTGGCAGATACCAAGGCGACAACAGTCAACTTTATCACCAAGAGTTACAAAAGCTATAATAGTTGTACTACAAGAAAAATATTTCATAGCAATAAATTATTAAAAACATATATGAATCTTTTCAAAGTACTACTAGTTAGGACTTAAGAATTAAACTTGCATAAATGCAGTGTCAGCCACATAAAAGAAGAAGAGGTAGTAACTTGCCTCGATAGTAACCTGTATCATCTAAGCACCCTTGTCGTCTAATTTCACGTTTGTATACCCCAGAAACATGAAGCATATCAAAGTCAGCTTCAATTCTATCGGTACGCATATCAAATTGAGCGACTTCCTAGGAAACAATTCATTTGCATAACGTAAAAGAATTCTAAAAGGGATGTATTGTCACCTCTGCAGTGACCTATTTAATGTGTATTGACTAGACTTTCATCGATGGAAGTCCCATAAAGAAAGAAAATAAACCTTGCAGCTTTTACTCATAACAGTATTGTAATACTGAAAACATAATTTTCAAGCAGTAGCAAGATAATAATAGATCAATCTTAACAGCCCATTGATGCTTCTATTTTGCGCGCCGCAGAAACAATGGTTCCTTTGTAGAATTCGAGAACCCAGAAGCTCCATATAGCAATTGTCTAGTTGGGAAAAATAAAAGATCGATTCCAGTATCTGACCATACCAATCAAATAAATACAAGTTGAATTAGTAACCTGGAAGAAGTTTCTGAACATAAGTATCTTAGATATATTATCTGCCCCTTATGTGTGTGAGGGAGAAGTGGATACTACCTTTTCTTTCCTCACAGACTCCGTTTTAATTCCCAGTGTCTAGAAGAGTTGTTGGTTCACCTATATATAATAAATAATAGCGTATTAGAGTAGTAGATATGCTCTCGTAAATTCAAAAATAAAAACTTAATAAATCTCCTAAAGTTATTTATTCTATATATACATATACTGACTTGAAAAGTTTGCCATATATATATATAATAATAATATAAATAAAAATATATATATATTACATAACTCTATCACATACGAGGAAAAAACCCATAACTATATGGGTTATTACATCATTCAATATGAAAATAATTTGGTCTGTAGTTTTACTCAGTGAATGGAACTCACTTATAATGCAAGTGAATATTGATTTTTGCTAGCTTGAATTTTATATGAAATTTAACGGAGGTTATAGAAGTACTACGCATAATTGTTGCTTATCAAATTACATATTTTTCAATTTCTCTCTCTTTTTTTTCTCTATTAGCATACAGTTACCGGATCTAGTAAAATGACCTTGCTATATATCTTTCCTCTCAGGATCTACATCTATGATTATAATTATCTTATGTTGTTTTCTATTTGATCATAATTGACGATAATGTTATTCTTATGCACAAACAACTCCGTTCTAAATTATAAGCATCAGTTATTAAATGCTTAATGTGATTAACAATCTGATTATAATCTTTTCTTAATTAAATTCTAATGGCATGTTTTGTTGATCTCATTTTCAGGTTTTCGGATGTAGCAAATGTGACCTGCTTGTAATTTGTAACTCTTCATGTTTGCAAGTAGTTTATGACAAATTTCAATTAGGTATAGGAGCTCCCTTCTGGCTCTGTAGTTTTACTCAGAGAAACTCTGTAGTTTCTGATCAGTGCCATTAAGTAAATTTTTCTTCCTTGGGTTCCAGCATTGTCTTCCATTGTCATATTTTTTCACTGGTTTACTATTTTGTGTCTGACTTAATATCTTGGTTCATTGTTAACATATCAAGTGACTTGATATATTGGCCTATATATCAAGTGAGTAGTATTGCCTTGTTTAGTAGTATTAATCTAGACTCTTCTGTGATTGCAAAGGTTGTTTTGCTAGTACTTGTTTTGGTTTTCCTCTGCATTAACCCCATTAATTTTATGTGTTAATATAATATCTTTTATCATATCAAAAGGTAAAGAGTGCTTAAGAAGTCATGGTCGATTCACCGATCACAAGGAAATTAAGAGCAATAAGTGTTACTACATGTTTAGGAATTTATATGTTTCTAGGCCCCTTATAGGTCATGTAGGTTTCTGCAGCATGGCTGGTTTGTGAGTTAACTAGACTGATGAAAAATTAAAATTTGTATGAGAAAATAATTAATGATTTTTTCCAATTGAGAAGGTTAATTATCAAGTGGTGTGTGCTTATTTGGATAAGTATGCATTTTGGTAGCTATGTTTGTGGTTGAACTCTTTGTATTTAGTGAGTTGATTGAGCTGTTTTAGAAACTTTAATGTCTCAATCACTCAATAATATAAATGCAGCTATGACTAAATTGGCCATACTATCAATAGATGAATTTGTTGTTGCCGATCAGAGTAAAACAATGTATATTGTTACGCATGAGTATTGTAATTTGTTCACACGAATGTCATTCACATAGTAGTTAAACGGTACTCTTTATGTGATTGTACATACAGTTGTTAAATGGTACCTTTTAGATGATATAACTGGTTATCCTATTGTTATATCTACATTACACACTACTGAATTACTCATTACTCTCCCACATGCTAAAATTTTATAGAAAAATGGCAATCACG
This sequence comes from Oenanthe sinensis, assembly GCA_028671895.1. Taxonomy (NCBI): domain Eukaryota; kingdom Viridiplantae; phylum Streptophyta; class Magnoliopsida; order Apiales; family Apiaceae; genus Oenanthe; species Oenanthe sinensis. The sequence continues at coordinate 2,195,524 of CM053803.1, read as the reverse complement.
TCGTACTTAGGCTTGTCAATATTTTTATTTTTATTTTTGTTATCATCAGCTTGTGCAAATATCAAACCAACTTATCGAGGAGTTACGTTACAACTCATTCATCGTTTCTCTCCATCCCTTCCTTTCCATAAAACTGATAGCTTCCAAAACTTGTTAGAAAGAAATGATGAACACTTCATTAAACGCTTAAGTAGGACTTTACAACCTGAAAACATAGATGTTCAACTAATAACCCCCACTTCCAGAGGAGAACATCTTTTTTTTGCTAATTTGTCCATAGGCGAACCGCCTGTCACACAATATCTGGCCATGGATACAGGCAGCCGCCTTATTTGGGTGATCGGAGATTCTCGTGAAAGAGAATTCAAGTATTCAGCACGGCGGTCATCTACTCACAAAAACATCACATGTCTGCATGCGCTAAGTTAGGCCGATTTTCTTTTTGCAATCCAATTAATAATATTAATTGCATGTGCCGGACAAGATACGGTGATGGCCATCACGCGTTAGAAAGCTACTTGGGATATGATAGGTTCGTCCTCCATGATGCTACAATATTATTAGATAAAGTGGTCATGGGTATAAACTATAATGGAAAGGGTAGTTTGTTTGGTGAAGATAATTTTTATGGAATTTTTGGGCTTAGTCCATCATATCCATCCTTTGTGCACAGGCTTCCTGATTTGGGAGCTAAAAAGTTTTCTTATTATATCGACGGAACGGTAACCGAGAGCGTGCATCTCAATGCCAGGCTTACATTAGGCGACAATGCAGATGTACAAGGCGCGCTCACAACACCCTTAACAATAGATGATGCGGCTCATTACCGAATTACTCTAGAGAGTATAAGTTTCGCAAATAAAAAACTTGATATAGACCCTAAAATATTTGCTCAAAAAGGCAATGAAGCTGGTACTGGAGTAATTATTGACAGCGGGAGTATCAGGACATATTTAACAGGTGATGCCTACGACGTACTTAGCCCTGTAGTTGGAGATGAACTATTCAGAAGAGGTTTTAGAGAAAAACTAGGTATCAAGGGTTTCTGCTACTATGGAATCGTGGAACAAGTAAAAAAATCTGGGTTTCCGATTCTTTCATTTAATTTTGTTGGAGGAGCAAGACTACAACTCGACGAAGATGATTTGTTTATAGATCAAGTATTGGATTGTTTTTGCATGATAGTGATGCCGAGCTCCACACATGGTCCGACTATAAGAAACCTAACTATCATAGATTTAACGGCTCAACACGATTATCTTATGGGGGTATGATTTAGATAATCAACGCATACCTATAAAATTGATGTCTAACCTTCAAGAGTGTAAAACATATAATAAATAAAATTTCAATAATAGACTTTCTTTATATATTACTAAATATTTATATATTATAATTACTATATTAGCAAAGTTTATTTATATAATTAAGGTGTAAAAATTTATTATATATACTCAATATGTGTTCTGAGATTGGTTTTCTTTAAATAAGTTGGGGGATAAATTGATTCAGCTAGTTGATCAAAGGTAATTCGTGATTAGTCTAATAAACGTATATATGATAAGAGATTTGTACAGAATAGTACAACTATCATCTTTCGAGCCTGTTATCGGGCATCGGGTTGGCATGAATTGTAATTAAAATTCAAGAGTAGTGATATATGCATATTCTAAATTTTTATTTTTCTATCCGTTTGCTATGCCTATAATTTTCATATCCGTAGATTAATATTTTAATACAAAAAATCAACATGTTAATATGAAAAATACATATTCGAAACAAATGGTTTGAATTAGTATTCATTTTTTTTATAATTGTAATTTTTCTTCTCGAAAAAAAATATCAAATATTTTTAGAGAATAATGTAGGAATAATATTTAAAGATCGGTTTCTAATTATTTTCAAAAATTTTATAATCTAATTTTCTAAGACAATAATTTGGTTGGATAAAAATTTAATTATATAATAATAACTAATGAGCATTTTAAAAATTAATAATAAAGCACATAAAACATAAAATTAATTAATAAGTAATAATAATAAATAAATTATTTAATTCGAACTCGAACTCGGTCGTTAAATAAGCTAATTGAGTTTGACTCGAGTTTAAAGCCCTATTATAAAGCTAATATAATTCTTTTTAAAAATGTATTGACAAGAAATATTAAATGTAATGAACAAAATTTTATGTTATCTTGATATAAAATTAGAAAAATATTAAAATATATAAAAATATTAAATTTATATTATAAATTCAGGTATGAATGATCCGATTATTAGAAGAATTTAGTACTAATTACTCATGGTTTTTATAAACAAACGTAAAACTTTCATTACAAGTACTCCTCGTTATTGTAATATTACTGCTAAACTTTTATGCAAATTCTCATCAGCTCAACTTCAATTATCGGTGCTCACAAGCATTTTTTGTCAGTGTGTGTGTGAATGTTAAATCAAGTCCTGTTCTATAAAAGCTTGTGCATCTGTTTTTATATATAACAGAGGAAGCTCCGTGAGCTTGGTGGTGAATTTGGTTCACGATCTAATCGAGCTGATCACAGGATTTATCGCAATAAATATTCATTTTTCACTGTTTGGATCTTGAAATTCGAGATTGAGTTTTGGCCCGTATCGAACACAAATGAACTTAACATAATCTAATATACAGATGGTATATTCTGATAATTGATCGATAGGGTGAATGTTATGTTTTCTTTAATTATATAGCTAAGGGTTGTTGCTTATATTTCAAACCTAAAGCTGGATGGGTTCCGCCAATACAAATGTTAGAAATGTCTTTCATGTAGTTTTAGTATTTATTTCTTGAATACTATTATCTAATACACATACAAGGAGCTGAGACTTGTCAAAAGATATTTAGTAAGGAACCAAACTTCACTTCACACATGCAATATATACGCATGTACTAAATATAATTCTTTGGATCCTTGTAAATAATTCTACATAATAAATCTACTTTGCCAGGGACTTGGTATAAAATATTCTCATTGATTATATAAGTAACAATAATAACAACAAAGGGGTTGGTTCAGGGTATGACATAATTATCATTCCAATTAAACTTGAATTTAATTTAAAAGTATTTCCAAACCACTATAGAATAAAAATACTGACAATCACAATAAATTTGCTCCTCTTAGCGGGGAACTACGCATATGCTTAATTCAGCACAGAATCAGTACAAAATAGAAGCATCAACCCTATTATAAGTGTCAAATTGGTCCTTCAACACAAGTAGCTAAAACCAATATTTCAAAATGAAATTCTAACTCGCATCGAAAAAATAAAACCAAAAATATGGTTTAGCTTGGTAATATTGGACATTCGTTGCCAGATCCATATCTGAACTACTACAGCACTAATGCCACTATCCACATTCTTACTACAAGGTATTATCTGCTGCCCTGGTGCCCAACTTCGCAAGTTCTTCTGCATGAACAAGGATGGAAATATTCAAGAGACATAAAGAACTAAGACATGTTACTTGCAAGTCATTCAGAGAAAATACAATGGACAGCAAAATGTTGATCAGTTTTCAATAGCACATGAGTGCATATATCTGTCAGTAACTTCAAATATGTTCAACTATCATGAAATATGAACTATTTGTTTACATTCGAAATATAAACAAAACAGATCTAAACTGCTTTTTAGTCATATGTAGCACAAAAGATAATTGTCTCTGAGGAAGCAAAATCAGCCATTAAGGGTTATAATCACAAAAACAGCTTTTCAGAAAATATATCATCAGTTCATAAACTTTGCCCTCTCTCTTGTTTCCTCACAATTCAAAGTATACCAAACACAAAAGTTGTTTTGGATTACAACCCATTGTCGCTATCCTCTTTTCTAGTTAATTACAGTAACTAGATCACTGGCAAATATTATCTCTTCTCTCCATATACCTTAAACCTCCCAATCATATTAGCCCTTAAACCTTCTGGCATAGTTTGTGTTCAGCCATTCACTGACAAGGGAAAACCCTATTTCCCCTTTTACAGTACCTATGTATATATTTCTTTTCGAATCTAGAACGTGGTTTAATTTTGTTAGAGTCCAGACTTGTTCGTTCGATACCTCAACTTTTTTTATTGATGTTATGCATGATAGCCGATCCTTGTAATTTTCTACCTTTTTAAACTGCTTATATTTCATGGATCTCCGACTTTCCAGCAAAAATGTTCAATAACTCGATTCACTGCTTTGATTCCCCATACTAGCAACTTTTTTAAAGTGTGTGCATGCATTCACACACAAATTCCCAGGAACCTATCTTGGAGTCACTATATACCCATGTGCTGTATATCTCAACTTAAAAAACTTGGTCCATTCATTGGATATGATACATATATAGGTATCCACATGACATGCAACATATTTTATGTTCAGAAAATGTTAGAACACTACTGACCCTTATATTTGGAATGGTTGTAGATAAGGTCTTGCAACCCCTCCGTGTCCAAAGTATCCTTCAAAAACAAAGTTGCAGCTGCCACCGCCTCTAGACCAACTTTCCCATCACTGTATCTGAGGTCAAACAATGTTGGTTGATTAAAAGATGACAAAAACGTTTTACCATTAATATCTAAGCTCCGATAAGTACGTAAATAAAATCCAATCACAAATTAAATGACCAAGACATCATCCTCCCTGAAACTGGCGAAGCCAAAAGGAGAAATTAATGAAATAATATAACAGAATACACATTGGTAAGGCATACAATTTGCCTCAACTAGGCCATGAGTATATTAATGAGGCTTACTTTTAAGGGGTCTTAACTCTTAAGCAAGCAAGCCTTGTACACATGTAATTCACAACTCTTCACATAAAAAATTGACATTCTCTTTTCATGTGTCGCTGAAAACAGAAGTTTCAAATTTCACGAAAAATAATTTAATATACTATTTTGTGTAGGTATGGATACTGGTAATTATTATACAAATAATCAGGTTTCATAGTTTCACAAGTCCCAGAAATCTTAAATATTTTGCTGGAAAATTCACCTAAAAAACAACACTTTTCTTGAATTGACATCAGTATTTCTGAACAATGCAACCTAAGTTTTCCTTTTCAGTAGAAGCTGGACATCAAAAGCTTCTGTTCTTATTTTACACATAACTTCTGTTATGTGCCCTCACCACATATAATTAAGCGTTTTTTGTCCTATTATCTTAAAAAAGAACAAAAAAGTAACTTTACACTCACACATAATTAAACATTTTTTGTCCTTTTATCTTATGTTAACATCTTGAAAGTTATACATTATCACATATACTATTTAAACATATAATAATTTATTAGGTTAAAAATCACTTTTACTTGTAAGTTATATATAATGACTTGGAAGTAACAAGCCACTTTTATTAATGTAATTAAGCCAGCAGGATGTTTTACAATGTGTCTTAAGTCTTAACTAATTCAACTATTTTTAAAGATCATTTGTTTAGTGTAATATGTCAAGATTAGTAAAGATTAGTATAGTAATAAGAGTATATAGGTCATTACTGAGTTAGTCCAAGTAGCTAGCCTATATTAGGGGTGAACAGAGAATCCACTCAACCGCATCAACCGCATGCAACCAAACCACATTTTGTGGATAATCGCAAAATGTGGATGGTTACGGATTCAATTTTTGATAACCATTCATTTGCAGTTTGGTTGTGATTTTAAATTTTGAAAAACCGTAAAAACCAAACTAAACCGCATCCGCAAACCGCAAAACATATATATCCTTAAATCCAATATTAAAAACATAATAATTATACTTAGGCTTTACTACAATGTGGCCATCAAAGTATGGGCCAATATACACACAGACCATTAAAAAAAATGTCAGGTCCAGCCACCTTCAATTTGGCCGGTGAACTACTTGGCCACTTTAGACACAAAAATTGTTAATGGGCTATACACACCTGGTTTGTGCGACTGGGCAACAAACACACAAAACCATTCTCTCTCTTCGCGTTTGTATCTGGTCTCTCTCTCCCATCTCTCTCTTGTCTCTCTCTTTCGTTCTATCTGGCTCGTTCTCTCTCTCGCACACAGTCATGGACCCGATTGCACAACAGCTTTCAATCGATTGTAAGCCGAAAAATCGTGATTTGGGCGGCTTCCAGAGTTTCTCATTTCAAGCCCTTGAAGACTTGTTTTCCGGCGTTACTCGTGGAGGTATGGAGAAAAACAAAGAGCCTACGGAGAAAAAGAGAAAAACAATACGGAGAAAATGAGAAGGGGTATGGTCTAAACCCTAATTTCAATTCTTGTGTTTGCTTCTGGTTATATTGTGTTTTTGTCATAATAAGTAACCTATATTGTGTTTTTGTCATAATAAGTAGCCTCTATCAAATTAGCCATAGATAATACTGTTGAATGATGGTATTGTGTTTTTCATTTTTTGAAAACACTGCTGGATGCATACTGTTTTTGTGTGATTTTTTTTGTTCTTGAGGATCATGGTGGTGATCACCTGGAAATGTGTATGTATATTTGCAAGCCTGTCTGTATGTATATTGTCTGAGACTGTTCTTTTCTGACATACTACTCTTGTAGACAGTAGACTTCCGTGTCAATGCCATATGCCTTCAATAACTTGATTTTGATTACTATCTGTGCTATCTATGCAACATCACTGTTAAATTTGTGTGTCATTGCCATTGCCTAGACTAGAAAATAAGCATGAAAGTAACTTATATTAGAAACCAAATCTTTCTTGACTTGAGACTTGTTGAGAGGGCACCATATATATAGAACATATTTTCCTATAGGCTCACATATAGTCCATTGCCTGCATAATCTGTGTGCCTACATCTATGCTACAACATGCTTGGTTGTTTAATTAGATCACTTGTTTATTTTATTATTATCACTGGAACATAAAAATGTATTGTGTTTAATTTCTATTTGTTGACAGTAGTTTGAGTTGATATCTTTATTTTATGCAGCAGTATTACTATCTTTGCTATTAGTTTTGATCTTTATTGTCTAATTAGTTTTGTAATTCATCAAGGCGATATGCCGATGGAAAAGGCCTCGAAAAAGCATTCAATGCCCATGGAAAAGCCCACGAAAAAGCAGCAAGCACTAGTCAATTGCAGGAGATGCAACAACAGATTACGTTATATAAAGAAAAAACTAGCAGAAAACTTCAAAAAAATAGAGGAGATGATAGAAGAGGTTGTACAGAAGATGAAACTCAATCAAGGGATTAGAAAACAAAACTTTGAAGAGGAATTTATTAGTCCTTTTGGATGGGAGGTTCAAAAGAAACAAGACACGAAGGAGTTGAGTCAGGAGATCTCACACAACTCTCCTCATTATGAGTTAAATACTCCAAAGTTTGATGAATTACCAGGTGAAGATAAAGAGGACTGGCATTCTGAGGAAATCATTTGTATAGCTTTGGAATTGGAGGACTTCTTTCAGCCCAAGCAACATTTTAAAGAAGGCAATCCTAATGGTGCCAAGGCGATGGAATGCATTTCTGATTTTAGGAAAGCCTCTGCATTCGTTTCTCCTGCTGCAGTTGCATATGTGCCTAGAAAGGTACATGATGAGGTTGGAAGTGTTGGAAATTTGCCAAGAGAGCAAGTTAAACTTTTCGGTGTAAACTACGTGGTTGATTGTTCAATAGAGACCAAACTGTTTGACAAAAGTACTAAAAGAAAAATAGTCTTAGTTGCTGAAAATGAGATTGGAGATGGAAATAATTCTATTAATCTTGCGAAGGGGGAAGTGAAGAAGAGAGTGACATGAAGTTATGGTCCTCTGGACTTGTCCCTGGACAGTGATATGCCCAAGATTGTTGGTAGTTACAAATTTGAAGAGGAAAAGGGTGCCAATGAAGCAATATCTTAAATGATTTTTACCAACAGAGAGATTATTAAGGCTTTCCACAAAAAAATGGATTTCAAAGATTTTCCAACAGCTGACAATTCCTATAGTTTGAGTAAGAAGTCTAGCTATATTTGTGAAAAAAATGTGCTAATCTTTGATCCTGGTGGATGTGCGCGAAATGACCAGTCAAAATGTTTTACTAAAAAGGTAAACGAAATGATCAGCAGTAAAGTGAAACTAGGCGAGGCTGTTTTGATAATCTCAGTTGCGGTTGAACTCAGGCATGTTAAGGATGTTCATTTGATGTTTCTAGAAATAGACAAGGAGTTTCTCAGTTGACAAGGAAGATGTTTATTGTCCAGATTGTAAATTCAACTAGAATACGAGGTCCGGATCTTGATAAAGTTAATGAAGAGGTCATTGAGATTGATCCACATTATGTTGATCCTGTTCGAGTTGGGCTGATTGCAATTCCCACCAAGTGCATTGCTTTGATAAAAGATAAACGAGGAAGCCTTGGAAGGCAACGAGACTTGAAATTCATGAGGCCTCAAGGAAAAAGGTCTTAATCACTATCGTTGATCTAGAAGGATATACATTTTGTTTCTATGAGATTCAACTGGTTGATGATTCTGCTGGAATCCTAAATGTTCAGCAATTGTTACAAGAAGTTCTGAATGGAAAAAAGCTTTCATGAAAGAAAAAGAAAACATGGCATTAAAGGCATTATCAGGGATGTACCTGATTCAGGTGGAAGGAAGTTGTGAAGTGCGAGATCCACCATGAGGACATGTTGGTTTTTAAGAGGGAGGATTGTCAGGAATTCAGGATCAGCAGTATAGTAGTAAGGGTATATAGGTCATTAGTGAGTAAGTTAGTCTAAGAGCAACTCCAATGGGGGTGCCAAAAAGAGTGCTAACATGCCACGCGACATGGGATTCTTGTTGGCTCTCCATTGGAGTGAGAGTAGTGCCAACCAAAATTACCAACTTTTGGCACCCTCCTAAAGTAGAAAAAGTGTATATATCACACTAAAAACATATAGTTTCCTATCTAATTATACTTGTACTTGTTTAATTTAGTTTTTAAATTAAGTTACAACTTTGAGTGCTAACCATTGGAGTAAATTTTTATGTGAAAGTTGCCAATAGTACTATTGAAGAGAGAGAAAATAAAATAGTAATATTATTGATGATTTGTCATTTTTAACAATTTTAGTTAGCACCCCCATTGGAGATGCTCAAAGAAGCCTATATATAACAAGACTTGTTTGTATTTTCAATTTATTATGAAAATGGGACTTGGTTCCACCAATCTCTCTCTCTCTCTCTCCCCCTCCCCCCTAACTGTTTCTCTCTCTAGAAACTTCTATCTTCTTCTACAAGTTATCTCTATCTCTGTTCTTCTCTATCTCTCTGAATCTATCTCTTTCTCTACTGTATCTCTATCAGATCTCTCAATCTGCTGCCGTCTATTTCTGATCTATTCTATCTCTAATCTGCTGTTCTATATGTTTTTCTTCTATTTCTGCAACTATTATCTCTCAAATATATAAAATCACAAAAACAGTAACAAAACTAGTTCAGGAATTTGTAATTCCTGACAATATGAAAGTATTCTATTTACCGGCCGAGAACTTGCCAACGTTCACCAGATTTTGCGTCCACGTCACCAATTTTTTGGATCAAAGCATCAGCCTGTGAGGGTGACGATCAATAATTAAGATAAAAATCACAAGTACACATATACAAAGCAAATACATCTTTTATTGAGCTTTCTTTAGAAGTGGGTACTTTCACGAGCGTACCCTATTTTTCAGTAAAGATGAAACCTTGATGTTTACATTCAATTCAGCAACTAGGACATTCTTTACCGGGGCACGTCTATTTGCCTTCATGGTTTCTTTTTCAACATCAGCACCCACTTTGTCCTGAACACTATTGCAACGACATATCTAAAAAGAAAAAAAAAGTCTATGATGAGATATGATTCTAGGATGCACTCGTTACAAAATCCAAAAGTTGGATTGATATTATTTCAGAATTAAATTGTATATCTACATATATGACCAAAGGCCAGAAAATTATTTAAGTGAAACATGCAATTACAATAGATCACAGTGACAGGATTTATGGTAAGATGGCCAAGTAAAAAGAAGAGTTATTACTCATTTGCTTACTCTACAATATTGGCATTGTATTACACTAACAATGTATATGATACAATTAGTATATGTTTACAATATCTGTAGTTGACAGACACTAGAGAAGTTTCGCATGAACAAGATTGTCAGAAATGCGAGAAATATTAATAGTAAAGGGTAAACAAAATATAATGACAGTTTCACTTGTAGAAACTAGCAAGAACCGATCACAATTGATAAGATAAAGGAGTAAGATCTTTCAAACAGAATTCGGTTTTGCAGATGGATTTACTCTGTATACTCGCAAATAAAGAATACCTCTTTATTGACGAGCCTCCAAAACTTATCGCACTCCATCTTCAATGACTGAAGGTATCAGCAGGAAATCATTAGTAGATTTCTCACTGACACTAATGAGATATTAGTCACATCATATCGTTTAAAGTAATTCCGATGCTTACTAATGCGGAAGCTAAAATAGCGTTTGCATTACTGAGTTCACATAGTTGGGCCTGTTTGTTCGCAGCTGTTTCTGTAGCTTGTCCTGGTGCACCATTTGCTGTTGTAATGGTCATCTCATCGAAAGCCACATCTTGAGTACTATGAGAATCAGATTTCTTCGTTACTGATAGCTCTTTCTCTTCTTCCTACAAAAATACGGTATAAATTGCTTCAGTATAATCAAGATTCGCCTACTAAATTAGTTGGTTTCCCTTGACTTCTCCTTGAGAATACCAAGGCATTAACCATCCCAGACTTGACCTGACTGCGTGTAATAATTTCAAATATGCTATGAACCTGGGACAAAATAAAAATCACAAACTTGATTTGTTTCTTTTGCAAATCTATAGATCGGAGTTTTCTACGCTTGTATAATATACGATTTTTGGATGGTAAGGATGTGGCACCAATAATATGTAATAAGTCATAAGGAAGTGACATCAGTGTATCTCAGAGAAGTTGTTCAGGCTTTTTTCCAGTCTCAATGTAACCTCTGCATATCACATACTTATAGAAGTTAGGAAAAAATTAAGCAACAAAGAATGATTTTTATGTATACCTGGAGAGGATGAGAAGTGAAGATGGTATAGAATGATTAAGTGATAAATCCAACCAATCACAAAGCTGTACACAGAAAGCTATTTCAGTTGAACATATGTCCAAGTTTAAGGAACTTTGACTTTGTAACACACCAAGAAAGTAACATCATAAAAGAGCAAATAGAGACACTACACTGCAAAGTTGGTGTGCAATGTTACAATTACACCCTCAAACTGTACTCCTATGGACTTTCCCTCCTTTTTTACTGGCCCCAAAAAAGAGCACAGCTAATGTATTAGCCGTTTAACAACAATATATACAGCCACACTTTAATGGTTCAGAAAATGAATTGTTCTGATATTAGTTTCATCAACAATAAATAAGCACCTCAGACAAAGAGGCTGTGGAAAAAATGAAAATTCCATGTGTAATTTTGAAGTCTCAACTGAGACAATGTTCAAGCTAAGTTCCAAATATAATAAAAAAGATTTGTATAAAACCTGTTAACGCATTTCTTCCCCTGCATGGATTCCTCGTTCTCTACAATATTTACGAAGCTCAGCTTCTGATAGAGACTCCACACCCTCCTCTTGGATTAGTTCATCACCTTTTCTGATCCTAAATGCAGAAGATACAATCAGTATCGAAGACATGTATGCATCATTATAATTTTAGGATAAATGCAGAAATTCTAGAGAGAGAAAGAGGTACCAGTAGTGGTTCCCAACTCCAAATACCTTTTACGAGATTTATTTAGGATGTACAACATAATATAATACTAGACATAAAAGATACTGTCTAAGCAACCCAGTATCCTACATTCCTACATATGTACTAAACAATGAGGCCTTTGGTACTACCAAGGATATAGTACGACTCAAAAGTAGTAAATTCACTACCACTAGAAGCATATTGACATGGCTTTCAAAAAAAAAGAGAAGGATATTGACATGTTGATATACACATCTATAGTCTATATATGCATGACATTAACCACCAAAATCATACATTAAGCAACAATATAGGTCATTGTCTATAATTCTCGCTATATAAAGCTCTTCCTCTTTAGTGATGTTCTATTATAATATATTTATTATGCTTCCAAGATATAGGTAGAAGCTATTGTAAATTGAATAATTGACCATGTCAAATTAAGATCGTGATAGCTAATAGGTTTGTTTAGAAAATTAAAAGGAGTAATCTAAATTATTAGCCCGGAGAATCCTGTGGCACTTGCAGAAGAAAAAGGAACATACTTTGAATCTCCCCTGCAAGTATAATTAAGCAACAGTTCACACATGGGTGCACTTATTGTGCCCCTCTTGCCCCTCATTGCTTATGGTCTCAGAGAGGGGATCAGCTTAGCAAGGCCGATGAGCCTTTCCCGTAGGTTCTAGGTTGCTAGCCTAGTACCTTTGACAACAATGGTACAGAATTCTAATCCCTTCCAAGTGCGAACTACAAATATCTGAATAGGTCCGATTAGTTAAGACATGTGTTGCACCATAACCAATATGTGACCCAATGTAGCCATTTTACAAATACTCACTCATGGGAAATGTCCTTAATATTCCTTTAACAGACATGGAACGTATGCTTGTATCAAAACCTTTTGAAAGAGCAGCATAATAAATCAGCCCAAAAATGTACATTTGCAACATAACTGCTTAAAATTTTCATTACTGGAAATATTTAAATGAGCGTGTTCAAATTTCTTTAAGCATTTATACTTCATAATTGTTCATGAGTGATGCAATTTTACCACTTGAAAGGTTTTCTAGCAGATTTCTTTCTTAAAGTCTAAAAATTATCATAATATACCAACATTTTACTATATTTCAGGAATTTGACTTACGACTTTAATCTTTCCCGAAGCATGAAACGCACAAAATTGGTTGTTCCATAAGGAGTAATTCCCATACACTTGCACATATCCATTAAACGAGGCCTGTTAAACAGGACGGTAAGTCAACAATGAACACACATCAAGTAAACCTAAGCAAATGATAAAAAGTTATATTGCAAGAAGGAATCTATGTAAAATTTGACACAGGCCCTACCTGCTAATATTATCTAGCGTAATCTCATCATTGAACAGCTTAGCAAAGCGAAAAATCTTCTGATTGGAGACAGATTGACCCATCCTAAACTGCAAGAGAATAGCAGACGATTAGTAGAATAGAAAAATAAGATAATGAAGCTACATATGGAATGACACTTAGACTGAACACTTACACGGGATACGAATTCATAACAATTTTCAGCCGTTTGTGTGATGCCCCCACTGTGCAAGGTGTGAACTACCTGGGCCATTTCTCTGGCTGTGTCATGGAGAAAGTTTGCATACCCTATCCTTGCGCTTAGCTTCCTTCTGGAAGCTTCCTAGAAGAATATAATTAATTATAGTGAAAGCCAGAATCTTCCGTGAGTGGTATATATACTTGATAAAACAGACAAAATGAAGTTAAATGACCCAAGAAATAAAACCTGTTGCTTGATGTTTTGTAGGAAGGGCGAGGGTAAGAATTTGAGGAGGAAGTGGCAACATAAACTCTATTAATGGAACGAGAATGTAAGAAGCAAAAGGGACAAGCCTAAATAGTTCGGCTGTGGTTCGAGAAAGTAACTGTCTCTCCTTCCTAGACAGAGTTTCCCCCCGGAAGAGTTTTAGCAGCAACCTCTGAGTGACAGTGACATTACTATGAAAAAATTTAATATGAAGCTGATAGATGGCCAGTGTTGATGAAACAAAAATATCCACGTTGTTAAGCCAAAGATACCAGACGGGACTGAAATAGAAAGGATTTATAAGGGCACACAATCAAATATAATGCATATTTGGAGGGGGGGGGGGATCCAATAAAACTTTCTAACCTGTTTATAAAATATTTTCGAGCAATGAAGGTGGCACAGAAAATTTGCTGAAGGGTTGAGTGGCCCATTGGTGAACTTGTCTATGAGGGATGAATTGTGGAGGAGCAAATTAAGATGAAACGTTGAGGTTTAAGGGTTTCATGGTTGTAGTAGCCACTAATCCTGATTAGTCTCGGATTAAATCCGCTAAACATATAGCGGGTAGATATTATCGAAACATTATCCGAGATGGCTTTCCGTGATCTCCAAGCCATCTTCACGTACAATAATAGCCTCAAGAACCCTAATCAGGATAATTTACTCGCAAGTCACCACTATGTACTCTTCTGGTTTACCACTATAAACCCTAGACCACTTTTTGGGTGTCTCCCATTTTTCATTTACAGCCAGTAATGATAAGCAAGTTGCCACTTTTCTTTTCTTGAAAAGAATACTAAGAAATCTATTCGCGCTATATTCAATCCCGATTCTTTATTTTTTTTCGATTATAAAATTTTGAGATTAGGATATAAATATATGAAAAAATGCTAGAATTTTCAAAAAATATTCCAAAATTTGTCCGAATGATGAGTTGTAATATTTGTAATTAGTAACTTTCACGAGACATCGCGTGCATACATATATGTCCACGAATTAAAATAAGTCATATGTGATGCCACATCATTTGATGAAAAAATTGGAATAACTTTTGGAGTACCTAGCATTACTCTAAAAATATTCATTAAAATTCAAAGTATTCAATTAGGATTTTAAATAATATTTTAAAATATTAAATATTTAATCTATATTTTAAATAATGTTTTAAAATTTGGGGTATTCAATCTGGATTTTAAATAATATTTTAAAATCGGGTATTCAATCTGAATTTTAAATATGGAATAATATTTTAAAATTCAGGGTATTCAAAAATTTATTAGCACCGCTAGATTTTAAAAATTCATAGATTATGTGGTATTTTCCTATATATGCTACGTACCCCAAAAGTTATTCCCAAATTTTTTTCTCAAATGACGTGACATGCATGATACATGGCTTATTTTAATTCGTGGACATATATGTATGCACGTGGGGGTATATAATTATAGGAAAGTTACCAATTATACCTATGACAATTTCGCATCTGGGACAAATTAAAATCCCACCTAAAGGCTAAATATAAGAGTTGTTGTTTTTACAAACAAAATTTAATGTATTCATTAAAACACTCGAATACAGCCAGGACAAATCCTAGAACTGTCAACTACAACTTGAGTTACTTGATTGTGAAACAAAAAATGAGTTAAACAAATAGCTGTTTTGTTTTTAGATCGCTTAACACATAGAATATCAAAATTCTTTAATCCAAAAGGTATTACAACGACATCTCGAGCAATCCAACCTACACCAGATACCAGATGTGAAACTAGTAGCATCACAATTGACTTTCACATAAATGTCATCTATAGCTCAATGTTCAGAACTATCAGTTACATCAACTGATATAGGAGGAACAAATACCCTCAAAATATGAACAATTTTTTGTTGTGAAATGTGAGCTCTTGCGATATCCACCACCATCCCAGATTCGATGCAAGTCTTACGGATCTCCCAAAATACCATATAAATCATTCTCAGAAAAATTATCGAAACTCGTAACAAGACACACAAAAACATCAAAATATAACACATTAACATCCCAAAAAGATGGGCACGACTAAAAATCTTGATAATAAGGTATACAACAAGATCTTATCCAAAGAGATTATATCTCGATTTTATTGAAAAAACCGATAAATAGAAAAGAGGATGAGAGAGCGAAGTGGACTTAATCGGTGAAAGGGATGAATGTCTGGAAAGTGGAGAAATGACGGCTAGAATACTAGATACGGGAGTCGACTCTTAAAACAGAATTATATGCACACGCACACGGCTAATTTATAATTTATATATTAATAAATATTATTATAATAATGTATTATAATAATTATATATAAATAATTATTTTAAATGTTAATGTAATAAGTTTAAATTTTTTTATTTATTTTAATTTCTTCTTTATTATTATTTATAATATTTATATGTGTTAATTTTTATTTAGGATTTACTTTATAATAATATTTTATGTATAATAATTCATAAATAATTTTTATTTTAAATTCTGTATATCTTAAATTTTATTCAAAATTACTTTTTTTAAACTACTTATAATATTGTATATATCCTTTTAAAATAATTTACTCATATTATATTAATTTTTTACCTTCAAATATCAATTATATTTAAAATTTATTATTTAATTACGTGTATATCAATTTTTACGTAAAAACATGTATTATTTTATATCAATATTTGATATGGACATTGCATAACAAATTAAGATTATGAATTCAAACATATATATGACTATCAAACTTATATATATTATATGATATAATTTACATTAATAAGCTTACCATAATATTTCAAATTTTGATAAATTAAGATTACCATAAATATCATATATCACATTAATGGTAATTATTAAAATGGGTTAATTAATAATATGGATCTTGTCCGAACCTAAAATAGATTATCTAATGGATCAAACTAAAGTTATAAATTTCATTCAAGCCTAAATATGGATACCAAACATAAGGAATGTGTTATTCAGGAATTTATAATATATAGATATATAGATATTGATTAGGATCGCTTGAACTCTACTAGATCTACCAACTCTGTATATACTCTACGTGAAATCTTAAATCAAATATATATATAATTAATAAATGAGATTGAAGATCCTGATGTGGACCTCACATAATTTTCCTAAGATTATACTCAAATCTCATATTAAAACATAAGGGTGTTATTATAATTTTAAAATATTATGTATAATTACAAATTTGCTATTAAAAATTTATAGTAAAACTCTCTATTACCTTAGTAAATTTGCCGAGGTTAATTTGAGGTTCGTTTTTCTTTTAATAAATATCCATACACTGGTTTTTAAGATTTTAAGCGACATTTGGTGATTACCCTGTGTTTTTTTTTGCTTAAGAAAGATACAGGGATGCTGTTTACAAAATGCCCATGCAAGAGCCAAAATCACCAAAATTGAGTAGGATCATAGATGCACAACACATAACTCTATATTACACGGGGTACGAGTAATCAAAAAATTCCTGGATTTAATTTACAGTGCAAAATTAGCTACAAGTGGCACTCATTAATTACCCGTTAGTCATTTACTCATATACTAACTCACTGGTGCCCTTATTTCACTTTATTTAAGTACAATGACATTATTAATATGGCTAAATTAGAACATTTGAAAGCTCTTACTACTGCATTTGATTTTTCTCAATATATTTGTTTGATACAGCTCTGAATACATATTACTCGAGGTTGCATATTATCTTTAATACCTTCCTCTTCTGGTTTATATTCCAAATTGGTTTGGTCATGACTTTAATCTTGCTAGTTTTGTGAGATAATCTCTTTTGTTATGTACTGAATGGGTTTCCAAGCTTGACAGTCGATTTTTTTTTGTGAATCTATAGTTTAATTTATGTGTCCTTTCTGCTTTTAAGATGATGGTTTTATTTTCTTGTATAAGAGAATTGAAGGCGTCCCTTTACTAATCTTTGTAGATTTTGAGGTATATGAGCCTGGATATTAGTTTTAATGAAGGGAAATTTGGTATGATATATTATTTTGTTGTATCCTGAGCCGTAGAGAGTTATTTCAGCTGTGAATACGATGGCTTGTTTCGGGTGCCATCAATGCCAAAAACAGAGAACCCAGTCCCTAGTAGTTTGTAATCTAGTTAGCACCTAGAAGGGTGCGGTTGAAAAGAAAAGTACGCGTTGCGGTCTTGCAAGAACACAACTCTCCTTGATGCTTGGCTTAATAAACAACCGTTGTTGACTTTCTATCAACTCTCATTCCTCGAAACTTTACGGTCATTTTTAAGTTGTCCACTTTTCAAAGAAACACGTTCTCCATTTGTACAATAATACCAATTAACAAGAACTTAACATTACTCCTTATACAAAATGTAATATTCCCTAGCTACTACTTTTCACAAACGGTTCCAAATAGCTTAAGCAGTTCTAGTCCGCAAATATGTACCGAGTACAAATGTTCGGCTAACATTACTCCTTGACAATTACTCAACAGCCCATGTGTCCAATACAACTTAAGTAGCCTCACCAACCTTTACAAACAAAACTACAAGGATGTATACTAAATTTGAATGCCCACCCCACTATAAGACAATTTATTATGTGTGCATGTCATGATGTCAATGCCAGCCTATATAATATATGCTGCGAATCTTTCTCTAATCATGCAACTTGTCATGCACATATAAATACCAACACATTCCCATTCTCCTTTCCATCAAACCAAACTAACAACTATTATTTCTTCAAATTAAGGCTAATTCTAACGAAAGATGGCTACCAATTTTACTAGATTACTGGGGAACAATAGGCCTCTTGGTCTTGGTACATCTTATGTGTTCAACTCCAAGAATAGAGCTATGACATCTGCTAGTTTTAGCGTAGAAAGCAAGATGGGATTTCAAGGTGAGAAGGTTGTGGTGGCTGGAGGTGGTGAAAAGAAGCCGACAATGGCAGTGAAGGCGTCTGTTACACTGGTGGATAGAACTGCCACCTCTAAAACACAGACTAGCGATGTAGTACATTTATCTTTTATATTGGCAAATGTTAGTGCTTTGGTTTTGCATGGTTTGAAGATGATTACTGAACCAAGGCCTTGGAGATCTCATATTCAGATGTTAATTGAAAGGGTACGTCAATCTTTATAATTCTTGTACACTCTATTGTTACTGGTGGCCTGCAGATATCATAAATAAGTTCTTTCTTGGATTCCTGGATTCACAAATTAAAGAGATGTAACATATGTTATAACACTCATGCTGAGTCTATGATCTGCAACTGTGCAGGCTGTTATCGATACCCGATTCTTTGCAATGTTAGCTGTGGGAGGAAGTTTGCTTGGTTCAGTATTATGCTTTTTGGAGGTAAATATACAAATCCTCCATCTCTTTTTGTCTACTAGTAGTCGGAAATTAACTCAAACTAAATTGTACAGGAACCTTATGTTATTTTCCTCTATTCATTGCAGGGTTCCTTCATTATTATAGAGTCGTATTTACAGTATCTCCGAGCTCTGTCACACGGGTCAGCATCAGAACACGGACATCATATAGTGCATCTATTAATTGAAGCCATGGGTACGTAGATGATTCTTCCCCAATCCCAGTCGAAAAACATTCTATATATTAATGGAATATAATCTATATACAACATAACAAAACATTAATAGTATATCTTATGTGGATGCTGCAGATATGTATCTAGTAGGAACAGCTGTGCTTATATTCGGGACAGGACTGCATGTAATGTTTGTGGGAACACAAAATTTTAAAGGAAACGGATCCACTGTTCTTCCAAAATCGAACTTCTTTGGTCTTTTCCCTCTCCAGGTACATATATTATAATTTGTATTTTTTGAATTTATTATCTTGAATATCAATCAGAGTTTTGTTAAAGACTTTTACCTAGCTATACTCACCACACACACCTACCATCACATGGTTCTATTTAAACTAACGTAGTGTTGTTGATTTGAATCAGAAACTGCCTGCATGGGCTGGCATGAACTCGATAGGGCAAGCAAAGACAAAAATAGGGCATGCACTGTTGATGATATTGCAAGTGGGAGTAATGGAGAAGTTCCAAAGCATACCTTTGGTTACTGGTTTAGACTTAGCCTGTTTCGCTGGAGCTCTTTTCATTTCCTCTGCTTCCATCTTCCTTCTTGCAAGACTTACTGCTTCTGCTGTTGCATCAAATCAACATGTATCCCACGAATCTAACTAACTATAGAATCATAAATGGATCAGTCATCACATGAATAGAGTAACTAAAAACAAATGTATATTTAATTTATTGTTGCAAACACATACCACATTCTTTCGATTTTGTTGCCATATAGTGATACAGTATGTGCACATAGTAGTAGAGAACTAGAGCCACTTTCTTCTGTAACTATTATATATTTCGTTTTATATGAATTTTCTATGGTTAAGTTGTATTTACTTTATAGTGTTATATTTTCTGGAAGACAAGCCAACGAGGTAAATAATGTATATCGATTAATTATACACTAGAATCTTAGGAATAAACCCTCTATAGTTAATTTTAATAAAAGCATAGCGTTAATAAAGCCTTCCATGACAAGGTGCACTTCCTAATGGGATTATTCTACCATCTTCCGATACTTAAGGATATGTAACAGTAAAATACATAATGTACCAAAAATATAAAAGAGATCAAGGATACTAAGGCCGAACTTAGAAAATTTCAATGACTGATTTGAGTTAATTACTCACTTTTCTAATTTATGAATAAAATAAAATAAATGATAAGTGAATATTTAATAATAAATGACTATATGTATTTGTTTATATATATTTGTTGTGATCTTAGGAAAAATATTCTAAGATTAACTTAGGACCCTTATATAAAATGATTTTCTAAATTTAAAATCAAATACCTTACTTTGCATATGGGATGAGTATCTACATGTGATACACATTTATCACTTTGGTATCACATAGGTATTTATGTTTTAATATTTTATTTTTATAATTTATATTTATTTTCATTCTCCAAACAATAATTTTATTATATTTAATATATATATATATATATATATATATATATATATTTACATAGTTTCTCATTGTGTTTATTTATGTTTGGAGTAAATAAAATTTATGCTTTTTAATTAAGTAATTAATATTTAAAATTAGGACACCTAACCCAAACACGCATATATCATATATATGTAACCAAACTTTGAATGTTCTACTGTGTTTTCTATGTGCGTTTGTTAGAGATTACAGTATATTTACAATTTGGAGGCCCACACAGAAGTTTAGTTTCTCAAGTTATTAATGCTGAAAGGTCATCAAAATGCTAGTTTTGATAGGTAAAACGTAAATGAAATAAACACGATTGCGGCACCTTTGGTTTTGGTTTTGGTTTAGTCAGCAAAATATAGGAGATAAATTATCACACAAATATGAATAAACTGATGCAAATATGCAGTCAGTTCAACCTGTTATCAAATGGTTGAAAATAGATCAAAGAACAACAAAATTAGGTTAACTGATTGCTTATGGACTTTACACTCATCTAATGTACAAGGTAGTTTTTCTCTACATGGATGCCAAGAGGTCCCTCATTTCTGATACAGATGGTATGTTTTCGCTGGGGTATATCTTGGCAACAAGCTGAGCAAAGCTATCATACTTGTCCAGAAATTCCTTCTGTAATAGATTAAACTTCAGTTAGATAATATAAAAGATATGGTTACATGATATATAAATTGATTACTCACTATCAAAACTAAATTCAAACTGAGCCGTGTACTTGTCAACATGAAAGCTGGAAATAACAGGTATATTGTACTCTGGCATTCGAATTCTACGACTATATTTAACATGCAACTTAAAGCTCAGTTCCAAAAAAAATTGGCAAGATAATTAAGCAAACATGTCTAGCATGATGGCATAATGTAGTTATGTTCTTATTTAAGGATATTGTGCCCAGTTGATAAATGAAGATTATTTCTATTCATGTGGAACATGTCTAGCATGTGGAGCTCTTTTGTGGGAGGATTGAGAATTTAGGGGGGAGCAACTCTATAACGATCTTGACAAGTCTCTCCCTCTCCCTCTCCCTCTCTCTCTCTCTCACACACACACACATTAACATACGAATATACAGGGAGAGAGGGTGTCTGTGTACCCTCTTTCTGTGCATTTTCTTTTAGTTCTTGAGAACTATTCTATATACGAAGTTATCTATGACTTCCTAAAATAAGATTATGGTATTCGCAGATTCATGGGGTAACATGAAAGAACGAAAGTAAACTTTTTCTAGGACAAATTAAGAACATGTTTGAATGTTTAGCTGCGAAGGATCCATAATAGTATCATTGTCAATAGAAAGACAATTTCATGTGATGATTGATGAATAGACAATAGCACAGGTAATTAGCTTTGGTAACCCATCCATGTTATCTGGTACATACTATTATATACATGTATGTATACGATTTCAATTCATGGGCCTGTTCAATTTTTACCCTGCCCACTTGCCTACTTCGGATTCCAAAATATCATCTCAAACTAAATGATTTACTTTCACACTGACAATATAATATTACTGAAAGCTTCTTCTATCCTTGCTTCTTTTGTCCTACCTCAACTACTCTAAATATAGATTAAATGAAGTGAGTGATGCTGTCAGAGAAAGAGAAGATTCAGTACTACAACTTCTAGATTACCTTTTGAACTAAAAACAAGATATCATGCTAATTTTAATTATGTGCATATACGACCCACAGTACCTTGCACTTGTCCCATAAAGAAGGAAGCAATTCCTCCGAGGTCAAGTTCTTCTGTAACTTTTTATACATTGCCATGATGGATTTGTCAACCTGTACGAACAAATAATATTTTAGAAAAACATAGATCAATCAAGTGGCTAGAATTTAAAGAAGTATTTTGGTATTAGCACATCATCTTCATTCACTTCAAATTCTTCAAGTCACTATGAAGATTTTAAGTAAAAGCATATGAGTGGAGATTAGAAGGTTACAAATTACTTACCCCAGTTAAACTGGACTTTACAACCTTCCGCAGATCCATTTTTGACAATCCAAGTTGGAATGGAATCTGTGATTTCATTAAGTTAGCACCCAACAAGCTTGTATATAAAACATATATAAAGTTTAAAAAGAATAAAGAAAAAAGATAAAAGAAGCCTTTTAATGGTTTAGGCCTAAAGAATGAAAACATTAACTGTAGGTCCCTTACAGCTTTCCTCATGTTTCCTAGCTAGTGACATTATCACTTAAGAAAGTGTTCTAATCATAATTCCCATGTGTTTGAGCAAGGAAGCAGAGAGTTGGATACATTCAGGTTTATACTTCAAAACAAAGTGTAGAAAAACAGGAACCGTACTCTAGGTATATCGACAGATAGTGTTTGCAATTCCATAAGCTCACAGATGAAATGTATTTTACAATTGGAGATATGATGATGAGTGTAAAAGGAAAATGAGTACACCAAATTCTGACAATAAGTTCTGTGCTCAAAAGGAGGTCCACACACTAACCTCTTCTGGCGTTATCGTGTACATTAAATCCTCAATCTTCCGGGCAAATTGGAACAGGCGTTCAAAATTCTGCAGACAAACAAAATAAAAACTTGCCAATAACATTGCATGCAACTTAAGTATATTCTCTTGAGTAAGAACGACATAGAACGGGGCTTCTTACGTAATATATGATTACGCTGATATGGCGTGTGCAAGCTTGTTCATAAGATTCACTTGCTTGGTGATAAAATTTGGCTAAAGTTGGTACAACATTGGCCAGGTCATACAAACTGCATGCAACTATTTCTGATCAGCACGTTGAAGTGAATAAAATTGAATTATAATATAAAAGAAGGTTATATTGCGGCAACTGTCCAGAAAACTACACAGCATAATAAAACTGAAAATATGGAGTTGAAGATCAGGCCACCTATTCTGAAATGCAGCATAATTCTCTAGAAGCAATATATCAGCATACTTGGGATCTGCCTGGGCAATTTTGTCCAAAGTTGCAAACATTATGCTTACCTATCAACCAAAATTTGTGACAGTTTAGCTGTAAAATATATGAAATATTCAGCAAGCAGAGGAAAAGCTATTATAAATATAATAAAACTGGGGAAAACACTGAAAAGGTAACATGTGCAAGAATATGACTTTTTAACATGAACACGTTGATATAGCACTACAATTCATATTGACTAACTATACGACAAGTCACGCTACAAGACGGATGCCAATAAACACCGCACTTCAACGAAATTTTACTCTTGAGTTCATATAATGAAGCTTTACAATCTAATATAATGTATCTTAACAATGTTTGACACCATTTACATGCTTATAATTGAAGAAGTAAGCTTGTAGGAACTCACGAATTTAGTGTAAGCCTGATCAACCAGATCCCTGGACTGTCCCTGGATGTACTGCTCCATCCGGGTTGCAAGAGTTGCGAACCTATACAAAAGGGTGACATGACAATTGAAATCAACAATAAAAACCTAATCATAAGATACTAATGTTAATAATACAGCACTATAGAGGTACTAAAAATTGGAAATTGAACTTGGAAGTATTGAAGGTTGAATTGTTAATAAGGGTCGATACAACGAAAAGTTATAAATATAACAAAAAAGGAAGCATCAATCATGGTATCATAAAGGCAATCCTCTGAACTTCTTCGCTTGACCATTGTATTCATTATTTGCTTTACTCAACCAAACTAACTTGTGATATGAGAAGTAGACATGGAGAGCTTATTATAGTCCATTTAAGTTGGGGGAAACAATACACTGTTAAGTTAATTATACACGACAAGTAATGTTTTATAAATCAAGTTAGGAGGCACTGGTGTTCTCTGAGCACTCTGCATAAAGCCTTCTGACATCATTACTTAGTACCAAAAGTCTAAACCAATAATAAGAAATGCTTACATGGGAAAATTAGAAATATACAGAAAAAACTAAGAAAAAGACTATGCCTTCAGGTCTTCAACTGATACCTAATAAAAAATTATATACAAAATATATTTAACATACATTCGACTAATCGCTAAAAGGTGCCTTAACCTCCTAGCAATTTTTAGAATCTCGCTTTCACCTCTTCATACAGTCAAACAGACTTATCTTGACAGTTTCTTACTTGTAAATGAGCAAAATTCTTCTATTCTTCT
This sequence comes from Oenanthe sinensis, assembly GCA_028671895.1. Lineage (NCBI taxonomy): Eukaryota > Viridiplantae > Streptophyta > Magnoliopsida > Apiales > Apiaceae > Oenanthe > Oenanthe sinensis. Next base: position 2,170,779 of record CM053803.1, on the reverse strand, counting down.
ATTTATTTTGTTAAATCTTTTTGTGTTCATTTTTATTTTTTAAAAACATATCCCGAGTAAGATTAAATCACCTTGGTATGTAAGACAAAACTCCCATCTGCCGAACATTTCTCTCATTTCTTTCTATCTGGTGACAAGCTTCATCTACAAACTGCAAGGCAAAATAAATATTGGATTGAGCATTCACCAGATGGTGAAAGAAATTTGTAACGAATTGTTTAACAGAGAAAGATAACTCACACGAGCAAACTGTGTAGAAATTCTATCTTCGAGGGCATCAAGCAAGAGTCGCACAAATCCTGCAGCATCAGCTTTCTGACCAGATATATATCGTTCCGTAATTCCATGCATAGATATGCAGCGCAGAGGATCAATCTTGTAAGCCCAATCTACCACAGCATGGAAGTCTTCCTAAAAGATCCAAGGGATTTTTTTTGAGAGGGGGGGGGGTCAGAATGACAACAAAGAGAGATGTTTCCTATTTCCAAAGATATGTCCTTTTAGTAATTATTTAAGAAATAACTTGTAGACGGCAGTATGCAGTGGTTCAAAACTTTTGAAATTTTGGCAATAGGAGTGCAAGAAGATTGAAATATTGATTATCTGTTTAATTGATCTAATGAGCAATAATGTGCTACTAAGTTTAAAACTATCAGTCAATTAAAGAAAAAATTAACAGGTATTTATAGGTCTTAACTGGAAAAGAAGTTACATTTAAAGAAAAAATCTACTTAAAATGGTGGTATAATAGTTTCTAAATTAGTATAGTTATTTTCAAACTTTCAAAATAGGAAAGAAGATCAATAAAGAGGGGAAAGCCAATTTGTATAAAGCAACAGATTACAAGTGTTTTACGGAAGTGTCATCTAAAATAGAACTTGCAAGATGTAAATGTTAGAACTTAGAAGAGATGCCTAATTAAGTTATACGACTTCAAAGGTAAGACTATTAGTGTCATTTATCTCAAACAATGTCTGTATATACATATTCAGGACTTTCCAGACAGATATATGGAGTTAAGAAAGTAAGAATAGATAGTGTCATTTCAGTACTTGTATTCCATCAAGTAAATCACGAAGTGACTCATTTAGTGCTGGCAGCTCCGAAATTCTTCTACCTACAAATTACAGAATCAGGGAAGAAATCACAACCATGTTAATGAAGAAGTAAAGCATAACAGGAGAATACCATTTTTGCTGTCACTCTCATCGATGTCCATCATTCCTAAATCATCGTCATTGGCATCATCATCATTAGATCCATTTTTGTGATTAGGACCACCTGGCGGCGCAAGTGCAGGAACTTCAAAACACATAAAGTGTGCGAAAAAAGAACTCTGCAATTTTACAGTTTAAAAGTTAATATGGCTAGGCAAAAATTGTAACTGCGAATCTGGACTCAAGGTAGGAAGGCGGATTAGTTACAACCTCATCCACCAGGAGCGGGATAAATATTGTGAGCATTTTTGCATAAGCTTCTGAAACATTAGAAGTATCGGCGTTATTCACACTTTGACTGGAACCTGTGGAACCTTCAAGCCAGACAGTTGGATTTCTTGATGCTTTAGTACTAGCACGTAGTTCATTAGCAAATTCACGGGCCTGTAAAAGATCAAAATACAGTTTAATGCTTAATACTGAAACACCCTAGAATGCTACACTAATTGCACTGCAAATTTCCAAGCTTCAGCTAAAAGAAATTAATTAAAGTACATGTCAAAATATTAGCAGGTATCTACTAGCTACAAACCATGCCACTATAACTATATAGTAAAAATTTATCGTAAATGAAATGTAACATCAAAGTCCTAACCATATATCATTACAGAGGCTTCTGGCTTTCCATACTCAATTGTAAACTAAGAAACTTTTGGGGGGGGGGATCAGCTTTATATTTGGGGCTTCCGCTATGCTACGTACACATTAGCATTTGAAAATACTGATACCTAGATTTCAAAAATACCAAGTATACAAGAATTTAAATGATTTAAAATTTTCTTAGACTCATCCGGCAATATGAAAATACAGATGCAATCTTCAAAATATTTTATATACATCCTGCAAAAGGTTTATTCAGCTACGCCTCGTTTAACTGAGCCGCCTCCAGATAAATTGTCAACTAATAATGCCTAACGGCATAACTTCATCTATTTGTCATATATGTTTGAAACCTATGCAATTAAACTTATCACACTCTCCTCTTTTAAAAAGCTTTTTTTTATTAGATAAGGAATGTGCATAAATCATTCACAGAATTTAGCTCCACAGAGTTACTGAGCATGACGCATAAGAAACCAAAGATAAACACAGGAAGCATTTGCTCGAAAGAAATGTGTCCTGACCTCGCGACGTAGAAGTAAATTAAGGGAGCTACAATAAGCCTTTCTTAATGGGCCCAGGCAGTTCTTATCAAGGCTCTGCAGTTTTAAAGTTAAGATAGTTAAAACAGTAGTATAATTATTGTTACTATCATAGATGTTTATTAAACCTGACCTTCAGGTGCTGCAAAAGGCGAGCATATGTTCTGCATTTATATCTCAGATCAGCATGATCAGGTCTCTTTAATTGTCCCCGCTATTAAACCAAGAGATCTAAGTGAAACTTGAGCTCCAACTGTCAAATTTGATCAACAGTGATTTACAAAGAGAAAAACGTAGATACCTGAGAGAAATAACTCTTGTCACTTATCATGAAATCAACCAAACTAGCAAAGTAGTTTCTCAAAAATTCAGATGCTCTCCGAACAAAAGTACTTTTCAATTTTTCAAGTTCTGCCCGCTTCTCTTTAACCTGTAATACAACAGGATTTGTATTAAAAGTATATATTTCCAATTTTATGTGCTGGACACATGTTTAGAGGGAAAATTGAATAAAATGGAAATAAACATATGCAGCAGCTACATGCACATAGGTTAAGTTTTTTTTACAAAGATTATAGTCCGATCATCACGTTATTATTCTGATCTTAAGTTTTCTTGGACTAAAATTTATCACTGGTTTTTTCATTTCTATGGGATCAATCATGCCTAGGCAGCTGGTGTGATTAAGTAGTCACCTCAACAGAATAAAAAAATAAGGTAAAAGTCGACATGATAATTTTAGTTTATTAAGTATGGAAAAACGAATGCAAATAGTATACAGTTTTCGAATGATAATCCTAATAAGCAAACATGCGATATGCTTTTAGATTAATGAAATAATATGTGAAGCCCTACCTATGGTCAACTTTCACACTGAAATTAATAGATATAGATATCACGCATTTCAAGTCATGTCGCATATGCTTATGAAAGCAGCAAATATGAGCAGTGTACGTACAGCTAGTGTATTTTCGTAGCAGGGATCCAAGTTCGGTACTTCAAGACCACGTATGGCACTAGTTAACCACTCACATGCCTCAATGTTTTGAAGCATCCGTGCCTCATCAAATGAACCTCCTGTTAGACAGGATGCGTACTGCAAAAAGAAAATAGATGAAAAGAAAGCATTACTTGGCTCAAGAAAAAATTAAGATCTAAATATTTATCTTGTAGAGTGACTGTAAGAAGAAAGACCTCGGGAGGGATGCGTAATCTTTCAAGAAGCTTATCAAGTTCATCAATCAAAGATTTATTATTTACAGACTGCATTTCCAGCTTGTTATTGCGAGTTTCTATCTGCCATATCAAAAAACATACTGTATATAGGAAGTAGCAACTCAAGAATAGCAAAGAAAAACTAAAAGACAGTTAACTTCCAATAACTAGATATTCATCTAGCTTGAAGTAAAAGAAAATGTCAACGCCAAGAAGTAGGTAGATGCAATCCTGATATGCCTTTCGAAGGATAGATTGATATTCAAAAAATCAATAAATATTATTATTCTCTCTTTATTACTTGATATTAAAATGATTTTCAGTTCTGTATACCATCCATTCAAAAGATCTGCAACTGAATAGAACATCAACAATAATTTAAACAAAGTCCTGCCGCAACAGGAAAGCAAGGGATATCAGAGAAAACTAACACATTACATCCAAGGGAAACAAACCAACTGATCACAAGTCACAACTATGACGAACTTTAATGGACCCACAGGAGCCACATGCACTACTGACTTATACTAGGCGTAAGAATAAAAGGTGCAGAGGAGAACAAGGGCAAATGGGGAATTAACATCAAATCAGTTGGGGGTAGAAAAGGTAGTAGAAAAACAAGCATAAAAAGGAAGAGGGGAGAGATGAGGAGGTCATACAATTTCTCGGAGATCCCTTTTTGCATCAAAGGGAGAGACTAAGCCTCTCAGAAGCTGAGAATTGAGTTTATCCATATTGTGCTGTAGTTAGTAGTTAACTGGTCCTGTATCAAGTCTCTAAATTGAGTATTATTTTACGGTAAAAGTTGTTGAGTTCTTCATTTTTCCTGTTCTATTTCCAATTACATAGATCTGATATTCATTCTATAACATACCCCCAGTCCCACAACAGATACAGCAACTGAGCAACATTATTTTTGTCCAAGGTAAAGCGTTGAGAACGGGCCCAACTTACTGGAGCGTTGTACATGAATCCGAAAAAAAAATTATGACTTCTAAAATCACAACACTGTGAGCAAAGAACTTACTGACTCAATGTCCTCCCTCATGTGTCTAAGTTTTACATTAAATATGCCAAGCCATTCATCCATATCCTCCACACAGTTTGATGCATCCTCGAGACCCTGTAGTACCTGCAGGATAACAATCATATATTAAAGGATAATACAACTGACAACAATAATCAACGATAGGCTCTGTCTAGAAATAAACATAATTCATTAGAAAGAATTAAAAATTATGAAATATACAAGGTTGAAGCACTTTTGATCAGTGTTATAGTTGCAGCTCTATAGACATGTGTAGTATAGTATTGTCTAAACATCAACATTGTGTGCTCCGGCACAATCACTACATACTCAATTGATCATGACAGCAACCTTGTTTTCTTTTTCTTTCTTTTTTTAAATAAAAATTTATATTTTGCATATCTAAGTTACATATGTATCCTGACAAAAAAAATACATATGTATGAGGTGAACGGGTAACAAGTTGGGCCACAAGACTTGTTTTCTTTATTTACTTTTCATATTGACCCATGTGGTTTTAGTTCAAACTGTGTGGATTCACCAATCTATCAGTGTCATTTTTATAGTAAAGCATGTGAAACCAAAATTGCATTAAAGTTTGAAACTAACACACCAAGCTACTGACTTCTTTATCCACTTCATTCCACAGTCCACACCGACCTTTAAAGTTAATTTTCCAGAATTTGAAATATAAATTAGACATAATTTATGCATTTTTCTAATAGTATAATTTATATATGTTCCTGATAGTCAATTACAATTATATCACTCAATAGGCAATATAGGAATATTGAGAGATGAATGTAGACTAATAAATGCCTAATCAGTCACAAACCTAAACACCAACGTAGAGAACATCAAAAGGACCAGTAAAATTACCTACCTTTAACAATTTCATTAAGAGATCACATAAACGCTTATCATGCAGATATCAATATGGAAACCATAAACTCCATCAATCTAGGCAGAAAAATCTTGTATACGTCTATTTTAAATGGAGTAAAGACAGTAAGTGGTTACCTCGCCTATTAAAGGTTCACTCTCCAAAATGGCATGCACATTTGCAGCTTCTAAAGCTTGAAGTTCTCGCTTTAACCGCTCTGAGAATGCCTCTGCTTCACCGATACCCATGACATAGCTGCCAGAAATAACATGCACAAGATCACCATCATCATTATTTAGAGTATTACGATGATGTGTTACATTGGCAAACCACTACACAATTAGGAATGTAAGAATATTAGGAAAAAAATGTATAATGAGTGCTGGGTTAGAGATTTGAGATCTCATCCTGGACAAAATATCTCAAACGATACAGTTCCTCACAAAGGGGATAGACAGTTTCTTAAATCAATTTAAAATCCAAATATGCATAATCACGATTATTACAATAGCCTATCTAGAATTCTACAACTTGAAAGCTAAATGAATTTCTAATGAAAGGAAAACTAATCTTTATCTACTTTCCAGTACTAATCCACTATCATAATTAAATAAAAGTGACACTCTTTTATTACTTACTACCACATCCTAGAATATTTTCCAAAAAAATCTACTCATCTCATATAATTGAACTTCATAATTGCACTGAACATAACTCCTAAGTAATTAAAAAGTTAATTTTTAATTCCTTGCTCCACATCAGAATATAAATTGGAGATGGCAGAATAGATTAATGCCCTCGCAGCATTTCCCCTTTGGTAATGCACTTCCAAACTGTATTAGGAAGTATAGCATTTTTATATTATAGTCTAATTCGAGTTCATGATAATCCACATACATGTCATAAACTTAATACAAAGAAAGAAAATACATACGTGCCTAAAAGAGCCTCCATGTCATCTTCCTCTGCTTGAGACACAAGCTCTCTTTCAACAGTCACTTTCATATCACTTTCTTCCACCCCCACAACTTTCTCTAACTGGGATCCATCTTGAGCATTTTGTTGACTGGAGACAGCAACAGGGGTGTTGTCCTGTATTAGATTCAAAAAGGAAATTTCAATTTTATCGCCAACAATTATAATCACATACAATTTTTCATCTAAATATATCTAGACGACCTTCGACTTTAAAATAGAAAGTAACTACTATGCGAGTAAAACATAGTAGTCCAATAATCCCCAAGTCAGCTGTAAAAAAGGGTGAGTACAGTCAGTGGACATTAGATATGTCTGAAAAATATCCATTGATATATTTATTACAACTTATATGATAAGCACATATCTGGGACGTTACATGAGAGAACATACATAATGGTAATAACAAAATCAATAATAAAAAATGAGGACGAGGATGATATTGATAATAACTGAAAATGGAAACCCGTGATGTGCCACCATAGATAAACATCATAAAATGTATTGATATTGAGGCGCAAAAGAAAGTACACATTTACAGCATATAAAGCAAAACTTCCTCACCTTCGCCCAAAGAGCCATCTCCACAACATCAATACCAACAAATTTAGGAAGACGACCTAACACGTCTTTGCAGATGTTAAGAATGTACATTACAAGACGGTTTCTGCACCACGAAGAATTCATATAAAATTTATGTATTATATGAAAATATAGAACAAAAAAATTGCGCATCAACAATCTAACATTTAAATTTAGAATTTAATGTAAAATCACCTGTCATCAATATTACGCATGGTCCAATGAGGCGGAACAACACTTTGGCTTCTAAGATTATCAAATCCCTACACAGACTTGGAAGATAAGTTTCTTCATGTTTTTTGAGGTATTAGCTACTTATATTTCTAAACACTGAAATCAAAAGAATGTAAAGATCTCAAATGCACAGGTAAAGAAAAAGCAATACCAGCATAAATGTACATCCACTTGGGTCATTACTTACAACCTCCACCTTCGTGAGATGTTTCAACTTGTATATTTTTGCAGGCTACAAATGGACAGAAAATAAAAAGATTAAAAAAAATAGATATAACCCATCAACTCTAGTAATCTAACTTGTGAGAATAATCAATACAATCAGTGGCTGATGTAGTAAAGGTCAAATAGGGGCTACGGCCCCAACTCAATTTATATTTAGTACTATTTTATGTGTATTATCGTTGAAGATTTGAACTAGGTGTAATGATATTTGGGTTTCAACAAAGGTTTTTTGGCACAAATTTATTCAAGTTTCTCTTATTTCTATAATTTATATTTTAAAATTTACTACATGTATTAACTTGTTTTTCTAGTGATTGTTAATATTAATTGATATCTCATTACAATTTTAAACTCTGTTTTAGTATATAAAGTAAAATAAATCACATCTATTTTATTAAAATTATACATTTAATTAGATCATAAATTCTAACCCCCAATCACCCAAAATCCTGGGTCCTCCTCCGATTTCAAAACTTGTCATAACAAAGCTGCTTATCAGTAAAATCTTTTCTGGTGAACTCAACCGTTTCTTCTGTTCATATGACACTACAAACATACTATTCCTGACTACTGCACCACTGAATAAGCCATTGCTTCAAGACTAGCTCCATGGTGTTCAATGTGGCTATGTATCAACAAAGATGTAACTTAGCAAGCCTAAAAGCTCCCATGGTTCACACAGACATAATAGGAAACAAAGCTAAAGGCAAAAATTAGGATATTACCTCAAGAACTCCACCAGTAGAATACTTCAGGACTCGAAGGAAAGCTTGAACTCGCTGTCCTTTTGACTTTGCTACATAATCACACCAGAATGGGGAATGTAAATAGAGTGACCACAGCATCTTTAAATAATGTCAATAAATTTTGCCAATTTTATTAAACTAAATACAGTCACTATCTGCAATATTGCAGAGAATTTGAACCACAAAGATTAAATATGCAACTCCTCCTATGCTCCATGAGATGTTTCATGATGCGATGATCATCACTACTTTTTATGTCGAATGCAACTTACAAATATTTTCAATAAAACATTACATTTAAGACAGAGCAGGGTCGAGTTCCTTCAAGGTTTAATGAACTCATAAACCTTTAGATATGAGAAAAGTTTAATTTATATGACAAGAATTTGGCTTGAATATTGATTAAAAGATTAAATCCGCGTCATTAGGCATAAAAGATTAAATATGCATCATTAGGCATAATCATACTTGGTTGTACTGCACTAAAAACCCTTCAGTATTTCCGGAGCGTAAGCTCTTGCTCAAGTCATGTATATGGATTCTACTTCTAACATCTTCATTCAGTTAAACCAAACGATACTACATATTAATTTTTCTACTATTACAACCCTCAAAACATTCAACATTATTTCCACTCGGTTCTTTATCCTTACTAAACCATAACTCCACAATTCCTTGGTAGCTAAACCACCAACCATACTAGAACAATAATCATTCTACAAGCCTCAAACTTAATCCAAGTCAAATCACAGTCAACATACACATCTTTCTACCTTCTATTAATCAAACCACTTCATCTTATTCGTCTTATCACAGAGCACACAAAAAATGCACAAATGTCTTCAACACAATTATAAGATTAACTATTTAAATCATATATGTGTGTCTGTTGTGTAGAAAGTAAGATAGGCAAATGTAGACTTGGAGTCAGATCAAGCATTCAAAACACAGAGATTTCACATATGCGAATATTTACATAGAGAGAGCGAGAGAGATGGAGAGAGAGAGAGAGAGAGAGAGGTACTGGAGATGGCGAGGACTCTAGGTTTAGCCATGGCACCACCGCGACCTAACTTAGCAGATTTACCCCAAACACCGTGGCTCTTGGCGACGCGGATCGACATAACGATCTTCTGTTTGGTGCCTTCAATTGCAGCCTCGCAAGCTCGCCGTAACTCTCCGTCATCGGCGCTTGATTTCGCCATTTTCTCTGCCTACAAGTATTTTCTCTATCTAGTCCAACTGTAAACCACTCTGTATGTATATTTCGGTATCTGTATGTATTATTACCGCCAGGGTAGTAGGATATTATTACCAACTGTCATTTCCTTTCAATTTCACCCTCCCTCTTTGACTGCTGTAATTTTTTCAACTGTTTTCAAACACATTTCTATTTCTTTTTTTACCGTGTCAATGAAAAATATACTCGTATATATGAATATTACGTGTTGAGTATATATAAAGCTCGTCTATCTATACTTGAATATTCCAACACATTTCGTTTAGTAAACTTTTTGTTTCTCTTTTTTATAATTTCAAAAAACTGAAGATATTACTCCATTTTATTTCAATTCTTTCTTTCATGTTCAGTTTCTTATTCAACATTTTATTATCTTTCATTCCCTTCATATCAAATTATTTGTACACTTTAACTGTTATGCGTATTTTAAAGTGTATTAAATACATAAATTTATTATTTAAATTTTTATTCAAAAAAATTAAAAATAATTTGTTTACACAAGTTCAAAAAAGAAAAGCATTGGATTATAAATCACGAGATTAATTTGATCACGTCTCCCAACCAAAAAAAAAGAGTTTGCATTAGAGCATCTCCAAGGGTACACCCTTAGCTAAATTAGTCTACGTAGCATCTATGTGTCACTATTTCTAAATATGTAAAAAACATATTACTCCAACCATGCAAACTCTTAGCAATAAACATAGATAACCATGTTTGGTTGGCTATTTTTATCCAACTATCAAAATCCTTAGGTATAATTTTAACTTATAATAATTATACATAACATTATTGGAGTACACACTACACCCCTTAGCTAAAATTTTAAATTTCAACATTTAGCCAACCATTTCCCCCGTGACCCTTGAAGATGCTCTTACATTTAGCTGGGCAACTGCATTGTACAAAACACCTGAAGACGAATAACAAGATTATCAATCAATTAATCTATGATCCAAAAAAAATGCTTACAAACCTTGAACACTGAAGTGTATATAGCTCATTGGAAATAAATAAGAATATCTAGCTGAATCAACTATCAAGACAAACAAAAAATCAATCTCATCTCATCTACCTGTTACAAACATCTTCAATGGACTAGCTTGTATGATCCCATGATCCTTTTGATACTGAAGCAGCCCAACTAAAAAGCTAAATTGTTTGGCTGAATTTATCTACCACAACCATAGAAATTAAAATGTATACATGATTCTTCCTTTTTAACATTGTGAACAAGCTAATGACTTTTACTCTTCGTGATTAAATGGTTTGTAATCAATTTCGGCTATGCTATATGAGAGAGTGGCACTATAACAAATGCAGTCAGATATCATACTACCAGCACCATGTATAATCTACACCTCCTGATGATATGTGCAATCGTGGACAACCAGCAAGCTATATTACAAGAGGCTTAGCCTTGCGGATGTGGCCCATGCTATTAACAAGATCCTTTCGAGTGCAAACAGGGAACATATTGATATTCTTCAACACTTTCAAACGCCAGAGAACATATGGAAAACTCAGTTGGTCGCGAGAAGTGAAACGGACCACTTCATTGAACCAAAGGCACATGAACAGATTAGTTGTTGGCGTGTGTTCCCTTACTATTACAGAGGCCTCCGAGAGAGCTGCACAAATATATAGGTATATCTGATAAAAGTGTCACGACTGTTTCATCATGTTCCTATGAAAAATACTCCAGCAAGATGCATACCTTTTTTCCCATTAAACCTCTTATCTTCTGGGAGGCCATCTAAGCGGTATTGAGACAATTGTATCTCCACTTCTTCCGGGCCGGCTTTGTGTTTCTTGACAACAGCCTTTGCCTCATCGTAAACACTACTTCTAGCTCCATGTTCAGAGATTGCAAGTACAGAATCTGAATGCCAAAGAAGGGCTTCCAGTACACCTATAGGGTCCCTTCTAAATTGAGATTTTGAGTCTACCCAGATAGAATAGCTTGCTTGAGGAAAGAGACGATGGGCTAACATCTGGTTAAACAAACATGAAGTATAAATCCTCAACTTTGAATAGAAAATGAAACAGTATCACAAGCATTTATTGGTCATACACGTTGTGCTATACTATGTAAGATTTTTCTAATCTAATTATCTCATTATTATCTTGATTTATCTAATCAAAAAAGAAATGTCAGTTTCAACTTTCATGTATGGTTGATAAAAAACAATTGTACACTGACAGCAGCGCTTGAAAGATGAACAGAACGGAATTCCTATACAGTTTTCCTACCTTTGGGATTTTACCATTCAACCTCTGGTCAATGAAAGGAAGATTTCTAACCAACACGATGCGCCACTTCCCAATATAGTGGTCCTCACCAACTTTGTGCCCTGCTGCATCCTGTGCAGCAAGAGTGATTTCATCCCAAAATGCCACATAGCAAACCTGCATTATCTCTTTAGTTTAGCAAATTATCAAGTACAACAAGCCTTAGAAAGAGAGAGCACGGAAGGGATGGCAACGGGTCGGGTTCGGTCGGGTTTTAGTGAAATCCAAATATTTTCGGGTTATCCAAATCCAAATCCATCGGGTTTCGGATCGGATCGGGTGTTTTCGGGTATCCAAACTTTTATAAAAATATGTAATCAAGTTCAATATAATTAACACACACGGACAAAAATAATCACATTTATAAATTAAAAATGATTAAATTTCAAAAAATATTTAAATATAATATATTATACGAATTGTGATATTAATTTGTCATTAATATACAATTAATAACTGGTTAATAGTTCGGATACCGATAAAAATGAAAAGTTTTTTGTAATATAGTACTGGTAAAATATATTATACGTTGATAAAATAAAGAACTAGTTCACTATTTAGTATTGACTATCAAGTAAAAATGAAAAAATAAAATGAACATATATAAATTATTTATCTTATATTCTATGTATATTATATATAATAAACTATATTTATAATATTATATATAAAAATATATCAGGTTTTATCGGGTTTCGGGTTTGGATCGGGTTTTGGATTTCGGGTCGGGTATCGGTTAGGTACACCTGAAATCCAAATCCAAATCCAAAATTTCGGGTTCGATAAAATTCAATCGGGTCGGAATGGATCGGGCATTCATCGGATTATTTTGCCATCCCTGGCCCACAGTTACAATATATACCTTCTGAAGTGATGTCTCTGACATTCCAATAGGTTGATAAAGATCATCTCCACCACCAAACGTACAAGTAGATACCACAACTTTGCATGTTTGCATGAAACTTTTGTCGTCGTCAGAGACAATGAACCCACCATCCTTACTATAGAAACCACAATGCACCTTGGAAATTTCATTCACCTGTGGTAGTTATATAATGAGAAACAATAGTATAAAACGCATTCCGCTACGAGCACAGAGATGAGTAGCTTATACTGAAGCAGCACCAAAGCTTTGGACAAACGTATCATAATGATCAAATCCAGCAGAACATTCATTTTCAATAACAAAATTTAGAGGAAATCTAACTTCGTTAAAAAGGTACCAAGAGGCTAAACATACATTGTTAAAAGATTGCTCTCTTTCCTCAAAAGATTGGTTTCCCGTAAAAAGATTAGATCTTGTGGCCTCCATATGATCATGAGATTGAACCCTGTCGCTCTCTGATACGTAAGCCAATTCTTTTATAGGACCAACAGACTCCTTTCTAATCGGAATATCCAAATGCTGAAGTTCTTCAGGAGGAAGGAGCTTCAAACAACCTGATATAATCAAAGTCCATTATCATCAAGCACAAATAAATTCAAAATTACATGTTAAAAATATAAATAATCACACTGTTTCAACTCTTGCATTATAGTCATGCATGTAACTTTTTTTTACTATATCTGCTTGGTTCACTTGGACTTTTAGCACGTACTTTTAAATGAATAAAAATACTACAATCCTATAATGTAGAATCACGGTAAATAAATAATCTCGATAAATTAATAATACTTCTGGGTCCTTACATAACAGAGACAATGTATTTTTAATATCGATAAAATAAATTTCTCCAAATCTCAAAAGTATTTAACTATACTTACGCTGTCTGACACCGTTGAAAACACGAGTAGTGGGATCTAACCGATTCAAGTTCCCAACCGACTTCTTGTCCACAACTGAGTCCTGAGTCGAGAGCTCCGAGTTGATCAATGGACTCGGTTTGCGCCCAATTTTCGAGGCCTCGTAAAATAAAAGTCCGGCGGCCGGAAGGAACAATAAAACCGGCCACCATCTACGGAGCAATCTAAAGATTCGGCGGGCTGATTCGGGTTTGCCTCGGAGCCCCGATTTCTTGCGTTTTCTCCGGACTCGTACCCTTATTTTGCCGGATGTGTCGTCGGAGTCTTCGTCGGAGACATTTATTGCGATGCTGCTGTTATTGAACATTGATCAGAGAAGATGTAATAAAACTTGCGTAGTGAGTTGCTGTATTATATACTTGTATGTATAGTTTCGAAATTTATTTCTATTTTTTAATAAATATTTTATTATTTTTATTTTAATCCCCAGATTAAAATATCATAATTCAAAATCTAAAATCTGATTAAGGACATTGAAATAAAATTTCAATACAAAAAATATATTAAAATATTATTCTCATTTATCCTATTTAAATCTCATAATGGAATTTGTTTAAACAAGTACTATTAGTGCTGGTAACACGTGCAAAGCACGAGAGAAAAAATAAAAATAATATATTATATATTTTAAATAAATTAAATATTTAATTTAATTATTTATGTTATTAATATTTTTTTATGTAATTTTGTAAATGAGATAAATTAATTTTGAATCATATTTATAGATAGATTAATAACTCATGCAAAACATTAATAAATTTTTATTAATAAAAGAGTTTTAAATATATTAGAAATATTTTAATTAAAATTTAAATAAAAGAATATGTTTTAATATAGATAAAATATTAATATAATTTTAATATTCAAAAAAATTATTATAAAATTACAATTTTAAATAAATTAAAATTTGAGGGTTTTTCAAAAATACCTAAGGATAAAATATTTTTTACAAAAATACTGATTTTTTAAAAAAAAATTACAAAAATACGATTTTTTTGAATTCTTTTTGCAAAAATACGGTTTGCAACTTTGCAACCATATTTGCAACTGAAATCAACCGAAATCAACCACAGATGCAACTTTAAAATTTAGTAAAAATAATTATTTTTTGGTTGCATAATACGTTGCTTAACAAGTTGCACGGTTAATATCAAAATGCAACCATAAATACAACCAAAAGCAACCAAAAGCAACCAAAAGCAACTTCAATTATATTTCAGAAAAATAGAAAAATAAGTTGCATCTGGTTGATTTTGGTTGCAAACCGTATTTTTGAAATTATTTTTAAAAGTGGTAGTATTTTTGAAAATAATTTTAAAAAGATAGTATTTTGGGTAATTTCCCTTAAAATTTTAAAACATGCTATTAGATTTTGAGTATAACTCTATATTTTAATTAAAAAATAAATTCGTTTAGAGTAATATAATATAAGAGTATATATAATATAGATAGAGCACAATAATAAAATTCAATTAATATAAATAAAATAATAATATTATTTTAATATTCATAAAATTTAATTAATAAATTCTGATATTAAATAAATTAAAAAGGTAGACTAATGCAAAAATTAAAATATGATAATATATTGATTAAAAGAATGTCTTTGAGTAAAACACAAAATGACCGACGACGGACCAAACATTTGTTCGTGCGGCTTTAATAATATAGTATAGATTTCAGATTGTTTTTTAAAAAATATACTGGAACATAATTTAATATTTAGGTGTTTAAAATGTACTCCTACTACTTTAAAAGTTAATAAAAAAATCCCAATAAATTAAATGAATATTGATACTACTAGTTCTGACTTTTTGAGTAGTTTCTAACCAATCCAATGCAAAGTTCTCACAAGGCACTAAAAGATAATTAGTGTAATTTGGCCTTCATTTTTTTGTTATTCTGTTACGGAGTGACAATTGCACTAGTGAGTATCAGAGATTTCATTGTTAAACTACTCCACATATCACCAATGACAATACTTCAGAAAAAAAATTATCTAATGCCAGTACAAATAACACAATCTTGTTTCAGCTGCTCTTCCAGTATACATACACTGATACACATCTTGCTACCTGAATACTGTCTTTACAAGCAAAAGTTCTTCCAGTGGATGGTAAAAAATATACCTGTACATTATCCAAGATGGGGATTAATAAGTAAACAAAACAAAATAGAAACACTTGCCTATATGAGAGTTAGAGTTGCTATAAAATAATTCCAGACTAGTGGTGATATCAAGTTCAGATGTCTATGGTCAGGGAACAATTATATACAGAGAGATCACAGAATTTTGTGACATCTGACTTCAAATAACTTTTTCAACAGATTTAGTTCGGCTTACAAAATTAATACTCCAATTGCAAAGATTATACAATGAGAACTAGTGTCAACATCCACAACTACAAGCATACAACCATGGTCTACCAAACCAAAACCAAACATACTCGTTGAGCACGGTTCAGAGGGGTATGTTGTGGGCAGAGACCCTACATCTACTCCTGGGAGTATAAAGGCAAATTAACAAGAGAACATAACTAGAAATCATGATTTTATGTCCGATATTATGCAGGCCCTGCATCTTCAGAGATCCACAATAACATAACTGGATGCTAGTTGTTGCATACTAATATCATTTCTAGTTAATTAGCTATCATCTACTGTTTGATATTCGTCTTACAAACATTACAAGCTGGAAAATACTACAAATTTGGAGGTTCTGTAAGGCAAATGAGAACTACACCTAAATAAGACAGTAAAAAAATACGAGCAGAAAGGAAACAGACCAAGTAAAGGCCTCAATGTAAAATACCATGTCTGTGTACTATTCTTAGCATTGGAAATCAAAGTATAAGCTTCTGAAGTCCAAATTGACGTACAAATCTCTAAACTGTAAAATTGGAAAGAAAAAACTTCAAAAATTCCTATTCTGACTGCCGATTTAGGTATGTCATCTGGAATTCTGGATGCATCAACTTTACATTGCTACAGGGGAAAATTTTCAATTCTGCGGCATATATTATAAAAAAAGTTAAGTTTACCTGAATTAAAAAGCTACTGCTCAGCAACCAAATTACATTATAACTTATTACGGGTAGTTTATAAGGCTAAGGCAGACAGCTTAATAGGCTTTAACAATCAAGTTCAAAAGTCTAACCTCAACGCTTGGAGAATTGTGGGGCTTTTCTAGCCTTCTTCAGACCCACTTTCTTCCTTTCAACAACTCTTGAATCCCTGGTGAGAAGACCTTCCTTCCTTAGGGGTGTTCTGTGGTCCTCACTTACCTTTAGTAAAGCACGCGCGATACCAAGAGATATTGCTTGAGCCTGGCCAGAGAGACCGCCACCGTGTGCCTTGACAAATACATCATAACTACTTTCATATCCCAATGTCAACAAAGGAACTTTGACATACTGAATCCACAATGGATTTCCTTGAAGGTATTCCTACATGACATGAACTTCATTAAAGATGAAACAATAATGTACACTTTTTGAAATAATTCAACAAGTATACATTCGTATTTTTTTGCAAAACATCTTATAATAATCCTATAATAAATGTCTATCCTAAAATGAGTATATAAACGATTCTTTCCGGAATTTATACTATAATTTAATTACGATTTTTAGAGTATTGGTAAGTTTTTGTGAGATAAATTACATATACCAACTTCATATCCTTATAATGATATATGTACAGAAAATATAAGTCAGAAACAATTCGTTTTACTATTTATACTATAATGTAACAAAAACTATAATGTTGCCTCGCTTCAAATCCTTACGAAAGACGAGCTAAACCACGTTTTCATACTTTAATTTAAACACAATTTTAGAGTACGTGTAAGTTCATTCGAGATAAAAACACCTATACAAACGATGAATCTCTACATTGTTGTATCACTCCAAATGCACACAAAAGATTATCCTATCCTATCGTATATTTGCTTTGCTTCAGTTTTGAAGAGTAACAAATTTCAAATCTCTATACACATTACATTTCAAAAATCGAATATTTAGCATATATATTATAGTAGTCACAACAGCAATATATACATAAACATATAAAGACATTATACCTTGGCATCGCGATAATTGATGATGACTTTTCCGGTACCTTCCTTGAGAACAACACGAGCAATAGCCGATTTCCGGCGACCGGTTCCCCAAAGCGTCTGCGCGGCGAATCCACCGGGGAGCGTGGCCTTGACGAACTTCTTCAGATCCTCCGTTTGTGTCTCGCCGACGGCGACGGTTGCATTCGCGGCGACTACAAGCGGAGAGTGTTTCTTCACAAGCGTCGTGGATAAATTAGGTTTGGCGAAAGAGAGTGAAAATGAATTAGGTTTCTGAGAGATTTGACAAGTCAAGGAGAGAGACGCGAATGAAGATGTGAGAGATGACATTGTAATTGTAATCGCCATTGTTGTTTTTCAAGCTTTTTTTATGTGTTGTTTAGTAAGTGGAAACGTGGGTTTTTTTAACAAGATGAGGGAGTGTGGATAATGTTTAGGCCCTGTTTGGCTGCGGCTATATAATTACTTTAGGTTTTTTAGGCCTTTTTTGTTTTCAAAAACGATATATATAAAAGTCTAAATTACACATGTATTATAATATTTTTTTATTAATATTTATATTTGCTATCATTTTTACCATTAAATATATATATATATATATAATGGTAAAAATGACAAAACAGTCAAATATTGTTATCGAGAATACAAGAAATAAAATATTAGAGTCGGTAATTTTGTAATTTGTAAACGACATGGAACATTAATACAAATTATATGACACGAAAATCAAGCAAAAAAAAAAACCCAACTTCAGATTTCAGTACTGATCTGCTGACTTGCATATCAAACTTGTAAAGTTTCGACATGTGATAAAAGAACAGTCGCTATGAAAGACATGTGCAATGTACTTGATGTATTTTCATTATCATTACAAAAAAACCAAGTTACTGAACAATATTATGGGTCTAGGTAGATAATTTCAGCTAGCACTGAAGCTCGTCTGAAACGCACCAATTCTTTTAGTAACTCGCATCCACCATTTGCTGAAACAGGCTTGATGGTCATCTTCTCCAGCACAGGTGAATTTGCGAGCAGAAAGTTGACGAAATTCAGTTCTTGCTTTGCATAAGAAATGCCAACCATTTTCACAAGTTGCAGTTGGTTGAATGGGCAGTTACGAAAGCATTCTTCTAAAATGTGTGCATCTGTTCCATCTGCAGCCTGTTCATCTGGGCGCGCCTACGTTAAGATGAAGATAATTGAAGAAAATAGTCAACCTCCACTACACCTTCTAGAGACAACGAGCAGCTAAAAGTCAAACCAAATATGAACTCCATGACAATGAGTTTACTGTTATACATCATAAGAAACAACTTACCAATATCTCAAGTTCTTGCAAGTTAGGTGAGCTTCGAAGGATACAAAGAGCCGCCATACTCTCTGCCCAATCATTGAAATTTATGCGTAATGAAAGGTAATTTAGTTCAATACACGGAGTTGGCAGTCTTTCTGGGACTTTACCAGCAGCCAAATACTGCAGGCAAAGATAGAGAATGCATGTGTTACATTAGCATTAGATATCAAGAAAGTTGTAATATTGATACTCAAAAGTAACGCATGAATGGACCGAGAGTTAACACATTAACTTCTGCAAATTAGGTAGAGAAACTAAATATGCAAAGTATTCATTGAGAAATCATATGACAAATATGACAAATCTTTAAACAAAAAAAAATCTAGTCAAATGGCAATGAAAACGAAGTTCACTCTCGTACGCAACCACATAATATCATTAAAAATAAACTGTCCAAACCCTATCCTAATAATATGAACTTGTTACCTTCAAAAAGAAACTCTGCACCTCAAGCCTTTGGATACGAGGCAGTGGAGCAAAAAACTTGATCATATTGCCAGTACTGCCAAGAGGCGGATTTTGGTCATCTACAGCAGTTGCATACAAGCCAATGGAAACAATAGCCAGATTATTAGTAGTATCAAAATTGACGTCTTCGAAAACACCTCCAATGTCAAAGAACAAGAGATACGGGGCGTGAATATTAAGTTGTGAAAAACCATCAAAATTCATCAAAGTAAGCCGCTCAAGTAGAGTACAACTAGATATCAGATTATCAAATACATCTTGGTCCATAGTGATGTGTTGAAGATCAAGGCTCTTCAAGTTCTTAAACCCATCAAATGTTGAAGGAGGTTTCACCAGACAGTTAAATATTTCTAGATGAATTAACTTTTGGCAGAAGTATAAAGAAGCTGGTAGCTTGTACCGATGACCCTTCCATATTTCTAAAATAAATTCCTTTACTGATCCTCTTGACAGGAAAAGAATCCATCTATCGATGTCATATACACCTTGAAGATCTCGGTGAGACAGCTTGAACTTTTGTATCGGACCAGCATGAAGTAATAAGACATGATCAACGATGTTAATAAGTTTATGCCTAATGAGCATTTGATCTTGGGAAGATATCAAGAGAGACTGGTTATCGAATATAAGATGTGGAAGACTGATCCACTTGTATCTCCATTTTCTTGACAGTATACTGGTCCTCACGGCATCCCTCAGCGATAAACAAGACAAAATTTTGTCTGTAATGTGCTCCGGTAAATTGCTGATATAGTCTACATCAATTTCCATTTGACAGGGGACCTTCGGTGGATCTCTTCGCCTCTGAAAAAAGTATAAAGTACGAATCATTCTCAGAAATCAAAGGATACATGTAAATAATTAGCATATTATACAATTATTGGGACCAGATGCAGAAGTCCAAAGAGATTTGCATGTACTCATTATATGCTCCACATATTGCCCATAAAAATAATTTATTGTGAGAAGATGTAGGTTTGAATCACAGAAGCTGAGAAGCATCTCGCATTACAACTACTATGTTCACCTGAGTTGGAGTGTTGGACTCTGAAGAAGATTCAAATCTAACAAAAGAGTTTCTAAAACATAGGGTTGCTAGCAACCTAATCAAACATGTATACATGTAATTATGAGCTAACGTTGAGCAATGCCTTCTTAAAAGAAGGTTAATCTAGAAAGTTTAAAATTCTAAGCTTCCATTTTTAGAGTTTAAATATGCAATGGTAAAGCTCCCCTAAGTAGATAAATATATGTTTATCAACAGTCCAACTTATTCGGAAGCGAGATCTAATTATCTAAAGTCAGGCTCCAGGTGGTTGACAGTCCATCAAGTAATATAAAAATAGAAAATTGATTTTACTTCATTGAATCACTGATAATGAGTACTTGGACTAATCAGGAAGTTTACAAATAACTAAATGGATATATCATTAACACCCGGTTAGGTCGGGAATGGAATTGTGAACAGGGTCGCGCGACCCTGATAGCGGGTCGACATCGACCCGTGGGTCGCAAACAGTTCGCCAAAACTGACTATCCGTTTGAATGAAGCTGAACAAGGAAAGAAGAGGAAGGGAAGGAAGAAAAAGATTGTAATCAGAATACTCGACCCCATTTGACAAGAAACTGATCAAGCAACAGCCGAATGCAGTGGATGAAGTTTCCAGCGACCTCCTCCTCCGCCTCATAGTGACGAGACTCATGGATGGAGTTTATGATATAATTGTGGTTTGTGGGAGCAACTCATCGACTCTTTTGGAGGATATGAGTTTATGATATAATTGTGGTTTTATATATTGGGCTTAGGTTAAGTTATTGGGCCTGTTTAAATGCCGATACGCATGCATACTACATATTAAACATCTAAACTTTAATTCTTTATTTACTAAAAACAAATCTCTGTTACTATATTATAAAACAAATCTTTGTTACTATATTACAAATTTACTGTTTGTATTCTTAAAATGAATATGTGTTTAGCTTAAATTGTTGGTTAACATAGTCTAGTTACGAGTATTTTATTATATAAAGAAAATTATTTGTCTTTTGACACTCAGACTCTTCAATTTTTCGTCATACCCCTAGTGATATGGGTGTGAGAGTGGGTCTAAGACCTACTCCTATCCTTCAAGTTCCATGATTCCATTCATACACTTAACACTCTAGCAGCCTAATATAAAACGAATTCCATTGCCTCAGGTCAACTTATTTGTTTAGGAGCAAAACATTTGGAGAACTTGCATAGTTGCACTGCATCATTCTATATTAGCACTCATATATAAAATTATAATTGAGTGCAAAAGACTTATTAGTAATACAAACTATGTTCATACACATTTTATCGCCTTCTCTGAAAAGAAAAACTTACCATAATATTTAAACAATGAATGAAGATAGCTAGGACAGGCACTTGGTAGTTGCAAGCAGATTGAAAACCATAAGCAGCTTATATCAACAAGTTTTACTGTGAGAATCTGATAATAGTGAAAACAACAATAAATTACTTGCGGAACATAATTTATCAAGAAATCTATAAACAATGCAACTTATAAAACTTGACTAGTGCAAGTAATTAGAATTCTAGCTTTATTTGTAAACCTAAACATTAATTAATGACTTAATAGTTAATATTAATCGTCCACACACTGTCTAAGAAAAAATTTATTCAATCAATTCATACGGGAATCATTAACATGTGAACTAAACATACAAATTCTTGTAACAATCTATGGTGTTATTAATAAAGTACACTGATGCAATTGGTTTTTCACTATGCGTTACAAATATATCTATACATTCCTTAAAACAGCCTCTGTCCTACAAATCTCCGCTCTAAATAGTTTCCAGTTTTGTGTTCCAATAATTGTAAGCAGAACGATTTACACCTTTCGAGAAAGCGTAAAACAAAAATTAAATAACAATTATTTGTTCTACATCGAAAGCATGATCACCCGACCAATGCTTAATTGTGTATACAATTACATATAGATAATATCGCATCGTAAAAACATGAGAATTACCGAGAATTGAAAAAACATTGCGATGAGATTAGACCTAGTACAGCATCAAATAAGCGAATGATGCAATTGAAGTGTATCTAACAATTTGCACAACATAATGTTAATTATAAACAAATTGTGATAATTAAAGGGGAGTGAGTTTGATACGATAGAGAAATGAGTGGAAATGAGTATTTTAGATAATATGTATGTATGTATGTAAATATGAGAAGATACGTACAGGGTGCCGAGAAGATTGAATCCTGTTGTGTTCTTAGTGGTTTTCATCGTAAAACCCTAACCATTTCTGGAAGGGAAAGAGGACGGCCTGTTTATGACGGTGCTTCTCCTAACAAAATCACGCCCATAATTACGAGACAATATATGGTTTTGGGTTTTTTTCCCTTTTAATAATTAATTCATTAATTAATTAAAAATCATATAATATTTATAAAATAATTAAAATTGAATTTTAACAAATATATATCATAAATGAAATCAGATCGCGCATTTTTTGTATCTCTGGAATATATAACTTTTTTTAGAGACAATTTAATAATTTATTATAATTATGAGAAATATGTATATTCGATTTGTCATAATATATTTGAGAAATTGATCATAATTATGATTTCATACAATTCATTAACAATGAATTATTATGATAAATAATCCACGTGCATATCATTCCGAATATAAAAATACACCAAAAAAATTCATAATAAAAGAGAACAAAACCAAAAACTGGGCAGAGAAAACCCAATAAATGGGTAGAAAAACAATCAATGAAGAAAGAGATTTATTAACCAAATTAGAATCGAAAACAATGAGAGAGAAAAAAAAAAGAGGGAAGCGGTTTATCATCCATCTAAAATCTAAAAGATTAATGATAGCCCTAAAGCTCAATGAATTAGGCTCGGGGAGGCGGATCAAAAAATTAGGATTTAATATATAATTGTTGGACACGTGTTTGGTTTATCGTATACTACTGCAATAAATATAATCATAGACTTATACAGTTTATTTTTTATAGATTTGAATTTTTTGTTGAATTTCTTCTGATAAATTAAAAAATTATGAATAAGAATGTGATTAATGCATATTCGACTAAAAATATATTTTAAACTGTTGAATTTACGTGTTAGTATTTCCTATTTAAATAAAAGAACCTGCGACGGAACTCATTGGGTGTATATCTTACATTTGTATAGTTATATATATATATATATATATATATATATATATATATATATAATATAAATACAAAATGATTTTGTGAAATTAAAAAAAAATGTTTATAGTTAAAAGTTAATTTTAGAAAAATAAAGTTTGAAAATTTTCCCTTCAATTTTTACAGAAAACAATTACATTTTTTTAAAAATTTAATTAAAGTTATTATTTTTATATTATATTTTAAAATTTGTACATATAGAAAAAATATTATCAAACAACCACATGAATTTTTTTTATTTTTTTAAAAAATACTTATTTTCATAATTAAATTTTAAATAATAATTTTAAATAAGATTTTAAATCATAACTAATATAATATTAACTATCAATAATAATATATCATTTACAATCCATTTATCAATGAATATTAAATAATTGAAAACATTATATACATCCTGCAATTCAAACTTAACGAAAGAAACTTTTTTCTCTCGGTATTATATTACTATTATACAATTGATAAAAAAAATGTTACTCCTTTGGGAAAAAAGAAAAAAGTTGAGCAGCCATCAAATTCAAAAATTTACCACATATTCACGTACATGAATAAACACAGAGCACAAAGAAGTGGACCATCTGATATAACCAATGTGTCTATGCCAAATTGCCAACCGTGTTGTCACTTTTTACACTTCTTTGACCATTGACTTTTTTTACTGTATTTTATTGTAAATGTAATGAATCTTCTTTAAGATGACTTGTATTCGTACAAATTACAAAACATTACATAACAAAAATTTAATAAAACAACAAAAGCTACAAAACCCACTTTCCCCAACTAATCAAATCTTCTCCATCTTCTCACAGCTCAAAGATTCATCTTCTTTTTATCCATTCTTTCAGTCCAACAGGTAATCTATCTATCCATCTATATGTAACATATTACATATGTATGTATATATATTATGCTTCTTAATAGCCCTTAGTTATGTTTATATTTGCTTAAGTTTTAAGCCAAATTGGGTTGAGGTTTTTCTTGATTTTGTTTTCTTTAAAGATTAGATTTTTATTGTTGAAATCCAACTTGGGATTAATGGGTTTGTGCTTAAATTTGTGATGCTCTATGAAAAATTGTGGTTCTTGGAGATTCTTGAACATGGCATGTGTTTTTCTTGATGATAGATTATGTTTAATACAATTGATCATCAATATATAATGATTTGTTGCTTGATGAAATCTGATAAATTTTTTGCACCCATTGTCATGTTTTTCTAATTTTATTCCCTGTATAAGAGTTTACTTTCAGATATTTTCACCTTGAATTACTTTTTGGATATTACATGCACTTGCATTTACTATATATATGGTTTTAATGGTGAAAGATCATTTGTTTTCCGTAGGAAAATGACCATGAGTTAATTAAGCAAGCACAATCCATAATGTATATAGGTTTAACTCTTTTTCTTCTGATTCACCAGCTCTGAATTGCTGATTCTTGTCTGGACTGGAAGAAATCGAAGGCAAAGCTGATTGCTTCTTATCTTGAGCAACTTTCATTTGAATAAACATATTTTGTGTGCTTAACATTTTCTCTAAAATTAATCTATACAATTCATTTGAAGAGATTTTTAATCATTTCAAGGTGAGCCAATATCCATTATTGTCATTTCTCTTGTGTTATTAGGTTGATATAACGACTTGATGTTATTAGTGTGATGTGCATCTTTGAAACAGACTGATATCTGTAATGAGATATTTGTGTTGCTTATTTGATATAATTCGATAATATTACTATCATTGTATTTGTTAATGATCTTAGGAGTGTATATAATTAATTTGTACGCTTGAATGCCTATATAACTGCTCTTCTTTTACAGATCTATGATACCTTTTCTATTCATGTTATGCTGCTTGATTTTAAGAATTTATAGAACCGAGAGATGATCAATTGAAATTTTTAACCATGATTATAGAATTTATAGTACCAGTACCCAAATGAGTATGGGGAGAAAAATATATTTTCATGAAGTAAAAAATGTTATCCCGGCGATTATAGTGAAGGGCTGGAGAGCTAACAACTTTTCATGGTAAATTATATTTTTGGCTATAATTTAAAGGTGGAATCTTAAGTTCAGAAAGAAGTGGAGAATCTCCAAGTCTTCGTTGGTAGTGTAATGCATTATATTTTTTGTTCTATGTAAAAATGTGAGCAAACAAAACTTTATAGTTGGATGGCATATAAATGTGAAGACTCCGCATTAACATCCACAGTATTTTGAAGTTTGGGTGTTTATTTTGATGATTCTCTTGCAGGCAAAATTTGAGTTAGCATTGATGAAATAACGTCTCTCATTATGGGCTGGCTTAGCAAAATTTTTAAAGGCTCGAGTCATAATATCTCAGAAGGGCAGTATGATTGGAGATATAGTGCAAACTCAAATGAGAATTACCCATCCACTTCACAGGTAACTACGGTTGATATATCTGGACATGTATTTGCATTACCAGTGCATTAATGTTTATAATTAGCTAATTCTTATGTTATGCCATTGCATCAGTATCTTTAAGTACCATAAGTGATATTATCTTAACCTTGTTTTTTGTAATTCTGGATATGTAGGATGCATGGTCAGACACCGAAGATATTGACCGTGCAATTGCTTTATCCTTGTCAGAAGAAAATAAGAAAGGAAAACATGCACTTGGTGTGTAATCTAGCCTTTTAGTCTGCAAATTGAGTACTCTTCTCAGTGACAATCCAAGTAGGAAGTTGGATACATTGTTGAAAATTTCTTGCAAAACCTGGACCTCTCGACTTCTAATAATATTAGTAGTAAATAAACATAGATAACTAAATTTACATTAGAAATATACATTTTGTGTTATGAAAATGCGGGTCCTCACCTTTTTTATTTATTTTTCTAAGAAAAAATAATTAAATTAGAACATTTTTCATGACATAGACCTTGGTATATATTCGACCAAATAGTTCTCTATGTTTTCAGTGGCTGATGAATCCCAACTAGAAGAAGATGAACAACTTGCTAGAGCTCTACAAGAAAGCTTGAATGTCGAGTCTCCACCCTGGAATGGAAACAGAAATGGCAATGTAAGCGGAAAAGGGAAAAGAAAGGGGCATGAAAGCGGAAGTGGTACAGGAAATGGATATGTTAACGGAAATGGGACAGGAAATGGACATGTAAGCGGAAATGGGAATGGGGTAGGAAATGGACATGTAAGCGGAAATGGAATGGGATTTGGAAGTGGTCATGGAATGGGTTTGGGGAATGGAAATTTTTATCAGCCTATACCTTTTCCTTATTCTACGGGCTTCAGGTATCATAGCTTACTATATATATAATATCTTTTTGGGAAATGTTATTTCCAGAGCATTTTTTTTATTTCCAGAGCTATGTGTTGCATTATGTATCAGAATATGCTACAAATTATGAATATAAGGAAGAATATGCAACACATAGCTCTGGAAATAAAAAAAAAGTGCTCTGGAAATAACATTTCCCTATCTTTTTTTAACTTCATTTATGGTCAACAAACTTTACAAAGAAAAATGTTAATATCTATGATACAACCTGCTGACAAATATCTAAAGGTATTATTTAGTATCTTCTTTCCTCAAAGTTATATTGTACTTAGATTCATTTTATACCCCACAAAATTTTTCCTTGAGGTATAGTAATTACCGAAAAACCTTGGTAAGTTGTATAAATATATTGTAATTTCTAAAGAAAATGAAAATAAAAATTATTTGAAATAATTCAACCAGGTCTATTAAACCTAATAAGAAAGCTACCCAACATATGACATTATGATCTAGCATATTAATGCTAAGAGATATTCACACACCTACGGCTATTCACGTAATGAAATAGAAATTGTTTTATGTTTCCATTTACATGTTGCATGAATAGTGCATTGCAATTTTGATAACATTAGATAGGACATACGGAAAATATTTCACCTTCTTCCTGGTTTACATTTAACTTTGCTGCATAACATAGACATATTATGTTTTCAATTTTCGATATCTGTTCTTATTTCTTTTCTTATAGAGATTTCAGGGTAACTTTCTGTAAATTCTAGACTCAGAGTTGCACCTCTAGATATTAGATTTAGCAATTTTATTTTTTTAGTGTGGATCTGTGCCCCTCTGTAATTGTAACTTGCAAGTCATTATCCATAAAATTATTTTATGATAGCAAGTTGACTCCAATTTTTCTTGGTGGTAGGATATGTGCTGGTTGTAATGTTGAGATTGGCCATGGACGATTTTTAAGTTGCATGGGTTCAATTTGGCATCCAGAATGTTTCCGATGCCATGCTTGTAACCAACCAATAGCTGATTATGAGGTACGCTAATGCTTTCTCGAACCGATACTTTGTCGTGCGTACTGGAACTTTTTACTATTTCCATCTCGCAAAAACCCTACCTTTATTGCCCCATTTGGAGATGAATACCAATCAGAAATTGGCTCTGGTTTGCAAAAAAATGATATTGTTTTTATAATATAATTTATCATTATATTGGTAAGTTCTTTCTGTTTCTTGGGATTTCTTCATTTTGTTTAACCCTTACAATGATCATGTAAGGTTCTTGAATGCCTAGTGGTAATATATTGATTTTTGAATTCAACACACATATTAGGCATGTGGTGGTAAAGTTACGGTAAAAGATGTCTTAGTGCGAGAGGTTGTTTTATCTTATTAGATTTTACAGTAAGATGTTGTTTTCCTTGTGATAATTTGTTTGAAACCTGCGTGTATTTTTTTATTTTATTTTTGCAGTTCTCTATGTCTGGGAATTATCCTTATCACAAGTTCTGCTACAAAGAACATTATCACCCAAAATGTGATGTTTGCAATCACTTTGTAAGTATCTCCTGTTATGATTAATAAGTAAATATGTTTGCAGTTGCTTTGCATACGCTTAGAATATTCTTCGAAGCTTATCTTGCATGATTTTCGTTCAGTTTAATGTAATAGCCTGGCTACCTGAGCCCATATCTATCTGAGTGATGTGTGTGTCTTTTTGTATATATAATGACTATCATGACTACCAGTGACTACTTTACTAGATAAAAGGGATTGATGCACTGTACACTTCACTGACAAGTGACAACTAATATAGCTGATTGTGTATCAACTTGTATGATGGGACACTGCCCCATGTTACACATCATATGATGGTTATCAATGCATAAACTATCATTTCAAGTTTAAAGTACTCTGCATGTAGTCATGTACATGTATAGTTTCAACCAAGTGAGACCTTGGGAAAATGTTGGCAAAAATTAGTTTCAGGTCTCTTAATTGCTGTCTTTAACTAATAGTCTTCCATTTGACAGTAATCCGTTTGACTCCTCTATGTTACAAAAGGTTAGCTGTAGGAATAAGAGCTGGTTTGGGCTGATGGTTTATTGGTGGAATCATACTTGATCTGTTTTTTTTTGCTAAATTCGTACTTGATCTGTTGATCACATAAAAAAATTAAAATCTTGAGTGTACTGTGAATGAGTTTATGTCAATTGCAGTGCAATCCAAAAATTTAATGTCTTCTGTTATGTTAGAGACGTGGAAGACTAGTAGATTCCATAGTCATACGATGCTTATATAGAGATAACCGGAAATACTAGATATGCCCTAAAGACCTCAATATATTCCTTCTGCAGACAATCATCTCGAAAGCTAACAGTTTGTTTTCCTGACACCATATTATATGCTGCTGAACCTTCTCAAAATTTTCTGTATTCACCAAATTATATGCGTGTTTCTGTAATATTCTTCTATTTCTTAATAATATGGAAATGTATTTCATCTTGTCTATTTATACACATATAATCCTTCTGCAGATTCCAACAAACGCTGCTGGTCTCATTGAATATAGGGCACATCCTTTTTGGGCCCAAAAATACTGTCCTAAACATGAGCATGATAGAACTTCTCGATGTTGTAGCTGTGAGCGAATGGAGGTCATTTTGATAGATTACATCTTTCTTCACTCTCTCTCTCTCGCTCTCTTATATATATATATATATATGAGGTTTTCTTGGTCTGATGTTGCTATTTCACTCTTATATGTAGCCACAAGACACAAAATATGTTGCCCTTGATGATGGCCGCAGCCTTTGCCTAGAGTGTTTAGATTCTGCAATTATGGATACCGACCGGTGTCAACCTCTATATCTTGATATACGAGAATTTTATGAAAATTTAAATATGAAGGTGGAACAGCAAGTGCCATTGCTATTGGTTGAGAGACAAGCTCTTAATGAAGCCATGGATGGGGAGAAAAGTGTAAGACATTATGGGCTGACACTGCCATAAATTATATGTTCTCGTTGCCTCTGTTTGATAGGGATTGTCATTTTAAGGTTAATGAGTTTTCGTATAAAAATATTTCTTTAACAGGGTCACCATCACATGCCTGAGACCAGAGGACTTTGTCTTTCTGAAGAACAAACCATCAGCACTGTAAGTACTTGACAATATTCCTGTTTGTTTCTTTTTCCTTCTCATATATATATATATATTTTTAATTAACAAGTCTTATGCAAACACCAGGTTTTAAGGCGGCCTAAAATAGGGGCAGGAAATCGAGCCATGGACATGAGAACAGAGCCATATAAGCTGACACGTCGCTGTGAGGTGACAGCAATTCTGATCTTATATGGCCTTCCCAGGTATTGTTACACTTCTGCAAAACACATCTCACATTGCTGTAACATAGAAATAGATTGAATCAGGCACCCTTATGTAATCCTTCCAGGGGAAGGTAATATAGCATAATATATCCCTATTATATATAACATAGTTATATTTAAGGAAACCAAATGCTATTTTTTTGAAAAAAAAGTATTTTTTTGTGTAATTCATTTTGGATTCTTGCTGAAATAGGATTTTGGGATGACGAATAAACTATAAAATCATGAATAGATCCAAGCGAGGCATGTGCTCGTAATTCGACTTGGAGTCCAATTATTATAGAGACGGGTGCTTAGAATGATTTATTTGCAAATCAATAAATCATATATGGAATTATTTGAGGTTATGATCTTCAATTTATGTGATATGTTAATGTTTTCACTAAATTGAAATTGAGAAAGTGGAAGCAAGTCTCGAGGTAGTCTGTCTATATTTGAATGCGAAATTTGCTAGTGTTGTTCCTCCGAGTTTTTTTTAGGTTACAGGGTGTTGTGTTGCTTTTAGAATGCATTATCTGTGATCTCTCACGAGTCGTGTATTTAGAGTGGCAGCATTTTGAATGGTATTTTTGCCAATGAAAAGATGTTGTGATCTTACACAAGCACTTTTTTTGTAGCATGGACATATCTCCCATGTGTAACACAAACCCTAGAGATTTGTAGTCCCCCCCCCCCGGGTTGATATCAGTCAAATAAGATCAGACATGTCAGTCATCTCTCGTGAGATTCAACATGGGCCGCTATGCGCTTCTACCTTACTTCACTGGTTGAGCTATCCCCTGGGTCTCTTACTAGCACTTGAACAGTTTCTTTTTTGTTGCTAAATAGCACTTGAACAGTTACATGCATGTAATCTATGGTCTGCACTCTGCACAAAAGTTTATGTGCACGATATGTTATATTTCAGTTTGTTTAAGTTGGTTCGATTTTAGAGTTTAGTTTTTAATACTTAACAATTATAGTCTTTCATTCATACAGGTTGCTGACTGGATCTATTTTAGCTCATGAGATGATGCATGCTTGGATGCGACTTAGTGGTGTGTTTCTATATACATATGCCATTTATATTTATAAGCAGAACTGAAATAGTTTACGTAGTATCATGAATGATAGTGCTCTGTTTTATATGATAATACATTTAAACTCTGAAATTTTCAACTTCTAATTTGCGAATTACTCTGACTTGGTGTTTATGGTGAGCAACCACATTGACTTGAATTTATGCATCTTTGATCTGAAGGTTATCGGACCCTCAGTCCGGATGTTGAAGAAGGTATCTGTCAGGTGCTAGCTCACATGTGGTTAGAATCGCAGAGAGCTTCTGCTGAACAATCAAACCAGAGGACAAGGTCTCCTTTTGATAAAAAGCTTGGTGAGTTTTTCAAACACCAGATTGAATCAGATACATCACCAGTGTATGGAAATGGCTTTAGAGCCGGCAACCAGGCAGTGCTTAAATATGGTCTTCAAAGGACCCTGGACCACATTCGGTTCACAGGGACCTTTCCATATTGAAAATTTTGGTCAGCCTTTTGATACTTGTCTATGATTGGCTTCCATGTTAGGGGTTTAGGATGGCTTACAGAAATTATACTGTTGATAGGAGAAGAGATATATACATATATATTCCCTGTAAATTTATTCTTTTTGTGCACGCTTGATTACATAATAAAATTATTCTTTTCTTGGTAACTATCAGGGCCGAACAAAATTATATGCTCACAGTCACACACACCAACAATGTCTCTATTGAGCTTAGCAGGGTATTAGTTCTGTGGATGCAGATATCAGGTTTTAAATGTATATAGCTGTCAAGGACATCCCAGTTGTGATCTGGAGTTGTTTTACTAGAGAAAAAGAGACAAGAATAGAAAGTTGATAAATTTTTCCTTTCCAAATCTTAGCCTAAAGAAAATTCTGAGATGAAAATTATAAGAATTTATGCACTTGTTGTTTTATCTCCTGAAAAAACGTAGAAGCATTATTTGAAAAATATCGCTAGCTTTATCTTCGTTTTTCTCTCCATTTTAAAAGTTAGAAGTGAGAACCCTGTTGTTTTGTAAAAATTCTTCTTTGGGCAACCAGTGATTGCAGATGAACCATAACGAGTTCTTTGTCCAGTACTGTATGTCATCTTTAACAAAGAACCGTATAATCAATCGCGTTGGAACAACAGGAACATTTAACAAAGCTTTCATGTGTTATTGCACAAAAACATAGTCTACACATGATTGAGTTGTGGGAAATGTAGTCACATATATGCTCTGGAGCAATCACTAGCGTTTCTTTTAACTTCTCTTCTATATTACTACTAGATACTCCATCTGGTCCTTTATATAGGTCACTGAACTTTTTGCACGTAACTTTAGGTGCTTTGACTATATACTTAGAATTGATTTTTTTAAAATTTTCTTTTTCTGAATAAAAATATAATGTTTAAATTTTAATTCACAAAAAAAAAATTAAAAAATATTAATTCTAGCTATGTGGTCAAAGCACATAAAGTTACGTGCAAAAAGTCAAACGACCTATAAATAGGACCAGAGGGAGTAGTAATGTTACTGTACCATGATGATTCTATCAACTTCTTCCACCTCAAATGAGTATTTTACTTCTTCTTGCATATTAATGACTACTTTCTCTTTACTTTCATAAAATTATTAAATAGGTGCACACAAATTTCACACCTTAAAAAAGTTTCTGTTAATATTAAAATATTAGATAGATTAAATTGCACTTTGATACTTTGTAGTGTAATTTTTTTTGATAAATTGATGGTTAATTATAAAAATGACTAAATTAATTGCTAAATTTCTACTATTAAATTTAAAATATAAAATTAATACGACACAAAATGTATTCGAATATTTTTCATCCGATTATTGATGGCGAAACTTCCGAGTTATAGACTTACTAATACATCAGTGTCACGACTCATGAGTCGTGGATCTTTATAAGAGGATGGAAAGAAATGAGGTAGCTCTTGATTGTAAAATAAAAAACGAGCTAAATAAATAGTCGTTTTGTTTTTAGATCGCTTAATAGATAGAATATCCAAATTCTTTAATCTAAAAAATATTACAATGACATCTCGAGTAATCTAACCTCCACCAGTCGTAAAACTAGTTGTATCACAATTGATTTTCACATAAGTATCATTTATTCTATGCCAATCTTCCCTCAAATATGTGAATTTAAAAAAAATGAAGATATTATTATTACAATAAAAAAAATTATTATAAAATAGTAAAGAAATTAATGTTTGAATTAGTAATTTATTTATAAAGTCTCCCTTAATATTTCATATTATTTTCATTCTTATCAACTCCTATTCTCATACCTTTCATTCTCCTTTTCGGTTTTCATCCTCACCGTCCATTCAAACACCACCACAAATGATAAACATATAATGAAAATGAAAAATCTTATATTCAATATTTTCTCTCTATATTGATTTCCCAAAAAAATTCTCTATACCATCTTTTGGATTGCTTGCTGGCTGGGCTGTCATATCGACAATTTTCTTTATAATTAAGAAACAGACCTTTCTCGTTGACAGCACAGTAGCTAGCACACGCTGAACCACCAGCGTTGTTCCCCCTTTTTTTTTCTGAAACCGACTTATCATCTGGAAAATCAATATCATTGTTACTACTTTGATACACCACCTCTCCTTTCCTCTACTACAGATTAGTCATCCATAGATATATTAAATTTTACGACACAGAAAAATGTAACATTATTAAGTCACCGATTCTCCTAAAACATGTCAGTAAAATGTCGTTAACCAACGTGTTGATGTATAACTTGTGATATACAATGAAACTAAACTCCCTTTCGTTGCATTTGTATTCTGAAAATTGTTTATAGGTGTCTGCCAGAATTTTATTCTCATAACAACATATGTGTATAACTTTAACAGGCTAGAGCCTAAACAGGATTTACAGTGATTATAGTACTAAAAAAACAAGTGCTAAGACAACAAATTTTTGCACCCCTTCTTCAAGAATCAAAAGAAAATGCTGTGTTCAACTGCAACAAATCATAAGGAGCCCAGAGAGCATCCAGTGGACAAGGCTGGTTAGCGTCCAATCTCACCCACGGCTTCCCTTTACCACTCCAATGCAATAAACTCACTGGTCCTGGATGCAAATTTCGACAAAGTCCACGAATATTATCCCCACCTAGCCCATGTTGATTCCATTTATAATCTACAGGAGCTATGTTTCCGGCAAAAACAAGCAAAAACGGGGGCAATGATCCTAACTCATATATTCGCATTCTCTTTTGTAACTCCATCCATTCTTCTATTTTCCTAGTGTAATCTCCAGCTCTCCACCGGTCCAGATCAATCACCATTACTCCGGTGTTAAAATAACAGGCCTTACGGTTGGCAAAAGTTAAAGAAAGTGAAGGGTTTGACCAGAAAGTAGGAGTAAAATATGTCGTAAAATTTGCATGGCAGTACTCTGGAGCTGCTAATACTATATCATCAGGTAGTGGAGTTTCAGAAAGTCTGGCAATGTCATCTACTAATATTAAGTCCGAATCTAAGTAAACAATTTTTTTGATGCATGGAGGTAATATGTCGGGGAAGTAACTTCTCGCATAGTTTAAAGGGCAGTCTAGCGCGGAGCGGATTGAAGTGGAGATGAGACGGGCTACGTAAGAGTCATTGAAAATGTAAACATCGAATTTTAAGTACGGAAATGAGGTTGCGA
Source organism: Oenanthe sinensis (assembly GCA_028671895.1). Taxonomy (NCBI): domain Eukaryota; kingdom Viridiplantae; phylum Streptophyta; class Magnoliopsida; order Apiales; family Apiaceae; genus Oenanthe; species Oenanthe sinensis. The sequence continues at coordinate 2,135,689 of CM053803.1, read as the reverse complement.
TGGTGGTGCGTAAGAGTGAAGTGTTAGCAGAAGCAGAGGTTACAAAGTGGAAGACTATGTTTTGAGGACAGGAGGAGTGTTGGAGGACGGAGAGGATTGCTGCCATTGAGCCACGGATGTACATAGCATCAAGGGTCATTGCGACATGGATGGCATTATCGTAACATAAGTGATGGTGAGGGTGATCATAAGGTTTTTGGATGGATGGACAGTTTGGAGAGTTGTAGAATTCCGGGGCTTGTTTGAAGAGTTTTAGAATTGAGGTAGAGGTAGTAATGGGAATGGAATGAGTTGGTTTGGTGAATGAGAGCAAAAGAAAGGAAATAATGTAGAAGAGAATGAGGAGTTCGATTCTTTGGTTTGGCATTGTAGCAGGGAATATGAAAGTTAGTGTCAAAATTGTCTTTTGCGAGGGTTTTTATGAGTGTAGGAAATGATAATTTAGATTGAGTTGCAAGTTTGTAGACACGGTTTGATGAATAAAAATGAATATAGAGAGGGGAGGCGGAAATTCTAGAATAAAAGTACAGAAATTTCAAATCAAAGTTTGTTGGATTTACACAGAAGCAGTGGAGTAGGACCAGAACTGCCTTGTCCCCAACCAATGTTAGGCAGAACCATATTGGTACATAGGAAAGACTATGAACTATATAAACTGCTGTTTTAAGGTTTTGATTATATTTCTTATAGAGTATTATTTTTCTTTTTCTTTTTTTAATTTCAGAAATTGGATACGTCACCTAATGTAACTAAATAAAATATAATTTACAACTTGAATCAACCTAGGCCTTGTCCTTGGATAAACCTACGTCCTATTTGTTTGGATGTAATTCAATGAAGTAATTATAAATTCTTTGAAGTTGAAAGAAAATATGTTATTTAGTTGTATGAATTTAGAATTGAACAATATAATTTATTATAAACATTTTCCTTCAATCTTCCCAAACAGGATTATAAACCTCTATCTATTCTCTTTTTTTTGCTAAATATCTATTCTCTTTTCCATCCAAATGAACACAACCTAGTTAACAAAATAATTTTCCTCATAACATTAGGTAACTCTTCTCCTACTCATTCACTCTACTTCCAAATGAGACATTATGTTCAGCTTTAAGAATGAGACATAACTGCACCCTAGATCTGCATAGGAAGGAAACACCAATATCTTAAGTTTGTGCCACTTTAAGAAAGACAGATAGTGCCCGATGTAATCCAGAATCAGAACCAAATTTACTGGTCTGTATGGCAGGAATATCAAAGGAACTATTTGATTTCATCGCCTTTTTCAACTTTCTATTGGATATCCACGGAACAAAATTGTCAAACTTTGAACTGATCCAGAGCAGTGATCAAGGTCAGAGACTACTAATCCCAAGTTCATGCTAATTCATTGCATAAAATAAACCATTCCAAGCAACCTGACACATAAAAAGTACCTTGATGTCCTTGAAATACGATAGAGGAGACTGGATAGAATGTTCAAAGAGATTACCAGATTCATCGCACTAAAAATCATGCCCCAGGTTTATTGGCACTCCAAATATTGAAACTGTTGCCATTAAGGACTTACGAATCACCCACCACCCTGTCTAATCATCAAACTTCCAATCTTTCTGCAGAAGAAGGATGTACGTATGCAAGAAGTGAATATCTGAACTACATGCAAAATACAAACATAAGGGAAGCCCTATTTGCTGCAATATACCTTACTGAATAGGTGGACCTTCCAAGGAAATGAATATCACAGATTATGGGTTATTACTCAGCAGCAAGCTTTGGTGCAGTTCACAACATGAAAACACAGCAAAATTCTGCTATTTAACAGGTGATGAAGCAGACGTCTAGAGGTAATAAAGTTTGATGAATGGAATGATTTATTAATATAATCATGGAGTCGGGTCAGTTATTTTCAAATTACAAGCACAAAAATTTAGAGAGGAACTGGACTAAATTACAAATCCTGGAAATAAAGAAAAGCTATAATAGTTCTTACAAGGTAGCGTATAAACAATTGCTCAGCCAGTACAGGACCAAGAATGCTTGCAAATTTATGATAAAAATGAAGTTACACTGAAATGCAAGAGCCGAGTCAACATTGAAAAACCTATTACATTAACCATTGAGCAATGGTTGCAATATTATCTCAAGACCATAGAAGAGTTACGAACACAAAAAACAAAACTACCAAACACAGCAACTTCAGAGAGAAATCAGCCTGCTCTTCTTGGCTTACCCGCCGAGGAGGGAATCCATGAGCATGCCCACCATGAAATGGACTTGAATACGCAAAAGGAAAGCTAGCAGCTCCACCATACATATTAGCACCAGGAAATCCATGCACGTTAATGTTAAACAAAGATGGAATAAGACCTCCAAAACCTGCCGAGACTGCAAAGTTACCAAACCTTGCAGTGGCTGCAGGTGCAGATCCTCCTAATCCACCCATGAAACCAAATCCTGGTTGAGGAAAATGGTTTGTATCAGGCGGAGGAGCCGTCTCCGGTCTCTGCCCAGCTGGACGTTGAGGAATCTCAACTCCAGGTATCGACTTAGACCTCGGGTCTGTCGAATTTTTTCCCCGGCCATACAAAGGAACCAACTTGTGTTCTTCAACAAGGGCCTTACAAACAGGACATTCCTGACAATGAGAGTGAATATGGAGCCATTTGTACAAGCAAGGCCAGCAAAAGAGATGACCACATAAAGTAACAATCGGGTCTTGTGCTAAATCAAAGCATATATTGCACTCAAAATTACCAGCATCACCATTACCAGCATTATTCGTAGAGTAAGAAGAGCTTCTAGCCAAGCTTGCGGCTTCCCCAAACCCACGAGACATCTCAAAAATTGTCAAATACTCTTAATAATATTCCTGTACATCACATTTACAAAATTTCAACCATCTTAAAAAACCACCATTTTCTTCTAAACTCAAAAGACAACAAAACCCCAAATATGTATATATCTCCAATTAATCATAAATTATGATTACACAATCCAAATAAATTACACATACATTACCACCAAATGTTTATCAAGAATCATTTACATCTAAAATCAGATAATTTAACCTAAAATTCCAATTTTATAAAACATGAAAACATGAATCTAACAACACTAAAGCTTACAACTTTACCAAAATATAAAGAACCCCAGATCAGATTTAAGGTCAAATCTAACAACAGACTTCACAACTAACATGAATCAAAGTTCTTGAATTATACATACATATATACAAGAATTAAAAATATGAAAATTAAATAACAAAAAGAACTAACCTTTAATATTAAGATGAAGAATTAACAAAAGGGCTATAGACCGATCGACCAACAATGGATCGATCGATCAAAAAAGCAGAAATCACAAGCTGATGAAAAAAACTCAACCCCTTTTTATTATACATACATATATGTATGTAAATAATTTACAAATATAATACTCGTATGTGTTTGTGTGTACAATTGAAGTCTTGAGAATCCGTTGACAAGAAGGAAGATGCAAAGGCAAATCTGGTAAAAGAATTAAATCCACAAATTACAGGTTTGATTATATTACACACATCTGGACTCTGGTCTTATTATTATTATTATTTTACTGGATTATAACGCGTTAGTTTATAATAACTAGTTTGATGCATAAATTTTTAAATATTTGTTAGTTTTTATTTTTTTTATTTTTTTGTTTGGAATTATTATAATTTCAGATTTTTATATTTGAATTTTAATAATTTTTTATATAATTTTTTTTAATTTCTAATAATTATTTTAACTTTTTAATATATGAAAATATTATTATATTATTAACTTAAATATAAATTATAATATGTATATTATACTATTAGTCATGTTAATTAATTTATATAATAAAATTAGTTTAAATAATTTGTATTGGTAATAATGTATATCTTTGATATTATAATATTAATAACATATTATAGATCTAATAGAATTTTATTATATTTAATAATCACGAATTTATAATTAAATACTAATAAATCATAACTATAGAATTTTAATATATTTTAATAAATTTATTTTTTAATTTGGTATAATATTATTTATCATCAATATGAATATTATATTTTTTATAAGATTCACAAAATATAAAATATAATATAATAATATATGATTGATAAAATTCTAAAATTAATAATATTAAATTTTAATTTTGAATTCATAACATTTGAACTTTATACCTTTATAGTTGTTTAAATGTTAATAAATAATTTTTAAATTAAATTTAATAGTTGTGATTTATATATTTTAAAATTTTTAATACTTATTATTCGTCCCGTGATTATTATTTTAACCAAATTATTCAACCAACAAACAATTATAGCCACGTTGATTTAAAATAGTATAATATAAATAAATAAATTATTATTTTTATTGTTATCATTATTACGTCGTTTTCACATGGTGTACTTTCACGGGTTCTCGTGACTTTTTTATATTTATGTTGAAAATTTAAAATATGAGCTGTATGAGAGTCGACCCCCGTTTTCAGATCTAGGGTTCTAGCCACCTCTTTCATTCTCCTACAATTTCCCCTTCTTTGTTTTTCCTTAAATAAAACCCAATTTTTTGGGTGTTTGTGTGTCTCTCCTTTTGGAGTGTTTGTTTGTCTCTCCTTTTGGGGTGTTCTGTTATGTTTTTGTTTAGTTGTGTTTGTGTTTATTCGGTGGTGGATATGTTGAGAATGATTTTGTTGATATTTTTTGGGATCTGGAAAGCCCGCATCGAAGCCGAGGCGGAGGTGATTATTGCAAGAGCTCACCTTTCACAACCAAAGATGGTTCATCCTTTGAGGGTTTCCACTGTCGGCATGTCTATAGCTGGTATCCGACATGTAGATAGCTGGGGTGCCGCTCCTCCCACCTCAGTTTATGCAATTGGGGTTTCTGAACACTGGTCTAACAATAGTTTTTATGTGATAAGGTCAATTGTGATGTTGCTGCTTTCAAGGATGTTGGTGCAATTTGGATCGTTTGAGATGTCTTCGATTTTATTCTTAGTTTCAAGAATTTTTAAATTCTATGTGTTAAACGATCAGAAAACAAATCAGTTAATTGTTTTTAGTTTGTTATTTGTTTTCCAACCTGGTTGTATCGGCAGTTGGGGGTTTGTCCCGACTGTGTTCTGTTCAATTTAATGAAAATTGCTATTTGTTCGTCAAAAAAAAAAAATGAGCTGTGGTCCAGAATAAATCTTTTAGCTATATTATATTATTATAGCTGAAAGATTAAAAATTTTGGTATATCGATCGGTACGGTGTTGGGCCGAATCTATTTATTGAATCATGGATCAAATTCTTCACTAATCTATTTATCATTATTTCTTATACATACCTGTAAAACAAACTACCACTTATTATCCTAATTCAAATACATATCACTTGTTCTGGACTCATTCTACTGGGCAAATTTTTTTTACTATATTGTGTTTCAATTAAACAACTCTTTTGCAACAACTTTGTTATCCATGTGAGATCATATAACTGAAACATTAAAAGTTTTGGTCAGTCGTTCGGCACGGGTCGAGCCCTGACAATGTACATATTTATATTATATATAATTTTATTTATTATAACAGCTGCTCCAAATATATATATATATAAACTCAAATTTTATTTTAAACGTGTCCAAATTATATTAGAATACTATGTATCATATTTAACTTTTATAAATCCCAATAATATACATATTTATTGAAAATTTATTTATTATATATAACTTTTAACTATTATCAGAATAACTCTTTTAATTAATTTATTATCACTCACATCGTTAAAAAAATTATATAAAATATGACAATATAACACATATATTAATATAAATTCTTAACTTTATAAAATTTTATAGTAAATATCGATAGAAAATAATAATATTATATATATATACTAACTCAAATTTTATTCTAGGCGTGTCCAAATTATATTAGAATACTATATATCATATTTAACTTTTATAAATCCCAATAATATACATATTTATTAAAAAATTATTTATTATATATAACTTTTTACTATCATCGGAATAACTCTTTTAATTAATTTATTATTACTCACATATTGTTATAGGGAGTTGAACTTGAGTCTACAAAGAAATTCACAATTCTTTTTGTCACTCTACCACTCTGTCTCAGTATCATACTCATAATATGTTGTTATTTCCCTTAAGTACAAGTTTAGAGGGGTTTGAATACAAACTTAAGAATTTTGAGTAATTCTTGTTGATTTAAGAATTTCGGCAGACTTATAAGCTATTCTCGACTTGATACAAATAAGTGAGATATAAATATTTCATCTCATTTTCAATTTTTACGAGCTTTACTAACAGACTGTATAGACATCATTTGTACCACTTTTAACACAAAAATAATGATGGAAACATGAAAGACAAACACGTTTTAAAAAAAAAATCACGAAACTCTTTATAACAAATGCGTTTACACGAAGACATGTGCTATTGCGCTAGTTTCTAGGAAAGCCCAACAAGTTTGAACTCGATTTAGATTACGAAATTATAGTTGTAGCCTCCGATGTTTGACTAGTTTATCCCATGTGATTTCCTGCGTATTTACAAAAAAAAATTACTCCCAAAAGTGCCTGTGACTTTTTGCACCTAATTTGAGGTATAAAAAAGCATTAATATATAAATTATTATTCAAAAGAAGAAAATCTTAAAACTAATACATATAAGTAATTTTTTCAGGTCTTAAACCACGTGTAAAAAGTCAAACTGAAGTAATAATATTTTGATATTTGACAGTTATACCAAAAATGGTAACCGGAGTTTAAAAAAAAAAATGTTTTTATTAATAAATTAATTATTATTAATAAATTAATTATTGATTCAAATTTTCAATATGAATTTATTTATTTATTCGAATTGTTCTTGACTAATCCCAATTTTCCTTAATTATTTTAAATTTTAAATAGAAAATTTATTATTATTGGATTAATCCCTAATTAATTTTAATTTTCTTTCGTTAGAAATTTTCTTAATTAATTAAAATTTTCTTAAATAATATGAATTATTTAATCAAAATGTCCTCAATCAAGTACCATTGATTTTTATAAATGATTAATTTCAAATTGTTTGATTATTATTTTTAATTAGGCTGAATTACTTATATTTCTATTTAATATCATCATTTGTTATTTTATTAATTCATATTCTGATTTAAAACATTGCAGATATAAAGATACAGTGAATATGAAATACAGAAGAGATCTGTCTTGAACTTGCACGATGATCATAAGAGATGTTCAAAAAATCCAAAACCCGAAATTTATTCCCAAGATTTTTTTTGAAAAATCCGGATTTAAGCCCGAATCTAGATAAAACCCGAATTCAGCCCGAATCCAGATAAAGTCCGGTTTAAACCCTAATAAAATTCGGGCTTTTTAAAAAATTCGAAAAAACCTGATCTTTTTTATGAAAATTCAAAAAAACACGAAAAAACTAAATTTTAATATATTAATATATAAATTAAAAATAAACCCAAAAAAAATCTAGTCCAGCCCTTCCCCAAGCCTTAAATGGACCTTATTTTTTTAGAGAAATCTGGTTCAACCCGACCCGATTTTAGTAAAAGCCCGGTCCGAAAAAAATCCGGACTTTTGAAATTTATTCGATCCTCCGGACTTTTTGTACATCTCTAAATCACGTTAGCACTATCATTTGGCATGATATTGATAAAAATAAACCGGATATCTGGCAGCTTACTGCGAGACAAAATGACTGGAGTTTAAGTGATGTTCTGAGATATCCGCTAGTTTTTAGAATTTTCGGATATTTACTAACCCCATGCCATTGCAATTATAAATTTTATTTATATGACTCTTGTGATAATTGTATTAGAAATAATCAATCACAACGACGATAGTTATATCATTGTCGCTTTACACAATAAAATAATCAGCTGAGTCATCAAGATTTTGAAAGAACTTGACTGTTCTTGAAGAGATTATCACCTACCTATACGTGTTGAAATGTCGCGATATCAATTTAAGAATAAAATATATAACTCAGTGCAATTCTGTCACATTCTGGAAAAGCACAACTGCAACCATAACTCAATTCGCCTGAAAAACTATGTATATGATATTGCGAGAGAGAATTGAGAAGAAGATGATAACTGCTGCTAGGGTTCTTGTTCCATGAAAAAATGAACGTAATTGCACTTGCATATATGCATATAGTATACAATATATTTCATCACAACTAGAATTAAAATAGAATTAAATATTATTACTATATTTCTAATTTATTAATATTGATATTCAGAATATAATTAAAGATTAACTCATTAGAATTTAATCTGAAATTAAACTATTAATATTATTTAAATTAATATAATTAAAATATTTACATAAACTTGTAATAAAATATAGAGTTATAAGAAATTATTATTTTTTTCATTAATAAGGCCGAATACCTATTTCAAACAATCAATTTTACATTCATTTCTCTATAAATTCCATTAAAAAAAATTCTTAGAACCATGACAACTTTCAACCATTAAATTTTAGAAATTATATTAAACTATTAGATTTCAAAAATTATATCAAAAGTCTAAAAAAAATAAGTTTTAAAGTTTCCCATTTCTAAGAGTATTTCCAACTCATTACACTTTTTTGGTATGATTTTTACATTAAAATAGTGTAGAAGTTACACTATTTTTAAAATACTCTCCAACTCATTTACACTAAAATTTATACCAAAGGGAATTTTTGTTGTACTATAAAAGTTATTTTATAACTAAAAGACAAAAATAATAAAGTTTTTGGAACATAGAAGGAAGAAATTTGTTTTAGTTAAATGGATGAAAGAGTAATGTTGGGATTTAGAAAAAATTTAAAAATTACCCCAAATTTTGGCGTGCCACTAAATTTGATATAATTTTTGGTGTTGCACCAAAATGGTGTAACTTTTAGAATTTGGTTGAAGAAGAATTTTACACAAAAATGGTGTGATTAAAAATACAAATTTAAACTCGGGTTGGAGATGGTTTAAGCAGTTGTATATCTGAATTTGAGTTTGGGAGAACGAAATCATAATAGAAAATGAGGGGGAAAACCATTTTTAGTAGAGATATATAAAAATAATATTTATTGTTAAATGCAACATACTACAAGGGATGCAGCCTAGAAATCATTTTCTTCTCCTTTTGTAATGCACAAGATTTGTTTCTTGCTTACGGTAGGCATCTAAAGAGTTTATCCGGTGGCTGTGGCCTGTGGGCCAAATTTGAGTGCGTATAAAGTGAAAATGAGTGATAATAATGTCAATTACTAATATCTTCGATCTTTTTTATATCTATCGTTTGATTTTTCTTATAAAACAAAAAACATTAAAAATTGTAATTGAAAGAATAAATAGTTTTAATATAAATATTCGTTGATAATAAATATGATATTAAATACAATAAAATTCTTAAAAATCCATCCTAAGCACAATAAAAATAAATCTGTCTATATATATATAGGGAAAATATTAATTTTTAATCAAAAAATAAAATAATGCAACAATTATCTGTACCGAATAAAATTATGTAACAATTATATATATATATATATATATATAATTTTTTTTTTAGTGCTGGAAAATAGGGAGAGACGGTGTGAAAATATACGGCAGAAGACAAATTGGATTAGAGGGCAGTGGATTGGACGAGATCTAAAAAACATAGTCGTGGTTAAGAAACCCACTTCCCCATAACATCATGTCTTGTACTTATTACTATATACTACTTCCATAAATGATAACTAAACTGGTACGTAATTCTCTCTGTTTCTTGATTTACCCATGCTTCCTTTGTCTTTTTATTACGGAGTACTACATACTTTGTGTCTATATCTATCTATCTATGTATCTATCTATCTATCTATCTAATTTTTGAATACATACATAGATTTCTTTCCATTTATATATACTCTAGTTTAATTTCTCTACTTTACTGTTCCATTGGTTTTTTAATGACCCTTTTTAAAAAAATAATAATCTAGGTGTGAAATTGTAGTCTTTTATCTGAATTAATTGCAGACTAGTAGTGTTGATAGGTTCAGATAGAATTGGTTTTGAATAATTGAATTTCAGTGCTTTTATGTATTTGCAAGCAGGTCTAATTATGATGAATCACAGTATCTGATACACCAAATTTCAAGATGTACAAAGTGTGTGTATGTATAAAGTTTATGACTTTATGATTGGGATTTAGATGTAACTTATAATTTAGACACATATTGGTTATGCTAAGTTTTTTGTCAACGTTGTTTCTAAATTGGTTGTTTATATCTATAAAATTTGTGGAAACTTTTATCTCAAGTTTTTAACTAATCATTATAATGAACATGAAGCAAGTTTTTGCTCATAATTATCCCAAATTAAACTAGAAAGATCAAGTCATAAAGATCTCAAAGTATTTAGGTGACAAGCATTAAATCTGGATTGCATAAAAGCTTCCTATGATAACTGCTGCTCGTTTATTCCTGATAATAGAATATATGGATAATCAACAAGTATAGTCTATTTTTTCTCAATTCAATTGAAGCGGTTGAGGAGTAGAGAAAGTAGGACTTTTCTAGTGATTCTTTTGATCCCACAAAAAAATTGGCGTGACTGCATCCTGTTTTTTTAAACTGGGCATAATTTACTTTTGTCTGTCGATTAACTTTTTGTTCTAGATCTTTTGGTAATTGATACTGCTTCTACTTATGGTGTATGCCCATAAATTTGTAATTCATCTGTGTCCTACTGTTAAGAGACTATTGGAAAATCCAACTTTAACCCCTTACAATAGTTATATCCATAGTTTAGGTTTTATTTTGTATTCTTCTGAAATTTGTGATACAGCAGACAAATTACGTGGTTCTTAGAATTGTTATTATCACGTTGAGGGGTTCTACCATTCTGTCCCATCTTAACCATGTATATCTCTTGCCTCCTAATGTGATTTAGAGGTAACATTGTTATTTTCTTTTGATAGTCTAAGGATCTTTTTCTTTTTATCACAAATGTGACAGTGACTTACAGCACAGGGGGACAGTTAAAGCCACGGTATTTGGAAGAAGATGGAAGCATCGAAAACCCTGAGCACAACTGGACTAAAGCATAGACCATTAACTCCTTTCAGGATATTGAGGGGTTTGATATGCTTAGTTATTTTTCTTTCAACGGCGTTCATGTTTTTGGTTTATTTTGGACCTGTGGCTTTCCTATTGTTGCGCCTTTTCAGCATCCACTACAGCAGGAAAGTAGTGTCATTCATTTTTGGTCATTGGTTAGCTTTGTGGCCCTTCTTGTTTGAAAATATTAATGAAACCAAAGTGATATTTTCTGGAGAGAGTGTTCCACCTGGGGAACGTGTTTTGCTTATTGCGAACCATAGAACTGAGGTTGATTGGATGTATCTATGGGATCTTGCTTTCCGAAAGGGGTCCCTGGGGTACATTAAGTATGTCCTCAAGAGTAGTCTAATGAAATTACCTATCTTGGGTTGGGGGTTTCATGTGCTTGAGTTCATTTCAGTTGAGAGGAAGTGGGAAGTTGACGAATTGACGATGCGCCAGAGGCTTTCGACTTTCACGGATCCAAGGGATCCACTATGGCTAGCTGTTTTTCCAGAAGGGACTGATTTTACGTAAGGCACTAGTCTTTTATATTTTATCTTTTTGTCTTTTTAGTATTCGATTTTACATTTGTCTAGTAATAGTAAAGTTTATATTGGTTAGTTATATGTATCATGTACCTAACAGCCTAGGTTCTGTATTTTCTAATTGACACTATATCACGTCCCATAGATGTACACTTGTACAACATAATGTGCTCCTTAAACGTGTCCCTATTGATATATTTTCTTTGCATCTGCCTAATCTGACGTTATGGTTACTTTTGAGATAGACATATATAATATACCTTGGATATGCCCAAATTAGTAGAACATGGTATTTGTGGAATAGAATCATATAATATGTATTACAGTTTTTCCCATTTTCCTTCACACAGACAACAGAAGTGTGAAAAGAATCAAAAGTTTTCGGCTGAAAATGGATTACCTATATTGAAGAATGTACTCCTTCCTAAAACGAAGGGTTTTCATGCTTGCTTAGAAATTTTAGCCAACTCCTTGGATGCAGGTATAATTTCTTTACTTGGACATATTATGATGAACCACCCAGTGGCGGACCGACAGCCAGGCCAGGGTATGCCTTGGCCTGTGCTGAGTTTTCTGGGCCTTTAAAAAAATTTAAGTTTTTTTTAACATGCTGTTCAATTCATAAATATTTATATTTGGCTCATACTGAAGTTTGGTCTGGCCCATATTGTAAAAGTAAAAATAAATTAGAATAAATAGCAGAGAGAAGATATACACATGCATAGCACTGGAGGAAAAAAATAACGACGACAAACAATATACTAGTTGATAAAAAGAAAAATTATATATTGGCCCTCCCTCACATAATTTCCTACGTCCGCCACTGGAACCACCTGACCATATTGAATATAATTGTAATTATGTGTTCCTCGGCAAACTTGTCCTTGATGTATTCTAAAACTGACTAGACGTATATATCACTACAACACTGTTAAATTCTTTCACCTCTAGGAAAAGATGCCAAGACTGTTTTTTTATGTCTTAATTTAGAGATCTAGCAGCCCAAATTTTGAGCCACTTTCTCCAAAGATTCAAGTTCATGTTTGGTGGTTGATTAAGATATCTTCTTTACTCTAATTGTTTTCTGTCTGGATTTTTTTTCCATTATTTATTTTTAAGCACGACTATATATATATATATATATATATATATATATATATATATATATATATCATGTATGCTAATGCGCCCTGTTTCAATAAGAATATTGAGTTGAAATAATTCATATGTATGAATAGTAATGTTAATAGTTACTATGTAGAGTCTTATATTGATAGAAATCTTGGCACTTTATAATTAGGGTCTTGTGTATAGGTGTTTAGTTGATGAGGTCTAGTGGAGAGTAATACCAAAATTCTTATAGAGAGCTGAGAGATGGTATAAACAGGTTTGGGAGGCAGACTCTTGATTCCACATAAGAAGTTGCAATAAGTTAAGATTGTTATTGTAAAGTTGGGTGCGAATTAGGTCATTGAGAAATAAACCACCTTAAATCTTGTGTAGTTCTCTCTCTCTCTCTCTCTCTATATATATATTTGTGTTATGAATATTTTAACTTGATTCCCAACAGTAAAGTTCCTTTGTAGTTATCTTGTCACTCTTCCACTCTTCCCCTTTCTTTGACACTCGTCTTTCCAACCTGGCTTCTTACTCCGGTATGTAAGCTGTGAGGCAAAGAAGAAATGCAGTTGCTTTACTTAGATGGAAATTATTTCTACCGAGAATGATTAACAGCTTGAATAATATTTTCACTACCTTTTTTTGTGCTAGTTGCACAGCATTACATGTATAATGGGACTAAGACCAGTTCTTAGTTTAGTACTTTAGTTACGGTTGCAGCATCACGTGTATAATGATGCTTTTAGTTCTTTCCTTATATTTTCAAGTGGTCTTCATGTGTCTCAGTTTATGACGTGACTATTGCCTACAAACATCAGTGCCCCTTCTTCATGGACAACGTTTTCGGTGTAGATCCTGCAGAAGTTCACATACATATTCGACGTATACCTGTTGCCGAGATCCCCACTTCGGAAAGTGAGGTTTCTGCTTGGTTGATGGACACATTCGTTCTCAAGGACCAGTTGCTCTTAGATTTCAATTCTCAAGGTCATTTCCCCAATCAGGGAACAGAAAATAAACTTCCAACATCAAAATGTTTGGTAAATTTCACTGTAATTCTGGCTCTGACTGTTGTATTTACATATCAAACCATTTTTTCATCTTTATGGTTCAAAATATACATAGGTCTCTCTTGTGTATCCCTTGCGTCTGCTACATATTTCAGTATTCGACCAATACCAGTTCTAGATTATGTCAAAGCAGCTGTATTTCAAAAGAAAAACAAATAGCATAGGTCAGGAAAAGTTGTCGCCAAAGTGCCAACAAGGTACTGGCTGTCATTAGTTTCTAGGACCAACTATTGCTTGTAAATTCTGAAACATTGTTCAGTATATTGCTGTGTTTAATTGATCTGTAGTTTGGCAGTTGCAACTTCACTTTGTTCATTATAAGCGGGCAGACTAAGGGCTGATTAATAAAGAGCTGGTTGCAGTTCCCCGTCTAGAATTAGTGCCATTCTTTCCTTTTTAACAACTCTCGTGGCATGTTATCATTTGAATTAACTAGAGACTAATTTTTTATTTAACCTTTATTTTTCACTATATCAAACACTGATATTTCAATTGATAATAACCAAAGCAGATCAGACAGCTCCCAGCTCAATGAACAGTAGACATCAATATTTTTGTTCTAGTCAATTCACTTGGCTAATACATGATCAATTAATCATGGAAACAATGCAATTAGTTTAGTTCAAAATGTGAAAACTAATAAACTATCGTTACTGAGTAAAGCGAGTTTTATATACAACTGGTTTCCAAACAAAATCATTTCTTTGTACCCCATTTGACTTTGTGACTATGCTTAGAATTCAAATTCTGCAAATAAATTATTTACTTACACTAGCATCTACAATAAAAAATAATATGTATTGTGTTAGAATCGCTCAATAATCGAAATGCCTGCATTTTTTGTGGTGACCTCTGCAATGCTGTTTGAAATATTGTACAAAGCGCATGTGCAACTTGGAATGTATTCAATTCAATTTTTAAAATATTTTAATGAATTAATAATAATTTATAAATTTTAAAAGATTATAATTGATTTTAATTTTATAAAAAATTTCACATAGTCGATGTAAAGCTTAATAGATTTAGATAGAATATTTCAAAATCTCATATACTTTAGATGGATTTCAAGAATAATAAAAAAAATAAAATTCATCAAAATCTACCATTTTATAGAATAAAAACAAATCCATCAAGTTTTGATTTTAGTGGATAATTTAAAATTCTTATTGAATACTATTATATTTAAATGCGTTTTTTTAATCCAAATTAAATGTACCTGTATTTCTAAAATCCAAAAAAAATCCCATTGAATACAGTCCTTGGGCCTTCATAAATTTAGTCAGCACCGCAATGCCACATCACAAATATTACCAATAGTAGTTACAGGGATAGTCTACAATCAAAACATTTTTCTACAATGCCAAAAACTGTGGTCTTCCCTCTGGTAAAAATAAGCCACTAAATATTTTTTGTATCCTTGTTTTTTTTTCTGAATTAACCACCATATAATTTCACATGTAAACTCAATAAATATCAGAACTACAATTTCATTTGCAGTGAACCACCCAATGAGCTCCCACAAAAATATAAAAGCTCAACATAGTGAAGATGAACATACAGCAAGAAGAAGCATTCCTAACTAAGCTAAGGAAGTCTGATTTTCTCCAGGCCTTTGGCCTAAACCTCTCCTCACTCCCCTCAATAAATCTATCCTCTTGATTTGTTTTTTCCCCATCTCCATGATATCCACTTTCTCTACATTTTGATCTGCCATCTTTGAAAGCCTGGTTTTCTATTTCCCACCTATATGAATCTTGGATTTGAATCACGAACTTTACTTGATCGCACATGAAACTTGTGCAACCATTCTTCTACCCCAACCCTCCTCTTCCACGCCCCATCCCCCCTTGAAGGAGCAAAATAAGGATAGATAAGCCTATAATTTACAGCAATTCCCTTCAGAATTATTATTAACTTGATGCTGCTTCAAAAGACACTAAAGCCGTCGTCTATTTTACCATATCCTGTGCACAGACCACCACCCTCATTTTCATTACTGAAGAGAGTTTGGTCTGAACAATCAAGTGTTGCTCCACATGCTTTGTTATATGATTGGCAGACCGAGTGACACACCCTCAGCCTATTATCCCCATCCTCGTCACACTTCTGAATGGAAATCTGTAGTAAAGCAGTCAATGGAATATACTCAAGTTCAAGACAAAACCTGTGAACACCATGTAGCTTTTCAATAAAATAAACACAACCTACAAGCAACATAAAGCATCCTGATGAACATTTTAGTTTTTGGATATGCCAATCTGTGAACAATTTAGGGAGACGATACAGCTTTTTTAAGCTTACTTTACTGAGCCAAGCAGGTTAAAATAGACAAAAATATAGGTTGTACGCTAATGTTTGTCATTCATTACATGAGCTTTGTGATAACACATTTTATTAGTATAATATTATTGTATAATTGTATATATATTTATTAAGTTTATTTTCCCTTTTTATGCTGAGTTTGTGTTTATTTTGATTGTACATATATTAAAAAGATATTAAAGATTTGTCAATTAAAAGGAGATATTCGCACTGATATCAAGAGATCACGGCATATCATGATGAGTCAGCGAATCGTGATAAATCAAGCAAGAATCATCTATTTAGGGAAAGCTGAGCAAGCAAATAATCACAAGGATTATAAATAAATAAAAATATCTATGTAATTAATTTTCCCTTGTAATTATTTTAGTATAAATAGATAGGCTAGGCCTCTTGTATTAAAAAAGATCTTCTGCATTGTATTGTTTTACTTATTCTCTAGCATAGTTCTTCTTTCTCTCATGTACTCAAAGCTTATTCAATAAAATCCAAGTTTCATCTTCAATTATTGGTATGAGTTCCTTTACTTTTATCATAATAGTCTCAATGATGCTAGGCTAAAAGCCCTTTCTAAAAGGCGGATGTAGTCGGGCTGAACAAACATGAATCTCATGGTGTATGTGCTTAATTGAGATGTATTTATCTTATTAGTTATCTCCAATATCATGTCTATGTGAGTAATTTCATGCGAGCAACACAAGTAGAGTTTGAGAGTTCGTATAGTTAAGATCCATATGATTTTGAGAATTGATTTAATTGGTAATATTTTTACTAAGTAGTTTTTACCACTTTTAAATAATATTTGATTTGGAATCATTGGTTGTCCTTATTCCGAATACTTATGTAAGCACCCGAATTTTTGTAAACTCCGAATTATGAATGAATAGTAACTTGGAAGTTTTATGAAAAGCATGTTAGCCCACACCATGTAAATGGTGTGGGCTAACATAGGCTACTTTCCCAATACGTTTTAAGTTCTCGAATGGCCCAATGTATCTTGGGCTCAACTTTCCTTTCTTTCCAAATCTCATTAATCCTTTCTATGGGGAAACTTTCAGAAGTACTGAGTCTCCCACTTCGTACTCTCTGTCTTTCCTGGTCTGATCGGCATACTTCTTTTGTTGGTCTTGTGCTGCCATCAATTGACTCCGGATGAGCTCTATTATTTCTCTCGTTTTCTGGACCAATTCGGGTCCTAATATCTTCCGTTCTCCTACTTCCTCCCAACACAATGGGGAGCGACACTTTCTCCCGTATAGGGCTTCATAAGGGGGCATACCTATGCTGACGTGGTAGCTGTTGTTGTAGGCAAACTCGATTAAAGGTAAGTGATCATTCCAGCTTCCTTTAAAATCTATTACGCACACCCTTAGCATATCCTCTAATGTCTGAATGGTTCGCTCGCTCTGCCCATCCGTTTGGGGATGATAAGTCGTGCTCATGTTCAGCTTAGTCCCCGCACATTCTTGAAAACTTCTCCAGAATCTGGATTCCAAATGTGCGAGAATTGAAGGATGAGATTCTGCATGAAGGATACAATTCGAGGTATTCAATTCATCCGGGTGGCACCAAGATGTATAAGGATTTGAAAGAGTTTTATTGGTGGCCGAACCTGAAAAAGGACGTGGTGGAATGGGTAAGCAAATGTTTGACGTGTCAAAGAGTGAAAGCAGAACACCAGAGACCTAGTGGTCTTCTACAGCCCCTGGAAATCCCCGAGTGGAAGTGGGAACAGATAAATAGATAAATATTATTTTAATATTTATTTAATTAATGAATATTATTTTGAATATTCATTTATTGAGGATTATTTATTAATTAATTTAAAAACTCATTTACAAATTATTTAGGTCTTTAATAATTATTCGAAGCTTTTGATAATTATTTTAAATACTTTCCGACCTTCAGAAAATGATTTAAAGATAGTGAGAGCTCCCTAATATTTTAATTTAATTATTTTATTTTATTCTTTTAATAAGAATAAAATACGTTCAGACTTATCAAAAATAGGGAACCCGGTATAGGAAGTAAATACCTATTTACTTCTCAAAAGCAGTCAAGTTTGGAACCAGTTTCCACAGTAGCAAGAGCTTTTCAACTTATCAAAAGCAGAGAGGTTTCCGACAAACTCCCGAGTCATGGTTTTCAAAATGAATTCAGTCCTTGAGAAAGGAGATTATATGATGAAGGTCAACTTGCCTGTGTGGTAAGGCGGCGACATCACTTAATCTGACAGTATATGCTCATAGCTATGAGGGTCTATCAACAAGTACGATATACTTGGGGGAACTAGGATTACTTCCGGTTCCAGGTTAGATAGACAAATCTATTAACAAGTATTATATACTTGAGGAGCTTGGATTAATGTTCCAGTTCCAGACTTATAGATTGATTCAGCGGACTTGGAGATAGCGTAAGAGGCCGAGTGATGCACGGTCCAGCACTTTGACCCGTATGCAGTCAAGGGTGATTACCCATTAACGGTAGCGAGTACCGGGGCCCCCCTTCTACATGTAGAGAAATGGAAGGCTTCCATAGGTTGCTAATGAAGGCTGCCACGTGCTACGACTGATCATCGTGGATGTGTGGTAGCGGGCGTGTTGATGCTCCAGTTAAAGTCCCTCCTTCCAATTGGAATTGTGCTACGCACCGTAACGAAAGCCTAGGAGCTGAGTTACCGATGGTGTTGTTAGCGGTAAAACATCCTGAAAGATTCATCTTACTCATCATGTTTTAACAAAAGTTATTTTAACTTCAGTTGTTTGTTCATAATGCTTTTACAAATAACTTACAGCATGTTTTCAAAACGTAATTGATAAAGGAGAAAGCTTACAGATTTACAGCATGTTTTCAGAAGTATATTGTTTATTGCTGAGCTATATTGCTCACCCTTGCTTTCTTTGTATATCACAACACAACAAGACAGCAGGATGCCGCGAATGCGACGCACCGCCAGGAAACGCGTGGGAAATGCCCGCGCATTCCGTAGGTTCTTCTCCAACCTACCCCAGGTAGGGAGTAGGAGTAGAAGTAGGATAGGGGTACACTTGTTGATGGTACGCCTTATCTATAAGTATGATCTATGTAAGCTACTTACCAGAAATATGCATTAGCATTCAGTACTGTTTCAAGTAGAAACCGCATTGCCTTTATAGGTCAAGGAACTTACTTTTGGGATTGTAATATTACTCTGATGGATTTATGTATTATATGTGTATTCGTTCTGAGACTATAATCAGTAGGGTGTGTATGTGAACTGTGGGGTCACCGCAGGTGAAAGATTATCATTAAGGATTAAGTTAAATGTATTAACAGCAGGGAAAAGGGACCGTGGCGGCCCAGATCTCTGACCCCGGGTCTGGGGGCGCCACAACTTATGTGTTTAATTGTTAGTAAAAATTAATATTTAAATTACACCATGATTTTTATGTGTTTAGCTGATAAACCCGTCCTTTAGATTGCTTGATTATTGATATATTTGAGTACTAGTTTAATTTGTTTTATAGATTAAAAACTTAATTCGCGTTCTCTGTGGTTCGACCCACCCGTACTTGTTTTTGTACTCACGTACACCCGTGAACTTGCGGTTTTTATTACTTAAAAGATTTATTTTTCAACACTTTGCTAGTCTATAAATCTCAAGATTTTATGCAACTATCTCAAATATAGTTTGCAAACCAACAAATGCAACATTTACCGTCAGGACACCTATATTTTATATTTGCAAACAAATGCCTTGAGAATGATATTTATGTTACTATATTTGCAAAGTAATTATCTGATCAAAAGTCCTCGCTTAATATAGCTTGATCTTTGGTAGGTAACGATATTTGGATTTCACTGGGAAAATTTATGTCTGACAATGAGTAGGCATACTTTCTATGTTTTGCTTAAGGGAGTGTGTCAAAGAGGGAGTGTGTCAAAGAAATGCCAGTAAGAAAACAGAATAGAATAGAAGGAATATAACCAATTACACAACAATATTTGTTAGTGAACCTAGGTATGTTATTAGCATTCACTTATCAATTGAGAGTTGGGTGGAGTATGTGGTGCTTTGTTCTACGGGGAAAAAAAAGAAGCATAATTAAATAAGCAACATACCCAGCAAGCTAGCCGTCTTGCAGCTCCATCACAGTCCCCGCCTCTGAAGTAATTGAAAATTTTCCGAGGCCCACCAGGAAATAAACGGTGGTAGTTAGGTTTGACAACCACTTCTTCCAGTTGCTGCAGTATACTCAGTTCACCAGGCGCGCAATGTTGAAGAGATGCATCTTTCCCTAGCACATCTTTACATATTAAGAGACTAGAGGAAATAGTTGAGCTGTTTCGGCATGTGTAGCCAGCATAGTCGGAACAACGGAACTCGCAGACTCCATTATCACAGACACCTCCATGAAGGCTGCATTGTTCATCACAAACAGCTGCATGCCATGCCAATATAATTCAAGTAATGTTAAGTTGAATAAATCAGGAAAACTGAGGAACAACTCTGCATGCCTAAAAGAACTCTTTGATGCACTAATAGGACACTTCAAATTCTCCCTATATGAATGTTGTGTCAGATGCAGCACACTACTAAAAAGTGAGCAAATGTTAACTTTTTATTTGTTTGTCAGACAAACTAACAAAAAGTAGGTGGCGTTAATATGCACGCACACACACACAAGACAAAAGTCCAAAAGAAAGAAAGTGAAGAATATAATCGGCCATCCTCCTCTGAATGTGTAGAGATCACGAGGGGCAGTTATCTTGTTACTAGCAGTCTAGCACGTTCATATTAGTGCTGTTATTACTTATTACCATACATTGATGTATTATCTGAAGAAGATTCATTAGCATTTTCACTAAAGTGCCAAGAAGATGCTTAATTACTAAATATGTTCTTATATCAGCAATCCTGAGTCCCCCACAAGTCCACAACCATTAATCAGCTAACAACTAGCTGATCTGCATCTGGCCATTTCTGAATCTAATTTCATTTTTTTATTTCCTATTTATTTCTTTTACTTATTCCATAGTCAGACTTGTCATTTTACACTAGTATATATGACTCTTATCATTATAAATTGTAATGTTGACTAAGTACTGACAATAATCGACATTTTTACAATTGAAGAAGAGTGCAATTTATGACATGCTGATTGCTGCCTGAAAATCAAATCTACGACACAATATTTGCAGAGAAAAACATTACCAGTAGAGCAATCGATTCCAGTGTGACCATTATCACACTCACAGACGCCATTCATAAGGCACTTGCCATGCCCGCTACAATTGCCTGGGCAGGAACCTGCAGATAAGATTTTAATAAGAATCAGAAGAGAAGGAGATTGGAATTCAGAAAAGGAGGTTGATAAAGGTAGAGAGGCTAACAGAATCTAAGGAACTTACGTTTGCCACAATCATGGCCCCTGAAGCCAAGAAAGCAATGACATCTCCCATGGACACAGTCTCCATTGAAATGGCAAGAATTTGGACACCGACCAGACATGGGAACTGGGTCTACGCTACATAGTTCGTGATAAACTGGGCAGATTAGTTCACCTGATAAAACAGAAAAGGAAAAGATGAAGAACAAAAAAGCCTCGAGAATGAATATATACTAGGCGTGGCAATTTCGGGTCGGGTTCGGGTTGACAGACTCAGGTCAGAATTTTAACACAACCCGAACCCGACCCAAAATTTTAATGGGCCAGAATACCCAACCCAAACCCGACCCAAATTACCCGTGAATAACCCGAACCCGACCCGAAATAATTATAATTTATTAATAAATATAAATAATAAATTAATAAAAAGTATTTATTTTTATTATAAAAAATATTTTTAATAATATTTAAATAAAATATATAATATTTAAATAATAAATTAATATATAAATAATATTAAATATATTTAATTTATATTATATATATAATTTTGGGTCATTTCGGGTGAGTTTTGGGTAACCCGAAAATGACCCGATTTTTTCGGGTCAGTTTAGGGTCAACCCGAAATTGACCCGAACCCGAAAAACTCCAACCCGAATTCGTATTTTTCGGGTCGATTTGGGGTCAGGTAGTCGGGTCGGGTCCAAAATTGTCACCCCTAATATATACCAACACTGACTAGGATCAAGGTACGATGATTGATTACTGAATTACCATTGAATCCAGAAAATTGAATTGGTCCACCTGCTTCAGGGCATACTTTCCAAGAACCATCAACAGCAATCTAAAACAGGCACATTTACAGCAAGACATGAACGAATAAAGGTTAAAAGAACATCTTTTATTAGATGAAAACTTGTAGAAAAAACAGTAATTGCGTGTTCAGTTGCTAAACATTGTAAACATACAGATTAGGGCGGGCTTCAATCATTTGTGCTAACATGTATTCAACTATTCAAATACTGAAGTAATGCATTTATGATTAAAAAAAGATCCTGTTCACAAACACGGAACTGCAGTGGGTGCACAATCACACACTAGAATTAACTATATAATTCATAGGAGCCTTTGATATCGCAAACAAGAAACTGCATATTGTAGGGTTACTGAGCCTTCGGTATGCGATTTTATAATTTATAAGAGCTTTGATACCACAAACACGAAACCGCATGCAGGTGCGCAATCACACACTGGAAGTTAAGAGAGATTACCTCTAATGAGTTGTTTTTGCACCTGTGTTGATAACATCCATTTCCTTGGGAACTAGAACCCCTTACAAACCCTGCACGGACTAATGATGAGGCCATACACCTATAGAGATCAATGAACAAGATAACTATCAAAATTAATATTCAAATTTAATTTAATCCATACATTATGTCCTAGAGAAAATCTTACCTTGAGCTGCTCCCCCTAACTTCACCCAACATCCTATCAGGTGGCCGAGCACTGTTAACATCTGTACATGAACCATCTGAATATGCTACAAAGTAAGTACAATAATCGGCCAAAGATGATTGTCCACCTGCAATGAGCCCAGTTTGAAAAGTAAAAAAGTCAACAGCTAGTCAAACATATTGCATGATTCAAGATGTAAAATATATAATATAACAATAATGATTATCCCAGCAAATGTAAATCAAACATAACGAGTCTATCCCAATCGGAAGCAGGGTTTACAGCATAAGATGCATGGAGACCTTACTACTACAACAAGGAATAGAGAGGATGCTCTTACGAAGACCCTCTGCAATAATATATAATAAAAAAATTATGCATTTTGAAATTTTGAAAACATATCCCAGAAGCATTGACAAATTTCTGTAAGAGTTTTTTTTACTGGAAACTAGAAAGAATAGTCTAAAATCTAATTTCATTCTTACTATTTCAAGTAACATGAGATTGTTGGTTAAACTAGAAGAAAAAGAGAAATATGTCTCATCCACTTGCCCAATGTATTTGTTGTCTCGATGTTTTTAAATGAAGGGGGTGAAAGCCTATAATGTCGGAATATATGACTTATCTTATGAAGCTAAGAAGAGATCCATCAAAATGAATATACAATAAATCTTAGTTAAAGCAATCGGTTCTGGTTTCTTCACGGAGAAGAGTTTATAAACGCATTGACAACTACCAAAGTCAAAGAAAGCAGATGCAGCAGGACTGCAGGAATATATAACTCAATAAATGTCATAAAATGTAAGTAGTACATGCATAGGTGGATTATGTGTTATCCTACTTTTTTTCATAACAATGCACGTCTTTGTGTATTCATCAGTCGATTTGAAATGGTAATACAAACCATGAATCCTTGTAATTTATGTATTTAAGTTCAATAGAATCTGACCACTTACGTAAGCCCTCGTCATATTTGGAAATCAGCAACTGTGGAAACAATAAATCAATACAAGAAAAGAACTAAAATGGGAAAAACTTGAACTTCATTACATACCTTTGTTAGCTTGCGGAAAGTAACGAGCCCAATGAGGAAGGTCTCCGCTGTAATATACAATTGGGCAGTAACCTTCGGCCTCCCTGTTAAATGTACATCCAGACGATTGTGTTGTATTGCAATGATATGCTCCCTTCCACATGTTGCAAGGAGAGGTGACAAAATCAATCCCTTGATTGCGACCCCAATCAAGCTGATCAGCCATATTATAATTAGCTCGGTACCACCCACTATCTTCAAGCAGAGCCAGTGTCATTCTTGAAACAACCGACCTTGTATCTACCGAGCCCGTCATAATCTCATTCATCAGAAGCCTCTTTTCCCAATGGGATCCTGTGGAAAATAAGGAGCTTCTACTTTACATGATGTAATGGCAAATATAACCATGTTAAAGGATTTTTAACTCCCCATTTTAACGATGCAAAATTGGAAAAAAAAAAATGTGTTCTCTAATATGTATGCAAATGTACCTGCCTGAACAAAGTTTTTGCAAGAAAATAATGTACTTAACAGTGAAAACAATGCTATGCATCATAACAGGTAATTGGAAGATTATATGAGGAATAAGAAAATGTGCATAACCAACCTGATGTTCCGCGGCCTCCACCATCTTCTAATTCTAAACCAGTGAAATTTTCGGAAAAAGTCTGCATTGAACATATTGTAAATGCAATGTTATGCTCTGAATCGTGCAATTAATGAGCCTCAATCTTTTAGTGTTGGAAGATTTGAAGGGTGCTGCTTTAAAGAAAGAAACGTTATGGACTCGTCTTTGACTGGGTCTATTAGTGAGATTGTGAGAATATATAAGATGTTCATTTATTTCTTTTTTTCTTATCTTTATGGAAAACTGGAATGACCTCAAGTTTTTGATGGAGCTACTTATTTTTTATTGTTGAGTAGTAAATGGTGTTATTCTTCTGGCACTCCAAAGCGTTTTTCAGTTAGGGTGTTAGGGGAAACTCAAAGACTGATTTTTGTGAACTGTAGAGTCCTGCCTTGATAAATGGTCTTATTGTGTATTAGTCAAGGAATACAAAATGTCATAATAAACAAATATAGTGGGAGAAAAGGAATTATATACCCCAAAATGATAACGTGAATGCATGACAACACGAGGAAGCACCACACGTGTTACTATCCGTCCAAGTTTTTCATCCATCGCATATTCAGTAACCTAAGAATGAACAAAATATTAACCAAGAGTTACTTTTGGCTTACTTTTGGCTGAAAACTAGCAGATATAATTGTTTGCTATTGTTTAATTCAGAAAGGATATGCAAGCTAAATTCAGCAGATAGTTAGAATGATTAGATAAAGCATAATAATACAAAAAAACAGTTTCAGAAGTATGACCGATCCCTAAGAAGTATTTGCAACTGCATACTTGCTTAACATTCTACTTTTTTTGTCCTCCTACATAATACAAAGTGACATCTTAATCCAAGATGGTGATGCAGCAGAATATTACTCTCAAATATAGTAAAATAATGAACAACGACCATTTGTACAAAATACTATCTCTTCCCAAGTGATTCTTTCCCTATCCTTGTTTCGGGCTTTATTAGACATGATTTTGCAAATTTGTTTATAATAATAATAAGATCAACGAAAAATCCTCATTTTTTACTTTAATCAGTCAGAATGATAGAAGATTGCGATTGAGGTCTAATTAGAAGCCTTTTCTCTTTTTATAGAAAAAACAAAGTAGGATTGGCGCACAGAAAAGAGCAAGTTTCATAAAAATATATATTGAATACAACCTAACCAGTCACGATGGTCGAAGAAGGAAAAAAATTGTAATAAGATTTCGTTTACACATTATAGACATAGGCCCAATCTAAGTCGATCTTAAATTTAAATACATAAAGTTAACAGCCATTACCGGGATTGCACAATTTGATGATGATTTTGATTTGATTTTCTAGAATTGCAAAATCAGAGTACATTATTGTGGTGGATATAATAAAACATAAAAAGTCTATACCAAGTGTTAGGAAACAATCTACAATCCTCGTTGTTAAATTTATATGTTATACTGCCGGGATTTAAACATATTTCATAATTCATCTAGGTAAAAATCTTAAAAAATCATAACTCGTCAATTTAATATTCCATCACTGCCACAAGAACAATATATCATTCAGCAATCCTTATTTCAGTATATCAATATAAGAAGTATCACGATTGAACAATTTATGATGTATGAGTATAATTGAAGTTACCTGGCTACGCCGTTTTTTCCTTTCATCCCTAAAATGTGCAAAGGCGTGCGGATCAAATCCAAGAACATGCATCACCTAGGTAAGTTCTAAATTTATTAATCTAACTAACAAAAGTCAGAACAAGAAAATATTTTATACCCAAATCATAAGCAAACTCACTTCATGTATAAGTGTGGCTGAAAGTAAGGTTTCTGCCTCAGCAGTCAAGTGGCGGGGAGCAACATTCACATGACCTGAATACAGAACTTACAAAATTAGCTTTTATACTCAGGAGAAGAAACAATCAGTGCTTGACTGCAAGTGTTTTTCATAAAAAAATGTACCTGCAATAGCACGTCCCCATTGATCACGCTCACACGCCACTGCCCAGGCTAAGGTGTTGCCTGTTGTAGGTCTGGTAGTTACCAAAAGAACCAAGTCAGCATCAGCAACACCCTCTGGAGAATAAATAAACAATAAACATAATTCAGGTAGAACAAAAAGAGGAAGTGATGAGAAGTAATAAATAAACATTGATGCAGCTGCATTACCTTCTACATACTCCCTTGGAAGCTGTACACCTCCATCTTGTCCACATGCAGAATATCCACTTAACTGCAGATTCCCTCTAACTCGTTCAACTGCTAAGGCTTTACTGAACCACTCTGCTGTCTGCCCTAAAGCCTGCACATTTATTTTACCAACAAATTAAGGTATGTATACCAGAAAACACTGGTAAAACACGTATCATTTTCATTTATACATATAAAGTATTCATAGAAGCTGCCAACACTAAATAGCCGCCATACTACATTATGCATGTGCCTATTAGCTACACATTGGATTATCATGTCTCAGATCAATTTTTGTATCATGATACAGCTCTTAATAGTATCAGACTATCAGTATATGACATTCCAGATGTTAATCTACAATACTTTTTAGCACCACGCATAAATTTTAAGGGAAAATGAATAGATTGGCCAGCTACATGCACCTTAATACCTTACGAAGACGATACTTTTTGTCATCCCCGGCTAAATCGTCAAGAGTGCAATTATACCAGCAATCACCAGAGATAGGAGGATCTCCATGAGGATTACAAGAAGGTGTTTCCATATGAGACGTTACAAGAGGTTCTCCAAGCTAAATAAAAATTATAGCATAGTTATGTTGGTTATGATCCATGACCCTATTAAAAAATTATATTAAATGGTAATACAAACCTTCACTACTTCACCAACATTACGGCAGTCCCGATCAGGTGAATGACCAACAGCATCATAATTTAAATAAATTCTGATAGGTTTCTTTGCATCGTCTTGCTGTCCTGAAAAAGTGGAAGCTTCAAGCAATGTCCTTCCCCATTTGTGAATAGGTCTGGAAACACCAGGCTCCTCATAAATCTGTGGTGTTACAGAATAAACCTTAAACCCTGGTCTTTTCCTTTGCTCAATAATCTGATCATGAATACATGAATGGGATATAATGCTCTTGGTTCCCTTTTCTGGGCTCTGCCGCTGCAGTCCATGTTCGTGGGATATCACATAACCAGATTCAAACCACGCCAATATCAATAAAATCTGAAAGACACACAAACAGAAGGTAAGCCAACTAAATATAACCAATTGCCATTAAGATTTAAGTACAATATAGTAAACCCATGTTATACTCGCAATCACCGATAGCAAAAACTGCAGAGTGCAAACCCAAAGAACAAGCAGGACTACCAAATCCAACTACGATACTTTGTTAAAACCTCAGCTATCACACGAGCAAAATTAGCAAAGAGAAAATCCAATCCAAACCAATTCCCAAAATGACTAACACATTTCTGTTCTACCAAAATGTTGAAAGAACAAAAATAGCAAATTTAACCTTCCAGTCTATATATCTAAGCTGCATAAAAACAAAACAATATGTCTCTCTCAGGTATATTAGCTAAATATACAAAAACAGAAACCAGGGATGTTGACAATCATTTAGTATAAATCTTGAATATGGGCTAAAACAGAAATTTAGTATATGAACAATATAAGTGTCAGTTCCATAACTCACACCAACCAAAACCATAATCCAAATCAATAATATCAGCAACCCCATCATTCAATTCATAACAATACATCTACAATCTAAAACCCCAAGAACTTCAAACAACAAATCACTAGTACTAGCAAACATTATATAACCATACTACAGATCAAAAATAAAAAATAAAAACGAGGGCCCACATACCTGGAGAAAAACCAAATCAAATCTCAGTCCAGTGTTAAAAACTATCATATGAGCACACTGAGTGCTTGAAATCTTCGAAAACTCCATGAAATGTGAGAAATTGAAGACAGCAAGAGCATGGGTTCCATCAAATCTTGGCCAAATTTCTAATCACACGCAAAAAATGCAGTATTTCCCACATTGTATATAACTTATACATACAAGTAACTATCTTTATGTATAATTTTTTATGGAGATAATTAAAGAAACGAAAAGGGGTTTATATTTTTGTATCAAAGAGTCGAAAAATGTAGAGAAGGAGTAAACTTTCCAAGATTTTCAGTGACAGAAATGTTAAGTGGTAGTTAAAAATGGTGGGTATTTCAAGAAATGTCAAAATAATTAACAGAGTATATATATATATATAGTATGTGTGCGTGTGTGTTTCTTGGGGAGAGATGAGAAGAAAAATGCAGGAGGGAGCAGTAGCAGAAGAGAGAAGAATGAATAAATAAAGAGAGAGTGGGTAAAGTTTTGGTGATTTTTGTGAGTAAAATAATAGGGAGAACTGGAGAAGGTGATAATTGGGTCTTTATTTTAATTTTTAAATAATCATGGCTCACCGGAAAATATGTAGCAGATAGCATCATTCAAGGACGGAGTCAGAAACTTTTTTGTTTAGGATTATAATATTATTTTTCTTGAAGAATAGGAACAGTGTTATAAAAATGGACAAGGGTATAATCAAATAATCGGAGATTAATAGGAATAATTAATTGGATTATTAATTGAATTTATTAAAATAAAATAATAATAAATAATTTATTAAACTTATAATATTATTTTTAATATATATAATAGTTAATCAAATTTGAAAAATCAAATTAGAAAAATACATTATAGTGATTAATTGGTTAAATCGGTGATTTTTAGATAGGAACAAAAAATATTTTAAAACGTGAAAAATTAATATATGCATACATTTTTGGGAATCAAATTGATTATTTTAAACATGTAAGAGCTATTGTCATAATAATTCAACTATTCAACTATTTTGATTATTTTTTAACACTTTAAAATCATTAAACTTTTTATTGAAAATACGATCTTATCTTAAAAAACGAGTGAAAAGAAATTATTCATAATTTATTTTGAATGACGATATAAATATAAATAAAATTCAAATTAGCGGGCTGTTTAAATGGCAACTGGAGAATCGAAATATACTACAAATTCTAAAAATAAGTGAAATGGTTGAATATAAAACTTTTATTTTTATCTTTCTTATCTATAGTTTTTAAAAGTTTAATTTTGAAGTTTTAGCATCTGTTTTTATATCTTTCGGATCTATTTCATATTATTCACATCTGTTTTTAAATCTTTAAAATATGACTTTTTTATACAATTTTAGTATCATAGGTGATCCTCTACTAGGCAGTGTCAATTTTCATGGCATTTTGACAATATATGATGGTTATTATATGTCGTTGAATGCCGATTTTGTGTCATATTGCAATGCTTTTTTTCATATATTGGAATATATATATATATATATATATATATATATATATATATTATAATTCTATATTAAACATATTTTATTAACTTATTATTTTATTATTTTTGTAATTTCAGGTGTGTTTCGCAATTTTTTGTGGATTTGGATCGAATGATAGAGATATTCGTTAATTAGAGCATCACGGGCGTTCTCTTCTTCTCAGACATTAAGACCTTATTGTCTAAATTTACGGGGATATTTTCATGTGTTTTGGTTAGATGATAATATTTTTGAATGAAAAAAAAAACCACTTCCATGGATATTGTATCTTGATACAATCCATCTACGAATAAGTATATTTTGTGGAAAAAAATTATTTTTCAATTTTGATGCATTTCATATTTTAACTACGTATATGCTAATGCTTTTAAATTTTAACTAAACTTTTCGATCTTTTTTTTTAATTTACAGTCACGGTTATCAATTTTGACTCAGCAATACTGTAACGATTTTTCTAGTATGTGTTCAAGGACACACAACAAAAGATAAATTATCAAATTTTAATTAGCTCGTACTTTTTAATGATAATAAACCCTTGTATGCACAAAAAACTCCAATAATAAAAAGAAAACCGATATACTATTAAAGTAAGTGACTATTATGTGCCTGAGCACACGTTAGAAAGACCCATGCTAGAGCATCTCCAACGTGTGTTAGGTAAAGCAGTTAATTATAACGAATCTGTAAGGACTAGTAAGTATTTAATTGAACCTGTAAAGATTTATGCTTTAGTGATGTTAGCCATGCTGATTAGCTATATTCAAAAATATTATTTTATTATTATTTTGATATATATATATAAAGAAATTTGATAAATTTTAATATAACTAATTTTTATCCAATACAAATAAAAATAATATATATTTAATAAAATGATTATAATATTTCTATATGTATATAAATATTTTAAAGTAGATATGTTAAAATAAAAATAAATAATTATTACAATTAATATAATAAAATATTTAAAAATGACAAAAATAATAACAAACTTTACTTTTATATATTATAAAACACAATTTATTATATTAGAATATAAAATCAAAAATATTAAAATATAAAATAAGAATGATAATTAATACATACATACATACATGTATGTGTATATATATAATATACATATATATACATACATATTATAAATAAAAAGATGAAACAAATATATATAAAAAAGTAAATAGGGCTATGTAGGGTAAATAGTGAGTTGGAGAACACATGATGTCGGAGAGAGATGACGTGTATTATTTAGATGATGTTATTTTAATCTACAAATCTAGCGTTCCCAAAATCAGACATCTAAAATTAAAGCTAATAGGCACTTCTCTTGAAATGCTCTATTTTTTATAAAATATCTATATTTTTAAATATTTTACTATGAACCAAATTTTATATCTAACATCTACAAATCCAGCGTTCCCAAAATCAGACATCTAAAATTAAAGCTAACAGGTACTTCTCTTGAAATGCTCTATTTTTTACAAAATATCTATATTTTTAAATATTTTACTATAAACCAAATTTTATATCTAACAGATGAGTTCTGTTGGAAATGCTGTTAGAAAGACCCATATTATAAATAGCCATGCTCAAATATTCGGTGGAAGGAGGGGCTAATAATTTACGGTATTGAATACTCGTGTGTTTTATGCTGAAACAAGGTAACCCATGGTTCACATTAGATTGCGTGAATTGAAGTGTTGGTTAGGAACTTATACTATCCTTGTTTAAACAAAACGGGCAACATAAACTTGAATAATTATGTTATTTGTTTACCTAAACAACCCAAAGGTAAGAATATTATTACTATTAAGTAGTATTGGTATGACTTAATTATGAAGTTAGCTCGGCCGACGAGTGAACAAGCCCGGTCCTTGTTTTCTATTGTTTTTGTCAATTTACTTTCTGATGAAAAAAACTACTAGTTCTATAATTTTGACGATGCTTTGTGTGTACATGTAGGTCAAAAGTGACGGGAAAATAATGTATATTTTGATGGGTGTAAATCCACACTTTTTTAGAGTATAAGAGAGAGGATTTTTTTAAAAAAAAGGTGTTTTAAACATGAATAAGTGACGTGTTTTTTGAATCCATATAAAAAATTAATTTAAAAAATCAGGAAGTTGATGAAATAGGATCAATGATAAAATAAATATTTTATTTATCACTATGTTATTGTTTTAATTGACAAATAAATGAATATTTTTATTCGATAATTTAACAAAATAACATTACAACCAATTATTTGACCTGTAATTCAAATCATTTGTCATCATTATCATTTTTAGCCAAGTTGACATCTTCCCACCAATTTTTTTATAATTGAGCAATACGGAGTATTTTTTTTAATATGAAATATAGTGGTCGTTTGGGGTTCCTTAAATTTAAAATAAGTTATTTTTTTCATATTTTTTTTACATATTTTTATTTTTTTAAAGATAAATATTTTTTTAAGAATTTTAAATCAAATATTATTTTCAAAATAAAAATTAAGTTACTTATTTTTAAAAAATATATATATATGCCTACTTTCTTTCGGAAATAAGAATTTATTTCCGGAAAAAAGTGATTGTCAAACACACCATAGCGTGGGAATTAATAACACAACAATCCTTCATTGTCCAGTCTAATGCTACTACCCGGGAATCGGATCATATGTTAAGCAACAACTATTTGTAAATTTTAAACTTGCTGAAAACTTGATATTGCAACATAAATAGTTACGTAATATATTACTATTAAGTTTTTTTTTTGAGGTAATTTATTATTGAGTTTTAATGAACAGGCCGTTGCATGTGAATATGGAGTAGATATTCTACGTAAGAATTAAAATATGTAATGTATCACTGTCACGGATATTAGGTATAACCTAATTTAATTTAAATATTTTTATCAGGGAGATATGCTCAATGACAGGTAATTATTTTAACTTTTCCATGTTTTATATTGCAATGCAGGTACAGATTTAATTGAACGTTATGCGTATACGACGAAACCAGACAAGTGCAAGTACAGATTTAACTGAACGTTATGCGTATACGACGAAACCAGACAAGTCCTGCTTATGCACAAATTTGAAAATTTTAATGTAATTATTTTTAATTATAATAAATATTTTACGATGTATTTAACATCTACATTCTGAAATCTGAAATTAATTATTGCCAAAGCCCAAGGATATTTTATATTTTAATCTGTATATGACATATAATGATTTTGGTGGGACATGTTAATAAAAGTCACACTGTTGGGTCGGTCCAACAACCGAATTCTCTTGATTATAGTTGGTACCTTTATATGACTTATGTATATCTATAGATTGAAATAAACTAGTAGGATAAATGACTTTGGGCCATGGTAGCTTGAGATAGATAGAATGATCATGTCTACAGCCACATGTAGTGGGCCTGGTGGCCCTAACCACCGAAGAAAAATTCAATATATACAGGAACTTTGATTTATTTAATAAATAAATTATAAATTATAAATTATAAAATGAATATGTGTTATATTTTACAAATTAATTTATTACTAAAATCAAAGCGCCATCAATCACTAGGCAAGTATTATATATTGGGTCCAGCCGTCTATAGCTTGAAGATCCAACACTAGCAAGATGGATCTACAACAGAAATGAATGTGTTATGTCCTTATTTTGCCTGAAGTTGGGTTTCACCTTGGAGTTGGGTTTCGCCCTGAAATCGGTCTCCTCCTAGAATCGGTCTTCTCATAGTGTCGGTCTTCTCATAGTGTCGGCCTCCTCCTAGTATTCCTAATATCATGCTTCTCATAGAATCGGCATCCTCCTAGTGTCAAGCTCCTCCTAGAATCAGTGTCCTTCTAGTGTCGGGATTCTCCTGAAATCTGCATACTCCTAATATTGGGATTCTCTTGGAATCAGTCTCTTCCTAAAATGAGGGGCGGTCTCCTCGTATAGTTGAATTTTTTATAAAATTGGATAGACTCGGGCTCTCTCCTAGGAAGAGGAAGATGAGGGATCGCCTTGAGGAAGAGGGAGATGACAACTCTCCTTGAAGACGGCTCGCCCCGAGGAAGAGGGATGATGTCTCTCCCTAAAGAGGGTGCGCCCTGGTATGAAGAGGGCTCGCCCTGGTGTGAAGAGGTCTCGCCCTGAAGAGTGCTCTCCCTGAAGAGGGCGCGTTCTGGTTAGGTAGAGTGCTTGCCCTGGTATGGAGAAGTGGGCTCTCCCTGAGGAAGAGAGGGATACGGGCTTTACCTGAAGAGGGCGCGCCTTGGTATGAAGAGAGCTTTTCCTGAGGAAGCGGGCTCGCCCTGGTATGAAGAAGGCTCTCTCTGAAGAGGGCTCTCCTGAAGAGGGCGCACCCTGGTATGAAGATGAGGGCTCTCCTGAAGAGGACGCACCCTGGTATGAAGATGAGGGCTCTCCTGAAGAAGAGGGTGCACCTTGATCTTGCATTGCATACACTATTTAGGTCATATCTCAAGTTCCAGAAGTCAGAATTAGACGATCTTACAGTTCACACGAATCTTATGGAATGATCTTTAATTTAGAAGTAGTCCAATAAGGAGGCGCGCCTTGGTTCTTCCTGGCAGATGGCGCGCCCTCCTCCGTCCATTGTTAGGAAGGTCAACCTGTTTCCCTGCATTCATTTACTTGTAATAATAATCGAATGTCATATCTCCATATTCCTCGGGTTACCCTCATAGGGGAGTTATGGTGTGCTGCTAATCACGTCCTGGAAGATCATTTTCCTGTACTTAGGCGGGCTGCCCTCGTTTGGGGGATTATGACGTGACCTACGATTTGTGGTAGATCTAGTGCCGGCCTCCAGTCAAGGTATCATTGGAAATAACTGTAGTGAAACGGTTAGAACCCACAGTTTTCGGGTCAATGTCGGATCCATGAAGTCCTTGGATCTTATATTGGGATTTGACCTATCTAAACAAGCCAGAATGTAAAGTCATCTTCCAAGAAGGTTCCACTTGCATTTTCTGCATTTGATTCGAATAAGGAAACTCAGGTTTCCTAATGTGCCTCTACTTTACCAAGATCTACGTGAGATTGATCATCTATTTTCCCTAGAAATAGAGGTACGTAGGCACATTGTTGGGGGTCAGAATTATTAGAGCTCGCAGCCACCAGAAAAGACAAAAATCTAGTTATTATAAAACCTATCAATCTCATACAAACCATCACGCTCCACCGCATCTCAGCCTCATCTGATCTTTTTCCGGCAAAGAACTGTGGATTACCATATTTCTCCATCAACAACATGATTTCTCATGTCCATACTCACAAATCATAATATATAGTACTCTTTTGTGTCTATAATTTTTTCCCTTCATATTGTAAGCTATTTCATATAACATGGGCCATCATAGCCCACTACCCATAGGCACAAGTTTTTGCTGTAGACCTTAGAAAACAAAACTTAAATTAAATAAAACTAGCTTATAGCCGTGCGAAGCACGGGTTCTTGTAATATTTTACAATTTTATGTTTATTTTTTAATAATTTTTTGTATTTTTAGTTTTAGTTTTTCACTAATTAACACATTAACATACAATTTGAATTATATAAAAATATATTAATTTAAATCATGTAAAACGAATTATAACAATATTCATATGAAAAAATATTATTATATTATTAGTTATATTGATTAGTTTATACAATAAAATTGGTTTAACCCGATTCAAAATTATTTTTTATTAATATCTATATTATATTATTATAACTGAAAGATTAAAAGTTTTGGTTGATTAGTCGGTCGGTCGTTAGTTCTGGGTCACGGGCCTAAAAAATATACATAATATAATTTTACTTATTATAATATACGCCCTAACTATATACATATCTATATAAATAAATTTTTACTTTTTAGACCTAATTATATATTTATAGCATGAGACAAAATTATATAACTTTACTTATTATAATATGGTTTCTAACTATATACATATCTATATTAACTAAAATTATATTTTTAATACGGATCCATATTATAACATATTTATATTAAATATAATAAATTTATATTAAAAAAGAACATATAATATTAACATAATTTCTTAATATTATAAAATTATATAATAAACATCAATAAAAATATAAATAAAAAATTAATTTATTTAAATATTAGTTATTCCGTGCTTCACCCGAGTTATATGCTTGTAAATATTATAAGTTTCATAAGATTAAAAAAATTATAAGGATATTTATTTGATGGGACTCGAAATCTTATATGTATGTGTTAACAGTGGTATAAAATTAAAATAAATAAATATTTCTCACTATTTTAAATGCTAAGATTTTAAATTAAATTATTTTATTCTTACTATATTGAAAAGAAATAAAGTATGATAAAAAAATTTATCGTTGTAGTGAGATAAAAATTATTAGTGTATAGTAACTATAAAAGTTAAATAACATATAATCAAATAATTATTGTTTGTATCATTAAATTGATTATGATATTTTGATGTGTAATTTAACTTGATAAATATTTGAATAAAATAATACTCGATAAATTGATAATTTAAATTAATTAATATTTTTTTATAGTCCTCACTCGAATTTTATATAATAAGTAAATTAATATTAGATAATTTGATAATATAAATAGTTATAATTTTTTATAGTCCTGATTCGAATTTTATATAATAAATTAATAATTCAAACAAAGAATTAAGTTGTTCTAGGAATAAGTTGCGTAGAATTGGTGAATTGTAATTAGAATATAAGAGTATGTAGTTTTGTAGGATACAATTTTTAAAATAAAATTATTTACTCCTGCTCGAATTTTACGTAATAAATAAATTAATATTCGATAATTTGATAATCTGAATTAATTAATAATTTTTTGTAGTCCCGATTCGAATTTTATATAATAGATTAATAATTCAAGCAAAAAATAGAGTTGTTTTAGGAAGAAGTTGGGTGAGATTGAGAAATCGTAATTAGAATATAAGAGTATGTAGTTTTATAGGATACAATTTACAAAATAAGATTATTTGAAAAATATTTTACTCTCGACTTGAATTTTACATAATAAATAAATTAATATTCAATAATTTGATAATTTAAATTAATTAATAATTTTTTATAGTCAAATTTTATATAATAAATTAATAATTCAAGCATAGAAAGAAGTTGTTCTAAAAAGAAGTTGAGTGGAATTGAAGAATTATAATTAGAATGTAAGAGTCTGTACTTTTGTAGGAGACAAAATATGAGATTATTTTAAAATTATTTATATTTATTTTTTTAGGAAGTCGTTTATAGTTTTTTTGGAAGGTGAAACCTTGTTTCGCTTATAATAGTATAATTTATAATTCGAATGTAAAAGTCTGTACTTTTGTAGGACACAGTTGACAAAATATGAGATTATTTTAAAATTATTTACATTTGTTTTTCTTAGGAAGTCGTTTATAATTTTTTTGAAATGTGTTAACCAATCATACCAAACCAACAATAAACTCATGTTTTGCTTATAATAGTATAGTATAGATGCGACATGAGTACTA
Organism: Oenanthe sinensis; assembly: GCA_028671895.1. Classification (NCBI taxonomy): domain Eukaryota; kingdom Viridiplantae; phylum Streptophyta; class Magnoliopsida; order Apiales; family Apiaceae; genus Oenanthe; species Oenanthe sinensis. The sequence goes on along the minus strand of CM053803.1, from coordinate 2,098,155 downwards.
ATTGAAGATTTATATATTCTGCTCATATTTTGCTTATAATCTGTTCATATTTTGTTTATTATATTGAAAAATATTACAGAACATAGTACTCTAATTTATATTCACTTTAATAAAACACATGCTTTGTATATATTAAAGCAGGAAGTTCTATGTGTGAATTTTGCTGATTGATATTACTAACTTGCATAAACAATTTAAACAAGGGCGAAACGATCCAAGACAAATCCGCAACATATATATTTACAACCTTGCAGATATTAGACCTTACATATATTATTTGCTATAGGTCCATCTAGCCATCTAGGGAGACATTTATTTTCGAACGCGACAATAAAATCAAGAATTAAATATTCTCGCATCGTAACCCGAATAAAAGACCTTGCGAAGCTGTTGATATTTCTCGACGTCAAAGTTGTGAACCTTCATGAGCTTTGCTTGTTTTACAAGGAATCGACGTCGGAAATAGCTTTCGAAAGTAGGTTCTTCAGAAGTTCTCATGAAGAAGCCATAGGCAAGAGCAAAGTGAAGGGAGGTGACAAAGAAACAAACGGGCTCCATAACGTCCCAACTAAGCTCCCAAAAAGTTGGTCTCATAAAGCCCATGGTTTGTAGCAGCAAAAAGCTCAACCCACAATAGAGCTCCCGTCGTACAAGTGACTCAGCTTTGTCATCTATCACAGCCTTCTCTTTCTCTAACATGTCAAGTTGTTGTTTTCTTGGATCATTTGGGATAGCAATGGATTCATAGAGTAGCTTCTCCATTGATCGGACAATTTGTATTACAAAAGCTAATTTGTTGGTCACGTATGAAATAACATAAAAGAATTATTATGTTTATATTTTATTTAGATACAATAACTAATATGAATAGAAACTTATTTATTTAAATTTTGGTTATATCTTGTATTCAAGTTCGGGCTAACATTCCAAAAAAAACTTAAATATATTTTTTTATAAAGATTTAAAATGTCCTCACATTCGCGCCAAAATTATTATATCGTTAATAATGATAAATAGAAACAAATACGGATAATAAATAAAAATTCTTAAAATTGTCATATTGTCATTTATTTTTATTTTCTAATTTTGTTATAAAATTATTAATGTAATGTGCAGGGGTTCATTATTTTTATTATTAGGCAACTCAAAAGATGATAGAGTTATTTGTAATTGGATTATGTATTAATGTGCATAAATGGAAGGATTAACAGGATTGAGTCGATCAAAGATTGTGGATAAACATTTGAAAAAAGTTTTGAATTTTTTTATTAAAATCTATAGCATTTTCCAAATTCTTAATACATACACAAAGTTGGGCCACATTCAATCCGAATATAGTACTGAATATAATTTATACAGTAATTAGTTAGTAACGACATAAAGTCACATATTTGAAGCATATAAGATTCCGGGCCCATCAGAAGAATAGCAACATTCTAAAAGATATACTAATAATTACTCTCCGGCAATCTTGCAGAGAATCTCAGATCAAAAAGATGTAAACTCACCCCAGTCGTCGCATATTTGTTCATACGATTAAAATATTAGCTAAACAAACGTTGTAATTAATTAAAGGATAATTAAATAATTGAATTATTTACCTGTTCTGGACGAAGAAACACAACCTTGCCTGTAACAATAACATTCCCTGCATCATCCAACATTTTAGCACACTCCACGCCCCCTCTCATTATTTTCGCACACCTCACTGCATATTTTTAAAAACTCCGAATAGGCAATACAGCTCATGGGAAGTTCTCTTAGCTTTGATCTTAGTTTCTCCATTTGCAAGGACCTCCACATTTTTTTCACATCAGTCACGGACAAATTAGACACCCCATCAAGATTATTATCATCCCCTGCCCGAGGAGAGATATCGATATCGATATCGAAACAAAATTTATCTCCAGAAGGTTTTTTAAGTGGCCAGAGTTTCTCTCTTAACCTGTCACCAACATGAGTGAAGAGGAACTCCGGGGTTTTACGGGCTGAGTACCCGTTAATGGACTTTCGAGTGAGGAAACGAGTGATATTGCCATTTTCGGTGATAGGGTCAGAGGGAGTAATGAGAAGGTCATGTTGGATGGTGCTTTTTGGTATGGTCAGGGCTGGTGAATCTCGTTTTTTGGTGAATAAAAAACGTTTGGAAATGATTCTTCGAAACGCCATTGCTGAGCTGCAGTGAGGAGGGGGTTGGAGTTAGTGTTTGTTAATTTGTGTTTATTTAGTCTGGTGCTTTTGGGGAGGGGGCTGTGGTGAAGCTTCCATACTTCTATATATAAGCTATAACATTTGGTGGCATTCAGGATGAATCTTTGGCTTTTTTTTCTCTTTTTTATTTTTAGCATTTATTTGCATGTCGAACATGTGGCTAGGAGCAAAATAATATAAAGATTATAAATTGCGCATTCTTTACAAATAATTGCTTTTGACGTAGTGGTAAGTGTTATCCTAACAAAGGGTCCTCTATATAATTATACATGTACCATTATTTTAAAAATTTTGTTAAAAATAATAAAATTTATGCCATCATTGGATATCAAACCAGTAATCTCATTATATATATTCATAGTCATAGATTGCGGATGAGAGGAAAAAATGAATATTTTCAAAAGGTCGTAACCATAAAAAATTACAAAAGTTTGTCAGTACAAGAAAAAATATATATTCACAGGATGTCGTAATATATAGCTAAACAAAATATAATAAGTAATCAATTATTATCAGTACAATTAAATAAATGGGTTTATTTTCATAATAAGATATTAAATTGTATATGCAAAAATTTAGTAAATAAATATTCTAATCAAAATATACCGATTCATTTAAAATTAAAATTTAAAAAAATAATAATAATAAACTAATTAAAATAAATAATATAACTAAAAATAAAATTAATTTCATTCTTATTCAAAAAGACTGTGTATTCGAAAGATTTTTACTAGGGCTGCAAACGAACAGAGTCGAGCCGAGTTTTGCCCGAGCCGAGCCGAGCCGAGTTTGACTTTTTTTTAAACGAACCGAACCGAGCCGAGTTTGACTTTTTTTTAAAACGAACCGAGTCAAGCCGAGTTTCCTAATAAACGAGCCGAACACGAGTTTTTCGCGAACAAATTATGCGACACGTAGCTACACCTTACTGATCAATATACAAAGTTCCAACCTTAAAAATACCCTCTTTATGAAATTAACAAGTACAATCTAAACTTTTAATTATAATTTCTTAACTGATATTTGACAGTATGTGTTTCATTTCAAGAACCTTGCTGATATATTTTTCGGGTTGGCATGTAGCAGTTTATAGTTTATATACGGGCACTCAATTTGACAGCTGATTTTTACTTTTGTGCAGGTTTTTCTGCTTCAGGGAAGGTTAATTTTTAGACCAGATATAAGATCGATTTTCCTGACTATATCACTTATAGCAGTTCCTGCTGCCGTTTTTTGTGGGTTCATTGGCAGCAAACTAATGGATGAATATTCTGATAGTTTTGGAATCTGAATTATTGTCTTCACTGTTGTATTCACAATTTATGTGAGTCCTGCTTTGTCTTTGTCCAAATGACCAAATTTATCATATCATGGAAATGTTCTGTTACTTTGTTTTGCGTATGTAGCTACACCGACATGTACATTACTAAATTTGCTTTATAATTGTCATAGTGGTATAAATAACTAAATAACCTTCTAGAATTGTCATACTGGTTTAAGAATTGCTTTGTCACAAATAGACTTTGCAGTTTGATCTTTTTCAATCTTCCAGTGTTACTTAGACGACAGTGAATGCAAACTGTAATGAGGATGAGAATCGAGATGCAATGGTTTGAGAATTGGGAAGCAAATGCCTGAATCTGATTCTTAGCATCTGTAAAACAAACAAAAACCACATGTATAGTATACACTTATTCTTTTTTTTTAACAATATATATATAATATGAATAATTTCATATAAACATTAATATATTAAATATGATATAAATATTTAAATTATTCATAATATTTTTTTATTTATAATATATATAAATTTTATCCAAGCCGAGCTAGACGAGCTCGAGCCGAACTCGAGCCGATCCCGAGCTAAACGAGCCGAGCTCGAGCCGAACATGTATAAAGCTCGGCTCGAGTTCGTTTACTAACCGAGCGGATTTTTATGTTCAAGATCAGGTTTTTTTAATAAACGAACAGAGTCGAACTCACTTAAACGAGCCGAGCTCGAGTTTTGTTCACGAACAGCTCTGTTTATTTGCAGCCCTAATTTTTACGCTAGTATATATATAAATATAAAAATATATGTTTTAGATAACAAATATTATTGATGTTATGTGAATTGAATGTTTTTAACTCATCTCTCTCCAACATGAGATAAGCTCGCCATACCATAACGGCTAATATTCTGCTACTTCTCAGTTGTTACACACTCCTACTTCTTCCCACACATTTTACGTATCATTATTGAAAGAAAAAAATTTATCCTATAATAAATATTCATTATCTCTTTTTAATAAAAAAATTTACATGAATTTTTAAATAATCCTTTCACTAGAGTATTAGTATTGATATAAATTAAAATTATGTCAATCATTATAATTAATATGAATATAAAGAAAAAATAATTTTTATGTTAATTTTTTTAATATGTATAATATTATTAAAATAACATATAAAATAGAACCCATAAAATATGTTTCAGTTTTTTTTAGACACTTAGAAAAAAAAGTAAAGATACAATTTATTTTCATTTTTATTTATATATTTTTTTAAATTTTATATTTAATATTTTATACTTGATGGTTGTTGGAAATTATTTTAAATATATTTTTTAAATGAGTTGTTTTATCTATAAACATGCAAAAATTTCAACCACGACAGTAGAAATATATTTTTTTTATACCGAGTTTATAATTTTCAAAATAGTTATGCAAATTAGTCAAATGCATATTTTCTATTAGACCTGAAAATGTACACAAGTACGAAATTTTCAAATTTGACAATTTATCTTAATATGATTTAATTAATTTGTATTATTTAAAAATATTTAATAACCAATGTAATAGTTTAATTCAAAATTAATAATTAAAATTTTGAAAATTAATTATTATATGAATTATTAGTTGGAAAACACACTATCATAATATATATAATTTGTAATAATTTAAAAAATAAAAACATGAAAATACAAATTACAATAGCAGTATGAATTAAAAATATTAAATATAATGAATTAGTTCTCTTAAAAACCGAAGCCCCGTCAAAATCATATAACTTTTAAAAGTCGACGTCCCTCTTAAATATATCGAGTTGATAATAATGTAAGAATTTATCTCAATACAATATAATATCAAATATTCATGAATTATAGTGTATATTGTAAAAATTATATAATTTCATGATTATTAATTCTTACATTTATGTTAACAGAAAATTAGTCAATTATAATATATATGCTTCACTATAGAGTTAAATAAATGCAGATGGTTTAAGAAAAAATTATAAATCATTTTATATGTAATCTAATGCCTAATTTAGATATATAATATAGTTTTAAATTTCAATTCATGCAACTTCGAAATATTATTTATAGATTTGCTTTAACTTAATTTTTATTAGCTACAATCAATGACCCATTAAAATACTATTAAATGTAAGAAAAATAAGAAATAAAAAAATAAAAAAAATCAAAATATATCTTTGAAATTTTAATTAAAATTGAAATAAATAGTTGGATTAAGTTAATATTTTCGTATTTTATTCAAGTAATAATAATACTAATTTTAATATAAATTTAATTTTCAAAAGTTAAAAAAATATAAAATCATTTAACTTATCTTAGATATGTTTTAGTTAGAACTAAAACTCTTTTTAAAATATTTAGTAAATTTAGTTATACAATTTTAATAATATACAACTAAAATTATTTTTTAAAATATTTAATTTTAACTATATACAAAATAAACTCTCTTCTATAATATTTATTAAATTTAATCTTGACTTTTTAATTTAAATAAAATAAATTTTACGGTTAAATTTCATAAAATTTAATTTATTCCAAAATTAAAAAACTAAAATTAATAATTATTAAACTTTAATTTACATATCATATTCAATTTAAAAGAAGTAGGCCATGAATCGAACGAGGAAGTTTTTTACAATTTCATGTGCCACTTTTTCCGGATTGCTTTTACCAGGCTGAGATTAGAGTTAGCTGCCTTGTTGAACTGCCACGTCACACGCTTTAACCCCTGCTTTTATATATGAGAAAAAGGAATCTAACTAAGGTTAAAGAAAATTTCCCGAGTTAATAGGATGTTTTACCATAAATTTTTAATGAAAAATTTGTAATTATATATAATATTCTGAAATTATAATAACAACCTCGTGTTTTAATATGTGATTTGATTATAAACTGAACACAATACTTTGTGTGAATAATGGTAAACTACACACAGACTTCCTTCTACGTAAAAAAAAATAGTACACTGAAACACAGAAGTCCAATTTTACGTAACTCACGTTCAACTTGTTTGTTTTGCCAACACTTTTTATTTCTCCTTGATCCACATTCCGCAACCATAAGATGATAAGATTGAATCACAAACTTAAAACTTTCACAAATATTTAGAAGAACTGCATTTACCAGGCTATGTAATTTTTCCTTGGAAGATTCATAAACGACTTTTTGTCAATATACATATGCTACTATATCTTCATAACTCTGCCCCTCCCTGTACATAACTACAACTAAACAAAATGCAGCTGTACAAGTTACTGGATACCAAAAACTGACCAAAGCAGGAGCCATAACTCTACTGCCACTAGACATTTTAGTTACCACATGGATGTGATGCTGTAATAAACAAAATGATATGCCTGTCAGTATCAGTTGCCAGGAGTCTTCAACCTTTTAGCTGACTTCGCAAATTCTGTAATGATTTGCACCTCGTCCAATTTCTTCATTAACAACATGCAAAGTATGTTATTAATTAAAAATATAATATGTGAACCATACCAGCTATAAATATGTCACTATCAAGTATTCATTATTAGCACAATGACAAGACTTCCACCCTCTTCCCGATGACCTTTGGTCATAGATTCGAATCCTCAATCCCCTCTCCCCCTTATATTTAAAATCTAATGCATTGGAAAGTATGTAGCATTTCCCAACACCAAAACAGAACGACATTATCAACTTTTTTTCAATCATCAAGCATGAAACTATAATGTCACAATCTAAAGTGTAGTCGATGTTTGTATACTAGAGCATATTGCAATGATATTATACCTGTCTAAACAGAGTGCAAGGCATTCAAATCTTAAACAAATCAGTATTATCAGAAAGACTTAAGACCTTTATTATCTGGAACAGTTATTAAAAAAAACTGTAAAGTACCTGTGACATAAAATGTGCCTGAACTATATCTACTAGTTCCACTTCAGATGGGTTAGACACGACATCCATCTAAAAAAGGTAAAAAAGAGAAGTATGTTTAAAGAACTGTGGGAAATTGAACAGGTGAGAAATTAAAATACTTCAAATTTATAATAATAAACAACTCACGAGATTGAAGTACCGCCAATATCTCCACAAAGAAGCTTTATCTAGCTTACTGAGATCAACCTTCTACACAAGACATTTCAGCTCTAAGTAAATTTGAGTAGTGACAATAAACACAGGTCAGAGGATGAAAAAAAACAGTGCATGTGAAAGAGAATAAAATTTAATCAGTCACAGATAAGGTATTCAGCATACTCACCATGGATACCGGTGCGGTAGTTGCTGGTCCCTTGGACTGCCCATCACATGAGAGAGGCATGCTGGCATTCTTATGGTGATTCTTGTGGGATGATCCAGTTGATTTATGTATGTGATGCCTTGACCTGTGTGACTTTTGTGTGTCATCATGTGCTGTAAAATTAGAGAAAGCATATAATGTAATATTGGATGGTGATATCCAAATGGCTAAACAGATATGCAGAAGACATGAGATAATGAGTGTTTTGGAAACATACTTGATGGTAGAGTGGTTAGCCCTTCAGAGTGCGCATCACATGAGAGAGACATATGTGCATTCTTAGAGTTGTTCTTCTGGGATGATCCAGTTGGTGCATGTATGCGATGAATTGATCTGCATGACTTCTGTGTATCATCAAATGCTGCAAAATTATAGTAAACACACAATGTCATATGAGATGGTGAGGCCTAAACTGCTAAACAGATATGCAGTAGATGTAAGATGAAGAGTTTTGCAACATAGTATAAATCTGACATAATATATGCATAATCTACAGAAAAAACTATGATTATAAATTAATAGCTAAATGGAAAGAGGAGACCATGTTCTTGATGGACAGTTGATCAAAATCATGGGCTTTGTGCTTGGTCATTATAAAAACATATAACTAATATAAATCGAGAAAAGGGCTGAAATAGCACAAAATTAGAGTGAATTGCCCTAAAAGGCACAATCCAAAATTATGGCCCTTTGGAGCATAGCGGAACGAAACATAAATATGTGTTTCGGCGTTTATATTCTTCCTTGCTTTTAGTTTTGTGTTTATTTTTTTTTATACATTTAAGCTGCTGATTTCTTACTGGGCCATTACAAATGTGAGAATAAGCTGACTTTTTGTAAATTGGACACAGCAAGTTACGTGCACTGGTATAGGAACCGCCATTCAAGGACTAGAAATGCATGCTGAAAAACGTATACTGAAAATGCGTTTTAGTTTTTTTTTAATTTTTTTTTTTTAAAAAAATTAATGCAATTTCTTTTCTGCATTTTCAAGAAATGGAGGATACAGTTGCATTTTTTGTGCTATAAAGGGGCATTTTTTCTAGAATGTGTTATTTAGGGCATTTTAACTCTAAAATATGCCAAAAAGGGCCAACATCCAAGTTTTATTACAAAACACAATCGTTTTAAATAAATGTGCCTCGGGTAAGATCCCATCTCAGGATACTTCTCTAATTATAATTGGACTCAAGTCATATTAGATGATTGGACTCGAGTCTTACAAATAATTGGATTGGATCATCCATTGAATCCGTAACACTAACACCTTTTAAAGATCATGGCAAAAATATTACATCAATCTGATTACTGTGGTGTGCAATTATAACAGGAATCTACTTTTAAAGTGTGAAAATGCATGATATTCCATGTTTTGTAGAGAAGGTCAAGATATTCAAGTAAAATTGTAGTGTTCAAATAAAAGAAATCTTTGAAACAATAGCACAGAGAAGTTGCAGAAAAGAGAGTGCTAACCAAGTTCACCCAAATATGAGCCATTCAATTGCATATTGTCAAATTTAAGGTCGTCATCATCCTCGTTGCCAGTAGGCGGTTCGACCACACTAAGAGCATTCCTCTGCAACTTTACATCTATACCATTTGTAAGCACCTGAATTTCTGAATATGATTAGTAGTCTCCTGACAAAATACTGAACAACTTACATTTGTAACTATGTAATATACCAGGCTTAACTTTTACATTCACCAAATATGAATCAGAAACATAATACAAGAACCTACGCAAAAAACCAGTTGTCAACAGATACACTAAGATCTTTAAATCCAAACTTAGGGGTTTAAGTTAATATGAAAAACACCAAGAACCCGCCACACCCAAAGATTTCTAAAAAGACATTAAAAAAAGAAAAGAAGTCCAGTTATTAATAAGTTAATATGAAAAAGCCTGAGAACTCTTCATTCACCCAAAGATATCTAGAATACATAAATAAGATGTTTCCATATTAGTGTTGTGTCGGCTCACCTATTGGCTATTGGGGATTGAAGAATGGATTGCAATTAGCCCATTTTCTCCAGCAATATTCAACTTTAGTGTCCAATTTTTTTTTGGAAATATTGGGGATATAAGGATTCCAAACTACAGCATTCTCCTAATATATATTATATACCATGTTAAGTTATCACATCTAAGGTGTTAGGAGGACTTAATTGGCTCTTCAACACCTAAGGTATTACAAGAAGAACTTAATTGAACCATATATCTTTAACACTTCTGTAAACTTTGAGTTTTGGACAAACAGTTGTAATGCTAAATATAAATGTTTATAATCATGAAACATATTGACAACAATTTAGCAAATGAGCTAACTAAAAGAAAAAAAGACTTCAAATTATCTCAATCCTTTAAATTAAACAAATTCAATTGTAATCCTCCACAGCACATGATGTGTTTAAGACCCTAGTTCCAAAAATTAAAACTTGAATGCTGATCCAACGACCAATTTCATAATAATCGAGATTAATACTTATGGTTTCTTATTCATTAGCCAAATAAAACCATAATACTCCATTTTACATTTTTATATTAATAGAATCTTATATACACAAAAAGGTAAAACATATAATCTCATATTCAATGCACCTTACAAAAAACAACACAATCATATAAGATCCACATGGGCAAGAATTAAGAACCAAATTCAACCCCCTCACTCTACAAATGAAACATAAAAATAAAAAACCATTTGAAACAACCCAAAAACATATATGCATTACACAACAAAACCCCTGATAAATTAATTAAAAAAAACAGGCTTTTGCAATGAAATAGAGACATAATTAATTTACCAGCCAGTGCCACCCACCAAGCCCAACAGCCTTTTTAACAACACCATGAAGCCCAACAAGAACAGATTTTGTACGATTGTTCCCAGTAACAACAACCTTAGTATGAGGAGGCAACACAGACAGCTCTTCTTCACTACTATAAATATAATCACAGCTCTCTAACTTTGAACAAACTCTCCCATTTGCTGCTACTATATTTTCAATTGCTTCATTCATTTTGGTTACTAGAAATTCAAGAATTATAGATACAGAATAATGTATGTAATGGAAGGATCAAAGTAGAGACAATAAAGTAAGAGTTTGAGTGGGGTCATTGTTTGTAAGGAAGTGAAGAGCAAAAAAAACACACATGGTTGAGGTGACACTGTGTACTGTTTGTGTTTTGTACGAATCCCGAGGAGATGTAATGGGCCAATGAATTCATGTCACGTAGGTATAGTGGGGAGGTTAATCATACGTTTTAAGCTTGGTTTGCGGTTGATGGTGTTGTGAGTGTGTTTGTGTGTGTTTTTCTCAATTACTGTAGCGGTTTAATCACAGAGAGTGTTACGAGAACTTTGAGATCTTTTGACTGACCGGCAAGTGATATATAATTTTTTTATTTCTTTATTTAATATAAATTTATAAATATTTTATTGTATTTGTATATTCTATAAGTTACTAGTAAAAACTAAAATATATATAAATAAAACATTTAGATAATAATATCAAGTTTTATTGAAAAGGTTATAAATTGAAATAAATCATTAAAAAATATTTTACCAGATTTTAACTTTAATTAAAATTTTCAACATTAACTAATTGTTAAAGTTAAAAGTCATCTCCTTTAACAAGAAAAATTATAGAATAAAAATATCAAATTTTAAAGTCTTTCTGGTATATTACATGTTACTAGTTTGGTGGAACAGATAATAATAATATAGTTTAAGGTGCAAAAAATAGTTTTGTATAATAAAAAATCAGTTTTTTTAGTGTGTGACAAGAGCGCACACAAATAAAAGATAAATTGTTGAATTTTGATTGATTACTATTTATTAATGATAATGGACCGTAACACATGGGCTCATACTAAAAAAACTCATAAAAAATAGCCAAATATAAAGAGGGGAATAAAAAGGGGAGAAAGTAAAAAGACCTGTTTGGCAACTACTTATTTCCGGAAATAAATCATTATTTCTGTAAAAAAAAATAAGTATATATGTACTTTTTCTGAAAATAAATAACTTATTTTATATTTTGAAAATAATATTTAATTTTAAAATTTTAAAATAAATATTTATCTTTAAAAAAATAAAAATATATTTTTTAAAAAAAACAAAAAATTTATTTTAAATTTAAAAAACCTCAAACGGCCAGAAGACGGCACAGACAAAGACTCGCTCAAAATTGACAAAACCAAAACGTCCACTTTGGGCATAACAAGTAATGTAGGTTGTCAGCCTCATTGGTTGTTACGAGTAACTTACCATCCACCTTCCCTCGCCGTATGCTATACATATATTATACACACATAGCATGTTTGTTTTATAATATTAAATAGGAGATAAGATTATAATTTTTAATTTTTTTAATTTTATGTTTATTTTATAAAAATTTATTTGGGATTGGAGAAAAGATCATAATCCTTTAAAATATTAATCCTGATTTGTTTTAATCGAATAAGGGATAAGATTATAATCTCCTATAATACTTGGTTGAAGAATGTATTATTTAATCATATTTAACAAGTCACGTTTTAAAGGATTATAATCCCTTCATTATAATCCAATGTCAAACAAACGAAAGATTAGAAAATTTAAAGGATAATAGTCCAATCCATATGTTAATCCCTCAAAACAAATATAGAATTATAATTCAAAGGATTATAATCCAATTCCTGACTTAATCTTTGAGAACAAACATAGTATTGAATAATTTAAATGATTATAATGGTCAGGAATAATAGTGAAGGATTATAATGATTGAATATTAATCCCGAAATTATAATCCAATAAAACAAATATGGCCATGTATTATTATGATTTCGTAACGTCGCGGTTTCGGATGTTATGTTTACTACTTTATAATTTTCATTGCTATATATTGTGCCCGGGACGGAAGCAGAAATTTGTTTAGGGGGTCAAAATTTTAAACAACAATTTTTAAAAGCTGAAATATATAAGGTATCTAACATCATAGAGGGTTAAATAATAAGTATTATGAATATTTATTGATACAAAATTAATATTTTTTAAAATATTGATAATAATTTGAGATACTAAAAAGATATTTTAATTTTGGGGACTAAATACATCATATTATGAATTTTAAACATAAAAATTAAAGATATGTAACAAATTATGGGGACTAAATACACCATATTATGAATTTCAAACATAAAAATTAAAGATATGTAATAAATTATGGGAACTAAATATACCATATTATGAATTTTAAACATAAAATTTAAATATATATAAATTATTGCGGAGACTATATACGCTATACGACTATATCATATATTTTAAACATGAAAATTGAACATAAATACGATTGTATTTATCATGTAGTTATAGCTTTTTTTGATATGTTTGGATATATTTTAGGTTGTGTCAAGTAAATATCTTCGAATGTATTAGCCAAAAAAAATCGAATGGAAGTGACTGAGGGGGATTGGAACCCAAACCGATGACCTTATTTTGGTCAGGTCAATTACAGAATTTTAAATACTTAGGCTATAGGCTTGAACCCTCGACCTGGGGAGGGTTGTATGCTAGGCTAAAGCTTCGATTAGGGGTCGACAAGCTGTCACTATGCTATCAATGAATCCTCAATCAATCACATATAAATATTTGATCATTCTTATACTTTATTTGCCATACTTTAAAATATTAGTTCACAATTTTTCCCTTTATTTCTCATCTTAATATATAATTTGGGTTCATTTGAAATTCAGTTGAAGTATTATAAGTTGAACAAGCGACACATTCTTTTTGTGGTATAATATGCTTTGCTAAATACTTGAATCTCATTCCTCAGTAGTGACTAGTGAGTGATTGTTGGGGTCTTATATAGATAATTTAGATTTTTATATAAGTGATTATCACCACCGGAAGTCTTTTAAATTGATTATGTAGAACCATGAAAATCATGGCATTACTCTTTAGTCCTTGGTGGGATTGGTGCTAATTTAGTACGTACTGGAGTTCAAAAGTTGAAGTAGGTAGCAATAGCCATTGTTACCTTATTGGAAGTTAGAATCAAAACATTGAAATAAGGGATCATAAATTATATTAATCTGGTGATATACTACTTTTAACAAAAATCAATTAAATTTCTTTTGGTTTTTAAATCATTCACGACCTTCAGTAAGATACTTTCAGCATATTAATATCTATCGTGTTCAAGTATTATGTATGTGCATGCATGCAAGATGTGTAATTCCTGGGTTTTGTTAGTTTGTCTGTCGGTTTGACGAGGACGTTGACCTAAAAGGCGGAGTATTTCATGTTTGTAACATCCCACATCGATTCGATAGAGTGTATGTAAAGCTTTTATAAGGACAAGTACACAACTAATGTATACATAGTATTCATCGAGTTGTAGGCTTGGGTTATTACAGGAGGTGTGTGTCTTTCTAGGTGAAAAATAAGAATGCACCCTAGAAATTTTTCCAGGGGAATGGGGCGGTTGTGTCTGGTTACAGAAGAAGCTTCAATTTTTATTTAATGAAAGGGCTAAACAACAATATTTGGACTTCCAACTTTTTAGATTGACGAAGAATAGAGTCCTTTAACTTATTATTAATATTGATCAGAGCACAGTAAAATTAACAGCCCGATAATTAGGTATATGATCTTGTTAATAAATTAAACAATCGAAGTCTGACTCTTCATGAGTTTGATCTTTACAAAGGATCATAATTAATAAGAAATTAAAATGAGCTGATGAAGTGCCTAAGATGCATATACTTTTATCATTCAGTTTAATTTGACATAATAACTCTTATATTGAAACAATTTTTTGTAGCACTTCTTGTTTCATGTCTATAATCTTAAAACGCTTACCCTATTACTTCACATTATATGGAAAGTACCATATGTATAAGTTTATTGTCATATATATATGGAGATTTTTGTGAATGGTGGATCATAATTGTCAGACTTATACTTTGTGTGTCTAATAACTGCACGCAATAAAAATCTGGAAAATTTGGGTGAAGCTTTGTTAGAAATAAGAGGCATTTATGCAAACTTGTTCCTACTAGCAGTACTTTGTTTTAGTAGATCAATACCCTCCATGATCGGACAGGTAATGTTTGTAATTTGGATTTTGGCACATAATATTGGATAAATAAGTTTTGGAACTAATCTCGCTGAAGATTCTATTACAGGAAGATAAATAGCTCAATCTCTGGATCATTTTTTTATTGAATATTCAAAAATTTTGAAGTTATTTGCACAATGATATATCTGGACACCTAAATTGTATACTTACATAGCACTATCGTGTTATTATCCTTTTCAATTTTTTTTAAAGATATTCTTAAAATAACACTTATATATTTTACTATTATTTCAGGAAAAAATGATCAGACTTTTTAAAGTAAAGGAGCAACAGAAAGAAGCTGCCGGTTCTGATGGTAAACCTCCAGTAAAGAAGCAAAGTGCTGGGGAACTACGACTCCACAAAGGTAATTGCGATCCACTGAAAAGATTGTGTTAAGTTCTAAGGATTATGTGTATTGTAAGGTCACAGTATTTTTAGTGGTTAGTAAAAAAGAGTATCATCTGTTGTAAATAAACAGGTAGTTGTATATTCTGAGAATTGATAAACAGGTAGTTGTATATTCTGAGAATTGATAAACAGGTAGTTGTATATTCTGAGAATTGATAAACAGGTAGTTTAAAATCCAAAATTATGGGTCAAAGTTTGAGTAATATGTCATATAAGTTAAAAAAAGTATTTAAATTAAGAAAATCTAACTTGTGTGATTTTTTTTATTACAAAAAGGCATGATTAATCGATTGCCTCGACTTATCGCCTAAGGCAGGCAAGGCAATCGCTTACTTTTTTTAGAAAAATAAAATAAAATTGCATCGCCTTGTCAGTGCAGATAAATATTTTCTCTGAGAGGGGAGATTCTCCCTTGGAACCGCCTCAAATGCAAGAATTGTCTTTCAAGGTTTTATGGATTAGGGCATACACTGATTGGGTGTTTGGAGTACTTTTATGTTGAAGGAGCAAATAAAATGAGTTGGTAGATTGCCTAGTATAGTTCGGAACGGGATACCCAGGATATTCTGTTCGATCCTTTATGAGATTTTGGTCACCACCTTATGCTATACGGGTCAAGCTTGCCCTATGGACTCAGATTAGGTCCTAGGAACTAGCTTTTGCCTTGTAGAATTCGGAACCTAACCCTAACAATATACTCTCTATTCTTTATCGTTGGGTTGTGTATGCCCAAAATCAATTCATTTAAAAACTGTTTAAGTCTCTCTCTCTGTGTGTTTGTGTGTGTGATGCAGATGGAAGAAAGTACTTCCAATGCTAAGAGTTCAGAAAATGAATTTTGCATGAGTATCTTGTGTAATCTTGTAGCATCAGGGTGGGTGGGGTGGTTGATATGCTTATTGTTCGATAAAGTAATAAAAACCAAGACTAACGGGATATCTCTTTATTATAGTGTCAAAGGTAGATTGGAGATTTTCTTATTAACTACATAACAAGGATAGATTTTATTAACGCTACTATTTATTCATGAAACTATCTCATTGTTTGTATTGGTTAGCTTATTGTGCTAGTTACATTGCAATGAAATCATGGGGTGTATATTGTTTACACCATGCGATTTGTTTTTTGATATTAATTGTCTTGATTGAGATTATTTATATCATCTCTTGTACATGGTGAGCGACCCTAAGAATAGTGGTTGTTCTGTGGTTCAATCACCATAAGTCTTTCAATGCAGATATGTCTTTCCTCTATTAGCTCATGTACATATGTGCCTGCTAATTTTAGTTATGTCTTGTTTTCATGCAGATATTAGTGAACTAAACCTTCTGAAGACATGCAAAATATCATTTCCCAATGGAAAGGATGATCTGATGAACTTTGAAGCTACAATTCATCCTGATGAAGGATATTACATGTATATATTCCCTCTCATATATCTGTTTAATGTCTCCTTTTTGAAAATAGTACTATTAAAACATGAACTTTGTGCAATTTTTATACATAATCTACTTCAATGCCTGCCTGGCAGAGGTGGCAAATTTACATTTACGTTCCAAATTTCTCAAATATATCCTCATGAAGCACCGAAGGTCAAATGCAAGACAAAGGTATATCAAAAATAGGTCCACGGAAAATTGTTGTTTTGCTGCCTCTTTATAACATTTGATTGAGTACAACGTTTGGAGGTGTTACTGACAAACTATTTAAACAGGGGGAGACGCAGAAATGTTTCGTAGGGGGCCAAAATAAATTATAAAATTCATAATATATCAACATAGTAATGGTTCTAATACAGTCATTTTTTCAAGTCACGAAAATTATCGATATAGAATCTATACTTGATATATAGATATACAATATTTATGCAGAAGATTCATCAGCTACTGCCTATTGAAAAGAATATAGATATATTATGCAAACCGATGGTGCATGGGAGGGTTTTATTTTTATTTGGGCTTGTAACGGTTTTGGGTCAATGACTATAAAATTTATGGACTTGAATTATTGTTTGGATGGTCAAAGGAATTAAAATAAAATAAAGAAAAGATAGCGGGAGTTAAGTTATATCAATGCTATATATATATATATATATATATATATATATGTTAGCGCTCAAAATCTGGGAGCCATGGCCACCCGTGGTCCTTCGGTGCGTCCGCCCCTGTATTTAAAGGTTTACCATCCAAACATTGATTTGGAAGGAAATGTATGCCTTAACATTCTTCGGGAAGACTGGAAACCTGTCCTCAACATAAACACCGTTATTTATGGCTTGTATCATCTGTTCACTCTAAGTCTTAGCCATCTATTTTGAATTTTTTTTGGTCTGCCTTCCGCATTGCTAAATGAATTTGTGTGCATAGGAACCAAATCACGAGGATCCCCTCAATGCTGACGCTGCTGCAGTGCTGAGGGATAACCCGAAGTTATTCGGGTCCAATGTGAAAAAGGCAATGATTGGTGGTTACGTGGGGATACTCACTTTAGCAAATGCCTGTAGAAGATAACTTTGCTGCACAGGGTTTAACCAAGGTAGTTTAAGAAAGTTGTATTTGTAAGCTGCAAGACAATGTGACCGTTTGGCTGGACTTATAAACCGGAAATAAGTGTTTATTTCTAGAAAAAGTTAGTATGTATGTACTTTTTCTGAAAATAAGTAACTTATTTTCAATTTTGAAAATCATATTTGGTTTTAAAATTCTAAAATAAATATTTATCTAATTTTTTTTTGAAAATATGTAAAAAAAAATTAAAATAAGTTACTTATTTTAAATTTAAGTCCAGCCAAACGGTGCCAATATAACATTCTGCAGGTTTACTTTGCCTATGATTATGGAGGGGTCCAAAGGTTGTGTTCGCAGCTTGCATTGGTTGGATTTTTAGTCATTTTGACAAGTGAAGTTGCTCTATAATATCTATGATATTACTGAACCAAACCACCATACCTGCTATATCCACTGCAAATAGCGTGGTTTGTTATAACTTCGACTATAATATACTCCATATGGTCTCGAGTATAAAAGGTTGTTACAAAACCTACTCGAATGGATATTTTTTAATAAAGAAAATTTTAATTCCGGAAAAAATTCATCGATTTATATTTGGGATCAGTAATCGAAGCACTCACAGGATTGTTTCCACTATAGCTAAAATCTAAACTCTAGGAATCTCTTGGAAGATGGGAAAAAGAAATGTGAGAGGCCCTTTACGTCTTTTTAGGCTTTAGCACTTTGAGGTGGTCATGGATCTGAAAAGAAAAGAAAGAGGTGAAATTTTTTGACCCAAAAACAAAAAATAAAAAGAAGAAAATATAGCAGGAAAGATAAAAAGTAAAAGACAGGAAGAAAAGAAACATGTAGTGCTACGTCAGGCTCTGTCAAAGTTGGTCTATTACTTGCATCCACACACTTATACGCAACCTCATCACAGTTTAAGCTGTGTTAATACAGTACATGTCAGTCAGAGCATCCCCGTAAGTGCTAATTAAAATTGTCAACATTAATAAATTATCAAAAAAATTAATAAATTATTTTCTTTTTTTCAATAATATTTTGATATTCTTTTTAAAAAAAATTATTCCAATGATTGACACTCAAAATTGTCAATTTTTGATACATATATAAATAATACTATGTATAAAATATTTTTAACTTTAATATGATGTAACAGATTTTTATCATTTCGGAAGGGTGCCAAAAGTTGACAATTTTGGTTGGCACCCTTCTCATTCCAACAGATATCAACAAGAGTGTTATATCACATCAAATTATGTGACATTTTGAAACTGTTTTACTGTTTTTAGCAACTCCATTGGAGATGCTCTTACCAATAATGTGTCTGGTGTTCTGGCTTTTCAAAAAATTAAATATATAGTATTAAAACTAGGCCTGAACTCACTCGAACTTGTTTATAAATACAAGTAAACATTATTTTGTAAAGTTATAAATTACAAATTAATTTACATTTATATATATATTTTCTAATGTTGAGTTTACGAATAAACTCGGCTCAATTTGAACAATTTAGAAGTAAATTTGACTCAACTCATTTGTTAAATGATTTGAGTTCGGTAAAAAAATTAAAATTATTTAAGCAACCCGACCCATTTAAAAATACCCGAACTTATATACTGAAAATCAAGATCGACTCGGTTTAAATTATACTCGATATATAATGCAAAATAATGGGGTATGCGAAATTGAGATTTCGTATGTCGGGACCACGTAGATGGGCAGACAATGATATTCCCATCAGGCTATTAATCATTCTTTTCGAAACCCGAGGATCGAGATCACACACACACAATAATTATAATAATATTAATAATTTTACTTTGAAAGATTTCATTGACCAAGAAAATGCACCTCTCCCCCCACCCCGTAAAACAAAATTACAAAGTTGTTGCTTGTAATATCTCCCCTACATTGTCAGTTCATTTTCATACTCTGCCAAATATAGTAATAGTACTCACATATATTTTATTATTAGTAGTGTGATCAGTGTTAGTATACAGTTTGAACTTAATCTGTGTCGTTGAATACAAGTAAAGAAAAAAAGGTGATAGTAAGTTGTTAAAGCAGCAAGTCATAACGGTGCAGCAGCATGTCTGTTTACGTAGCTTTTCATAATGTATAACAACAGAAAGATTCTTTATTAGTAGAGAGAAATAAAAGAGAGAGAGAGAGAGACCCTGGTGAGTTATTTTCTTGTGAGCGAGAGAGAGACTGAGAGAGAGGGAGAGAGATGAACTGGGAAGAAGGATCATCATGTGGAGGGAGGAGGAAGCCATCATGGAGAGAGAGGGAGAACAATAGGAGGAGAGAGAGGCGACGGAGAGCCATTGCTGCTAAGATATACGGTGGATTACGAGCTCAGGCCAATTTTAATCTGCCTAAACATTGTGACAACAATGAGGTCTTGAAAGCTCTGTGTGCTCAAGCTGGTTGGGTTGTAGAACCTGATGGTACCACCTATCGCAAGGTCTAAATTCTTCACTTTGTCTCTGTATTTATCTGTTAGTGTTAACTTTAAATTCTTGTATTTATCAAGGAAATCCGTACATTTGCTAGTCTTAATGTTAAATTTTCTTTTCTACTAATTAAACACACTCACACACCAATTTCGCTTTTGATAATTCTTACTCTCGAGACCTCCCGTAGAGAGAGTGAGCACAATACTGCCAGTGCAATAGCTCTTTGGTAGTTTTAATGTTTTGGTTTGCTATATATGTGCCGTTATGCCTGAGTAGTATGTGTATATCATCACTGCATATTATATCAAGTACGTTAACTGACTTGTGATTCAGGGATCAAGACCACTTTGCATTGATATTGGTTCAATTGACCTTGAAGCCACTTCAACCAACACCACTCCAAGCTCTTCTTGCAGGCCAAGTCCCCCATCTTCTTCCTTTCCTAGCCCTGTTCCTTCCTATAAACCTACTCCATCGTCCTCTTCCTTCCCCAGTCCATCTAGACTTGATGCCAACATGTCTTCAAATCCCTTCTTGTTCATGCGCCAGTCTTACAATCCTTCACTTCCTCCTCTCAGGATCTCAAACAGTGCACCTGTAACCCCGCCACTCTCACCACCACTCACCAATATTTCTATGCAGAATTTCAATTGGGAGTCCATTGCTAAACAGTCCGCTTCCTTGAAGTTTCCCCTTTTAGCTGCATCTTGCCCAGCAAGTCCTACTCGTGGTCAGCGCTTCACTCCAGTCACTATACCTGAATGTGATGAGTCTGACTCAACTATCGATTCAGGCCAATGGATCAGCTTTCAAACATATGCACCTACTGTTGGTCCAACCTCTCCAACTTTTAATCTTGTAAAACCCGTGGCTCCGAATTTCTCTTTCAAAGATACAATCTTGGAGAAACGAAAAGGAAAAGAATTCGAGTTTGAGAGCATATCAGTAAAGGCATGGGAGGGAGAGAGGATTCATGAAGTGGGACTAGATGATTTGGAGCTCACATTGGGATTGGGAAGTACAAAAAGTTAGCCTCGAGTAAAGGTCTTAAATTGGGAACAACAGAAGTTCAGGTTTTCTTCATTGGGCTTATCGCACATGTCGATTGCTCAACCGTACTTTGGCTATATTCTGTTGTTAATATGTTTTACTTCTCACTAGTCAGGCACATATTTGTCGAATGCTCAAATGTGGCCGACGGAGTGATGCTATTTGAGGAACTACCTGCTTTCTCAATGTGTTTAAATGTGTAATGGCATTGTACCCTCATATTTTCAAAGATGCTTAGCGTTTAAAAGAGGTTTTTTCAAATCAGGATTGTTTACAGTCTTCATTGTTGGTCCAGGTAAGCATGCCTGCTGTTTGTAGTTGTAACTTGTAAGTGGGGGGATGGGGGTTTGTGTGTAAAACACAGGTTCTATTATAAACTGAAACAACACACTCTTTTTAATAATCTTGGTTCAATGACACATCCAGAACCATAACAAAGTTTAAGTTTGGATTTGAGTAATGCATTCTGGATTAATCTTTTCGGGTGGATTATAATAGTAAAGGGGACGATAGTATCAGACACAAAGAATAATACAAAGTAAAAAAAAGGGAGAGGTGAATAAGAAGACTGTTAAAAAGATTACATTGCACAAGATTGACAAATTATATTACAAAGTCACACAAATATCTGCATTGTTTTTTAGTATATGGTTAGTATATGATACAACACCTGAACACCATACCAGAATGCAACTACCAGCACTAACAAGAACTCTTTTTGACAACTCACTATACATATGCACAGTTCTAATTAGTGTATTAAGACAAGAGTCCAATTACAGCTAGTTCCATCAACCATGTAAAGCTTAGCCAGCAGATACCTTGTTCTCTAACATCTTGGGTGTTGCTCAGCGATATCCTTGCACTCATGGTATCTAAAACAAGTAATAAGATGATCATTAGTCATCCCAGAAACTTGCATAAATGAGTACACTACAGTAGGCCCAACACATCGAAACCCTCTTCGCATTAAATCCTTGCTTATAGCTTCTGATTTTGGGGTCTTCACTGGTACTTGACGTGCATAGCGAATCCCATTTTGAATTGGCTTGTGGTTTACAAATTTCCAACAATAATTGCTAAATGAACCAAATTCCTCTTGAACCTGCAACAAGTTATGTTATTAACATGATAACTGAGATCAAGAACAAAGATTAATAACTGTCTCAAAGAGTTTAGCTATTTTGTACCTTAAGTAGTTGGTTGGCATTCTCAACAACTGCCCGAAGCTTTTGTTCAGATAACAAAGTACTGCAATTAGCTTTCATTGACAGCAACTTCTCCTCTGAGAATTTGGCCACAGAGGATGGATCAAAATGATCAAAATGCTTCCTGTAAAAAAAAAAGAAAGTATATATTTACTATGGTGTACAATTGTACATCATATTTGTAACTATGATGTACATATTAAGCCTTCCGCGAAAGTTATTAAAACTTAACATGACATCAGAAATCTCTTATCAAGTATTAACTAATCAAATAAGTACACAAACCTGAACATATCTCTCTTATAAAGGATTGCAGGCCAAGTCATTTCTGCCAAAGCTATTGACAGAACAAACAATTCAAAGAGTTTCCTGTCATCGCGAACCGGAACTCCCCATTCTTCATCATGAAAAGATATATAAATAGGGTCTGCATGCAATCAAAAAAATGACTAAAAAAGTAAGAACATATTAAGACCTTCTCCTGAAACCATAATTAGGAGAGCTGGTAACTTTACATGCGATGAGTTTATCAGAGCTTCTTTGATCCAGAAGTCTCGAGTTTGAATTCACATGTGCTTATAAACTATTAAAATATATTCTCTTAAATCATTAAAATTGACATACCAGAGAAAGGAGTGATCCAATCACACTGCTTCAACGGCACAGAAGCCACTGATGGTAGCTTCATTTGTAACTTTGTCCAAGTACTCTGGCAACCACTCTTCTTATCTTTCTTAACATTTTTCTTAACGCAAGAATCTGATGGCAGTACACTAACACCAGCATTTGTAACTTTGACAGTTGTTTTATTTTGAACAACAACATCTCTAACAGGCTCTGGCTTGATACAACTCAGCTTCTTGGGCTTCTCCGGGGTCTTGTCCTTGTTACCATTAGTCTCATGTTCAGAAACACTTACCCTGTTTCCAGCAGGACCCAGTATTGTACGTGCTTCTGGAACCTTTAGCTCGTTAGCTGCAGACATTTGCTTGCTGAGTTATTAATGTTAGTACACACCCTTGGCTTTCCTAGGTAAATTTATGCAAGTGTGTGTTTATGTAACAGCAAGTAGAATGTCTGGACCAGGAGGACTTGGGGAAGTGTTTGACTGCTTCCTGCCGGCGGTACTGTATAGGTGTCAGTTATGATAGTTCTCCATTTTGTCCTTGGTTATTAGATTCGACAATGTACGATTTCTAAATTTAATTGTGTTCGTGTCATGTTTGTATTTGTAAAATTGTCAATTTTATATAATAAAAAATGTAGCAAGTTGTAAAAATCTAATAAACTCTTTAGGCAAGGAGTCGTAGTCAGTTGTGGTTAGAGAACAAAAACGTGTTACCTTACGTTTCTTTACCTTACTTTTCTTTACCTTACCGTTACCACAAGGAATCCAAAGCACCCACTACACAGTCTACACAATACCGGCTAACCAACGCCTCTCTATGACTATATCACTTGCTATTATTGTTTACGTTACAATTTTGGTCTCCTGTTAAATCGTTAAAGGACCTTGTAATGCTGGGCCATTGAGGAAGACTATCAAGCCCTAAACGTGATTTTATTTATTTTACTTGGTTTTCTTTCCAAGGACTTTCAAACATTTTTGGGGGTTCAAACACAGTACTGATCAACTCAACCCGGCCCAATTGACCATGTAAAGATAAAGGCTGCCACTGGGAACAACTTTTTGAGGTCACGCTGATTTGTAGAGCACAAACCAAAATTAAATTTTAAAAATATTTCCAAATAATATACTCTATGATATATTTTTTTAAAGTATATTTTTATATTATAATAATATATAATATATTTTTATTTATAATATTTATGTGCTACAGAGAGTAGATCTATTTAATTTTTTCGAATACGTTATGAAGGAAAAATTAATAACAAACGTATTCAATAAACTTTATAATTTTTTTTGATCTCGTATAAAATGAGATGGGATCAGGGTGACCATTTTTGGTTTGGGCTCGAGTTGACACGGTTAGAATTGCAACCAAATCCGAATCCGTTCCGAAATATTAGTGGGTTAAAATAGAATCCGAATCTGATCCAAATTATTTATGAGTAACCCGACTCAAAATAATTATAATTTATTAATAAATATAAATAATAAATTAATACAGTAAAAATTAATTATTTTTAATAATATTTAAATAAAATATATAATATTTAGATAATAATTTAATATTAAATAATATTAATTTATATTATATATATAATTTCAATTCATTTCAGATAACCCGAAAATGATCCGATTTTTCCGATCATATGACTGACCCGAACTCAAAGAACACTAACCTCAATTCATATTTTTGTCGTTGGTTTTGGGTCCAAAATTGCCTTTACATGGATAACACCAATAAATTAAGAAATCGTTCATATAAAATATTCAGGAAAAAGAATTAAAATATTATGAATACATTCTTTACAGTATCAGAAAAAGTAACCGAATATTCAAATAATTTGCATAAATAAGAGCAACTCCAATCATATATACCTGTTAGTTATAATATAGCCATGTCATCTAAATAGTAATTCTTTTTGTTAACAAGTCGTCGTTCCTCCTCTCCAACCGTTGCTACTGTTAGCTAAATTTTTAGAAAACCATGTTCATGTGCGCTTGATATAGAAGACCACAAGCCGCCTGTTAGGTATAATATCATGTTTTAGACTTTAATTTTCTTTTATTTTAAAGGATAAAATAAATTTAAAAAATAAAAAAACATTAAAAAAAAAATAAAACTGTTAAAAAATAAATTTAAAAAACTAAAGTTGGTAAAAAATAAATTTGAAAAATTAAAGTTGTTAAAAAAATAAATTTGAAATATAGCTAACCATTATAGCTAATACCATTGGAGCATAACACGGTTCAGCAAATTTTACCTAACTATTATTTTATATTATTTTAGCTAACCAATTTAGCTACTCCCCTTAGAAATGCTCTAAGAACCTTAAAGTCTCAAATCGCTAGCCGGCACACATAACAAAGGAGGTTGTCAAACATTTGTTACGTACACGGTACACACTATATATACACTTCTTCATACTCTTCAATTCACCTTCTCTCTCACACACACACTCCATGGAAGCTACAAAATCTTCATCATCAAAACCAACCCAAACCCAACGAGATTTCTTGACCCATCTCGAAGCTTATCTCGCCAAACGAGACGGTGTTGATAAGCTCCTCAAAATCTCACGATACGCAACCAAAGTCATTCTCTCTTCATCTTCACTCCCATTAAGCCCAACCCAAAAGACCCATTTCAAATCTTTCGAATCTAGCGTGGGTCTGAGTCGAAAAGCGTTCCGACTCGGTAAATTCATCCAAGATGTTAACTCACTGCGCAACTCAGTCACCGAGTCGAAACAAGATTTGATTTTGACAATTCTTGCTTATGGAGGTGAAGGGGTGTATTATTTTATTGAACAGTATGTTTGGTTGGCTAAATCAGGGCTTTTTGATGGTAAACATTTGATCTTTATGCAAAAGATTAGTGCTTGGGCTGAGTTTCTTGGTTATATTGGGAGTGTTAGTTTGAAAATTAGGGAATTGAGGAGAATTAGGGATGATGAGAGTTGTTTGGTTTCGAGTTTACGGATTGCGGAATTGAGAGGGATTAGTTGTGGTGATGATGAGGAGAGGCTGATCAAATTGAGGGAGAAGAAGTTGCTAAAAAGGCTTTCTGTTGTTCAAGATTTGGCTGATGGATTAATGGCATTAGCTGATATAAGAGATGGGAAAGGGAGGTTTACGAGTCCGTTGGTGTTGTCGTCTGCAGGCCTTTTGTCTGCGGTTATTAGTACTCATAAGAATTGGTTGTCTTGCTGATCAGGTCAGGTATACCATTTGTAGCTACATTGTTGTTTTTTTATTATGAAATGTAGAATTAGTTTATATGGTTTCCATCATAAATTGTTGAGGAGGAATGCTCCCGAAACGTTAATGAGAACCCGTGAAAGTTCTTGGGTTTATAGCTTTTGCAATTATGGTTGAATAAGGTTTAAATTCTATGTTGGGAATGTAATTTCTCCAAAACTTTTGAGTTAAACTGCATCGTTCCTTTGTCGAGATAAGGAAAAAAACTGCAATTCACATTAATTTTTAATGCTTTTTCTATAGGTATCTGGTATTAGAGTTGCAGTTGTAGGAACTATATATATAAGTAACTTATAAGAAATCCTAAACGGGGCAATTATTGCGTACTGGTTTACTTGACAATTGAAGGCTGTTTAAGTTAAAATGCTATTGTATGTGTAGAAAATATCTTGTTCTTGTACTATTGGGTAAGTTCTTTACATCATTGGAAAACTCAATTATCGTTAGTTTAGGCCTTAGGGTAAATATAGTTTAGTGCTATATGTGTAATATTGGCCTATTCTATGATATTACTTTGCAGTTTTGTTCTACAAAAAAATAAAGCATATTTGTTTTATTGTCTCCTGTTTTGTTAACAGGATTTCCCAAAACTGAACTAGGGATCCAAGGATTAATCCTTCCTGTACTTGTACAGTAGTCGGATTGTATTTTTTGTGTCGAAGATCCTTGGATTGTCAATGTAACTTAAATGTTTCAGTATCTGGGGATGAATGTTATAAACCATAAGATTTGTTGAAATAGTCTGGTTAGAAATTGCTGCACTGACTCTGACTTTCTCAACAGGCACAGCCTCATACTGTTTGCAGCTTATCATGTCCTGCTCGATTCATTTTTAATTTTCTGTTCTATTAGATAGGGGAAAAGAAATATTTCTTTCCACCATGAGAGACCCAGCTTAATAGACCCCTGGTGTCAGGTAGTTACTCCATAACATCTTGTAGGAAGATTTCTTGGAGACCTTCTGATGATCCTCGAGGACATAACCAAGAGTATAATCCAGCCCTATGTAAACCATAGTTGGACCACTTTTTTCTTTTAAGCTACAGAGAGCTGTAAAAAGAGTAGAACAGTTTGATAACAAAATGTTAAATCTGGATTAGCCAACTTATTTTCCTGTTGCAGTAGATGCTTATGCATAGCATTGATGTTGCACTACGCTTATGTCAACTATGACTTATTCACAATGTTCTTAACTTCTAGACATTTTTACTTGTTTTAGAAGCAGAAATGTGATCAAAAGATGTTTATACTGTCTATGTATATATATATTCTTTATTTTTTGGTGTTTAAACAAAGTTATACGACTCATCAAAACCGCTGTCATTCGATTTTTGGGGATGTTCTTACCAGCCGCAACCTAAAATGTTGACTGTCGTTTGATTGTTGGGTTTGTTCTTACTTCTTACCAGCAGCTGACCTAAATGTTCGAACCACAATCCTTCTCTTTAAACCTGTTACTGACATTTCATATCATCTGTACAACATATTTGCCAGCAATACGAAGTGAACTTGAAACTAAAATTGATCTAAGATATATGCTGGAAAAGAAATAAAAACTATTGCAAATGTACAAGATAGAGTTGATACCCAAATTATTTAACAGAGTTGATACAAGCAAAAGGAGTAATATATAACTTAATGCAGCAAGTGACACGGGTAATCAAATTATTTCTTGAATACACCAAGCATTGTAGCAATTCATTCCTAATCCTACACCGGGCAATTTACGATACAATATGATACGAAAATGACACAAAGATTTAATATTTGTATTTACATTTTGAATACACGACACAAAAATACACGAATACGAATGGACGAGATTTAATGTTGGTTTTGTATTTATCCTTTTAGTACACAATACCGGGTACACGAAATAAAATAAATAAATATTTTATATATAGATTTTTTTTATAGATATATATGCATATTTATTTATATAATTATACTTAATTTTATAATCTTGTATGCAAATATGATGCAAATATATATATATATATATATATATATATATATATATAATATATATTTATAGAAATATACTTAATAATATAATATTTTAATATATTTATCTATTTATTTATATATTAATTTTTATTTGATATTACACGAAAACACGACACAAAAAATACATGAAACACGAATGTACACAAACACGAAAGTACACCAACTCTAAATTGGTCGGTTTTGTGTTTGACATTTTAGTACACGACACGAAAAGATACACGGCACGGAAGTATACGATACGAACGAATAGCCAGCGGTCTGCAGTATCTTTTAAAAAAATAATATTAATTTTCAGAAAAAAAATATTATCAACTTCGAGCTGATGCAAACTATAACAAGTCAATTTTGTTCGAATATATCATCCCGATTAAAGTTTTTATAAAACAAAATATTTTGTTAGAGTTCGAATTCCATGTATAGAGTGAAGTTCAAAAATGGTGCTTAACAACAAATATTTTTACCAACAAAATAATGATAAACGGTTCAAATTTAAACAAAATATAAAATATACTGGTTTATTTCAACATTTTTACCGTACAAATAAATAATAGTTTCCACCATGCCAGACTATAGCTTTTAATTTCCGATCTTACATTTCAGATCTAAACTCCCCTGTTCCCCATTCCTCTGTTATCTTTTACAAACAATTTTGAATTTCTTGCATATCTCTATACATTGATTACATACATTTTTATCAGTTTATGATCTATCTATCTATGACTATAACAAGAAGTGGTTAAAATCTAAGGATCATGCAAAACAATGGGCATGGAGTCAGAACTCAAATCATTAAACTTCAAAGACCCTGATCCCACCATCACCACCCTGCCTCTCCTGAAACATGAACATGAACATGAAGCCACCCCACAACCTCAACAACAACCCCCCAACGATCTTAAAGACCTTGAAACCAAATGTGCAGCCTACGTTCGACACGACGTGTATGGCACAATGGGACGTGATCATGTTCCTTTCACAGAGAAACTCCTGCTTGGCCTGGCATTGATCACTATCTTGCCTCTTCGTGTGGCGCTTTCGCTCATCATATTGCTGTTTTATTACATCGTGTGTCGTGTTTGCACGTTGTTTTCTTTGCCAAATGGGGAGGATCATGAGCAGCAAGATTATGCGCATATGGGAGGGTGGAGACAGGCTGTTGTTGTCAGGAGTGGGAGTTTTTTGGCGCGGGTTTTGTTGTTTCTTTTTGGATTTTATTGGATTCGTGAGACTTGTACGGAGCTTCGGATCGGGGATGATGAGAAATCTGATGAGGTAATTTGTCTAAAATGCAGCATTGGTTGTTAACATGTTATGGATCTTTAATTTTGATAATCAAGAATAGTTTAGTAAGCATGTCGGAATTCATAGAGTAGGAGATATGGAGTAAGTAATTGTATAGTTAGGGAATAATGCCCTAGTCTACCTTGTGAACAAGTAATGATAAATGTTCAAACTTGGTACTGATGCTTACCAAGATTAAATCAAATTCAGTGTGTCAATTACGCCAAGGACTCAGAAGACTTGGAAAGTTTTCGAAAAATTACCAAAATAAGAAATGTTTACATTTTAGACTTTTAGTAGTAATATGGTAAATTCAAGCAATTACTCTTTGGGTCTGCCTGGAATTAGTATATGAATTAGAATATCAATGCATTTACTGTTCGGGTCTGCCTTGAGTACGAGTTAGAATAGAAATTTGAGTCGAATGCTTCTTAATGATAATTAAGGTATGTGGGAGAATATATTTAAGTAACTTGAATGTATTTTAACTTCACTAGTGTCACCCACTAAAATTCAGTTTGACTTGGGTGGGGGCTGGGAACACCTAGCACCGAGGGTAATCGTGAGCGTCTATGATCTTTTTGATTGCAAAACATTGTAGAGAATTCCGTAAGAGTCCGGGCTGATTTGAAATAGTGTGGAACATGGCAGAATTCTTTGGAAAGTGATAGAGCAACGATACAATGAGGCAACTACAAGGTGGAACTTTGTGAGGCTTGTGGAATCTTTCGGAACCCTTATGACCTAGGCAGCCTTCTAGAGATTTCTTGTATTGTATTTATGTTACTGTATACTTGTACATAATAGTGAAACACTCTTATATCAATTGTATGTTAGTTTGTATTTAAAATGTTCCCACTAGGAGGTGTGTTTATAAATAGGTGAAGCTCTCTCATTTAGGAGTAACAAAGAGATGTTAGAGAGATCAAAAATGTGATCAAAGCTTATGAAGGGGTGCTTGTGTTTGTAATTAGATCTGGACTGAGCTCCAACATTGTATCTGGCAAGCAAGAGTGCTGGTAAGGTAAAGGGGATTTAACAATTGTAATATGTATTTACTAATACGAAACGGTCTCTATTAGTAAATTTGTGTCTGTCTATCTTATTTCCGCTGCTCGCAAGCACTTGAAGGGTAAGGCTGGTCTGGTAGTTTGCGTGCGGCAACAATTGCTAGACGCCAGCAGGCCCAGCACAGTTGGGATATAATATATAGCCCTATAGAAATTCCAAGGCTGTGACAGAGAAGTTAATAACCGCCTCATCTGTCTATTTTGTTTGATGTAAATTATTCTGTTTATGTATGATTATACTCTAGGATACTAAAGCGAAAAGATAGACAACTTATTTGGAATAGAGTATACAAGATACAAAACTGGAAATCATAATTCTCTTATATTGTTTACACTTGCTATGTTTATTTTTTGGCTCTAGAATTGTGAAGACTTTGTTTCAAAGATTGATACTCTGAGCTTTATCTCTGTTTTTGCTCATTGATCCTGATATTTATCAATATTTTACTAATCAGAAAACTGGTGAAGTTCAATTCAAGGAACAAGTCACTAAATTACCAGTCACTTATACAAATAGGATGTGATTCTGTGTTTTTTTGCTTATGTCCATAAATTTGGCTGCTGGTTAGTTTCACAAATTTTGTCGGCATGTAGAATTTCAATAAATGTTTATGGGATAGTTCTGAACAGATGTACAGTTTGGTATAAGAGGGGTGAATAAATAAATACTGTGTGTTCAGTCACTACATTACTTGTGGAAGGGTGCTATGTTAGTGAGTGAAATTAGCAAAAACCAGATATAGTAGATATGTAGGTCAAGAGATATTCTCCTTTTTAGATGATCATATACTTTTCAGAAGTAAGATAAAGAAGGAAAAAAGTCTTTGTATATACTTTATATGATTCATTGCTACTTTGAGTCGTAAGATACAGGCAATTGATCCTCCTCGAGTAAAAGTAAAATCGAACTTATGATCATAACCAGTTCTATCTATCAATGCATTCTTCTGGCGATTTTGTTCCAGTCTCATGCATATTCTACTTTTATCAGGTAGAGCACAATGATCAATCCGATGAACCTAAAAGACCTGGGGCAATTGTATCTAATCATGTCTCTTATATAGATATATTATACCATATGTCTGCTTCTTATCCAAGCTTTGTTGCCAAGGTTTGTTGACCTTTTTCTCATTATTTTTCAAGTTTTTATGAAATTAGAGGTGATACAGCCAGCATTATCTATTCTAATTTTACTTTTCATATTTTTGAATATTATTGATGAAGAGATCAGTGGGTAAACTTCCTCTGCTTGGTCTTATCAGGTTGTTGCAATCTCTTCTTTTTAATTTTGTGTTCTGTTATTACCAGTTAGAGGCAGTCATGCCATCTGCATCTTAGCCTTTGATGAAAGAATAATTGTTCGAAGGGTAAATGCCTCGCTGATTGTTATTTATTGATATTACAGCAAATGCCTCGGTTGTATCTATGTCCAGCGGGAGTCAAAATCGCCGGACTTTAAGGGTGTTTCAGGTATTTAGATAGGTGAAAGTGCTGCATGGCCTTGATAATCTAAATTTACATGGAACAAAGTTTGACCAAAGCCAAACTCCCTTAATTTTGATCTGAATGGAAATTCTGCCAACACCAAACCCCTTTCTAAGGCAAATATGCTTAGCTACTCGAGGACAGTATGACAGTATTTTCCTGTGTACATTTGGACCTAGGGTGGAACCTGTCTTAAAGACAGAAACCTTCTTTAACTTCACACATCCACGAACGTCCTCATTTAAGTTCTCAATTTATGCATATCTTGCTTCATGATATCAGCACTACCCCATAACTTTCCAACATTGTTGGAATTTACTATTGCACGATAGTCAGCTCTTGCAGGTCCATCCCTATCAATATTTGCCTTGTGCATACTTAAATTTGAAACAATTTGAATACTTAAAGCATGTCAAATAGAACGGTAGTATTTAGAGATAGATCGTCAAAACATTGTAGGTGTATCCACACAACTACATTTGGTGATATGTGGAGTGTGGATGCATATTATGATATTTGCTATCCTTGGTTCCTTGCAGGAGTCATTAATGAGCGAGTCCAGGAAGCTCATCAGAACAAGTCTGCTCCAATGATAATGCTTTTTCCAGGTTATACTTTGTCTTGCTAATAACTACCATCCTTGTGATTTTAAGGCACTGCATACTGACTTTCAACCTCATAAATGATGAAGTTATAATGAGCATATCACACTAGGAAGGAGCAAAGAAACATGCACTAGAATTTGGAGAATAAATGTGATGAGAAGAACACTATAACCTGATGTGCCAAAAAGAAATGGTGTAGAAGATAAGTATATACTTACTACTATACTAGTTTAAGAGAGGACGTATAATCATATAACCTGTGATAGGTATCTACTAGCTCCTGATGTAGTAGATAACTTCTCTGTAAAAAGTGAGATGTCAAATAATATGAACTCATTTAATATTAACAAAATGTATATACAAAGATATGGTTGTTTGTCTTTGTTCAGTTTGCTACTCTGTCAGTGTTTCAAATTTTTAACTTTAATTTTATTATGCTAAAATATTTTGTGAATGTGGAGAATTAGTAACCATCCACCCCAATATAAATGTGTTGCTCTGTATTTTACAGAAGGCACGACTACAAATGGAGACTACCTTCTTCCATTTAAGACTGGTGCCTTTTTACCAAAAGCTCCGGTTCTTCCAGTAATCTTACGATACCCACACCAGAGGTTTAGCCCTGCTTGGGACACCATATCAGGAGTGAGTTTAATTATATGATTTCCATGGTTAGCACTACTAACTAGTTATGTTATCTGGACCTGGCTGGAAGTATCCCACACACATACAAATCCATGGGCTCAAAAACATTTTAATTTTTTTGCATGTTTTGGCCCAATATGAATGTGTGGAGTGTCGAAAAACATATTTCGAGTATTGAGTGTCTGACACGGGTACTCCCAGTGAAATAAAGAGTCGAGGTAACATAAGCGAGCAAGTAATATTTTTTAAGCAAATTCATTTGCAGGCACGCCATGTGATTCTTCTGCTCTGTCAATTTGTAAATTATTTAGAAGTGACAAGACTTCCAGTATACTACCCTTCACAACAAGAAAAGGATGATCCAAAGCTATATGCTAATAATGTTCGGAAGCTGATGGCTCACGAGGTACGCTATTTCTCTAAATGTCCTACAAGTTCATTTGAAAATGTTCTTAAGGTGAATGCATAAGCATTATTTATCAATTTGTATATAA
Source organism: Oenanthe sinensis (assembly GCA_028671895.1). Classification (NCBI taxonomy): domain Eukaryota; kingdom Viridiplantae; phylum Streptophyta; class Magnoliopsida; order Apiales; family Apiaceae; genus Oenanthe; species Oenanthe sinensis. The sequence continues at coordinate 2,064,132 of CM053803.1, read as the reverse complement.
TTTTAGCCTTGTGACATTACTCAGCAAGCGAAGATATATCAGAGAACTCTAATGAAGAACAATAGTATTCTAGTTACACAGTATACATGCATTTAGCTTTATGCTTAGATAGTAATGAAAATTCACATATAAGGTCATTTACTTTCTTTTAAAGGTTTCTATATTCTGTCTCTAAAGGTAATCTTTCTATGACATGTATACTTGATAGTGAAAATTTGTAAATGCTTTGATTTGCATCTGGTAGGCATTCGAATTACAGTATTAAATATCAAATACCAATGGGAATTATTTTGTTATGGCTTGAGGGCCAATTGGCCAATCCTTTCGGATCAATGGTGTGATCTTACTTGGTATAACCTCCACGAGCATGGAACAAACCTGACCCAATTGCTGCTTTATGTATATTGAAGGCCAAGAGGATTTCCCTCGAACATCTCAAGTTTTACAGAACTTTTAAAGTGATTTATAAATGTTACTGAAATAAACAAAAAATTGTTAAAGATTTGGAAGCACTTGCAGATGCCCATATGTCCGGCTATGAAAATTTATGTTACTACTTATCACTAAACATGGTCACCTAGATAATATTTAATATACTATATTCAGTATATCAGTATTCCCCAAGTAGGTCTTAGCGGTTGAGTCCATAATTGAAGATATATTGAGGGAGTTCAGGAGGATTACATGGAATTATTTTGAAGTAGATTGCAGATCTCAGACACAGCTTAACCAGTCTACCGAAGGAGGAAATGACTTCTAGTGTTTTTTTAATAAAATTGAAAACGAGTAATTTATATATGTTTGATATTGTAGTAGTTTGAACCTATAGCATATAGAATTTAGAAACCGTTTGTCTTCATTTATTATTAATACTTAACATTTTAGAAACCATCGTATTGCATGCTTAGAGAGAGGATGATAGCAGCCTTACTATTGAAAAGATGAAAATTTCATTGAGATATTAGGCGTTTATGAGATTTCCTTGCTTGTAAATACCCTTTAATCCACTAGAAGCAACAGTGAGAAGTTATTGGGAGCTATATTTAGAATTTTATGCTCCTCAAATGTGCTAGTGGGGCAATTACTGTATCGAACTGTAATAGCAAATCTTGGACGAGGCTGGCTAATATACACTGCAAGAGATGCCTCTTGTTCATGTTGAATTTACTGATTCTCTTCTTAAAGTGGGGTTGTACATTTTAAATTATTAGGATTATTATCACGTAGTCTTATTTCCTTTTGTTTTTCATGCAGGGTAATTTGATTATGGCAGATATCGGCCTGGCAGAGAAACGAGAATATCATGCTGCTCTCAATGGTAATAATAGTCTGCCTACTGTTTTGCATCAGAAAGACGAATGATAATTTCATGGCATGGCTTTCAAAAGATATGTTGGGTTACCTAGTTCTTGTTAGTTGTTAGGATTGTCTTTGGAATTTACAGCAATGTGTGGAGATTGCAGTCATTAAAACAAGGAAACGTTTGTTTAAGGTTTTACCAACCAGTAATAAACATTGTGCTATTGTAATACTTTTATAAAATAAAGTTACATAGTTGACAGTATTTTGATGTTTGTTGTGGACGTCCAGACCTGGAGCATCAGCATTTGAGCTCTGTTTTTTGCCCCATCCGTCTATTTTTTAATGCCCTATGATGGGGGGAAATGTAAGAGAACATGATTTGTAGATCTGAAGCATCTGTTTCGTGTTCCTGCAGGTTCCGTTTCTCAAAGCTAATTCGGATACGTGACCTGTAAATTCCTTGTATGATTATGTTGTTTAAAGAAGTAGAAAATTACTTACAGGTAGGTAGACCAGGAACAATTACTGGAATTCTCTTGGTTTTGAATATGTAATCCCTGAATTCCAGGTCCTATTTATCAGATAAGTAATGTAAGTAAATATTTTACTTTGTAATATAAAAGGATGCGTATTGAACATTCAACCTGATATTATACGAATTCAAATGTTCAACGTTCGGGGAATAAGACTATAAGAGAAGAAGATGACGGCTGGTGGTGACTCTACTAACCTTTCCAATGCCTAAAGTAATAAAATGCAATTTTACAAACACATTTCTCTATTTGAAGGCTGATGAACAAATACAATATTTGGACAAACATTTCTCTACCGCAACTTTGAGCAAACAATTCTTCCATCTTACCTCTCTTTGGGCAAAATTTTACCTTTCTTTCAGCAAAACCTTATCGGACCTACTTAATTCCCATGGTGGTAAGCAGCCTTTTAAGGGTGATTGTATAAACAATGAAGACGATGATAACTGTTTCTGCCTTGTTGAGACAGAAGAGAGGCAACTGCCGAAGTTACTTCTCAGCCTCTTCTTGTCACTATCATATGCTTGGCAATTGGGGTCGTGTTGCACCGCAGATATTCGAAGGGCTTCAGGTAGTACACAGTTGAAGATTGAACCTGGGGAAACAAATTAGAAATACAAATATCACAAGAATCCTGAGTAGGGCTTTTAAGGCCTGAACGGAAGGTACTAAAAAATTTACTAGCATTATCCAAAAAGAAAGTTGCAAGTTCTAGTAGATCCTGAGGGAGCTATTTTCCTATACCCTTGTATATGATGTGAACAAGGGAAAGACGAGATCCTTATTTTTATGCAATGCCAAGATATTGGCATGGAATCAAACTTCTCAAGAAAGAATTAGACATGATCTGCTGAAAGAATCAATACGAAGATACAACACAGCAGCCATCTTTAGGCCAATGTGTATACTAAATATCCGAATACTTTAAAACATGGGGGGTCAAGAGTGAAAGAAATCTACCTATTTTTGCAAGTCGATTGACCCATTTAGGAATATGTTTCCCTGTCAGCTTGTAACAGATGTCTTCACAAAAATGATTGCAGTTCTTGGCAATCAAGTGATATGCATCACCATTATAGCTTGATGAGTGATGCTCTATGAATTCCCTAACTTGATCAGGATTCAAACATGTAGTCCCAACAAAGATTGACTTCCTAAACTTGAAACCTGGGCATTGCCGGGGCTCAACCTCAAAGACACCGCTGGTCGGATAGTCATGTGCACCAAATGCATACTCTACGCCATGAACTGTCAAATGGCATGTAAAATTAATTAGACTGCAAGGGAAAATACAAAATATGGGTATAAAAAATACAGTAATCAATTGCATGCCTCACTGCTGATAATAAGCCAATGGATACGATTGAATCTGGAACAAAATTTTTGTTATATAGAAACAATTGTTTGGATTCATAGAACTAAAGAATATGACATACGAAAGCATGTAAATTTTAATATGATCTAGTTTAGACATTAAAAAATTGAACAAATTTGAGCTGTCAAAAAAATATATATATTCATCTTAAAAACATTAATAATGGCCTCGAGTAAAAATTTATATGCCTATGTTTTTTACATGCTCTTTTCAACCTTGTAGGTGACTTGGTAGAAATAATCTAGACAAAAATCAATTAATATGACTGAGGTATGTGACAGCCCGACAGGTATCTCTGGAAAAAATGTAGAAACGGTAGCAAATTTTTAATGCATAATACAGTTAACAACAACGTTCCCAGCCTACCTTCCACACCAGAATGAAATATACCAAAGCCAGCCCAATACGCATAGCCATTCATGGGCGTCAAGTCATATACATTGAGATAAACTGGTGTGCTTCCTGAACGATGACTGGCTGACTTTACTTTGGGAAATAGACAAAAACGTGCAACAGATTTCCCTTTCAAGCGAAGAGGTACTACTGCCTTCCATCCTTTCTTTACTCCAAATTTCATCGTGCTTCCAACGATGACGAAGAAGTTAGTCCATAATCAGTGGCATTCTGTTCGCATTAGAAGTATACAGGGATGAGATCAATTTTCTTATCTACAAGTCGACCCCAATAAGAGATGATCAGAAGGAAAGAAGCAACAAAAATGATAAACCTCCTAAAAAAGCAAGCTAGTATTGAGTTTTATAGATTACAGAACCAACAAAAATCAAAGACTTTCAGTAGCCATGTAACATCACACCAGAAACAAGACACCTTCGTTGTCACATAACAAAGTTTCATATTAGGTTAGATTTGAGAAAAATGAATAAAAGATGATCTAGAACTAGATCAATGATGTTAAAACACTCATAAACCAGATTGGTTTTTTTATAAATGTCGATGCTGATACTGATATTTGTAAGTACCATCAATCACTAAACATCAATTTGATTGATTCAAGTGTGTTAACTTTGAATTATTTAGAAGGAATGTATATTGCATTACTGTAACAATTTGATTGATTCAAGTGTGTTAGCTTTGAATTATTTAGAAGGAATGTATATTGCAAAACAAGTGCATCCAAACACGCACATGACAAGTGCTAACACATGGCAACTCAAACAATAAACTAATCAGAAACTTAAAAGAAGTTGGCATAAGTGGGAGTCCATGATCGCATCTAGTGGTCTGCATGTCTAAAATAAGTAGCTATACAATAAATCAACTTACTTGTATACTGAAGAACTTTTTAACTTGGAAGAGTAATTGGACAAATTTCGCCATTTATGAGTTAATTCAAATAATTAGGGCTCATCAAATAAATTAAGAGTCACGTAGGTGGTGATTAATGTACAACTTATTTTCAAACGAGGGTCAGGGGACATCCCAGTGATCAGGCGTATTTCCGGTGTTAAAATAGACTTAGCTTCAATCCTCATTCCCTCCCCCTTGTAAAAAAACATATTACAGACTTTTACGCCCCCTTGATAGATTATACTCATACCATCCAAAGAAACAATTTTGAGTATACACAGAAATGATAAGTTTGTAACAATCTACCATAAGATTTACCAAACCCATCACCTACATTTTGCTATTTTTCGACAGCTTGAACAACATAAATACAATAAAGATAATCAAGAACAGACACTGATCATCAAAATTCAAGACCAAATGTAGGAAGCATTTCAGATCCATAATGATAAATTTACACCTTGACAATACACAGAACCAAATAATAGCAACAAAATCAATTCTTTCTCCAAGAAACAATTAAAAGGAAAACAACTTGTAGAATACTAAACCTGAGGCAAATGAGTCACAGCTACAAATCCCAATAAAGAAAACCAAACACAAAACAGAACAGAACAAAACACTTACAGATGAGTATAGTTTCAGGCATTGTAAGAGAAGCCCAAATCATGGTCCAGAAAGAAAATGCAGAAAACTCCACCAGGTAAAACAAAACCCTGTAAGCTATATGTATAACTAAGGTGTGTAAGTATATATTAACAAGGCATTCTCATTTTCTTGAAATGCACAAAGTAATTTCTTGGAAATAATGAAGGCTAATCGGGAGATAAGAGAAATTAATAGATAGAGAAAAAGAAGAAGAAGAAGAGAGTAAAAATAAGTAGAAATTGTACATGAGGTAAAACTGACATTGCTCCCCCACCACCCTCTTTCTTATTTGTCCTGTTTCTCTGTATATAAATTATTATCCCGGTCACCTTTTAAAAAAGAGAATAGAAATCTTAAATTCAGCTAATTTTTTCTAAAATAATGAATAAAATAACTGTATTTGATATTTATGTTTATTTTGATATACACTAAATATTATTTTGATTATGCATATAAAAATAACATAATTATCAAAATATAATTATTTTACTCATTATCTTATGTAAGTTACCTAAAATCAATATTAGGTTTCTTATTCTCTTTAAAAAAATATTTATCGCTTTTAGATTTTTCAATTTCGATATTATTTGTTTATCGGATCAAAGCTTATGAATTTAATTTTAAAAATAATATATAATTAAAAAAAATTAAAATTCTATATTATTAGAATCTATATATAACCTATTTTAAAATGTATTTTTTAATTTTTAAAAATTATAAAAGAATAATTTTTAATTTATAGTAAAAAATTAGTCAATCTGACCATAAAAAGTCCGTAAAAGGGGAAGAGTATTTAATAAGATTATGTGGTATTTAGGTTGAATTATTGTTTAAAAAATTTCAATCTTTCAAAAAACAATGGGGTGCATATAGTAATCAAATTAAAGTTAGAAATAGAGGAAGTACTTAAATTATATATTTTTACATTTTTAGTTTTTATATATGAATAATATTGAATTTAAGCTATTACAATATTTTCTTATAATACAAATTTACATAGCTGATTTTTATATATTAAGATTTAACTTTCTTTTAAAAAATGTAATGTAAAGATGGGGTCCTGCATAGGTCAGTTATATAAACAGCGGAGCGTAAACGTTAAGCAAAATGGAATAATTTATTACTGCATTCAAGAAAAGGTGGGGAAAAAGAAACGAATATATAGTATTAATAATGTGACAATAATTCTTTAATCTCATGATCTATACCAATTTCTCATTACTGATTTATAATTTTTATATGAATTATATATATTTTTTATTTATGCATAGATTGCTGTTTTATTGTTTTCTTTAAGTATTTTAATTGAAATTTTTTATGTTATTAATATGATTTTTAATTGGTATATATATTTTAAAGATAATAATAGAAATAATATTAAATAAAAATTTGAATCTTAAATTTATAATAATATTTTTAATATCATAAATATAATATTTAAATATATATTAATATGTACTTTGAATCTGCTGATATAATTAGTCCAAGATACACAGGCGAAACCGCGAAAGGATGATTACTCTTCAAAAATGTCTTTGATCAAGGTCAAAAATTTATAATGCAGATATTTTTTGGTAGAGAGGTGAAAATGTACACTCTTTTTTAAAGTATCATGATGCTATTTAATTGATAGTTTTGTGTTGGCAATATAAAGATAAAGAAATTCATAATATAGCGTGTCTAACAACACAAAACTGTTGGTGGTCGTCTGGTTGAGAAACAGCATACAACACCGCATCTTGGATTTCTTTTTGTTTGATTTGCTGCTTACAGTAATAGTAACTGAACGAGGCATTAAATTTTTAACTACACGGTTGAGGCCTCATTTATTAAAAGCTAAGTCGCCAGGCACAGCTGCAAGCTGTATCTTTCCATGGCACTCCTGTCAATTCAACACATCTACACCTCTTTCACTCTTTTTTTCATTATTTTTGTTCTTTTCTATTTTACAAAACTGATTTTCACTCTATCTGCACTTGCATTTTACAATTTTTTTATTATAAAAATGCGCGGATAGATAGTTACTCGTACTCGATTGTGGGACCGATTCCCTTGATAAATAATGCACCAACTTTGGTATTTTATCACAGATGTCCTAGTCCATTCATATGAAGTATACATGACTGAAGTGATATATAAACAAGATACTGCATGGTGAAACGTATAAATTAAGAATGATATATCTATATGCACAATCGAATTCTTTTGTGCTCATCCACTTTGCGAACAGTCACAATGGATCAAGTGAGTTGAAGTGATCCCATGCCTCCTGAAAACAGTAGAAAAAGTTCTAGTTAGAAATGGTTTCTTAGTGACTTGGTGTTAGAATATAATATAAGATTATGATAAATCCTCTTGAGGTTTCAGGAGAATTGACGACTTAACACGTCAATAACATATTTTTGACACACACAAGCAAGTAACACAATGTTTTCGACTTAATTGCTAGTTTGTTTTAGTTGATTGGAGTTCAGGTTTAAACAAATAATAAGGGTTAAGCAAGTGAACCGTTTTATATAATGCCGGGATGCAACAGGAATTCGCTAATTTAATGTAATATTTGATCCTCTTAAAAATGAAATGATGGAACTCTTATACAATAGACACCTGTACACTGGTAGTGTGTTAAATACCTGTAAAACATCGAAAACTTTTTCTGCAATGTATTTTTGATGAGAATCAGCGCCCTTCTGCTGCAGTTTATCAGGGTGTAGGCAGAGTAAAGCTTTCTGATATGATTTCTTTACTGCATTTAACTCAATTATATCCACAAGAGGCACTGGCTTCCATCCACTCTCTGCCCAAAGAACCTGAGCATGAATATGTATTCATTTAGAAATGTCAAATTAACATACTCATTAAAATGTATTCAGTCCAAGATACTTGCACAAACCCAAATGATACAATTTTCACTACAATCTGCATTTAGTTCCAAGATCAGTGATAAAGTAAAGATTTCATAGTCAACTTCAAATCACATGCTATTTAATGATTTGATAAAGTACTGGTAAACCAAACTACTGCGGTATGAATTTCAAGTACACATGATGTTTATATCAATGAACCCTAAGATTGAGGAACCATAGAAATTGAAGATCATAAACTTACATATTGGAGAGTTGAGATTAAAGAGCGAATGTTTCCTTCCTTTCCCGTTGACCACTTAAGAATTTCAGCATCTAAAGCCTGCATTAGGTTCAAGTACAGGAAAACATATCAAGAAATTTATATTCAAGTACAGGAAAACCTTATATAATCTGATGTTTGATCCCGTGTGAGTCTGTGAGATATGTTGACAAAAATATATATTGCAGGATTACGCAGTAAATATGGAACATCTATAAGCAGTGTAAACATAATTGTACGAACAACTGCGCAACTAGTAAGTAAAAGAATGCTGTACCATATTTTTCTTTTGGAAGTGGTCGTCTAATTTGTCACTTCTAACTTCTGAATCATCAGGGATTGACTCTAATAAGAAAGAGGCCAAAATTTCACAAATAAAACCTTTTCATCAAAAAGTAGGCATACTAAAATACTCAGACAACCAGAAAACAAGCAAGTTAGATAAATTGAAATCTTATCATCATATGTAATTTGGTGATTTTAAGTTAATTTTTCGATCAACTTACCAGAACACGGTGAAGCATCATTCTGAAGGGAAGAATTTTCAGTAGTTGTAAAAAATGTGGACTTCACTGGAGAATGATGTCTCTCTGGCTGCTCAACATTTTCATCCAGCTAAAATTACAGAAGAGATGGATCAAGTTGAATTATCAAATGTCATTATTGAAGAAAAGTATCTTATCAATTAATTAAGACAAGTTCATATTGAATTCTTTGATTGAAGGAAATATGCTGATGTGTCTAAATTGTAACTTGGTTACCTCAAGGAGGGCATCTAGCATTGTGTCTAGGTCAGAGAGATGCATCAAAGAATCAATATTGGATGTGCTAAAATTTGAGCTATCAACTCCGATGCAACTAACTTTTCCCTCTGATCTAAAACTCTGACTTCCACAACCACGGTTACTTTTGGGCTTTAAATTAGTTTCTTGATTAAACTTTCTAACAAAGACTTTGACCTTTTCCTTAACTCCACTTCTCTTGACATTTCCTTCTAGAATTTTCGATGATCTCTGAATGCTATCCTTTTTTACTTCAGCACTATTTGAATCAATTTTTTTCTCATCATATTTCTTTACACTATTACTGGTGCCAACATTTGAACCGAACACTTTGGTTGCTTTCACCACGTTTACTTTTCCTCCTGTCTTTGTAGTAATATCTTCATTATCTGCACATGAAATGGGAACAAAATGATATGTATACTTCAATAGTACTCGTATTCCTGGTTAAAACAGGCATTACCTTGTGCTTCACTGTTATCTTGTAGAAAAGAATGTATAGTCTTATGTACTGGTTTGGGGGTTTCTTCGGTCACCATAGAGACCTCTGTTCTGGTTTTCTCAGATATGCTCATCTCATGCAGATAGTTAGGATTCTCATCAACTTTTAAACCAATCCCATCAAAAGGTGTCACTAGAGGTACTTCTCCACCTGCCCATTTGTATATGGAGAAGTGAGAATGTTCAATATCATTTGCAACTTCTGTAGTATCTGAATCTCTTCTTTGATCCCTCCTCAAACCTATTTCATCAGACTTGGTCATATACGATGATTCCTTATTCCACGGAGATACCTCATTTGACATTGGTCTTGGACAATTAGACTGCTGAACATTACTTGTTAAATCATGTCCCGGCTCAGCTTGGCTTAAGAACCCAGATAGAGAATGTCTTGAGGAACTAATTCCATTTGAAGTATCTTCTTTCTTTTTAAAATTGCTAGTGGACGCTAATGTCGGATTGTCAACATCTTTGTTCAATGTGGCAGGTGGAAGGCTGGAAAGGCCAAAAACTGTTCAAGTTATCTATGAACTAAAAGATGCATATGAAATGCAAATTGAAGAAAATACAATACTGATGTGGCAAATAACAAGAGCAGAGATTTATTAATGTGATGAATCATAGATTACATGTTAAATGTAGGGACACATAATTTGTTATATGGATATTTAACACATAGAAACGATACATAAAAGGTCTGGCAATAGTATTTATATGAGAATTTATGCTACTTAGTTCCGAATGTGATATAAGGTAAATGGTTTTAACTTTCATGCAGACGCATGTGTGAACAGTGAAGATGTAGATGAATCAGGGAACTGAACCCGAAAGCTGCATGTATCTGGCTACTTGTCCCAGAAAACCATAACAAACTTAGATAGTAGCGCAACTAGCTAGTCTGTGTTATTTAATCAAAGATACCTGAATTGAGCAGCAGGAAGTGAAGTCCTAAACGGCTCATATGGGCCCATAATAGCTGAGCTAGAGCCGGACCTAGATTTGTCACCCTGGAATATGTCATCAAAAAAATCATTGCTCTGATGTTTCCTTCTATTTACTCTATTTCTTTCCCCAAATACTGGTTTTCCGCTACTCAAACTGCGAGATCTTGAAGTTTCCTCAACATCCATTGCTCCATCTGAACTGTATCTTGTCGTCTCGTGATATGAAAACCTCCTGGGAGGCCCTCCAAAAACATCTTCAAAATTAATATCATCTGAGCTCACAGCTGGTAAACCGCTGCCACCTTCTACTGATCTTTGCGCTGAGTATCCCAGCAATATATTGTCTCTGCGACTCTCCTTTTTCATCAAGATATATATTTACCAGGAATTTCAAAAATAAATATGGCGGGAAGTTATAGGAGTTCTATACAAATCTTGAAAATATATCAAAGGGTCATAATTAATAGTAGAATCTCGGTCTGTACGAACTGAAAATAAAGTTGAAGTCTCGATATCTAAAAATTTTGCTAATCGGATTATGGATTCATTTAAGAAATTAAGATTAGAGAGGAAGAATTTGAAGCCACAGAATGGAGGGGGGGGGGGGGGGGGGAGGAGAATCTGAAGTTAGGATAAGAGTACTATTATTCTCAGAAAAAAACAAAAAGAGAGTCATTGGATTAGTATGTCCTAACAACTAATTTCTTTTTTCTCTTGGTGCCAGTTATTCTGATTTCTTGTGATAATAGTCATGTCAGTTTTCTAATAAGATTGTAATGAACTGGATTCATTGTCTATTTGTCTCTTATACTCTCCGGTCTACGTCTCAAAATCAGAATACAGTACATATAGTGGATTGAACATACAGTTGCAAGTATCCTGATATATGTGGACAGGGACTTCGAATTAAAAGTTTCAACAACTTTGAAAATCTAGCCGGGGCCTCAAATCAAAACATTCACTGATTTTTAAAAGACTGCCTATGGAAACCGATATAGTTTAAAAGGAAGGAAGAACCAGACATACATGTCCCAATAAAATCAAATTGCAAATTAAATTTAATAATGATCCCGGATCAACATAACGAGTAGATGCTTGTAATAATCAGTTACTTAACATTTGTTAAATATACGCTTTATAATCTCTCAATTGCAGTACCAAAACAAAGAGATTGATAACTCAAGTACAAAGTAATCCTCAATTCCTCTTCTGTAAATTACTATATAACAATGAAGTTTTAATTAGGATCCCCAAAGAGACTACACTTGTTGCAGGACAGCTTCTTTGCATTAAGAATTCTTTCTTTGATTGCTTTCGACATCTCGTTCACCTACATACATAAAAAATCTAGGGTCAGCCAAGTTTATACACAAACATCACTTCAATTTAAGATATATAAAAATATGTAATATGTGCGTGTTCAATATCGACAAATATAACTAAAAGTATCCATAAATTAATCAGTTACAAGCCGAAACAACAACACAAGCCGAGGATCTTATATTATATTCTAACAGATCGAGGATAATCTATTGGATTTTAATTAGCGTAACTCAATTTTAATTTATATTATGTGATTGCTCATTCTGCAGGTTTTAAAAGAAAAGATAAGTTTCACAAGTGTTTTTGAAGCAAGCTTTGTGTTCATCAACCGAAGCATGAACAAAATACGTCGAAACGATCCACGACATTCTCGAACATTGTTGATGCTTCATGTTTCTTCTTGTAACATGAACTAGAAGCTGGTGCTTCGGGAGGAGTAGGTATCTGTTGTGTTTTCATTGCCATTCTTAGATTTTCCTGAAAAGAATTCGATGAAACAGTTAGTTTAATAAAACAATGTTGATAAATAAATCTCGGCGAGATTAAATCGAAATAACACTAAGAAAAATATGTACGTACTGAAAAGACCGAGAAGTTATAATGACTGCAAACACTTTGGAATGGAAAATAATTAGGGTAGAAGTTAATTTATACAGAGGCTAAAATAAGGTTGCAATAGGACTTGTGGGACAAGAAATGCAGATAGGAGACGACACCGTTTTGTCGCTTGCTTTTCCCCTGTTTCAAGACTTCACGTTAGGAAAATCTCAAGCTGTGACGGTAGTTATTGAAAACTCATTTGTATCGTTATAATAAAGAGTAATGATTTGACCTGTTAACTTGATAAGAAACGTTAAAATCATGATTGGAAAAAACGGCCGGAAGGACGTGACAATAGGTGTTGGTTACTCCAAGTCTCCAACTAAGCACTTTCAATCTTTTCTTTTTAATTTTTTAGTTTAATATTTTTATTATTAAGTAAAATTATGATAACAATTAATAGAGTTTAAAATATATATAATTGGTAAATATTAAATTCATAATATATAACTATTAATAATACTTTTAAAATAATATACCTTATATTTTTTTTTATAGTTTTGGCCTTTGGGACTTGTGAAATAAAAAAACTTAAAAAGATATGATTTTTTTAATTTTTTTTAGATTTTAAAGGTCCTAAAGTTATAAAAAATTAAAAAATATCAAAATTTGATTTTAAAAAAAAATCATTTTTTTGCTAATTGAAAATTCTTGATTCATGCATTAACTCGAAAAGAAAATTTGAGATTTCAAAAATATTTATATTTATATTTTAAAATATAGTTTTTCATGTATAATTCAAAAAAAAATATTGAGATTTTAAAATGAAAAACTTAAATTTTAATTTTAATTTTATAACAAAATTTGAATTTTTTCTATAAATTGAGAAAGAAAGATTAAGATTTTATAAAAAATATTATTTTTGATTTTTAATAATGTATGTGCTATAACATATATATATACACACACAATTAACTGTTGTTTTTATATTTAAAACTTTAATTAACCATTGTTTTTATGTTTAAAACTTTATATCTATAAAGTCGTAATTCACACGCTAGCCAATCTATACAAGTAGATATCCAAATTTATTTTTCCGTCGGGTCAATAAGTTGACTAATGGCGCTATCATTACTCTTCATTATAGTGGTACAAACGAGACCCTCATAACTAAAATCATGTATCTATTTGATATATGTCCTTCACTTTAGTAACCACTTTGATATTTAACCCCTTCAAGTTATCTTGAAATTAATTGTATTTTAATACAAATTTGATCATATATATATAGATCGGCATATTGATATAATTGTACTTAAATTTAAATTATTTCAATTAGAAAAAAATATCGTACGTATATTTAAATTCAAATTATTTCAATTAGAAAATATATATTATGGACTTGCAACTGTGTGTTCAATCCTGTGTATATAAATTTGCTTCCACCAATCGTATGTTTTGAGATAAATCCAAAACGAAATCATCAACCACAATTTAACAAAATTGATGATACTCTCCCTAAAAGTATACTAGTTTACAGTTTACTTCGATAATAAGTTCTTTTTCCAATATTGATATCATTTCTATAGTAAATAGCTCAACACTAATTTACCCAGAGAATTAAACGGCTGCACACTAAAGGATAATCCATAAAAAAATTTAGCCCATACTTTATTACCATCAAACTGTACAGAAAGATAATAAACTCTTTTACGAGCTGAGCTGAGCTAATCTTCATTCAAGTAGGGCGAGTAACCGATAAAAATGTTTAGCAAACCGTTTTCAACAAATCAAATAACTGAAAAAATTATTCAAGCTAGTCCATACAAATCTCATCTTCGGAAAGGCATGTACGTGGATCTGTGGAAGTGGATGTGTGAGCGCAGGAAAGAATGGGCAAAAAGTTTTACTTAGCATCAGCATTGGTTATATATGAAACAACAACAGTAATGTCATCGAGCTTTCCGCCATAATAGCGAAATCCGGCTTCTTGAGCTGCAGAGGAAAATGGCGTCTGTCGATTCTTATCCTGTGCTCTTTGGCGTGCCAATGCCGCTATCTTCTGAGCTGTTACTTGAGGGCCAAAACCAGCTCTCACAGCATGAACTACCACAGCGGTAATATCACTGTTGTACAAATTGTCAAATAGACCATCCGTGCCAGCAATTATGACATCTCCAGCAGCAACAGGGACTGTAATCACCTGCACCATATGTAACTCTTGTTAGCTTGATTAATACATGAAAGCTATCAAGTCAATGTGTGGTACAGCAAGAACACGAGGTACTCTACCGTCACGTTCAAGTATAAGTAGTCTAACAACTAGGCTTGAAAAAACTAACCTCACCAGAGCTAGGCAAATCACCATCACTACCGTTCTCCAGTTGATATGTGAAATTGAAATCATGCAGTTGCGCAGTGGACCGGAATATGGTGCATCCATCTCTTACCACCATAAACCCACTATCACCTAAATTAACGGCATGGATACCCTGCATGTAGAGGCAAAATGAATCCAACTCTACTGGTAGAATTTAAATATATTATTTGCAATTGCTCGAAATCTTAACTTAACCAAAAGTCAAAAATCAACTTGGAGATTAAAAAAAGAGGTATAACCGTATAAACAATCACATCTACAATAACAGGATATGTATATACCTGTTCAGTGAGAGCAATGATGCAAGCAGTTGAAGACCCTCTGGCTTTGGTGCTTGAGTACGCTTTCTCCAAGACCCGGGATGGGTCAATAGAACCCTTAGGTTCATCTTGAATTGCAGTTACCGAATTTGACATAAGTTCTCGTGCATAAAAGCCTGCATTAACACCAAGATCAGCCCATCCACCAACACCATCTGCCACACCAATAGCTTGTTCATCCGAGCAGATAAAGTGAGCATCCTCCCCACCAGTTTCTTCCTTATCAGGATGGGGAAGATAACATGATCCTGAATTTAGCTTCAATGATCTGTCTGCTATGATTTTCCTGCAGTGAAACCCATGTAACATGATGAATTTACTTCTGTTGTTATATCTGAATTGCATTATTAAGATACATCCCTATGATATAGTCCACCTATAGTAACATACTAACATGAAAGGATCACTGTAGTCCTAATCATTCACTAATAATCATGATCATGATCTAAAAAGCTCTTAATGTCAAAGATCTAAAAAAGCTCTTAATGAAAGAATTGAACAGGAATAAGGAAACATACTGTTCAGAAGAATCAGCAGCATTAGCAACCTGTTCCTCTCTAACAGGGTTTTCAAAGGACACGTCCGGAGCAGTCCCTGCGGAGAATGAAGCAGGTGCAGAGATGTGGAAACTTCTCATGCCAAACCCCAACGCTGGATAGGAATTTCCGCTCCTCTTCACCACATGATATGAGAAGAACCCATATAGAGAATTACTATTATTAGGTTGTTCCTTGTTTCTCAATTTCATGCAGGTTTTTCTGCAATTGTCAAAACATAGATTCCTGTAGGCAGTATTTGCATTACTTGTTTGCCGTAGTGGATGCTCATGCTTAGATGTTACATTATGTACTGAACAGTCACCGACCAAAGCTCTGGAACTACTAATGGGCATTGGTGTCTTCTGAGAGTGAATATTGGGTGACAAATAACCAGGCTCAATAAACAGGCGATCTACGTGATACCCACAGACTTGAATAGAGGGCCCAGAAACAGATGGAATAGAAAATGTACGAGAAGCGGCTCCAGCAATTGAAATATTTTTTCTTCTGTTCCCTAAATGTAAAGATGATTGAGCAGCAACAACAGTACTAGGCTCTAAAACCACATTAAGGTTAGGAACACATGAGCCTGATACAGAATGCAACAGCCTAGAGTTGCCAAATATTTTGCCTTGGCCGACACCACCTTCCACAGAATCCTGGATGCTAACTTTTAGCCCAACAGATGAATTTTTTATTCCCTGCCTGATGGCACTCAGTGTAGAAAGGTGAGTAGATGGCATCTTAGCCTGTCACACGAGTAATTGTAACTTGCGCTGCTTTATCTGAGAGAACAAAACGACTAACACAGCCTCCAATGAATACGATCATAACGTTGAGTACATCCACATATAAGATAGAAAAAAAGAACCTCCACTCGATTCCGCAAAGGAAGGTAGAAATCTGACATCCAAACACAAAGGTAAAACAGGATGAGAAACATATATAACCATATTAATAGAAACTATAAACAAAAATTTGTCCTGTGCAGTTCCTTAAAACACATTATGGTTCCGCGGAAATCTTAAATATTCATTATTATCGTAGTTAGTAAAATAGCTAAGAAACTGCATTCACATAACTGTACCATGACAACAATCGTAACAGTAAAGCTTTTCTAGATCATAGCTACACCTTCACATATCAATCAAATCTGTACCCTTCCACCTATTTACAAAATTGATTTATTTTAGTTTCAAGGTCATAACCCTTGTAGTCTTGTACAATACATGCCTGTCTATTCAACCACCATAATAACAGGATTAATTGTAACACTAAACTTTTTTATTTTTAAAAAAAAGAAAGATTTTTTTACAAGCATCACTACACATATTCAATTACATAATATGCTTATCTTCTGTATAATACATACAACTATTTATAAAGTTATGAGCTTTGAACTATATATATAAATACTAAAGATTAATAACAACAGTGATATTAACAAGAAAAACAACAAAATTAAGCACCCAAAATCTATAAACATTAAAAATCTCACCTTTTTTATGAATTGAATCTGATCTTTGTTCTTGAACTGATGCAAACCCTAAAATCGACTTGATTGGGTTTATATAGGAGAAAGATTCAAATATGGGGCTCCGAAAAGATAGGTGATTTACATTAGAAGGTGGGCTTATAATTCGCCAATTAGCCAATTAGGTGATTTTGGGGACAGCAAACCCTAGAAATACCAAAATGATTATAGTAGTATTTAACTAGTATTTTTATGGGAGAAGAGTCAAATTAGTTCCCGGTATATATTGTACATGGGCTTAGTACGTTTACGCCGAATTTATAAATAAATTATAAATTATTATAGAAGAGTTTATCATTTATAAACGTATACATTTCATTACATGTATACGTTTATAAATTAATTGGATTTACCAAATAGTATATAGCCTAATTTATAAATTAGTCTATATACTATTTGGTCAACTCCCCCTAATTTATAAATAAATTATTATATTAAATTTAAAAAATTATCAATTTATTGGAGATTTAAAAATGAAAACTCAATAAAATTAAAAAAAAATGTAGTTGCATTAAAAATAACTAAATTAACCATTATAAATTCAAATTCTGTTTGGTTTGTTTGATTTACTCAATTTCAAAAAAAAATTTACTCAACTCTAATTTTAGCCTTTTGAATTTTAATTAATTAATTACCCTCTCAAAGCCAAAAAATGGTACAGTTCAAGTAAAAATAATTATGAGTTTAAATTAAATAAATTCGATTGATTTATTATTTATAATATTTTTTATGAAGAAAATATCAAAAACTGTTGACATTTATAATTAATATACAAAATTAAATCAAAATAGTAATTAAAAACTGTTAAACTCGATAATGCTACCACAATACCCTTTAATCCGATTAATGCGTAATGTTAGAGATATAAAATTATTTTTCAAATTCGGATCTTAAATGACATGATACTAATATGATGTATCTTTATAAAATGTTTTAATTTAATTGCTGAGATTGAGATTGAGATTGAATGTGGGGAAATTCAATATTACTCCTATTAATTAAGCTAGAGACAATCAACACGTGGTATTTAATAATATTTTGAAAACAAATCGTCGCTTTCCATCCAATTCATAATTCTACCATTCATCTCAATTATAAAGAGTATGATAGTTAATTGAAGATACATAATATGCAGTTGGATCTATAAAAAACTAATTGCTCTGTTTGTCTTTCGTTACAAGTAAAATAATTCAAACGGGCAGATTGTTGTAAATAAGAGACAAAAATGGTGCTAGCTTATTTATTCAGACTACTTTTAAACTTAGCTTTATCAATCTTGATTCAAAATCCTTTGAACAAGGACATGAGCACCATACTGAGGCTGTACAGTGAAAGACATGAGTGGAGCATGAACGTATGATGGCGAGACAACGAATGCGAACTTTTTGATGATTGTAGCTAGGATTATTTTTGCTTCAACCACTGCCAAGTTCTGGCCAATGCAGATTCTGGAACCTAAACCAAATGGCATGTAGGAAGCCAAATGTCTGCTGCGAGGCTCACAGAACCTGGATGGATTAAACTCCTTGGCATCTGTTCCCCATTCTCTATGTCGTGATGGATGGCAGCTACTGCCAAATAAAACTCTGTTGCTGCTGGAATGTTCAGGCCACCAACCACAACATTCTTTGTAGTCTTTCGAGTCATGTTCGCGATTGGAGGGTATAGTCTAAGCGTTTCGTTTAGTATACAGCCAACCTATCATACAGAAACAGAGAGTAAATAACTGCGATAATCATAACAAAATTGACTATGCTGCACACATACATTACATGTAAGCAAGATATCTGTATGTGGTACAATGTAGCTCTGCGACAACATTTTGAACTAGAACGTATTAGTGAGTAAATATTTTTAGTTAGACTGTATCTTTTCATTGTGTTACATTACAATGTCTTATTACAGATGCCATTTTTGCCCATTTTCATCCTTCCATTCATTGTCTTTCGCCTTTTTAGGCCTTTTTTGCACCTTAAAACTTGGACTTTAAAAAAACTATGGTTTTAGTATCTAACAAAAATATTCTAATATATTTCTCGTCAGTTGGGAGTTTTCATGAAAACATCCTCTCTGGTACAAATCACCCTCCCTAGACCTGGGACTCGACTTTTGAGTGTGATAAACTACTTATATGTGTTTTGGTTTGGTTTATTAGTGAGTGGATATTTTTAATCTTATGTTATAGTTATAATATATGTAGAAGTGGCTAATTATATGAACCAGCAGTTACATTGTATAGCCCAGTTCCCTGAGGTTCACCAAAGACAATTGCTGCCAGCATTGGCTTCACTTTAAGAGAATGTTGTCTGGAATAAGCAACAAAAAGAAATCAAGAGGAAATAGATCACAACTGTAGATGCAAAGAATACTGAGCTTACAATCTTGAAGTCACCCAAGTTTTCTGCAGTTGGAAACTCGTTGTCTTGACATACCCTAAGAACTTCTTCGCGAGCTTTGCTTTGCCAATCTTGATGCAATGCAAGGAGTAGAACTGCCCAGGTCAAAACATTAGCAGTTGTTTCCTTTCCTGCAAAGTAGAATGTCTTGCACTCGTCTATGACCTCTTCTACCTCTAATACCTGTCCGAGCTCATTCATGTTAGCTGACATTAATTGGTTCAATAGATTCTTTGATTTGTCTCTTGTTTTTTCATTTGTCCTAATTATCTTCCTGATTGAGTCTCGAGTTTGCTTCTCTAGTCTCCATCTCAATCTATTCGTTTTAGTAGGCAAAAACCTGCAATTACTTTACAAATCAGTGCATGCATGAAATATATAAATACTGATAACATTGAATTGAACAACCAAAGGTAGTCATCTCTTTAGACGGATACTAGTGCATATAAATTTTCTATTACTGTCAAAATAACTGCATATTAGTTTATTAAGGATTTCTTGATTACCTAAATCCAGGAAAGTAAACACTTCGCAAAGCGAGTAATGCAAGGCCCACTTGTTGTTCTTGCAATTGAAATATGTGTTTCCCTTCTTCAAAACTACTGCTGAAAGCTGTTTTCGATAGGATCTCTGCAATCAAGTCATGAAACTCGTTTTGCATTTCAAGCTCAAATTGATCCTTTCCTCCGCCTTCTTCTT
This sequence comes from Oenanthe sinensis, assembly GCA_028671895.1. Taxonomy (NCBI): domain Eukaryota; kingdom Viridiplantae; phylum Streptophyta; class Magnoliopsida; order Apiales; family Apiaceae; genus Oenanthe; species Oenanthe sinensis. Next base: position 2,043,882 of record CM053803.1, on the reverse strand, counting down.
CCCACTTTTCCATCATCTTTACAACACTAGCTACGATTTCGGGCACCCAAGCCTGTTAAACAATGAATATTATTTATTCCATCAAAGGCCAAGGTTCCTACCAGAAACATGTTAAACCTGCACTAACTTTATCGTGTCAAACACGAAAAATAGAGAAAAACCTTGCACCTCTCAGTACAGAGAGAAATTTGCTTGGCAAAAAAAAAGGAAGAAGAAAAATAGAGAGAAACCTTCACTCTCTCCATATTAAATGCTGGACTTGCAATCTTCCGATGAAAAGCCCATTTCTCCCCCACCAAGCCGTTAAGTCCCTGCCCAATGAGCACCCCAGACAGAGGATTGAAGCCAATCTTATCAAATGTGTCACTTGAACTATTTGGCATTTTGGCAGGATCATTTTAATCATCTCAGGATCTGCCACAGCCAACCTTGGCTTCATCCCAAACCAAAACAAGAAAGTCTTACCATATTCGGCTGACCACTGATAATAGTGTGGTGCAATCCTATGAAGTATATCCTGGTTGAAAGGAATGGACTTCAATTCAGCTTCATTCGTCATCTTCATGATTTCTTTTGCATTTCCAAAGATGGGACGGTAGCCAGGGCCTTCTACGCCTTGTTTCTTGAAGTGTTTTTGAATTTTCCATGGAACCCAGAAAACTATATGCAAGGATTTCAAGAGCAAACCTAGAACTGTTAGCGTGATCATAAGAAGTAGAGTAGACATGGTGTTGTAACTAGAAGGAAGACACAGAGACGAGAGTAGATTGTAGTGATATGGATATTCTTAGAGTAAGTTAGTATAGATACTTAGACAAACACATTGTTCTCATCTACACATTTCTAGATATAAACAAAATATAGATGTATAAAAATCATAAAGAGACATGAGAAACGTATTATCATGCATGAGAACAATTCATTGTAAGCTCCTATTTTCTTTGAACTTTGCTATCAAGCAGTCATTTTTTGACTTCTTGCCGTTCTTGTCTTAGGTATTTGTCTGCTCGTTCTATAATTCATAAGCATGCATACATATGTGTACATTGTATAACAAAATTAATGCATACATGTGTACAAGTTGATGATCGCGAATTCCTTACCACCCTTTTTTGCTTCATGAATTTGACACCCCCATCTTTTAGTCTTTCACAACAATAAGTTGCACTTTAGACCTTCAATACAAAGAGAAGAGAAACAAAGAAAATGTCATAACTTTGCAAAGAGTGCAATTTCAGCAGGTATTATTAAGACCCAGATCTACTTGCTTTATAGTAATAATTTAATATTTATGTAATGAAAACAGAGTAAAGTTTAAAAACGAGTTGTCTTGATGTCTTAGATTATAATTTGAAACAAGTTAAAGAAAGGCAGTATCATATTTCAATATGAAGGCTTCAGACGATCATAGATAGCTTATGTATGTATTTACGTTCTGGAGTCAACGAGTGATCCTCCTGACAAGGATCTGAGCACCATACTGAGGCTGCACCGTGGCCAGCATTGTTGGAGCATGAATATATATGCTGGTGAAACCACGAAGGTAAACTGTTTGATAATCATAACTAGGATAATTGTAGCTTCAACCATTGCCAGCTTTCGTCCAATACAAATTCTGGAGCCTAGCCCAAATGAAAAGTACGCACCCAAATGTTTCGGAGGTCAACAAACCTTGCAGGATTGAACTCATTGGCATCTAGTCCCCAAATCTGTGTGTCATGATGGACAGCAACTTGTGGCACGTAGAATTCTGTACCGGCTGGGATGTTTAAGCTGCCAACTTTTACATTCTCGAAGGTTCGCCTCGAGATACTATTGTCAGGGGTATACAGTCGAAGTGTTTCTTTGATTATACTAACCTGTCAACAAGAAAAAGAAAATTATTTATTACTCAATACAAGAAAAGGACTATTTAGTACATATGTATGCATATCACAAGCACATATAGTATATTAGCATATATGATGTCACAAGCACAAACAAACACACATTCATTCACCTACAATTGATTCCAACATTTTGAACTAAGCCTGAATCATATACTACCTCCATCCCAAGTTAGATGACTCTTTGACTTTTAATACATACCTTAAGGTGTATTGACCGGATAGTTTTGTAAATTATTTTTTTAATTTTTTTCTTGTAAAAAAAGTTATTCCATAAAAAATAATTTAAAGAGTTATGTTGTCAATGCATCTTAACATACGTGTAAAAGTCTAAGAAATATCTAATTTGAGAGAGAGGGTAATTTACTATAGCCATATTTAAGTAGCTTATTCGCTGCTATTAAAATAGCATAGACTTATACTTGATGTCTGCCATGTGAAACAGTGGCGGACCTACCCGAAGCCCAGGGTAAGTCTTGGCCCTTCCTCAAATTTTGAAATTAAGTTAATAGTGTCATAATTTCATTATTAAATATAGTTCGCTTGACTGGTTTTATGAAAAATTTCCATCATTATAACCGGTGTTCGAGTGCCTTCACTAACATATATTATTTGTTTACTTCTTTTTGGTCATTTATCACACATTAACTATGTTAAAGATGTATGTGACCCTCCCAGATATATGAATCTTTTTTTAATCATACATTACCTAACCTATGTTAAAGATGTATTTAGCCCTCCCCGGTGTTTGAGTCTAGGTCTGCCTATGATGTGAAGTACCAACAATATATGTATTTAGAGCTATAGACACAACTGGTAGACATTTAACTTACAATCTTCAACTCTTGCAAGTTCTCTACAGTTGGATGATCATGGCCTTTGCACAGTCGAAGAATTTCCTCGCGGGCTTTGTTTTGCCATTCTTGATGCTGCGCTAGAAGTAGAACTGTCCAAAACAAAGAATTAGCTGATGCTTCTCCCCCACCGCCCAGAAAAATGTCTTACACTCATCAATGACTTCCTCGATCTTCAACCCTGGTCCATGTTTATTCATGTTGCTACCAGACATTAACATGCTCAAGAAATTCATTGAATTTTCACTTGTTTTTCTATTTGTCTCAATAATCATCCTCATTATTTCCCGGGTTTCCTTCTCTAATCTCCATCTCAACTTGTTCATCTTAGTAGGCAAAAACCTGTAGATAAAATCATTACAGAGTAGTTGGGCGCATTAACAAATGTCAAATGATCTTAATTGAAAATATGAAGTAGCAATATTTAAGACAAATTTAATTCCTAATTGCCTTGAATAATAAGAAATATAATAGCTTGATAAAGGTTGTATTTCTGGATCACCTGAATCCAGGAATGTAAACATTCTGCATAGCCTGATTAATTAGTAAGGATCTCTTGCTGTTGTTGTATAACAAAAATGCGCTTTCCCTTTTCGAAATTACTCCCTGAAGCTGTTTAATTTAGATAAAATTTCAACTGACAAATTATGGAATTCTTTGTGAACTTCCACCTCAAATTCATCCCTTTCTCCAATTTTGTCTTCCCAATTATCCAGCATCTTTGTTACACTGGCCAACATCCCCGGCACCCAAGCTTGTTTCACATTCAACGCTACTTCCTCCGTCCCATAATACATGTCACTTTTGTAGAAAAAATTTGTCCCAAAATACTTGTCATTCTCTTATTCCAAAGCAATTTTTTAAAGACTTTTCCATAAATTACTCTTGTATTACTATTTCCAATATTTGACTAATTTAAATCTACAAGCAACTCATCTACATTTAATGCAATTATTAGGGGCACACAAAAAAACAAATTATCTACCTAACTTTTTCTTAAAATGCATAATTTTTTCAAAAGTGACATGTAAAATGGGACGGAGAGAGTATTAAAATTATAAAATGTGCATAAAAGTTAATAAACTCGTGATGAGTGAAGGATTAGTTTCTCATCCAGTACTCCACCCCTATGCTTATAATTAAATATATAAAACAAATTAAAATTGTATTTTAAAATAGACAAAAGTCCAATGGAGTCTCAGTCAAATTGGAGCCTTTGGAGTTTCATATATATGTTTTTAAGCAGACCATGTTTGCAGAACAGTTGTTTTGCATTGTTCAATTGCAAAACATGTGTGGATTAACTCCGAGGACACCAATACAACTGAAACACCCAAGAACCCAACTCATCAAAATAAATCAAAATCATTGTTGAATAAATGATGTAATCTATCGATACTGTATTATTAAAGCCGAAGTGGCAAAAGTTTGGTCAATATGTTAAAATATAGCAGACCGACTACCGGAGATATTCGTGTTACTTCATCTGCACTTGTTTGTAAACGAATTAGACAGTCTGTATTGGTCGCTAAATCTAGAAGAAAGGATAAGTCATTTACCACTTGAGCTATTCAATCCTCCTCGCAACTTACATATTTTAAGTGGCATGCATATATGCATTAATGCATGCATGCATGCATTTAAAGATATATTACCAATTTACCATACAACAGAAGAAAACCATGCATCTGTATTTCAATTTTCAAGCAACACAAAATCTGAAATGTGGCTAGTCATATATATAATTCAAACCTTCACTTTGTCGATGCTGAATGCTGGGGTAGCTATCTTCCGGTGAGCAGCCCATTCGTGACCCATCAATCCAGTAAGTCCCTGCCCGAAGAGCAGCTTAGATAAAGGATTGAAGTCATCCCTATCAATCGTGATCATATCTGGATCTGCCAATGCCAGCCTTGGCCTAGTCCCGAACCAACACAAATAAGTCTTGCCATACTTGACTGACCACTGGTAATAATCTTATAACACACGGTGCACAATATCATGATTAAAAGAAACGGTTCTGGATTTAACTTCCTTCGTCATCCGTATCATATCTGCTGTGTTGCCATAAAATGGACGACAATTCGGGCCTCTCACACCTTGTTTTCTGAAAAATCTTTGAATTCTCCATGGAACCCATATTACTGAGTACAAAAATTTTAAGCTTGCAAGAGTTAGCAAGATGGTAACAAAGAAAAAACCATGGGAAGAATAAGAGAAATTAGAGGTAGATGTTGCACTGCATATTTTGTTCACAAACACAATTAACACCTGATATATATAGTCCACTCAGTGCCTGAAAGAAGATTAGTACTGCATGTAAAAGCTGATAAGTTGTACATTTGAAATTAAATGCAATTAAAACATGCATGTTTGTAATATCATTACGTTTTATACGTTGAGTTTCACATTTTTGTCGTATAAAGTAGGGAAAAATCAAAAAGTATTTGAGAAATATACAATTGAGAGTTAGGTTAATTATCAAAAATACTATTTTTTTCAATTTTTTTGCGATTTACTATCTTTTTAAATTTTTTGTAAAAATGCGGTTTGCAATTAAATATAACCAAATGCAACATTTTTATATACGAATTATAAACAAATGTAACCTTTTTATATACTATTTATAATCAAATACAACTGTTTTGGACTAAAGATGATTTCAATCGAATAGTTAAATTGTATGTTGAATCAAATAAGACCTTACTGAAAAATCAAAACTCGGAAACATGTGAAACAGAAATATCTAAAATTGTAATATGATCTTTTAAAATCGATTAGGAGTCGAGATATTTTAGATAACAAAATCCACAAAAATTCTCAATTATAATAAAATCTTTAATTTCATTCATTTTAATTTGTTAGGCGTTAACCCCACTTTTTGCCATAATTTAATTCTTTCTCCGGCGAAGACCCCGCCATGGTATGCGACAATAATAACCACCGAATGTCTATGTGACATTGTAGGCCAATTTCCAAGCTGCCGGGATAAGTAGGCCAAGTCAAAATTGAATAATGCTAAACTGTACGATACTCTTTAGGTTTAAGAGGACTAGAATTATTTTAATATTTCTTCCAAATGAATACTAAACTAATGCATGTCTGTATATGTTTTTGTTATTTATTATTTTATACTCTCTCTGTCATAAATTATATTCTCTTTTATTTTTAACACGTATGTTAAAATGTCTTTTTAAACTGATTTTTTAGAAAAAAATTGTATATAAAATTTAATACTAAGTTTTTATTTACAAAAAAAAATTAAATTTTTTTTTACGAAACTATGGGGGCATTTGGGGTAGCTTAAATTTAAAATAAATAACTTATTTTAAATTTTTTTTTACATATTTTCAATTTTTTTTTGATACATATCTATCTTAGAATTTTAAAACCAAATATGATTTCCAAAACTGAAAATAAGTTACTTATTTTCAGGAAAAATACATACATACTAATTTTTTCTGGAAATAAGCACTTATTTCCAGAAAAAAAGTTAAGCCAAACAGGCTCTATATAGTCAATACACCTTAAACCATCTAATTTGGAATTGGAGTTGGTATTACATACATATATGCAAACAAAATTTGTAAAATATAGAAATCTATTAGACAATATACACTCTAAAATAATAAAGTTTAAAAATGCAAATACTTTATAATAATTTTAAGCAAATTTAATGAATAATTTGAACTAGACTTCATAAAATTAGTCTAGATAATAAACATAAAGATTTTCCGGATATCTGGTTCTATCTTTGGGTTATCATTGACAAACCAAGTAAACTAGACAGCTGTTGTACAAGGGCAGGGAGCCATATGCTCTCGAGACAATTTACAAGCCCAAAGTAACTAACCTATGTTGTGTCATTCCTTTGACATGAGTATACACAGTCGAAGCTGAACACAGTTACAATAATGAGAATACTCATCACAGATATGATATTAAGAGATATGATATTAAGATCGACATGTCCTGAACACCTCCCCGCGCATTGCATCTATTGGCATGTGATCATGAGTGTAGCACTCAGGACCCATATACATCCCTGTCTTCTCCAAAATAGCAGTTCCTTCCTCCCTACCAAATTTTGAAGCATACAGCTTGAGGTATTCAATGTCCTACGAGCATCAGTAAAGAAAATAGTTGTTCAGATATCAAGAAGATGATATATTAATAACATAAACAAAGTAATAAAATGCTACTAAAGACCAATCATAAAAAATCAGTAACTGTACACAGATTAGATAATATCTCAGGTAAAAATAAAATCACAAACAATAAACTTAAGGTAATTTTATAAGATTCTTTAAGTCAAACAAAAAAAAATGAACATTTTAGCATAATCTGATTCGTAACAGAGCCATGAATAACTAGCATCAGTCATTCTCTTCTACATGTAGAAACTGGGGTTTATTAGTAAAATTCTTTAAATTTAGTAAGGAGTAAATGTAGATTTGTAAAAGATTATGTCTAATCCAGAACAAGAATAACAGTCATGAAGTTGAAAACTACAAAAAATTGTCAAATTGAGAGAATACTTGTAAACCACTCAGAAGCCGCTCTAATCTAACTGAAGCAACTGGCTGATGTGAAGATGAGAACACCTCGCCGGGGTAAAACAAGACACCATCACCGGGAGGAAGGCCCCGCCTGAATCTTATCTATGCCACAAAACAAAAAATAATAACATTCTTTAATATATTTTTTTAGAAAAAGCAGGCTACTAGATAAACACATTGTTCTCATATAGCAAGTAAAGAGAAGGCACATGATGACCTCTGCACTGGCAGCTGTTGCCTTTTCGTAGCAGTTAGCACCCCAGTACAGAAAACCTGTTCCGCCTTCTTTCCACACTCGCCACATAACTGCACGATGTTGCGTGCCTCGCATTCCCAAGTGCCAATTAGGATGAGGATCAGATGGTCCTAGACATACATATGTCCACCATTCCTGTTCAATAAAAAATGATTAACTTTAATAATAAGAATAGAAACCAAAAAGTTCTGCATGCAACCCCACAGGATATATATATTTTAATAAACTGCTTCCACCGTTCCAAAATAAATGATCTACGTTTGTAGAGAGCTTTGTTAAAATAGTTTCAATTTAAGGTTTATATAGATTCACGCTATAGTCAATGCTATGATTAATGATAAATATTTATTTTTAAAAAATTGTATAATCCAAATTGATATGGAGTAAATACTCAAGATACTATTCATTGAGGACTAAGGGAGTGCAAATGGATAGTGTAAGTCATCTCCAAATGATTAGCCAAGAAAAATGTAAACGTTCATACGAGTGTGTCTCTGTGTGTGTGCACATATGTGCATGCCTGTGGGTATGATTAGAAAAAAAGCAAGAGGAGAAGAAATAGGAGAATATATAAAGTGAAGTCCTAGTCACGCAATGGACCACACATAAGTATGCACAAATTTGCATTTGATCTTACAATTGACTTGTGTACTTAAGACAACCTTTGTTAAACAAAGATGTGTGTACTTTCGTGCATCCTTCAGGACGAAAATTGTAATCCTCATTGTTAGGAAGGTGTATCAAACAGCGTGCAACACTTCCTGCAGTCACATTAATTCGACATAAACCCTAATTGCATAACTCTATAATCTAGGATGAGCACATTAATTAATTAATCATCAAGTATCAGAGACCAGTTGTCCCCATAAATTGTCACCAAAAAGACGTTTACATGACCAACAATTTGCAGTCTCAAAATGTAAGTAGGCTTCAATACCGGTTGGCAGAATTAACAGTTAAGTATAATCTTGCCCAAATTTTTTTCAGGTATATGATGTATAAACATTGCTTCTGAAGTTACCACTCATATATTTAACTTAAAGGCCAGGCTACCTAGAAGAATGATGGTGCGTATGTTTGACAAAGAATGCCAATTTTGATTGATTCCAGAATGATTTTTATGGATAATATATCATACCATGGCATAACAAGGTATGAGATAGGATGTCCCACTTGCATGATGAGGTAGAAGGCATATTATAATTTATTTATTTATTTTGCTTAATGGCATATTATAATTTACTTGTTAAATTCACCTATGCTGCATAAATCAAGGCATGTGATTAACTAAAAAAATACCAATGGAGGGAGTTTGTTACTCAGGCCACAAAGTTCATACTTAATCAGTGAGTATCGGGTAAGTATTCGTAAACAAAAATATAGAGTCTCTTTGTTACTAATTACTTCTCCACTTCAATTTTGACTTTTGTTTGCATATTTTTAGGTTACCTACTCAATAAATTTTTTGCAACTTTCTGTTTTTAATAAAAATGTAGTCCTAAATTTTTTGTTATGTGGGAGTGCCTAGTTAAAAACCTTAAACTATGTTATCAAAGTCAAAGAATACAAAGTATATAGTGTGTGTGTGTGTGTGGGGGGGGGGGGGGGGGGGGTAGTACACTTGTTACATGAAATAACCTCCGTCAATATTCTAATACTATGTTACTCGGACTCTTCCTTTTACCTTTGAGTACCCGTATCGGACACTCGGACATGGACACTCAGACGCGGACACTTATTTTAGGCCAAAAACATGTATATTTTTCAAAATGTTGCCAAGTCCGATACTTGGACACGTATCCATGTTGGACACTTCTAGGCGAGTCCGAGTAACATAGTTCTAATATATCAAAAAATGAGAAAAAAAAATTAATGAACTAAATGGAATGCTTACCTTAAAGTAACTGATTATATGCACTCATAAGGCAGTAAAGCAGCGTAATTGACTAGGACTGTTATTTGAAAAACCTAGTTATGTGCTATACTGCAGCAAAAATTGGTCCAAAGTTGCCTATCATGGACTCTAATATAAAGGAGAAAACTATTGTGCAAAAAGTCACTGTAGAGCTTAATAAAATTTTCAGTGTTGAAGGAAAAGACTAAAGTACAACATAAACAAAGAAAGAGCAATCCCCCTGAAAAGGTGCACTTCCACAACCCAGCTCAAGCAAGAATCGTGACATTACCTCACCGTTTTCTGGCAGAATCTCTGCAACAATTCTTTTTGCCAAATCCTCTTGGTTACCAATCACCCATTCACTGCCAAGAGGTAAAACAATTTTAAAGATGCTCTACGCTTTCAACATATGGGCTAGTCCAAATATTTCATAAACTATATATACTAATTACTCTCCCCAACCTCCCACAGTGTCAGCTATTTACAATTTTCATCTAAAAGTTATCAACTCAGGATTAAAGGAATACATATAGTGCATGTTAAAATACACTACAACTACAGTATATGTATATACTTCTGGGCAAAAAAAAAAAGCAAACATTTTTATTGCATAAATAATTTATGAGACTAAGGCTTGCTGGACAAGGAACCAATAGGGATAAGAATTTATGGGGGGGGAATTGTTTTTAATTTCAACAGTTTATTACCCCCCCCCCCAAACATGTGATTATATTTAATATTAGAGACTTTATTGTACTTGCTGAAAAAGGTTTGAATTTAGGCAACTTGTGGAAATTCACCTATTTAGGTATGTATGAATAAGTTACTATATATCTTTCTATCAAAAATATTATAGTGCATATTTAGTTGTATTATTACTTCCCAAGCTAGTTTAGACTTTTTTTCCCTACAAAGGCATATTAATCCCCACATTAAAACATACTTGATTTTGACTGATTACCAAATTGAGTCTCTCCTTGTATAGGTCCTGACACATCATATTTTCTCCCTTTTGTGGTTGGGACGCCAAAGGTAGCTTGGTTCTTCAGCGACTTAATCGCCCTAGTTTTATCTTTTTTGTTTGTATCATTCTATAGATTCTTCTTCTAAATTTATGTCCAACATCAACATGTTTCATTTTGGGAGGATAGGTTGTGACACGTCATATTTTCTCCCTTGTGTGGCTGGGACGCCAGAGGTATCTTGGTTCTTCAGCGACTTAACCGCCCTAGTTTTATCTTTTTTGTTTGTTTCATTCTATAGATCCTTCTTTTAAATTTATGTCCAACATCAACATGTTTCATTTTGGAAGGATATGCGCTTCACAACATGTGCTGGTTACGAGAAAGCATAACCCAACCAAAATGTTTTGGTGGGGTGGGTCAAAATGCGGTGAAAATAGAATGAGGACTGAACATATGCAGAAGTGGAAGGGAAGGATTAAAAAGATATGAGAGATCATAGTAGATATTAAGATGAAATTTGTGAGGGACATGGAGTACGAGAATAAAATGAAAAAACCCATGTTCTGAGGTCCAAATGGGATGACTGTGTCATGTTTATTCCCCACAATTTGTGGAGAATAAAATGAGGTAAGGACTAAGTTTATGCTTAAATGTTAAAACATCACCTAATAAGTCATTTCATTCAGACCATCCAAATAGGACATACGAGTGTTTTCTATCATGTTTTTTACACCAAAATCCAGAGAACTCAAGTACATATAATACCTAGTACAATATATTTGCGTATGAGGGCGCAGAAATTCAGGCACTTTCAGGAAAGCCTCAAATGTGGTAGAAGAAAGAGGTGCATCACTTGGGCCTGCAAATCAAGTTAAGATCAATATGAGAATGTCAACACAAGAACACCACACCCAAATCAGCAAGGATAAAATCAGAAAGATAACTATAATTTAACATTCTCATCATCTCATGTATCTATTGTAATGTCAGATACAATATTCGACAGTAAAAATATTTTGTTATGTGATAAGTATGTGCTACGTTCTTAAAGTCCAACTATATATATATATACTAGCATATATGATATAACCCCTGCGAAACAATGGATCTTTTTCTTGTAAATATGTATTTTAATTCTAGATAATTAGATTTTATTTTATATTTTATATAGAAATAAAGTATTTTGTGGTTATTAATTTTCAAAAAATATATTGTTATAATATGATTTTTATTTAATTGCTAGTGGAAATTATATTTTCTATTATATTTTATTAGATATAATTCTACTATATTTTTCTTGTATTCACTCATAATAAAGAGATTTTTAATATAAAAAAATAAAATTTTATTTGACGAATGTATGTTTACGAAATTAAAAGTTTCTTATGCTTTGTTTAAATTTTTGTCATATTTGTTTTTTATTCAAAATTACTATTGAGGTGGCTGTAATGTTAATATTTTTGGAAAGTATTTATTCACAGGTTAAGTGGAATTTTCTTATTTTTTGAATAATAAATATTAGATCATATTTCTTTTTTTGAATAATTGGGCTTATAGCCTTACAAATGAGTATTTGTTCTAATAAATCTCGGGGTGAGCGAGAGGATAAACCCTTACCACTTAGGCTATCCAATAGCGCTCAATATTAGATCATATTTAGAAATCCTTTAAAGTCAATAAATTTATGTTATATTATAAGTACAAATGGCCAGGTGAAAAATTATTAAATAGAAATTTAACTACAGAATGACCGACCAAAAATCAAAAACACGGCCCAAATACCGATCGACTAAACTTTTAATATTTTGGCATTATAATATTATATATATAATATATAGTGTGTGTGTGTGTGTAATTAGAACCACAATATCATGATACTATATTATACTATATATAGAAAGAGAGGAAAAGTGGTGGAAAGTAGGAAAAGTCTAGTTGTCCTTATTTAACGGCCCTTCAACGAAGCTCCTTCAACTAAGCTCGTATCCAAGAGCAAAACAGGTGAAAAGTTTTGGGTTATTCTCCAATACCACAGTTCTGGAGCAAGCACAACAACATATTTCTTCTTCTAATAAATCAGGTTTATATTTAAGATAGGTCCATATAATTGTATCTCTTGTAATAAAATTAAGTTCAATGCTTGCCTATTAAATTATAGACAAGGGCAAACTTAGATCTCGAAAAATGGGAAAAGTGATCATCAGACCTTTAGAGAGGTGATGAATATTCTTACCACAGTAGTAAGTTGTAAGGACACGAGCATCAGGTGCATATGCATGGATATCACTGGCTTGGTTACGAATGACATTGTACTGTTCCAGATTGAGAGGCTACGAGAGAAGAAGAGGTATGCTAGTCAGAATATGTGAATCAGATTATCAGGAAAAAAAATTGTAAATGAAGGTATACTTTCTGAAAAGATTAATGATTAGTAACAGAATTGTAACACTCGGCTCTGAGCAATGTTAAATCTTTAAATTTCAAAAATTGTATACAGTAGTAATAAGTAGACTTTCAGCTTAAAAGGGCACTCGGTGTAAGAAGCATCCTATGTTCTCAATAATATTACAAATATATTTAACTATTTCAGACATATTCTTATGCAAACCCCTGTTTCATCATTGTGACCATACCTCATCCCACAGGTAGAAGTACGCCTTATTCCAGTGATTTTTTGTTCTTAATATCTCGACTTGTTTTTGCAAGTAATTCTTAGCAGCATCACCGCTGTTGTATATTAAAATGCATCAGTATATTCATTACAGATGTAATATACAAAACCAGAGAAAAAACTCAGTTTTATATACTGTTTCGGTTAAGTAAGAAATTAAAGTGCTGTTTTGGAAATATTCATGGAATTTGAATACTCAATGATACTGTTTTCTATGGATAGAACTAAGCCAAGAATTAATCTATATTACCTGGAAACTACTGGGTTATATGGTACAGCATATGCTGCAAGTCTCGGGTCTGAAAAATATTCATCTGATTTTGGATGATCAGCTGCACCATCATTCGGTAGCAAGAAATATGAATCATGAGAAAGAAATCATCACAAACATTGAAGGCACGATATGTATTACATTGTAGACTAATTGGTGTAGACGATGTTCAAAATCATACCAGATTCAGAGAAAGGTCCCTACATCACCATCTTACCTGGCCAAGGAGATGTATATGTCAAAACGCGCATACTTTCTCCCCATCTGCAGAAATATGGACTGATTCTAAATTGCAGTAGCCATTTAAAATGACGGTCCAGTGCCTCGTACCACCCAATACTCCCATGTTCAACACCAAAACGATCTTCAATTACAGTGTCAGATATCTGTATATGATTAAGTATAAACATATATTGACTCTGTCTCTACATACATGGCATCTGGTATCCTTCTTAGTAGGTCTGGTTTTTCCTGTTGCCTATTTTGTAATTTATTGGTTAAACTTATTTACAGTATGGAGAAGTCATTAGGGATCGAGATGAAGAAAACAACAGAATATTTAGTAGCATGACACACATAATACTATTATTAACAACATACAAGCATAAGGATAAACTTGTATTAGCATGATATCCAAATTTCAAGATATAAGGATTAACTTGTACTAATCAACTTATATAAAACAATGGCACAGAGAGCAGAAAGATGGCAATCACACACTTTCAAACATCATACTAATAAAAGAAAAGAGTTGACAGGATACACCAATCACGGCAGGAAGTGAAGGTGTTTCTGGAAGAACAAAATCCCACACAGTCAAACTTAGCTTTAACCGAATAGAGAAGTTTGAAATAGCATCTTCTTCCATAGCCACAGGGCCGTTGTCTATACAAAAATCAGAAAATGATGGTGACAGAAGAATCCTGTGTAAGGATGTTGTGGCAGATTTCGCTCTCTCAACCTATAAACAAATACTTATATGAGTACTGGTGAAAACGCTAATCAATGAAGTACCAGTTCACTTATATGGTCTAGTTATAGAAACCTACAACTTCATCCAGTGGTTTTCCACCATCAATGGGCTCCAAAATGTCAAGACAACTTTTGAATTCTCTGTACAGCTGCTGCTTCTCAGCTTTGCCCAGAAATTGCGATATGGATCTGTGAGGAATCAAATTGATTAACTCTATGTCATAATGTCCTCGGTCTATTGTAAATTTGAGGCCACTTCAATGTTTCTAGCAGACAAGGATGAAATCGTATGATTAAAAAAAAACACTCCATAGTAAGCGAGAGAGGATTGGCAATCACTCTGAATCTGCTTTGGCAGTGATGATTAACTCTCCTCCATAAAGACCTGGTGGTTGTGCACTTGGAACATCTACAGATAGCCAAATTGCTGTTGTTTCACTGAAGACATCAATTATGCATAATGAAACACTAATTCAGCAATTAATAACTGAATAAAAAAGGTAACTGTACAGTCAACAATGTAATCATTAAACATTACCCTGGAAGTAAGCTTATTTGTGAGACTGGCGTAGCAAGAGGTACTAGTGCATCCGGAACTCCCAAGACAGGCACCACCCGCCGCAGTGTTATTGATTTGTCAATTAGCAACCTGACAATTACCAACATCTGCATAATATAAATATCATGCTAATGACCTAAAGTATCATTTTCTGGAAACACTTACCTATCTCCAGAAGCAGAGCATAGATCAGTACACTGAATATGTGCAACTCCTGCAACACTGGACGCAGACCAAGAAACTTTTGGACGTATAGCAATTTGAACACTTTCCCTCTCATTTCTTGCAGCTAGAAGAGATATCTATGAGGCAAATAATCAATCAAAAATTACCTTTTGGTTGTTCTATCCCAGATAACAAGTATAGTATATAGGCCTGATGCAACAATATAATACTAATACAGCAATAAAACTTAAGAAGCAAGGAATGAAGCCTTTAAAGTAAAAGTAGCACATAGGGAATACACACTAACAGGCTCCAATTGTCGAGGCATTTCTTGCGGTCCAACATTTGCTGTACTCGGCAAACACCATACATGCATTAATTCTGCAGAATGGACTTTTGTTGGATCAATAGTCCCCCTTAATAAACCTGGATCATGTAAGCCATCATCCCATCCATATGCTGTCCCGCCTCCAGCAACACCTTCAACTGGAGGCACCATCATATCCTGATTACTCTCTGCACAAAGAAAGATGAAAAAGGAACCAAATGTAACTTTAGTAGGCAACTCGTGCTAGCAAGACTCTGATCATACAATGAGACAACACACTCTGAAACTTACTCTCACTTCAGACAATCTATTTAACATGTCATGAAGCAATCAGATCAACTCTCGTATTTCGTAAAACAAAACCAACCCATTCCATCAAATCTTCACTAATAACAATCACGTCACCCTCAAAATAATTCAACTCACACTTTTCTACTAAACCATACCAAGAACTCAAACACAATCTTTTTTCATCGTTAAACATAGCATACCCTCAGTGTTATCTAAATGAACACTTGGGAAATAATTAAATGAAGATAAAAGACTAATCAAACAGAAAAAACTCAAACTTTATTTAAAAAATGTAAACTTTCGAGATTTTTACCACCTAGTGACAATAAAGAAAATCAAAAAAATCAACACTAACAAATAAAAGAAGAGTCTTTAGCATAAACACAATATAAAACCCTAAGTAAATACACCAGAAAGTGAGAATAGTACAAAAAGAAAAGTGGCTAATCAAAAGAAACAAACCGGAATTCTCCATTTCGTGTTGCAACGCTTGTGATTACAATTTGGGTTGTGCTGTATATATATTATATTTGTGTGTCTATACACCTGTGCTTTTGCTTTGTAAGTCTACAAAAAAGGAGATGATCAGATTGATTTATACAAATAGCAGTTAGTATTTATAAAAGGGTTTTGAAATTTTGGTGTGAGGAATAAATTTTGAGTCTAAAATAATGCTTTGGAATTCATCTTTAGCGTTTTCTTGGAATTTTTTTTATTTTAGTAAATTTTTCATTTATGAAAAATTAAGAAATTTGAAAAAATAAGGGACCATAATAATTTAATGGTCAAAGTGGATTAACGGTCAAAGTACATTTGTAATTTGTAAATTTAATATTTATGGTTGAATACATTAATTTGTATGATTCAATTGATATATTAATATATTATTATATAAAAAGATAAATATATTAAAATTTTAATAATGAAATTATTTTTAATATAATTTAAAAAATATAAACTAAATCAAACAGTTATATTATATTTAAAATCGAATATACATTTGATCACATAATTTATCAAATGATTGAATAATACATAAATTTATGGTTAAAAAAAATATGCAGTTTTTTTGAACAAAAATATTTGGTTATTGAGGAAAACTCTATATACTTTTGAGTGATATTCCTAACGGTATTATTGTAGTTTTGATTTTTTTTTTTAATTGGTACATTTATCATACTATTGGTTTCTTTTCGAACTCGTATGGATGATATTATTGAAAAACCTATAATTGCATTAGAAAAAACAATAATGAAAGGAAGACAATTGGACAAGTGAAAATTAGACGATTTAAAATGAATATACTAATTGCTTCTTGTTTGGGAAGATGAATAATATCGAACTGAATTTATTTTAATATTTAATGACACTAAAAGCATCCATGAGATACAGTCTTTTTATTAGGTTTTGGATTATTTTGTCTAAACATTAAGTATAAATTAAATTAGAAATAGGAAATTACTAAACAATATAGTAAACTTCCTTTAGGCTTATTCAAAGTGATAGTCAACGAGTAGAAAATCAAACTTGATCAAACTGCTTTTATAAACTAACCAAATGATTTTCTTTCAACATATAATTAGACAAGATTTATCAAAATAATGATAAAATCAAATCTAATTTATATATGTTATATTTTGAGGAAAAGACTGAAGACGAACAAATACAGTATTTTAACATCAAAACAAAAGAGTGTTGGTTTTAAAGGTTTTCAAGGGAATATATTTACAATATATTTTCTTAACTTATTTGTTCAATTTGTCTTCAACAAAGTCCTGCCTAAATATAAAATACAGATTTTATCCTGAAAGCCCCTAACTACCTTATTTAAATGGATAAACTGTATTTTAATTCAAACAAAAATATTTCATGGACCTCATAGTCATCATTTATTTAGGAATATTATGTTTGAATATATTTCAAAGTCAAAACTTTAGTATAAACGTCGACAAGTTCCGACAAACGTCTATCGATTATTATTTTGGTGTGTAGGGACAGTGAAACGATCATTTTCTCAAAAAATTAGTTACACATATCCAAATGACTTGAAACTTGGGGAATGTCACTAGAATATTGAAAAAGAATTTTAGGATTTGTTTCATAATTTTTGGGTGATTTTTATTTTTGGCTTGTATTTTCGATACGTAATTGAATATTCGGTCAATTAAAAGTCAATGAAGGTCAACTTAAAATTGCGTAGGATTTTGACCATGACCTATTGGTAATATTCACATGTGGTTCCCAAATTTTCATAATTTTTTGAGCATATTTTGAAAAACGTCGTATTTCCAACATATCGTTCGGTTTCGTGTATATTAGTTTTATTAATTAATTGAATGACGTTAGCACGTTTTTCCATGCACCTATGTGGCCTCTTTCTGCTGATGCAACTTTAATTTAAATTGGTGTGGCTCTCCTTACTCCATGTAGTAACATTGTCACCATTTTTCCTCACCTAAACCCTAATATTTGCCTATAAATACAAGGCTTTCTCCCACTCCTTTCTTAAGCCTTTTTGAGCCAAGAAATTGCTGCATATTTCTCTCTTCATATCACCAACATCCCAGAAAATATCAGCCTCCAAAAGTTATAGCAAGCAAGCTTTGATTCTTTCTAGTTTCATCACTTTTAAAGCTTGTTTCACCCTTTTTCTTACTCATATAACACACACACCACACAAAGCTAGTTTAGGCTAACCAGAGTTCATATTCCAACAGCCCCTAGACTTGTTTAGTTGCCTACAAAGTTATACCAAAAGTTAATATTCCGGCCATTTTCCGGCGACTAGTTTTTGTGTGTTTTGGCTTCGATCATAGCTTTTTCTCTTGATTTCTTTTTAGATCTCAAGGGTTATAAGTTAGTTACTTGTTTATATATATATATATATATATATATATATAAGCTTTGTTCGAGTTTAATATTGTGTACATCTTGCTTTCTTGTTTGATTTTTGTGTACACACCAACTCTCGTTCACGAACCCAACTCGTATATCTTGATTTCAAAAGAAATAGTTTGTCTATAACTATAGAGCACAAGAATCATAAGTTAGTTACTTTTCTTGCATAATTATATATATATAGGATCCTGCTCAAATAGAAAATAGCTTAAATGAGAAATAGAAAACCTTGTCATTATAACTGTCGCAACCACACACAAATTATATACACCCTCACACACACAATCCCATCTATTCTCCTCCGTTTTTAATTTGATTTTTCTCGTCAATTGGCAAAGTTTTTTTCAAATCTAACTTCACCACATTTTTTTTCATCTCCCAACGATCAGTTTTCATACCATATGTGCTATATTTCGGTAAATATAATTTATAATTAAAATAAATTCGTCACTTATCAGATTCAAACTTCAATCACTAAATTATATTACAGAAACCACTAATTTGTATTATAGAAATCACTAATTTGTATTACAGAAATCACTAAATTATATATCCTGGGTTCACAAAAAATAATGGAAATCGTCGAAAAAATAAAAGTCACCGGAATATATCACATATGGTATGCAAACTGATTGTTGGGAGATGGAAAAAAATGTGGTGAAGTTAGATTTGAAAAAAACTTCACTAATTAACGGGAAAAATCAAATTAAAAACGGAAGGATTATGTGGGATTGGGTGTATGATATTTGATTTGTGTGTGGATGCTCCCCTTGCCATTAGATTAGATTGAATATGTGGTGTAGATCTTATTTTCTATTTTCTATTCTAAGTTATTTTCTATTTGAGCAGGACCATATATATATATATATATATATATATATATATATATATATATATATATATATATATATATATATATATATATATATATATTCGGATTCTTAGTGTAGTAGTATATATATTGTTCTTGCTTGGTTAGATCTTTAGTTTATATATACTTGCACTTGTTTACGGTTTTATATATACATGAACTTTAATTGTTGTTGTCTTTTCTCGTATATATATAACGTAAAGTTCATAACTAACTTATATTCCGAGTTAAAAAGTGATTTGTATAAGTCTCCTATAGCGATATAAACAAGCAATACTTGTTGAATATTTGTGGGTTAGTCTCACTTTTTATTCCGAGTCGAATCAACTTTATAAGCCAATATATTAAGGTATAAACAAAGAGCTTCCTTGTTGAGTTATAAAATGAAAGAAACTAGCTCTTATTCCGAGTCATACTCGTAGAATATTAGTAAGTTTATCCGACTTCGAACTCCGAGTTGGAAGGTACTTGTATAAGTCTGATATATAGTAGAGATATAAACAAGGCTTTCTCGTAGAGATCTAGAAGTTGAAGTAGCTTCGAATTCAAAGTGAAAAGGTTTATCGTATAAGTTGTATATTAAGACATAAACGAGCCTTTTAATTTTCGAATTCAAGAAGTTATATACTCTTTGATTCCGAGTTACGAGAATTCGTATAAGTCATTATATAGACATAAACGAACTCTCCTCGTAGAATCTTAGATTGTCTTAGTTAGTTTGTAAAGAGCCTTATAGTTTCATTTCAAGGCTTTTATAAACAACAAGACTCAACGAGCTTGATATAAATCAAGTCGATATATTCGGCCATTAGTTTAGTTCATATACCCTCGGCCTTATATATCGGACAATAAAAGATGAAAATAAAAAGAAAAGATTTACTTTAAGTGCTTACATTCATACACTTTTAATTTCTGCACTTTACTTTAGCATACGCACTTACTTTCTTGCATACACATTAGCACACAACGTGTGGTTCGTCCTTTTTGACAAGTGACTTACCCCTTCGAGTGGTTAGTCCTTTCACTAAGTGACTTGCCCCGACTCACATTTATATATATTGTTGCTTAGGCTATCTTATATATATTTGTTTGTATCTTTGGTCTAGTACACTAATATACTAGTCCGACCAATCTTCTTTCTTTAAACGGGGATATTAAAAGTCGTAGTACTTGTTGTCTAGACTTTGTTAGTGAGGTGAAAGTGAAGTGAGGTGCTCCTTGTTCTAAGACCCAAGTCCTAGACACGCCGACGGAGAGTTGAATGTCTTTGTACCGTGAGGAAAATGAAAGACCCAAGACCTAAGACCCAGATCCAAAACCTATATTGTTGTAAAGGAACATAGTCTACGCATGGATTTTTACGTATCTTTGAGGAGGTAAAGGGAAAGTTACACTCCAAGATAAGATCGTAAGGGGTACTACTTGCCTGTGAAGAGGTAACGGAGAGTTACGCTCTAAGACCAGTTTGTAGGGGTTCTACTTTGATTGTGAGGAGGTAACGGAGAGTTACGCTCCAAGATAAATCAAGTATGTTTGTTATTATATTTTGAGGGGTTAACGGGAAGTTAAGGTCCAAGATAGATATATAGTGTTGTAAAAGGCTTCTCCGCCACTACAAGGAGTACATCTTTTTATAGTGCAAAATCTCGAGTTCAGAGAGGGACTTGGGGACTAGACTAGGGGTGAGTGGATCCGTTAGGGGATTGCGTCATCGCAAACCAGGATAAAAAATATTGTGTTGTACTCTGTTTCTTTTCTCTCTTTTTACTTTCCGCGTTTTATTTACTAGTTGACTAGTAAAGATTTTAAAAAGAGAAAAGAAATTTAAAAATACCAAGCTCTAAATTTTAAAAAGGGTATATAGCTATTCAACCCCCTTCTAGCTAATACCGCCCATTATTTGGGACCTAAGAGCATTTTTTACTTTGACAAATAACAAAAGTCTAAAACTAATAAATCAAACCATGAATAAGTAAAATATAAAATTCATAATTTATAAAATGCTCAAATTATACTTAATATATAATAAATATAAAACTGATTTTATTGAATATATATATATATATATATATATATAATATTTATAAATGTAAAAGTACTAATTTAGATTTAAGATTCAGAACTCAGATACATGGATACTAATCACACTCAGATACATGCATGTTGAACTAGTTTTTTTTGATATTTTAAAATATCTGATTAATTAAAATTTATTCCTCATTATAATTTTATTTCATAACAAACGAAAAATAATTAAAAAAAATAAAATTATTAACAAAGAATATAAAAAAACCCTTAAAAAAGTAGTCTACTTGCGTATATAAATCGCATAAATATTCCTGGTCCGATTGTTCAACAAGAGAGGGACGGGTTTGAAATCGTTAAGACCAAATTAAATATAAAAAAATCTCGAAACCCTTCGGTGTTGGTGGTATGGAGAACGCATTCGCCACAGCTTCAGCCATCGGCGACCAACGCCAAAAGATCGAGCAATACAAACACATCCTCTCCTCCGTCATCTCCTCAAACGACATCGTTCAAGCTCAAAAATTCATCCAACACAGTAACTCACTCTACTCAACACTCTGTATACTTTTTTATTTTATGGATTTAATTTGTTTTTTGGTTGATATTTTTCAGTTTTATCGGACGACGTGCCGTTGGTTGTGTCGCGGCAGCTATTGCAGACGTTTGCCACGGATTTGGATAAGTTAGAAGCCGAGAATCAGAAGCAAATAGCTAATTATACTCTCACGCAGATTCAGCCTCGTGTCGTTTCCTTCGAAGAGCAGGTAGGTTTTTAGTAGAATTTAAGTTTATTACTGCTGCATTTATATTTGTATTGAGTTTTTTTATGTATGCGTACTGCTTCGAATAGTATTTTATTATTTCTAGGGATTTGTTCGGTTTTTATAATTCTGTTTTTAGATTGATGTTTTCCGGAAACCTAGAAGTTTGAATACTCCGGTATTCTATCATTATTATCAGTGTTATTGTATTGTTTTTAGGGCTTGTTAGATTTGATTTTTCGATTGATGTTGTTTTGTGTAACCTAGAATTTTATTTATCATTATTATTGCTTTCCGATGCTTGATTTCGTTCAGTGCCACTCAACTATTAGGGAATATTATGCTTGTTTTATTTACAAGTCTGAGTTGCAGGTTTTGATTATTAGAGAGAAACTGGCGGAATTGTACGAGTCTGAACAAGAATGGTCAAAGGCAGCACATATGCTTAGTGGCATTGATCTTGACTCTGGAATGAGGTATCTAGTTGATGCTTTAATATTAACCACCAGGGGAATTCTTTGAAATAACTTTACAATCAGTTTAAATATCATTATGTGCTTTGTTTGCATCTGCAGAGTGATTGATGATACATTCAGGTTGACAAAATGTGTCCAAATTGCTCGTTTGTACCTTGAGGTATGACCTTCCATTCTCATTATTTCATGACTTTTTAGTTTGGCCTATCAGGTTGGATTGGTTCTAGACTCTTCTTCTCGAGTGATGCAAGACGGTTTTTGGAACGATAGTTAATGACACTAAAACAATAAAAAAGACAAAACTTGGGTGATTTGATCGCAAAAAGAATAAACACCCCAAGTTTTTCCTTATAATGGATTGCAACTGATGAACAAAGAGCTCAATTCAATATTTAACGGTATTTCAATAA
Source organism: Oenanthe sinensis (assembly GCA_028671895.1). Lineage (NCBI taxonomy): Eukaryota > Viridiplantae > Streptophyta > Magnoliopsida > Apiales > Apiaceae > Oenanthe > Oenanthe sinensis. The sequence goes on along the minus strand of CM053803.1, from coordinate 2,020,764 downwards.
TTAAGTCTAATATAATATGTGGGGTTTACATGATATAAACTCCTAGCCCTGCATATAGAATATATTAGTGAATACGCTAAGTTACTTACACTATAAATAATTAAAATATCTAGTAATAAAGATAAAGGTTTCCTTTTATTTTCATTCCCTTTCATTGATTATCTTGAATGCTTGATATTTGGGATGGTTATGGAGATTTGAATATCCCCAACTTTTCTACTCAGAGCTAAAAGTTACTAGCAGCCGTCTAGCCCCACTGAATTACAAGACGTGTATGGAAACATACTTACATTTAGAAGTTACAATGAGCCAAGTAAATCTACACATGGTATATGGTTGCAACAAGTCAACAACAGTTCACTTTCTTAACTTAGCTAGAAGTCTAGAACTGTTGTAAGTTCTATCATTAATTATTGGAACCGTGGATATAACCCTAAAAGAGTTTTAAGCTTTATTAGAATGACAACTACAATGTGCTATTGTATGGAAATGTCAATCTACTGTTATAAATTTATAATTGAATGCGATGGTGATCAATTCCAGATTTTACATTTTTTAAATATAAGATATTAACAATCCCTGTAATACATATATATTGACTGATAAATATATTACGGATGTGTGCCGAAGACATCTCTATTTGTTTGTAGTTTATGAACTAAAGCTACATTATTGATGATTTGATTTCTTGTTTTGTAGGACGATGATGCGGTGAATGCAGAAGCTTTTATTAACAAAGCATCGTTTTTGGTTAGCAATAGTCAACATCAAGTATTGAACTTGCAATACAAGGTTGATTATTTTTAACTTAAAGGGGTAATGGTTCAAAAATTCATTACAGCTAATTTCGTCATTTACATCTTTCAGGTTTGTTATGCAAGAATTTTGGATCTGAAGAGGAAATTCTTGGAAGCTGCTCTACGATATTATGATATCTCTCAGATTGAGCAGCGGAAAATTGAAGATGAGTATGTATACTATAAAGAAATTAATTGTCACTTAATGTTATAGATGTGTGTGTGAGATTCTTATTTAAGATCCTGACCTCGGTAGAACTTAAATTTAATCGGATAAGTCCTGAATTATGGGGGAAAAAATAAGAGCAGAAAGAAGTGTATCACTTAATGATTGTTTTTAATATTATGCTATACTTAGAGCTTCGATATGTATAAATGATGTTTCTGTTCTTTTCTCAGGAAAAGTAATTTACTTCTAGCTCGTCCATTTCCTTGTTGAGCACACCCTTGCTGATATTAAAGGACTTAAATTATATTAAAAAGGGTGCGCTATATATACCGCTGGTCACAATTATAATAATAATAATTGTTATTAATGTTTTATTAGTCTGGATTTTGGAAGCATACATCTCTTCAGCTGCAATCTTTCTAAGATTTCCTTCTTATCTTTTTAAGTCACTTGAGCTCCTGTTATAGTAACTCCAAATACATGCGCTATTGCATGCTTAATAGTTGAGTGGGTGGTTTACTTCTCTAACTGAGTGCATAATTGCATATAGTCCAAAACAGTTTTAGTATATTTTTTGTTTTACATATATGAAAGATAGTTGGAATGTTTCTCATTTTTTTAAAAAATTTGTGTTTGGACTTAAGAGTGATTGATGAAGAGGCACTAGAACAAGCTTTATCAGCTGCTGTGACTTGCACAATTTTGGCTGCTGCAGGTCCTCAACGCTCCCGTGTCCTTGCAACACTTTACAAAGTAAGTATCTAGCATCTGTGTCTCCTAATATTAATTTATTCAGTATGCTGATCAACTGATAATTGGTATGTTCAGGATGAACGTTGTTCAAAATTGAAGATTTATCCTATCCTGCAGAAGGTACCCCTCTTATAAGCTTATCTATAATGCATAAGCCACCTCTAGCACAATCTCTCTCGCATGTTATCTCTCATTTACTTTGGAATATCGTGCCAGTAAGCTGCATCCCTGCATGGTTGTTAATTACTTGAAACTTAAATGTTGCAGACACACAACTTTTACATTAAGATTTGAGTATAACATTGCATCTTTTGATTAAAATGCTAAATTTTATGTTGAGATCACAGGTGTATTTGGAGAGAATCTTGAGAAAACCTGAGATTGAGGCATTTGCTGAAGAGTTAAAAGCTCACCAGGTCTCTAAATGACTTTGTAATATTATATTTTGTCGTCCTAGTTTTTTTAATCAGCAGAAGTTACTTTTCTGATATTGATGATGATGCCTCTTTAACATTCTACTCCAACAGAAAGCACTTCTGCCTGACAATTTTACTGTGCTTGATCGTGCTATGATTGAGCATAACCTCTTAAGTGCAAGCAAATTGTATACCAATATAAGGTAGGAGTGGTTGCATATATGTTTTTCATATTGTACTTCTCTATGGTATCGTTTTTCTCTTGGTTGACTGATATCTATATTTTCATTTTTATCTTTATCGTCAACTTTTGCAGCTTTGATGAGCTGGGCACATTACTAGGTATTGCCCCTAACAAGGTAATCAGCTGTTTAGGTTCATAAGTCTTTCTTTCTTTGTCATCAGTTACGTTCAAACTGGCACTTCGTATGTTGCGGAAGGTTTAACGGGTTCTTCACATGCAGGCTGAAAAAATAGCATCAAGGATGATATACGAGGATAGAATGAGGGGTTCTATAGATCAGGTATATTCTCTTTTAACTGCACCATCAACTTTTATTGGTAATCGGCAAATGTAAAATTTGTTTAGCACTGAACACCCCCCCCCCCCCCCAAAAAAAAAAAAAAAAAAACGCCAACAATAAAAAAGATAAAGAGAAAACACTGGATCATTTCAGTTACTGCTTTAAATTATTTCCTGCTGTTCTAGATCTCTATATTTTTCTTTTTGTAAACATGAAATGTTCTGTTCTGTGCTTATATTGCATGAAATATTTGAATGCCAGGTCGAAGCTTTTATCCATTTTGAGGATGATACTGAGGAACTGCAGCAGTGGGATCAGCAGGTGCTTTATTTATTTTCAGCAACATTGTTGCATCTTTTTCAACAAGTTTAGACGGTGTATGATTTGTCTTGATTTAGGGTTTTTTTCCCGATGATATACTGCAATTATCTTCTGCAGAACCTGGAAACTGCTAAACTAGTATCAATATCGTTTTGTTTCTTAGCTCGGATCTTTATTTGCTAGTTGCTACCCTCAGTATATGTTGCTGTCACCTCTCCTATACATATATTTGTTCTCATTGGATGCCTTTGTTTGTGGCAGATTGTCGGTCTTTGTCAGGCACTGAACGATGTTCTGGACAGCATGGCTAAGAAAGGCTTACCGATCCCTGTTTAAAGTCTAGCATCTGATTTACCTGTTTTTGTGAACTAGCAAACATACAACACAATTAAATGGTTTTTTTGAAATTATTTTCGGTTGCTGCTGTAGATATCATTAGTACTAGTATCCCATTGGTAACTTTTAGAATATAGCAGCCACTTTGGCCTTTGCTTGCCTTGGTCTACTATGCTTATTTTAGAATCGTGTGTTGCATTGGCCAAATGCCATATAAATATTGCATTACCTGTTTTTTGATTTGTTACCAGAGATGCAATATAAACCGGTAGTATAGCTGATAAAAGGTGGAAGTTGCAGTCTGGAAAAATTAATTTTAAATGTTTATAGAGTGAACATTCTGCACGCTCTACAATGTTGCGATTTTGATACAGTTGCTAAATCTATCCAAGCCTGAAAAGATTTTAAAAATCGACATATTGACCATAACCAGTCCAATTCCAAAAGTAAACATTGACGAATCTATATTTCTCAAGATCACTTGAATCCTCTGCCAATTGACCTGGACCCAACACATGCTGACTGTCACCGCAGTATGCAACATACAAAAATGAAGAAGTAACTTTCTCTGTTTGCCCTGAGGTCCATTTTTACTAAAATATGACTTGAAATGCTTCGCAAGAAAAAGAAAAAAAAAACTAGAAAGATGTTTTATAATGATCTCATAATTTAATCAAACAGCTCAGATTACAAACTTACGATTTTGGCGAGCTACCTTGTACAAGTAAAATTACAAAAAGGGGGGCAAGTGCTGATGTAAAGGATGGAACTAATTATACCAGTCAACTGCTATCATCCACAACCGATCTATTTCCATATAAGCTCTCTCTTGTATGCGAGTAAGTTGTGGATTCTAGATTCGATCCCCTAAATTTCAACTCCGATGCTGTCCTATAATTTGGATCGACAGAAGCAGGCCTGGAGTTGGTTTCAGAAGGGTTTGGCCTAAACGAACTTGCCACTCCACCAGTATACCGAGACGGTGAGCCGTACCTTCTCGATGGACCTCTTAGACCACCACCTCTCAAATCCATTACTTCACTCTTAGAAGAAGAATCCATGTAAGATCTATCCCCTGAATCAGATACTACAGGTGCTTCATTTTCATTTGTTCCTGAAGTGGAAGTAAAAGGATCTTCAGGTCCCCACAAGGAATACGCTTCTTTTTTATTGGCAAAAAACTTCCATGCACCAAATACAAAAACAATAAAAATTACCAGTGGAGTTCCCCATATCATGGAACTGTTTTCTACTCTGTAAATTGGAAGACTTGACCGATACACTCCCACGTATCCACTTCCAAGACTAAGAATGACTAGCTTTTCCTGATCACTTGCTATTAATGGTATTACTCCTTTCTTATCATCATCTGACTCAATCTGACACTTGAGGAATGAGGCTACAATCTCCTCAAGACCGGCGGAGAATAAAAGCCGAGGTCCAGCAGACCTAAAATTTTGCGAAGATGAGACATTATATACAAATACCTTATCCCTGTTAGATACAAGCAAATAACCTTTAATAGTCTGAATTGCAAGAGGTTCATCCATATCAAACTTTTTCATGGATCTAACCCTGCATTTGAAGTTCATTATATCACCTAACAGTAATACATGGATCAAGTCACCCTCTGATGTGAAACCATATGCCTTTGATCTCTCGGTAGCATCAAACACATAATTCAAAACAACAGACTGATTTAAACCTTCACAACCCGACTCCAGAATTTTCATGGTCCTTAAATCCAGTGAGCCTGCTCCAGTCTCAGTTAGAAACAAGAGCTTTTGCTTCAAGAACACAAGAGGTCTGTTCACTGGCACTGCCAACCCATGAAGAGACCCATTCTCTCGGAAAACCTTAATTTTTCCACCAGCATCAGTGGATAGAATGTACCTCGTCCTCCCAACATGATGTATTTCCAAGATGGTAATCGGTGACCCACCTTCTTCAATCTCAGATGCGACAAATTTGAAGTCAGTATCCATAAGAAGTGAATACCCTTCCTCTCCACTCGACATCTCCCATATGCTATGCATTAAAATCATTCCATTTTCGTGCCCCGTAACCAATATACTTTGGTTGTATGAAGACATATACAACAACATGGTCGTCACCGGTGAATGTGACAACGTACTAAACTCAATCAACACATCCCCTTTCCTCAAAAACACATAAACTTTCCCTTGATCATTCCCAACCGCAACATATTTACTCAATCCTTCCGAATCCTTAAATGGCAATACACCAACACAAGTAACACTCGAATCCAACTTCACAGCCGACACAAACTGAAACCTCTCAGACCAAAAAAGACTATGCTTAGTAATCGACACAGCTCCAACTATCTCTCCATCACTCACACTACTTTCAGCACCACTCTCCTCACTCTTTGTTTCAACTAATTTCCTAACAGGGTTTTGCTCCTTACCATCAAAAGTTTCAATCTTTGTTGATTCTTGAAATAAAGATTCCAACTTTGATACCAACTGGCTAAGATTCTCAACTACCTCTTCAAGCTTATCAATATGAACTTCTTGTTGATTCAATACATCTAAATCATTAATCTTATTATTGGGTGTTTGAGATATTAGATGATTATTATTATGTTCATCTAAATTATCATTATCAAGACTTGTATTTGCAAAAACTATAAAAACACTGAAAATATTAACAATTAAGAGGAAATAAAGATAAAAAGACTTGCCTTTGAGAGGAACAGCCATGGATCCACAGTGGGGTTTTGAAACTGAAGAGATCAAGAATTAAATAGGATTGTTTTTATTGTGAGGTTTGTGGTGCATAATGCATATATACAGGATATAGAGACACTGAGTACTCCTATCTTTTAGGAATGGTCACAGCCTAGGGAGACACTCCACTTTAGGACATATATCTACATAAAAAAAAGTTTCTTGTATTTTCTTCCGGACTAATATTCACAACACATAAATAAAATAAAGAATATTAAATATACAGTAAGCAATAGAGAAAATTTAGTAATAAAAAAACATGTATTCATATATGTTATGTGTAAATACTTCAGTTCGATCTTTTATGCATTCACCCGCTTCTCCCCAAAAATATAAATTATATAATTTGTAATAAATTATGGTCTACATGTTTAATTTGGCTTGATTTTTCTTATTTACTTTGTACTTTCTTCCATGAAAAAAACTGGACATTTTTTCGCCATCTAATCCTGTATAATCTACTTAATTCTATGTGTAGCACTCTTTAAAATGGTATATATATGAACAACAATAAGATGAGAAAGGTTCAACGGAGGGAATGATATTGTAATGGTACACATGCCCAAGAAAAATGGATGATTGTGTATGGCAACACACAGTAATAGGCTCTGTTGGAGTACATATTAAAGCTAGATTGATACTTCGCCGATAAGAATCCATATATTGAAAATTTTCTTCGAATAGATAGACAATCAACGATCACATTTCAAAGTCCCATGAACTCTCCGCGCTTAAATTTGACATTTTTAGTTTCTCTCCCATCACAAAGGAGGCCGATATCTGGCAAACCAAAGAATAAGGTGTTAGTTTGCTTATAATTGTCACACGATACAATGATCGAAAGAAATTCAACTCATATAAATAGCATAAAAAGTGACTGCTAGTTGCACATTAAATAACAAATAGTGTAGAAGTGTCTCCTATAGAATTCATGAAGAAGTAATTTAAAGAGAGGTAGTACACTGTACACATTCAGCATTCGGGATTGCGGTGTGCTAGTCTATAAAATAAAATTTCTGTGAATTTATAGCAACCGTGTCCATTTAAAGCATTGCAAATTAAAGCCTTGAGGCAATAAGAAAGCATAGAGACAATCCACTTTTGGCGTTTTAAACCCACACTTGGGGTGAGATTTATGTACCCAGAAGATAGATGATGAAAAATTTAAAACTTTCAACTCTTTTGTGAAATAGAAGTTAGTTAAAAAGACAGTATAAGGCTGCATAACACATATACATAACGTAGCAATACAATTATTCAGGTAACAGAGCACAGGTCACAAACAAGTAAAAATTAGCCACAATTGGAAAGGCAAAAACAAGTCGCAATAGATTCACTCTGGAAACAAAAACATAACGCTAAGCAAACATTATCTACTTATCTATAAACAAATTTGAAGTTTGTACAGTATATCCTTAAAATGTATACTAGAGTTTTCATAGGTAAATAAGTTTGCTGAACAGAAGTTAATTTACCAAAATTACGCATAGATAATCAAATATCCATAGAGCCAGATTTTTAGGTGCAAACTGATATCAGAAAGTTCAGCCTTGTCATGTTGGCTAAAGCAGAGAAATTTACTTAGTTCCACTTTGATATTTCATATTTGTTCATGATGGAAAAAATGCCTTACCTATTCTACAGAATTAGAGCTTGTCCAGTCTTCCAGATAAAGGGTGGGTTTAACTGCGCGTGATCTCAGTAGTAGAGCTCCAAGGATTCCAAGTATTTTTAGGGTTTCATGAGTATTCTACTGCCTTTGCATATTGACTTTATCTGTAAGTTGAGGGGAATATCCTCTTGTTGCATGGATTGTTACACTGATTGTGGTGTCTCCTTAATAATAAGAAAGGGACAAGGATTCAGGAGAGGGAAAGGACAATGTTTGAGGTTGTTGACAGGTCATGAGGGAACCCATCATTCTAAGTGAATTTGTTTTAAATCTTTTTTGTGCACTTACACAACTTTGCTTGCTCCTTCAAATATAAAATGGAATATATATTCCTCACATGTCCGAGTCCGATTTGATTAAACCAAACTCGAAAAAATATACACCTGTAACTCCAAGACTAATTCCTAGCATTGCAGCCTAGTGGATACTCCTCTTCCCTTGGTGACAAGAGGCCAAGAGTTCGAGCCTTAGTTGAGGCATGTGTGAGTGAGTATTTACATTTATTGTTAATTACCTTACCCCTCTAAAAAAAAACCATCCAAATCTGCTCACCTTTTCTCAAATCCTTGACAACCTCAGTATGGTAGTGGTATAAGAATTACACTTGAAAGCAATCAATATTTCCACAAAAAGCAGAAGAGTAAAACCTATCACAAGTATTATACAAAATATAAATTGCCCCCAACAACATACTACCCTGTAAGCAAAACTCAATCACCTTGGTATTTAATATCTATTATAATCGCAGGCTATACCAATTTTAAAACTAAACAATAGCCACAAATAGACTGTTCTTATATTAAAAAGTGGAAGTTCGAAAACAACAACAAAGCCAGTGACTTCTTTGCTGCAATAGAGCCTCAGCATAAAGTCCTCAACTTTCAAATGCATAATTGACCCGATTCTTTTTTTTCATAACAGATGGAGGTTTCGACAACAACTAATAATAAGAAAATTAGCTCTTGGTGTGAAAGCTGTTCAAAGATACTGTTAAATTTGATCTACACTTACAAAATGAGTTACTAGCATATTCCACATCAACATTCAATTTAACAACAAACAATGTTTTAGCAACTGAACTATAAGCACTAGCTACAACTGAATCAATCGATAAGAAAATGAAATTATACCTTAAAAGATCCATTTTTCTTAGAAGTCCTAGTCCAGTCAAGCCCCAATGCTTTACTCGCAGTCTGATACGTAGCTTTAAGCACATCATCCCCATAAACCTTTCTCGAAACCGCAAAATCCCAAGAATCCTTAGAAAAATCATAAGTCGGTTCAAACGTAGTGACTCCACCATGCAAATAAGTGTACTTCAACTTAGCATTCCCCGAACCAACCACATGATTGGCTGAGACCTTACTAGTCGAATCAAACACCAAAGTTCCATCAAGTATCGTTCGATTATCATTCTTAAAATGAATATAACTCAAGTTTATCGGTTTCTCCGCAATTTTAATTGTGTTCATAAACTGAAATCTTAGATCCTACACAACACAATTCAAACACAAATCAGTTAAGCATAAACGCATAATTGTATCACCTTGTACAATGTAATGTACATTAAAAGTCTTTTAAATAAACAGCCTCGAGAATTTCATTAATATATTGAGATCAGAAAAATATAATAGGTATAAGTTATAAAAATGAGTTATAAATTTATCGAGATCGTGAAAATATAATAAATTATAAAAATGCATTATATCTATTACAGACACAGACACAGTATATATATATATATATATATATATATATATATATAGCTAGACTCAAATGAGAACTATTTCTCCGGAGAACTAGTATGTGTTGTACTTCCAAAACACGTGTTTTGTAAACATTTTTTCACTATTTTTTTCTCCAAATGCATAATTTAGTCTTTTAGTTGTGTTTTTATTTACAGAACACATGTGTTCTTATGAAAAATGTGATATTTTTAATGAAATGAGAAGTGTAGTACTAGTATGTTCTGTAAATCATATGTATGATTATTTTTTTTAAGAATTCAAAGAATTTTATCATATAATTGTGTTTGTATTTACATAACACATGTATTTTAAACAAAAAGTGTGATGATTTTTACAAAATAAGAAGGGTTCCAAAGTTCTCCAACAGAGTAGTTCTCCGTTAGCCCAACTCATATATATATATAGAGAGAGAGAGAGAGAGTCCTACTCAAATAGAAAATAGCTTAAATGAGAAATAGAAATCTTATCCTTCCTTCCGCACTCACACACAAATTAAATACACACAATCTCATCTATTCTCCTTCATTTTTAATTTGATTTTTCCCGTCAATTGGCACATTTTTTTTTTCAAATCTAACTTCACCACAATTTTTTTCATCTCTCAACGATTAGTTTCCATACCATATGTGCTATATTTCGGCGAATATAATTTATAATTAAAATAAATTCATCATTCATCAGATTCAAACTTCAATCACTAAATTATATTACAGAAACCACTAATTTGTATTATAGAAATCACTAATTTGTATTACAGAAATCACTAAATTATATATGTCGGGTTCACAAAAAATAATGGAAATCGCTGGAAAAATAAAAGTCACCGGAATATAAATAATGGAAATAGCTGGAAAAATAAAAGTCACCGGAATATAGCACATTTGGTATGCAAACTGATTATTGGGAGATGGAGAAAAATGTGGTGAAGTTAGATTTGAAAAAAAGTTCACTATTAAAGGGAAAAATCAAATTAAAAATGGAGGGATCATGTGGGTATGGATGTGTGAGCGTGTATTTGATTTGTGTTTGGATGGCCCTCTTTGCCGTTAGATTAGATTGAATATGTGGTATAAATCTTATTTTCTATTTTCCATTCTAAGTTATTCTCTATTTGATCACTTGCATATATATATATCAAGAAGTCAATTTATCGAGATTAAAAATACAATACAGAAAAAAAAAGTTACATATTTATCGAAAGTTAGAAGTTAGAAAACTGCATTACATATATTACATTGTAAGCGGTAAATTTATCGAGATTAAAAATACACGACAGTAATAAATTAATAATAAGTTATAAATTTATCGAATATTAATTTATCGAACCTTTTTGGGGAGATTGTAGTCGACGATGAAGAAGCCAGGTTTATCAAGGGAGAGAGCTAAACCGTTCAAGGAAGGGCCATTGATGAAGGTGGCGTCGGTCATGGAAGCTCGGAGCTTGACATTTCCGGCGTTGACGGAGATGGTGGCGCCGGCGGAGTTTTTATCGGTGGAATATTTAGCTTTTAGTGACGCCTTGATCATTTTCTGTTTTGGGTTTTAAAAATCACGCCGCAATTTTGTATTTATAAGACAATACTAGACTACTAGTACAGTATAATGCTATTTTAGCTGATACTTTCGATAACATCAACCGATTACAACGTTTTTTATTTTATTTGATTGATGGTTTAAAAAAAGGTTATTTATTTGATATATTATTCTCTGTTAAAAATGTAAATATAATTCAGTTCAATTATTTAAATAAATACAGATGAAAAATAAGAATAAATTTATAAAGTATAAGTTCAAAATATATATACACAAATGACTAGCTCATAACTCATTTGAATTCGAGATAATATTAGTTTTGAATAAATTTTATCAAGATATAAAAATTGATTCCAATTCAAATTAGATTATAAATAATTTTCCAAATAATACTCTTATATTATTGTTTCCAATGTTTGACTAATTAAAATATATAAAATAATTTATTTAATTCAATATAATTATGCAATTACAAGGGACACTCATATAAACAAGTTATGTAATTAATATTTTTTTTAAAATATAATTTTTTTATAAGGGACAACCAAAGATGGCCGGAGGAAGTATTATATATTCGAGTAAATTTTACCATATGATTGAACCTGGTATGCAAAGAACATAAACTTTGACGGAGTAAACGAAGTTATTTCCTAAAAAAATCAGCCATAGCCCTAATCAAATCAGCTAGTTGTACTTCCTACACGACCCTAATCTCAAAAAATACGAATTTGGGTCAGTAAATATTCAACCCGAAATAATCAGATACAATAACCCAAAATTAATGTGAAAATTAATGATCCCTCTATTTATAGTGCTATTTTTGAAATATTTTATATTTAAAATAATTAAATTTAAGTACAATTAAATAATTTTCACGTGTAATGATAGAGAGTTAGAGACTAATTAGTTGGTTCAGAATTATTTAATAGAAATAACAATATTTTTATACATGTCATGTCCTTTTTACACTTGACAAAGTGGGTACGGTACATATTATACATTTGAACTGTAACTTTCACGTGCAATGAAATAGAAATGAATTGTTTTATCTTAAAATTTGTGCAAAAACAATCAGTTAATATAAATCGGGACAAAGAGAGTATATAATATAGGAGTATATTTTCAATCACTCTAAAAAAATGGTAGATGTGGTGAAACCCGAAACCCGATACGAACCGGTAGATACGAGTTAGGGTTTGGAAAAAATCAACGCGAAACAACCAGGTACAATCTTACTTGACACGAACTCGACTCAGAACCCGAAATTGAGACCCCTGGTCTTAACCGGACTAAACATGGCTTCTTTATAAATTTAATCATTTAAAATGTTATTGTTCGATGATATTAGTACACTATAGCCGTATAGGGGATAAACAAGTACTTGAGATCAATATTGTTGAAAATGTGGTTATGATATAATTTTAGTTTGAGTATGTGTACGTAAATTAAATTATAAATGTAAGTTTTTTATAATAACACGTCAACGATTAACGTATATATGTATATAAAGAACATACGATTGTTAGAGCCCCAGTTATTGTCCTAAGAAAAGCATACATTTTAATCCTCATAAATATAATTAGTTTCCCACAAGGCACCTACAACCAAGCTCCACCATAGCTATACAAAAGTACATTAATCTCCATTTTAATACCTTTTTTTTGTATTAATCTCTTCTACTAACTAAAAGAACAAAGAAAATTTTAACTTAGATATACAATATACTTGTTGTTGAGGAGCTAGGGAAGAGGAAGTTGTTCCTCTTCCAATAATACAGGGCCCTTCCTCCTTTCGAATTCCTCTGCTTCTTAAAATTATTTAGTAGCACCTACAGGCTACAACATTATTTTATATATTGAGTTGATACATGAGGACATTGTGTCCAAATTTTGATAATGAAGATGGCCTAGAGACGGTGCTTGAGGTGCCAATGCCAGAAGAGGTGTTCACAAGCATGGGGAGCAATGCCCACCTCCACTGGCAAAATATACGTAGCAAAATGAGAGTTCAACTTGAAGGCAAGCAGGCCTCTGATGGTCTCTTCATGATGTTGCTTAAAATTGTTAGCTCTCCTGTTATTCCATACCAACCTCCGTTCTTGCATCCCCACCTTCCCTTCCCCTCTGTCAAAGATGGTTCTTTCGTAAGCACATTCCCACCTCTTGATTTAATTGGTAATTGAATAGCAATGCATGCATCGTATTCTGTTTGATTTTAATGTGCAAAATCCGTTGATTCATTCTGCAATCGAATAGAGTATTATTTTTTGTGTTGCGGGCTGCATGCATTAGGCGCATGATGTGATGTCTCTTTGTGTTAACTTATAATAACGTACATCATTTACCATGGAAAAATTCAATACCATGTGACAAAGGATACTTTAGGACTACGATTTATGAGGGGTTAACTACATTGTTGAATATGCAGCAAGCTGCGACAGCAAAATACATAGTACAACAATATATAGCAGCAACAGGAGGACAAGCTGCACTAGCTGCCATAGACAGCATGTGTGCTGTGGGACAGGTAAATATGGCGTCTTCTCCAATCCAATTAGGGGAACCCGAGGACGGGCAGGACAGTTGCGATTCTGGCGGCTTTGTGTTGTGGCAGATGAATCCAGATTTGTGGTATCTTGAACTGGTTGTTTCCAGTTGCAAGATAAGTGCTGGAAGTGATGGCAAAATCGGTTGGAGCCAATCCTCCAACTCTTCCATAGCTACCAGAGGCCCTCCCAGACCCCTTCGCCGCTTCTTTCAGGTATGTACCTTACTTTACCTGTTTATCTCAGTTTCTAAAGTTGGCATAAGTTTGCATACTTCACATCTATAGCCTATAGTTAAAGCATGGCATTCTTCAACTGGTTTCTCTGTAATACTTATATTTCAACAGGGACTTGATCCGAGGTCCACAGTAAACTTATTCTTCAAGGCAATGTGCATAGGAGAGAAAACAACCAACGATGAAGATTGCTTCATTTTAAAACTCGAAACAAATAAAGAAGTCCTCAAGGCACAAAGCACAGCCAACACAGATACAGTCCATCATACAATATGGGGATACTTCAGCCAAAGAACCGGACTTCTTATTAAATTCGAGGACACAAAATTAGTGAGAATGAAGGCTGCTAAACAAGATGATCATGTTTATTGGGAAACAAGCATGGTGTCAGTTCTTGAAGACTACAGATTTGTTGATGGAATCAATGTAGCACATAGTGGGAGAACTACAGGTACACTTTTTAGATACGGGCAAGTGCATAATCACAAAGGAAAGATTGAAGAAACATGGAAAATTGAAGATGTGGATTTTAATGTTCCTGGGTTAACAAAAGATTGTTTCCTGCCACCTGCTGAAGCAGTGGCCGATTCAGAACTCCAAGAAAACAGGGGCTGAAATATTTCTAAAACCAGATTTCTCGTAAAAACACTAGTAATTTTGACATTCAGCCAGGATTTAAAATCAAAATTTAACTAATTATCGAAGGTCGACCCAGGTTGAAATGTCAGTCGGTCTCTCTGGAGTTGCATTTTAGAAAGAATGGAGGAAGTATCGATGAAGTAGGTGGTTAATTTTGTTGCTTCCTTACTTGTTCAAGCGTGTTGCTTGGTTGTATATTTACGGTTTGATAAATGAACTGAAACTCTTGTATATGTCTGAGAAACTGAGTTCAATTACGAAGGGTGGCAAAAACTCAATATAAACAAGTGGTTCGACTACTTTAAAACTTGCTAATCTTTAAATTTAAAATTTTGAAGTTTGGCACATTGCATCCCCTATCTTTTACTTGCTCAATTTTGAAATGTCGCCAATCGTTTTTAAATAAATAATAGTGATGTAAAATGCCTCATATAAAAGTTAAGGATGCACTCTGCAACATTTCTAAAGTTTTGTTACTGAAGTACAATGAAGCCAGAATTAAAACATGCAATTTAAAATTTACTTATAAAATGAATATTCCTCGCAACAGTATAACTGTCACACAAATTGACAAAGGGCCAGGGTTCAAGAGACTATAAACTAAGGCAGTGACAGAGCTAAATCAGAGCTACGGGATCTAAAACCCTCACTAAGATTGAAAAAGTTATGTTCCCTTGATCCCTAAATAGTTTTGACTTTTTCTTGGTCAAATTGACTACTTTTTTATTAAAAATTAAAAATCATTCTCTTATAAATTTTAAAAACTGAAAAAAAATATTTTTAAGTGGATTATATATATTTTTTAATGATATAAAAAATTATTTTTTTCAATTATATATTATATTTAAATTACAATTAAAAATTGGTCAATTTGAACGTATTCAAAATGGACAACTAAAAGATAACAGAAGGAGTATATAAATACTTCCTACAAATTTTTTCTAGCCCCCACTAAAAAAAATAATATGTTAACTAAAAACTTTTCTTCTATCTTTAGCCCTTTTGTGGACAACCTTCTTCCCTTTTCTTCCTTTCTTCTTACCTCCCCCTTTTGTGGTCCCATTTGGAACTGTGGCCTTACCCTGGTCAGAGTTTCCAAAACCACTGACAGTTGAACTCACATCTCCATGTCCATATCCTGTGACCATTTGATCATTCTGGCCTTGCAAGGCAATCTCAAGAACATTTGCAGGTAGGAAGTCTTTGTAATTAAAGAATTTCTCAATGAATTCATGCTTAGGATCATAAGAGCCAAGGTTCTCTGTCAGCAAAATTTCTGCCTCCATCTGGATTGCTTCAGGCAAATTTCTAAGAAGCTTGCATCTGCCAAGAGAATGAGAGAAACTTAGAATGAACTTGTCGAACCCCATGGGAAAGAATACCATACATAGACCATTGAGGATATAAATGGAAATGAGATCAACCATATTTTCTTTCAAGCGCCAATGGAAGGTGTGATGGTGCCTTAAGATCTGATATTTACCTCAGCCACAAACTAAAAAATATATAAAACTTCTACCTATTTTCTGTTGGAAAGGGGCTTAAATTTATAACATAATAAAGGTTAATTCCCACAAATCTGTTGAATATAAGTTTACGCCAATCATGTCCTCGAATCAGTTTAATTTTCAACCTGCTACCGGACTTCCAAAATATTTCTAGGTATCACAAACAACATAAACTGCACCAGTTTTATGTACCTTTTGTCCCAATGAGTCTGACACATTCACTTTCGCACCAATTTCTGAATTCCACAGCTTCTGCAACAGAAAGCATAGAAGTGAGATCCAATTGCCATGAAAAATGAAAGTGAAACCAGGTCAAGTGTTTTACCTGATTGTTTAGACACTGCATCTTTTTTACCCCGTGAAGAAGCGTGAGCAGAAGCAGATGATGCAAACTCAGCTGTTCTATTACCCATCAACTTCTGTCTGCTAACTGATGAACCAAGAACTCCTTTAACTGGAGTATTCTTCCCCCAACTACCCTGATTTGCCAGCTGAAGAAAATCTGACCTAAAATAGCCACAAATCAAATAACAGGTAACAGAATTAAACTTAAGAACTGCAAGTGAATATTACTTCAAAATAAATATAATAATACTACTAAAAGAGAAAGGTAAAACACTGCCAAAATTGGCAAAACTGGGTATCAACATGATCCAACAAAAATTATGACACTTAGTAGAATCCAATCACTCAATTCAATCACAGGTTTAATTCTAACTTGTTAAAGGAAGATTTTATGAAAACCAGCATAATATTCTTCAAGGATTACCGTCAAAGAAATAACTCTACAAGCATATACTGTCGTAACAAAAATTTCTCTATCCAATTCGATTGCCTTCTGTTATTTAAGTTTTAGCCGCCCTGCACGTGACAACACTCGGATACAACTCTTATTCCCTGTCAAATCCCTGGACTAAAAATCAGACACTTTGATAGACCGAAAGACTACATACAGGATCAACTAAGAATGCAAGAGTCGAAGGAAAGAGTTGAGAAAATATGTTTAATCAAAGTTCTTTACAAAATGTGTCAAATCAAAGTGTTATGTTTAATTTTTGTTACAATATCTTAATCCAATATACTTAATTTATTAAATGAAAACTATGACATTTCACCATATCTGTGTTCAAAATAAGGACATGGTCCAGTGTCATCGATTTTTAAAAAATGATAACACTTGGTTCAGTGTCCTGTGATACTATACATACCCAAGTCCAAGAACCATAGTCACTGCCTGTTCTACTAGTTCTCACACGAGCGACCATGTTACTTAACTAGTTAACTGGTTAATAGTATATCTGATACTAAGAGCCATGTAAGGAATCATTTTGCTTACTGTAGTCACAAGGACAACAAGATTAGACATCATTGCATTGTACATGTAAAAATTAAAACCAATATATATCATTTATTAGCTTAGGCACGAAACCCACTCATAATATTTAATTATAATAAGACAAGGATCTTACTGTTTTGTTTCTTGTTTTGGTTGATCTAAGGGACCCCAAAAGAAATCATCATCTACTTTATTCTTCATCTGCGATGAAGCTTGAGAAGTATTCTGAACTGCAGAAGCAACCTTGGAAGGAGATGAACCAATAATCGTCTTTGAAGAAGCATTTCCACGTGTAGAAGGACTTGAAAGTGATCTGTGAGGAATTTGGATCGAGTTTTGATGATGCCCTGTAGAAACCTTTTTACCTTGTTCTTTTAGAATATCTCTAAGTGAAGTGGGTTGTGGGAGCTTCCCTGAATCAGTACACCATGCCGGAGCAGCAGAAGGGTTTGCATTTTCACCCTTCCACAGAACAAAATCACCCAGAGAAGGACCTGAAGGAACAGCAGGTAAAACTTCCTTATCCTGTTGTGCAAGACGAGAGCTTTTGGATTTTTCGATGGAACTTGAAGCAAAAGAAGCATCAGCTGAAGCAGCAGGCACTGTTACTTTACCTCCAGAATTCTTAGCTTTTGCAGACTTTTTACGATTCTTTTACTGTCTCTAGCTTCTATGAACTTGTCATCATCAACAAAATCAAATTCATTGCTTTGAGCTGACACAAGAGGCGGTTCAGATTTACTATCAGGAACCCTAACTGATTTGCGATCTGAATTGGCAGTCACCCCAGCTCAGGGAGTCGGACTTGAAAAACTTGTGGAACCAAAAGAATGAGAGATATCAGAGGCTGACATCTCTGCGTGCGCTCTTTTTTGTTCTTCCTGTCGAGTTTCCAATAACAACTTTGGTTTTAGACCAGGAGAGGGCTTCCACCCTCGGGGTTCACCTTGTCCATGAGCATTTAGCTGAGGCAGAAGGCCCACGATTTCACCATCTTCAACAGAACTATGGCCAGGTAATGCAATATTACCTTGCCGGTGGTCTACAATCTTAACTGTAACCACATCAGATTTGCTCTCTTGTGTCTCCTGAAGAGGCACCTCGAGACTACTATCCCATGGAGGAAAGATTGTCTGAGATTCTAAATTAACATCAAAGCCAGTTCTCACTTCAAATTCTGATTCTTTTGGCTGCTGCATTTTAGGTACTTAGCTTTGCTTGATCAGAAGTTTGTGCCTTCAACTTCTGTTTCCTAGACTTCTTCTCCGGACCCTTCTTTACATCATTTTCGTCAATGCTTTTTACTTCTCACACTAGACTCGTTGCCTGGTACTTTTACGTTCTGTATAACAGCAGAAACGGTCGCCGGTGTAACATTTAAATCATTAAATTGCCCAGGCAAAAGAACCTCATTCTCAACATTTAGCTTGATTACAGGTACTAATGTTTGCTCCAAGTACGAATAGTTTCTATCAGCCTCAGATCGTTCAGGAAAATTAGTTTTATCAGTGTTTAAATTTAAATTATTATGAAATATATTCTCCTGCTGATGATTGTCCGGCACTTGTGACATATGTGGTGTATTAACTCCTGGTGCTGCTAGTAAAGAAGCCTTTGACTGAATGTCATCAATTCGTTCCGGCAAATTAGTCACCCAGCTTTTTTGATGGATAGCATTTCCAGACATTACATCGGGTAAATGGATCGAAGAGGCTTCAGAACTAACAGCGATGCCTGTTCCCTGAGATACATTTGGCAACAAGTTTGTTAAATTGGTATGATGTTCATCTGCTATATTGGGGACTTGAATTTGTGCCCCAGTCTGTAACAGCTCATGAGATGTCTGAAATCTATGAAGACCAACAGAAGCATTCTCATCTAGCAAACTGGCAGCCTGCAACTGCCCATGAGATGTCTCACTGAAATGCTGTTGAGATTGTTGTTCAGTTAGAACCTGCGATATCAGTTGTTTCACGTAACATGCAACAACTATAGTCTACATTACATAGCAAAAATGTCCTTTACATGATATTTTGGCAGCATAAAAGAGATTCCACATAATATATGTACTTCAAGAACTTAGTGACATGGTCTGATGATCTTCCATTGACTCAAATTTTGCATTTGATCCATAGGAATTCACCAGCTTTTTGTGGGACAAGTCAACAAAGTAGAATATCCACCTTTAGACACGTCATTCCCATCAGAGCCTGTAGGTATATCTTCTCAGCTCCCTGACCAAAGAAGAAAAACCCAATATATAAGAAAATTACACAACATTCTACAGAAATATAATGTGAATTTTATTTTATATTATTTTTATAAAAAAATACTAAAAAAACAACATAATTATGCAGTACCTAGCCTTGTTCGCATTGAAGGTGTATTATCACTCGAACCTCGTCCAACAGATCCATCTTTAGCAATTTGAGGCACACCACTGCTTAGTACATCTCCCCTGTCAATTCCTTCAATAACAACCTACCAAAGATTTCAACACATAGTTAACTGACTACTGCAAAAAATTATACAGGGAACTTGCCAATTCTTCAAGAAAGCACCAACAACATATGGAAAACATATCAGTTCCTCAAAAGAAGGTACACAAAATGCCAAAGGCTCTACAGGTTCTTCCTGAGTAAGCGAAGAAACTTGTGCAATTCCATCTAATATCTTGCCACGGGATCCCATATCAGTATACCTGTATGGATCAAGCAGCTTTGTCCGGCTATATCTCAACAGAGACTGATCATGACCACCTCCCTTTTCTAAGACTGATGAACCCGGAGAATGTGGATAATTTGAAAAGTTATTATAAGAGTTGCCACCAGAAGGAACTCTGCCCCTTCCAAGGGAGAAGGTATTAGCAACATTTTCCCCGTGTCCCCGACCTTGACTTTGGACAAATGAAGATATCTGTTTGCTGGGCACCGCAGTATTTTGCTGAGGAGATTCAGCCATACTTCGGCTAAGAGAAGAATTAGATCTCCATGGTCGATAGTAATCTCCATCCTTCTAATCCTTTCCCTGGTTAGTATGATGAGATGACCCCCTATCGACAGACACGTCAGTAGCATCTTTACCATAGTCCAGCCATTTTTCACGTGAACTGTCACTTTCCTTGTGATCAGGTCCCCAGCGTGTATTCCACTTGGTCTCACGACGTTGATCATGACTATTGTCCTTGTTGCTTGAATCAGTCCATCGCTCCGGAGGAGCACGACGCACCTCTCCAAGTTGCCTTCCTGACGGGTTATCGGTCCATCGATCTGTCTTGCGGTGGTCCCCAAGCTCCTTATCCCCCTCTCTCCATCGATCCCTGCGGACAGAGGTATTGGTCTCTCTTTCTTCATCACGCCAGCGGCCACGGCGACCTGATTCTGCATCAAGCACGGACGGTCTAAACACATCCTTCCTTTTCTGAACATCATGCACCATTTCACCATTACCTGGTGATTTTGTGATATCTGCTGCACGACCACTGTGACCTGAATATGGACTGAACTGGTTTTCCTGCACCAATCATATTTATAAAAAAAACAGAGAGAAACACAGCCAGAAGCCCCAAATTTTATGTCAATTGAGATTTGAGATTTTTTTTTTGCTAATTAGAGATTTAAGAGTTGAGACAATCACATAAGAAACGGATGACAGGTGACCTTAAAAGGAGTTATAGTTGTCATATATCATCTGAGCTATTATTGTTAAGATACAAATATTACAGTCTTATTCTCCACAGGCTTACTCTGAAGCCACTGTGGCGAAAGGGGTATAGGATTGTTGAATCCTTGCTCATCTACATAAAGCAAACACAAAACCTGGTTTGATTACTATATATACATCTCTATTAAAGGAAAATATATGCTAGAGATAGCATCAGGTGTATAAAGAAAATGTAGATATATTATTCACTAGAAATATTTACAAGGTGCAGAGACCACAGGAACGTCACAAATAATATATATTTCATAAATTACAAAGATGTAACTAATCTAACATTGGCAACTTCAGAATTTGTGCGGAGAAAGTATACCAAAACTTGATGATATCATACCTAATTCTAACCAGAAACAATACACTGAGGTAATTTCAATGTTTCAGCTTCTATATTGACATGAGATCCACACCTTTCAATGATAATCTCAGCTACCCTCATATGTAAAAGCACGTGATATGAAATGCACAATGTGGTGACTGGCTACTAGAAACCAAATTTCCTCTTATGAACCCGTTAAACCTTGGTAATATGAAGTGGCATTTTTGTAAATAATTGAAAACCGTGGTCCCCCACTCAAAAAACATAACTGTGTCAGTTTTCGTAAAAAAGTGAAATTTTCATATAATTCAGGTCCAACACATATATAACTGTCCAACATCCTCTGCTGAACAAAAGTTAAAATTGTGAAGAACCTTAGTATGTAAATAAATATCTTCACAATGTTATAATTAAGCAAGATATATTAAATAATTAATTTCATATTTTTATGGTCTAATTTTGAAACGGCAAACCCCGGAAGAATAGTTGGAAATTAAATATAATCTATCAAACTCAAGCACATATAAATGCATAAAGGTCAAACACACATATATACCTAAAATTCAACAAGTTTCGTATTGATTGTATTTTTAGAAAGTTTGTATTTCATGACACTGCATATAAGGGGATTACAACTTTGACTCACTAAAGAAAAGCAATTTATAATTAGAACTAGCTACGAAAGCACAAAAAATCCTTATAATTCCGAAAAGCAGTTAAATTGACCGTAAGATGGTTCATACTACATTAACTTTGATATTGGCTATACAAATAAAATAAAAATCAAGAATTGAAATATGAATATACACACACACACGTGCATGTATGTGTGTGGAATGTAATTGGGGAGTTGAGACTTGAGGTATACAAATGAAGGGGAAACAAGAGAGGAGAATGGGGAGTATAGATAGAGTGATATGTATGTATATGCTGATGAGAAATTAGGGTCTGAGAGAGCAAATAGAAGGAAAGGGATAAACCTTTGGGGATCTGATTGGCACGAGAATCGAGATTGGAGTTGGATTCAATTGATTTGCGTCGCGTTGCCGGAGAGAATGAAACCCTTGCTTATTTGCTTGTGTTGGTGTGGCTGTGTAATATTTGAGTTGTAAATATATCGATTTTTTTGGGACGGTAAAAAAGTAAAAAAGTAAAAATCTTTTTTTTGTCAGGTAAAAAAAACCCAACAATCACCTTTAATTTTAAAATTTACAAAGTAGTTTTAAAATTTAAAAATACAAATCTGAAAACAAGAAATAAAAAATAATATCAGATGTTTGTCACCTACGTGTCTTTGGAGAACATTTTGTTGTGTATGGTCATAATAATCTTTATTATAAAAGAAGTTTTATCAAATTTGAACAAAAACGTAATTTAAAAGTTAAAACATTAGAAATGGTCTAAAACATAAGTATCATAATATTTCAAAAGAAACAGATTAACAATTTGAATTTAATGCTGAGATTGAAATGCATGATATTATTAGATGTTGATTACTCAAGTCTCTGATGCATTTTCATTCTTTTACTTCTTAATTGGGTTCCTGAATCCTGATCATGTTGCTGCTCTTACTGCATTAGATGGCTTCCCTTAAATTTCCTAATATTGTGTCTATAACAATCACTTTTTCTGCACTTAATTGTTTGCTCTCTTTCCTTTCCAATCATCTCCTTCTTACTTCTTCCTGTTTATATTCGTTTTCTTTACTTCATCTTCATAATTCAGTACAATATCCAGCAAAGAACAAAATGACTATAATAGTAATGCAAATTTTACGATATGCAACATCAGGCTTCTTAACAATTAAAGAAAGAAGTCAATAACTGAGCTAGGGGTGCTTGAATTCAGGCACACCGCACATGGCATAAATACAATCAGAATATTAGATGCTCATGACAAATTAAGCAGGGAGCTATCGGATTTCCAATGATCCAACTATTACATTGATATGCAAGGCAATGCAGTACTGTGCAGTAAACTATAGAACACATGCAAGGCTGAGAACATGTTTTGATGTAAGTTCTGTAAAACCAAATGAGAAATAAGTTAGTGAAGTACAAGTTAACAAAATTGTTTGCGCAGATTAAAAGAGCATGAGCTATCTGCCTTTAGGAGGATAGGGAGCTCCAAAAATCTAAAGCACAATTACAGACAGTACTTTGAACAACTTTATTTACACCTAATGATAAACTAACTAATCTTCCACAGCCTGAATCTCTCCCATCATGATCCTGTTGCTAACAACATTAAATCCCAAAACTGTGGGGCTTACCTTCTTACCTTTCCTTCCTTTCTTCTTACCTCCCGCTTTTGTGGTACCATCTGGAACTGTGGCCTTACCCTGGTCAGAGTTTTCAAAACCACTGACAGCTGAACTCACATCTCCAGGTCCATATCCTGTGACCTTTTGATCATTCTGGCCTTGCAAGGCAACCTCAAGAACATTTGCAGGTAGGAAATCTTTGTAATTAAGAAATTTCTCAATAAATTCGTGCTTGGGATCATAAGAGCCAAGGTTCTCTGTCAGAAGAATTTCTGCCTCTGATCTGGATTGCTTCAGGCAAAATTCTAAGAAGCTTGTATCTGACAAGAAAACGAGAGAAACTTACTAGAATGAATGCGTACAGATCCCTATGGGAAAGAATACCATACATAGACTATCGAGGATAAAAATGGAAATGAGATCAACCAAGAGAAGTTTCAAACTGTTTCTTACGGACTTCCAAAATATTTTCAGATATCACAATAATCACAAACAAGATAAACTGCACCAGTTTTATGTACCTTTTGTCCCAATGAGTCTGACACATTCACTTTCGCACCAATTTCTGAAGTCCACAGCTTCTGCAACAGAAACCATAAAAGTGAGATCCAATTGGCATAAAAACACAAAAAAGTGGAAAACCAGTATAATAGTTTTACCTGATTGTTTAGACACTGCACCTTTTTTACCCCTTGAAGAAGAGTGAACAGGAGCAGGCGATGCAAACTCCACTGTTCTATTTCCCATCGACTTCTGTCTGCTAACTGACGAAACAAGAGCTCCTTTTACTGGAGAATTCTTCCCCCGACTACCCTGATTTGTCAGCTGAGGAAAATCTGACCTGTAGTAGTCGAAAATCCAAGAACAGGTAACATAATTACTTAAGAACTGCAAGTGAAAATTACTTGAAATAAATATGCTACTACTAGAAAAAGGTAAAACACCATCAAAAAAGGGTATCAACACGATTATACAAAAAAAAATGATACTTGGTAAAATCCAATTAGTCATACCATGTAAATTAAAATAAAATCTGGCCAAAAGTCAATTCAGTTACTGTCAACTTGTAAAAGGAAGATTTAAAAAAAATATATCATAAATTTCTTCAAGGATTACTGTCAGAGAACTAATTCTACAATATCACAGGTCATTCAAGCTATTGAGTCAGTTTGGTGTATGTTAAAACTTCTACAAGCATATGCTGCCATGAGTCCATGACAAAATTTTCTTCATCCAATTGTAAACGCGACGAAACTTGGACAACTTATATTCCCTGTTAAAGACTGATAATTGCTAATTGGACACTCTGATCAACCAGAAGACCAAATACATGATGTACTTAAAAATGCAAAAAGAACAAGAGTCGAAGGAAACAGTTAAGAAAATATGTCTAATCAACGTTCTATACAGAATGTGTCAAATCAAAGCATTGTGTTTAATTCTTGTTACGATATCTTGATTTTTAGTAAAAACTACGACTTCTAACTATATTATAAGGACAGGGTACAGTGTCTTCGATTTTTAAAAAATTATATCACTTGAATCAGTGTCCTGTTCAATACTATGTACCCTAGTCCAAAAACCATAGTCACTGCCTCTTCCACTACTTCTCAACCAAGCGACAATGTTCATTTAACAAATTAATAGTATATCTGGGACTGAGAGGCGTGTAAGGACTCCTTTTGATTACTATAGACAACATTGTGTCGTACATGTAAACATTAAAAAAATATTTATAAATAATTTATCAGCTAGGGCACGAAACCCACAATGAATATTAATTATAATAAGAAAAGGGATCTTACTGTTTCGTATCTTGTTTTGGTTGATCCAATGGACCCCAGAAGAAATCATCATCGACTTTATTCTTCATTTGCAATGAAGCTTGAGAAGTACTCTGAACTGCAGATGCAACCTTGGCAGGAGACGAAGCAGTAATCATCTTTGAAGAACCATTTCCACGAGTAGGAGTTGGAAGTGACCTATGAGGAATTGGGATTGAGTTTTGATGCTGCCCTGTAGAAATCTTTTTCCCTTGTTCTTTTAAAATGTCCCTAAGTGAAGTCGGTTGTGGGAGCTTTCCTGAGTCAGTACACCATGCCGGAGCAACAGAAGGGTTTGCATTTTCACCCTTCCACAGCACAAAATCACCCAGAGAAGGACCCGATGGAACAGCAGGTAAAACCTCTTGATCCTGTTGTGTAAGACGAGAGCTTTTGACTTTTTCAATGGGACTTGAAGCAAAAGAAGCATCAGCTGAAGCAGCAGGCACTGAAACTTTACCTCCAGAATTCTTAGCTTTTCCAGCCTTTTTACGATTCTTTTTACTGTCTTTGGATTCTATGAAGTTGTCATCGTCAACAGAATCAAATTCAATGCTTTGAGCCGACACTAAAGGCAGGTTCACTTTACTATCAGGAACCTTAACAGCTACACTAGGTTTCACAACTTCTTCTACCAAGAGGTCATGCAATTGACTTTTCTTGCTCTTCTGGTTTATAGAACCTCCAGTGTTCCCCATCTGTAACTCTAAGCCACCACCATTAAGCTGGCTTTCCCTAATTGATTTACGATCTGGATTGGCAGTAACCCCAGCCCAGGGAGTCGGACTTGAAAAACTTGTGGAACCAAGAGAATGAGAGATGTCAGAAGCTGACATCTCTGCATGCGCTCTCTTTTGTTCTTCTTGTTGAATTTCCAGTAATGACTTTGGTTTTAGACCAGGAGAAGGCTTCCACCCTCGGTGTCCACCTTGTCCTTGAGCATTTAACTGAGGCAGACATCCCACCTGCCCTGATACGGTCTTCGACCCCATGATTTCACCATCTTCAACAAAACTATGTCCAGGTAATGCAATTTTACCTTGCCGATGGTCCACAATCTCACTCGTAACCACATCAGATTTGCTATCTTGCGTCTCCTGAAGAGGCACCTCGTGATTAATATCTTGTGGAGGAAAGATTGGCTGAGATTCTAAATTAACATCAAAGCCACTTCTCACTTTAAATTCTGATTCTTTTGGTTGCTGCATTTTAGGTACTCCCTTCGCTTGATCAGAAGATTGTGCCTTTAAAGATTTCTGCTTCCTTGACTTCTTCTCCGAAACCTTCTTTACCTCATTTTCGTCAATGCTTTTTACCTCTTTCACAATAGCCGAGTCGTTGTCTGGTACTCCACCCTGTGTACCAGCGATAACAATGGCCGGTTTAACATTTAAATCATTAAATTGCGCATGCAAACGGACCTCATTCTCGACATTTGGCTTGGTGACAGGGACTACTGGTTGCTCCAAGAACGAATAGTTTGTACCAGCCTCAGATCGTTCAGGAAAATTATGTTTATCAGTACTTAAATTGTTAGTATGAAAAATATTCTCCTGTTGATGATTGTCTAACACATGTGGCATATGTGGTGTATTAACTCCTGGTGATGCTAGTAAAGAAGCCTTTGACTGAATGTCATCAATATGTTCAGGCAAATTAGTACCCCAACCTTTTTGATGGAGAGCATTTCCAAACATTTCATGGGGTAAATGGACAGAAGAGCCTTCAGAACTAACAGCAATGCCAGACCCCTGAGAAAAATTTGGCGGCAAGTTTGTGAAGTTGTTAAGAAATTCAGCTGGTCTATTGGGGACTTCAATTTGTGCCCCAGTCTGTAACAACTCATGGGATAACTGAAATCTATTAAGACCAACAGAAGCATTCTCATCTAGCAAACCGGCAGCCGGTAACTGCCCATGAGATGTCTCACTGAAACGCTGTTGAGATTGTTGTTCAGATAAAACCTGTGCTAGCAGTTGTTTTTGGAGCAATAGTTGTCTCTGTTCTTCCTGCTTCTGTTGCTGCAGCTTAAGTAGCAAGAGCTTATCCAAAACAGAAAGCTGCTGTGAGGGAGCTGGACTCTGTGATTGTAACTGCATCAAATATTGCTGTTGCAACAAACTTAACAGTTGAGGATCTTGAGATAGGCCAGAAGATAGCAAATTTTCACGAGTTGACATTCCAGATGTGTTGTCAACACCTTGTCCAAGTAAACTAGCTAAGGAGGCTTGGTTCGGCGATTGCAGTCTTTGTTGAAAGGCTGCTTGTGGAGGAATAGTCTGGCCACGAAGCATGTCAAATTTATCTTCAAGTGGGTCCGGACCACCTTGGACTGGAAAATTTGACCATCCACTTGCCCCATTATTGATTACAGGGGAAGACTTTTCGGACAATCCTTGAAGGATAGATATGAAGTCTGCATTCTGAGAATGAAGCAGCGAACGAGGATTGTCAGTGATTGATGACAGAATATTTGACTGCTGTAGTGAGGACTCATGTAAAGACCTTGGACCAGCCGAATGTGCATCTCTTCCAGGCCAGAATGGATTAGAATCAGACATAGAACTTTGCCTTTCAAGAGTCAGCCTTTTGACCAAGAGGGAAAGATTGTCCCCGCTTTCACCAGATCCATAATAACCCTGTATACCTGAGAGTAAAATCAATGCTTGACAATTTAGTTACACAAACAGACAGAATATGCAAAATGTTTATAATATATTTATATAAAGGGCATGGCTACAACACACAGAAAATCCAACTCTATGCAGAAAAAGAAGCAAAGAATTCAGTGACAAGGGAATCTTCACCCGGAGCAAAATTTTCAGCTGGCGTGCTCATATTACCAGACATTAGGGATTCCAGAAACCTATTTGCAACATCTGTTGAACCCTGCATATACCTTGCGTCATTTCTTGTCATATCAACCTCACTTGCACTGGCTTTAAGTTTCCCAAGGTTGCTAGTATTGGGCATATTTACAGCATCTGTCATCTCATTCTGTTTGGGTGCAGCAAATCCAGGTGGAGGGCAGGCTTTAGAGCGCAAGTGGGGCATAACATCACCGAGTGGTGTAAAAGGCATGTCAGTTGGCGCATTTGCCAATCGTACAAGTAAATCTAGGCCAAAGTATCCACTTTCAAACCATCCAATAATATCCACACCAGAAAAAGGCCCTTGAGTTTCACCACGAGGATCTTTGTAAAAAAGGACTAATTCTTCAGGCGGGGGCTGAGAAAAAGTACGATGTTCCTGATCCCTATCCATAACTGCAGATAATTGCCTTCTAATGACCGGATCATCTCCCCTTGTTGGTACATTTCCTAAATTGTTAGCTAGATCTTTCTGAGACTCTGGCCAGCTAAAGTCTGGATTTTTTGACCGACCATCAGAAGCAACATCTCTCCTATCAGGCGAGGCTGACCGTGTATGTTCTCCCATTGATGAAGATCTCCATGCTGAACTAGGATGAACAGAGGAAATTCCTTGCATACTTAATTCCTTGCTTGCAATGATATAATCATTTCTCCTATACGAAGTACCATCTTCTTTTCCTGCACAAATATTGGTCAACAAATGCCATGTCACTTACAAATACCCTCTCAGAAGTCTCAAGTAGAACAGAGCACTTCAAAAAATTACATAATAATTGGAAATCAGATTACCGTACGATATAATACTAACCATAATTTCAGGTAAACATTCAACAACTGTATTCTACAATTTATTGCAAAAAATGTCCAGCATGTGATATTTTGGAAGCATAAAAAGAGGATTCACATAATACATGTAATTTAATAACTTAGTATATTGACATGATTTGAAGATATTTATTGATTCAAATTTTGCATTTGACACATAGGAATTCATCAGCTTTTTGTTGGACAAGCCAACAAAATAATATGGACATCCACCTTTCGACATGTCATTCCCATCCGAGCCAATAGGTGTATCTTCTCTGCTTCCTGACCAAAGAACAAAAAAACAAACCAAACAAAAATTATACAACATTTTTTAACCGAAATATGATGCTTTTATTATATAAAAAAAATACAAAAAAATAAAATAACTATGCAGTACCTGGCCTTGTTCGCCTATACGGTGTATTTTCAATCGAACCTCGTCCAACAGACCCATCTTTAGCATTCTGAGTCACACCACTGCTTAATACATCTCCCCTATCAATTCCTTCAATAACAACCTATCAAGGATTCAAACAAATAGTTAACTGACTACTGCACAATATTATACAGTAAATTTGCCAATTATTTATGAAATCGCGAACAACATAATATGAAAAGCATACCAGTTCCTCTGAAGAAGGTGCACAAAACGCCAGGGGCTCAACAGGTTCTTCCTGAGTAAGCGAAGGCACTTGTGCAATTCCATCTAATATTTTGCCACTGGATCCCATATCGGTATTCCTGTATAGATCAAGCAGCTTTGTCCTGCTATATCTCAACGGAGACGGATCATAATTTTCTCCCTTTTCTGCAAATAAACCCGAAGAATGCGGATAGTTTGATATGTTACTATAAGGGTTGGCTCCAGAAGGAACTCTGCCTCGTCCAAGGGAGAAGGTAGTAGCAACATTTTCCCCGCGTCCCCGACCTTGACTTTGGACAAATGAAGATGGCTGTTTGTTGGGCACCACAGTTTGTTGATGAGGAGAGTCAGCTTTACCTCGGCTAATAAATGAGTTAGATCTCCATGGTCGATAATGATCTCCATCCTTCTCATCCTTCCCCTGATAAGTATGATGAGATAACCCCTTATCGAAAGACATGTCAGTAGCATCTTTACCATAGTCCAGCTTTTTCTCACGCGAATTGTCACTTTCATTGTGATCAGGTCCCCAGCGTGAATTCCACTTGGTCTCGCGACGTTGATCATGATTAGTGTCCTTGTTGCTTGAATCAGTCCATCTCTCCGGAGGAGCACGACGCACCTCTCCAAGTTGCCTTCCTGACGGGTTATCAGTCCATCGATCTGCCTTACGGTGGTCCCCAAGGTCCTTGTCCCCCTCCCTCCATCGACCCCTGTGGACAGAAGTATCGGTCTCTCTTTCTTCATCACGCCAGCGGTCACGGCGACCTGATTCTGCATCAAGCACGGACGGTCGAAACACATCCTTTCTTTTCTGAACATCATGCACCTCTTCACCATTACCTGGTGGTTTTGTGACATCTGCTGGACGAACACTGTGACCTGAATATGAACTGAACTGGCTCTCCTGCACCAATCACATTCATAAAAGTGGAGAAACACAGCTATAAATTTAAGTTGATAAGATTTGTGACCATCACATAAGAAACAGATGCCAGGTGACCTTGAAAGGAACCATTATAGTTGTCAAATATCATCTGAACTACTTAATGAGTTGATGTTAGCATAAAAATACTACAGTTTAAGTGATAACATACCCCGCTTGCTACTCCAGTCTTGTTCTCCCCAGGCTTAGTTTGAAGCCACTGTGGTGAAAGGGGTATAGGATTGTTGAATCCTTGCCCATCTAAATAAAGCAAACACGAAACCTGGTTCATTTACTACAAATAGATCGATGTGCTAGAGATAGCATCAGGTATGTAAAGCATATAATATATGTATATATACATATATAATTCACTAGAAAGATTTATAAGGTGTAGAGACCAGTGGAACATCACAAACTATATATACCATAAAATACAAATATGTAAATAATCTAACACTTGCAACATCAGAATTTTTGTGCAGATCACAAAACTTGATATCAGACATAATTCCAACCAGAAACAATAGACTGAGGTAATAGGAACTTCAATGTTTCAGCTTCCATATTGAAATGAGATGCACCTTTAAATGAAAATCTCAGCCACCCTCATATGTAAAAAAGTAAAAGCACATGATATGAAATACATAGCGTGGTGACCGGCTAGTAAAAACCTGATTTCATCTAATGAACCCAAACACACACACACTGACACGCGCACATATGGATTAAGTAGCAGGATTCTGCAGGAGTACTTTGAGTACCGATAAAATTATTATTTATTTATCTTTACAGTTGAAATTTTGTAAGTGCGTATTTTCATTGTAATACTAGTAAATCTGCTGAGTGTTAATCAATCAAAACAAAAGCTCAAATTTATTATAAACTATAACACAAACATTTCAGTCAAATTAAAAAGTTGAAATGAACTAACTTAATTTAATATATAAAAGGAGAACACATAGCATAATAATAAAAATAATAATAATAATTAAATATATAGATAAAAATTTGCACAATGTCTTCAAATTATGGTGTGTAAGCTTTTGTAGTCCTATTTCATTGCCATATTTCTATTAGATAAATTATCTACAAAAGTCTTGAACGATATCGTTACACACACAAATATGTAATATACATGTTTGCAGTAAATCAAAATCATCAATTTCATCATAAAATTTGTGTATATAATACATTCTTGTGAATACTTATATTAAACGGTAAAAAGGCATAATTGGTGAGTAGACTTGGCATGTTTTGACAATTTAGTTTATATACTTTAATAACGTTTACGTTGGTGTCTAAAACTGGTTAATAATTCCAAACAAGTGTCATTCCCAGTTTTTTAACCTCTAGCCAAATATAAAGTTGCCTTTGATGTCTTTACTTGTCACATTTTAATCGGGATTGAAACTTATTTAAAAGTATTTTATGGGTCGCTCACACCAAATTAAAAGCTTAGAAAGTACAAACAACAAATCAAGAACACGCCTTTTTACGTATAATCGAAATAATGCACATAAAAACAAGCTTATTGTATCCATAACCGCTCATCTCATTTCATCCAAAAACGTATAAAAATGATAAATACGTAATTAACAAATAACGTTAATCGATTCACACACACGTGTATGTGTGTGTGTGAGAGAGAAAATAGTGAAATGTAATTGAATAGTGGAGGTATACATAGAGTGGTAATATGTATGTATGTATGTATGTATGTATATGTGTGTGTAGGTGAGAAATTAGGGTTTAAGGAGATAAGATAAGGAGAAATAAAAGGGAAGGGGGAGAGTAAACCTTTGGAGATCTGATTGTCACGAGAATCGAGGTGGGAGTTGGAAGCCATGGAATTGAATAAATTGAGAAACCCTAGTTTTGCTTTGCTTTGCTTTGCTCTGTTTGTTTGTGTGGAGGGACTGCTGTGAACGAAGAGACGGGAAAATATAGGTGGTAGCCCAAACTAGGGATAACTTGCCTTCCTTATTTTTTTTATTTTTAAAAAAAAATAAATTCATATTAGCCATGTTAAAATAAGAAATTTTATATTAGACGACAAGAAATTGTGCAGCCAGTTCTTGTCAAATTGCAAATCGAAATATATATTCAGCTGAACCAGTAGTTATAATATTTTTATTCATGACTTTTTGAACTCTCCGAATAAATTATTTCCATTCACTTTTTTTATTAATTTAACTAAAGGATTTAAAAATTCTGAGGCGTAAATGTTTAAAATCGAATTTAATTGGTTGAGATATTGGTTTGGAATTCATACGCTGATCATTGAAAAAAATAATTGGATATGTTTTAATAATTCATATATTATTCAAGAAGAATTTATAGTGATTAATTAGATTTTAAAAGTTAAATTGATAGAGTATTTTGTAAAAAAATTGAATTAATTAAATCAAAGATTTTCAGAACCATAATAGACGGTATTTTCTTTTTTTGTTATCTATTTTATTTAAGCGGAAACAAATATTTATTTAAATGTTTTTTAATCATTTACTAAAGATTAAAAAAACTAAATTGTGTACAACACATATTATACAGTCAATTCGATACAAATCGTTGTAAAATGGAATATTAAAGTTTTAAATATATCAATTTTTTTGGACCGGTTAAAAAAACATTTTAATTATTGGACTAGTTTAAATCAATGATATTTTGAGTTTAGTTATAATAATAAAAATAGCAAGTCATTTGAAAATTTTAAAATACTCTTCATATTATAATTATTTTTTGTTTAAATTTTCATAAATTATAAAATTTATCCGATGTGCTATGTTATAATCAGTATTCTAAAAATTGGCCTACCCTACGCGCCACCGAAACTCTCCGAGGCAGGACTAGGCGGAAATTTAGGCGGTTTTTGGTCAAAAACGGCTGAAAAGGTAAAAAAATCGGCTGAAAAGGTCAAAAATCGACAAAAAATCGGTAAAAAACATTGAAAAATTCAAAAATCGGCAAAATTATTTGGCAAAAATATTTAATAAATAAAAATATTAAAAATAATATTTAAATGCAGCCGATTAATGCTCCGATTAATTTGTCTGATTAAT
This sequence comes from Oenanthe sinensis, assembly GCA_028671895.1. Taxonomy (NCBI): domain Eukaryota; kingdom Viridiplantae; phylum Streptophyta; class Magnoliopsida; order Apiales; family Apiaceae; genus Oenanthe; species Oenanthe sinensis. The sequence goes on along the minus strand of CM053803.1, from coordinate 1,987,049 downwards.
CCCCACATACCCGATTAGGCGCTAGGCGGTACCCAACCGCCCTGATCCGCCTAACGATTTCTATAACACTGGTTATAATATGGATGATGCTACCTTAGTTCTTACATTTCCAGTCTCCAACAGACTGTCTGAGGCTTGAGAATTGCCTTTCTTCTCCAGACTCCAGGCTGTTGATACTTCAAGTGGCCAAGAACATGCTCATGAAAGATGGAACTAAATTCAAAACTGAGAGTGAAATGGTAGTTCTCTGAGTACTTCACTAAAAAGGTGGATGATGTTTCTTTTCTATTGCTCGGGACATGAAGCATAGACTTGCAGAAACTGACTCAAGAACTGTGGTAAGAGTATGACCAACTAAATTGTTCTGTGGGAGCTTTAGCTTTGGTGGTGTTTCATCGTTTTTTTTTATAAACTACCAGTTGGTCTTGTTATGAAAATAACTTTTGGCTGCAAATAAATATAATTTTGTCGATATTTTCTCATCTTTCTGATGCCAGCTAGATTGTTGCAGCCGAAGAAGATCAGTAATAACCAGGCAGCAGGTGCTGCTCAAGCTACTCAAAAATCAGCTTCATGTGATTTGTAAAAGAATACTACTTATGCCATGGGACACTAATATAGTCATGAAAGCATTTTCATCAGTCGTATTAATTTCTGCTATATTTTCTTCTAAGCAGCATTTCGTATTGTAATTCAGATTTTCGTATATCATTCAGTACAGAATCCTAGAAACTTTAGAATATGGTGGTAGTTTTCTTGCTTCTGTTTTTGCACGTGTAAAAGTCTGTTATATCTGCTTTCTGTATGTTCATTATGCTGGATTCTCTGTATCCAAGATTTGTCCAGAGCAAACATTAAGAAGATACTGTAATACGAAGAAGTGCAGATAGACCCTGTAATCAGGATATTCATACATTAAACTGAAACATATATAATTTATTTAATTCTGTACAATTGCACACAATTCATGTGAAATGTAACACCTTGAACAATAAGAATAGAAATACAATAACATCACATATTAAGAAAACAAAATATATTTAACAACACTATAATGATCTTCCCAGAAAAGGTGTTCTACAAATTGGACAAGTTGATCTCCTTACCAGCCACAGATCAATGCAATGCTGATGGAATACGTGGTTGCACTCTGGGAATATTCGACAAAGCTCTTTGTTCACAAAACTGTCCAAACATATACCACAAATTGATGTTGGTGTAATAAAATTAGTTTGTCGGAAACAAGGAGCTTCTTGCAACTCCTTCTCAGATAAACCTGATAATTTTTTGCCTTTATGTGATTCTAAATCTTCATCTTCCACAGCTTCGTCAACAATATCTATGACCAGGTAACATATCACTAAATATACAATTAGGATCACCATGATTCCAAGGAGAGGGACAGGAGGTGGTGGTGGTGGAGGAGGGGGGAGATGAGAGACCATTGGTTGTGGCTTGATTTAGGTTGATCAAAAAGATACTCTCCTATTCTCAAATGGAAGAAATTGAATGTAATCATGTTCAAACTAATAGTAACACTTGTATTTTGTTTACAAACCGCTACATGAGATCATGTACTTGGCGTAGAAATTAATAAGTTGAATGACACTTCTTTGGTTGACAATTTGACATGTAGAATCTAAGCATTCTGATGTTGAAGTTAACTTGCATGACTACATCAAACACTTCTATCTAGTTCTGTGCCTTGTACTCCATCTGTTTTTATATAGCAGACATCAAGACTTTTTTCGCATACTAACGTACCGAGAAAGGTTGAATTTACAATGGTCACAACTCGCAAACTTTTTCCAAGTTATAAAATTATACCATGAAAAATAGAAATGCTCTTAACCATGTAATAAATGGTGAGATAAAAGAAAGATAATCAAGAATAAAAAAAGGATGCCAGGTATATGTATAAATACTAGAGTCACTAGACCAAATAGAAGCAATCACAAAACTTATAAATTACAACAAAGTGCATGTTAGAGCTGGATGAATCCCTGTCACAGTGTCACCTAGACGTTTTAGATGAATGTTAGACATGTTCAATCATGGAACATGCATATTTTACAGAATGGTACGATATATGACAACTTTATTATATGCGCATTTGATTATACAATACAGATAACAGGATGCTTATGCAAGTAAAATCAAACTAAACATACCACTATATCTACTCGAAGTTGGAGTAGATATACGCGTACACCATAGATAATATTTTCGGAAAATCCAAACTTATGAAATATATAAACTAGGGACTTGTACTGTTTCGATATATCATGCTTCCCTCCATTTTCAGGTATCAAATTGTTATAATTTATATAGCCTTCTAAAGTAATTTTTGATTGGAGTAGACTGATCATTTTGTTATTAGGTGTTTGCCCAGTGTTGGATGCTTAGTGACACGTGTACTTGTTATTTGGCGGCCCTTGTTGCAAGTTCAGTGTCTCTTCAAGTAACGGTTACTTCGTTCTAGTTTGCTTAATTCTCCTAAAAAAGATTGAAATTGCAGGAACTAGGAAGCACTTTTCTTTTAATAATGTTGTTTTCGTGCTGCTTTTCTAACTCCAAGTGTGAAGCATAGGCTGCACTTAAAACTACCCGAATAATTAGATCTACCTAGTAGTTACATAATTATTAGATTCCAATTGATAATACCTCGGAACAAATTACTATTATTGGCAACAGCAGTGACAGACGATTTCAGAGTTCAAGTGTCATCGCCTCCACCCAATGTGCTATCGATCTCTGTGTGTTATCCACTTATCCATAACTCAGATTAAGATTAGTATCTTTAAACCTATAATATCACGCCAGAGAATGATTTTAATTCCCCGGTTTCAGAGGGTTTATATTTACTTGTCAATTGTCATATATCCACAATGCCTCGGCAGATATCTACTATTTGACTTTTCAGATAGCGTTGTACATATATCACAAAGCAGGAGATGAAAAGATACGTGAGACATGAAGAACGTAAAAGAAAAGGTGAAAATGAGGAACTCTTTCGGTTAAATGCCGGTGCAAGGGTCAGTGTTTGGCAGTTTTGAGTAGAACTTGGCATATTGTCTGGGAGTTAGTTGGAGCAGGAGTTGGTTTGCCAATCCGTAATTATCATGCCATCAGGCGAGATATCGCTCTGCCCATCTTCTTGATTGGAACTTTAGCATCGGTTGTGCTGCTAGTCGTAAACAATGCATATTTACAAAAATCTTGAGAAGAAACCTTGTTAAGCTTGTTACCCTCTGTAAATATTAATGCAACTTTGTGCCACCAAACTTCTTTTCAATCTTATAAAGCTTTACTTCGTTGTAGGATAAAGAGAAGATGTGCTAAAGAGAAGACTACAAATTGAACTGTTTATGTCTTTCAACGAGGGCCTGGCATCTGAGTTTTTTTTTTTTTAGCAAAGAAGATTTAATATCTTGAAATGAAAGGCGGCAGGGCTGGGCCCGAGGCAAGCAATACAAGCCACCTCATGAAAATGAAAAACTAAGTTGGTTATTTGGAGTCAAAAATGAAAGGCTGTAGGGTTGGGCCCGTAGGGCTGCCAATTTTTTTGAAAAAATTTAGGGGATAATTTAGAAATGAAAAAATTCAAAACTAAGTTGGTTATTTGGAGTCAAAAATCAAATAAGACATACTTTAATCGGCAAATAGAAAATGGAGCATATTTTAATTATTTTTTTAAAATAAATGTAGATATTCATTCATTGTCGTCTAATAATATATATTTCATAAGGTTAGCAGAAATAAGTTCGTTATAGATAAAAACAATATCCTCTAAAAAATCTATGAGCACACTCATTAGCTGAACGGTAAATAGATAATAAGCATACATGCTTTAACGGATGACATAAGCTCCTCCAATTTTTAATGACCAAGCCAAAAACTAAAGTCATGGACATTTGACTTCTGATAGTCGATAGCTTGAATTGTCAAAGTACAATCAGATTTATAGTGCCTTTCACCTAAGTTTTCTTCTTCAAGGGTTTCTCTTATCGTTATTCCTTCAGCTATTTCTAATTCTGGAGTAACTGAATCAACTTGAGAGAAGTACGTGCTTCTATTAAGTCGTTATTATGATCACTAGTGGTAAATGGAAAAAGAGGATTGATATATTTGAACTCTTTAAAGAGTATAGAGTTTTATCCAACTGCAACTTATAGAATATTGTTAACTATTGTGAGTTATAGTGGTTTATGCAAAAGGGAGTACTATTTTAAAATTTGAAATTGATTTAATTGTTTCTCCGTTTTAGTATGTAACAAAAATGGTTGAGTGTGTTGGTTATGTTATTAATTGAGAAAGAAATGCTAACAAATTCTAATTTTGAAGACTTAATTCAAACTTGAACTTAACTGTTGATTAATGATTTTCCTAGCAGAAATGTGAGAATTCTAATTTTTAAATCATGAGAAATTAATATTTAATAATGAAAGCGAAGTTCTCAATTTTATTATGAGTATCCTTTAACGGGACAAAAGTTTTTGAGTTGACATAGGGCATCTCGAAAATTAGGGTTGCTCTTGAAAGACTTATTTTTCCAAAGCGCTGTTTTTTTTAATATTTCGACTCGAGGTAAGTTAGAGTCGAATTCAGGACTTAGGGCGACAAATGAGTCATTTACCACTTAGGCTATCATGCTAAAGTGTTACCAGGGGTGACAATTTTGGACCCGACACGAAAAAAATATGAATTCGGGTTGGAGGTTTTCGTGTTCGGGCCAATTTCGGGTTGATTTTGGATTACCCGAAACTCACCCGAAATCACATATATAATAAAAATTAAATATTATTTATATAGTAATTGATTATTTAAATATTATATATTTTATTTAAATATTATTAGAAATAAATTTTATAATAAAAATAATTAATTTATTATTTATATTTATTAATAAATTATAATTATTTCGGGTCAGGTTCGATTTACTCATGGGTATTTCGGGTCGGGTATTCTGGCCCCATTAAAATTTTGGGTTGAGTTTAAGTCTGATTAAAATTCTGATCCGAGTATGTCAACCCGACCGAAACCCGAAATTACCACCTGCAAGTGTTACTACTGTTTTAAAAGTTGTGACATTTATAAGACAGCTTTTGTACCCTTCTCAAGAATTTAGAATTTCTAATGGAAACCTAAAGTGTCAAACATAAATATTTTCGATGATGCATCAGAGTCTAACTAATTTCGTCAGTTATAATTATTGTAAAATATATGTCAAGTTTAATTAAGGTACCCAGTCATATTTAATAAAATTAAACATAACAGTAACAATAACAATATATAATCTAGTTACACAATAATAATGCGAACGCTAAGGGCTTATTTGGGTAAATTTTAAGTTATTATATAGTCGGACAAATTTATTATTAATGTATAATTTATGAGTTATTAAAAATAAAACAATTAAAACAAAATTTGTGATTTTTAAATAAGGAAGATGATATTTACCTTTATTTAAAAAAATTATAAAAGTAAAATAAGTTATCGAAAAAAGTATATCACGTCAATTCAGAAATTGAGAATACGAGGTCGACCTCACAAAATTTCTCTGGAGTTATACTCAAATCTCATGTTAAAATACGATGGTACTATTGTAATTTCAGACTATTATATATAATTACAAATTTGTCATTAAAAATTTATACTAAAACCCTATTATGTTAGAAAATTTTCCGAAGTCAACCAGGTTCCTTTTTAACCTAAGGTTATTTCTTCTCTTTATTGTTTTTAAGCTATTTTTAAGTAAAATCATTACTCATTATAGCATGAATCCCGTAAACCTGAATAGATAACATTATTGTCGATACTAAAATTTAGGATTTAAAAAAAAAAGGGTTAAAGTATACGTTTTATTATATATATATATATATATATATATATGTATATATATATATTTCTCTGAACTGTATACACTATATTATACGGTATAACATTTAGTGTTTGAAATTAACATTAAATATAGGATAGATGCATTTAGTGTTTGACAATTATATATACGTAGGGTTGTAGAATTTAGAACGTCAAAATGGCGTTCATAACTGTTGCCATCATTCATTTCAGCGCCAAATGGGTTGCATGCATTTTTAGTGAATTTATTTTTTATAAACTAATGCATTTTTTATATTATGTTACATAACTAAAAATTTATAAATAAATAATAATAATATTATTAGACTCTAACAACTAAAAATAATATTATATAATAATTATTAATAAAATTTTAAAAAGAACTAAATATTATTATATTATATTATACACTTAAAATTTAAAAAACAATTATATTATTATTAGATTGCAAAGCTAATAGTGTCGGTAATTTTTAGCGCCAAAAGCAATGATGCTCATAATTGGGTTTCAAATGAGTGGTAACAGTTATGAGCGCCATTGTTTTTGGCGTTCATGAGTAAGCTGCCCGGTTTAGACATATAAATGTGCCATATAAATATTTTTATTTATAATAAATAATTTATAAATTTGATAAGTAATCTATAAATTAGAAAAATAATTTAATTTAATTAAATAAAATTTTAATTTATAAAATAAATAAATAATTTAATTAGATATATTTTTAATTTATAAATTTTAGACAATAAATAATCTATTAAATAATAAAACAAAAATAATAATAATAATTAGATAAATAAATACTGATTAATATAATATTATAATATAATAAAATTTAATCTATACTATTTATATAATTATGTAAAATTTAATTTATACTCTATTTATATAAATATGTATAGCTCAGAAAACTCTAAAAAGGGTATGGTAAAAGAACAGCACGCTAATAAGGACTATTCGTCGAAGATATATTATATAGGTATGTGAGAATAAAATTGGAAAATAAAAAAAATTTGACAGGTGCGCTATATAATTTAGCAGTATGAGCTGTATTATACAGCGTATGTATACTTTTTTTAAAAAAAATCTAAGCCTTTGATCTATATTTTTAACCCGGGTAAACAGTTACATATACAATTTAGCTCAAAGATAACTACTACTGTAGTTGGTAATTATAGTAAATCTAAGTTGTTCCGATACATAAAGAACCCAGGTGGACTTGAACCACCAACCTCTCAAACAATTGAATTTGAGCGCTCTTTCCAGTTTGAGCTTATGGGTTCACAACATCTCAAACCCTTGATTACAGACGTATTTTAAAGCAGCAATACTCTTTTTCAAGAATTGTAAGTTTGTAACATTCTTATAATCAGTCTTGATTGTTTGATACTATTCGGTACGAATTATAAATGTTTTAAAATATAGTTGTCCCCCAATAAAGATAGGATTGTAGCACAATTATCACCTTTTACTCGATATAATCAAAGACGAGTGTATGCCGCAGCACTTCCCGTAATTTTAATTTTTTTTTGGACGCAAACTTCCTGTAAAAATTAAGTTACAAGGTTAACCTATTCTGAATACAGAAGACCGACCTAGAGACATGCTGTAGACTATTTGCCATCATTGAAATGAATTTATATTATTTATTGACATGAATTTGAGATGTGATATAGGAACTACGGTATTTTTATAAGACTCGACTCCTTAATTCCCTCCTCGAGAAGGAACCTTACTATCATTAGATTTATCGAGGAAAAATGCACTCCGCATCCTGGACTTTCAGCTTGGTTACGGCTAATAAAATCTTTTAATAACTAACATCCACTAATAAATTACATTCAAGTTCGATTTGAACAACATACTGTATGTACAGTACCAAGGCAAAAATATTGGGAGTGTTTGGAGAGACTTTTTTCTAGAATAAGTCAACTTATTTTAAAACAAAGTTAAAGATTACTGAAAAAAGTTAACTTTTTTTTACTAACTTATAGAATCTCAAATATACATTAAATATTTATATAAAAAACATTTATCAAAATATGAAATTTTTACCCGAAAATAAATCTAAAATGACTTATTTTAAGGCAGGCCAAACAGGCCAATTATTTTATTTAATCCTTCACAAACAAAACACCAACAATGCTCTAAAATTTAAAAAACTACTCTGAAAATACCATTTCTCAATTCAGAATTAAAAAAGCTCGTATTCAATTTATAAATAATATAAAAATGCCTACTTTTGAGAGCCAATGTAGGGATTTTATACTCCCAAGTTGAAAAAAAAATATTATTTAGAGATTTAAAATTTAAGAAAATAACTGGTCTCAAAAGGAATTCGGCAATTGGCATATGTTTTGAAATCCTATTTCCTTCGTGACAACCTGATTCAACATTTTTGTTGCACAATAATATTTAAATATCAAATAATGTACAAGACTAACATATACCAACATTAGACCTAGTCCTAATTTACCAATGATATTCAAAAAAAAAAAATATAACAATAGGAGGAGAATAGTTACCAATCCTGAGGACAGATTAGCTAGCAATCCAGGTCCAGGCCATCAACCTCTGCAGATTCCTTAGGACCAAAATATACTAGTAGCCTTACAGCTTCGAATACATAATTTCATTCTTGAAAACTACATAAATACAGAGATGATACATTTCTACCTACAAATCAGTAGAGCATACTAGCATAAGATTTCATGGTTGTTTCTGAAACAGTACAATCCTAAATACACTAGGTAAGAACATAATATTAATATTATTCAAACAATAAAATGCATGTAATATAAAAATGAAATAATTTTTCAAGAAGACATCTGCGCCTTAGACGAGATATAAGACAGAATAATTTTTCCAAAATAACAAGAAATGAAATAAAGGAAAGAACTTGTAGAACTTAGAACACTGCAAAACTGAAGACATACTTGAGAAGACTGTTTCATCTTTTAGCTGATCTGGCACCCAGTAACTTATTGTATCATAAGCTGAACAATAGAAGACCGCTGTTGCAGACGCCAAAACAAAACATAAGACTAGAGCTGCCTTTAGTTGCGCTTCTAGACGTAATTGGGTTATGTAATGGTTCTCCAGTTGACAACTCCACACCAGCTACAGCAACCTTCTGACTATTAATCGAACGAACTGGATGCAACTCTTTCCGCTGTGATCATATCTAAATTCAAACTCTACACACTAGGATTCCTCAAATGGTGCTTTACAAGACACTCCTGAAATGACCCCTACATATACATTTAACCTTCACTGTCCAGTATTAGACCTGGTGTCCCTCACTAATATAAACATTTGTACATAATACCAACAATAATACTTCACTTCTCTAGTACACAAGAGAAGCAAACTGACTGTTAACATGAACCACAAAAAATAACAACTGTTCTAAACTAATAAATTGCTTAGCAATATGCAGGAATCAAAATACAAAGATAGATGCACATATTTGAATATTTCGCACAAACATTTGTATTTATGTGTTCACAAGTTGAATTAATTGTGTTATTGAATTGGAGTTTGCAATCAGTTTGGGCTTAATGTAGTTCTGTAGTTGCTTGTGTAAAATTCACAGAGCTTCTCATCAAATTACATTAGAATAAGTTTATATATTGTGACCGTTTGAGATTCCTTAAAACTTAAAATAAGTAACTTATTTTATTTTTAATTTTTAATTTTTAAATATTTTCATATTTTTTTTTAAAAATAAATATTTATTTTAAAATTTTAAAAACAAATATTATCTTCAAAATAAAAAATAACTGAAAAAATAAATCCATACCTACTTTTTGGTTGCCAAACACGGCCATTATAAATACATTATGTCACGAAGCGAAGGATAAACAATAAGTTCAATAGTTCTTGCATGCATTATTAGGTTAATTTATATATATTCTTGCATGCATTCAGTTTCATTATGCTGTGTCCTAATGACAGTTCTCAGTGACAATTTTTATCAACCTATATCGAAATTGAATGAAAATTTAGTTGTGTAATGAGAAACAATATCAAAAGAGCAAATTGATTGTACCTTTGGAGTTATGAAGAGTTGCAACATGCTGATGTTGATAAATCCTTGATTTGCTGGCTCATTCTTGTTACCATGAGATAATTGCTTGAACACTCGAATGGATTTAGACATATATTACATCTAAATCCACTTAATCTTGGTAAGTTACCGTTATAGTGATATGATACTGGTGCAGTGATGGATAATCGAGGACCAGTGCTAAACAAGTGCAAGAAAAGAATACTAGACGAGACGACACAAGGTGAAGGGAGAGCCGAGCAAAAACCTCGTGCCATCTCCCTTCAAAAACACGAAAACACAATAATTTTATTAGGTTATTTTTGACCTGCCAAGCAAGCGCACCTGACATGGCAAAGGCCAGACTCACACACACGAACAATAATAATAATGATAATCTCTTTTTCACTCTATCCTCTCTTTTTACCTCTCAATACATAAATTTATACTCGGACATATTCATAACAGTAACAAAACATAATGCAATACCAATTCAATTATCTTCACCGCCAACGAAAGCTCTTCATCATGAAACAAGATGCTTTCTCTACGTTTCAACGCCCCCAAATCAATTTAAATAACTACACCAGTTCGCGTGCGCTACGTTTCAACAGATCTGATACAAAAGGCTCTATAATCAATACATAGACAAGTAAACATATAAAAAACAAGCACAAATACATATATGGAAGACGAGACAGCTAGTTAATTACCTGAAAAGGTCTCCGATCACGCCAAACCACCGGAATCAAAGATCTAACCGGTAGGAGCTACCAGAAACATCTAGATCTATGTAAAAGAACAAAAAGAGAGTTAATTAGCTACAAATCCACCGATAAAACAAGCAAAAATGAAATCAAAAGCCAGATCTGTAACCTAACGACTCATTTCATGAACGTACCTCAACAGATCTATACATACACAGCTCGATTCAACCTATCCCCGCCGGAAAATCGCTCCGGCGTCAAACACCGACAAGCCATAGCCAAAACGTAGATCGGAGACCGATCTACCGGGATCTGACCTCTACACACATGTCATGTATGTATGTACAGAAGAATAGAGCTGGAGTGGAGGAGAGGGGAGAAACGAAGGGGGTAAAGAGATAAGGTGTGGAAATGAAGAGAAGACGGTTAGGGCGTTATATTGACGCGGGAAGATGATCCAACGGCTGAGAATGGAGATGACGTGGAAGGTATCAACGGTTGGAGATGAGAAATGTGATTAAGATGACTAGGGGGCAGCGTGGCCTGGTCTTGGCTTCTAGTGGTGAATAATGGAGGAGCCGTGTTTACGTTTCTTCCCCTCACAGAACGGCACCAATAAACTGAAAATAGTTGTACATATTTGAATACTCTGATTCTTCATCATTATTATTTCATTTACAGGTCCACCTACAAAGTCGTACCACGGTACCAGTTTTATATCCCCTACCGTGGTTGGATACTATTTTTTTTTAATATTTTTTTTATATAAATATTATACGTATACTTATTTTTATATAAATTTTATTTATATTTTAATGGGATAGTATTTGTGGGTTTGTATTCTAAAATAGATAATATATTTGAGTTTTGTGGTAAAGATATATTTTAATTTAAAAATTAATATTTAAAATTAGGTCCAATAACTAATAAAATATAGGGCTCAAATAACGATCATTGTCCGCGACCAAATATTTGTGATTTTGAGTTTTGAGAGATACAAGACAAGTTCACTAATGTCCTTACTTTTTAAAAATTTATGAAATTTTGATTATTATCTTGAAAAATACTAGAGTCCAGAAATTATTTTCTAAAAAAATTCCTAAAAAAAGTTTTTATAATTTTAATTGATTATCAAAACAATAAATGAGATGCACTCCTTTTATGCATTCAAATTAATGCAAGAATTCAAATTTTCTATGCTGGCACGTCATTACTATCACGTCATTTTGAAAAAAAAATTGAAAATTTTATTTGATTCCCTAATATTACTCTATTATCTTTGTGAATATTTTTGATAAATTCTCTCAAAAATGGTACGATTTACAATCACTATTTGTTGTCAGATTTTTCATTTCATAATCTTACTGATTTATGATATTTTGTCGTCATTTTATTTAATTTTCATGATTATTTCCAAATCGCTCTGATATCTATTTAAAATATTGCTTCACCCCCACATTTAAAAATTTCTTTTCCAAATTCATCTGTTCTCAATAGTTATAATGAGACGCTGATCAGAATTGTGTTCATTAATATTTTCATTTGCCAGGTTCCGTGGATGGACAAAACATATTTTATCTTATTTTATTTGGTACAAATATTGGTCCCGTTTGGAATTTCTTAAAAATAAATAATAAATTATTTATTTTTATAAAAGAATACGTATTTTATATTTTTTTAAAATATTAACATTTAGTTTAAAATTTTAATACCAAATCTTATTTTTTTTAAAAAAATAAATTACTTATTTACAGAAAAAGTACATATATACGTACTTTTTCTGAAAATAAGTAACTTATTTCCAGAAATAAGGTATCCAAACACACCCATTGTCCTGGGTTGAATATGATGACCTTCAAGCTAGCAAACGATGCGGTGGTGTTTATGATATAGCAGTGATCGTGTTATGAGGTAGCACATGTGCCGATACTATTTCATAATAATTGATCATACCATGAGATATCCTGGGGTGAGATGATCAATTTTCTAAATTAATTTATTCGGTGATAATTTTTTTAAAAAAAACAGTTGTATTTGATTACAAATCGTATATAAAAAATTTTATTTGATTATTTATAGTTATATATTTTTGTAATTTTTTTTTTAAAAATAATAAAATCACAGGAAAAATATTTTTCATAATTATTTACCCTATAAAAAAGCTCAAGACGCCGGAAATGCATCTTTTCCAGATAATATACCCATTTAGCTTATATAATAACAATTTATATTTTAGAAATTAAAAAATATATATATACTTGACAACTTGCAAGTGATTTATCCAAAACAAACCGAACCAATGCTAACGTCAAACTGCTTTTTTACGCTCGACTCTTCTTACATGCGCCAAACTCAAATTAACAAGTCCAAATCGGACTCTTAACTCGGGCTTCTCAGCCTAACAAATATTTCGGCCCAGCACTTGTAGAGTCCTAGGCTCCCAGCAGCCAAGCTGGTAGCAAATTAGCAATCCAGATTCCAGACACACGGTTAAAATTTATTCCAATAATAAAGCATTACTTGCAAGAAAACTATACCTTTCTCCTAAAGTAGATCGATCTTTATGCGCACCTAAATAAAGTAGGGTGAATTTATATTTAAATTTATTTTATATAATTAATATTATCCCTTAAATAAATAAAATAATACGTAGCCATGCAAGAAATTTCAATTTACATACAGTCATAAAGCTATGTTATGGATATGACAAAATCACAAATTTTTCAAGTGCAAATAATCTACCCACACCCGGAAAGCAAAAGCAGGGTTCACTTTATACTTCACTTGTGCTTGCTTTATACATGAAAATGTCTTTTTCTTAACATGGAAGGAACACATTTTATTAACATAAGCCATTACATATTCAAGAACACATATACTAATATGTTGCAATGTCCTAGCACTAGAAAACAGAGCAAATATTTAGCCAAAAAAACAAAACAGAGCAAACAGTTTGTAATAATTATGGTGAATCTTTACTATAGTTCGTACTTGATTGTCTTCTTCATTCACCTCACAACTCATCTTGCTAGTAAGTCACGTTATGATTTTAGATTTTCGGTTTGCATAACAATAATTTTGGTTTATGTTTTCGGTTTTTGGTCGCAGTTTGAATATAGTTCTCATTTTGTATTTAATTATAATAAATTTGTTCTGTACATGCAGAATCAGAACCGTTTATTGGAATAAACTATGGCCAAGTTGCTGATAATCTCCCACCACCTTCTGCAGCAGCAAAGGTGTTACAGTCCACCGCGATCGAGAAAGTACGTTTGTACGGTGCTGATCCTGCCATAATCAGTGCATTTGCCAACACTGGAATTGGAATTACAATAGGGTCAGCAAATGGAGACATACCGGCCATGGCAACTGATCCGAATTACGCGAAAAGTTGGGTTGATACAAATGTACTTCCCTACTATCCAGCAAGCAATATTATCTTGATTAATGTTGGCAATGAAGTGATGATCTCGGGTGATCAGAATTTGATGAACCTGTTGCTCCCTGCCATGCAAAATGTTCAGAATGCCCTTAACGCAGCTTCTCTAGGCGGAAAAATTAAGGTCTCAACGGTCCATTCTATGAATGTGTTGAAGCAATCTGAACCGCCGTCGTCTGGGAGATTTGATCCGGGTTTAGAGGATTTTTTGAAGGGCTTGTTGAAGTTTAACATTGAAAATGGATCCCCATTCATTGTTAATCCATATCCTTTTTTTGCTTATCAGAGTGATCCTAGGCCTGAGACACTGGCTTTTTGCTTGTTTCAACCTAACTCAGGACGGTTCGATTCGGGCACCAATATTAAGTATACTAACATGTTTGATGCTCAGGTTCAAATTTCTAATGAAAATTTACATGAATATAGTCTTTTTTCTAGATTTACATTGGAATGAAAATCGAATCTCAGTTATTTTCAATGTCGAGGACAAGTTTTTATCGTGTCTCCTGATCCTTGAGTACATTAGCTAATGACTTGATTTGACAAGTATTAATATATGTATTGTGTGTAGGTTGACGCTGTTCGATCTGCACTGAACGCAATGTCATTTAAAGATGTTGAAATTGTGATCGCGGAGACAGGGTGGCCTTATAAAGGAGACGCCAATGAGGTAGGTCCAAGCATTGAGAATGCTAAAGCTTACAACGGCAATTTGATAGCTCATCTTCGGTCTATGGTTGGAACTCCATTGATGCCAGGGAAATCAGTTGATACATATTTGTTTGCATTGTTTGACGAAGACTTGAAACCTGGACCTGCCTCTGAGCGATCATTTGGAATTTACAAACCTGATCTGACCATGGTCTATGACATTGCACTTGCTAAGAGTAACCAGGTCAGAATTTACTGTAGAAAAACTGCTTTCTTTATATACTCTGTACTGGTTGCATTGATGCCAGAGTCTTGTGCATTACTACGCGACCCTGCTTGATTACTTGCATTTTACATATATTGTTTTTAGGCTCCATCCGTGCCAAAAAACCCGACAACTCCAGCAAGAAAGCCAGCAACTCCAACTCCAACCCCATCAGTGGGTGCGAAACATGGCCCCTGGTGTGTACCTAAGCCAGGTGTATCAGTTGCCCAATTACAAAGTAATCTAGATTATGCTTGCGCATTTGCAATTGATTGCAGTCCTATTCAACTAGGTGGATCTTGTTTCGAACCAAATATTGTGTCCTGTCATGCAGCCTACGCCATGAATCTCCTTTACCAAACTGCAGGAAGGAACCCATGGAACTGTGATTTCTCACAAACAGCCATGCTCACATCAACTAATCCTAGTAAGTAGTTCAAACGATTGAAGCTTCATTTTATTCAAGTTTCATTGTATAAAAAGGATAGGAAGATTTAATTAAACACAAAGAACTATAAGATTTTATTTATTTATTTATTTCAAAATTAGTTTCTAAGATACCTTGGAATTGAATTTGTAGGTTATGGTGGATGCACTTATATAGGTGGGAGTACATGAACGAGACAAGAACTATAGTCTATATACATATTGATTGATATGGTGCTAATTTTTCCTGCAATTCGGTAGAGAAAAATATTATGTAACTGTTTTAGAAAATACTAGTGGTTGCATTGGTTTGTAATGTATGTGATTTTCCATCGTTTCTTTTTTCATTTCTATACTTTGTTTTATGGGTCCTGATTCCTGACTCGTCAGGGACCAGTTAACTAACATGTTATGTTAGATTCGTTGGATCGATTCAGGAAAGACCTAGATTTTAAAAAAAATTCTCTCTTTCCATGCTTATTAACCGCAGAAAGCCCTTTTTTCCGCATTTTTTAATCGAGAAAAGTCAAATTGAATGAAACAACACGGCTAAGACACAGTTTTTGAGCGCAGAAAGACGAGAAACAGATTCCCGCTACTGTCGCAAACAAGCAATTCCACTTGCTTAAATCTGTCACACCTGTCACACCTTGCTGCTTCAATATATCTGTACCAGTTGTTAAGCATGTTGTTGCAGTTAGTGGCACGCTAAGTGTATCTACCTGCTAGATTGTAGTACAAGTTCTTACAAAACACATCAAGTGAGGTACATACATGTCATTATCATTTTTATCACATTCACTGCTTCAACTACACACTTGTACATACCCATTACACACACGAACAAGCACTGTATTAGTCATTTCAATACAATTCATTAAAAACTTCTCTCAAGCAATTAGTTGAACACTTGGTGTGCAGTCAAGAAAACAATAGGAAAATCGAATTTAAGTTGTGCCAAACCAATCACATATCCATTAGTCCATTATACACAACAATTCATCGATTTTATTCATCTAAAACCATGAATCAAAGTTTTGTTAGGATAAAATATGAAGAAAGAAAGAGGGAAACTGATAGGTTAGTTAGAAAATCGCGGAAAGGGTAAACATCGTTTTATACTTTAAAAACCTTAATTTTTACATTTCATATTAGAACCATTATTATAATTTTGTACCCTTATATCTTCAATATTAAGATCAAAACACTTAAAAAACCCTACATCTTTCTTAAGCAGAGGCCTCTAATATTTTATGAGGGACTTTCATCGGTTTTCAGTGGTGGAAAACCCTAATCCTTTTTTCTTTTTCATTTTTCTTGATGAACTCTTGTTTTCCTTCAATAAACTCATTTCTTTGTTTTGTTTAATCTCTCGTTGTGAGAGTTTGGTTTGTTTTGGTGTTTTTCATGCCCGGAATTATAGATCTGCAGGATTTTCATGGTTTTGATTATGTGATAAAAGTTTTTACGGGATAGCATTTACGGTCGATTGCTCAAAACAGTGGGGTTACAATAAGTACATATATTCATAACATCTTTAAAATTCGCTTAGTTGTCTCTCCAAGGAATAAGGATTTAATAACGATATGTTTAAGTGTTTGTTCAATTTTAATTATATTTATAAATGTCGTATGAC
Organism: Oenanthe sinensis; assembly: GCA_028671895.1. Classification (NCBI taxonomy): domain Eukaryota; kingdom Viridiplantae; phylum Streptophyta; class Magnoliopsida; order Apiales; family Apiaceae; genus Oenanthe; species Oenanthe sinensis. The sequence goes on along the minus strand of CM053803.1, from coordinate 1,970,021 downwards.
TTTTCATTATGAATTGATTCCTCTTTTAAAAAAAGATCAAAACATTTCAATACTTTTAGTAATTCATTAAAAAGCCTCATTCCAGAATTATAATTCACTTTTAAGAATTATAGGAGAACTCATTTATCTTTATTTTGTTACTTAACATGTTGACACATCACATAATAAATGCCATTTGTTTTTAATGACTCATACCTGAACTACAACTAAAAAAATAATATAAAATATTTAGCATCTTTGATGAATCTTAAAATAGAATTGTTATAAATTTTTTATCTAAATAATATATATATATATATACATATACATATACATATATATATATATACACACACACACACTATTTTCCTCAAACATTTATACTCCTTATAATTTTGAGTCCGGACGATCGGCCGCTTGCGCTCCTTCGCATATAGATTATTATGGCAACACAATTAACAAATATTCCCTCTTATAGAGCACTTTGACTTTTGGTACACCTTTTATGTGTTTTGACTGCATAATAAAAATTATTATTTTTAAAATTTTCAGATATATTTTAAAAACATTATATATATATATATACACATATATACATATATAGGTTTTTACTCAAATGAAAATTCTCACTAACATGAGATATGAGAATAAATCATAACTCTTCATTTTATAAAAAAATTAATCTAATCTAATGGCTCAGTCAAGGGCACCCACACTAATAACCTACACCCTCACACATACTAACTCCACCTCTGCTGGCGTCATAATTAATTAATTTTTTTTTCATCATGGTGATTTTCTTAAAAAGTGGTGATTTTCTGGAAAAAAATTACCAGAATTCAATTTTTTTTAAAGTGGTGATTTGTTTCTCAAGAAAATCACCAGATTTCAACAAAAATCACCAGTATGATGTCAGATATAAAAAAATCGATTTTTTTAAAAAAATTCTTGAAAAAATTACCAGAATTCGATTTTTTTTAAAGTGGTGATTTGTTTCTCAAGAAAATCATCAGATTTCAACAAAAATCATTAGTATGACGTCAACATGACGTCAGATATAAAAAAATCAATTTTTTTTTAAAAATCTAAACAAAAATTATGACATCATACTTGATGATTATTTGTGTAGAGATGAGTGGTTAGGATTAAATCTCATATTTCACACTAATTAACATTCTCATTAGAGTATGATCCTATATATATATATATATTCTACTAGTTCACTATTCACTATTAAATCTTTTTAAGAATATTAATTTTTTATATTATATCACTATATATGTATATACAAGCTTATAACCCGTGCGAAACACGGGATGAATGACTACTATTTTGGTAAATTTATTTTTTATATTATATTTTGTTGATATTTACTATAAAATTTTATAATGTTGAGAATTTATGTTAATATAATATTATCCGTGATGAGTTATAAAAGGGAGGACTATCGGGGGTTAGAGTTGTATGCTATTATACAATGATATTTATATATTAATATTCATAAACTTTAATGATATATTAAATAAAAATTATAGGATAAATAAGATTCTTAAAATAGAAAATATAGAATATAATTTAAATATAATATTATCCGTAAAGAGTTTTAAAATTAGATTATATTAAAATTGAATGGTTAAGATCGTTTATCTGGTACATCCAAAATTAGACGGTCATGATCTTTTTTATATTTCACCTTGGACAAATTTTTTAAATCTTTCAGTTATAATAATATAGTATATAATATAGATTACAAAAAAGTTATAAAACAGTTATTTTTTAATCATATTTTTTTCAACAATTTTTTTTACAGTACAATAATTTTGAATAATAATCTCAAACTGACCATTAATTATTTCTAAAGAAAATTGTACATTAAAAATGATCAAACCGAAAGAAATACGGTGGAGTTTAAGTCGACCAGAAAGTAGGAAATTTGAACCATAGACTCTTACCTTTTGACGTGTTATAGTTCTAACCAGGAGAGTTCTACTAGAATCTTTTTTATATGATTATTTTTACGATAAATTTGGAGACATGAAAATTAGAATGACAACGACAGGAGTCGGTGTGTAAGAAAGAAAAAGAAACCAAAACTTTGCGGAATACCGTTAGATCGATTCGACAGTATGAGTGATGTACAGCATCCAGGGTCCCATTTCATTATTGCTCGCAGTTTTGATCTATTATTTTAAATTCAAAGAATAATCTTCTTTAACTGTAATTTAAATATAATATATAATTGAAAAAAAATTAAAAATTTATATTTTAAAAAAATATATATAATTTACTTTGAAATATTTTTTTAATTTTTTAAAATTATAAAAAAATAATTTTTAATTTTTAATTAAAAACTAGTCAATTTGACCACTAAAAATCAAAAAAGGACATATAAATAGAGAAGAAAGGAGTAATTATTAACAAAATAAAAAGACAAGAGAAAGTAAGAAACAAGTAGATTTTTTGGTGGCGGCTTATTAGTAGATTGTTATTCGAATAAAAATTCGTGACTATATATCGTAAAGATTTGCGTACATGCACCACATTTGTTTATGTAGCCGCGTCTCTTCTCCATGTTTGTTTTAATTAAAAATAATTGATATCAAAACTCTCTCAAATCACTTGAGTATCACTTACAAGTCACAAACACATGGTCGCACTTGTTTATCTTTTCATTTAACATACAACCACATTGATACAATACAATAAAAAATGAAAGTGGAGGGAACTCCAATCTATGATGCATGCAGAGGGATACTTTGAGGTGGATCAAATGACTAAAAATAAAAGTTGAAAGTGGCAAAGAGCGAAGATCGATAATGAAAAAGAGTAGACAAAAAAGGACAGACTGAGACACTGCAATTTGTGTTGTACAGTTGAGCCCTGCCCCTCTCGAGTCTTGACCCTCTTGACCACATACTATAATAATTTAAATTATACTGTAATTACTATCCATTGAGTTATAACTATTATTTAATTGGATTCGGGTTCCCGGACAATCGTTTAATATATCTATCTATCGATTTTATAAAAAAAATTTATAGCGAATAATATTTGTACTACTCCCAAGTTCCAATATTGAGTTTATAACACATAATTTTTATACATCGAAGCTGGGGTTGTTATATTATGCGTATTAGCCATTTAGTTGGATTGGATGGGGAAGAAGAAAGTGAGTGCAAAGAAGACAAAAGAACTATCAGCTGTAGCGATATCAGAATCATCTATGGCTGATCGAGAAGAAACCCAACAACAACATGAGATTATTACTCCAAGAAAAAGAGGAAGACCTCGCAAAGTCATGATCAGCACTGAACAGGAAACATCGGCAGAGGAGCAAGAAGATGAAACTGATGAGCACAAAAAACCTAAAACAAGTGACCAAGAAGATGCTGATGAACAAGAACAGCAACTTAATCCAAAGAAGCTTCAACAGCAGCAGCAGCCGCCTCGAAATAGCAGAGCTAGGCGAAAAAGTAAACCTAGGAAAAGCAGCACATAATCCCGGCAAATTTAGCAAGAATTTCTTCTACTCTGTTTTGGTTGCATGTAGGATTTTTATAATTAATTACCTTCCATATTTTATGCAATCACAAGCATCACTACTTGAAATATTGCTAGTGTTCAATCAACTTTTGTTTTGCTTTGCTTAATTAATCTTGATCAGTTGTGTTTATCTATGCTAAAACATGTGGTGTTTCTCTATGGGCCTCAAGTTAGGAAATTATTAGTTTATTGGAAAACGCTAGAGTTTGTTTTTGCATGTATGCCCATGGATGCCAACTTGGTACTCGCAAGTACTGCCAAGTCATTATCTCATTTTTTTTACATACCTTTCTTTTAACTTTTTCTTCGTTTCAATTTTGAGTTTTTTAGAATTTGCAAGATTTTGAAAATATTTAATTAAAATTTTAAAGAGTTCATAAAATTTAATAGTAATATTCTGTAGGTAAACTCTACATGTAACATTCCAACATGAAATGCAAATTACAAGAACTCTTAAAAAATAGCTTCTAAAATCCCAAAAAACAGTTTCAAAAAAGAAAAAAAAACATCCCAAAAAACGACTGCACACTCATTTATAGGTGATAAATATGTGTGAAATCATATAATGCTGATACAAAGCAATGTATTCTCTACAAAAACTAAACCACACCAACAAAATTTAGTATTGTTCACGTCAAGAATGATGAATTAATGACTTGTATGCCTCACAAAAGACAAAACTAAAGTTGGCTCCTACTTGTAAACTCTAATTCTGTACGGTGGAGAGGATATACTGTAATTTTGAGACCCGGCAACGTACTTTCAAGGACGCCACAAGGTTTTCTGGACGCAGAGTAAACCTTCCTTTTCCTGTGCGAAAGTCATACGGATTTCCCATTGCATGCTTCTGAATATACTCTGTAGTTGTTCAAGTATTTCCATCTTGTCACGTATAATTGCCCAACCATTAGGCCTTAGCACACGATCCATCTCGACTACTATTCCCACAGGTTGCTTACACCTGCAAAATGGTATGATTGTGCTCAGAAACAGTCATTAGATATTTCGATTTCTCGGCTCCTTAGATAATTGGTTGTTTATATTTTAACGAATCGAATAACTTACTTGCATTCAATTGTTCTAGCAGATGTGATTGAAATGAAAGAACACTAGGAGGAATGCGTAGTGATAAAGATAGTCCGACTAACCTGTCCTTAAGTCTTGAAAAGAGATGATCTGCATGCAAAAGGTCATATGATCTTGGATATGTACTGAACGATTCGCACCAATCGTGATAGACACCAACCAGTCCCCGTTCAAAGATTACTGGAAGTGTGTCTGGTGCATTTATAGGGACCACATTCATCACCCAAACTTTCTGCTGCAATAAAGCAGCTGCAAATCTATATAAAATACAAAAGGCATCATCCTCTTTGTTATTTTGCCAGATGCAAAAACTATTCACATCAAATGAGGATGGTAAATAACAGAAGTAAGAAGTAAGAAGTAAGATTGCAGTAAAGCAGTATGCAACTCATTTTATGTTTCAAATGAATTGTCCAACTTTCTATAAAGTATCATGAGAGCTCAATTTGCATATTAGATGGCAAGTGCGGGTTAGATAGATACCTGTCCAACCATGAGGGTGCATGATGGTAATAATATTTAGGTCTATATCTGAGTAACATGATAACTGGTCCTATATATCTCCTAATATATCAGTATGTAAAAGAAGCATCAAAAGGAGATGCTATTCTTGTATAAGAAATCAGCATTCAGCTCATGAAGTAAAAACTTGTTAGAAGTGTATCTGCATACATACCCTCCATTGATGGCCTTCATATCCATCACATTTCTGATTTTTGACCAGTCAATACCCATTCCGATTAGATAGGACTTGGTAACGATAGCTTTCCAGTGATCACTGTCGGCAATTAACTTCTCCTTGTTGTTTATCCACTCGGGAAAAGTCATAAGCCTTTTAGGCCATTCATCAGGCCACTCAGTCCCACGTTGTTCAATTGCAGTCGGGATGGCATGTAAGCAGTTCTTCATTGGGACATACCTGTGGAACAATTAGCTACAATTAACAATAGTTCTGTGGAATGGATTTCTTCAAGCCCTATAATGTCTGTAAGATGGATTTTTTGGGGAAGTTAATGAATACATGCATTCAGTATAAATTGTAATGCCACGAGAATACTGAGTAGAAGATCTAGGCAGACACAGACGGGGAATATAATTCATGTAACCGTACCATAAGTACACAGAGACCTAATTACTACATAAGATAAAGAAACTTTTGTCAATTTTAGTATTGAGTTCGATGATGAAATCTCTGAAGAAGACTTCATGCTTTTATGATCGACAGAGTACAGTCATTATTGATCATGCTAAGTTGCACCAAGCTTGTAGGTTGATGGATTAAAAACATATGACAGTTAACGTTCTTTTGCTGATTCTTCATATAGTCCTAACTTCTCATAACACAAAAAATATTAAAGCTAGAATTTATTGTTTTTGTCAGCAGTTTTGTATGAGGCCATGGCCAATCACTTGGCTACTTGCTGTATTCAATGACAATTTATGTAGCGTTAGATGAGGAGATAGGGTTTCAGGCTTTCAGCATGCATGCAGTCATAAGAGCATCACTTGATTATTCATCTAATTTATGGGTTCTTTACTTGTTTAAATTAAATAACAGAAATGGTATGAGTGATTTAAATTATATCTAAATAATAAAGAAGCCACAACGGATACAGAGGCTAAGATGCCAAAAAGTAAAGCAAGGACATGTCTGCTTACCAGGCTGCATCAGGGTTTTCATTTTCTTTGCACATCGAGGGAACTTTCTTCCTTCTCAATTCATAAATATCATTTGATTCAGGCTTCTGATATATTTTAACACCAATATCGCTGACTTCATCGCTCCTATGGGCCAAGATATTCCAACAAATACTTGCAGTAAGCTTGGACATAGCTGGACGAGAGAAAAATGTGTGTTATGCGAAGAAAAGTAGGTGACTGGATGATGCTTTGATAAATTAATAGGAAGTTTCCTGCCAAAAGTTAAGGTTAACTGATGTTAAACAGGACCTGAAGTCAAAAAATTGAACAGCTTGGTCTTATAATTTTTCTCCAGCAATATACTCACACATATCCTACTAGATGTAGAACCTCCTGGTCAAAAGTGCGTGTGTTCATTCTGTGTAACAAACTAAATGAGATAGTTGCTAATGCTAAGTAATAATATCAGATTCGACATGGTAGTCCCTAGATAGGAGGGTTGACTTGTATTCAGCTTAATAAAATGCTGAATATTACAAACAGAGGTGCATAATAACTATGAAAGCCAATTTAAAATGTAGACATCATGAGATCCCCTCTTTTAAATCATGTACTAAGCCATGATTTAATTGTGTCAAACTAGGCACTTTTGCAAAGTAAAATCGCTATATAGTTGATGGGAAATATAGTATATTGTCACTTTATAATGTTATGATAAAGGAATGTGCATTGCCAACCTTCTTCAGCTTCAATACTGTCTTGTTTACTCGACAAAATGAAGTAGCCCCCTGGTCTCAAAATTCTGTTCATCTCCAGAAGAAGTCTTCCACCTGAGTGTTAATAGAATTATGAGCCTACTAATATATAGATGACAATGTAGAAAAGATCGATTAAAAAAGTAAGGTATCATCTGCAACACAAACCATTAGAATGCCATGGTATAAGGCATTCCCCGCAATGAATCACATCAAAAACACCACTGGAGAATGGAAGTCTCCGAGATTCAAAAGCACTAATTACAGCAGGAAAACCACGCTCAAGGGCAACTTGCGCTAGGTCAACTAGATCATCTTTCAAGCCCAGTGCAAGTGTAAGCACATCCTTGTTGAGTAGAGAACTCGCCAAGCCTGAATCAGTACATCCAATGTCCATAACCGTACGGATATTTTTACCCCATTCAATATCTGGTACCATCTATTAAGATGCAGTCAGATGAATTAATAACAGTTTTTTTTTCTTTTTGGTATGTACAAACAAATTCAAAATAATTATATTTGGAATAGCATCAATTTGACTGCCAGATTAGCTTTCAATATATTTTTTTATATTTACCAATATTTTGGAGTATGAAGTCTGACACACAAATCAGACAACTGAGAAAATGAGCATAGCATCATCAACAGACTGCTAAAGACTACGCAACCTTGTGTACAAAGCAACAGACCTAAAATGGAAATATATACTTGAGCACATATATTATTTCCGGTTACAATGTTAAAAGGAATATATATCAACCGGAAGCACCGAGAGGACCTTCGACCTTTCACATATATCGTTTATCTTGCTACAGGAAATACTTAACCACGTGTTAAAAGCTTTTTACATGTCTCTTGATACTAGACATTGAGTAGCAAAAATCTCGTATTGTACATGAGTTATTCAAATTTACCTCTTCGATGGATTCAAGATAGTGTGAGATTCCACCCTTAAGTACAGACTCATTCTGCGGAAAAGTGAGATATTCACCGGATTCTACCACCCAGCTTTGCTTCTTAGCAAATGCAGCTAGTTTCGGATGTGCCACATTCTTATACAGGATCTGGAAATATTATGGCACTACCATAAGAAACAATCAATTAATGCTCACTATTCGACTATACCTAAAGTAAAAAATTTTAAAATTGTTACAAAAATATATGCATACCTTCAATTTGCTTTCAGGCCAGCTAACTGGATTTCCATACCCCTCACGAGGAAGAGGAACCAAACACATGGAAGGCAATTTAGGGCAACTCCTCTCACGATGCCGATAACTCTTTAACCTTCCTGTAGCCTTCTCAATGTCAATGCAAGGAATATAATTATGCTTACTCCTAGTACTACATAATTTCCAATTATATTTTTCCTTTGGATCAAACAGTGGACCCAATTTCTTCTTAACCTTCTTTTCGCCTTCTGATTCATTACTTTGATCTTCTTCATTCGCAGCAACATCTCCATCCGAATCCAAAACACTATTCACATCATCATCCCCATTTTCTTCTCCCTCATTTTCTTTCTTCAACTCCTCATTTTCGGGTTCATCCGCAATCTTTTGTTCTTCTTCTTCATTAACAATTTCAATCTGCTTAGTACTGTTCTTCTCTACTTTCACATCACCTTCCTTAAGTTCTTTACCATCTACCTTAACCAATGGCTCAGACCCATTAATTCTTTTCTTGCCATACTTCTCTAAATCAGATTCAAAATCATCTTTTTTAAATTCATGAATCTGGGGTTTACCAAGATTTCGATTAGAAGAAGAAATGGGCCGAGAAATTTCACCAAAAGTACTTCTCTGATTAGTTACTGAAGTATAAGAAGATGAAAAAACAGACCATACTAAAATAAAACACAAACCCAATACAGCTACTGCACTAGTCTTTATACAAACCCCATAAGACCTCTTTGCTTGCTTACCAAATCTTGCAACTATAGCCATTCCTCACCACCAAACACTAATAAAAATCGAATCTTGATTTCAAATCATAATAAAAATTCAATCTTTTTTATATTATACTTTAGCACCAACCATAAAGATCTATAACCACACTGCACATACAAGAATAATATCACATAAACAACAATAATGTGAAGTTATGTTGAAGTGAAATGATATGAGAAAATAAAAGCAAGAATCATCAGCATACACCTACTTGGAGATGTCATCATAGTTTACTGAAGAATGTAAGAAAATAGGCCTAGCTAGCGGAGAGAATCAGAGGGTAAAAAGGGAAATATGAAAATTAAGTTGGGTTTGTTTGGTAATTTTGTGATGGGATTTGCATCTTACATGTTCCATGTTTTTAAATTGACAAATTGTTTTATTACAGCAGTATTGTTTTCTATTTGAAGTAAAGAAGGTACAGTAACAAAAAACAAACAGCATGTATTGGTGTCTGTGTGTCAACGGAAAGCGGGGGTGAGACCATGACATTGACTCATGAGACCCTACTAACTTTATTGGGCCTCGCTATTTCTACATTACTTTATGGTTATATTTAAGTTCGGGTTTTTTAGGCCCAAGATTTTAGTTCTTTTCAGACATGATTATTAATTTATTTTCCACTTTTGAATACAATATTATTTGTTGATTTATCCTATAAATAGATAAATAATTTATAAGTTGAAAATTGTATATATTTTTTAATTTAAGATTTTTTTTGGTTATTTTATCTCAACTTTCCTAATTATGCTTCATTTATAAGCACTCAATTTCATTGACTTTTTAAATCTCATATTATGATTCGTGAACGCATATACATGCACGCGAAATCTCATATTATTATTAAGAAAGTTACCAATTACATATATGACAATTTGAGACAATTTTTTGAGTTCCTAGCATTTCTCAATTATTATTAGCAAAACATGGTTATGGCTAATGAAGCCGTTTTCATATCGAATCAGAAATATTACAGGTTTATACAATAAAATCTACATCTCATAATCCCTCACATCAGCTTAGAGATACTGGTTTGCAACATCATGTCTTCGAGTTAATTAAGTTTCTGTAAAAAAAAATACATGAACAATTCACCATAGTCCGTAGACACAAAGGGAAAGAGTTTTACATGTCTATCATGGCTTTTTAGTAGATCAATATACATATATCCGGCGCAATATATTTATATATAATCACTAACCATCATTTCTTACTCTACGTGTAACTGTATCTTTTTTACTGAAAACCATTGTAGCGATGAAAGACTAGCAAAGATGATGAACAAGATCCTTTGGAGATTGTACAGTGTTCTTTTGTTATTGCGGTGGTTTAGTGTTGCGTAGAAGTTGGGGGCGACTGCTCCAAGTTTTCAGAATCTTCTTCTTGTGTAGCATGCATGTTCACTTTTATCCTGCACCAAAAATATACACATTTAGGTTTACATGTATTTATGTCCAGCTATTCATATTATTATGCATCAGTCCTGGTATAACAGATCTAGACACTAGATGAATTTCATATTAGACAAAACCGTGCAAAATTTACATTTTGATCATCTTATTCTGCAGAAGTCAAAAGCATGATGCAGTATGGAGTGGCCAAAATGTCAATGATGATTGTAGAACACCCATTATTTTCTAAGTCTGCAGGAAGTAAATATATCTACCGGTTCTCCAAACATTTAAATCTATTTAAACTTACTCACATGGATTTGAATCCATTTAAACTTACTTAGTCAGATGCACACAAAATTGCATACATAGTATTGGGAAAAAGGTTACTACCTGTTATGGATGTTCACGTATTCGTCCGTTTCATCAAGTATCTCCTCCTGTCATAAACAAAAAAAGTAAAATGTCAGATAGAGAAGGAAACCACCAAGGAAAATTGATATTGATTTGGTGTAGCATTCTGAATTAAAGATTGAAGGTGCATATTACAAGAGTGAGTAAGGCGTACAAACAAACACACAACTTATATTTAACTTGCTTTCACACGTTGATCTATTATATATCATGGTCAAATGTTAAGAGACCATTAATCCAAATATATTCTTGTCACTGTTGGGACCTTATTAAGATTTAGCACTTGTAATGACTAACAAATGATTCAAAATGAGATTCAATAAATTAAGCAGCACTCTGGTTTCAAAGACAAAGCAGTAACACCGCATCATACACAGCCACCTCATCATCGTTGATGCATTTTCACATTTTCAATTTTTGTTGAGTAAATCATAACATGTGGGTGAGAGTTAGTGGCCAACTTGAAGGGAATTATTTAATATGATTTAACTAGTTACCTGAAGAAGCTCTTCAATGACATCCTCCATGCTAATTACACCAACAACAACTTCATTGGGTGGAAACTCTGGAATGGGAGTATTTTCTAAATCCAAGATACAAAACGAGCAACCTTTATGTCTTTTTTTAAAGGCAGGAGCAGCAGAAGGACTCTTCTTATTCTCATTGCCTTGAGTCCTGTCAGCGACATGAGAGAATGTTTTGCCAGCCATATTTTGGGTAGCTGCATTAAGACCACAAATCCACCGGAAAGAGACAAGCATAAAGATTACATATAACTAGATATCCAAAAAATACTGTAAACATTAGTAGATAGTGATCTAATCAGCAGCAGTCAACATAAATTTGTAGACACAATTAAGCTTCTCTTTAAACAATGATGGTTACATTTATAATTATAGCTGAAAATAATAAACAATACCTGACCCGTAATAATTATAATTATTAGTAGAATACTATCTCAATTAGAATATAAAATAATGTTATGTGTGTATCGCATCGCATATAAATGAAGTAAAGAATCCAGAGAGTGTTAGTGAGTGCGTGACAAAACTCAAACCAGGGGCAGAGTGGTTTTCCAATTGAAGATTGTTATCTTTGGACTTGGTAGCTTTTGCAACTGAAGAGGGTTCTCCCAGTAAGCACTTTGTCCCCAAGTATCAATTGTCACACCTCACTTACACTCTCTAGCTTCATGACTTATATTTTCTGTAGTGGTTCAGCATCCACTTCATCTACCGCCAATGGCTACCCCACTTCTCATGTGATAGTGGCTTTTCGAAGAATGATCTGATCAACCATACTTCTAAGTGTCTGTGTATAATGAGAAGAATTGGTTCTGGGTCTCTTTGCAAGTGAAAAATGTCTGCATAATGTGTGTGTATATCTGTATAAGCACCGCCAAGCTTTTCAGCAAATGCATATGAAAGCCACTCCACTTGGAACAGTTCCACACTCAACATGTAGATAATTATACATGCATTACTCAACATGTAGATAATTATACATGCATTACTTCTTCTATATGTTTCCATATACGTTACTTCTTCTATATGTTTTCATATATGTTACTTCTATCTATATACGTAATACACACTAATGTCTACATAATGTGTGTGTATATCTGTATAAGCACCGCCAATCTTTTCAGCAAACGCACACAAAAGCCACTTGGAACAGTTCCACACTCAACACGCAGATAATTATACATGCATTACTTCTTCTATATGTTTCCATATACGTTACTTCTTCTATATGTTTCCATATAAGTTACTTCTTCTATATGTTTTCATATACGTTACTTCTATCTATATACGTAATACACACTAATGTCTACATAATGTGTGTCATCTGTATAAGCACCGCCAATCTTTTCAGCAAACGCACACAAAAGCCACTTGGAACAGTTCCACACTCAACACATAGATAATTACTTCTATCTATAAACGTAATACACACTAATGTCTGCATAATGTGTGTGTATATCTGTATAAGCACCGCCAATCTTTTCAGCAAACGCACACAAAAGTCACTTGGAACAGTTCCACACTCAACACGTAGATAATTATACTTGCATTACTTCTTCTATGTGTTTCCATATACGTTACTTCTTCAATATGTTTTCATATACGTTACTTCTATCTATATAAATAATACACACTAAACATTATTATGATTCTATATAATAATGTTGGCAGAAATTTACTTACCATCAATCGTTTTCTTTGTAAACTCTTTTGTCTCATTCAAAGCTTTATATACGACAGCAATGTGGCTGTGACCTTTCTGGAATTCGTTCAGAATATCATAAAGAGGCATGTCTTCTGAAACCCTGTGGGAACACAAAAGGAGAAATTGTTAGCTTGTTAATGGCAAAAAGAATTGCTTAGAAATTTGACTTTTCCGAGTGGTGCCATTTTGTGTTTTTGACTTAGGAGTGGTACCCCTGAACTATGTGATTACACTTAATATGCCATTCCGTTAATCAAATCGTTAATCAAACGTTAATCTTATCAATTTTTATAAAAAAATTCTCAATAGTACCCTTCTCATTCTCGCTTTTTCCAAGTGGTGCAATTTCGTCTTTTTTGACTTACGAGTGGTACCCTAGATGTTTTAGACTGATTTTTGCTGATTTATACATTTTTTGTGAATTATTTTGATCATTCTGTTTTTAAGTGTATAAGACTGTTATAATTGTGAAAAGTTAAGCAATTTTCTATTCTACATATCATTTGTTTGGTATTTTAACATTTGGTTAACGTTTTAATTAACAGAATGACTTATTTAGTGAAATCTCATACTTCAAGGGAGCCACTCGCAAGTCAAAAATACAAAACGGCACCACTTGAAAAAGCCAAAAACAAAAGGGTACCATTGATAATTTCCCAAATCCTAATCACAATCACCTCAAAAAAAGAATAAAGGATACTAGAGAGAGAACTATTACACAACACAATTATTATTTGTTGAAAGTATCCAATTATTTGAACTTCAATCTAGGGATGACAAAAATAATCCGATCCAATGGATACCCGATCCATTCCGATTCGATTAGATTTTACCAAACCCGAAATTTTGGATTTGGATTTCAGGTGTACCAAACCAATACCCTACCCAAAATCCGAAGCCCGATATATATATATTAATAATTTGTATATGTTCATTTTACTATTTTATTATTACTCAATAGTCAATACTCATTTAGTAAATTAATACTTTATTATTTTGTTAATACATTTAAGATTTTACTAGTATTATTTTACACAAAATTTTCATTTTTATCAGTATATGAAGCATTAGTTAGTTGTTAATCATATATTAATGATGAATTAATATCTCAACTTGTGCAATACATTATATTTGGCCACTTATTGCACTTGATCATTTGTAATATATAAATATAATTATTGTTATCCTGATCCGAATTGCGGTGGATTTGGCTATTGAGTTCTAGATTTGCATTTGGATTTATTTTTAAAAACCTGACCCGTTGCCATCCCTACAATCCCGCACATAAAATTTGACAGAAACCGCACCATGGCTAAAGGTGGACCCACATATGATTAATTAGCCTGGATAGAACCACTATTATGATTGTCATAGAAAGTTTCTTAACGGATAAAAGGATATACTAAGAAAGACAACCATCATCATACCGATTCTTCTTCAATTTACCCTTTATTTATCTCTCCTCTTAATTGAGTTTAGTTATTATACAAGTAATACAACTGCAAGTCAGAAGAAATGAGTCATTAAACCCCAATAAAATGGTCAAATTAATATAACCCAACATGGAAATTTGTTGGTAAAAATATGATTAAACTGTTCCACTCTGTTTGAAATGATTAAGATGTATTTCTTTTGAAGAAATTATGTACATATCTAGGGTTCTTTGAAGCTGACTCCAGTTACAGATGGCTCATTATTAGAAAAAAATTTGTCATCATAATTGATGAATATAGAATCCATCGCAGTAACGATGTCTAAAAGTGAAACTAAACCAAACGAACATTTATCCATATATCCTATTCATGACTATATGCTTCTCAAGAACTCCTCGAATTTATAACCATATAACCATCTCGATTCAAGGGATAAGAGCAGAGCACCTGCTAATTCATACCTTGGAACTTTTCTTATCATCATTTTTCTGAGAGGAACCGCGTCGACTGGGTCAACTGTTAAGAGATTTTTTACCTGCACAGTGAGTTTATAGTTGAGCCAAAAATAGCATGTAGATCTCGGGTATGAGATAAAACTATTGCTTGAGAAGAATAAAATCGGCTGTGAAAACGAAGTAAATAAACTTTGTTGATATGACAAGGGGAGGCCAAGAATTTGTTAAACAGTGAAGCAATAATAACAGATAAAGCATAATCAAGAAGAAAGAACACTCTTTTCCTTATCAAAAGAACCTTCCAGTATACTAATAAAGGCTCAATAATCCCCATTTAAGGGGAAAAAACAAGAATTTACAAAAGAAAATCATCGTTGCTACCATTTTGAAATGACTGAAATCGATGATAATAAAACTAAAAATGTACTATTGACGGCAACCTCTTATCTGAAGTTTACAACTTTTTAAAGAAAGGATCACTTGAAGCACAACATCAACATATTTACCCTTCTAATGGAGCTAAACACTGCCAGATATCATGACAAACTGCCCCAGTTGGTTGATAGATCAATAGCAAATGGAGAAGA
Source organism: Oenanthe sinensis (assembly GCA_028671895.1). Lineage (NCBI taxonomy): Eukaryota > Viridiplantae > Streptophyta > Magnoliopsida > Apiales > Apiaceae > Oenanthe > Oenanthe sinensis. The sequence goes on along the minus strand of CM053803.1, from coordinate 1,954,559 downwards.
ATGAAGCTAATCAAAATGCACATTATAGAAATCAGAACATCAGATTGAACATGAAGAAAAAAGATTGCTTGAAATTGATGGGGAACGAGAATAAAGAATTAATATATATGCTATTAATTAGATTATGTTTGTTTAGTGTAGAGATAAATAGTATATTTATCTCTATATGTTTTACATGTGTTTTACATGTGGGGTTAATAGGTTAATAGAATTAATATTTATAGAGATAAAGAATTTATCTCTATATTTATCTATATGTTTTACATGTGGGGTTAATAGGTTATTAGTTATGTAGTTTATTTATAATAATCCCAATTGTTTATGGGCCTTAGTCTATTAGGTTATTATTAGGGTTTCTATTCCCTATATAAGTGATGTAATTCCCCACATATTAAATTAGACTTGATTATTGAGAGTATCTTTGAATATTGAATTGGGTCTCTTTTATGGTTGCGATCCATAGCTTTTCTCCCTTCTGCGGTTGGGAAACCCTTGGGGTAGTGGGTGTTCTGTGGATCTATTATCATATTTATATCATATATCATCACTTTTACGAGTTGTCCTGCATCAAAATGGTATCAAGAGCTTAGGTTTCTCTACCAATTTTTAATTGTTGGGAGATCTTGGATTCTGCACACACAGACACAAAAAAAACTGTTCACTATTCATATCCGGAAAAGCACTGTTCATCGCTGGAGAAGCTACTGTTCACAGCCAGAAAGCATTGTTCATCCGGGAAAAATCAGAGAAGTAGAATCAGAACAGATCTGGGGAAGAAGAAAAAATAGAGAGGCTTCTATTTTTTTCCATTGGAGGCTGCTGTGTTTGGAAAAAAAGGGTAACCCTAATTCTTTTTTTTATACATCTTGCAAAATTACAGTTCAGTACCTTAAAGTTCCTGAAAATTGCAAACTAGTCCCTGGAGATTCAGAAGAGTTTAAAACAGTCCCTGAGCTTTGCAGAATCATTCCTAAAGTTTCAAAATCAGCCATTCCTTCTTCAATTTCAGTTGTTGTGTCATGTTCTAAATCATGTCTAGGCACATAAAATCTGAAATTGATAGAGTGAGATTATATTTATATTCTCGAGGATGAAAGCGATTTCTTACACTATAAATTTTATGGTTGTTATTGTCGAAACAAGTTATTTGTATATGAGCTTACGTTGAAGGAGTTAGATAAACAATACTATGAACTTGAAATCTTGAAAAAGAAGTACAATTTGAGTTGAGGAAAGAAAGTCATGCCCGTGAAATTGAGGAACTAAAAAGTGCAACTGAGGAGGTAAAAAGGGATCTTGCGACTCTTACATCTCTCAGGTTCAATGTCTTGTAGATTTGGAGAATGCAAAAAATGCCAAAGAACAAGAAATTGCAATGGAAATCGAGCAACATGTTGAAGACACAGGCACGGGAGATCACTTGCACGAAGATAATGTGGTTGTTCCACATTCGCGGAGTTGCATAGAGCACAAAATGAAAGAAGTCTGTGACATTATTGAGAAATCTTTTGTGGAAAGTGTTCAAATTGTGCAAGAAAGAAAAATGGCTTATAGTGACATTATTGAGGTTGAGCATATCGGCTTCATCATTCCAGAATACATGAGTCACTTGCACGCCAGTTTTCAAGGTTCTTTGCTCCTGAATTGATGCTTTTGAAGAAGTGCAAACAATTTTTCTTCGTTCTAGTCCAGTTATGCATGCTTCTTGATTTCTACAAAACTCGTGGTCGAGTTTTTTCTAACAAAGGGAGAATGATGGGGAACGAGAATAAAGAATTAATATATATGCTATTAATTAGATCATGTTTGTTTAGTGTAGAGATAAATAGTATATTTATATATATGTTTTACATGTGGGGTTAATAGATTATTAATTACGTAGTTTATTTATAATAAGCCCAATTGTTTATGGGTATTAGTCTATTAGGTTATTATTAGGGTTTCTATTCCCTGTATAAGTGATGTAATTCCCCACATATTAAATTAGACTTGATTATTGAGAGTATCTTTGAATATTGAATTGGGTCTCTTTTATGGGTTGCGATCCATAGCTTTTCTCCCTTCTGCGGTTGGGAAACCCTTGGGGTAGTGGGTGTTCTGCGGTTCATTCACCTAAGTTATATATATTATTGTATCTATTATCATATTTATATCATATATCATCACTTTCACAAGTTGTCCTGCATCAGAAATTAACCTCAATGCAAACTAATAAAAGTTCCTTCAATATTTAGCTACGTAGATTATGTGTGTTGATTAATGAATGACGCCTGTAGTCTACTCAAGAATAAATCCCACATGCCTAGAGCTCACAAGACTCAAATTTCCAGCTATATTACCAAAAATTCAAATTCACACAAAAACATTATATTGATTGTAGCCTGTAGTCATTGAGTGTCATTTTATCAAGCTTACTTCTAATAGGGTTCCACTTAAATATGACAACGCACGAATTTGTTAAATTTTATTTATAGATCATGTTTCTCTAAAGCTTTCGCAGACAAATCATTCATCAGTTTATGCTTTAAGCTTGTGCAAATGAGATTTAGGCACATTCAATAAAGTACCAGAATAATTCCGACAATATTTGCTGGCTTCCCACAATAAACAGGAACTCGACTGTGACCCATTGTCATTATGGCATTCAAGGTCTCCCTGAAGAGAGAGAAATGGAGAAGAGGGTCAAGCATAAAACAGGTGCAAGCAGTAGAGACAGTAAAAAGTAAGCCACTGCCTTACAAGGAAAGAGTTCCATCTAGATCAATGGAAAATGCCTTCGAAATAGGCGTCATGGCATCTTTTGCTGTCTTTTCAGTCAGCTCGAGTGCTCCAGCAATTATAGTTGTCTCATCATGTGTCAAGTCCCCTCCTTTACCAGCCTATGTAATTATTATAAAAAGCTTTTAAATAGGTAGCATATGAGTGAGAGAGAGAGGGAAAGAGAGAGAGATATGGTCCGTTCTTGTAGAAGAGGCTCAAATAAAAGTTCTGGCAGATAGCAGCCTTAGACTTACACCTTACTCCCGAATTTTAAATAGGGGAAAAGCAGATGGAAGGGGAGTAAAATTATAAAATTTGCATTCCTATTCATGCTCCTGAGTTTTTTTTATGAATGAAAGCAAGTGAAGATGAATGCAAATTTCACATACTTTCTTCTCAAAACTTTCACTCCAAAAATGGGATGCAAGTGAAAGGTGAAAATTTAAAAAGTCTTACAATTACTAACATACCCTTGCTAACTTAATCATTACAGTACTTTTTTAAACATAAGGATAAATTGATAATTTGACAACTATTTACATGCTTTCCTTCCAACTCGGGAGCATGTTAATGAAAGTAGTTTCGCTCTATATTTTTTAAACTCGGGAGCAAGTGAGTGAAGTTGATTACATCTCAATTCACTTAATTCCTCTTACATTCTCTTGCTTTCCACCCTTAAAAAACTCGGGAGCAGGGCCTCAAGAATTTGATTACAGAATAGAAGCGGGTCACACAACAAGTGGATTGGGCAAAGTACCTCATTTCCATGGAAGTCCACAAATGTCTTTAGCTCTGCTCTACGCAGAAGGGCAGCATGTCCTTTACCCAACATCCAATCCAAAACCTAGACATGATTCAACGCTAAACAACAATTATCAAATACAGTAAAAGAACTATTAAAAGTAACAGAGCAGGGAATTCTAGAGTCATTCAATTCATCGACAGTACAAGGGGAAAAGAAAGAGATAACGGATAATCTTGTTCAGGAAACTTGTATCTCGTCAACAAACAGTTGCAGTATGTTTTTTACTGGTACAAAAATTATGAGAGTTACAATAAGAATGTTGTCTACAAATTTACAATTGAAATGTATAGAAATAATAACTCAATCTTTTTCACATTTATTGGATGCAGTTGGCACAAAAACTAACAAGATACATACATGCAAAGATTATTAATTACACCTTACTGATTGGATAGGCAATTGGGAAGAACAACCATAGAAGGAGCTGGACCAAAGGTGCCACTGCTGCTCCGACTGTCAATCCATAACGGGTACAAATTGCTTGAGGCATAATCTGTTAGTAAATATCATATACACAAATCATAAGATTAACAAGGAAATAAAAACGATGTATTTTCTGGGCAGACTCATTTAAAAATAGCTTCTTAATTCATTATAAAGATATTCAACCTCAGCAAACAGAAGGATAAGTGTCACTGAAAGCAGAATGGCTGCCCATGGAGGTAGAAGCTTGTCCAAGAATATGGGAAGAGACTACAGTACATAAAAGAGTTATTTGTTCTACATGTCTAGATATAGTAGTATAATCATAAGCAATTAGAAGCTCATCTAACCTCCATCGCCAAAGAATTACCAATCAAAAGTGTGCAAAGCAATAGGTGCTGATTCTTAACCACCGGATATATTTTAGCTGTCACAGAAAAACAACAGATGTCGATTTAATCGCTGATTCATATCATCTTATGAAATATGACATACAAAATACAACATTTTTCATTAATTTCATCCGCATACAAGCAACATATCACATCAATCTCCTGAATTTTTCAGTAAATTGTAACAAGGTAAAAAATCAACAAGTTGAAGTTCCCAAACTCCAACATTTTGCTTCTTTTTAGGTGAAGGTCACTTGCAAAAAATGCAAATACCAACACACACATGGCTCCATCAAATCTCGACAAAGAGAAGATATATATCCACTGAACTACAATGCCATGAATAAACTCTAACATTCATAGAGAGAATCATAACACAACTGCTAATTAAAAATCCACAAAAACCCATATCAAGCTCTCAACTTTAAGCACATACAATAAATTTTAGACCAAATTATCATCTTTTGATCACTAGAACACAAACCCAAATCAAGAAATTACATAAATACAAAACCCGACAAAATTTTCAAGAAATTCAAGATTATACTCACCAGCATGTTTACGATCTTGAGGACGACCAGACTTGATAAGAACCTCAAGGTCCACAAGACCAAGAGACATAAGGCCAAGGGTAAGCCCAGCCATAAGCCCAGCAAACAACACCAAACCTGTACTTACAAATATATACAACACAAATTCTGTTCCACAACAGGGTATATCAGCAGCCATCTTGATGTTTTGTAGAGTTTTGGTATATGGGTTTACTGTGTCTATATCTATATCTATATCTCAGTGTTTTCTTGATTGCAGTACAACTATACCTTCATTTAATAGCAAATTGAGTGGCAACATGTTAGTGGAAGAACAAAAAGATTCTATTTTTAATTTGGGTCCGCTGATTAATTATTCTTGTATAAATCAGGGACTGATTTAGTAATATAATCTAATCATGTTTTTGAAGCTGTTAAGAGACGGTTTGGTAATGCACACAAACTTTTAGCTAACTTGTTACTCTGACAGGTCACTTCCATTTCTTTACATTGGTTATTAATTTGGGTGTTGCTCTCATTTCTTTACATTATCACAAATAATAAATTTATAATAATATAAAAATCTAATTACATTACCTATTTTCGTCCGACATACTTACTTTATTGTTTAAATATTAATGGGTCCCACTACTTTAATAATTTTTCTTACACTTCTATTTTATTCATTTTTCTTAACATTTGTGCCCAACTCATTTATAAAAAAATGAGAAGGACGGAGGAAGTATATTATTAAAATCGAAACATTAAAAATTTGATAGTTAATTTGATAGTCGGTCGAACCGAATAGTGATTACTGGGCCTTAACTTTTTTAATATTAATTTCTTAACTAAAACGCGTCTCAAATTAATTTTCTAATCAAAACAAATTCCTAAACAAAACACAAAAATATTATCCTATAAAAATATAAATATTCTTAATTAAAAATATATCTCACACTAATCACTTAATTAAAACAGAATTATAAACAAAACACATAAATATTATTTTATTAAAATAAAAATAAATTATATAAAATTATATAAAATACAAATGTATAACATTAAATAAAATTCAAATAATTATTAACGAAAATATTAATATTAAAATTAAAGTAATAAAATATTAAAAGAATTTGATTCGTTCATGATATAAGTTAGTATATGTAATTCTTGCTTTAGAGAAAAAATAAATCTATGCAATTTAGGTTTTAAATCCAGTAGCAAAGATTAAACATAATAATAAAATTTTATAATATTGCAAAAATGAAGTTGGGGGAATAAATTTAGAAAATTTGAAAAAAGAGTAAGTTAAATTTTGTTGGCCTAAATTTATACGAAATTTCAAAATAATGGTTGTATTTTCAAATTTGTAAATCGGTGTCCAACTTTTTAATTAGGTTTTTAAAAAAGTGGCTCAATTTTGGGAGTTACATAATGGTGGTTATAGTTATCACCGAATTTCAAAACGATATTTGTGTTTTTAATAAAATAAGTCAAATAACAAATATAAAAAATTAAAGTTATTTTTAGACATTGAGTATGAACACATTTTCAAACTAAAAAATATTTAAAACAAAATTATAGAACCCGCAAATTATTCAATCTCGACTCCATATTTTAAATTTCAAAATTATTTATTAGTCATCAAAAATATTTTTAGAATTTTAACTTAATATTTTCTACATAATATTATATGATTTTAATTTTTTTTATTTGTCAAACTATTAAAGTACAACCACATTTTTATATTCAGTGAAAATAATGACCACCGATATATAAATTTGAAACTTGGGCCACTATTTTGAAAATCTAATAAAAAATTTGGCCACCGATTTACAAACTTCAAAATAGAGCCATCATTTTGAAATTTGGTGCAAACTTTGACCACCAAAATTTAATTTACTCTTGAAAAAATAATGTATCAGCTACCATAAATGATTTTATAATACTTTCTAAAAAAATAACTATATAATATAAATATGGGTTCTTGATGGGTTATTAAACTACTGGATAATTTACATGGAGGGATGGAAAATGGAATGTTTTTAAAAACCTACATAATTATACAATATTTATTTTTATATTCATTTTTTAATCTTTTATGTCCACCTATATTTTCATTTTATGGACTTTTAGATCTAAATTCATTTTCGAAATTTTAGCCCGTAAATCCAATTTTTCTTGTAGATGGGATCACAAATGAAATGAGTAGAAATTTTTCTGTATTTTTAATTATTTGACGGGTTTAAACCTTATGTTTTAGGCTTCTGTTAGCCCTTATTCTAATCAAAATATATTATTTTAGGATTCCAATATTTAAAAATATTAATGGAGGGAAATGATCCAAAATGACAACTTAATATGCATGTTTAAACATATATATTTATTTTCTAATATTTTTTCTTAAAAATTTATACTCGTTGTTGCAGTGTGTCAGCTCAAATTGTACACTACAAGTTACACAAACTGTTATCAACCTTTCCCACTCACAAGTAACTCAGCACAAGAACAATATAAATTATCATCAAATTGTTACTGCGCCAACCACAAATCCACATAATCCTGCTAATAAAATATTAATGTATCACAATTAACAAAAGATAATTTATTTTAGTTGAAATTATTGTCAATAATACTTGTAGTGAGTGCTAAGCTTCCAATATGAAAAAGAGATTAACACTAACCCAAAATCTATTTAGTAGGCAAACACATGCCTAAGATCCTCCGCCAGCTCACCAGACATGTCTTTGGTGTTGTTTTTAATGTCATCTTAAACATCATCTTATTGTTGGCATTACCAACTTAAACAAATTAACATAGTACTTCACAAAACGCATATCCATTGATTACCCGCATATTATTTGGTCAATATGATGGGGGTGGGTTTCGCCACACCATGATAATAATATAATGGCCATAAAGATCACACAAGCCATATTAGTTTTTCTTGTCAAAATGATATAAATTGCAACTCCTTCTGTGTATACCTGGGTGTCGAGATTGAGGCTAATCTAAGCCAGCGGCGGACCCAGAATATTGTTTAGTGGGGGCACCTGACTATCTTATATTAAAAATATTATTAATATAAATTTTAAAATAAAATTAAAGATATATATAGATATTTAAAATTTTGTATTTTAAAGTACAATTTTATTATATTTGTAAGTTTTATATTTTAATAAAATATAATTTCTTATTTTTCAAAAAAATCATAAATTAAAATAAATATATTATGAATTTAAATATAGAAATTCAAGTTTTTCGTATAATTTTTTTGTTTCTTTAAATTTTAGTGGGGGTATTCATATTATTTGAATGAAGACACTAAGTTAAATAGATATTATTTTATTTTTCGGACCAGAAAAATTGAGTGGAGGTCTATGCTCCCGGTACCAACCATGTACGTCCGCCCCTCATCTAAACTTATTTTTCTAAAATTATTAGTTTTATAATGAAATTTTAATTAAAAATTAAAAAATAGTTATTTTAAGTCCCGGCCGTTTGGCCTCCAAAAAAAATTGTCCCTGCTAGAGTATGATAGCTATGCCCCTGTGCCAACCATGTACGCCCGCCCCTCATCTAAACTACAATTCTTGTTATTTTTCAAAAATTATTAGTTTTATAATGAAATTTTAGTTAAAAATTAAAAATAGTTATTTTAAGTCCTGGCCGTTTGGCCTCCAAAAAAAATTGTCCCTGCTAAAGTATGATAGCTATGCCCCTGTGCCAACCATGTACGTCCGCCCCTCATCTAAACTACAATTCTTGTTATTTTTCAAAAATTATTAGTTTTATAATGAAATTTTAGTTAAAAATTAATAAAATAGTTATTTTAAGTCCCGGCCGTTTGGCCTCCAAAAAAATTTGTCCCTGCTAGAGTATGATTGTTTCATAAATCATAAAATTAGTTAGTACCTATATCAATACAAATACTTTATTTCGTGTTTCTATTACGGGTAAGTCCTACGTTCCTGAGTTTTTATTTTGTCTCGAGTATTTTGGACACTCGTTCATGAACACTTGGACACTTATTGAAGACCAAAACATGTAATTTTTTTAAAATATTATTAATTAAATCTGACAATTAGATATATCCATATTAGACACAGCCACAAATATGGATAACAAAACTACAGTGACGGCCAAAATTCGTGTGGTTTCAATTTTATAAAACTGGACTAAGAAATGTTTCACATTTTTGAGGTCCAAAACAACAATACAACATCCAATGAAACCAGAAGTAGCAGATATACTCATGTACATGTGCAATTCTCTTGGATAAACTACAAGAAGTTGCGGATGGGCGATTTAAGTTTAAACTGCATGTCACAGTTTAATTAGATCATACAGTGTGGGGACCACTCTCATTGCTGATTGTTTGCAACTTGTTTATGGAAAAAGGACATGTAAGAGAGGGAAAAGGGCTCCTGAGAGATAGGGCATACTTTATGTTTTGTACTTTCAGTTTGGGACATGGTCATTTAAAGGTGGAGAAACTGGCTACGATTGAGTATTTTTCTGGGACGTTGGTTTTGTGTGTGGCTCTGTTTCCTTATCTCTTTTCCTACAGTCTCTTCTATCACCTATAACACACATTCTAACACTATAAATTCCCATGCATTATCACTTCCTCTTTTCTTCTTCTATTACTACTCGATAATCAATCGACGGATATTGAAACAACACATCCATGCCAGAGCAAGAACCTTTCTTGCCTGATAACCTGGAATGGCCAGAACCTGACTTACCTTATAGTGACACCATTCAGGAGCTTCATGCAGTTATCGAAAAGGATTGGGATTCCCTTAGGCGATCCGCATGCCAAACTGCAGCTGGAAGAGCGTTGTGGAAGCATGTGATCCATGACCCCCTAGCTGAATTACTTGCCGGAGAAACATACTTGAAAAGCCTTTATGAGAAGATAAAGAAGGACAGGATCAACAATGCCAAAGAAATATCCGGTGTTATTCTTGCTGTACGGACTCTTTGGTTTGATAGTAACCTTGAAGCTGCAGTTGATTCATTTGGAGGAGCAGCACAGGTTGTTCTTCTTGGCGCAGGTTGGTCACCACTTTTTTTTCTTGCAATTTTCTTCCTAGCATTGTACTCGACTTCTGATACAAGCCACTCCTACCATCGGGTAATCTGCTATATATAACTATAATTTAAAGATTCATGTTGTCCACTTTAGATGAAGAACAAGCTCATCAAATATTTCTTGCGATAATTAAAATTAAATAATCACCTTCCCCGCCTTGAGCTACTTTGTATCACACAACTGAACATGGAAAAATCCAATGATCATATGTAGCCATCACAAAATGGCTTATTGTCAGTTTATACAGCAGCAAAACAATCTATGTAATTAACAAGGAATTACTCTGCTATGACAGATTTCCCTTTCAAGATGTAACTATCTTAAGATACATGGTTGTTTTGCAACCGGACAAGTTAGATGTAATAGAAACTATAAAACCAATCAGAAAAATAATTAACAGAAATTAATGCAAAGTCAATATAATCAACTATTGAAACATGGTTCATCAGTGGGGTTCCTGCAGTAATTGGCATTTAAATATGATAATGATGTTTCTATTGAATATATGATGGGTGTAGGCCACCCCGTGTAGCCTTTCTGCCTATAGTCCCCTCGAAAAAATTTAGTTAAACTTCTTCTCCCCTTGCAGTAATAAACACTACTTTAAAGTACAATATTAAACATAAATTTAAATTCAAAACTAACTTGCCTGCAGGAATGGATGCAAGGGCTTATCGTTTGAGCTTCTTGAAAGAAAGCGATGTTTATGAAGTCGACTTTGCTGAGGTCTTGCAAATGAAAAACACAATCATACAAGCAGCAATGGATTCAACAACTGAATGTCAGCATCTAATGTTAGCAGCAAAATCACTTAACAGAGTGGCAGGTGACATAAAGGACGGCAATTGGCTAGAAAAGCTTCAAATATCAGGATTTGTGCCACAGAAGAAGACGGTGTGGATTCTGGAAGGTATTCTCTATTATCTTCCCCACTCCCAAGCAATGGGAGTACTGAAGACAATAGCAGAATATTGCACTCTAACCCACACAGTACTCCTAGCAGACTTTATGAACAAGCAGTCTACAGCATTGTCCAGCTCTGTCTTCCATTTCTACAGTGACTGGCCTGATCAGCTCTTGCCATCTTTAGGATTTTCTGATGTTAAGCTTTCACAAATTGGTGATCCTGATGCCAATTATGGCCTATTGCCTGATCCCTTAAATTTGTTCAATAAGCTCCGCAGCTTGCCAAGAAATCTCCAAACCCACCCAGATGATGGAACACCATGTCGTCGCTTGTATTTGGTGCAGGGATCAGGGTCACCAAGCCAAGTAATTCCTTAAAAGACTCGACATTATAGTGAATCAGGGCATTATACATGTCAAAATCATAAATCCACAGCGGGTGTATGCAATTATGCATCATACTTTTTGTGCTGCCATAGTAATACAAATAGCAACATTGCTGCATGAGGCCATTTACCTTCATGCAGCTCATGAACCAGCATGAGAAATATATCAAGTTGCGAAACAACTTATTTACATCCATAGATGACTTCTTCTATAGGAGACATATTTCTTGGAATTTGAATTTCTCATTGTCCAAGAATCAATGTAGTATATCAGATCATGCCAGATGGCTTAATACCACCCAGGAAGCAGGATACAACAAGGCAGTAAGGCTCTAAGCCATTACTGAGAAAAGAAGGTTGATAGTGGGATGGATTGAAGGATTTATGTTTTACCTCCTAGGATTTGGAAGCTTAACTAACACAATAGTTGTAGACTTTTAAGGCAAGGCCTCGAAGGTCATTTCATATAATTTAAGTGTAGTGATGGAATAAATATTTTGAAACTATCTTATTTGTCATTGTATATAACTCGGTCCACTTGAAATTTAGCAGAAGATTCACCTGATCTCAAAACATAGTATCACGATTCTACTAAATAAATTTGTTCACACTCAATTAATAAACATTTAAAAAGAATCTTGAGCAAACAAATATGTAGCCTTGCTTCATTTTAGGCAATAGAAGCCAGGAGAGGCATAGAGTAACAATATCAAATATCAGATGATAGAGGTAAAGGTGTAATTTACTGGTGCAGCCACAGTACAGCACATAAGCTGGATTTTCTACAAAAAATCTAAATGTACCATAACTATTTAAAACACTGCTGCAAATGTTCAAAGTAGTAACAAGCATAACATATCTTACATTCATGCCTTCCACTCAATACTGAGAAATTTCTTTTAACAATCATAACAAAGAATAAATATACAAAATATTGTATGTAATAAAACCTACTTCACACAAATTGTAACATATTCCGGAAGTCTCCTTGATGAGAGATCGGCATGATCAAATTTCAAGACAATCCTTGATACCCTGCTCAAAACTGTTGAGGGAAGATATAGTATCCATGAGTGCATCAGCCATCTTCTGTCTATAAAAGAGGAAAGTGAACCAAGCTTTAAAAAGAGTTCTACTTGGGTTCTCAGACAAGCCCATGCTTCAATGCAATACAGGTCAATAAGTAGAGATTGAGATATATGCCAATATGGACCCTTCTTCGATAATCAACATCCAATAAAGCCTTTAGTTGCAATTTATGACAGCGAGTATTTTACTAACTGAATCTATGTGACAGCAAGAGGAACCAAGCTGCTAATTTTTAACCAAACATCTCAAAATTTGATACACAACTCTACTTGGGAGATGTTATAGACCACCTACTTTACTTATGAGATGTTTTAGACCACCTACCCAAAACATCAAACAGATTCTGTGATATCTGTCCAATATTTTGAATGAGTTTGAATCCTTGATATCATACTTGATACTCACTTTATCTCTGGCTGCTTTTGATAATTTTAGTAGCGAAACAATATCTCAAGAGTCATCCACGAATTTAACCGGAATGAATGGGGTGTAAGGAGTGAGAAGTATGCTGCAATGTCGATCAAATAACCTGAGATGTTCATTTGATTCCATCTCAGGGAAGAAATAGCATAATAGATCTTTGTAGGTAATTAGTAGAAGCTTCTCGTAGATTTTTAAGTATAAATTAGATCAGGATCCTGTTTTTTGATGAATGACAAGTAAAAATACAACGGCGTCAAAATTTTTATGTATAAAATTAACAGGGATGTAGGATTTATTTTGAGGTAAGGTATTCAATTAAGATTGAATTTTATAGTAGCAAAGAGCCATGAATCAATCTCAAGATCTTTGATCCTACGATATTTACTAGTAGAAAGATTAAGTGTAGACTCCTGAGTTTCTCAAGACAAACTATTAAATTGATAGATATATTCATGTTTCAACCAAAGATTGCAAGAACGGATAGCGTCAAAAAAGAAACTCAGCATCTTATATTCAAATTAGGATCTTCGTTTGAAAGAAAGATTGTTGTGGTATCAAACAATATTCTACACAGAAGAATTCACAAAAATATTACTAAAACAAAAGGCATGTAATCGTTATTACGACGTGTACCTGTTTGAGGCAAGCTGAATATCAACAGCATTTGCCACACCACTAAGTGAGGTGAAAGATCTGAAATTTCAGATTAAACACTCAGTAATCTAATAATTTCCACAAGAATAAGTCATCTTGAAACTTGCATCTACAATGATCTACAATCTAATATTAACCAGTGAGTAACATATAAAATAGTAAAAACAAACAAGGGATCTCGCATCAAATCTAAGCTTCATAATCTATGTACATGATGTTTATCATCTTCACTCTACTCCTTTGGCTATATATCACACTTACTCGTGAAAAGCAAAAACATTAAACAATATAGGAGATGTCTTATAATAAACTACCTTACAAGGTCACTGAGTTTAGCTTCGGCTTCCAACTTCACTGGATCTTTATCATCAAGCAATGATGCTGCATTGTTCACAACCAACTTGAATGTGCACACCTAGGGTTAAAAAATAAATAAAAATATATTGTCTTCGATTTCAAACTTAGTTCACGTTTGTATAATATAATTGTAATTCAACTTGTAATTAGTTAATACCGATAGCTGTGCATATCCCAAATAACTCTAAGTTCTAACCTACTTATATATCCACACTCACAGACACACACACCGATGCCTCGTCTAATATTTTACACTTATCTTAGGCCTTTTTTCTTATCTTACTCAAGTCTCATTTTTACTGAACAAATTATTGATATCGAATTACAGTTCATACAAACAAATAAAATGTTTAAGACTAAGTAGATATTAACATTACTTCAACTCCACTGTTAGCTTGAAAAGTAACCAAGGAATCACGGTCTTCAATAATACAATCCCTAGCAGCTGATTTAAGCAGCCTCTGAACTTCTTCCAAGTCCTTATCAGTGTAATCTAATTTGCCATTTGCTATCAAAATTAACCAAAAATAAATAAATCAATCAAACAATTTAAATTGATTACCAGTACATAATACATTTTCACATCACTATAGCAAATTAAAAAGGAAAAGAGAGAGTATTCTAATTAACTGAGAGAGAGATAAGCAAATTGGAGGCTATTGCGAGATGCATCGATGGGAGCTAATACGAATTTAGACGCCTTCTTCTTTTGCTCTCTTAGCCAATCTTTCGGTCCTGCTGCATTTCGACAAACATACATATATTATGACATAAAAAATATAAGAGAGAGAGAGTAACATAGGCAAATTTGATCTAATTGTTAATGGTATACACAGAGAGAGGAAGGGGGAGAGAAGGAGAGAAATACGTACAAAGAGAGAGAGAGAGGGAGAGAGAAAGAGAGAGAGAGAGGGAGAGAGAAAGAGAGAGAGAGAGAGGGAGAGAGGGAGAGAGGGAGACGTACAAATACCGAAGGAGAGTGCAGTGGAGTTGGGAGGATGACTGAGAGAAGGAATGAAGGAGAGGATGGAGAGTAAAACAGCGGCATCTCGGCGACGGAGAGGGATATGAAGTTGTTGATGGGGAAGCGGTGGGGGAGAAGCGATGGTGGTGTGTAGTGGCGGAGGAGATAGGGTGGTGGGAGAGATTGGTTGGATAAGGTGGTTCATTATTATTGGCGGGGCAAACTCAGCTTGTTGGTCTTTCATTCAAGCTTATGAAAAAGCAAAAATATGGAATCATCAATATTTGGAGATGCGGGGGATCGAACCCCGTGCCTCTCGCATGCAAAGCGAGCGCTCTACCATTTGAGCTACATCCCCATAGTTGGCATATTTTAGTTTAATGCTTTATGTACATAAAACAATTGTATGAAAAAGGGAAAAACTTATCAGAGCCAGGTTTCGATCCTGGGACCTGTGGGTTATGGGCCCACCACGCTTCCGCTGCGCCACTCTGATTTTGTACTTTCATAATAAAATGAGCCTAATAATAATCAATTTGATACTAGAACGCAATTAATCCGGAGTTTGATGTTTAACCCGTGTATTATTATTATATTTTAAAGTAATATGTAACATTTCAAGTATTCTGTTTAGTTGAGGGTTGAAGCTTGAAGGAAATAAAATGAAATTAGTACAATATGTTGATAAAACATTCACAATTGTCACACCCTCTTTTATTTTGATAATATGAATCAAAACTCAAATTTGAGATTACTCTTCTTCTTTTTTCATTAATGTACACATTACTTTATAATTTATTAGCCACAAAATTTATCATATATATGTGCTGACAAAATTAAACATGAGAGAGGACACCAAGGTCCTAATTCAGGCAAAAATCGATTATTTGTTCTTCTGGCAAATAAGTGGAAATGCCCAAGAGAGTTTCGAGTACCACATGCCTGCCTGCTGATTTTTTGTTTATTTGGAAATACAGGTGTTTCAAATCTTGTCGTGTGAAGATATCAAAAAATTATGTACACATAAGCCGGACTTGATCACAGGACCAATTCACTATAACAACAAGGATACAGGACTTAAAGGACGACGCCAACTTGAAACACGAAAATGAAATCATTGGAAAGACAACTGAATCTCCTCTAGAGTTTTCCCTTTGGTTTCGGGGACCAAAATGGCTGCAAATGCCACTGTCAGAGCACACATAAGCATATAAAGAGTAAAGGTTCCTGTAAAATGTGTGGAAAGTGCAAATAGTAAGTATAATCACAGTATATACAGCACGTAAAATAAAGATGTTAGTCGATGTGATTCAACATGATTTGAGCAATAGCCTGCTATATGCAAAAGCAAACTACGTTACACTTAATACATAATAATGTGCTATTGTGCTGTGTACAAACGGCACATATGCACATTCTGTTAAAAAGATGTTATATAGGGAGAGGAGGGATAAGGGGAACCTCCACTACTCCAAGACAACAACAAAGGTGCAGTCATAGTGACCATCCAGGCAATGAACCAGTTTGCTAGTGTTGCAACACTTCCAGCAAGGCCTATGATTTTGATAGGAAGAATCTGAAAATAGAAATTAATTACAAGAAAATACAGATACTAAGAAAATTAAAGAACACGAGTTTATAATAATGAGCTTCAGAGCATAGTTGTGGATAAATTTGCTGCATAACAGGCAAGATGGGAATTGGATGACAAAAAATGCTGTAATAATCATGAAAAATTAGACCTTGGAAATATGAACATAGGATCACTAGTGAAATTAATTAACTGACTGCAGTACAGACACAAAAATAATTAATCACCAAGTCTAACAGCTAACTGTAGATCTACAAGACTAAAACTGTTGACAGGTGGATGTATGCAGCCACAAAGCACAAATTATCGGCCATCAAGATATATGCTAGTCAATAGCCAATATGACTGAGGATTACTTAGCAAAAAAAAAAAAATATGACTGAGGATTAAAATAACCGCACTGTCCAATACTAATAACCAAGAAAAATTTAATACACCCAAACTTTATCGCATAATGAAGATGTTACATAAGGTCACTAATAAGTTCAAAATAACAAAGAAAAAAAAGTACTAATAACTAATATAAACAATGGTGTACAACCTGAGTGAAGGATAGGCCAAGTAGCTAGAGGTTCAACAAAAGTTTTCATGTTAAAAACAAAACCTCTTAGCCCAATATGAAGCTTTTACAAATAAACCCCTAAACAATATTTGAGAAGCCGCATAAAATAACTAACATGATGTGTAGCAATATAGTAATATAGAATGGTTACCTCGGACATTATAATCCATGGAATAGGCCCCATTCCAAGAGAGAAGGCAATAATCATTCCCTGAGAAGTGATGCATAAAAAACTAATAGAATGTACACAAAACTAAGATCACCAGTGCGAAACATTAGGTGAACTTACCACAACCCCAACTAATGACAGGATGCCCAAGATGGTATAGAGGGTAGAATTATGAGACACAAAATCCTGCATTTACTTGCAATTGTAAGAAGTGAGCTGAGTAGCTGACATGCAGAAACATACGCAAGTGTGTTTGCGTATGATCACGATTTTTACTGATTCTTAGTCCCAAAATTCATTTGACTGAAACTTAGAAAATCATGGTGGCACTACCTTTCCAAAGAAAGAAACTGCAACAACAAAGAGACTGATAGTCATCCCTGAGGAGGAGATCTGCAACAAACAATTTTTATGCTTCGGATAACTTGTTATAGATTATAAAGACTAATAGATTATTTAGAATAAATTTCTCTTTAACTCACTATGAGTAAAATCCGTCGGCCTGTTTTGTCCACCAACCATGTAGAAACTGCAGTGGCTATCACCTAAATTGTAAATAGTAGAAAACAATACAGATTGCATGATGGTGTACAGAAAAAAATGTGACGCGGGAATATATATTATGAGAAATCATCTTGCAGTCAATCCTTCAGACTGTACCTGAACTGCCCCAAGTCCAAAAGTAGCAGCATTGCTTGATGAAATCCCTACTCCATAGAGAAAAACTCTGTAACTAATAGTCAATATACTATAAAATAATCTATCCCTTTTCGTGATCAGTTTAAGAATAGGTAACGAGGGAATCACACTCAAAAAATCAAGCTAAGCTACATACAACCATATTTTCGACCACATTTAAACAAATAGTAAGCAACTGAGAGATTTAATATGAAAAACATACATCTTCTCATAACATGCAACTTTCTGCAAGAATACAATTCTATAATCCATCGACCATTCATAAAATGATACCATGATACCAATATAAATCATTCTACTAGGATAATTTATCAGAATCAGAATGACAACTCACCAGCAGATTCAAAAATGGCAGTCGAATAGAAAAGAACACCATTAGTTCCGGATAGCTGTTGAAGGACAAGCAATCCAATTCCTATCTGCAGGTTACAAGTATGAAAGGTTACAGTGCATGATCTGTTCTATCAATTCTTGGCTTAAATATGAACAAGGAGTGCCCACAATAAAAACATTAGTCCCTGGCATTGTAGAGGCATGGTAGGTACCCCCATTCTCTTGGTAATTAGAGGTTAAGGGTTCGAGCCTCAGTAGAGGCATGTGTGTGGGGATATTTAAATTTCTGCAATTGTCCATCACTGCGAAAAAAAAGGAAAAAAAGATATAGGAATCTCTGTAATCTTACCATCAGAGGAAACCAGTATCTTCTTTGTTTCAGGTCCCCAAAACGGATCGCAGTTCTTCTGCTTGTCGACGCTACAGACCTCTGAACAGTAAATAAAACAGGCAATGAAGATGTCATAACAAAAAGATATAGGCCCTGTTTGGCAATTAGCAGTTAGCTGTTAGCTGAAGCGGATTGAATTAACTGTTTTGAATAGATGTTTTGATTAGCTGATTTGAATAGCTGTTTTGAATAAAAGTGTTTGGTAACTAGCTATTTGAATTAGCTATTTTTGTTTTAACTAGACACATCACAATCCTCTAATTGAAAAGGCTCATAAAACTAGCTTTTTCAAAATTAGCGGATTGAGTCCAAAACTCTGTTTCAAACTGCTAACTACAAAACACTAATATTAGAGTTTTCATCTGGTCAAACCTCTAACTTCCCCAAACCTCTAATTTACCCTCAAACCTCTAACTTCCAAACACGGCCATAACTTATGAAGTTGAATTTGCTTATGTTAGGTTCTTCCTCGCATCATAGTTAAATTGTGGAAACTATTCTAGAAATTGCTCTGTTTTAAATATATAGCAGACTAAGTTGGCGCAGAATTCAGTGTACCTTGATTTCATTTATTTCAAGGGAAATATCGGTCTCAAATCCGCGAAGAACTTGCAAGGAAATTTCAAAATCTTCAGTCATGCCCATTTTCGCCTAGGTTCAACCAAGAATTAACTCAATCAATGTGATCACATATAACTAGCATGGAAAGAGACTCATTTAACAAAACATACCAACCAACGAGGAGATTCTGGGATGAAAAAGAGGCCAGGAATTAACGCCAGACAAGGCAATGTTCCTGTCAGCAGAAGAAAAAGTAGATAACCAGTCTGACACACTAACGAGTAATTGCACGTGTGTGTTTGTGGAAGATACTTATGAGTAAATAGGAAATTATGAGCCGCTATAGCGAGTGAATAAACTAGTAGAGCATCAATCCAAGTAGTATAGTGGCTCTTGCCATGCAGAGGTTTTCCTTGTTCAGATTATTCCTCTGTATTGGCCTAATTGAGGGACATTGACCTCCTCCCATTACTTTCACTTCGATGCATCATATGTTGGCCAGTGATTTCCTTTTCAGATATACCTGATCTCCCAACATATACCCACAGCTAATACCATGGCTCAGTAGACAAGGATGGACCAGGACTGGGAGGAGAACATGCATTTTCTACTCATCTCTGCCGGTAACTTCAACTCAAACAACTGAGCAGGATTTGGCAATACTAAGACTATATTGTTAGTATTACTACTCTGTGAAACCCTATCATGAAATATAATAATTCATGCATGCCGGTCCTAGTAACTACAAAACAGTACTTTTTTGAAGATAGCATCCTCGTGGCATTCTGTTTTCATCACAGTAATGTTGGCACTCTAGGCCTAATAACTAGAAAATATGGTGCACATAATTGAATAAATATATAACACAGGAAAAAACACAAAAGAGACTACAAAACATACCTAAAACTGCTAGTACTCTCCAACTAACAAACAGCCCCAGGAAATAGGACAGCATTATTCCAATAGTGACCCCGAGCTAACATAACAAGAAAACACAGAGAATAACCACACAACAAATTCATAAGTAATACCAAACACAGGTGAAGTGTACGATTGAATAAATAATTAAGTTCAGGCTACCTGATTCACTGAACCAAGTCCTCCTCGCATATTCTGAGGTGCTATCTCAGCTATATATACAGGAACCTAAAATTAAAACGAAAGTATAAATTGTATAAAGTGGCCCAACATGCTGCAGAACAGGCTCATAATATTTACATAGGAATACCGTGTAAGAAATAATTCCAACGCCAAATCCTTCCAATATCCTGCCCATATATAAAAATGAAGAATCCTAAAGAAATAAGATTACAGCTATTAGATATTCTACATAAAGACGCATACAGACAAGTTAAGCGGCTATGTTCGTTTCGTGGAAATAATCCCCCAGACTATGGCCAATTTGCACAAATTTTACCCTATATCTTATGCTTAACCGCTACAGTTAATCCATGGATTAAGTTTCAATAATTTTAATTATATTTCTATGTGCTTAATAATACCTTTGAAATGGCAGGTACAATGTCCCCCCAAAATGAACTACAAGTGACGAAGAAAAGATATAGGGACTATTTTAGGCGTAATGTATCATGAAACAAGTGCAAATCGTAGATAATCTGGGAATTATGCTTTGGACTACAAGAATATCTCACTTGCGTAATTGATATGAGAAGCCAACCAATGATATTAGGAATTGCTGCTATTATCAAAGACTGCAGGTAGAAAGCTTAAAATTACTTTTGAGAAAGCCAATATGAATTAATACTATCTAAAAGGCAAAGAATGAGGACTTAAAAAGTTAATATATGTTTTCTAAGAAAATGAAGAAAGTACCCCTTTCCGTCCAATGTACTCAGAAATCTGTCCACTAGCTATTGCCCCAACCATTGCACCTACATTCGACAAAGAACCAAACAAAGAAAACTGACCACATACTTGTAATTAGTAATCATTTCCAAACAAACTAAGGAGATATTTACAAAACACCGGAGATATATGAATTTGAACCTCGGACACGGTAAGTTTGAGGTCCCTGGAGAGTGCATCTTGAGTAGGAGAAGAATAACCGCACTGCAATAAGTACAAAAGAGTTACCAAGAGTATCGCCAAGAGAAAAATGGTAATCATGCATTCACTTTTCAGGAAGCTAACTAAAAGCAACAAATAAATATATAAATAACAACAATAACTTCTAATTTACCCTTTTTTATCATTTTTGCATAAGACAGTTCTCCATCTAATAGACTAATGTGATTCTCCATTCAAATAACTTTTAACACAGACACGAAACTCAAACCCGAAATTGCTATCCCTAGGCTTATTCTTCTACTGAAAAACACAAATAAAAATACAACCAAGCAAAACAAATAATTTCATGGACGAAAAAAATCAAATACAAGAATGGGCTTACTAATGATTCTGGAGAAGCAAAGATATAGATAAAAATTAAAATAAATGTGTAAACAAATAAATAAAGAATATATAGAGTGATGCATGGCATAATAAACATACAGTGAAACCAAACTGGATAGGACCAAGAGCAACGATCAAGACACATGCAAGAACAGAAATGGAGCTATCACGAAAAGCCTGAGAAGAGCCCATCATGCTAGACTGCCTGGAACCCATTCGATACCAACTCCCTGTATGTAACAACGGCTTACGTAAATCTTTTGGAAACCCATCTTCACTCTCCTCTCGGTAATTCATTTTCAAAACCAATATTTTTATATATATTTATTGCGCCTTTGTTTGATCTGTACGAGGAAAATGGTAATGGCAACGAGAGATTGTGAGACAAACAAACGGGCTTAACACGATGAGCTTTTCATGTATCGGCAATGACAACTACGGTATTGTTTTTGTTTTAGGAAATTTTTTTAAAAATTTTTAAGGAACGTTTTTTTAATTTACCAAACAAACATATACTACGTACTAGTCTTCAATAGTTCAATTACGTCATAATTGTACTTTTTGAAAATTTAACAAATGAAAAATATATAGTTGAATACAATAATTATCGAGGTTGGATTGGGATAAATGTGAAATTAATATTTAAATTAGTTATCCTTTCTATCCACTTGTTAACATTTGAGTGCGATAAAGTTTAAGATAATAAATACTCGTATTTTTTACTTTAATTTATTTATTTAATTTTTGTGATCAAATTGATCAAATATTCACCGAAATTCTAAATCTTTTAATTTAATAATTAATTTTAAACTAATTAATTTTCAAAATGTTAATTATCAATTTGGAAATTATTTTCCAACCATCATTTATGTACATACTCATTAATTTCCCTTTTTCAGTTTTTTTGGCCAAAATCTTATTGCAGTTCCTAAATTTTTTACTAGAATTTTCTTAACATATATTATGAGCATTTTACTATAAATTTTTATAATTAAAATTGGAATAATATAATATTGAATGAATAGTAATTTAACAGTACAAACCTTAAATATTTATTGCACTAGAAAAATTATTCTCAACATATAATTATAACATTTCAAATAATATATATATATATATATATTAATAGAGACATTGTAATAAATTTTAACCGAAATTTTAAATTATATAATAAATATAATAGAGTGCGAATACGACCTGCTACTAAATTTAAATACTATATAAATGAAAATGTATATAAAAATCCGACCTGCCGGATTCGAACCAGCGACCTAAGGATGACTATTGATTAACAACTACAGTCCTCCGCTCTACCAACTGAGCTAAGGTCGGAATACATCTAGAATTTCTACTAAAGTACTAGATTACAAACACATATTACCTTTTGTATCCCTTTTTTTATATATAATAAAGATGATGCACAACCTATATTCAAATTTTAAATTATTAATATGCATATCTAATTTAGTACTCCTTTAAATGTTAATTAATATTAAACATTTAACATTACGAGTTTAGAAGTAGCCTTAATATCTATTAATAAATAAAATAATTGTAAGAGACTATCAAAATTTTCACATTATAACAAATAAACTAGATGAATCACACAAATGAATTTGAAAAATGATTTATTTAACTTGATTAATAGATACTCCCTCTGTCTCATCCAATTCTTTACACTTTCCTTTTTTGGATGTCCCACTCAATTCTTTACATTTCAAAACTTTCTAAAAATAGTAAACTTTTATATTATAAATTTTACTATCACCCACTACTTTCCTCCACATTTTCAAATTTATCAATTAAATATCAATTGACCCCACTACTTTACCAATTTTTTTTTTCTTTCATCCACTTTTCCTTATCTTTCATACTCCTTTACACAATTTTTTTAACCTCCGTGCTCAACCCAAATGTAAACAAATGGGTGGAACGGAGGAAGTAATATTAAAAATCTAATAATCTAAATACATCAATTAGTCATATTTAATACATCAATTCACCCTATAATAAATTCTCTAATCCATCAAAAATAATAAATATCAACTAATAAAATAAATATCTATACTATACTATTAACGTCGCAAGACCAAATATTTGATTCGTCGTCGGTCTGGTATTTCAAATACACGTGTCTATTTCCTATTCAATTTTAAACACATTCTTTTAATCAATATACTATCATGTTTTAATTTCCTTATTAGTCAACCTCTTTAATTTATTAAATATTATAATTTATTAATTCAATTTTATGAATATTAAAATAATAATATTATTTTATTTATATTAATTAAATTTTATTATTATTTTCTATCTATATTATATATACTTTTATATTATATTACTCTAAATAAACTTCTTTTTTAATTAGAATATAGGGTTGCACTCACAATCTAAAAGTATGTTTCAATTTCCTCATCGCTCAAACACTTTAATTTATTTAAAATTTCAATTTTATAATAATTTTTTTGAATATTAAGATTATATTAATATTTTATCTATATTAAAACATACTCTTTTATATAAATTTTAATTAAAATATTTCTAATATATTCAAAATTCTTTTTATTAATTAAAATTTATTAATGTTTTGCACGTGTTATTAATTTATGTTAATTAATATAAATATGAAACAATATATTAATGAGACTTTAAACACATAATATGAATATGATTCAAAATTAATTTATCTCATGTACAACATTACATAAAAAAAATATTAATAACATAAATAATCAAATTAAATATTTAATTCATTTAAGGCAAATGTTTGGTCTTCTTTTTATTTTCCACTCAACTTCAAATACACGTGTACGTGTCCTACTCAATTTCAAACACATTTTTTTAATCAATATAATATCATGTTTTAATTTCTTCATTAGTCAACCTCTTTAATTTATTAATTAAAATTTTTGAATATTAAAATAATATTATTATTTTATATATATTAATTTTATTTTATTATTATTCTCTATCTATATTATATTACTCTAAATGATCTTTTTTTTAATTAAAATATAGAGTTGTACTCATAATCCATTATCATGTTTCAATTTTCTCATCACTCAAACACTTTAATTTATTTAAAATTTCAATTTTGTAATAATTTTTTTAAATATTAAAATTATATTAATATTTTATCTATATTTAAATATACTCTTGTATTTAAATTTTAATTAAAATATTTCTAATATATTCGAAACTCTTTTTATTAATAAAAATTTATTAATGTTTTGCACGAGTTATTAATCTATGTTAATTAATATAAATATATAACAATATATTAATGAGATTTTAAACACATAATATAAATATGATTCAAAATTGATTTATCAAATGTACAACATTACATAAAAAATATTAATAATGTTAGGGATTGTGGCGTTAACATCGTAATCAACTAGAAGTTACTTAGATTAATTAGAAATTAACTAAGTAAAATGTACTGTCATATGTATATTGATAGTATGTTTAGTTATCACTTGTAACATTATGTTTAAAATACAAGTAGGTGACAGTAAGTCTCAATAGTTAATGTCTTGTACAAATACAATAACATGATCCATGAAGTAGAAGTTCACAAAATGTTGTCAAGACTTTGACAGTAACATTCTACAACTGAAGCCTACGACAACATATATTCAAGTGACATCAGATAGGAACAGACGACAGAAACTATTCCGATGACGGTAAACTTGGCAGAGAATGAAGATTCACAGACATCAAGTTTTATTGACAGCACGTTTAGCGAGGATAGTTGACAGCAGCTTTGGAGACAGTAAAGTTCAAGGATCTATCGAGACTTGACAGCAAAATGTTTGGAGCCAAAGATACTGTCACCATAGTGGAGTTAGAAGTTGACAATGTACTTTTAGTGAAGCTGACAGTCTGTTACAAGTAGCAGATTAGCTAGTGAAAGTACAAAGAATGATTTAGACATTACTGTCTAGTCTATTAAGTCTACTACTACAACTTGAGAGAAGACAATGTGTGCATCATGAGTCAAAGATTTCTTTCATCTCAACACAACTTTATCTACAAATGGAATGAAACCAAGGTTGAATCATAAAAACACAATTTCTATTTTAAGCTTTATTCTAAGACAAAGGAAAAGTGCACATGTAAGTGGAATATGTGTTTTAGTAATTAAATTAATAAATAACATAAATAATTAAATTAAATATTGTTTAACAAATAACTTAAATATTTAATTCATTTAAGGCAAATATTTGTTTCGTCGTATGGTCTGGTCCTTTTGTGTTCCACTCAATTTCAAATACTCTCCTACTCAATTTCAAACACATTATTTTAATCAATATACTACCATGTTTTAATTTCCTCATTAGTCAACCTCTTTAATTTATTTAATATCTTAATTTATTAATTAAATTTTATGAATATTAAAATAATAATATTATTTTATTTATATTAATTAAATTTTATTATTATAATCTATCTATATTATATATACTTTTATATTATATTTCTAAATGAACTTTTTTTTAATTAGAATATAGAGTTGTACTCACAATCTAATAGCATGTTTCAATTTTCTCATTGCTCAAAATTTTAATTTATTTAAAATTGAAATTTTATAATTTTTTTTTGAATATTAAAATTATATTAATATTTTATCCATATTAAAACATACTCTTTTATTTATTTTTTGATTAAATTATTTTTAATATATTCGAAACTCTTTTTAATAATAAAAATTTATTAATGCTTTGCACGGGTTATTAATCTATGTTAATTAATATAAATATATAATAATATGTTAATGAGACTTTAAACACATAATATAAATATGATTCAAAATCAAATTATCCCATGTACAAAATTACATAAAAAATATTAATAACATAATTAATCAAATTAAATATTTAATTCATTTAAAATATATAATATATCATTTATTATTTTTCTCTCGTGCTTTGCACGGGTTATAGGTTAGTATATTATTATATAACAAACATGTTTTTATAATTTAAATAATAAAATCATATAAAAAATCTCAATTGTTACACAAAAATAAAAACGAGAGAGTTAGTGATATTAGTATTGAAGGTTACTCAACTCTTTTTCTTTTGAGGAAGAAATCAAGAAATTATTAAAAAAAATAACCTCAGTATATTAACTTATTTATAATATATATAGTGATCGTAAAGTTAGTATTTAATAGTAAGTTTTTATTTGAATGCATTTAAAAGTAAGTTAATTAAGTGATAATTGTATGCGTAATTGTCAAATCTATTATACATATAGTGTAGTAATAAATATTTTAATTTTCAACTCGTTTCAACTCGGGGATGTAGCTCAGATGGTAGAGCGCTCGCTTAGCATGCGAGAGGTACGGGGATCGATACCCCGCATCTCCACTCTTTTGTTTATGCCACTCGGCCACTGAAAAATTCTCACAGAAACCTTAGAAATATTATTATATTTCTTAACATGTACATATAATTCTTTACTATTTTTGTAAAGATCTGTGGTGATTGTTGTAATTCTAAATAATCTCAATTACCACTTGGGCTATCTCCTGTATGGTTATATATATGTTGCTTTATTATCTTGTTTCATTCATTATACCTGATTAAAAAGTAAATGATTTTCGAGTTTCTAATTAGCTTTTGAAGTAATTTTTTTATTCGAAGGTATTTATTGATTTCAGACATGCTATTCATTTACTTGACTTTGAGGATTTGAAATTTTATTGCACACAAGGTATTCGAAGATTTACAAACTAGAAAGTCACATTAAGATAGAAAACAGGTCACATTTATGTTGCATACAGTAGACCATAGAACATATTGACACAAACACAACTGAATTAAGAACACGATGACACAAGTATAGGTAGATTTGATCCAAGCAACTTCTTTGTTTATGCGTGCACCAACTTCACTACAGCCTTAGGTTCTTGAAAAGCCTGTCACAGAAGAACAAGGACATCAGAATATTACACAAGGCGTCGTAGTTTAGCTTATGCATTTCTCAAACACAATGTAATATCTGCAATATTTTGATCTCTTACATCTTCCTAGAATATATAAAGTGAAAGCATATAGATTCCGGTGTCTGTGATCATATTTATAAAATGCAGATTTCCATTTCCTCAAAAGTCGAGGCCTCGAGGGCCTTCACGAATGCATTACATGTCAGCCAACCTTTTTAACTACTATGATGTAAATACTTTTGTGATCCAACTAGGGTTGTCGTGAGCATATGGTTGGGATTAACGAAAAAAGTACAAAGGAATGTGAGAATCTATATTAAATAAGGGTAGCCACATGTGTTAGGCTTATCAGGACGAGTAGCACCGGCTAAATTAAGTTTTTTAACTTATACGTGACTGTCCAATATTTATATTTTAATACCATGTGCATTTTATTGTTATCTAAAACTAGTAAGATTAGATTTCATGTGTGTCTTTTAGGTATTTGAAATGATGATCTGCATAATATTATTATCATGTACATGCTTTCTACAAATGCACTTTGTTTCTATCTTGGGAAGGATCTGTTCGTGGTAAAAATGCTAAAATTTTGACACATCAGACTACGGTAGTGTAATTTACAGTATCTCCTGCACAGAACTTCTGCAATGCACTCGGTTTTACCAAACTACCAGACATTTCTAAATGAATTACGAGCTTCTGTTAAGAGGCCGAATTGCCGAACTACATTACATTTTACAAGTGTTTTGCTGGACTCTGATAGTCACAGTATGCCCAGGATTATAACTTAGTAATAAGAGCCAAACATTAAAAATGTTGTCTTACATGTTCAAGACAGTAACTGAAATAATGACGATCAATTTGATCTATAGATGGTTATTTACATTCAGATAGTTATTTGGAAGAAAAGCATACCTCTGTTCATTATTGAACCCTCTGCCGTTGCTTCCAGTGGTTTTGTAGTTGGGTAATGGTACCTGATCAGATTCTATCTGCATGATATCCTTGACAAGGATTTCATAATGCCTTTTTACTTCCTCTGTAGACTTCCCGCCCACTGCCCTGGCTATATTATGCCAGCGGTCAGGGGTGTCCCTATCATATGTTGCCAAAGCCTCTTCAAATTGCTTGTTTTGCCTTTGTGTCCAGGTAGAGCCACAGTTACGCGAAGAAGTGATAGAGTTTGATGCCATTGCTGTGAGGTGTAAGAGATTTGTTGGAACACTCGAAGGTAATATCAGGGTGGATATTTTTAGAGAGTTATGTAACTAGGGTCTATTGATGGAAAAGAAAAGATGAAAGCTAAGAAATGCCTCAGTCAAGGGAGAAGACTCAAGTCAAGGGATGGTATGGACAACAGGTTGCCATGCTAGCTCCTTATAAACTGGAGGAAGAAGTGGTCGATTGAACAAGTTGGTGAATATTTTTATCGCTATGGGAGGTGCTACAAGATGCGATTTGTTTTCTAATGAGCCACTACATTAAACAAATCTGAAGACACAAGAGGTGGAGGAGAGTCTCAAAGGACAAGCAGAGAGTCTCAAAGGACAAGCCCTTTATGAATTCTGCAGAAAGTCGTTTTCTTGTCTTTTGCTATATCATCAACAAGTGGATATATTTCCTAGAGAATTTACCCAGCTCATGGGATTAGATTCTTAATTCAAAGCCTACTTATCAAGATAGATGCGCCAACAATTTGAATTCTTATGCCCACAGATAGAACACACTTAGATATTCTGACAGCTTTTGGGGGATATTGTTGCTTCAATTTTACACCAACTTGTTGAAGTTTTAATCCACACTCTGTGAATTGTTTTCATGTTTTGCAAGTATTCGAGATGTTCAAACGATATCTGGCCCATATAGGAACTGTTTACACTTATAGCACACTAGCACTGATCTTTTACCCCTGACTTGCTAAGTGAATATGTAGATGAGATCTCCATATTGAACAATGCATAAATGCCCAGTTTCAATCATTAGTAATTTCTTAGTTTTTACATATTGGAAGCGTTACATGGCAAGATGCCAAGACCAACATGTTTCGTCAAAATTAGGTCACAAATATTCTCCCCCACCCTAATCTTCTTATTATCTATTTATAATATCTAATGTCTCGGTAGAATATATGCTTAAGCTATGTACGTCATTATGCTTGGAAGTGATGCCTTAGTATGCTTTTATCTCTAAATAGCATCAGAAAAGCTTTATTTTGGCGGTTAAAGCAACTGTTTTATCTGCCTGTTGGATCTTGTTTGTCTCTGATTCAGTACAGCCAACTTGTTTCCTAATTGTATGGAGATATTGTGTTTTAGTTCAGTTGGTAGTTAAAGTAGCTGGGGATGCAATCCTTTTGAGTACTTATTCTGTAGCAACTTTTTACTCTGAGGTGCTGGGTCCTTTTATGTATACACACTAACCTTAATTGGTTGGCCTTGTCATCCTCTTACATAGTTGAGTCGGGTAAATATTGCAGTCATTAAGGTTTTTACTTTCTGATCACAAGTATCAAACCATGGTTATAGTTTTGCATAACTTTCTGACAGAAACCACGTTGGAACTCAATCATAATTGCACCACATTTTGCATTAAGTTCAGTGCTGAAAATTAATCTCAAGTGAATTGCAAATACCAGTCCTTTCTTCCCAACTGTTTTAGCGGAGCTTCAATGCACTATATACCCTGTCTTGTTAAAAAAATTAATGCTGTTGTGTACTCTGATAACGTGATGCCTTGAGTTCATGGAAACATCACAATCAAAAATTTGAAGCCTTCCTACTAAATTTGGAAGACTGGCCATGTAAAGTCTACTTGCTGTATCTAATTTTAGTTGCTACAGCAAGTATATTAAAGAATACTATCATTGTGCAACAGTCTGCATCAGGAATATTATTAAAGATCATCAAGAATATATATTGTTATGAATTTTTCTTGCTCATTCAGCAATCTTATTACAGTTCTCGCAAGTAGACCGCTTGATGGGGTCCTTGGCTTTAAGAATCAAGATACCTGCAACATGCAGTTGGAGGGCCATGCTTATAGGTGATATACTGATGACATATATGCAGGTGATTTCTCTAGAGTCTGTACATCAAATAGTCTTGTCTCGAATACGTAGAATCCTCTGTGCATGGACCTCATTTTAAAATTAAAAAAGACAACCATTCTCTGTTCCTATAATCGAAAAATTTGGAAACAATATTTTCTTGTTGGGCAGCACTTGTCTGTTAGATAACTAGATTTTGGTTTGAAGCATTGTAATATAGTGACCATGTCTTTTAGGTGGTTAGGCTCTTTATTATGGTGGATAAGTGAACCTAAAAATTGACTTTTAGCAACTTACATGGTCCACTACACTACTGGAATAAGCTTGAGCTCCCCACATTTGAATAAAGTGAAGATTGAAATACTGCAAGGATCTCATGTCTTTATATCTATAGGCAAAAGCAGTAAAAAGGTTCTTTTGGTGATGGATTCTTCTACTCCCCGTGTCTCATCCAATTATTTACATTTTCCTTTCATTTGGATGTCTCATCCAATTTTTTATATTTCAAAACTTTCTAAAAATAGTAAACTGTTATATTATAAAATTTACTCTCATTCACTACTTTCCTCCACCTTTTCAAATATATGAATTTAATATCAATTGACTCCACTACTTTACCCACTTTTCCTTTTCTTTCATCCACTTTTTCTTCTCTTTAATACTACTTTATACAATTTCCTTAACCTGGGTTCAATCCAAATGTAAACAAATGAGTGGGACGGAGGGAGAATATGATAAGGGGATATTTGAGAGGGTTGGGGGTTTTGGGGTGGGGGGCATAAGTTACATGAACAAGCAATAAGAATGGCATAATTTCAGTTGAGAATTATATATTAATAATAATGATCACAAAAAATAAATTGCATCTCCAGTAGTGTATTGCATCTCCAGTAGTGTATTGCATCAATGATTTCATTACTATTTGTGGTAAAAAAGGGGTAGATTTTTATGTTATTCCAACTGAGTGAAGTGAATAAAATTTCAGGTCCCAACTCCCATGTATATATATTCTCTTTATTAGATTAGACATGTCCTCTGTCTCCCAGTTATTATCGTGAATTGATTTTATATTCAAATAGATTAGATTTGTTTAAGCTTTTCTAGTGATGTATTAATAAAGACGTGAAAGTTAGTTATCTTTTGTCAAGTAAATAGTGAAAATGATGATTATTGGCTATTGGGGGCTTATTTTAGTGCACAACTTTTGAACATTCGTATTATGCAGTATTCTGCAAGTATAAAAAAAATTCATGCATGGGACTGACGCATGTCCAATGCCGGAAGATCAATTAATGACGGGAGAGCCGATGACGGAAATCTCGGTGAACAGAACATATGAAAGACACACGGGATCCAATTAGATCATATTAAATGAGGGTGCTATGAGAAGTGTTAAAATCTCTGTGGTGATGTCTTGGATTCCTCCGTGTTATCGCTTTGTTTTTTTGCAGTCAAATTAATTACTGTAATTTAAAAATAATATATAACTAAAAATGTAAAATTTTATATTGTTAAAAATACATATAATTTATTTTAAAATGTATTTTTTAATTTTTAAAATTATAAAAGGAGAATTTTTAATTTTCAGTCAAATATTAATCAATTTAATTTCAAAAATAACTAAAATGGACTTGTAGATTGGGACGGAGAGAGTAAAATTAAAAACGTGTTTAAAAAGTGTTGAAATTATCAAAAACACCTCCTTAAAATATATATTCTATTATAAAATATAAATATTTATATTGAAAATATATATCATATATATCTATTTTGTTATATCTAATTTTACTATTATTTATTTTAAAAATATTTAAATATTTTATATTAGATGCTAACTATTAAAATGAAAAGTAGTCAAATATGATACCAAGAAAAAAGTAAAAAATTATTATGTTCAAAGCGTTACACATATTGGAACTTCGAGAGAGATATTTATTGGACAAGGTTGAATTGGGTGGAAGTACAGATCTAAGACATATATATTCTGTATTAAATTTTATAATATATAATAAGTAGAATATGATACAGAAAGTACTCCAAATAAGGTTGTTTGTAACTTTTGCCCGGTTGTAAATGCTAATGTACTGAATTTTTGCCTATTGTTTTGTTCCAAAATATGTACCTCTACGACTAGAGTTGTCAAACGGATAATTCAATATGGATATGTCTGTATCCGTATTCGAATTCGAAAATTCGTATCCGTATTCGAATTCGAAAATTCGTATCTGTATCCGAATCCAAATCCGATTTTTATTAAGTTTTTTAAATTTATTTTAAAAATTCAAAAAAAAATGCAAAATAAATATTAAAAAATTAATTTAATTTTTTAAAATTGAGTTAAGAGTTAAAGGGATTTAAACCTTTTTTTTAAATTAATTTTTATTTATCTTTTCAATCTAATTTTATTATCTTTATAATATTAAACTCAAATGATATTTTTATATATGTTTATAATATTTTTACAATTATATAAAATTTGTATAAATATATTATTTAATGAATATATATATATATATGCACACAATACAAAACTAATAGAATAAATTTTAAATTATATATATATATATTTTATATATTATTTAAATATCATATATATTTAATTTCGGATTCAGATTTTTTTGGATATGAATATGCCTATATCCGTATTCGTATATGAAATTGTCGGATTCAGATACGGATAATATCCGGTTTGTCTCGGATACAAATAATATCCGTTTTATCTCGAATACGAATGCAGATATTCTTGACGAATATCAGATTATTCGAATTTTTTTTACAGCTCTATCTACAACTATTAATCTTTTATACTCCCTCCGTCCCAACCAATTCTTTACACTTTCCTTTTTGGGACGTCCCACCCAATTCTTTACATTACTAAAAATAGTAACTTTTAACAATAAATATATTATTACATCCACTACTTCACTCCACTTTTTCAACACTTTACACTATTACACCCACTATTTCATTTATTTTAACAATAAAATCACTATTACACCCACTATCCTTGGTCTCCGTGCCCGGACCAAATGTAAACATTTGGCCGGGACGGAGGGAGTAAATGTTTGTGGATGTAACACCTATACTGGATATTAAATCAAATGGTTGTGAATGAAACATCCTTTGTTTGTTTTAAGATATAGATCTTTTGTCCAGTCAGAAAACAGGTCTATATCTTACTCCATTAAATCTTTTCATAATCAAAAAGATGTTCCTTAATACCAACTTAACAGCTTTAATTAAAATGGTTAATACTTGATGAATTTTGTAATGTTACTACTTAATTAGCAATACAAGTTTTTATTGTGTTGAATTTTTTCAAGGTGCAAAGATGTTCACAAGACATGTCCGTTTTGATTTCCACATATGAAGGAACACATAGCCATCCACTTCCTTTATCAGCCACCGCGATGGCGTCCACCACTTCAGCAGCAGCCGTCATGCTCTTATCCGGCTCGTCCTCATCGACCTCCGAACCAGGACCCAGCTCTTCAGCAACCCCCGTTGCAGCTCAACAACTCCATGGTCTGAACTATTATCTCTCCAAACCAAACCCTTCATTTTACTTGCTCAACTCGTCTACAACAAATTACCCACCACAATATCATAACTCCTCCACTAGTGCTACTCTAAATTTCAGTAGTAGTACTACTTTTGAATCCAACACTGCGCCGATTTCTTGGAGCTATGGAAACAGTAGTCGTCAATCGCCATACAATCAAATCTTGAGTTCACTAAAATTTGGCAGTAGACAGCCACAAGAAAATGTGCTCTATCATACTACCAAGAAAAATGTAAAAAATTATGTTCAAAGTGTTATACATATTGGAACTTCGAGAGAGATGTTTATTGGACAGGGTTGAATTGAGTGGAAATATAAATAAGAGATATATATGTTCTCTATTAGATTCTGTAATATATAATAAATAAAATATGATGCAGAAATTACAAATAAGGTTGTTTGTAGGGCTGCAAACGAACAGAGTCGAGCCGAGTTTTGCCCGAGCCGAGTCGAGTTTGACTTTTTTTTTAAACGAACCGAACCAAGCCGAGTTTGACTTTTTTTTAAAACGAACCGAGTCGAGCCGAGTTTCCTAATAAACGAGTCGAATACGAGTTGTTCGCGAACAAATCGCGAAAAATAAAAAATTAATTTGGTTGAAAATTCTAGTATATCATTACTATATTGACTAGTATTCGTAACTAGTGTTTTGTCACGAATTGTTGTTTCTATTTTTCTAAAAATATTTCTCGACAATCCAACCATATGAATATCAAGATATGTATAATATAATGATATCCCCAAATTTTAAAAAAATAAAAAATTAATTTGGTTGGAGATCTTAGTATATCACTATTATATTGACTAGTACTCGTAACTAGTGCATTGTCACGAATTATTGTTTCTATTCTTTTAAAATATTTCTCGACAATCCAACCGTACGGATGTCAAGATATATCTAATATAATGATATTTCCAAATTTTAAAAAAATTGATTTGGTTGGAGATCTTAGTATATCACTACTATATTGACTAGAATTCGTAACTAGTGTTTTGTCACGAATTGTTCTTTCCATTTTTTTAAAAATATTTCTCGACGATCCAACCGTACAGATGTCAAGATATATTTAATTTAATGATATTCCCAAATTTAATGTATTATATTTATTAATATATATATATATATTATGTATAATAATACAAATATAACATATTTAATTATGGTCAATTTATTAACAAATGTAAAATTCTTGATGTTGAATTCGAAAATTCATATTTGTGTTGTGACTATATATATATATATATAACATACATAATTTTATAACATATGAAATTTAATATATATAACATATTAAATACATATGATTTAATATTTAATTAAATTATATATATTAAATTATATGACATATAATTTTGTGTTGTGACTATATATAACATATTAAATACATATGATTTAATATTTAATTAAATTATATATATTAAATTATATGAAATTTTGTGTTGTGACTATATATATTAAATTTAATTTTATAACATATAATTTTATTTGAATCATATGTATTTAATACTTAATATATTAAATATGATTCAAATAATCAAATGTAAATACATTATAATATATGTGTGTGTGTGTGTGTATATATTTATACATATCATAATAAAAACATAATATAAAATTTGAATTTGTGTTAATTATTATATTTAGAGATTTTAAAAATAAAATATTCAAGAAGTAAGACACATCAGTACATCACAGATTCAAAATTTGGGAATTGGGAGGCAAATGCCAGAATCTGATTCTTAGCATCTGTAAAACAAATAAAAACCACATGTATAGTATACACTTATTCTTTTTTTAACAATATATATATAATATGAATAACTTCATATAAACATTAATATATTAAATATGATATAAATATTTAAATTATTCATAATATTTTTTTATTTATAATATATATAAATTTTATCCGAGCCGAGCTTGAGCCGAACTCGAGCTGAACTCGAGCCGATCCCGAGCTAAACGAGCCGAGCTCGAGCCGAACATGCATAAAGCTCGGCTCGGGTTCATTTACTAACCGAGCGGATTTTTATGTTCAAGATCAGGTTCTTTTAATAAACGAACAGAGTCGAGCTCACTTAAACGAGCCGAGCTCGAGTTTTGTTCACGAACAGCTCTGTTCATTTGCAGCCCTAGTTATTTGTAACTTTTGCCCTATTGTAAATGCTAATGTACTGAATTTTTGCCTATTGTTTTATTCCAAAATATGTACCTCTACAACTATTAATCTTTTATATACTTGCAGTATAAATGTTTGTGGATGTAACACCTACTGGATATTAAATCAAATGGTTGTGAATGAACATCCTTTGTTTCCGGTAGACCTCAGACGACATGTAAATTTAATGTTTATGTTTTAATTTTGAGTACGCGAATACGAAAGTATACGATTTAGATTTAGTGTCGTGTTTAAATTTAGTCTTTGGGTACACACACAAAACTACACGAAATAAATATATTTACATTTAAATATTAATTTTTATTATAAATATATGTATATTTATTCATATAATTATACATAATTTTATAATTTTATATGTAAATATGATATATATGTATATAATATATTTATAAAAAATACTTAAAAATATAATATTTCTATATTAATTTTTATTTAATATTACACAAAAACACGACACCTAAGTACACCAATGCTAAACTATATCCAAGTCCAAATAGATCGTTTTTGGTTTAACACAAGGCTTCGGAAGAAAGAGAGATGATGAGCACGTGACTCGCGGAAAGAAAATAAACCTGTGAAAAATAATTAACTAGATAAATTCAAATTACACACTGGTCCCTAAAATTTTGAAAATGAACATATTTGTATTATTTTAATTTTTGACAAGATTTTTCGGTGTCATTCCCCTTTGTTTTCTTTTAAATAAATCTAAAAAGTTCATGAATGGATATATTTTTTCCTTTGAATAATTCTCATTTATTTAAGAGAAATTATTGATTATATGTTATTTTTCAATTTTATTTGTAAATATACGATCTTTTAAATTAAATTACTACGCTCTTCTTGCTTTATTCCCTTTTTTACTATGCCTTTATTCCTCATTCTTACTCTATATTTATTTTTCCATTTTTTTTGAACTCTTCTAAAATCTAAATCAACTGCTATCAATTATATATGAGTGATAATAATAAGGGTATTTATCATAAATATTTTTTTTTGTGATTTTCTATCTTTTAAAAGTTTTTTTTAAAGAATTAAGTTACTTGGGTTACATTTGAATTTGATTTTAATTAGCATCGTTGCATTGATTGCAAATTGTATTTTTGTGAAAACAATATTTAAAAATAGTATTTTTGCAAGATATAAAATAAAAAAAACATATTTTTACAAAAAAATAATAAAAAATTAGTATTTTTCAAAAATGCCCAAATAATAAATCGGTTTTATCTTTTCATCATTTTTTTATTTTCTAATTTTATACATATATACAAATATTTTATATAAATAAAATGAAATTTTAATTATTTATAAAATTAAAATTACATTTTTAGTTAATTTCATGGTTGCAAAATTATACTTTTATAAAAAGATTTTTAAAAATTTGTATTTTTGTAAAAAAAATTTAAAACGTTATTTTTTAAGAAACCTCTTCATTTAATGTAAATTTGGTCGTTATAAAAATTGTTTCATATTATTTTTCAAAAGAAAAATATTAAAAGTACTATATTTTTATTTTTATTTTTGATATAATAATATTTTAATTACTTCTAAAGGTTAAATATCAAATTGAGACCGAATACCAATTTATTTATAATCATTAAAATTTAAAACTCCTCAATTTACTATAAAATCTCTAAAAACATCATATTTGTAATTTTAAACATGTGTTCGAGAAGAGATATTTTTTTTTTCGAATTCTATAGAAAATAATTTATTTTGTATGTTATCACACCCCAAATGAAACTTGTAATATCTATAGGAAAATATTTTTAAAAATTAAAAATAAAATAAAATATTTATTAATTATATAATTCTTTCCTTTTAATTTCTTGTGAAATATACTGAACATAATAAAATACATATTCTTTCCAAAATATCATCTAAAAATATAAATTTATCCATAATATAAATTTTTATAATTTATCCAAATCATAATAATTTTTAAAAATGATTTATACTCATTTTTTAAAATATGATTTATTAATATAATATTTATATTAATTTAAATAATATTTTATTGAAATTAAAAAAATCATATCTTCACGTTAATAAGCAATTTGATATTTAAATGTCGGGGAGAGCAAATAGACTAATTGAGCATTTATCAAAAAAAACATCGCCCAGCTGAAAAATGGAGATGGAATATTGGAATCACAGAGATAAATAGCTAATTGATTTGTTTGGTATGGTCTACGAAAATACAGTTTAGTTCAAGCTTTAAATTTTCACAAATATATATACTTTTGAAAAAATTCCATTTGTTTCAGAATTTGAAATATGAATTTAAAAAATTCTCAAGAATTTGGGTTGAATACAGATTAATATAATATTTTTTATATAGTATATTGAAATGAATTTCAATTTACATAAATTGTCAATTTTAAGTCCCACAAAATGACACATTTTTCTATTAAATATAAATTAAAAAATTTAAAATTTATAGTTAAATAAAACTATATATAATTTTTACAATTTATTTAAAGAGAAAAATGGGTTGAAGATGACCTCTAGTAAGGTTATAAGCTCCATCTATAAAAATTTAATGACATTTTTATAAATACTAAAAATTTATTCTGAATTTATAAATTTATCATTATATATTTATATATGAAGTTGTTATGAGTAGTACCATAAGATCACAAGGTTAATCATTTAAGAGTTGAGCTAAAATTTCAAGGTTTTTTAAATAAAAAAAGAGCAATAATTCTTTTTCAATTTTTTTTAGCATCCATTTTTATTTATCAACAAATAAGTAAAATTAATATGATGTGAAATGTAAACCCTACTTCTCTCCTCTTTCTGGGCTGTAAAACAAAAACCCTAATTTGTTTTCTCCATTTTCAGGTAAAGATTTCAATTTTATTTCTTAAGATTTCTTGGGTCTTTTTAAAGTTTCGATTTTTACACCTTAATCTCAGTGTTTATTCTCTGTTATCTTGATATATATTGTCATGAATATATATAGATTATGTTCTAGGCAAACTGTTAACAATTTGTCAAGATTGAGTAGTAGAATTGTATCTAACAATGCCCATTTATATATAAATGCATCCCCCATTACTTCATTGTCAGTTCATAGTCAAGAATCATTTGTTTCCCAAAACCCTCTATGTCCAAAAGGGTTAAAACCCATTTGGTTCTTGAAGAGATTTTACAACTCTGTTCAAGAATTGGATGTGGGAGAGTCAGAGAGTGATGTCGATGATTCGGAGGATGATGGAAGTATGAATGAGTTTTTGTCGAGATTCGTTTGGATTATGCGAGGGAAGCTTTCGGAAGTTTACACTGATTCCGATAAGCAGACGATTGATGCAATGCTTCTGATTATTGTTTCGAAGGTTGTATCGGAAATTGATAAGAGTGGTCTTGAGATAATGCTGATGCTTAGTTCGGTAGCTATCAAGAAGATGCTTCGTTCGGTAGCTATGGTCCCGTGTGATGATTTTAGTGAGGATTTGTGGAAGACGCTTTGGGAAGTTTGTACTATGGTTTTGGAAGATATGGAGAAGGCGAGGAAGAAGGAAAAGATGAAGACTTTTCTTCAACATGATGAAGTTAGGGAAATGTATAAATTTGCTGGTGAGATAGGTGTTCGAGGGGATATGTTGAGAGAGTTGAGGTTTAAATGGGCTCGAGAGAAGCTTGAGAAGAGTGAGTTTTATCAGAGGTTGGAACGTGGTCGAGAGTGGGAAGCGCAAGCCCAAAAAGTGGATGAAACTGAAACTGTGAGGGAAGGAGAGAATATTGAGAGTGGTACCGAGATAGGAGGTGAAAAGAAAGATAAGGTTTTTACCCTTCCCAAGAGACATGGGAAGATAAAATACAAGATTTATGGTCTTGATCTCTTTGATCCTAAATGGGCTGAAGTGGCAAAAAAAATTAATGAGACTGGAGAAATCATTTGGCCTCACGAAGCAAAGCCAATATCAGGGAAATGTAAACTTGTTACTGAGAAAATTCTTACTTTACAAGCTGATGATGACGTGTCTCCACTATTAGCTGAATGGGTGGAACTTCTCAGTCCCGACAGGATTGATTGGATTGCTTTGCTTGATAAATTAAAAGAACAGAACGACCCCATATATTTTAAGGTAATACCCAATCTTTTTCTGTACCTGTTAATACTGTCATGTATACAACTCAATACATTCAATTCTGCAGTGTTTATGTTTGCTTTACAAGGTCTGCATTGTGTCATCTCGTCTCCAGAAGTTCATGGCATGGTACTAAATGATAAATTTGTTAGTATCATCTGCATAAATCTCGAAGTGTCACTCTCTCTTGGTTATATTAACAATAAACAGAACCATTCTTACTAATGGGATATACCTCATGGTGCTTTTACTCTATCTCTAATTTTAAAAAGTCAAGAATGATACTATAGTTTAATGCACTTCCCTCCTATGAGGCTCTTTGTTATCCTTCACATTTTACCTCCGCCTTCAGCTTTCCTCTACAACAGTGATGTGCCATTAAACTAAAACTTTTTTCAATACATATATTCTTAATGGCCTGCAATGCTTTCTCATTAATTAAATTCCTAGTACTCCCTAGATCAGAAGCAGCTAAACTCACCTAAATATCTAGAAACTTGTTTTTATATTCTTGAGCAGTTAACATGGAAATAGGTTCAACAGCAAAACCTTTAAGAAGTCACACAAATTTTTATATTGGCGCAATCTCAGTACTTTATTGTTAGGTCCCCACCTTTCAAACCATCAAAGTCTGGTCCTTGACGCTAACCAGTAGCTCCCAATTACAATATATTGTTTACTGTAATGAAGCACATAGGAAATCTTCAATCCCTATCCAAGCTAACACTGGCCAGTTTTTTAACATATTAAATACCTTGTTAATGGCTTAATGCAAACTACAATGCTCCTCTAATACATACACTTCACCGCACCCTGTAAAAGGAAAAAAAAACATAATATACTAAATCACTAGTGCCTCAACCCCAAGTCCTTCAGCCTGCCTTTATACTTTTAGCTTTTTTTTAGCAATATCAACAAATTATGATCGCTAAAAGCTCTTATCACTGAGCTTTGTAAGGTTTTTTCTAACTTCATATCACTCCCTAAGAAACTAACCTCAAAACGATCCCACTTTGCCTTTGCAAAACCTTCTGCCTTACTGGGATGCTCACATTATTGTAGAAACGTTATATAAATTACTGGTTCGACTAACGCTAAATCACTCACGTTAATCCCACATCCATGGTAATCAATGGCCTTTCGTTTGATATATCACATGAATTTTTATTTATTGTCATTTTCCAGAGAGCAGGTAGAGAACTAGAGATACATATACAATTTTCTTGTTAATTGATTTTCTTCATGTAATCAGGAATTTAGTAATGATGAAATGATTGAATTTTTATATACATGTAATCCATCACATAAGTTGATTTTCCTACTCTTCCAAGTTGCAGAATTGCCTGCTATATTTTGCTAAAGTAATTGAAAGTTGTTGACAGAACTCTTGATTTTAGTCCATTTCTTCCCCTCCTTTCTCTAAAATCTAACTCGCACTGCTTTGAATTATTATTGTAACGAGGAACTCTAGAAAATAACTGATGAACTTTGTCCATTTTCTCTTCCCAGTCCTTGGGCAGTCCATTTATGTGTTGAGCCTTAGTTGTACACTTGTACCTTTTACCTTTAGGTATCCATGCTTTTATGTTTATGTAACTTCCTGAGCAGCTAGCTACGGTGAGGACGAATGTTACAGCAGCGAGAAGTTTAGACTGTTTGATCATGAAATTTAGACCAATCCCCTGTAAACAAAGATGCATTTAGAAACAATTTAACAAAGAGGGTGATAGCATCTATTTAAACACCACAGTATTTTCGAGGATATTGAACCTGAACCCATATAT
The DNA here is from genome assembly GCA_028671895.1 of Oenanthe sinensis. Lineage (NCBI taxonomy): Eukaryota > Viridiplantae > Streptophyta > Magnoliopsida > Apiales > Apiaceae > Oenanthe > Oenanthe sinensis. The sequence goes on along the minus strand of CM053803.1, from coordinate 1,912,429 downwards.
TGTATTTGGAACCCATGAGGTTGGAAGTGACGATTCCCGCAAAACTATCATCTCTAGGAATTAAGATCCCGTTTGTAGATTGAGCAACTACTAACTCAGATCTTCCATTATGCCTCTTTTGACAAGCCACTGCAAGTTTTCGATTATTTTTTCTTGTCCATGACCCTCAGTCCCTCATTGGTGTAAAGGGTGTATAAACTGCCCCATGTAATCCTTCTAAACAATTTTCTTTCACTAACACAAGTGCACCACCCAAAGGTATCTCAGATATGTTGTCAGTCCCCCATGTGTGTGAGGGAGAACTAGATAATGACCCACTTTTGCACCGACTCCGCTCTTCTCCCTTGTGTCTAGAAGGGTCTCAGGTTCTCTTATATATAATAGCATATTAGAGTAGTAGATATTCTCGTGAATTCTTAAAAAAAAAAACTTTATAGATCTCCAAAAGTTATCCATTTTACTTTTTATATATGCATATACTAACTTGAAAAGTACACCATATATGTAATAACATAAATATAAAAATATTACATAACTCTATACCATACGGAGAAAAATAACCATAACTATAAGGGTTATTATAATATGCTATATGTGGGTTTTTTATGTGTTCACAAGCATTGTGCAGAAAATTATGTGGGTTTTTTTGTGTTCACAAGCATTGTGCAGAAACTTTGGCAAAAACAAAATTTTAATACTTAAACAGCAACCTAAAAGGCCAACTTTTACAGGTGGATTTTTTAAGATGTTATATATGAACTTCAATAAATCCCTCTACAATGTTTTCAGCCTCTTTTACTTGTCTTTTTGTTATTTTGGCATATGAGTTGCTAATACTGACAAGATTGTTATGAAGTACATCTTTCCGAAATCCTCGGGCCTGCTACTGTCACTTATAATTCACATATGTTGTGCATTTTAATGGTTATTATGTATTTCCTAGGTTGCAGAGCTTTTACTCAAAGAAGAATCTTTCCAAACAAACATTCGCGATTACTCAAAGCTTATTGATGCTCATGCAAAAGAGAACAGATTAGAAGATGCGGAGAGAATTCTGAAAAAAATGAATGAAGCTGGAATCATACCAGATATTTTGACATTAAGTGTTCTGGTTCACATGTACAGCAAAGTGGGAAACCTTGATCGAACAAAAGAGGCATTTGATAGCTTAAGGAGCCAAGGTTTTGTCCCTGATGTGAATGTCTATAACTCCTATATCATGGCCTGTGTAAATGCTAAGAAACCGAAATTGGCCGAGTCACTTGTAACTGAGATGGAGACTAGGGATATCAAAATCACAGAGGAAATATATATGGCCTTACTTCGGTCATTTGTTCAGACTTGTGATATTATTGGAACACAGAGGATTGCTACTACTATGCAGTTTGCAGGGTTCCATCCGACCAAGGAGTTTTGTTGGTTGCTTGTCGAGGCATATGGGCAAACTGGAGATCCAGATCAAGCAAGGCACCAATTTGACCACATGCTTAGTATGGGTCATAAAGCAGATGACAGGTGTACTGCTAGCATGATTGCAGCTTATGAGACTAAAAATTTGTTGGACAAGGCTTTGGATCTTCTGCTGCAGCTTGAGAAGGATGGCTTTGAGCCTGGTGTTGCTACTTACAGTGTTCTGGTGGACTGGTTTGGCCAATTACAGCTGACTGAGGAGGCCGAAGAATTGTTGGGTAAGATTACTGAGTTGGGTGAGGCTCCTCCTCTAAAGCTTCACATAAGCCTTTGTGATATGTACTTAAATGCTGGGGTTGAAAAGAAGGCTCTTCAAGCCTTAGGTGTTATAGAGACTAAGAAGGACCAACTGAGTCATGGAGAGTTTGAGAGGGTTATCAGATCACTTATACATGGTGGATTTGCCCAAGATGCTAGGAGACTACAAGGATTGATGGAAACCAGGGGTTTTACTGCATCAGATCAACTTAGAGTGCACCTTATAGCGATTGAAACTTTAAGCAACACCAAGAGACCAATATCGCAGGTAAAACTTGGTCTAAACCAATATCGCAGGTAAAGTGGTAAATGGAGCAGATTGATCTCTTCACATGTTAGTATGTGGAGTAAATTTACAACGGTTCACGGTTATCTTGATGTTATGTAATGCATACCCCTTGTTTTGTGAGCAGCTGATGTCTCCGTAGTTGTGAACTGTAGCTGTAACTAGTAAGTGATCTTTCAGGATGAAAGTTTACTGGTGCATTTCAAAATAATGTAAAAGATGGTCAATTTATTGTGCCCTTTTTGCAGGAACAGATTCTCATTATCTTGATTCATACTGTTTTGAAAATTAACGATGCTGATTCAAGATTTGAACAAATTTAAAATCTCTAGCCTTGTAATTCAATGAATATCCCTTTTTAGGGTTTGATACATAGTGGATGCATGTCTGTGAGTATTATGTTATGGGTCCATGTGAATGCATTGTGTGAGTATCTGCTCTGCTTTCAAAATTCTTACAAATCTTAATAATGGAAAATTCCTTGGGCTCTTGGTCTGAAGCACCTTGCGCCATAATCGATAAGTATTTCCTGTGTTATGGTCTCCTATGTTTGCTTGGCTTCAATAAACAATTGTACTTTTCTTAAGAATACACAAGTTGTGCTTGTGGTTTATCTCTTGGGTGAAAATTTCTGTTAGGAAAAGTGATGTACGAATGTTACGACTTGCGTGTATTACAGAGTTAAACCAAGGGCGAATTACCTGAAACGTGAGAAGTTAATAAAGAGATTCTTGACATCCAGGGGGGAAATCATCTAGAGAATTTGTGCCTCTGAAAGACAAAATATCTCTAAAAGAAGCGTGCAAATAAATAAAGAAGATATTCAAATATTCAAGTGTCAAGCTAGGTATCAAAATCCATCACATTTATCATCCATTCAGTCTAATTTGGTTAACATCAACATCATCATATTCACTCTAGTTTGATTTTATATCATCATCATCAAACCCTTTCTGTTATAACATTAATCAAAAAATGGGGGAACAAAGGCCATTGTTCCGTTTTCGTCTACCTTGGATGATTTCATCTGCAGCAGCCCCTCCTCCAGTTGCAGCTCAAAACCCTCCCCGTGCTGAAGCCCCTTCAACTACATCCCAACTTCAAACAAAAATAGAGCCAAATGTGAATCCCACGGTACCTGCTAGAAGACCATTTAGGCTTTCGAGTATAGCCCCAGCGTCACCACCTCCTCCCATTCAACCAACTGTTGAAAGCCAAAGTCAAAGCGAACCCATTATGTTCACTTCTACCCCCAAAATTTTACCTCAGGCGTCCCCATTATGGTCTCCTAAGATATCTCTGGCACAAGATCCTCGTCTCCAAGCTGAAGTACTACCAAAAACCAAGTCTCAATCCGAAAATTCTTCTAAGCCAACATCACCATCTAAAACTCATTCCCAACCTACTCAGCTCCCACCATCACCTCAACTCAGGAACACTTCTATGCTCCCATCACCTCAACTCAGTGCCACATCTCAGCCCTCATCTCCAAAGCAAATGCCTTCTCAAGAACGCGATACTTCTCAGCTCCCATCACCTAAATCCATCTCTCAGCCTTCATCACCATGGCGTACATCTTCTAAAGCAAAAGATGCCTCTCAAACCTCGTCACCTTGGCATACATCTTCTAAAGCAAGAGATACCTCTCAACCCTCATTACCTGATCGCACCCAGTTTCAAAATTCGTCACAAGCTGAAACATTCCAACAGCCTCATTCTCTACCTCAATTTCAATCTACTGGCCAAAAATCTCCTATCATGTCCTCTCCATCCCTCACAGCCACAAATGTACACCAAACAAAAGCAACTCAAAGTCCTCCACGTGCTGAATCCCCTTGGCGTACATCTTCTAAAGGAAGAGATACCTCTCAACCCTCATCGCCTGATCGCACCCAGTTTCAAAATTCATCACAAGCTGAAACATTCCAACAGCCTCATTCTCCACCCCAATTTCAGTCTACTGGCCGAAAAACTCCTATCACCTCTTCTCCATCCCTCACAGCCACAAATGTACACCAAACAAAAGCAACTCAAAGTCCTCCACGTGCTGAATCCCCTTCTAGTACATTTCAACCTCAAACAAACAATGAGCCAAATGTCAACCCCATGACGCCTATTCAAATACCATTCAGGCTTCCGAGTATAGCCCCAGCACAACCACCTCCTCCCATTCAAACTACTGTTCAAAGTCAAAGCCAAAGTGAGCCCATCACCATTACTTCTGGCCCCACATCTCCACCTCAGAGGCCACCATTGTGGTCTCCGAAGATATCTGCAACAATTGATCCTCTTCGCCAACCTGAAGTATCACTAGAAAGAAAGTCCCAGTCCCAAAGGTCTTCTAAACCAGCATCACCATCTAAAACTCATTCCCATGCCACTTCTCAACTCCCATCACCATCCTCGACATCAGCTCAGTCTAGTGCCACGTCTCAGCTACCATCTCAACTCAGTGCCACTCCTCAACCCCCATCACCATGGCAAATACCTTCTCAAGAACGAGACACTGCTCGGCTTCTGTCAAAATCCAGCCCTCAACTCTCATCACCAATGCGTGAATCATCTAAAGAAAGAGATGGCTCTCAGCCCTCATCACCGGATCGCCACCTATTCCAAAAATCATTAGAAGCTGAAACAGTCAAACAACCTCGATCTCCATCACAGATGGACCTTCAGCCTTCGTGGAAAACATCTTTAAGTACCGCCTCTCCATCCCTCACAGATAATAAAGTTCAGCAAACAGAAAGAACAGAATCACAGCTCCCTTCACCATCAATGATGTCAACTCACAAAAAGAGCCCTCAGCCTTCGACCAGTTCCGATAAGCTTCTCTCACCTGTATCCGTAAAACCAAGTGTAGCTATCTCTCAACCACAATCACTGGAGGATCAGTCTATGACAAAATTTACACCCAGTCCAACCTTCAAATCCCCAACAAAAGCAACCGTTCAACCCCACGACAATGTTGCAAATCCTCCAAAAAGAGACATAGAAATGGTACAAAACACCTCTTTGGCGGCACAAGAAGAACTTAAGAAGAGGACAATGGCTGTGCCTTTTACTGAGACATCAGGTTTAGCGCTGCATGACAATGAAAAGCTAAAGATTGCATCTCAGGCAGAACAAGGGCAGCTGAAGAATCAAAACGTGGTTTATGGAAAGGAGGTGAAAATTCCACAAGCCTCCAGCCTCGATGAAAAACAAACTAAAACCATGACTTCACAACAAACAGACCACGAAAGCACTGTCAGTGAATCTCTTAGAAAACGCGTGATACCAAATAAAGATCGAGTTCCCTTCCAAAAAGAGCTCAGAAATGACATTTTTATGTTTGCTGATAAGATGTCTATTGCACATACAGAGAAATATAAGGATGAACAACTAGCAAGTGTCATAGCCTTGGTAGGAAAAAACAAAGGAGCATTCATGAAACTAGGTTTTGAGTCAGCAAAAGGAGAAGGATCATTCACAATTCAAGGAGCCAATAAAATTGAACCTGTTGAGGGTACCAAGGAGAATGGGAGAAACAAAAGTGCCAAGCATAGGAGGTCAAACAATGAAATTGACCAAGAAAACCAAACAACAAAAGCATATATAAATAACAATGTCCAGGACATCAATAACTCCATTCTGATGGACTGCTTTATTACTGAAAGGAATCCTGGTGTCCATCTAGCTCTCTATTACAATCCAACAGAGCCTATCATGTCCTATGGTAGAAAAGGGTTCTCCGAGGCACGCAAGGCCAAGTCAAGATTACCTCTTCCCAAAAGCTTACACATGAGCCCACCATCCGAAGGAGATACCTGAGAGGCCCCTTTCTGAAACCAAGCGATTCTGATCCACATCATCCTAAAAAAAATTAGTGTCATGGATACAGATGATAGCTACATTGATGGGAACGAAAATAAACAGCCTCTAACGACTCTCCGAATTCAATGCACAAATAAACAGTAAGAATAAGGATGCTGCATCATCCACATAAAAATGCATTTTTATTTTATTTTGGAGTTGCAAAGGCTTTAGATATGCTAAATATGAATCACAATGTCATGTAATATAAATTTTATCCAAATTTAATTATTAAAGTACATAGTACTACTAACAAGAAATCTACTCAAAATAATACAACTTGTATATTAAAAAAGAAGAAGAAACAACTGATGTTACAAACGGTTCCGATCATATATTGATACACATTCTGGTCACGGAAATAACATTATATAGACCAAGAGATGCTCTTTAAAGGTTCTCAATGATGACAGGGATAAGGCCTGAAGAGCTTCTTAGGATAATATCTACAATCAATTCCTAGAAACATAGATGACATGGCTATTCGCATGCGGGTTTAGTATCAAAACTGCTTAAGCATATAGCAAAGGCTTGGAAGGCAGAAAGAGGGTAGCGATAATCCATAGTAAAAATGTCCTTCCCAATCTTTCCAAATTGTAGTATCACTTTCTCTTGTTCTGCAGATGGAATACTCTGTGATATATCGGCAGCTGCCACGAGCTGGAAGTTCTTGACTGAAGCAACAGTGACACGACCTTTGAAATTCAGACACCAACACTGTAATTGTTCATGCCATCTAGGAGATTTATTTTTCAAAATTAATGGAACTCTAGTACCGTGAGTCAGTTCTGATTTTTCAGAGAGGTCTGCGGAGCTAATCTCTTGATGTTTTTCTTTCATGGCTGTACAGGGATAACATTTTTCATCAATGATATTCCCAAACGTTGACGGAGTAGGAGCAGTCCCACCTTCCTGAATTGAAGCAAACGGTATGGCATGCATAGTACATTGCATTCTTCTAGGCCCTCTTGTACGCAGAACATTAAGCTCGTATTTTATGGTGGCTGGTTTATGATTACTAACTGCTACACTTGGAGAAACCTTCTTTTTATATACTTTCTGATATGAGCGGCGATCAGGTTCAACTGGAGTTGCACATGGAGGCTGACTGTTGTACACCACAAATTTGGTTCCAAGAAAATTGGATCTGATGCAAAAAAATATAATACAGTTTAATTACTCCTCGTTTAAATGAAGTTATAACTTCTCTCATGAATGCAGAGCTAAGATGAACGAAGAGATCATGTAATAAAAGCTAACCTCAACTTCCCAACATATGCATCACTGGCTTGAGAAAAATCGTTAGCAAGCAAGGATATTACAAACTCGGTTTTTGTGGCCCTTCTGATCTTTTTTGCTGTCAACAACAGTTTACTAGCTTCCCCTGCCAGAGCTATAATTTAACAAAGAAGCATCAGCCATTTACACAAGCTATACTATTCAAAGGACATATATGTATATAACACCAGTATTACTTGCAAACAATTTCATAATACGAAATGACATCATAATAGTCCGAGTACCTTTTCTAAAGTCGGTAGAAAGAAGTTTATGCACATTAGGGTGACCCCGTAAATTTGTGAAAATAATAAATTATACTTATATTGTAACAAAATAAAGTGATTCTCAAAATTGAAAACCAAGATTGCTTGCAAATAAAAGGAACAGGTCAATAATTATATTGCCCGTCCTCAATCATTTTTAGATAGATCTATGGATGTAGTATGTTCCAAATTGCAGGGTCAAGTGCTAGTTACCTGGACTGAGGCCAAGATATAACCGATATGTTGATGTCCCCCTTTCCCTCTTTATAAAGCATTGAAGTGGTGAATCCCTTGGTCCAGGCTGAAAAAAAAATCAACCATGAATGAGTAAAGATAAGCAATAATAAAATTTAGGAACATTACATGTTAATAAGCGGGTCTTCTATCTGTTCGATACTATTAGTCACTCTATCTTCTTCTAGCTCTTTCAGCCGGGACCTATGCATGGTCAGTCGCCCGCGCCTGGCAGCGTCTTGAGAAAGAGAAGAGTTAGAACAAGAAGGATTAGTATCCTTGATCAGAGATTTATCTTTGGGGAAAGGATCGTTTTCAACAAGGACAAGAAACGCTCAATTTTTCGCGCTTCACTCTCACTCTCTCAGTGTATGAGAAAGAATGGAGGATCAGACGTACAAATAAATGTAAAGAGGGCAAAAGGATAAAGTTACCTGCTTCAATGACATGGGGAATGTGAGCAACCCGCATTGTTCTGGAGTTCTAACAATCTCTTTTGTTGTATCCCTCCACGTCTTACAAACTGCAGCACAACAAACCACATCTCTGCGTGCAGGCCATTTCTCGTGGACCTCTATTTTGCGTATTATGTCAAGAAGCAACTCAGGAGGTAAATTTGCCCACCTGCTCTGCTGAACCGTTGTTGATGGAAATGAGAACCTTTCAGGGGCTACATAAGACCTCCCACGGCCAGTCCCACACTTCCGGTCAGCTGGCCTATTTGATGGTGAACCCCCTTGAAATTTTCCCAGTAAACATCTAAGAGGCATCTTCCAAGAATATCCTTTTAACAACCTAAATCGAAAATTGAATTGTATTAACACATGGTCCTCATAATTGCATGATTCTATCAAAGATCACATTCACATATATGCATAACAGCACTACGAATTATTCAATCATAGTTTCTGAATTACTACATTGTTTTGTTAATGCTTGAGCCAACAGAATTCACATAATACACAATGAATTACTTGTATTTTTTTTACATAAAAAAATAAATACAAAGAAAGAAAAACACACACACACACAACCTTGATTCACAAAGAATAGGAAGAATGCTCAACAACCATTCACAAATGACTAAAAAAGGTTACAATTCACCAACTAGCATAGGACTATTTAAGCATAGAATAGGAAGAATTTAGTTTTTCTAATAGGGCTTTTCGATTTAACATATCACCGGTGGAATCAGGGGAGGCTAACCGAGGCTCTAACGCCAGCTAACCTTCAAAATTCACACACACACACACACAAAGAATGAAAAATTCACAGAGCTCCATACCAATACTAGAAGATTTCAAGAGGAGAGTAAAAGAAACAAGCAAAAACCTGGTGGTAGTTTATAGTTTATACCTTTAGCAGAAACTTGCAAGCATCTGCAACTGAGAGAAACTTTATGAGATCCAAAAGAGTAAACAAGAGGCAAAGCTTCAACACATTTCGATGTCTCCAATATTCAAAAACCAACTTACTAGTACAATATCAAATTAAAAATAATGCACTTCAACTCACTTGGACACATTCAATGTATAGCAACCTCATAAACAACTACTAGCACCACTATGCATGCATATAATATGTGACATTTTTATAAAACTGTGTGTTTATGTAATGAATAAGTTTGTTCCAATGTCTTGGATAAAACAAAAAGGAGAGTAATGCTAAACACTAGGTGATCAACATGTTGTGTGTCTCAACTTGTAAACCACCGTGACAGCTATTACTACCACCGTGAAACACCACCATGCAGCGGCCGCCGGTAATATTTTCGAGAAAATTTATATGGGAAATTTAAGATAAGTTATATTTTAAGTGTTCATTTTATGATTATTTTTTTGGTAGTTTTATCGAGATTCGAGGAGGTGAGTGGGGTGCAGTGTGCGAGAGAGAGCTCAAAGCTTTATGCATGATCTTGGTGACACGTGTAGGCCTGTGAGTGGTTGGTGTAAAGGCCAAATGGCCAATTCACTGCAGATTGGGGTAACGTTAGATGGACTCGAACCTTTTTTACTCAAGTATGGGTCCCCAGGCATGCAACCGAAAGTTAGACGCTAATTTTATGAATTTAAATTATATTTTGTTACTCAGAGTTCGAGTAATTAATTGTGGTAGAATTCAAACTCGAATTCGACTCGTGATAAACTGTATTATACATTTTTATATATGAGTCCGGATTTGAATCAGATGAAAAAAAATATGAATAAAAACGCTTGATTTTTTTTTTACAGTTGATGACTGAAGGTGACCACAGCAAAAAAGCATAATTTCACTATTTTCATCGTACCTTGGAATAAAATACATGTGTTTGATATTGTTTTACAGCTACATGCAAATTATTTGATTGTAAACATTTTACGTTTTTTGTCATTAAAACATTGGTTTCGGGTGGGGGAAAAGAACCGTTGGATGCTAGTAAAATGTCAGATTCTTTTAAAATTAATTATCGTTCAATAAAAAGAGTATTATTAGTAGAGAGGTAAACGAGTCGTATATTTTCTTATCAAATGAAAATTTGATTATTCTTTTTTATTAAATCGAATTGAACTCGATAAATTTATCGAATAAAATGCAATGGTTACGAATTTACGATCCAGTTATAAAGCATAAAGTTATGAGGATTTTTCTTGACACAATCATGTAATTATTATGTTCCTTTACCTATTTATAGCAATTAGTATTTTCTTTTTCCAAATGCGTGAGCTATACGGCTGTTCTGTGATATATTATGCAAAATCATGAAACAAGATGCATGCTTTTTGGGGTATAATTATTGTCCTGACATATGCTTTGAAATTATCTCGAATACGAGCCTCTTGTCCTTTTATAAATTCCTTTCCTCCTCTCACACTTTTTCTAACAATGAAACATCTATATAGTTACAAGAAATAATACAGTTTCGTATACAGTGATGTAGATACATACATGCATCATACATACAATAAAATATTTTTAATAATGATAAATTATAATAATAAACTTATTTATTAAATTATAATTATGTTTGTATATAACCTAATACAGTATAATATAGCGTTGGACCGTTTTTGTCATGTGCGAAGGCTGAATTGAGGCGGGCCTCTGTGCTATTTATGTCCCCAGACCATCTCACACACGCACGTGTGCAACCCCTCCTGTTCTATCTCTTCCTCGGCTTTATCTGTTTTGTAAATATAAAAAAAATGAGTAAAGTGCATTCAGATGCGATACTATAATTTAAAATCGAGCACTTGAAATATTAATATTTATATTTCATTATACTTTATTGCATTCCGTTAATTTGGGTCAACTCAGTTAATAATATGGGAGTAAAATGTATTTTGTATACTCGCACTTTAATCAAAAACACCACTTGCAATACTCTAGTTCAAAATATGAAGTAAAGTGCGAGTACATAAAATATACATTAAGTAAAATGTGACTACAAAAAATGCATTTTACTCTCTAAATAACTAATGGATTTAATATAAATTAACAGAATGCAATAAAATGTAATAAAATATAAATATTAATATTTAAAATGCTCGATTCTGAATTACACTATTACATGTGGTGTTTTGACTAAAATGTGAGAGCACGAAATTCACTTTAGTCAAAAAAAATTTATATGCTCTTTAGGCTCTGTAGATAATTATTTTTTCTTTTTAGCGATGGAACCTTTCGAAAATTCAGGCTCGTTGTAAATTATAATGACCCTCAGGACATGTGTCACCCGTTGGAGTGATGTTTGACTGAAAAGCTTAATATCTCGCTTAAGGGTTAATTTAGACTTAATTTTAGTTCAAAATATATTATATGTACTAATATATATATATATAATGAGATTAATGTTCCTAATTTTAGCTCACGTAATTTTTGTGAGATTAAAAAAAATTCTCATATAATTACACAAGGGTGCTATTATAATTATAAAAAATTATATAAAATTACATAAATACACACATTAAAAAATACGTGCATCTTAGTTAATTTCTCTGAGGTCTCATGAACTTTATTCTCATATATAATTATTTCATTGTTCTTTTCATCTTTTTTCAAAAAAATATATATTTATATATAAAAATTTAAGTTACGTACGTACGAGTGAACGATAAACTATGGCAGTATGTCGTAGGACTTCATTTTTTTATTTTACTTATTACTTTACTTGTTATTAATTTTTTCTTTTTGCGAAATTACTTTACTTATTAATGATTGCATTAAAACTTATAATTTGTGATGATGGAAGTTAATGGGAGTTTTGGATAAAATGCTTTTTATATAGATATTATGATATATCTTACAAAAGAAAATGATTAGAAATAGCTAGTATGATGGAGCATAGTTAGTATATATCATAATCAAGACACTAGCTGATGACAGGATATAAGTTGCATTAATGTTAATAATTTGGAGCACTTCTGATAGTGATAGGAAGTTTGTGTTGAAGGATTACCATTGAATGTGCTAGACAAGAAGATATAGACGGGGACTCGCAAATTAGATAAGAAATTGATCGGCATCTTCCTCCTCAACATGGATATATACAGAATGATCTCCAGAGTATTCCACAGCAAAACCTTAGTTGCAACAAATCTTTTACTTTTATCATTTACACGAAATTTATAATCGAACTTTTAGTTATGAAACTTCTCATGTTTCTTGATGTAAAAGAACATCAAATTAAATTGATCATACAGAATTTAGGCCTCGTTTGTTAGCTAGTTTATAAGTTGAAAAATACAAACGAAACCTTAAATCCGACTAATTTTTAGAAATAACAGGTATACGAAAATATGTGATATTAAACATTAGTGATGGACCCGAAACACATACAGTATGTATAGAGTTAGGTTGGCATTTGGAACTTGGAAGCAGCTATTTGTTTGCTGTTATTACGGTACTTGATTTTGGGACATTGAAAGGGACCATTCCCTTATCCTAAATCACATATGTTTCTATCTTGTATTTTTGGTAACTTGTAATTCAAGAAGGCCTTCTAGTTGTATAAATTCTTAATTTCTCATCACAATTGAGATACTTTTTTTACTCTGAAAAAACAAACAAACAAACATCATCAACTCATAGTTAATTAAGGTAACAAAAAATCTAATTAAAGTGGAGTTGGAATAGTTGAACAGTGTAAAGTTTAATGATATTTGAGCTGCCCTATTTTGAATTTTAGAAATTAGAATAATGATGTCCATAAAAACACAGTGGAAGAGATCAAAGTAATGAAGACAAGGTGTATAAATTTGGTGGATATATTGGTTCTTCTCTTTGTCAGTTACCAAAGGCTATTTTGTTGCCTCCTTTTGCCTTTAGAGAAACATACATAACATATATGTGTATCCACAATTACTGGTCCCAACTTAAAAATAAGCAATCATCTACTACAAAGCAAGAGTTTCTATGGACCATATATGTACATTGTACATGTTAAAAGAACCTTTGTTATTGTTGCCTCTGGTAAGGTTTATATCAAGTAAAGTTGTTGAGGTTTCAGCTTTACCTGTGGCTTTAAGATGCACGCAATTAAATGGAAGGCTTGTTTGTGTATTTTAATCCACTAAATATTTATAAATTAGTTAGAATTTAGTGTGGAAAAACAAGAGCTTTGACGATTATTGTCTCCAAAAGAATCAAGATGATATATAAATATAAATAGAGTATAAATATAAATGTTCTTGGCTACAACTTAATATAAATAGAGTTTAAAAATTTTAAACCTTTTAATATTATGCTGTTTCGTTAGATGGAACTTGGAGGCTTATTAAAATACTGAAAAAGTAGTAGTTACTTGGTCAAGTGTTTTTGAGCTTGAATAAAAAGAGTAGAGCGTGCAAGGTCCAGAAGCAATATCATTGACACTACAGTCTACAACTATGCTAGGTATTTGATGTTTTGGGCTGAATCTGAATCGACCGGGCCATTTTTTAATAACGAACGCATACATGTGATAATTTTTTAAGATCAATCATAGAGCCTTTTTCCTCTTCTTTAAAATATAATATACATTTGATTTCCTTAGATTTTTTCTACCCGTCTCGAGGATTATGGGTTCTTAATCTTTGATTGATTATAAAATGACGTCCCCATCTTTTAATTTTGTCGTTGACTTGTACACATACATACTGTGTTGAGATATGTATGGCAGACTACTATTGGTACATAGTACATACTTGATACTATGTTGGATATGTCATATGCATACACAGTCACACACACATTTGAATACGATCATCTTTGGTTTATGTCGTTGCTCTCACATATCTTCATGTTATGTAAATCCTGTGGGCTGTCAATAGAATATGGAATTAGACCATGGTATCACGCCCACTGAAAATCTACAAAATGGGTTGCATAATAATAATAATAATTATTAAAGTGTCATTAGCGTAACAAGTTGCAATCGGGGGCCAAGAATTAGGAGTAATGATGGCCCGTCTTTGAAAATCTGTATTGTATTAATAATAAAATACTAAAACTTATAAATAAATTTATTAACATTATTATACAAAATGTTATCCTGAAATTATTATAATCCCAGCTTTTATGAAATTTTGATTGTCGTCGATTACAAAGAAAATATTATATAAAATAAGGGTCTTTTTAGTGTGTGTCCACGAGCACACATTAATTATTAATTTTTATGAGTTTAACTTATTTTAATTAGTGAGATTTTTGTATATATATAGGAATCCATCATTATTAATGAATAGAAAACCAATAAAAATTTAACAACTAAACTTCAAATGTGTCACACTAGAAAAACCGATAAAATAATATGAGAAGTATAAAATTAGATATAAATAAAATTTAAAAAAATTTAATTGATAAAATTTATATAAATATATTAAAAGTTATTAAAGTTTTGGACGGATATTATAATTTAAAAAGAGGTAGTAACATTTTAAAACTATTTTTTTTATGTATCTAATGTTTGGATAATCATAAATATGGGAACTTGAAATGAGACTTGAAAAATTCATCATTTGAAAATGAAACCAAATTTTTCGAACACAATCTTATATATTTGAGTTTGACATGAGCATTCCGATCTTATAGTTATCTTCCACAACTATCTACACAACTGTATAAATATTCATATCAAACATCAGATAAGATCAAAACTGGCTTATAACCCCCACCGACCTTAAAAATCTCTATAAAACGAGAAGATATATATTTATCAAATATCATAGTTTTACAGTAAAACACACTTGCGACTTGACAATCAAGATCAAATTATATATTCACATCACATAAGCATAAGCTAATGGGTTCTCTTATGGCTGGTTGGGACTCTAATGTCCTAGACTCTAGGACAGGTATGTAACATATGTTCTTTATTTTCATAATATTTTCGACTTGTAATATCTCAACATGTGTAATATGATGTTGTGAAACTATATATTTTCAGTAAAGCATCAGAGGAATCTTTCACTAACAAGGGGGGAAATTGATACTTACTGGAAGTCATTGAAGCAAAAAGAAGAGGAACGTGCTCAACTTGTTTCGAAGGTACATGCATATTAAAATTTTTATTGCATAATCACCTTAAATTTTTGTTTACAATTTGTATGAATTATTGAAGTAATTTTTATGTTTCTTGATATATAGGAAACGGGAACAGTAAAAAGTTATGAGAGATCAAGCTCTGTTCCATCCTCCAACACTAAAGAAAGATTCTTGGATATGGAAACTGATGATGAAAGTGAAGTTAGCTTGCAGAATTTAATACTTAAAAATGGGTGGTAAGTATTTACGGTCATATATGTTTCACGACAAACTATTTTATCCTACAAACTTTACGAACTAGTTATAAATTCGAAATTAAATTATAAGAGTGGCCGTTTAATTTTACATTAGAAAATATATGGCCACCTTTGTATGTAAACATTTAATTGATTTTAACACTTTTTTTTGGTGTTGGATGGATGCAGGTGGACAAGTAGCAGTTCAGCATTTCTAAATGAGCCACCGGTGATTTCAGAAGATGGGAAAAATAGATACAACAAGTATGCATCGCAATTCCACGTGGCGAATATGGATGCTTCTAAGACTCGCACTGGCATTAGCAGCACCTTATAAATATGCGCCAGTTGCCCCCATCCATCACTGTACAAAAATAGGCTGTGTGTACAGTGCGTTAATGGAACTGTAATATATTACTTTGCCTTTGGTGCAATGACATCATGTCTAGTTTTATGAAATTGTAATTTTGTGCGTTGATATATGTATATGAGTCAAGTGAATGTCAATACAAGAGAAGAATTTATAGCTAGAGGAATGATCATCTACTCGTGATTATATGTGATTAATTATTCGGTTCGATTTTTGATTTTTCAATCCGTTCTCGATTTTCTACGATTCCATCATCCGGACCGAAAATCAGTGCACAAGGGAAAACATGTTGAAGACTTGAAGTTATGATTTCAAATTTAAGTAGAAATCACCTCCTCTGTCATGGTAAAACATGCATACATATCAAAAACAACAATTAACGAAGGTTAATTTTTATATTATTTTGGAGTGTCACCTTTTAGCAACAAGTTATTAGTTAGAGTAATTAGTCCGCAAATTAGAAAGCTATATGTGAACAAACCCATACTATAATCAATAATGGCGGTGGGTGGGTGTCTCCTACTCTCCCACAATGCTTTGAGAGGTGCAGTTGCTACATTCATCCGACTTCATGGCTCCCACGTGAGTGCCTTGGCTATATTTTTTATTTTTTCATTAGACCATTGCTAAATCTTTTGTATCTCCTCAGTGATGAACTCGAAAACTCGTCTTGATTATGCTCTGGTTCAGCTTACTCCTACCAGAACCAGGTTAGCCGTCCATGCACCAACTGCTTCATATTGCATGCTCATATTTAGTTCTCTGCTCTAGTTTACTATTTTGTTTCATTTTTCATATTGACTACATAAGGTGTGATCTGGTCATTTTCGGTGGCAATGCAAGCGAAAAACTAGCTTCTGGATTGCTGGAACCATTTCTTTCTCATCTCAACTTTGCGAAACATCAGATTTCTAAAGGTGGTTACTCCATTACTCTTCAACCCTCCCAAATTTCTCCTTGGTTCACCAAAGCAACTTTAGAAAGGTGACAATTATCCTCATCGATCTCTCTAACAAATGCATAACACTTTTGTTAGTAATTAATTTCAGTGTGCATATCTTTTACATTTACATTCACTTCTTTTTTATGGATCAGGTTTGTGAAATTCGTTGGCACGCCTGAAGTTCTTGAGAGATTTGTTACGCTAGAACAAGAGCTTGCTCAGATCAGAACTTCTGCTAAATCAATTGGATCCGCATATGCAGGACGTATGCCCTTACTTTTGTTGACAAATAATTGCTTAACATAAATACAAAAATTATGTGGTCTATTATGATATGTACCCCGTATTAAAGTTTGATACATCTACAAAGATGATCATGTAGTGTTTTCATCTGTTGTTCTATTAAAAACTTGCAGTGTGTCTCATGTACGCGATAGATTTGTTCTTACTATCTCATTTGGAATATTTGCCAGGGCATGTGTTTCACAATGATGAATATAAAGCAAAACCAGTTTCTTTCTCAAAGGTATCTTTATATTATTGTTGCATATAAACATTAATGCATACTCATATCTGTAAATATTTTTCTGAGAGCTTACTAAATTTTGTCAACGTGTTTTTTATATGAATTCAGTCTAATGGCGGTTCATATGGAACTGATAATGCTATGCAAGATGAAAATTCCAAGTAACATCATCTTTCTGTTTATCCTATTGCAATAAGACGGCTATACACTCTTTTGGAGCAACTATTTGTCTTGCTGATGACAGGGATCATCTTCAGCATGTTCTGGAATCTCGAAAATCTGTACTCCAGAAAGAAGAGGCAATGGCTTGTGCACGAGCATTAGTAGCAGGATTTGAGGTGGATTATATCGATGACCTTATCTTTTTTGCTGATGCTTTTGGAGCTTCGCGTTTAAGGTAGCAATTACTAGTCTTGTAGTTGTTTGATTTTGAATTTTCAGGCACGACTAGTTCACCTGAGTGAATTTGTTCATTAAGTTATTCACCTATGTAAATTTTCAGGACATGTATTTCCTTCTCAACTTGCTTATAGCTGTTCAACTGATATCACTCCTATATGCGTGTCTGCAAAATGCAAATAGATATAGCTTTTATCTTCCAGGAGATGGCTATCCTTGAAGTCCCTGCTAACCTGCAAAAATCAGTAAATATTTTCGAGTCACATATGCCCTTAAAAATCAGTATACATTTTAGTTTTGAGCCCGGCTGTTCTTGAATAGTTAATAAAAATTTTATTATAAGATATTTTAGCCCCGACTATTTTAGAATTCTAGTTCCGCCACTACATAATGACTCAAAAAGTACAAGATTACTCCAAGGTCACTGCTAATTTTTTGTCTTCAGAAATATGATTACTGCTTCTACTTTTCTTCCCTTAGGATAGCATGTTTAAAACTTCAAGAAATTATGCAACAAAAAGAATGGCGATGGCTTTCGGAGGGATAATGTAGCTACTGTAGGCATCCTCTCATTCTGGAATGTCTTACATGGGAACATCTGGAATATTGCTTGCCAATAAAGATAATGAATTTAGCGCAGAATTGATGTTTAATGTCTCCGAGGGGAGGCTCTTTACAAGGAAACCAACTGAATCTATTGATGTATCAGCATCAGAATCAACTACAAGTCATGTTACTTCAGACAATAACCAAGGTAATATTAAAATATATGTTTCTATAACTTAATCTCACCTTGTGACTGTTAAAATAGCTGGACTATAGCGACAAACTTCAAATTATATATCGATAACGGTCTGTTGACGACAAATATACGTATATGCATTCCATATTTTACTCATTTTCAGTTTTGGTTTCGGATTTTTGCTCAAGCCTAGTTGTTATCAAAGTTTCTGAAGTGGAGAAATCAGAAAAGCAATGAGAACTGGGATATCTTTCAGAATCTTATACTGAAGGAAACAGCTTTGGGGTCGAATGTTATGGGCAAGTCTATACAGAAAAAATATCTTAGAACCAAAAGGCCTGGTGAAAAAATGCCATTTGCTTCTAAAATGGAGTCTCACGAAAGGTTAAAACATGGTGGCTGTGCTGCATCTTTTGTAGGAGATCATACCCAGTCTGAAAATAAGAGAAACGGTGTAAAGAACAGAAGCGATGTACTTTCTAATGACTCTTTCATGGTTAAACATATCAAAAACACATATGATATTCACAAGAAGACGGACATGTTCTTGGTGTCAGATATTGCAGGACCTACCCACCTAATAGACAACGAACCAGATAAGTTACAAGAAAAGGTTAAAGCTTCCAGAACCCACAAGCCAGATGACCTTCGTATGATTCTTGGACGTGACACAGCTTCCAAGTATGCTACAATACCTTGGAATCCTGAGATGGATTATAGAAATAATAATCTTCTTACTAAAGCTGTTAAAAACCACACTCATGATAAGCCAATGGAGTCTGTCAATGGTAAGCTAGCATCTCATGGTAAGCAGGCCACAAGAACAGCTAGGGGAGCTCATGAAAGAAAGTACACAAATAAAGAGACAAAATCTAAAGTGTCATCCTCTTCTCCTAGGATGAGCATGTCTGAGATTATAACAAGAAGCAAAAACCCTGCTGGAAGCAGAACTGTTGTCCATCAAAGCAAGCTAGAGCAGGTATTAACTGCACTTCGTTTGTACTTTCACATTTCATACAAATTAGAATATAGGTTAGTTTCTTTCTTAAGCATCAAAAAGTTTCTCCATTTCCTTGCATGTCATTTTACCTTTTTGAATCCCTCTTTCTCGTGTCCTTTCAAAGGAAGAACAAAAAAGGAGAATGGAAGAAACAGGGACTCAGCATCAAAAGAAAATTGTGGAAAGAAGTTTGAGCAAAGGTATCACTTCTAAGTCACCTAAGGGGATTTCACAAGAGAGAAAGAAAACAGGCATCGAGCCCATGAAGAAAAAGAAGGTAAAAGTCCAGGTTTCCCTTTCTGGTGTCAATGAGTAGCATAAGCCAAACTTTAGGAGTTCCACCATCGATCGTCTGGCTGCTTCACGAATAACTCACTTCTGGGGAGCATCAAAGGAAAATAACAAAAGGAAGTGATGGTGAAATTTTTTCATCTGATAAGACATCTAGAGTTGGAAATAAAAAATTTAGTAATGGCACAAAGATTTCAGAAAAAAAATAAAGCCCAAAATGCATCAAATGGTTTACCTTATTCTGCACCTAAAACCCCTGAAAAGAAAGATAGCACGACAACATTTTCAAAACACTTCAGCACTTCGCCTGGAACTCAACCCTCTAAGAATGTGAGGAAATCTGACAAATCTGCAGAGTTATGCATTGAATTGTCAGTCAAGAAGAGTATTAGCATAACTCCACCAGGAAATTCTTTTGATGAGAATGGTGGCATTTCAAAAAATCGAAACTTCAATGTTCCAATTGATAGCCAATCTGAGAAATCAGATCATGTGAAAGGTGACAAGGTGACAAGGTAACATCAAAGGCACTTCAAGTTCATGAAAATAAGAGAGCTTCTAGCAACTTTGGTCAAGCAGTCTTTAGTAGAAATATAAATTCTCATGAACAGAGATCCATTTCAGGTGCACCAGAATTTTTGGCAACCGAAACGAACGTCACCACCAGAGATCCATTTGAGCAGAGATCCACTTCCTTCTAGAAAGAAATGGGACAATGCTGAAGATTCTCTTAAAGATGCAAAAGAATTCAGAAAGATTTTATTGTTTGGTTTGACAAGTTGAAACGAGCCTTTAAATTTTATGCATGCATACAGTTGACTTGCTTTGTGAGCCAAATCTTCCATTTTTGAAGTACATAACTGATTTGTAAGAGTTGGCAGGAGTGTTTAGATTGTTACTTTTTGCCATTATTACAGACTGAACAGTGTAAAGACTAAAGAAGGCCTTGGGAGCTAATCCCATATGAAAGTAGAGATGCATAAAAAACCTGAACCCGAAAATCAGGCTTTGCCTGATCCGAAAAAAATCTGAAAAAGCCCGGCCCGAAAGCCCGGGATTAAGGCGTTTAACAGGGCCTATAATTTTAAGTGAAACCCGGCCCGGCCCGGCCCAAAAGCCCGGGTCTAAAAATCTCAAATAATTTCTGTAAGCCAGGCTCGGCCTAGCCCGGTCAAAGTCAAAGCCCGGGTCAGGCTTTGACCAAAAAACCCGGGCTTTTCCGGGTCCGGTCAAAGCCCGTCCCGGTGGGCTTTTTGTGCATCTCTATATGAAAGTCAGTTTGAAACTGTTCGAGAAGCCTGTGAGACTGTGAAAAAATGCCTGCAAGATTGGTCCTATAGTTGCCATGTCTATCTAGCTTAATAATCCGATTACGTTGACATTTTTGTTTTTAGCATTGTATACTGGAGTATCTTGAATGTAACAGACTCAGTGAGGTGTTATGTATACTTACATGTGCATTGCTTTGTCATATTTCCCCTCTGAAAGCTGTTTGCTGAATCTGTAAAAGCTGTTTGCTGAATCTGTAAAAGCTGTTTATTAATATTGACACTGTACTACTGATAGTCCTGTGAATCAGTTAATCACTCTTATCAGATATTGCCAACTATTTTTTTTATCTTCTTCTGTGTCAATAATGAGAGCAGAAATTAACTGTTATCAGTAGTATAACAGTTAAAAAGAGCACTTCTGTTTTAGTAGTGAAATTTAAAAAACAACATATACTTAACCGCTCAAGGTCACTGACAGAGCTTTAGTGGGACATGCAGGGGACATTGCCCAAAGAAGAACTTCACGACATTTTTTCAAAGATATATATTTGTATGCATCCCTCCGAGCTCCAACCCAGAAAAATAATTGTTTCAAGCTCTGCCACTGCTCAAGGTTACTGACAGAAGGGAAGGCACATCGAAGAACTACGTTGTAAAAAATTTCCATGCTAAAACTTGCACAAACGTCAACAACAAACAAGTATAGAAAGGCAAATTCAAGTCTAAAAAACTCTAATAAAACACATCATGACAGCATCATTCATTTCTGCTGTAGATTAAATAGTTATGCTGTAGAACTCTCCAATCAAGAGGAGCACCTTTACCACCGCTTGGCCACTGCTTAATTCTCTAGGACTAGTAAGGGTATATTATGCTAAATTTCAGAATTAATTAATACCAACAGTTATTGGACTGATTTCAAGCGAACAAAAATTGCAGCTCAAACTATGCAGTTTGTTGAATGCACTAATATCCTGATAGAGTACATATATGCTAGTACTGTCTCCCCATCAACCTCGCAATCATGCTTCTGTTTGAATATTTCTGCATAGATTTTTTCTTCATATCTGTGAATTTCACAACCAAATCATCGTAGTCAGGAAGTTTTGGGTGGACATGGCTCAAGCAAGGCTTCAGATTTTTTGTTCTCTTTTGAGTTTCAGCTACAGTTTCTGATGAATTCTGCAAACCATGGCTTTTGGTAACTGATATTTCTACAGGCTCCATATATTTTCTTAATGTAGCACCTACTCGTCTCTTCTCTGATAATATTTTTGTATGGTGAATAGCAGCCTCATTAATTAATTAATGTGAGATTCTACAAAGACTAATGTGGGTACATATTGTTAAATTAATTAATGTGAGATTCTCTTTTGATCTAAACACTAATGTGGGTACATATTGTTAAATTAATTAATTTGAAATTCTCTTTTACTACAAGTTCCAAAGTGAGGTCGTTAGTAATGCAATTCGGTAGCCATTGCTTTTCTATATCTGAGCTACCCTTACATGCTTCAGGTATATCATATACTGTTATTATTCTACCTTTAATCAAACAGATTATTATATGTTGAGTAGCTTTGTGACTAAGGACAAGTTATCTTGAAATTTTAAAAAAACGGGGCATAAAGTATCTTATTCTTACTGCACTCAGAGGTAAATTAATTAAATTAAGTAGTTTGAAATTAGGATGCATATATATATATATATACACACACATTAATTTTTATATATATTCTGAGTGCTCATCAAGAGCACTTCTATACCAATGTAATTAGTTCTTATTAGCTACGTATGGGCACAAATCCAACTGCGCTGCAGTATATTCATGCTGACATCAACTACAACCCAGGCCAAGATCAAAAACTCTATACGCTCCTCTAAAAAGTACAAGTTTTGAATTTTTTCAATCTATTATTTAGTTCTTTAAGCACAATTCAAAATCAGGGTGAAGAACATTTAACATCAGAAGAGGTTAGTGTGTGGACCTCCACAGAACTGTGTCAAAATTATGTGTACTTCTCATTTTACTTTTACACTCATCATCATATCTCCAATTGTAAAATACATTTCATCTGTGCGACTCCTGCTTACGGAATTGCAAACACTAGTAAGTCTGTCGATATACCTAGAGGCTAGAGTACGGTTCCTGTTTTTCTACACTTTGTTTTGAAGTTTAAACCTGAATGTATCCAACTCTCTGCTTCCTTGCTCAAACACATGGGATTTATGATTAGAACACTTGTTTAAGTGATAATGTCACTAGCTAGGAAACACAGGGAAAGCTGTAAGGGGCCTACAGTTAATGTTTACATTCTTTAGGCTTAAACCATTAATGCTTCTTTTATCTTTTTTTAAATCTTCTTTTTAAACTTTATATATGTTTTATATACAAGCTTGTTGGGTACTAACTTAATGAAATTACAGATTCCATTCCAACTTGGGTTGTCAAAAATGGATCTGCGGAAGGTTGTAAAGTCCAGTTTAACTGGGGTAGGTAATTTGTAACCTTCTAATCTCCACTCATATACTTTTGACGTGAAGAATTTGAAGTAAATGAAGATGATTTGCTAATACTAAAATACTTCTTTAAATTATAGTCACTTGATAGATAACATGGATGGATTGCCAAAGCTAATTACCTGTGGTATTGACTATTCATCACATGGATTTGTCTTTATATTGACAGTGATACTATTATGGATCCTTCGTAGCTAAACATTCAAACATGTTCTTAATTTGTCCTAGAAAAACTTCACTTGTATTCTTTCATTTTACTCCATGAATCTCATAATCTGCTAATACCAAAATCTTATTTTAGGAAGTCATAGATAACTTCGTATAGAAAATGCACAGAAACCACCAACAATCTCTCCCCCTGTATGTTTATATGTCTTTGTATGGGGGGCAATAAACACAAGATCATTATAAAGTTTCTCCCCCTAAATTCTCAATCCTTCCACAATAGAGCTCCACATGCTAGACATGTTCCAAGTGAATAGATATAATTATCGTTTATCAAAATAAGGAACATAACTACACCAAGACATTACTTGAACTCATTACAAGCTATCCATAACAATAAAAGCAATAAACACAAGATCATTATAGAGTTAATCCCCCTAATTCTCAATCCTTCCACAAAAGAGCTCCACATACTAAACATGTTCCAAGTGAATAGAAATAATCACCATTTATCAAAATAAGAAACATAACTACACCATGACATCACCTGGACTCTCTACAAGCTATCTATACCCATAGAAAATATAGACACAAAATCATTATAGAGTTGCTCCCCTAAATTCTCAATCCTCCCACAAAAGAGCTCCACATGTTCCAGATGAATAGAAATAATTATCATTTATCAAAATAAGGAACATAACTACACCATGACATCACTTGAACTCATTACAAGCTATCCATAACAATAAAAGCAATAAACACAAGATCATTATATAGTTAATCCCCCTAAATTCTTAATCATTTATCAAAATAAGAAACATAACTACACCATGACATTACCTGGACTCTCTACAAGCTATCTATACCCATAGAAAATATAGACACAAAATCATTATATAGTTGCTCCCCTAAATTCTCAATCCTCCCACAAAAGAGTTCCACATGCTAGACATGTTCCAAGTGAATATAAATACTCATCATTTATCAAAATAAGGAACATAACTATACCATGACATCACCTGAACTTACTACAAGCTATCCATAACTATAGAAAATATATTATCCTGGAAAAGAAATAGTCCTGAAAATACTCTGGTCAGAAATACACGAGTGGGGTGGTTGATGATAGCAAAAACTTCTTCACCCGCTAGAAAACCCATACAACACCCACTTTCATCCAAAACAGGGTATTCCGATGGGGGTGGCCCGGTAATTAATGTCGATAACCTTCTGACCCGAATGTTCTTCTAATAGCATATAAATAGTTCTCCGAGTGGTAGTACTTTCCTCCGATGAATCCATATTTAGTATGCATAAGCATTAAATACATCTTTAACTTGGCTCCAAACTCGGATGTTAATTCCACTTAGTTGGGTTGAATTTCCTTCTTGTGAGAATCTCGAATGTTTGGCTGCTTGATCGATAACAAAATTCTTGTCATCGTCCTCCTCTGTCGACTGCTATCATGGTACTTCCAATGGCCCTTATGATTTTTCTAGACTTTGGAGTGAGAGTCTCAAAATCATGTCATTCAAAATATAACGTACATAGTAATGGAAACAATAATCAGCAACAATCATTTTGAATATGTGAATGGTGGTATGAAAATGTAAACCTAACAGAGATCAATAAAGCATGTATTGTGCTGATTCCAAAATGTAAATCATTTTATATACGATACCACAACATGCATTATTCTTTACATTTTGGAATCAGCACATCTTTATTAGGTCCACATTTCCACACCACCATTCACATATTCAAAATGATTGTTGCTTATCATTGTTTCCATTATTATGTATGTTATATTTTGAATGACAGGATTTTGATACTCACTCCAAAAGCCAGACAAATCATAAGGAAAGTGCCATGATAGCAGAATGAAGACAGAGGAGGATGACGACAAGAATTTTGTCATCGACCAAGCAGCTAAACATTCGAGATTCTTATAAAAGAAGAAAATTCAACCCAACTACATGGAATTAACATCCGAGTTTCGAGCCAAGTTAAAGATGTATTTAATACTTATTCATACTAAATATGGATTCATTGAAGGAAGGTACTACCACTCGGAGGACTATCTATATGTTATTAGAAGAACATTCGGTTCAGAAGGTTATCTATTACCGGGACCACCCCTCACTGGAATACCCTGTTTTGGATGAAAGTGGGTTTTGTATGGGTTTTTATACCGGGTGAAGAAGTTCTTATTATGATCAACCACCCCACTCGTGCACTTGTAACAGGAGCATTTTCAGGACTATTTTTTTTCTAGGATAATATATTTTCTATGATTATGGATAGCTTGTAGTGAGTTCAGGTGATGTCATGGTGTAGTTATGTTCCTTATTTTGATAAACGATAAGTATTTCTATTAAATTGGAACATGTCTAGCATGTGGAGCTCTTTTGTGGGAGGATTGAGAATTTAAGGGGAGCAACTCTATAATTATCTTGTGTCTATATTTTCTATGGTTATGGATAGCTTCTAGTGAGTTCAGGTGATGTTATGGCTTAGATATATTCCTTATTTTGAATATAAATAATCATCGTTTATCAAAATAAGGAACATAACTACACCGTGACATCAACTGAACTCACTACAAGCTATCCATAACCATAGAAAATATATTATTCTGGAAAAAAACAGTCCCGAAAATGCTCCTATCAAAAGTGCACGAGTGGGGTGGTTGATCATATAAGAACTTATTCACCCGGTACGAAAACTCATAAAAAACCCACTTTCATCCAAAACAGGGCTATTCCGATGAGAGGTGGCCCCGGTAATACATGTAGATAACCTTTTGAACTGAATTTTCTTCTAATAGCATATAGATAGTCCTCCGAGTGTTGGTACCTCCCTCCAATGAATCCATATTTATTATGTATAAACATTAAATATATCTTTAACTTGGCTTCAAACTCGGATGTTAATTCCATGTATTTGGGTTAAATTTCCTTATTTTGTGAGAAGCTCGAATGTTTGGCAACTTGATCGATAACAAAATTCTTGTCATCATTCTGCTATCATGGCACTTCCAATGGTCCTATTTGTCTGGCCTTTGGAGTGAGAGTCTCAAAATCCTGTCATTCAAAATATAACATACATAGTAATGGAAACAATGATCGGCAACAATAATTTTGAATATGTTAATGGTAGTGTGGAAATGTGGACCTAACAGAGATCAATAAAATATGCATTGTACTGATTCCAAAATGTAAATAACCAAAATCTATGGTTGAATTTCGACCTATCTTCTATACAACAAGTAATAGCAAATAAGTTGAAATCCTTTTTAGGTATTTCATGTATAAAAGTATACACGTTACATACTTAATTTCATATTGTACTTAATCGGTGAGGATTACGTTAAAGAGATCTGAATTCTCCGTACTTGTTCCTCTTTTATTTAGATACATTTTCACTTGTTAATCATAAAAACAGCAAAAAAAAAAGACTATTCACTTATTTTCTATAAGCATTCACTTATTTTTTTATGTATAAGATTATAAGATACGGAAAATTTTGCATTTCTCAAACAATTTATTAATCTTTAAATTTGAAATTTTGTTATATTTTGTGTATGCATAATAGTCAGCTAGTGGTGCACTTAGATTTATATGTGGTTTCGTATATAAAATTATTTATATACCCGAACCCATATTTTTTAAATATTCATGAAGACCGTACAGGTTTTATTAGTTATGTGTTTGGGCTTGTCATTCATTACGTAGCACCTCAATTTTTTTACCTTTGCTACTAATTTGGTATATTATTGTAGCAACCGTTGAGGTGCTACGTAATGAATAACAAACCCAAACACATAACTAATAAAACCTGTACGACCACCATGAATTTTTAAAAAATATGGGTCCGGGTATATAAATAATTTTATATACGAAACCACAACATGTAAATCTAAGTGCGCCACTAGATGACCATTATGTATACATAAAATAAAAAAAATCAAATTTAAAGGTTAATACATTGTTTGAGAAGTGCCAAATTGTCAATATCTTATAGTCTTATACATAGAAAATAAGTGAATCCTTGTAAAAATAAGTAAATAGTCTTTTTTCTTGCTGTTTTTATAATTAACAAGTGAAAATGCATCTAAATAAAGGAGGAACAAAGAAGGAGAATTCAGATCTCCTTGACGTAATCCTTACTGATTAAGTACAATATAAAATTAAGAATCTAACGTGTATACTTTTATACATGAAATACTTAAAAAGGACTTCAACTTATTTGCTATTACTTACGATATGATGTTGTATAGAAGATCGGTCGAAATTCACCCGTAGATTTTTGTTCTTTACATTTTGGAATCAGCACAATGCATGTTTTATTGATCTCTGTTAGATCCACATTTCCACACCACCATTCACATATTCAAAATGATTTTTGCTGATTATTATTTCCATTAATACATATGTTATATTTTGAATGGCAGAATTTTGAGACTCTCACTCCAAAGGCCAGACAAATAAGACTATTGGAAGTGCCGTGATAGCAAAATGAAGACAAGGAGGATGATGACAAGAATTTTGTTATCGACCATGCAGCCAAACATTCGAGATTCTCACAAAGAAGGAAATTCAACCCAACTAAATGGAATTAACATCCGAGTTTGGAGCCAAGTTAAAGATGTATTTAATGTTTATACATACTAAATATGGATTAATTGAAGGGAGGTACTAACACTCGAAAGACTATATATATGCTATTAGAAGGACATTCGGTTTAGAAGGTTATATACATGTATTACCGGGGCCACCCCATCGGAATATCCCTGTTTTGGATGAAAATGGGTTTTGTATGGGTTTTCTTACCGGGTGAAGAAGTTCTTATTATGATCAACCACCCCACTCGTGTACTTCTGACAGGAGCATTTTCAGGACTGTTTTTTTCCCAGGATAATATATTTTATATGGTTATGGATAGCTTGTAGTAAGTTCAGGTGAAACGATTTTCACTTGGAACATATCTAGCACGTGGAACTCTTTTGTGGGAGGATTGAGAATTTAGGGGAAGCAACTCTATAATGATCTTGTGTCTATATTTTCTATGGTAATGAATAGTTTGTAGTGAGTTCAGGTGATGTCATGATGTAGTTATGTTCCTAATTTTGATAAACGATAATTATTTCTATTCATTTGGAACATGTCTGGCGTGTGGAGCTTTTTTGTGGAAGGATTGAGAATTTAGGGGGAGCAAGTCTATAATGATCTTGTGTTTATTGCTTCTATGGTTATGGATAGTTTGTAGTGAGTTCAGTTGATGTCATAATGTAGTTATGTTCCTTATTTTGATAAACGATGATTATTTCTATTCACTTGGAACATGTCTAGCATGTGGAGCTCTTTTGTGGAAGGATTGAGAATTTAGGGGGAGCAACTCTATAATGATCTTGTGTTTATTGCCCCCCAAACACACACGTACACAAAGACATATAAGTTGGTGGTTTCTGTGCATTTTCTATACGAAGTTATCTATGACTTCCTAAAATAAGATTTTGGTATTAACAGATTACAAGATTCATGGGGTAACATGAAAAAACATAAGTGAAGTTTTTCTAGGATAAATTAAGAACGTGTTTGAATGTTTAGCTACGAAGGATCCATAATAGTATCACTGTCAATATAAAGACAAATTCATGTGATGAATAGTCAATACCACAGGTAATTAGCTTTGGCAACTCAACCATGTTATCTATCAAGTGGCTATAATTTAAAGAAGTATTTTGATATTAGCAAATCATCTTCATTCACTTCAAATTCTTCACGTCAAAAGTATATGAGTGCAGACTGCAAAATATTGTTGGAATTTAAACTCAAAGTCTTTTATTCAGATTGCAAAATATTGTTGGAATTTAAACTCGAATTCTTTTATTTTCTTATATTCCTAGGCGTCAGTTAGTTAATTTAAATAAGTCAATTGAAAAGCATGATCTATTATTTTCTCCTACAAAGCTTTTTTTTATGAAAAGCATTATGATCTCATTTCTCTTGCATTCTATGTTAACCCCATTCAGATATTAGATCAACTCCAATAGCTTCCCTATTTGAGTTCTTAAATCGAGATTTAAGGAACGAGAGTAAAAAATAAGGAACCACTAAGATCCTTCCTTCATTCCTTATTATAAGAAACTCCTAAGCATGTCTTAACTAATATATATGATAAAATATTAAAAACATTATTTTTCTCTCCCTTGAATAGTGCATGTTTAATGTTAAAAAGTATTTTTAATAATAAAATATAAGATGAGAAAGGAATATAAGTAATATTATTGGAGTTCATAATACCTATCTATATCCTAAATTACTAAAATCTATTATTTTATATTAAATTTAAGGAATGAGTTAAAGACTATATTGGAGTTGCTCTTAGTCATTGTCTTAGTATCTACAAATATGACAACATGATTTGGGGAGTGCCTTACCAGTGGCGGTGGCTCAGAAGCCACCTCAGCCTCCTTCTCAGCCTCAGGTTGCTCAGCCTGTTCAGCATGTGTCTGTGTATGCTGTGAGGAGCCTCCTGCATCTGAATGCTCGCCTGGAGGCTGTTTAGGTACCCCTGATAGGTTACCTAAATGATGACATGCTACACAAAATTAATAAACTTAAATTAATTACATGAATAAAAGTAAGTACAAATACATATAATATAAATACAAGTAAAGCAGTAGTTTAAAACCTGGTTGCTTGAAGAAAAGTCTGTCTTCGATTAAGAATATTGATTAAGAATATTAAATAGCGTTGCTCCTGAGAAATAACTAACATTTATCAATTTAAGAGGGCCAAAACCCTTGTTCCCGAGAAATAACTAACATTTATCAATTTAAGAAGGCCAAAACCCTCGGAAGTCTCCATTTAAATTTAGAGAATGAAACAAACCTCCACGGAGACGAAGAACGAGGTGAAGGGTTGACTCCTTCTGGATATTGTAGTCTGCCAGTGTATGGCCATCCTCAAGCTCTTTTCCCGAAAAAATCAACCTCTGCTGGTCAGCAAAGAGTCTCTCCTTTTCTTCAATTTTCGCTTTCACAATCTTAATTGTTTCATTGCTCTCTAACACCAACGTAATTGTCTTTCCAGAAAGAGACTTCACAAAGATTTGCATGCCACCACGTAGGTGGAACACCAACTGCAGGGCCAATTCCTTCTTCTCCTGGATATGGACAGCAAAGTTACTATCATCTTCAAGAAGCACGCAAAAAACATGTGAACATAATTCTCTTTGGGGAAACCACAAGTTCATGATATAGATATTATTGTTGATAAACAAGAGTGAGGGTGCATGGACAGAAATCAAACAAAGTGACATAATTGAGATAAAAATGTTACACGATACCTTTCCATAATAGACTACTAAGAGCAGCTAAAAAATATATAACAAAGAAAATATAAAAAATTTAACAATAAATAGACTACAAATGTATTTTATCAGGTGCTGGTAACGTGTCCAGCAAAGACCTAGCCTAAAACACAAAAAACATGTGAACATAATTCTCTTTGAGAAAAACATTACTAGATCAGGAAAGTTACATACCACTCCCAGGAGAAACTTTTCATAAGCATTAGTTGAACTCTGGTACTGACTGAAAGCTTTAAAAAAATAGAAGGAACAACAAACTCATCCTAGAACCTTCTGCAAATTGACACCCACCACTAACTAACTCAGTGGATGTGAGGTTGAACTTGGAAAAATCTACACAATTGCATTTAGTCATCAACCACAGCTAATGGAGGATGATATCCATGTACTATATTAATCTAAAAGGTCATCACCATACAACACCGGAATGACTAGTAGAGTCTTTAAGGTCATAAAAAGGACAGTTTTCTTGATCACTTTATGTAGTTTCCTAAATTTATCGTTCCAAATTCCTTAAGTTGGTGGATACTTCTCTCAAGTTTTATAAAATTAGATGAAGAATAAAATATCTTAGACGTGGATGGAAGAATTATAGATATTAGAAGTAGACAGATTCAGAAAGAAGTAAGAGAGAAGAGCAGAGATGGTGGAAATGTATTCTATTATCATGTTGTCAATGCAAATTAATATAATCATATTACAGATTACTAGCTTGGGTAAGAACTACGCAACTCTCTTTCATGGGTGTGAAGCCCTTCTATTTTGATGCGGTATGAAATATGTATGCACATTTGACAAGTTGAAATAGCATTCCCTCCATTTTCTCAAAAATATATATTTAAAGAGCTACAAGACTTACCAAAGTGGGAAAAGCATCAGTAGATTGTATAACTGTCCTCATAAAAAGCATAGGAAGAGGAGTTTGATCCACCTAACATACAGAAAAGAGGTTAGACGCGCAATTTTAAACCTACAACGAACTTTTGAGGCTTAATAAGCATACAGAGAACGCTTGTACCATTTGGTTCAAAGCCTTTGCCAGGACCTGGTGTGTGAAAACTGTCCGCTGCTCAAAACAAGCTGAGCATGCATCTGTTATCTGTTAGACATCGTAATAGAAAAAATGCAATTAATATCTTGACGAAAAGATTTACCCAATGACTGACTGAAAGTTATATAGTAGGACAACATTTATTTTGTTGCACCAGGGTGAGCGACCAATGTATCAACGAAATTACCACAGGCATGTGGATTATTAGCACAACTTGGCTAGTACAACTGAAACCAAATCTCAAGTTTGAATAATGAACATCCATCTACTATAGCCTGAATATAACATCTCGAATGATCTACGGCCTACCACACAGACACACTTAACAGATCATGACTTGGATGGAAACTTAAAAGTATAGTTGCTGGATTTTATATATGCACTATACTAATCACGCTGAAATTTCAAAGGATGGATGCTAGAGTCTTTCCAACTTAATTCCTAATGTGCTCGTCATACTAAAATAGCTCAACCACTGCGCTTTCAGACCTCTTGGAAATTGTGGGATTGTAATTTGTCCACCTCCACACCCTATTGGATAATTGATGCGGCAGGAACTGAGCTTTTAAGAATTAAATGTGATATGTGTAAATCCCGAGAATTTGGGATTTGCATATATACACTATCCAAATGAAACCACACATTTACCCAAGAGTTCATAGATTAACATTACAGTTTGAAATGAAACCACCATTGGATTGACAGAAATATAACAACACCTAATAATCTTATTGTAACCTAAAGTTTCATCGAGGAGAATTTATTTCTTGTGCATATGCAACTGATTTTCATGTATTTAACCATTTGAAATGACATATTTAAACTGAACTACTACCGAATATTAATTCTATATAAACTGAAATGACTCTAACAGTAAGTAGTAACATCTAAACTCTAAAGTACTCAACATGCTTGCACAATGATCTAGATGTCAACATAGAAATTATGGTAGCGGTGAAGTCAGTTAATACAAGGAAAACATTAGTAGCTCTAATGAATAAGTACATGAAGCCTTATAAATCAAAAGTACAACATATAAATATTTATCTATTGGAATCACTCTTTCAAAACAAATTGTGAAGCCTTATAAATCTAACACTTTTATCAGGTGCTGGTAATGTGTCAAGCTAAGACCTAGCCTAAAACACGAAATACATGTGAACATAATTCTCTTTGAGAAAAGCATTACTAAATCAGAAAAGTTACATATATACCACCTCAAGGAGAAATTTCACATAAGCACCAGCTGCAAAAATGAGCCTCTGCTGGTTTGGGGGAATACATTCCGTGGCTTGGATCTTAGCTTTTACATCGTCAATGGTGCCTGAGCTTTCGACGTCAATGTTGATGGTGTTTCCAGTAGTTTCCAACGCCATCTGCAACTGTTATATATGCAAAATATTATCACTAATGTCCTTTTCACCCAATAACTAAGCAAATGCAAAATATAAGTATTTATATTAAGAAACGTGGTTGGGAAGAGCTACCATATATGCATTTTACAGAAAGAAAAAACACAATACAGCTTCCGCACCCATGATTTAAAAAACCCTAGCCAAGAATGTAACCATATTTTATATCCCATGGTTCTTTGCTTAACACTAGAACCAAGAAATACATACCTTATTGATGTCTACAGGAAAGTTTAGCCTCTCCTCTGCAAAATGCTTATGCAAAACCAAAATGAGAGAGAAAGAGGTGAGGGGCTCTGTGTCTCCGTGTGTATGAGAGAGAGGGGGAGGGGGAGGGGGCGGGGGGCGGGGGGCGGGGGGCGGGGGAGGGGGAGGGGGAGGGGGGCGGGGGGCGGGGGAGGGGGAGGGGGAGGGGGGCGGGGGAGGGGGGGCTTGTCTTGTAGAAAATATGACACTTCAGATTAAATACTACACAAGTAACAAAACCATAGATAATTCATATAAAACGAAATAATAGGTACACAAAATTGAAAGAATGTGATATGTGAGTGTTTGTAATAATAAATTAATGACTAGGGGTGTACACGGATTGTGACTGATGACTGATCCATTTAACATTCTATAGATTCCTGGGATACATGTTGATTTGACGCAACAGCAGAAGAAGTAAGTCTTGAAAGAAGGAAGAGGGAAGCAGAGGAAATGAAAGTCTTTTGTGTGTCTTTGATTTTAACGTTGCTGATTATGATTCACGGTAATACAAACAAACTACTAGAGTCTGGAGAGTTAAAGCAAGGGTAGTCTTGTCTTTAGTTTTAGTCAATTGTAATAAAAGGATGCCAGGACTGTTGGTGGTCCTCAACGTAAAGTTGCTGAGTTTGTTGAATGTAGAGTAACTCACATCCTCTCATTATCATCTTTTCAATAGTTACCTTGTGCTCATAAACTAAAAGTTTGTGGGGCTGGGCGTGGGGGTGGGGGTGGGGGTGGGGGTGGGCGAGGGGTGCATATATGTAGTACAAAAGTACTACTGCATGTAATATTTAAAAAATGAAAAAGTCCGGACATGACATGATAGACCTTAGCTTGTACAAAAAGCTATGTTAAACCCTCAACATTGGGATTTGGGAATTAATTATTTGGAAGCTAACCTGTGATGACACGCATAATTAATATTGAAGTAAATTAATTTTTTATTTATATTTTATTAATATTAATTATAAATTTTATAATATTAAAATTTTATATTAATAATATATGTTCTCTTGTTTTATATAAATTTTTTTAATTTATTATAAATATATTTTAATTTGAATTCGTGTTATAATAAATATATAATTTAGTCTAAAAAATAAAATTTTAATTAATATAGACATATATATAATTATGATCGTATTTTATCTAAATACATGTATATTTTTTTAGGGCTCATATCCGACCGACCGAATTTTTTAATTTTTCGACTATAATAATATAATATAATATAGATTTATTATAGGTTAATATGTTTATGTATTTACTATTATTACATTAATATTTATTTATTAACATTTAATACCAAATGACAAATATGACAAACTCAGTCCTGTGAGATTAATAATTATTTTTGTCTAATAGAAAAATTAGTCGGATTTATAATATTTTTATTAATTCAATAAAAATTATGCCAAATAAAATTAGAATTTATATTATAATTAGAATTTCACGTTCTTATAATGATTGTACTTATTTTGTAAGGAGTAATGTTTCATCTGGATTTATGTTTACGTGTTGGATCGTTTGAGGTTTAAGAAACGTACGAGTTGATATTTTTTTTAAAGGTTATATAACCTTTTAGTGTTTTCTTTTTCAAAATCATCTATTTATTGTACTTGTTTATTTAAAGATTATAGTAATCCTTAGTGTATGTGTTTTTCTCCCGAAATATCGATGTGATTTTTGTGGTTACACTTTTGGAACAAAGGAGTTAACACGGAATACGCGGTTTGAGTAAATTTAAAATTGTGATTTATAATTTAAAGTGATTTAAAGTAATAAGTCGGGAGTTTAAAATATATGTTTGAATAATTTTAACTTATAAGTAATTTATAAATTTTTAAAATTATAAAAATAAAAGTGACTTATGAGTAATTTATAACACGTAGATAACTTTTATTAAAATAGAAAAATAAAAGAAACAAGTCACTGAAAAAAGTACCTAATGCGTACTTCTGATTTTAAATGAGTTTATGACTTATTTCCAGACATGCATAAAAAATCCACTGGACTGTGTTTTGACCGGACCCGGAAAAGCATGAGCTTTTTGGTCAAAGCCCGGCCCGAGGTTTGACTTTGACCAGGCCAGCCCAGGCCGGGCTTACAGAAAATAATTGAGTTTTTTTAGGCCCGATAAACGGGTCGCGTCAGACTTTTATCGGGTTGGGCCGGACTTTATCTGGACACGATTATTGTTTTATAAAATTATTAATATAAATTTAATAAGGATTTAATGGTCTTAAAATCATTTTTAGATAATTATCTAAAATTAAGACATGTTACGCTATAACAATTACGATTTATATAATCATCACCCCTTACGATGACGATTCATTGAATCTTAGTACTTAAAGAGGGTGATAGATATATGAATATATGCTTAGGTGAGTAAAGATGGGAACAATCAAATTTATGTAACATATATAATTTTATAAAAATATATAGCTAACATTTCTAATAAAAATATATAGATAGTAGATGACTAGGATTTAGGAGTTGTAGAGTCTGTTTGGTTAAACTTTAAAATTGTGATTTATGACTTAGAGTGATTTAAAATTCATGAGTCGGGAGTTTAAAATGTATGTTTGGGTAATTTTAGCTTATAAGTTATTTATGAGTTTTAAAAAATATAAAAATAAAAATAAAAGTGACTTATGAGTAATTTATAACATACATATAACTTTTATCAAAATAGAAAAGTAAAAAAACAAGTCACTCAAAAACACACATAATACGTACTTCTGGTTTTAAGTCAATTTTTGTCTTATTTTTTATTTTAAATCGGCTTATGACTTATTTCACAAACATACATTCTTCGGTTTAAAATTAAAATAAACTATAAGCGGGAGTAGCCAAACAGCCTCGTAATCTCTAACAAACGCCCATAGAAACCACAGTAGAACATCCAAAGTTCTATCGGTACATACATGATATTAGCTTATGGCCCGGTAATGCATGTGGTTTTTTTTATTAATAATTTATAATAATTTAATAATCAAAATTTATATTTTATATTTTTATTTATTTTAAAATAATACTAACTTAGTTATTTATATTGGTTAATAATCAAATATTAATAATTTTATTAATAAATAATATTAAATTAATTTTCGTATTTATGGGTAATCGAAACTTAATCAATTATAATTAATAATACTTATATAATTTACCGATATACTTCTGATGATCAAACCATGTTAACTTCCTTACTCCAATTATATATAAGGATATAATATGTAGTTATCCTAATTTTAAATATTATTTATTTAATTAAAACGCATAAATTTTATCAACTCGATCCAAACATAAATAAACACAATGAGAAACTATGTAAATATAATAAAATTATGGTTGGGCGAATGAAACTAAATATAAAATATAAAAATATAGATAATTTTTTTTAAAAAAACCCGCGTAAACATCAAGTATATATAATATTGAACGCGTGGCTAAACCAAAGAAACTGAAAGTTTTTATGTTTTTTTTTAAATTTTCACCTGCCTCAATGTCTGTTTGGAACATTTTTATTTTGTTTGCATAGTATTTTTATGTTACGGATTGGATAGTGGATGTGATAATGAGTTTGTCTTTTATGGTCCCGGGTCCTTCGACTCTAATTCATTTTGAAATTATTTAATTTAAAATTATTTATAAAAAATACTTGTAAGGTTATAAGTTAAATTTGTAAAAAAAAGGTATCGGAGGATAATAATAATCCGAAGAGCACCTGGTCGTAGAACGGTGGAAGGGATTTTTTCAGTCAAAATGATAAATATTTCATTGATTGATAACTTGAAGTACATATTGTTCGAGAAATTTTTGGATTGTGAATGTTTCTTTTATTTATAAAAATTTATCATATAACTGAAAGATATATTTAATTAATTTTAAGGGCCGTGATTACATTACGACTACCATGATATAAGTAAATCTGAGAGAGAACAAAGCAAAATGCCAAAATATATAAGTTGGCGTAACCCAAGTAGAAATTTAAACTGTCTATATTATAAAATTAAAGTACGAGTCACCTGCCTCACCTCTGACCAAAGAGATTCCTTTATTTATTGAAGTCCAGATGTAATAAACCCTGCTGATCAGTATCAGATTTATATTTTCCAAAACATGCAGCAAAGGAGCAGCTATCTCACCTTAGTTTTTATAACAGTATTATAATACTATCTCCGTACTAATTGAAATGAGTTGTTTGACTTTTTGCGATCAAATTGATTAAATTTTAATTAATAATTAAAATTTAAAAATTTATTATTTAAGAAATTTAAAAATTATATTTTAAAATAAATTACATATACTTTCTAACAATATAAATTTTCTCAATTATATAATACATGCTTATAACCCGTGTGAAGTATGAGATAACTAATATTTAAATAAATTAATTTTTTTTATTGATATTTAATATATAATTTTATAATATTAAGAATTTATGTTAATATTATATGTTCTCTTTTTATATATA
Organism: Oenanthe sinensis; assembly: GCA_028671895.1. Classification (NCBI taxonomy): domain Eukaryota; kingdom Viridiplantae; phylum Streptophyta; class Magnoliopsida; order Apiales; family Apiaceae; genus Oenanthe; species Oenanthe sinensis. The sequence continues at coordinate 1,874,250 of CM053803.1, read as the reverse complement.
AATTTATTCTATTTAATATAAATATGTTATAATATGGACCCGCGTTAAAAATAAAATTTTAGTTAATATAGATATGTATATAGTTAGAGCTCGTATCATAATAACTAAAGTTATATAATTTGTACTCATGTTATAAATATATAATTGGGTCTAAAAAGTAAAAATTTAGTTAATATAAATATGTATATAGTTATGGCCCATATTATAATAAGTGACATTATATCTAATATATGTATATTTTTTAGGCACGCGGTCCAGACGACCGACTACCCAAACAAAATTTTTAATTTTTCAGTTATAATAATAGAGTATAGATATGAAATTTTCAATCAAAATTCAGTGAATTTAACCGCAAAAAATCAAATAAGACAAATAAATTGAAACAAAAGGAATATTTCTTTTAAGGCATATGTATTGAATATCCTAACCGTTTCTCTTTTTAAGAGAATCATTATTCTCAATTAGGGTTAACCTCAATCAATACTTTAAATATGTATATTCAGTAAATCTCTCACCACCTTGTTATTTTACTTGATTAATTTTTGTTATATTTTCTTTCAGTTTCAAAAGGCTTTATTAACGCTATGCTTTTATTAAAATTAGCTATAAAGGGTTTATTCCTAATATTCTAGTGTATAATTATTGATTACTTCGCTGGCTTGTCTTGTAGAAAATATGACACTTCAGATTAAATACTACACAAGTAACAAAACCATAGATAATTCATATAAAACGAAATAATAGGTACACAAAATTGAAAGAATGTGATATGTGAGTGTTTGTAATAATAAATTAATGACTAGGGGTGTACACGGATTGTGACTGATGACTGATCCATTTAACATTCTATAGATTCCTGGGATACATGTTGATTTGACGCAACAGCAGAAGAAGTAAGTCTTGAAAGAAGGAAGAGGGAAGCAGAGGAAATGAAAGTCTTTTGTGTGTCTTTGATTTTAACGTTGCTGATTATGATTCACGGTAATACAAACAAACTACTAGAGTCTGGAGAGTTAAAGCAAGGGTAGTCTTGTCTTTAGTTTTAGTCAATTGTAATAAAAGGATGCCAGGACTGTTGGTGGTCCTCAACGTAAAGTTGCTGAGTTTGTTGAATGTAGAGTAACTCACATCCTCTCATTATCATCTTTTCAATAGTTACCTTGTGCTCATAAACTAAAAGTACGTGTTTATAGATCATATTCCTCTAAGATATAGAATGTTATTCGACTGGGATTGGGGAAGAATCATCTACGTACCCATGGCTTCAATTAATAGATGCATGCACTATATGATGTCCGTGTTCTGATGCTGACCCGTGTTCTGATGTTGGACACTTTTTTTTGGTGTTTGATGGTTGCAGGTGGACAAGTAGCAGCAAGTATGCATCGCAATTCCACGTGGCAGATATGGATGCCTCCAAGGCTCATCATGCTCGCACTGGCATTAGCACCTCATAATCTGATGATAAGCTGTGTGTACAGTGCGTTAATGGAACTGTAATATATTACTTTGCCTTTGGTGCAATGACACCATGTCTAGTTTTATGAAATTGTAATTTTGTGCGTTGATGTATGTATATGAGTTAAGTGAATGTCAATACAAGAGAAGAATTTATAGCTAGAGGAATGATCATCTACTCGTGATTATATGTGATTAATTATTCGGTTCGATTTTTGATTTTTCAATCCGTTCTCGATTTTCTACGATTCCATCATCCGGACCGAAAATCAGTGCACAAGGGAAAACATGTTGAAGACTTGAAGTTATGATTTCAAATTTAAGTAGAAATCACCTCCTCTGTCATGGTAAAACATGCATACATATCAAAAACAACAATTAACGAAGGTTAATTTTTATATTATTTTGGAGTGTCACCTTTTAGCAACAAGTTATTAGTTAGAGTAATTAGTCCGCAAATTAGAAAGTTATATGTGAACAAACCCATACTATAATCAATAATGGCGGTGGGTGGGTGTCTCCTACTCTCCCACAATGCTTTGAGAGGTGCAGTTGCTACATTCATCCGACTTCATGGCTCCCACGTGAGTGCCTTGGCTATATTTTTTATTTTTTGTTCATGAAAAGAAATTAATTAATTAAATGGAAAACAGATAATAATGTAGAAGAGTGAATGTAAAACATGGCCCTTTTTAAGTACACGCACAGGTAATAGAGAAGATTACACTGATGGTTCAGCTCACCAGCTGAATTGTATACTATACCAAACCAGAGTAATTTTTAGTGTCGGCATCTACTTACTACTATATCTAAATCTGGAATTTCAATGGAAAACAGATAATTAACTAAAGTTGTATCCTAGGCTAAAATAAACTAAATTTCAATTGTATGAAATAAACATGGCCTTTTTTGTTGTTGCTAATTTTAACTGTTGCATTTTGGGAAAAACATGGCCCTTTAAGTACAAGCACAGGTAATAGAGAAGCTTACACTGATGGTTCAGCTTATACTATACCAAACCAGAGTAATTTTTAGTGTCGGCATCTACTTACTACTATATCTAAATCTGGATCTTCTTGTAGAACAAATAAAAATAATAGTTGCTCTGGTTCTTCATTAGACCATTGCTAAACTTTTGGAATGTCCTTAGTTATGGACTCGAAAACTCGTCTTGATTATGCTCTGTTTCAGCTTACCCCTACCAGAACCAGGTTAGCTGTCCATGCACCAACTGCTTCATATTGCATGCTCATATTTAATTCTCTGCTCTAGTTTACTATTTTGTTTCATTTTTCATATTGACTACATAAGGTGTGATCTGGTCATTTTTGGTGGCAATGCAAGCGAAAAACTAGCTTCTGGATTGCTGGAACCATTTCTTTCTCATCTCAACTTTGCGAAACATCAGATTTCTAAAGGTGGTTACTCCATTACTCTCCAACCCTCCCAAATTTCTCCTTGGTTTACCAAAGCAACTTTGGAAAGGTGACAATTATCCTCATCAATCTCTCTAACAAATGCATAACACTTTTGTTAGTAATTAATTTCAGTGTGCATATCTTTTACATTTACATTCACTTCTTTTTTCTGGATCAGGTTTGTGAAATTCGTTGGCACGCCTGAAGTTCTTGAGAGACTTGTTACGCTAGAACAAGAGCTTGCTCAGATCCGAACTTCTGCTAAATCAATTGGATCCGCATATGCAGGACGTATGTCCTATTTTTGTTAAGTATATTGCATAACATGAAATATAAAAATTATGTGGTCTATTATGATACATATCCCGTATTAAAGTTTGATACATCTACAAAGATGATCATGTTATATATGTTGTAGTGTTTTCATCTGTTGTTCTATTATAAACTTGCAGTTTGTCTCATGTACTGATGTACGCGATAGATTTGTTCTTACTATCTCATTTGGAATATTTGCCAGGGCATGTGTTTCACAATGATGACTATAGTGCAAATCCAGTTTCTTTCTCAAAGGTATCTTGATATAAGCATTAATGCATACTCATATCTGAAAATATTTTTCTGAGAGCTTACTAAATTTTGTCAACGTGTTTTTTATACGAATTCAGTCTAATGGCGGTTCATATGGAACTGATAATGCTATGCAAGATGAAAATTCCAAGTAACATCATCATTCTGTTTATCCTATTGCAATAAGATGACTATACATTCTTTTGGATCAACTATTTGTCTTGCTGATGACAGGGATCATCTTCAGCATGTTCTGGAATCTCGAAAATCTGTACTCCAGAAAGAAAAGGCAATGGCTTATGCACGAGCATTAGTAGCAGGATTTGAGGTGGATTATATCGATGACCTTATCTTTTTTGCTGATGCTTTTGGCGCTGCGCGTTTAAGGTAGCAATTACTAGTCTTGTAGTTATTGGATTTTGAATTTTCAGGTACGACTAGTTCACCTGAGTGAATTTGTTCATTAAGTTATTCACCCAAGTAAATTTGTTCATTAAGTTGAGTTTCTGTGGTCACATTCTATTTGACTAGTATTTCCTTCTCAACTTGCTTACAGCTGTTCAACTGATATCACTCCTATATGCTTGTCTGCAAAATGCAAATAGATATAGCTTTTATCGTCCAGGTCAAAGTATTGTATGTTAAGGCATAAAATATATTACAGAATGGCGGAACCAGGGGATGACTAACCTTGAAGTCCCGGCTAACCTGCAAAAATCAGTGAATATTTTCATTTGAGTCATATGTGCCCATAAAAATCAGTATAAATTTTAGTTTTGAGCCCGGCTGTTCTCGAATATTTAATAAAAATTTTATTATAAGATATTTTAGCCCCGACTATTTTAGAATTCTAGTTCCGCCACTAGGCCCACTACATAATAACTCATAAAGTACAAGATTACTCCATGGTCACTGCTAATATCTTTTCTTCGGAAATATGATTACTGCTGCTACTTTTATTCCCTTAGGATAGCATGTTTAAACTTCAAGAAATTATGCAAAAAAAAGAATGGAGATGGCTTTCGGAGGGATGATGTAGCGACTGTGCAGGCATCCTCTCATTCTGGAATGTCTTACATGGGAACATCTGGAATATTGCTTGCCATTGCTAATAAAGATAATGAATTTAGCCCAGAATTGATGATTAATGTCTCGAAGGGTAGGCTCTCTACAAGGAAACCAACTGAATCTATTAACGTATCAGCATCAGAATCAACTACAAGTCATGTTACTTTAGACAATAACCAAGGTAATATTAAAATTTATGTTTCTATAACTTGATATCACCTTGTGACTGCTAAAATAGCCGACACATATACGTATATGCATTCCATATTTTACTCATTTTCTTATCGAAATTTGTTCTATAAATTAGTGTTCTGGTTTTTACAAAAATATGTACAGATACAATAAAACCGATGCTTTTAACAGATGCAAAGCTGCAAACACCGTGGACAGATCAACTTCCTCAGTACATGCACAATTTTCAGGGTCCTTCATTTCCTCGTATGCCTCCATATCCTGGGTATCAGTACCCTGGTATTCAGGCCTCTGGGTATTATGCAGGAGCAGGACATGTGTCGTGGCCCCCGAACATTGAAGATATTAGCTTGGGCCTTGACGAGGACCAAGATAGGGACCAAAACCATGAATATCCTTCCAGGATAAGAGTAAGATCTTTACATGGTAAAGCATCACAGGCTGCAGAACAAAAGGGTAACTCTGTTACCAGTGATTCCAGTTCTGGGAATGGTTCAGACGAGTATGGGGAAACGTATTCTTCAACTAATGAAATTTATACAAACACTCATGGGAAGAAGTCTTCAAAAAAGATTGTTTTCGCAAAGTAAATTATGATACATCTACGAAAGATGGAGAGGAGGGCACTTCTTTGATTTCATCCAAAGAGGATGAATTCATCATCATGAATTCCCTTAAAGAAAAGGCGGAAGAAGCTGCAGGATCATTGGAAAGATGCATTAGATCAGGTCAATACCTTAACAAAACAGAAGGAAGCAAGAATGATAAAAATGTATATGTATCAAATGATGTTTCAGCACAGGATATTGGCAATGTTGTTATCAAAGTTTCTGAAGTGGGAAAAAGCAATGAGAACTGGGATATCTTTCAGAATCTTATAATGAAGGAAGCAGCTTTGGGGTCAAACGTTATGGATACTCGGTCTATACAGAAAAAATATCTTAGAACCAAAAGGCCTGGTGAAAAAATGCCATTTGCTTCTAAAATGGAGTCTCTCGAAAGGTTAAAACATGGTGGCTATGCTGCATCTTTCGTAGGAGATCATACACGGTCTGAAAATAAGAGAAACAGTGTAAAGAACAGAAGTGATGCACTTGCTGATGACTCTTTCATGGTTAAACATATTGAAAACACATATGATATTCACAAGAAGACGGACATGTTCTTGGTGTCAGATATTGCAGGACCTGCCCAACTAATAGACAACAAACCAGATAAGTTACAAGAAAAGGTTAAAGCTTCCAGAACCCACGATCCAGATGACCTTCGTATGATTCTTGGACGCGACACAGCTTCCAAGTATGCTACAACACCTTGGAATCCTGAGATGGATTATGGAAAAAATAATCTTATTACTAAAGCTGTTAAAAACCGCACTCGTGATAAGCCAATTGATTCTGTCAACGCTAAGCTAGCATCTCATGGTAAGCAGGCCACAAGAACAGCTAGGGGAGCTCATGAAAGAAAGTACACAAATAAAGAGTCAAAATCTAAAGTATCAGCATCTTCTCTTAGGATGAGCATGTCTGAGACTATAACAAGAAGCAAAAACCCTGATGGAAGCAGAACTATTGTCCATCAGACCAAGCTAGAGCAGGTATTAATTGCACTTAGTTTGTGCTTTCGCATTTCATACGAATTAGAAAATAGGTTAGTTTCTTTCTTAAGCATCAAAAAGTTTCTCCCTTGCCTTGCAAACCCAAAATACCAAACGATATGATATTTTTGAATATCTACACCAAAATTTTCTATTATTATATGGTGTTTTATTGTTGCATACTTGCATGTCATTTTACCTTTTTGAATCCTTCTTTCTTGTTTCCTATTCAAAGGAAGAAGAAAAGAGGAGGAGAATGGAAGAAATAGCGACTCAGCGTCAAAAGAAAATTGCTGAAAGAAGTTTGAGCAAAGGTATCACTTCTAAGTCAACTAAGGGGATTTTACAAGAGAGAAAGAAAACAGGCATCAAGCCCACGAAGAATGAGAAGGTAAAATTCCAGGTTTCTCCTCCTGGTGTCAATAAATCACATAAGCCAGTCTTTAGGAGTTCCACCATCGATCGTCTGGCTGCTTCACGAATAACTCACAAACTCTCTTCTGGGGAGCATCAAAGGAAAATAACAAAAGGAAGTGATGGTGAAATCTTTTCATCTGATAAGACATCTAGAGTTGGAAATAAAAAATTTAGTAATGGCACAAAGATTTCAGAAAAAAATAAAGGCCAAAATGCATCAAATAGTTTACCTTATTCTGCATCTAAAACCCCTGAAAAGAAAGATAGCACGACAACACTGCCAAAACACTCCAGCACTTGGCGCGGAACTCAACCCTTTAAGAGTGTGAGGAAATCTGACAACTCTGCAGAGTTATGCATTGAATTGTCAGTCAAGAAGAGTATTAGCATAACTCCACCAAGAAATTCTTTTGATGAGAATGGTGGCATTTCAAAAAAATCGAAACTTCAATGTTCCAATTGATAGCCAGTCTGAGAAATCAGATCATGTGAAAGGTGACAAGGTAACATCAAAGGCACTTCAAGTTCATGAAAATAAGAGAGCTTCTAGCAACTTTGGTCAAGCAGTCTTTGGTAGAACTATAAATTCTCATGAACAGAGATCCATTTCAGGTGCACCAGAACTTTTGGCAACGGAAACGTCAACGCCACCACCAGAGATCCATTTGATGGTAGATCCACTTCCTTCTAGAAAGAAATGGGACAATGCTGAAGATTCTCTTAAAGATACAAAAGGATTCAGAAAGATTTTATTGTTTGGTTTGACAAGTTGAAACGAGTCTTTAAATTTTATGCATGCATACAGTTAACTTGTTTTGTGAGCCAAATCTTCCATTTCTTAAGTACATAACTGATTTGTAAGAGTTGGCAGGAGTGTTTAGATTGTTCATTTTTGCCATTATTACAGACTTAACAGTAGGTGTAAGCCATGCAGCTACAGCACTGAAGAACATGGCTCCAGTGTAAAGAAGGCCTTGGGAGCTAATCCCAAATGAAAGTCAGTTTGAAACTGTTTGAGAAGCCTGTGAGACTGTGAAAAATTGCCTGTGAGATTAGTCCTATAGTTGCCATGTCTATCTAGCTTAATAATCTGAGTACCTTGTCATTTTTGTTTTTAGCATTGTATACTGGAGTATCTTGAATGTAACAGACTTTTTTTGCTAAACAGATTCAGTGAGGTGTTATGTATACTTACATGTGCATTGCTTTGTCGTACTTCCCCTCTGAAAGCTGTTTGCTAAATCTGTAAACGCTGTTTAATATTGACACTGTACTACTGATAGTTCTGTGAATTAGTTAATCACTCTTATCAGATATTGGCAACTATTTTTCTTTTATCTTCTTCTGTGTCAATAACGAGAGCAGAAATTAACTGTTATCAGTAGTATAACTGTTAAAAAGAGCACTTCTGTTTTTATTAGTGAAATTTAAAAAACAACATATATTTAACTGCTCAAGGTCACTGACAGAGCTTTAGTGGGACATGCAGGGGACATTGCCCAAAGAAAAACTCCACGATAGTTTTTCGAAGATACATATTTGTATACATCCCTCCGAGCTCCGACCCAAAAAAAATAAATGTTTCAAGCTCTGCCACTGCTCAAGGTTACTGACAGAAAAGAAGGTGCATCGAAGAACTAAGTAGTAAAAATTTGCCATGCTAAAACTTGCAAAAACGCCAACAACAAACAAGTATAGAAAGGCAAATTCAAGTCTAAAAAACTCTAATAAAACACATCATGACAGCATCATTCATTTCTGCTGTAGATTAAATAGTAATGCTGTAGACCTCTCCTATCAAGAGGAGCACCTTTACCACTGCTTAATTCTCTAGAAGGACTGATAAGGGTATATTATGCTAAATTTCAGAAATAATTAATACCAACAGTTATTGGACTAATTTCATGCGAACAAAAAATGCAGCTCAAACTATGCAGTTTGTTGAATGCACTAATTTCCTGATAGAGTACATATATGCTAGTACTGTCTCCCCATCAACCTCTCAATCATGCTTCTGTTTGAATATTTCTGCATAGATTTTTTCTTCATATCTGTGAATTTCACAACCAAGTCATCGTAATCAGGAAGCTTTGGGTGGACATGGCTCAAGCAAGGCTTCAGATTTTTTGTTCTCTTTTGAGTTTCAGCTACAGTTTCCGATGAATTCTGCAAACCATGGCTTTTGGTAACTGATATTTCTTCAGGCTCCATATATTTTCTTAATGTAGCACCAACTCGTCTCTTCTCTGATAATATTTTTTTTTGGTGAATAGCAGCCTCATTCTGTACTGGAAGTGCAGCTGAATGGGCACTTGATGAGCTATAGCAAGTACTTGAAATATTCGTCTTATTATATCTCAATCCTTGGAATTCTGGAACAAGGTTTTGGCCACTGTTGTGAAATGTTCCCAACTCTTTTACTATATCATTCATCAGTTGATGCTTTACATCCTCTGGCACAACCAGATTTCTGTTTAAATATTGCTTTATTTGAGGATAGACATTGTTTCCAGGTTGCAATTCAACACAACTCCTTTCAAATTCCTGACCAAAATGTTGTTTAAGCATATTTCTCATACCATGAAGCTCTGGAACATCACCACATCTTGAAGCAGCGTATATTAAACTTGACACTGCTTCAAGGACATCATTTGACAACTCACTGTGCACAAAATAATATTAATATAATCTCCATTAAAAAATCATTAATGGATGAACTTTATTTTATTGTTACCTGCTACACTTGCTCATCGTATCAAGGTTTGAGTAGATGGAGTCACAAAATTGATAAAGTTGGGCATACGCTGAGACAATGCACTGCTCTCTATATATTTGTTCAACCTAGAGATTATGTATCTGTGAGTGTGGGCTTAAAGATATTATCAAAAGGAATCATGATGGCATAAGAAGAAAACTTATGAGCACAGAGATTTAATACAAGCCCTTTATTAATGAAATATCACCTTTGAATATGCCTTGTCATCTAGGCTAATCCGAAGAAGTTGATCAACATCAAGATGCCATTGTCTTATGATGACCTTTCTCCTGCTCATATTCGCCATCAAACTACATTTGACTTGCCTAATCAAACCTTTCCTGCAGGGACATTTATACCAAACAAAGTTGTTATAGTTTTCAACATCATTACAACTTGATTTTTTCTCAGAATACCATAATCTAAGCTATCAACACAAAATATGTTATAAACCCTGCATGCTGAACTTGTATATCACCAATAGGTGGGGGATCATAATAGACATGCATATCTTTTGAATAATATATATGGATCATTCCCGCAGTGTGCAAGGCAACTGAAAACTAACTAACAAGCAAAAAATTTGTGATCTAGAAGAGAGGACCATCAAGTGTTGAAAAAAGGGTTATAATAAAAGCAGGGGAGGAACTAGGGGGAGCACTGAAGCTTCGGTTTACTTCGTAAAATAAAGTTAATAATTTTTTTAGCCCACAGTCTATCTTGAATAAATGTTCGGAGAAGAAAGAAAAATCAACCGCGTAAAAAATTATTGCTGTAAAACAAAGAGTACACAGTAACATGTTACTTCCTGGCATTCTTCCATCTGGAACCTTGTATCAATGCGCTAGCAATTTGTGCAAAAGTGAACCCCATTCTTGTCTGTGGTCTGTCTTTAGTTAAATGTTTGATATAAAAATGTAAACAAGATGAAAAATATATATATACACAGTGAAAAAAAACATGGGAATGGCAAGTTATAACAAGAGTGGCAAGTTGAAGAATGGCAAAGACAGGAGAATCACAGGACTGATTCATTATATCTCGACTCAACATTCGGTTTCTTAAAATAAAATGCTTTAACACTGCAAAGTAAGATAGGCAAGTAGATATGATATACGAGATCTTTTTAAAAATTTGGAAAATTTATAAAATTGATATAGCGCAAGAAGTGTACGCATTAGCTTTGGTTTATTTAGTTGTGAGTTTTTCCGTTAAAACGCGTATAAAAACGGGCAAGACACTGAATATAATACCGATAAAATATTACAATTATAATCATGAATTTAGAAGGAATCTTAAATTGATTCTTACATTACATGTGATATTTTTGATTGGTTGTATCGTACAATATCCATATAAACTCAAGGACTTTACATATTTATTAGGTCAAAACTTAATTAAAACTAAGCGTAAAAACTTAATTAAAATTAAGTGTAAAAGTCCTATCGTAAAATTAAACTTATTTTTAATTATATTATTTATTTTAATTATTTTGTTATTATTTGTTTTTAAAATTTTAGTTTTAAACCCATCTATATATTTTTATTAAAATATTTATTGATCGATATAAATTCTGAGTTTATAAATATTAAAATAATATTTAAAATATAATTAATAAATCACATATATATTATGCAACTATATCTATGCATTATTATATATTTAAATTTTGATTTTCTGACTATTTTTTTTACCAATTTAATGTATATATTATAAAAAGTTCTATTTTATGAATTTTCTAATTTTTTACCCAGATTTACTAAATTTTTGTATAAACAATCTAATATCTTATTTTTAAATATAATTTTTTAAACTCATTTATTTAATTTTACATATCATAATTGATTATTTATTATATTTTGTCTAGTCACGTATTACGACACTTCATGAATATTTTTTTTTCTTGTACTCACAATCTCTTGTATCGAAAATATCATTTTGTTTCTCACACCCGCAATATATGATTATAATTATATATCATGAGATTACCGGTTCGATATCCAATAATAATATAAATTTAAAATACAAGGGTCCGAACAACCGGGTGGAATGAATGAATGATGAATTTAAACATTTATTATAAATCCATTTTTATATGAAAATATATATTTAATACAAATACATATATACATACACACATATACTATTCTAGTATCTATTATCTAGTATCTGAGAGGAATCAGTGTCAGCTTATATGTTTAGTAGGGTTCTATTGGATTATCTCTTTTCTAGTAATGAAATATTTTTCCTTTAAAAAAAAATATAAATAATAATAGTATATTTTCAAAATGTATCATCTAAAATTCAAATATTTTCACTACTTACAATTTAACTAATAAATTTTAATATTTTGTATTTTACATAATATTTATTCTTTTATTTTATTTTTTTATCTATTTCTAAAATAAATATACATTGAAATCATATCATTTTATATAGTGTTATTATTTTAGGGTTAATATCGCAACTATAGCTCAATTCCATATTTTATTCAAATATTTAACATATTTAAAATCTAAATTTGTTATAACTTTTTCAAAACTTTACTTTAAAATATATATTACTAAAAAGTATATATATAATTTACTTTAAAATTTTAATTTTCAAAATTGTAAAAAAAATTGTTAATTATTAGTCAGGTTGGTCATTTTGAACATTAAATGTGAAATATAAAATTATATTAGAAATTTAGGCGCTGTTTGGCTATACTTATAACTTATAAGTTACTTATAAGTAAAAAAAAAAAATTAGAGCCCGTTTGGATAAACTTAAAAAAAATACTTATGACTTAAAGTTGCTTAAAGTCAAAAGTAATAAGTAAAAAAGATAAAATTTGTTTGGCAATTTTAATATTTGTATAACTTATGAGATATTAAAAGTATATAATTTTGAATAAAATTAATAAATTGAACATTTGAATGATAATATTAACTTTTATCAAATAAAATTTGAAATAAAAAAATTTCAAAAAAGTACTTCCAACCAACCTCTGACTTTAAGCTATTTTTTTTTAATTTCAAGTCATTTTATAATTTATTACACAAACAGATTTTTTTTTAAAATGACTTTAAACTGGGCTCTTAGTGTATATTAATTTTTTTAAAATAAATAACTTATTTTTTATTTTAAAAATAAGATTTGATCTAAAATTTTTAAATAAAATTTTAATCTTTAAAAAAAGTATAAAATTGCATAATTTTTTTAAAAAAAATAAGTAACTTATACGTTTTGGCAATCGAATCAGGAATCTGAGACAAAAGAAGTATATAAATTATAATTTTAGTTAAAATAAAAATAAAAATAAAAATAGCTAGAACACTACAATTTTAATATATTATATATTTAGAAATCAACTAATTAAAACATAAAAAAATAAATTATAAAATATCATATATTATATATTATAATATTAATATTATAAAGTAATTAAAATATTATAAAAAAGTAATCGAGTTCGAATCTTATCGGGTCGAGACTAAAAATACTCGACTCGACTCAAGTTTTTAATCGAGCCTGGAAATCTGTTGGAGCTCGATAACGAGTTCGAGACAAGTTAATCGAGTCGAGCTCAAAAAAACTCGATTCGAATTACAGGCCTAATTAAGGCTTTTAAAAGAAAAACAAAAGTCTACATAGATCAAATGGTTGAAATAATGAATATTTAACATGATGTTGCCGGTTCGATACCCAATGATGACATGATTTTATCTTTTTTTTAATAAATTTTTTAAATTATAATATATACGTAATTATGCAAAATATAAGAGTATAACTATCATTTCACATCTAATAAAAATGCAAACTTTTCCCTTATGTTAATATATAGTACTAACAGATTTACAGTTTCACAACTTCACCTGAATACTCCCTCCGTCCCAACCAATTCTTTACACTTTCCTTTTTGGGACGTCCCACCCAATTCTTTACATTACTAAAAATAGTAACTTTTAACAATAAATATATTATTACATCCACTACTTCACTCCACTTTTTCAACACTTTACACTATTACACCCACTATTTCATTTATTTTAACAATAAAATCACTATTACACCCACTATCCTTGGTCTCCGTGCCCGGACCAAATGTAAACATTTGGCCGGGACGGAGGGAGTACTATTTAAGAATTGATCTATTTTATGAAAAATGTTTAAACTTTTTGAAAAACTCAAAAAAGTTTGTCACTATATAAAAAAGATTTTTCTGCAGTGTGCCATAGACAAATGCTAAGACTTTAAGATTCACCTATTTCTATAACATTTAATACACTGAGTGTTCATTGGTTTCCATATGAATATAGTGCTGTAACGGTTTGTCTTTTTTATTTTTCGTATGAATATAACTATTTTCATTTAATGTTATTTAATAATAATTTTATTTATCTTAATTAACATTAATAGTTTATTTTAAAATGTCAATTTTATTTTAAAATTTTCTACTCTTTTATATTTATATATTTCATTAATTTTGAATTATTATTTTTATTTTAGAACTTATAGATAGTAGAAAATTATTTTTTTATTTTTAAAAACTAAAAATATAAAAATGATTCAGCAAAATTTTATATACAAAAACTATGCAGATTATATTTTATAATATTTTTTACAAATAAGTTTTGCAACAAAAAATTTAAAATATTAAAAATTATTTTAGTTATGTAGATATATTTAATAAATAATTCACAACATTTTGAATTTTTTATGTAAAACTTATTTGTGAAAGTATTATAAAAAATAATCTTTACAAGTCTTGTATGTAAAAATACGTGAAATTATTTATTTTTAACTCTAGAAAATGAAAATTTTAAATTTTGATATTTATAAATCTTAAAATAATAATAATAATTCTAAATTAATGGAAGAAATGAAAAGTGAATATAAAAGAATAAAATAAAAATCAAAGCGAAATTTATATTCATCATAAAATAATAGATAAAGAATATTAACTAACATTAAATAAAGAAGTTACATTCAGGATTAGTAATAATGAAAACATAGCTGTGTATCATTAAATGTTATGGAAAGAAGTGAACATTAAAGTCTTAGCATGTGTTATGACACAACAGAAAAACCCTTATAAAAAAATTTTAATCCCAAAAATCGATAATAAAAAAAAATGAAAAAGAAAGACCGAATCAGATCCGCTGTACGTACGAGGTTGCGTAGAAAGCAGTCATTGGTACGTGGCGCACATAATTAAGGCAGAATATAGTGATATCTTCACCTACACACGACTGACATTGTAATATAGCTGTCATCGTCCGTTTCTAATTTTAATAGTTTCAGGAGCATTGTATAATTGTAGTTATGGCGTCTAAGTTGGTGCTCATCATCGTCTTCGTTTTTTAGTGTAATGAGTGTGCTCGTCAGTGTCAATGTTTAGGAGAATATATAAATTCACGAGTCCGAGCTCAAAGTTTAGTTATCAACAAGTAACAATATTATATTTTCTTTCTCTGCAGGCCACGACGACACAGGATTCAGAACAGAACTACAATTATTGTGTCTATGACTCGGACATTTCAACTGGATTCGGTGTTGGTGCTTTCTTGTTCCTCATGGCTAGTCGAGCAATCATAATTGTGGCAAGCCGTTGTCTCTGTTGTGGAAAGGCTTCAAGTCCTGGAGGCTCTCGGGTTTCTCCACTTCTACTTTTTGTATTATGCTAGTATGCTTCAAATTACTGTCTTCAACACTATCAATTGGCCAAGTAGTTTTTAATTTTCGATATTTGGACTATTGCCTATAAATCTGTTACCCCCGAGTTACTAAAAATTCTATGCTGAACTTATTCAGGGTGACCTTTATTATTGCTGAGGCATGCTTGTTGGCTGGTTCAGTGAGAAATGCCTATCACACCAAGTATATCACAATTTTTAGCGAAAACCCTCCATCTTGCCGGACCGTAAGAAAGGGTGTCTTTGCAGCTGGTGCATCGTTCACTTCCTTTACTAGCATACTATCTCAATTTTACTACATTTCTTATTCCAAGTCACGAGAAAGCTTTGCACCATATGGCGGATGTGGAAGTCGGAACCTACAAGTAAGGCATGTGACTGCTACATGCCTCATAGTTAGAAATAGTTTCAATCTTGATATGAATGTATTGGACATTTGTTCTTTCAAGCTACTTGTGAAAAATATGGAGGAGCGAAGAAATAAGGAAAATGTCTGAGTTTTGTTTAATAGGAATTGGTCTTGACAATCACTTTCTATTAGTCATATTACTCTGCGTTTTCTTATAGTAGAGTGAAAAAACCTAGAAAGAGTATTTAAAGCGCTAATAAGAAACGTGGTCTCTCACTGAATTCACATAAAAAATTAAGGATTAATACTATTCACAGGAAAAATCCAGAAAATAATACTCCCTCCGTCGAAGTAGTGTCTTATTTGACTTTTCAACGATCAAATTTAATTAATTTTGACCGAAAATTAAAAATATATATATTTATAATTTTCAAAACCTGAAAAGTACATTTTAAAGAAAATTATATAAACTTTTCAATGATATATATTTTATAATTTTTTTTAATTATATAATATATGTAATATTTGGTCAAACTTTAAAATTTTTTATCATTGAAAAGTCAAATCAGCCACTTAAAATGGGATGGAGGGAGTAGATATGACAATGGCTTGTCAGGAACTGGACCCTTGTTTAAGAGCATGTAATTATCTATGCTCTTTTCCCAGCTTTCCCTAATGACAAGCTTAGTCACAAGTATTGTTTTAATTAAAAAAAAAACTAGAGCACGAATCATAAAAGGTAAAGGTATTTCCTTGGCTTAAGTTGAACTGGTTTAATATGGAATCACAAATAATCAACCAATTTTTAGAAAACTATTTCAGGTGATTTATTAAAAATTTCACGTTATGATCATTTCAACACCTATTCACTAGTTCACTAGTATATAAAGTAGAATGTATACCAAATTTATGAGAGTTTCAAATAAAAACATTTTGATAAAGATTTGACATTTCAATTTTCTTTCCCTCTCCCAAAAGACGAGACAGTCTCGGTAAGTTATTGTTCTGGTTATCAAAACCAAAATATTGGATTTTTTATTTCAAATTTATAATTTGTACTTTTTTTTTGAATGGAAATTAATTCATTAATAAAAAGTCATACGACATCTACAAACATAATCAAGTCAAACAAACATTAAACATAAATAATTGTTGATTAATCATGGAGATAATATAATCAAACAATTTGTTGAAGTTGATATATGTACAAGTACCCGTTTCAGTAGTTTCATCACATCTGTTTGAGCTATCGACTATAAATACAAATCCATGAAAATTTTAATCGCGAAATTAAAACCTTGAAAATCTTCTGCTTAATTACTTATGACTAACAGTTAAAAAAAGATTATAAATCTTCCCAGTTATATGCCTATAAGCCCATATCTTAATGGGCCTGAAAGACTACTCTTCTTTGTTCTAAACCGCCCAAACTAAGAGGGCACTTTCTATTGTTGTTTCTCTAAAGTTTAAACCCAAGCGTCTCTGTTAAACCCTAAACGCCCATTCTCTCTCTGTATCTTCATCACTGTAAAAGATGAAGACGAAGATGGGTAGGAAAAGAAAGCACTCAGAAACAATCCCAGAGCCCAAAAAAGAGCTAATTGCTGAAGAAAGACCCAAAAGAACACTTCTTGGTTGGAAAGACAAGCCTGTTCAGAACATTGAAAATGATGCTGTGGGACCCACTTTTAGAAACAAGGAGAAGGTCCTTGTCACTTGCTCTCGTCGCATCAATTATAGGTACATCTTATTCTTCATTTTTTTTATATGTATGTGTAATGTGTGTGTGGAGTTTGAGTTTGAATTGATTTGTTTTTGTTGTGATTGTAATGTTTAGGTATAGGCATTTGATGTTGAATTTAGTATCACTTTTGCCTCATTGTAAGAAAGATAGCAAAGTTGAGTCCAAGGCTACTAAAGGTGCTGCTTTGAATGAGCTTGTTGAGCTCAGAAGCTGTTCTTCTTGTCTCTTTTTTGAGGTCAGTTTATTTATTTATTTTTATTTGTTTTTCTCTGTTAATAAAAGGTAGGGGTGAAAATGGGAACACGACGGGGACCCAGATGATTGGTTTCTTGAAATTTTATTGCTTTTAGCTTATATGTGTATTTTTTTTAATCATAATTAAGAAGTATTGCATCGAATTATCGATATGAAATTGTGATGTTTACAATTATGAATACGTCACAAAATCTGAAATTGCAAAGTCCTAATCAGAGGGTACCCAAAACTGGTTTTGAAGATTGACTTGTGTGTATATTGTTTAACACTTTAACTTATGCTCACTTCATTATTCTCAGTGTCGGAAACACAAGGATCTTTATCTGTGGATGACTAAGTCTCCCAATGGTCCATCTATCAAGTTCTTGGTTAATGCAGGTGATCTTTTGTTTTTCCCTAGCCTGAATTTGTATCTTCTTTTTTTTTGGGGGGGGATTTATGTTTATTTGTTTCTATAAATTTGTTATGTAATTATTGAAATTTTATGCTTTTCTGAAGTTCATACTATGGAAGAATTAAAGCTGACTGGAAATCATCTCAATGGATCACGCCCTCTTCTGTCCTTTACGACAAATTTTGATAAAGATGCTCACTGGAAACTCATAAAAGAAATGATCACACAGGTACTGTATAGTTTGCTTCCAAAAATAACAGAGTTAGTGTATTCTGTTGGTTTACAGTGTATTTACTTGGTTTCTTGTACCTACAAGAAACAAAGTAACTCTATTTACTTTGTTACATAGAAAAATATTGCATATAACTGGAAAAAAAAATTATGATCTTAATATCAATTATGTTATAGTTTGGAAACAAAA
This sequence comes from Oenanthe sinensis, assembly GCA_028671895.1. NCBI lineage: Eukaryota > Viridiplantae > Streptophyta > Magnoliopsida > Apiales > Apiaceae > Oenanthe > Oenanthe sinensis. The sequence continues at coordinate 1,855,937 of CM053803.1, read as the reverse complement.
CCGATTTTTCATACAGCCACTAAAATTTGATGGTTGAGAGACTGGATGACAAATGTTAGTCATAAATTGAATCATTAATACAATTTTTTTGCAGTTTATGGTTCTGCAAGGTTTATATACCACATCGACTTTGCCATTTTAATAAAAAGAATGAATGCTCAGCATTTCCTCACCTTTATGTCAATGTTGTATGTTATGAATGGGTACCTGTCAGTTGCGGGATCCTGTGCTCTTGAATTATAAAATGAACAAAACTTGTAGTTGTAACATTATAACATTTATTCTATTTTTGTAAATAGTGATAATATCAGAACTGTACTAATAATTTGAAATGTTGTCAGTGAATGGACTAGATGTAGACACCTAGGATACTTATCTAGTTAACTTACCTGGCTATGGAGGCTTTTACCAAGCTATACTGAAATTTTTATTTTTCATTTGTATTTCCAGATATTTGGAACTCCCAAGGAACACAGGAAAACCAAGCCATACTATGACCATGTATTTGTTTTCTCAATTGTTGATGGCCATGTATGGTTCCGAAATTATCAGGTTAGCATTGAAAAACACAATATTATCTGATACAATTATGAACTGGAGATGAGTTTTTTTTCTTTCTCACGTGAACAAAAAGTCATTAGCCTCTGGATTAAATTAGTAGTGTATTTCTAGTTGACAAATTGATTTATTTACTTCTCATATGTTCAAAGGAATACCTACATAGTCCTAAAAGGGCCTATCAAGTATTGATGTTACATTTTGTTGCAACAGTAGTTTAGATTGAAGCCCTATTAATTGTCATAGCACTATAGGAGCAATGTTTGATAATGGGATTAACTGAAAGCGGGAATGAAATCAGTTTTTGATAGTCAAAAACTCAAAATATATAGATTTTTATGAGCTTCTATTTTCTTAGGAAATAAAGGAAAGTAGAAAAACTAAATGGTTGCTTTTTAACCACGGGGAAGTTGCTTGGTCGATTTTGTTATTAGCAAAATTAGCAAAAGTCTATTGATGGTGTATAGGTGTTCTTTACCTACCCTAGCATTAATTATGGGTACATGGGTTAACCTCTTGCAGAGTTGCAGCTCCTCTATATTTTTTAATTTACCAGGAAGTAATAAGTTTGTATGAATGAGTAGCTTTGCAGTGATATATATTTTGCACCTTCAAAGTTTTGAAAACTGCAACATTATGGTTTCCTCGGCTCCTAGCTGGCAATTTGTATTTATCCAATGCATGACTTGGCAAGCTCATATAAGGTTTTGACCGTGCAGTTTACCCATTCTTTGGTAATTTATCAACATATTCCAATGCCCCATTTGGTTGGAAGGAGTGTAGTTGGGCAGGAATGTAATGAAATTTGAATTAATTTATGGGTAAATATTTGTAATTGTCATTTCTTCCTCCATTTCATTCATACGTATTTAAACTAGAGCTCAATTCACCATGTTGGGGATGAATGCTCATATGTATTCCCTATTAATTTCTTCACAAGGCCATCATAAAATATCTTATTTTTTCACAATCCTCCCTCTGACCCTCTTAAAGTCGTTTGCTTCCAACTTTAGTTTTGTTCACAATTTATCATGACATTCCTTTCCTACCAAATGGAGCTTGAGTTTGCATGTTTTGAGCACAGAAGTATTAGTTGAAATGTTCTAGCACACTAATATCTTGAATGCTATGCCTATGTAGTTATTTATCGACTTTTAAATACTTATCTATTATATGGCCCAGTTTTATATATGTTTTTTCTGTATTTGAATCAGATTTCCTGCCCTCATACTGGAGCAGATAAAATAGACAGAGGAGGGCTTGAGAAGTTGACCCTTATTGAGGTATGCAGACGCTGCATCAGTACACATGTTAAGAGTCTTGTAATTAATTATGCAAATTTATGCTATATATATTTTATACGTAAACAGGTTGGTCCAAGATTTTGTTTAAATCCAATCAAGATATTTGGTGGAAGTTTTGGAGGCCCAACACTGTATGAGAATCCATTATATATTTCACCAAACCAGGTTAGAATATGTTACTTTTCTAACTTTTCTGTATTTCTCCCTCTCTGAACCGGTTCATAAGGGTTTGCCATTGTCTGTTACTTCAGTATTTGTTAATGTACATGCATGTGTGTTTGAATTTCATTGAAGATGGCTTAAAATCAGAATTACGTCACTAATAATATAAAAGAATGTGTTTCTAAGTGATTTCTTGTCTTGGCCCTTGTTTCATTCATTCACACAAGTCCACTATCATTCCAACATTTAATACTGTCTTGTCTAACTGCATCTGCCTTGTCTTCTTGGTCTCAGATTCGTGCTTTAGAGAAAAGGAAGAAGTCAGGAAAGTTTGCACAGAAAGTCAAAGCTAAGATAAGGAGGAGGAATCATGAGATCTCGAATCCATTGGAGCAAGATGAATTTGCGGACATGTGGAAGGATTGAGATTGTGCTGGAACAAGTATACAGTTTTATCACCTTAAAGTTTTAAGTTCTCTTCTGATCAGAGGAGCTGTGTAACCGGAATTTGATGAGTATTGTTTCATCTTTTTTTCCTTCTTTTTTTGTTGTATGTACAATATCTCTCGATGGATAAGCATTGAATTTAAGATTGGCTAGTGTTTGAATCTATACTGATGCTTACACTCCAGTGACTCTGCAATACTGTGTTCCCTCTACCCCTCTAACCTCAAGGGTGCAAGATAAATTTCTAATAATATTAAGGTTGCTCTATGTTGAGGCAGTATATATAATTATGCTGACCCCTACAATAATAATATCTGGTACATCTTGGTGTGCAGCTGTGTAACTGGTTAATCTCCAATTTATTCATTCGTTCGTTTAGGATAACCACATTACTAGATTATCCTTGTTGCATGTCCTGGTTGGGTAAGCTCTTCAGATTTCTGTTGCTGAACTGAGTCGTGCTTCGGACCTCACTACTTTCAATATTATGAGTTGAATTTTCACTGTGGAAGGTTTCACTATGTTTGGCCGATAAGATAATTCTTGGTTTCAGTATGTTTGGGCGAAAGATAATTCATCTGTTCTTTCGAGTATGGTTTATGAAATTGATTTTTACTAATAGCTTGTTCACAATTAATAATGGTAGCTTGTACACAAATTGAAATTATTCAAACTATTGTATTATTGCGGATCATAGGTACACAGAACACTCCTCTACAGAAGTACTGAAGACAAGAGCACAAAGTGAAATAAACTAACTGAAAGGAATTTTGATTAGCACCTAGTGCCCCCATTCAGTCCAGTCGGTTTGGCTTCCCACACGAGGAATGGTGTTAACCCTGGAGTATACATCCAGCTTGAAGTTGGAACCACAAACCACCCCTTCACTATCAACCCTTGGCATTGGCCTCATTTTGTGCATTGGGTGCTCGAAATTCATCAGCCCTCCCTGGCTGTGGAACATACACCCTTTCGGAAATGGTGCAAATGATTTTGCACACCCTGTTTTTATCACCTCTAAATCATCAGATATCACAACAGATCCATCAGCAGCAATTCCCCAATATAACTTAACACCACCATCTGATCCCTGCAACCGAAAGATGATAGAATTTTTAAGTTACTTGATGATACTTAACATATATATATATCTATTAGACATGTAATTGGCCAGTACTACTGACACTGTAAACTTACCAGCGCAGTGAAAACTTTCCCAGCTTTACTGTCATAGACAACGAAGGCAAAACTTCCTTCCAGATCTTTGATAACCTGATCAGCCGGGTATGGACCGCGGTCACGAAGCGTCCTGTAAGCTTCTATCACAAACATGGCCTCATTGGCTCCCTTGCCTAGCCCATATTGCTTGATTTGGGAGCAGAGGTTGTTCAAGCTTCCCAGGAAAAGGCAGTATATATCATCAAACGCGCAGAACAACCTGTAAATGTTAAAATTTCCGTTTGTAAAAAGGTACTTCTGACAAGGAATATCAATAGACTTAAAAAAATTAAGCTAGAACAGAGAGGCAGATATCACAACATTATTTACCTCTGATGGCGGAGTGTGGTAGGATGATCAGGTTTAACATAAGCTAGAACAGCAGACTGAGCAAAAGTCATAGAGAAAGTACTGTCAGGATGAGCAGACAGAAACTCTTGGAGGGTCTCCTCAGGGTGCTTTGGTTTTCCAGAGCCTTTCTTATGAGAAGCAGGGCTGTTGAGCTCCTCAGGGGGATGAGCAAACGCCTTGTGAAATATAGCCAACATGGTTCAACTCAAATTACAAAAGAATTGTGTGTGTGTGTGTGTGTAAATAACACCAGATATTGTCAAGTGAAGATACTAAAATAGGTAGATAATGTTGGAATCAAGAACGGGGCATTCATATTTATATTAAGGCGTGGACCCCAGAGTTGGTAGCATGGCAGTTCTATCTTTATTCAGAGCAATGCATATAACTATATAAGCCCATACGATGATGATGACAATATCGACATGGATAACTCTTTTTATTGCCTACTTCAATAATCTTGTCGTTTAACTCTTTTTATTTATTTATTTTCTTTTTTATGTAGTTTATATTATCCTGTATCTGTGGCTTAATAGTTACAGTACATAGCACTTTGCGCTTAGGCTGCGGTTACGTAGGTGCTCCAAACTGTCTGCAACGTAGTTTTATAGCCATGACATGGTGGCAAATTGGCAATATTCGAGAGCACGTGAAAATAATTGATTTGCATAAATTTTGAAAATTGCAAAATATTGAATCAGAAGCCAAAATAATCATCAAGATTATTGATTTTTCTAATAGAGATGCCTTAATCAAAAATATGTAATGTCAAAAAATATATTATGAATGTAAATTCAAAGTAATTAAGAATTTGTGAGTATAAAAATGAATTTTTATTTAATTTTTGTAATTGGTAATTTTTATTTTGAAACAAAAATTATTATGGACTGAGGTGATGAGCTAAAATCCTACCCAACAAGACCAGGTACGTTATTGAAAACAGGAACCCAGCCCATTGAAATGAAGAGTAGAATAGGCAATATTGAAAACTATGTTCAAGCCCACAGATAACAAGAGAACAGCCGCCTTCAGTTCACCATACCGACATCGAAATGGTTTTGGTCATCCCTATCTTACATTCTTACCCAATGATATTACTATATTATTTTCTTGTTCATGAATCTCATGATCACCTGGTCAAGTGGTTAGAAGATAAAACTCTCGTTTTCGAAAATTAATGCTGTAGGTTACCGCTTGCAAGTTTCAAGTTTACCGTTTACGTGATGTATAGATATTAAAGTGGTCATCGAAGTGCAAGTATAATATTATTTTTGTCATCAATTTGAATGAGATATCATTTTCATCAACTAAATTAGTATAAATATCATATTAGTAACACTTATATTAAAAAATAGGTATAAATATTTTTTAAAATTATTAAAATTTGAATAAATTATTAAAAATCATACTGCTATGTATAAGTTTACGTTCATGGATTATATTTTGCAAACAAAATGAGTTTTACTGTGTTTAATTATTCTTAATATAATAAATCTAAAGAATTTTTTTATAAAACTAATAAAAAATAGTAAAATAATTTCATAAATTTTGAAAATATTACAAAAAATATTATATTTATAAGTTTTCATTTGATTATTGTAACATGTAAAACAAATATGTAGAATTCGAAAAAAAATGACATTATTAATTCTCGAATAGATATTTAGAATTATCAATATGATATTTATGAAAACTTAAATGACTCAAATGATATATCATTGAGATCAGTAACGAAAGTGATATTAGGCATCGACTTAAACTGTACCGACGTCGAAATGGTTTTGGTCATCCCTATCTTACATTCTTAACCAATGATATTACTATATTATTTTCTTGTTACTGAATCTCATGATCACCTGGTCAAGTGGTTAGAAGATAAAACTCTCGTTTTCGAAAATTAATGCTGTAGGTTACCGCTTGCGAGTTTCAAGTTTACGTGATATCAAAGTGTTCATCGAAGTGCAAGTATAATATTATTTTTGTCATCAATCTCAGTGGGGTATCATTTTCAATAACTAAGTATAAATATCATATTAGTAACACTTATATTAAAAAAATAGATATAAATATTTTTCAAAATTATTAAAATTTGAATAAATCTTTAAAAATCACACTGCTATGTATAAGTTTACGTTCATGGATTATATTTTGCAAATAAAATGAGTTTTACTGTGTTTAATTATTCTTAATATAATAAATCAAAAGAATTTTTTTATAAAACTAATAAAAAATAGTAAAATAATTTCATAAATTTTGAAAATATTACCAAAAATACTAGAATTTATAAGTTTTCATTTGATTATAATAGCATGTAAAACAAATATGTAGAACTCGAAAAAATGACATTATCAATTCTCGAATACGTATTTAGAGTTATTAATATGATATTTATGAAAACTTAAATGACTCAAATGATATGCCGTTGAGATCAGTGATAAAAGTAATATTAGACCTCGACTTTAGTGACCACTTTGATATTTAACCCTTTCTGTGTAATCTTTTATTTCTCCTTCTCAATTTAGTAATTTCCGAAAAAATAACGGGAAGTTAATTATATAATAATTTTCCGTATTTATCATATTAATTTTATACTATAAAAGATAAGATACACATATCCTTCTCTGATACTCATATCTCCCCTTTGGGTATCAAAAACTCATAACTTGTGAATTTAGATTTAAAAAAGTTGAAACAAACAGTAAATATGAGTTTTATTCATTCTAAACACATATCTCATTACAGAAACCCTTGAAAGAAATGACCCCTTATAAATTTTTTGGAAACCTCGATTTCATTCAAAATCTTAGATTTATCAAGTTACATGAATGGATAATTATTGGAATTTGAATTTCATTCGAAATTTAAGATATTTAAATATTAATATAAGCTTAAGAATTTGAAAATGATAACCCAATTCATTTCATATTTAAAATAAATTATATATATATTCTCAAACACCGGCCTTGTTTGACTAACAAAAAGGCAAAATACTTTCATCAATAGAATAAAAAGTTGTAAACATTTGTATGAAACAAGCAAGCCCTTGATATTTCAGAACTTCAGATAAAAAACATGAAATCAAAATAACAAGTCCAGATAAGTCGTGGCCCCATTGCAAGAAGCAGTCTATCCCCTCGCTCATTTAGTACTAGATTCCAATATCCATTTTCCAAGTTGCTGCTTGCTACCTCCTGCCTAACTTGCTGCTTAGAAGGTGAGCATATATAACTGCTTACGATGTTTTTATAGATCCCAAAAGATAAGTATTTCAAGAGATTGAGAATCGAACCCGCCAGTTGAGCAGGGATGTAAGAGCACCCACAACGAGGTTTCCATTTATCACATTGGGACACGCAAACTGACACAGGCAAGAGATCTACTAACATTTTACATTGTATACTTTGTATAAAAGTGACCAGTGACCACCAAACCGTCTACGTCCATTTACCATTCTTTAAACAATTTAATAATATTCAATTCATATATACATGCTATTCTACCTTTACTACCTTATCTTACTTTAGTTTATATAAAGTCATGTACTAGCCGGTTTTTTATAACCGTTAAATTGTTAACGTTAACTTTTTTATATTGTAATGTTTTAAATTTAACGCAATCTTGTGTGATGCTTCTTTTAATGTAATATTTTTCCTTAGAATTGTTTTTTAATAATATGATTTATTTTAATTACGGGACATGTCTTTTATTTTAATAATTTTTTTAAAATTTTTAATCACTTTAATTTGATTATTAAAATTTTAAATTTATTTAATTAAACTAAAATTAAATTATAAAATATCATTTTAATACAAATATAATATAATAAGAATAAAATGGGTCCTATAAAATGTGAAAAGTAGGCTTAACATTATATGAAATTGACCACTTTTTTCATTTGCCCACTTGAGGGTGAGATGATATTCGGTGAGGTCCGGAAAAAAGTGGAAACAAGCTACAGCACCGGAGATGTTCTAAGTACCAACATTTTTTTATTTAACTTTTACCAAAAAAATCTAAAAATAGTACGAGCACATAATTAGTTACAGAATGACATGTCAGCATGAGTGGATGTCACATTAATTTTTTTGTCAATCATTTATATTCTCTCCATTTTAAAATAATTGTCAATTTAATTTTTTGTATGTATTTTAAGAATTAAAAAAAGATTATTTCCCCAACTTAATTGTTCAATTTTCTTTTTCTAAATAAAATTTTATATAATATATTTTTATTTAAAAAAATATTTGAAAAATAACTTGTCTAATATTTTTTTTCACACTTTAAAATATGTACAAGAAGTCAAAGCGATATTTATTTTAGAATGGAAAGAGTATATATAAAAAGCGAATAAGTGACCAACAAATATTTGTGTAACCAATTTTGTGATATTTTCTCAAAACTACCTAGCTAGTAATTTTAGGATAGATTAAAAGCTGTTAGAATTTCTTGCTAGGAGGAGAATCCATTCATGTATAACTTGTTATTTGTTGCAACAGCGATATTTTCAAGTAGATGTTTGATCTCAGATGATAGTAACAAGTATGTGTATGGATATACAGCTTGTGGTACACCTGGCCCTGGGGTCTTGACTTTTAAGTCGAGATCCTTGCATGCGTCACAACTTTGAGTCCGATTGATGTTGAAAGCATAACCCATCGTATATATCATTAAGATATAAAAATGAGATTTCCATTGGTTTACAACTGATTATTATTGTATTTGTTAAGCTTACATGTGCATTCATTAAATGCCCATTGGGCTGCGGAAGACAGGTCTAATAAGTGAAGAAACGCAAGTTGAACTTGTGGAGAACGGAAATGAATTATGAGTCGCTTGTTAGGTTTTACTAATTGTCATTGTTGGTGGAGTGTGGCCATCATTGCACAGGCCTTTTTCTCCAAAGCCAAACTCTAAATAAGATTAGGAGCTTTAGATGTACACAACTATACATGCCATGTCCATTTAAGATTTTAAGTATAAGAAAAAAGGGTCAAAGACATTTATAATTAATCTCTAGAGTATCTCGGTTGAAATACTTAATAATAAAATTATCACCAACTTTCAAGATTATTTGGTGTTCAAATAAAAATTTACACTAATTTTTCAAGATCAAGTTTTAACGACTTCACCATTAAGTATTGTGGTATGTTGATAACACATACCACAATAAGAGCCGTAAATGAATTAAATTATTCATAAGTTCGTTCGAATTCAATTTAATAAATTCAGTTCATATCGAATTCGTGTTCAAATAAAAAAAACATGTTTGATAACAATATTATGAACGCTATTCAGTTTGTTAAGAAGTTGTTTGAATTTAAAGTTGAACTCAATGAATTGGGTTTGATATATTATCAAATTCGAGTTTAGAAAAATAAATATTCAATAAAATTATGTGATCAGTTTCGGTTCCAATCCTACACTCATGTCACGGATGCTTCCTACGGCATGACATTAAAATCTGATTCCAAAATCCAAATAGGAAAGACGACCTCCGTTCTTAATTAGTGGTAGCAATGTTAAATATCAATCACTAAACTATTAGACTCTCAGTAATATATACTGATATACATACTATAATGTGGATCTTGACATCTTGTAGTAGTACATACACGCACGGCCGGCAAATAGAGCTGCCTCTGAAATCAAGAACATGCATCTGCATTCTGCAATGCAGTAACATGATCAACTGATCAATTTAAAAAATATTGAAAACTCGATCAAGTCTTGAGCACATTTTGTACAAGTACGTCGTACAATATATGTATAAATTTATATAAATTGTAATCAGTGAAGCTCCTTATCGAAATGGACTTTTATCCGCTTTACGTGGGTGCTAGTCATAAGTGAACGCTATGGGAGCATGTCCGGTGGTTGTGTTAAAATAGATGGAACTATTGCTATAATTTAACTTTAAAAAGTGATTTTTTGTGCTAAAATAACACCATGTCTTCAATGCATTGTTCTAAATCTTGTTCCAAATTGATAAAATTGAATATAAAATTGATAAAAGTGGTATTAAATATACTATGTAGAAAATTGATATATCTCTTTTATTCATTTCCCTCCCTTTTTCACTTTTTGACGAAGTGTTAATTATAGTTCCATATATTTTTAGTTCTATATATAGAACAAATTATAACATTGTGCTATTTTAACATAATGTTTAGCATACATTTGAAGTGGAGAATTTTAGTTTTTGTTCTATAATATAGATATAGAACAAGATATAGCACATCATTGGACTTTCCCTCATATATTATGTATCGCTTACCGAACATATTTTACGGAACAATATATTTTGCAATGTATTGCATGCGTTAGATACATGATTTCCAATAAAAAGACGACATGCATATAACTTAACCCATATATATTAGGCATAGCTAGATGCCTAGATTGACCATGTACGTACTATCACATGACGACTTGCTCTCGTTCCACAATCCTCGCATGGAGACCGGGAGCTATCAATCTTAATTTTATTTGCATGTCTACTTATGAACTATTATGAATAATAATTTCATCTATATAGATTTGTTATTTTGAGCCTTAATTGACTTAAAAAATTGGATCATAATAAATAATTTCAAATTCAAAATATTGTTAGCGACCTCCAAATTTATATAAATAAATTCAAATTTAAGTTTTTCGAGAGTCGATTCAAATTACTATAATAAACATAACAATATTACAATCATCATACTTTTGCATTACATTTAAACAATTCTATATTCTTCTCCAAAATATATGACTAATAAATAATTTATCTAAAATCGCTTCATATAGACCGATATATTTTGGTTCGAGATTTGACCCGATTGTAAAAATTAATCCAGTAGTATATGGGACAGGGCATGCTAACGTGGGATGCCACGTTTGTGTATATAAAAAATGTACATGTCCACACAACCAACAAAGCCTGATGAAGAGTTAGAGAAGAGAGATCTCCACTCCAGGCGGAATATTGCTGTATATTATTAACAACTATTTTCTGACTCTCCACAAGAATCTGTACATTAAACTACACACATTTATTTATGTCTAGAGTCTAGACACACACACACACACGCACAAAATATGGTCTATCATTATTAACTAGTGAGTATATAATTGTGTCATTGCAACAGCTCTGGAACCTGCCCAGAAACCCCTAGTTGTCATTTGTTTATATGCACATGCACTCCTCATATATATATGTGTATGTAATATCTATATAGAGGGATTGTAGTCATTGTTGTTAACCAGTTAAGAATCAGTTGTAGTACTTGTGAGTGTCAATGTTTTTGCTCTCTTTAAGATTCTGAATCTGAAGGGGATCTAAAGGGTCTCGCACTGTTTTATTACTTTTCATTTTCAAGATTTTCAAGAAAAGTGAGAAATTTAGGCTGTATGAGATTGAGAGTTGTATGCATAGATTGGCAATGTATAATGATACATAAGAGATATGAAGTCAACTTTGAACCAATGCTGATGTGAAGTCTAGAAACACAATTCATGAATGTTATGATTTGGGAAATGTTTTTAAGGCAATCTATTTTCGAAACAAGTGTCTGCGTATAGGAGTAATTAAGAGGTCTGATTTGAGAAAGGTTTCGAATGGTGCTTAATTTTAAGTGACTTTTTGTTCGAGAAATTGAGAGTTGAAAAGATTACAGAGTTTTTGGTGTAAGAGTATTGGATTTCTCAGTTTAGGTTTCTTTAGGCGAAAATTTATATAGAATGGCACAGCAAGATGATGAGGAGTCCAGGTCTTTGGCCTTAACACCTACATGGTCTGTTGCTACTGTGTTGACTGTCTTTGTTGCAGTTTCCTTGCTTGTGGAACGCTCCATTCACCGCTTATGTAATGTAAGTTTATTTCCTCGTTTGTTTGTTGCTACCTATTCAGCAATAATCCAGCCATCGTTAAATAATTTTTCTATGATTTATTGCTCTTGACAATATTGATGTTTCTTGGTGATTTACTGTGATGTTTATGCTTTAAAATGCTTCACTAGTACTATATGCTTGATTTCCCTCCACAATCCACAGTCAATGTATGTTTTTGGACTGTAAATTTAGGGGTCTAATCTGGTTTAGAGGCTGTCTTAACAACTTACACTTGCCTTTTACACTTATATTTGATGTTATTTCCTTGTCTATTACCATTATACCATACTAATGATAAAATGCTTAATATGATAATTATTTTTTTGAACAATCCCTTTTTGGAAAATTCAGTGGTTGCGCAAAACCAATCGGAAGCCTTTGCTTGCAGCTGTGGAGAAAATGAAAGAAGGTAATAGATCAATTTTTTAACAAAGGACTGAAATATATGTTACTTCTGAAGAATGTGAATCTTTTCTCAACTCTGTATTTCTTTTCTGCAGAGTTGATGTTGCTTGGGTTCATATCTCTTCTGCTTACGGCTACCTCAAGTATCATAGCCAATATATGTATCTCATCAAAGTTCTACAACAGTGCATTTGCTCCATGCACCAGTTCTGAAGTTGATGAGGATAATGAGAATAATGCTTCCCATGAACGGAAACTTTTGACAACTTTTGGTCTTCCTCACTTATCGAGAAGAGTTTTGAGTACTCTAAATGAGAATACCTGCAAGCAGGCACATGATTCCTCTTATTTTTTTCTTCTATCTTTTTTCAACTGTACAGTTAAAATTCTGTTCAACTTGTATCAGTCTAATCTTAGAAAATAAATTTGTTATACAGGATTACGAGCCATTTGTATCATATGAAGGACTTGAGCAACTGCACAGGTTCATATTTGTTATGGCAATTACACATATATCTTACAGCTGCTTGACAATGCTGCTGGCAGTTGTAAAGGTTAGGCTACTACATTAGTAATACTCACAAGTTGTAATTTTTCAAACTTTTCTGGTGGATGACCTCAAAAAAAATCCCGTTTCGGAAAAAAATGCAGTATCTCAGTAAGTTGTGATCTTCTCCTGTAGTTTGTACTTGGGATTATCCCATTAGTTAATGCTCGGTTTTTTAACCCTACAATTTAGAATGCTGAAGGATTACATCTATTGTCTTATAAAGTTAATATGCATTGTTAATTGGTGATATCCACAACCATGTGTTTGATGGTCCAATCTCCACAGTTCGAAGTAGGCTCAATTATAGAATGACTTGTTAAATGATACGGATTTCTATATGAACCCTCAGAATATGGAGGTAGATATGTGTAAATTTAATCTCCTGTTATCCTGTTACTATTACTATAATATTTTGGACAGCTAATGGAGTGATCTAGTGTAAGATTCTGTTCCCTTACAAAACAACTGTGAGTATTGAATGTGAGAACATATGGCCTACAATAGCATGCACTTCCTTAGTATATGACCTTGTATGTTCTGCAAATTGTACAGGGAGATTCTGGATGTTTATGACGACCCGTTCTATTATCATTTAAATATGTGGAATTTTTTCATAAACAGTCCTGGTTAATTCAACTGTAAAAATTGTAGGTAAAAAAAATAGTGACTTGGCTAATCATGCAAAATACAAAGAAGTTCACTGTTTGCCGTGTTTTAATGGTTTTTCCAGATCCACAGTTGGAGGGCATGGGAGGATGAAGCTTTAAGGGACCGGACCAATATGTTACATGGTGAGTTTTCTTGGCTAAGGGTCAGAGTTATGCTGCGTGGTGCACCTACTAAAACCCACCACAAACGCATCTGCCTGGTTGGGGTTTCTTGTGACTGCTATACAGTTGCCCTTGCATTGTGGTGTGGTTCTGGTTTTATAAAAGCAAAACTTAAAGAATATTTATAAAAAAAGGTTATTATACATAATGCAAATCATATGAGTAATATTTTTATAAGTTTATAATAATTGTATCTATTGAATGAAACTCAATTCTGCCTCAGATAAATAATAACATAATATGATTTCTAACTATTTAGTCGAAACTAAATTATCTAGAGTGATTGTGATAACAAGTATCAGATTTATTTTTTGAGTTTCATGCATATAAACATTACTAGATTACTACTAAAATCAGGTTCTGTCAAAGTTGAAGGTTCTTTTGCTCATTGGCTTCAATATAAAATGACATGGTTATTGATCTGAAGTGTATGCTTTAACCATGATGGCACACTTAGTTGTTTTACTGTTTACAAGCTCTGTTCAAATTTAGCTAAATACTTTCCATTTTGATGCTCAAAGTGACAGCTGCTGCGCTAGCTTTGAATATGCTGTTAAAATTATGTTTCTTATCATCTTTTGTCCTTCCACAATGCTTCTGTCACAAGGAGATAAGCTAATAGCAAACTTGTTCATTTTATCACAGAGATTGCAAGAGAGAAGACGATGCAAAGACAATCATCTCTTGTCAGATTTCATGCATCACGTCCTTTGCTCAATAATGGTTTCTTTGTCTGGGTGGTATGTAGCCTAGTAGCCTACCATATCTTCTGTCTCAATATGTAGATATAAGAATTAGTCTATAGCATATATACGAGTATCTGTGCAATTACTGTATTTTTTTTAGTATAAATAAGTCATAATTATTAAATACGTAGTAGAATAAATAGAAAGATAGTGATGAAACTAAAGGCAATAAAGTTATGAATGAGAACTAATAACAAAATTAATGCAAGTTTGTGTCCGGAGTCTGGCCTCTGGAATCTTGAGCTTTGTTCGTGAACAAATGCATATCTTATTTGTTTAGTGAGAACAAATGCATATCTTATTTGTTTAGTGAAATCTTTGTTTACAGGAAAATGGTTGCTTTAGCTACATATTAATACATTTCTCAAATCTGCAGATATGTTTCTTCAGGCAATTTGGAAGTTCCGTTGTCCGTGCAGATTACTTAACACTTCGTAAAGGTTTCATTGTGGTAAGGAATTCAAGCCATGCTAGAATCTGCCACATTTGTTTTTCTGTTCTCCATTTTTTTTTCATGATAGACTACTTGGTCACATTTTATATTATGTCATTTGCACATGATACTCCGTCTCCCTAGTTACAATGTAAGAATCATTTGGGGCATATTTTGCATCTTGTGTTTCGATAGTTAATGACTTGATAAATTTTTAAGGGTGAAGGGTGGGGGGGGGGGTCGAGCTCTAAAGTTCTTCTAGAACTAGGAGATCTACTCTGTACATATTTATGTCCCCTGCAACTAAGTTTGGTAATATAGTATGCAATAGTTTCTCCATCTGAATTTCCACGTATTTTTATCAGCGATTAGAGTTTTCTGATACGTACCATAATCCTGTCAAATGAGTCTCTGCTTACAAACTAGGCTTATTAGACTTAATATTGGGTTTAAATATTACGTATCATCTTGCGTATTGTAATAGGTTATCAAGGCATCTGTTTACACATTTTGTTTATTCTTATTCATGACAGAACCACAACCTCACATCAAAATATGATTTTCACAGCTATATGATTCGCTCAATGGAAGAAGAGTTCCAAAGGATAGTTGGTGTGAGGTAAGAAACAAACTTTACAAGAAAAACTGCTCATGCTCAACATATTACTTAAAACCCCTTAAGACCAAAGCGGATGTTGCCATCAATTTGGATTATTTTATGGTCTTGTATATATTTGCTACGTCAAAAACTATGGCTACATAATGTTCTGAGCTAATACTCCTAGTTTTGAATTATTTGCAGTGCCCCGCTCTGGGGATTTGTTGTGGCCTTTATGCTGTTTAATATCAAAGGTATAGCATATCCTTGCCAAATCAAGGATTTATATAGAAATTGTTAATTAAACTTGTTTTCGAGGCCTGTGATAAACTTCTATGATTATTTTTGGTATATAATGCATGCTGAGTACTTAAGATGTCACTTGCAGGGTCAAATCTCTATTTCTGGATAGCTATAATTCCTGTGACTGTAAGTTCTTATTCTTGTCCTGCTAAATTCATGCCATCATAACAGATGTTCGAAATTTGACTATCCAATATATGACCCAAATAATAATCTATATATAGCATAGTTTGAAACTGAGAAATGGTGGAAAGGAATTCGCCCAGGAATTGTTTAAAGATTGCTTGAGAAGGAAATGTGATGTATTTATAATAATCAATTTCAGAGAGGTTGAGATGAAATTTTGTATTTCGTAATGCTTGGAACAGGAGCTTATTGTGTACTAGATTTATCATCCTACTTCCGAATTACTTTTCTGTCGGGCTGGGTGATTAAGTAATTATGCCAATTTAAACACATTTATAAAATTCCATGTCTGATACACTTTACTGTTCTTGCCTTTTGTTTTGCCTTATGTTTGGTGTGCAGCTGGTTCTACTCGTAGGAACAAAACTACAACATATTATAGCAACCTTGGCACTGGAGAGTGCTGGAATAGCTGGACTCATCACTGGAACAAAACTGAAACCTCGAGATGAACTCTTTTGGTTCAAGAAGCCTCAACTTCTGTTGACCTTGATCCATTTTATTCTTTTTCAGGTTTGCAATGCTTGTCATGATGCATTTTTTTTATGTGTTTGTTTGACAGAAATAATCTTTTGGTTATTCCATTTTAAGAAGAATTCAACAAAACTGATTTCACTCATCTTGATCTTTCATGCAGAATGCATTTGAGCTGGCTTCCTTTTTCTGGTTCTGGGTAATTCTTGTTCATTAACCAATTTACTCACGTGATTTCATTTTAGTAGACTTGCTCTTTTTTCCTACTTAGTTCACTAGCATTAAATGTTGATATATAACATTTCGTTTAGCTGACAAGAAAATACAGTCTCTGTTCACAAGCTAATGAAAATTTGAAAACTATATTTGAGTTCACAAGCTAATGAAAATTTGAAAAATATATTCGAGTTCACAAGCTAATGAAGTCTATGAGATTGACCAAAATCTGATCTGCAGCTCTTTGTAATATTAGATTATCTAAAGCACGAGAGTATTAATCTTTTGAATGTCTTGTGTTTATAAAAATTAAATATCTAAAATTTTACCTGATATGATCATTGCAGTGGCAATTTGGGTACCATTCTTGCTTTATCAAGAATCATATGCTCGTGTATCTGCGGCTAACATTGGGGTAATACATAGAATGCAATGCATTTTCATCTCTATGTATTTGTTTGCCTTCTGCATCATCCATTTCCTTGTTCTTTCTTCTCTTAGATTCGCTGGACAGTTTCTCTGCAGTTACAGCACCTTGCCACTGTATGCGCTGGTCACTCAGGTACGTTTTCTTTTCAAATGATCTGGTGTATGTTATGCTCTTATATATCGTGAACGATAAATATTATGCAAGTATATTTCTACTGATATACTAATCTGGCAGTTTTTGTATACAAATTTCCATTATAATGTCATACTTTCTTAAAAGTAGTAATACATTTCTGGGGAATATAGAACTGACCACATGCATTTAGCCAATGCCCAAGGATACATAACTATGTACTTCATAAAATTGCAACAAACGCCAAGAATATATGTATAAAGGGAGTTGCATCTCACTATCTTCAAAGAGCGTAAACCAGGGATGGTTATTGACTACCTTTTTCAGGATCCTTTTACCTAAGAAAGCATTAACAGAATTTTTAGTGAATCAATCTTCTAGGATTTTATAATTCTTGGTTGGACTGAACCCAAACTAGAACTACAAACTTCAAAATTTGAGTTTATATGTTCATATTCATGTTATTTATAATTTCAATCAATATGGATTTTCTAAATTTGAGCTTTTCTTATGGTTTAGGAAGGAGAGACCCAATACATATCTTCAATGTAGTTGTTATAAAAAATCCATACATCATTTCATATGTATAGTTCTATGCTTTGATCAAAGGTCTCGATATCCTTTGAGCGAGGAAAAATTAGGTGGAAAGCAATTTTGTGCAAAGTATTGTTATAAAGAAAATTTTGTGTTTTTGTTTCAACAGATGGGAACAAACTACAAAGCAGCTTTGATTCCACAGAGAATTAGAGAGACCATCCATGGATGGGGAAAGGCTGCTAGGAAGAGGAGAAGGCACAAGTTTTTTGCTGATGATTCGACTATTCACACAGACACGAGCACAGTATTGTCAGTTGATGAATATGAGGATCAGGTGCTTGATAGTCCTCAAGCTGGTCCACATGCAGGCACTGAAATTGAGTTACAGCCCCCCACTTATATTACAACTGGCCAATCACCAACTGTTAATGAAAACTCAAGTCGGGTTGGTACTCCTCTTCTTCGCCCATCTGGTTCCATTCCTTCTGCACCTTTACCTAATTCTCAACCAGAGGTTATAGAGAGATCTTCTTCAATGTCAAGCAGAAGAATGAAGAAAGACATTGATGAATACAGGTGATAAACAAAACAAGGGTAAACAGATTGTAAATGATATTGGAGTCGTAGTATACACACAACACATGTAGGTTATGATTGTATAAACCCTGAACTATTGCTGCAATCAATTAATGTAGTCATACTGTTTAATCGAGTCTCTAGTCTCTGGCCCAGAACACCCTGGTCCTTGCGATTTCTCAAAATCAATTTAGATTCTAATTGCTTTAATATGTTTCTGCTGCTTACCAGAAATTGCAATAATTAAAATCCCTTATAATTGGCAATGGGTCTTGCAACAAATTGGAGGTCAAGTAGATATAGTAAACCAACATTTGGTACATTTCAGAGAATACACAACCCAAGACAGTTTTAATTAAAGCATCCCATTGATAATAACATGGATGATTCAATATTTGAACAAAAAACGAAGTTTTACAATGCTACAAAAATGTGCCATATTGCACAAGAACATATATGATCATATCATAGTTAAGAATACAATATTGTGTCCTATGCATACAAAGTAAGCTCCAGAAATTAGGACAAGGTCAAGGAACCACCGGCACTTTATTTATTCTCCTGACAACTTTGACTTAAAAAAAAAATTAAAGTTGTTAATACATATAAAATGACCAAGACCGAGATCAATTGTTGTCTTCTATTTGGAGAATAATTACCAGATGCAAATGCCCATGAGCCTGGCTTATAAAAATAATAGGCACTCCAGATTCAATGGTATCGTATCAGTACCACAACTCCACTTGAATGAACAAAATTGAGTACAACGTCGTGATAAGCTTTATAGCATAAACAAACAATGGGCTACATCACTAACGTAAACACCGATTTTCCTATTTATTTCATTACTGTGTCCAATATGCATCTTCATAATTTTTTAAAATCCAAAAAGGCAAGTAAAGCTTTCTAAAATCAGGACAGGGTCACAAAATACAAATAGTGCTCAGCCCTTTGCACTCTCACTCATACATTTTCACCAGCACTGGAACCTGATTCCATGGCCTTCATAGCTTCGGCCATCATTTTTTCTCTATTCTGTGTTTGTCTTTCCACAGCAACCATATAAAACCCTATACAGTAATTAACGGAAAACAATAAATTGACAGGTAGCAAAACCGAGCAACCATCTATATTGATTTATAGAACATAAATATAAAATTATAAACCAGGCCATATATCGAAAGAAAATAATTATACCAACTGCAGTTCCAATTGCGCATAGCCATAGAGCTCTCGACGACCATTTATCAGTTATAGCTCCTCTCCCCATATCTCACTACCACCAACAACAACGAAGACAGAAAATGGTATAAGCAGAAAAACACGATATACAACATATTATACAAAAGAAGGTCAATATAGCACAAAATCAGATCGTAATGTGCAGGGAGCATATAATATAACGGCTAAACGAGGAAAATGAAACAAGACATACAGCAGAATTGCATTTACGAGAGAATTGAGCAAAAAAATGCAAGTTAACACATTATACATTAATTAATAAACCCTTCTTACGAAACTCACTGGAGTGATTAAGTTTACGCGAAACAGGCATAGTCTGTTTCGCATAGTCGTCTAAACTAGGAAAAAGATACGAATGCAATTTCATGTGAAGCATATTGTATTGTTGGATAATCCAACTGTGTTTGATTGCCAAAATGAATGAAATTTCATGTCCCCAAACCAAACATGTAAAGAAACCCTAACTGAAATTGAAGATTAACAAATGTCATATCATCATAGAAATGAAAACAGAATAGAGAGAGAGAGAGAGACAGAGAGAGAGAGAGAGATACCTGCTCCTGCGACGATCAATCGAACTGATCTAAGATTTTTGCAATATCTTGGGAGTGCTACTGTAACTTCATTTCTTCTTATTTTTCCCATTTTTACTCAATAATAATTTTTCATTTTTATTGTATTTAAATTAATATTTTTTTTGACAAACAAAAGGATTTTATTAAAATAATATAACTCAGCCGAACTGTCTAACTACAATCTGATTGTGAAAGAAAGAACGAGTTAAACAAATAGTTATTTTGTTTTCAGATCACTTAACATATAGAATATTCAAATTTTTTAATCTAAAAAGTATTACATCTCGAGCAATTCAACCTACATCTTTGAAACCAGTAGCATCACAATTGACCTTCACATAAGTGCCATCGGTAATGATATTGGAGGAACAAATATACTCAAAATATGAATAATTTTTTGTTGTGAAAGATGAGCTCGATATCCACCACGGTCCTAGATTCGATGCGAGTCTTACAAATCTCCCAAAATATCATATAAATTCTTCCTAGAAAAATTACTGAAACCCATAACAAGACACACAAAAATATCAAAACATAAAATACTAATATCCCAAAAAATGGGCACGATTAACAATCTTGATAACAAGGTACCAACAAAATCTCTTTCAAAAAAGATTAGATCTCAATTTTATTAAAAAACTGGTAAATAGAAGAGATGATGAGAGACCAAAGGGGGCTTAATCGGTGAAGGGGATTAATGTATGGAAGTGGAGAAGTGGCGGCTAGACGTCAAAGAGTCGACTCTCAAAATCCTAATTTTTTATAATATCAGTTTTGTTTTTTTAAATTAATATATTGAATAAGAGATGAATACTGTATTCAAAATGGACTACCGAAAAAAAAACGCAAAGAGACTATCAAATATCAAAATTTAATATTTAGTCCGTTATATTTTTCACTAAAATATAATTTCTTTTTTTTTTTGACAGAAAAAATATAAATTCTTTTTTGCAAGTTAAAATATATCAATTTTTCTCCTTTTTCCAGGAAAGATTATAGAAAAGAGAAAAATGTTTCAGAGGTGATCTCAGAAACTTATAATTTTACATACAAAAATATGAATGTATAATTGTATATTGGTAGATTCATAGTTAAATATGTAATCACAAGTGTACCCTTACTTTTCTTTATACTTAAAAATCTCAAGAATATAATACTCTAAAAAAATATTCAAGTGTACACATAAGCGAATGTAGTTATAATTTGTGATTTATTTAGAAAATATTTGAAATTTTTATTCCCAAGTTGATGAACAAACCAAAAGCTATCTTCAATCACCCAAAGGGAAAAAAAACAAGTAGACAACACAATTTTAGTGGCATGTGCCAAATTTTTGCAATTTATGCATCAAGGTACCCAAGCACGCATTCTGTAGGTTTGCCTCTGTAAAGATTAATGGTGTCAGAGTTAACCATTAACTTAAAAAAGCTTTAAGATACAGCCATTACCCACAGAAAATGATATATATACAGTTGGGGAGTAGCAAAATTTCAGATTTTAAAGAGGCACCAGCAAAATGTCACTAGAAACGGAAAAATACACTAAATCATAACATAGCTAATCTATTCCGATAAAGGAATTACGTTTACTAGTTGAGGGTTTCCTAAGAACATTATTGTGTTAGTCTTTGCACCTCATTTTGGTCATTTAAGGTTTCCATTAAAAGGGGGGAAGCAAATTGGGCGGTCCCTTGGTGCTCTTCAGAATCCTGGCAGAAAGAAAGGATGATTGTATCGATTGACATCTCAACGACTGCAAAGAATAGGGTAGCAACAACGTAGCCCAGAACCCAGCATGCCTGCAGAAACATTATAGAGTTAAACTGCATGAAATCCATGAGGAGGTTATCACAATATTATATGCCCAAATATTGAGCAGCATGACAAACTCCAAAGTCGGGTGCTGATTAATTACGAATGACACACATAGTTTTTTCCAAGGAATGTCTCATAATTTGTGACTTGTGTTGTGTGCACAAGCATGAAGGTGTGCTAGTTCGGATACCATCAGTCCACATATATACTGAGCTTCTAAACATTCTACAGGTAGGTTTTCTGAGAAAGTTGCATCTCTTTAGTCATCATAAGATCCTAGGGAACTTCATGCACTAGCATACATATAATATATTTAAAACAAGGGAGAGGAAACAATAGAATTTTAAAATGTACCATATGACTACACCTGTTTAACAAATCTATATGAACTACAATTGCATGTTACCTACAACATATACTGATATTAGAATTGCCAGTCCTTTCTAAAACATTTTCAATGGTTGAACTGATGCAATTTTGAAATCAACTAGATCCTGATTGAATTTCATCCATTTATCTCTGCATGCAGGTAGTGAATACAAAGTAATACTGTAATATATATATATATAAGTTGCCAGCACATCCTGGTTGTTATAGAACATCCAAGTACAATCATCATTTCTTCATTATTGGGTTGCTAGGGAGTTCTCAAGAACAATCTATAAGGGATAAACAAAACTTACCAGCACAGGGAATAGAGGCGAAGAGATTTTATTGTGGGCAGACCTATATTTGTGAGTCTCCAACATGAGGAAAGCGAAAAGCACACTTGAAAGGCTTACGCATAACTTTCCCAAGAAGAGGATAACATCTCCAATTATGTTCACCTTACCGATCCGAAGAATGTTACTGATAATTAACTCTGTAGACATCTCAGAAGCTCTGAAGAAGCCTTCACCTGTGATAGCAATCTGCAGGGAAATATAAACAATTCCTTTAATACATAGACAAGAGAAAGTCACTTAAAAAGAACCCAAGGCATGAAAGTAACTATGATTTCATTGCTCAGGCAGATTGGCTTCATAAAAAAATATTGGGAAGGCTTAGAATTACAAATGCAGATCATCTGAGTGGTAATCGACTAACCAAAGATCCTGTGGTACAGCTGTTAAAAGTAAATTTGAAAGTTGAGCTACATAGGATAAATTAACCCCGCCCCATTTAGCATGCTATCTTGCATAAAAAGTTTTTAGTTCTATTTCACTGTTTTTGCAAGCAGGAAAAGTACTGCTTCCAATGGATAATATATATCTCATCTGGTAAGAAATAATAACAAATGACTAACAAACATGAAGGTCCATCAAATACATCTCAAGAAACTATGAGAAAAATGACTACCATAACTTACCATAATATATGCATTACGGTTCACTGATTTAATGGTCCATCCAATACCTCTTAAGCAACTATTAGAAGAATGGTATGCCACCTTTCCAATCCAACTTTCAGGTATAATATTCGCAACTTTTAGTCTTCTACGAATCGCTTCAAGTATGAATCTAGTAGACTCCACAAATTTCACAATTAAAGAACCAAGTGCAACAGACCCAAGGCTATAACGAGCAAGCCGCTTCATTGAGGAAAACACTGGAAGAAATGGAACCTCAGGCTGGAAATGCAAATTTGAAAAACCTTCCATTAGCTCCATAATATGTGGAAAGCTTTAAGTTTCAATTCAAGAAGGAAAAAACATAGTATTAATCATAAACAGAGTGTTTAAAAAGATTACATTAATGGTAAAAATATAAGACTGCGTGAGTGAACAGTGAAACGGGTATTTTACATTCTATAAACAATAATTCTAGAAATTATAGAGATAGGATCCTGGAATTAGTGATAAGAAACCCATATGACTCTGAAATACCAAGTAAAAGTGGTGCTCCTAAGATAAGGAGCATACACAATTTGTATAGGTTTATCAGGTGGCTCCCATTATGTTTACTAATGTAAATCAATTAAGCAAATATTAATAAAATAGTTTTGCAGTTGAACAGAGCAGTCCACATATGAAAACCTGCATATTCATGTGATTATAAACCAATAAAAAAAGAGAGTCAGTGTCCTCCATGCCCAGTACAATGTAAGATTAAGTATGTATTGTGTATACTTTTATACATGCAATACTACACTGCTGACACTCACTGGAGTTTCACCTCGAGCCCCTCGAGCCCAATAGTATGAAGCAACGGAACCAGCAATTACGGTGGAAGAACATGCAACGAAAAATTGGGTAGCCCAATAGCATCCAATCAAGTGGAAAAGGATCGCAGCTGCAATATGAGAAGTATAGTGTATTCTATAGCCACAACAACTATTACAGCTGACCCGTTTTGTTTTGAGGTCATACGCACAGCAGTTGGCATTGCAATCATTCTGAAGAATCTGGCCAGAACTGAAAAGATGGAGTGCAGCTGACAGCCAAATCATGTAGAAAACTGCTAGGATGGCATACGGAATGAGTGGAAAAATTATAAGTGCACGAACTTCTCCAATGACTTTTGCAGCAACCTGCAATTTAAAAAGTCATCAGAAAATATAGATGCAGTCAATAGACCACATGCTATAGGAGTAAGATTCAAATGGCGATTTAATTGGTACTTCAAGTAAACCTCCGGTTAGTAATTTTAACTTTCTTATTGACAGGCTCTGAATAGGTTTCATATCACTTACAAGCTACAACACGAATATTACATTCTCTCAAAACCATGAAGTTTCAAAGTTAAAGCTCATAGCCCTTGTTTGGATGATCAATTGAAAAAATTGGAAATGAAGCAAAAGGGCTATATTACTGTTTGGCAGAGGAAAATAGGAAGGAAATTCAGTCCCATTACGTGTTTCTGGGAATTGATGTTGTTGGGTATTTTGGTAGCAAAGGTTGGAGAACTAGAGGCAATTTCAAGGAATATCTCAAGAATATTGATTCTGATCATTGTACTTCAGCTAAAGTTACCTCTACAAAATAAGTAATATGTATTGTAATACCAGGAGTCCAGGACTAGTGACTTTAATACCCCCTACCAACCTCAACCATATCTTGTAAACTAACATCCATTCATAATTTTATCCATATATTTTTAATCAAGTTTATTCAGGTCATTTCAAACCTGATTTTCCACCAGCTCAACTGACTAACACCATCTAAATCTGTCAAATATGCAAGTCAGCCAATGTTTCTCAGCGATTGCCGTGAAAAACTAATGAACAACTCAATACTATGGGCTAGCTTGCATAAAGGTAACAAGAAACATGTACAATATAAAATCAATAATTAATCATTAAATTGGCAAGCCCTTTAAAATTTGCACTTGCCTTGAAGACGGATGTTGCCATTAAGATGCGTCGAACTATGGCAATAGAGGAAAGAATGGCAACAATCATCACCGCAGTCATAAAAACAGCAGCAACACGAATATGATTCAACTCCTGAAGGATCTAATAATTGAGTAACATATAAATATCCAAAGCTTAACATCAAAGACTTAGTATCCTGAACCCACCCTTGCAGAGACGGTGTAGTAAGGATCATGCTCACCAATGATTGGAGAGATTGCACTATTTCCGATCCATCCAGCTGATAAATATATAAAACATTTGCATTATAAGTATTATAAGATATCTAGTTCTTTCACTGAGTATATTTGTACCCCAAAGAAGTAAGTAGACAAAAAAAGAGATGAGCACAGAGTATCTTGTTATTGAAACGAATAACTGTTATAAAAATCACAAGTAAAATTGAACACAGATGCATTAAAGGGAAACTCATAAGCAGTCTCTTTCTACCAGGGTGATGAAATTATTCATAGGAAGGGATGAAAAATAAATAGAATGAGAGTTTATCAAACACTAATTAGGTTCATGCTACCAAGTACCAACACATGTCCCACAAAGGTAGTTTGTGTGATTGGTGATATATAGAAAACCAACTTTTGTGTAGAGAGTTTATGTGATGGATACTACTGCACATGTGGCAAAAAATATGTAAATAACTTTGTCAAGGACAACTTCCTACTTGGTTAATAGTATATTTTTGGTAAAAGTGTTAATAAGTGACCCTATCCTTTCATATATTGGTATTCTACTGAAAGCCTCACTCTTGCATAATTTTATTTTTGCAGAAATGATAGAAGAGAAGAGGTGAATTTTACTTAACTAAGCAAATAGCAGATTATCAAAAGCACAGAAAGGGACTTCTTTTGAGTAAAAAAAGGACTTTCTTCTTACAACCCGACGCAAAAGTGATTTTTATATTTAATTGAAAATTGGAATAACAGAACAATTTAAGCATGAAATAATTAGAGTCGATATTTGGCAGCTTTGATGTTCTCCCATGACTCCTTGGGGCATGACCTTTAGTCATCCCTAGTCTGAGTCTCGGAGTTAGTTCAAGTATTGATTCATGATCTTACCTGAATCATTATTACTACACTTAAAAAGTATAGCCCAAAGTTATTTATCCAAATCAGCATGAAATGAGATATGTTCAGAATTACAAGGATTCACCTTTCAAGTAGTAGAACATTGTGACTGAAATTATAAGAACATTAAAGAGGATGACAGTTATCCATGGCATTCCAGCAACAAAATGCCTGATCAGCAAAAGCCATATCACGGACAGAAACAGTGGTACAATTCCTCCACAAACAATCAAAACAGGCCAGGCCTTCCCGACATCGGCTACATACCTCTAAATATTAACAATGATAATAAATATTTAGAAATGAACAAACGAAAATACATCATACGTATATGAAGTCATGAAGAATATATGTATACATACATTCCATGATATAGACACGCATCACTGCTTCTGCACATAATTCTCACAAAGGTTCGGTAAATTTAGGTTTAATACCTCTACAAACACAATGAATAAATTAAAAGAAAAGATTATTGACCTTCAGGACCGATGAATGTGAGTTGATAGACCTGTGAATGGATTTATCGATTAGAATGTCCTCAACAATGCTCACTCCACCCATCTCCCTCCAATGCCGCAAAGAGGCATTTGATGCATGTGCAATAAGCTGGCAGCTCCAATAGACTACATCATAGGAAAGAATTTAAAGGGGGGGAAGCAAAGTAGATATACACGCAGCAAATGTGTTACTGAGCTGGAAAGAAGAATTCACACTATGCAATAGCTGTGGTACCACGGGCACATAGTCATTTTTGCACAACCAAGTGAACAAGATCTCTTAACTTACCATTTACACTTGGAAACACGATTGGGTAGCAAGGACCTTGAAGCTGAAGGGAACTGTTTCTTAGTTGAGGGGTTAAGTCGGAAAAATAGTCGTAATTTCTATCAATCCAATCATCTAGTGACAGACGAATATCACCATCAGGATAATCACACACCCAACCTAGAGAATCCTCTAATGGATTAGGGCAATCCAACAAACAGACACTTCTAGCATTACCAAGCTTGAATTGACTATTCTTCAAACCACTTTGGTAAACCTGGTTAGGATTTAGCCAGTAATGAAGTTCCAGTTCACGAAGGTTACGATGTGCATGTTTGTCACCACATACGTTACCTTCATAGTCCAAGCCAAAATTAAGCCTGTGAAACCACATCTTGGTCATGACAATAACCATATATGGGAAAGCAAGTAAAACAATGTATCACTGACCCAAGCAAGAAAGGAGTTAAAGTTTAGATATACATAACAATAGTACTGTGATATTTTCTACAAGAGTACATTCATAATTGTCCGTGCAAGACAGTTCCAACTAAATATTCATTTTTTCTTTACTTGCACTTTGTAAAAATCTAGTTGTAGAATGCAAAACTCATGGTGGATCCTTTTTTTTTTGCTGAATAAGTCATGGTCATCATATAGATGCTAAAAATTTACACTGTAAAGCACATCACTAGCAAGTACTGATGTATAATAGATAGACCCTATATACGGGAAGCAGACATTTTTGCGTCACCTAACCATCACTCGGGTCTTTTAAAGCAAGGCAACTAATCATAACAAGAGATTATGCCAGCAACCTGTTTGCACTACATATGGACTTTTGGTAACTTATAGTTTGATGAATATCCTTTGTTATATTTACAATCTGCTATTCGGCAGTTTCTGTAGACAATTTCTTTGCTTGATTATCTTTGTCCTACTCCCTTGATTGTAGTCTCAATGTTACTTTCATTTAGCAAAAACTACAAAAAATCCCAACTATATGGAGCATGAGCTTAACTTAAATGAATCTGACACCCAAAAACTACAATACATAACAGTTGCAGAAAATTATGTACCATACTCATGTGAATAAAGCCAAGATAAGAAAGCAACAAATACAAGAAAGTAGAAAACCTATTTTCACATAATAAAGCCAAAAAAATTATAAAAGCAAAAAATACAACTTTCTAAAAAAGACCCTTAGTCTTCCACAACAATATAGATCAAACTAACAGATCAAAAACGCATAAAAAAGATATGAAAAATATATACTTTTTTTAAAATGAGCATTGGACAGTGTAAACATTACATTATAGTTGTTGAAATGTAAAGATATAAGTAGTAGTCTAGTCTAGTAAGTACCTCAAAGGGTTTCCTTGGTTGAAAGCAAAGCTAGAGTTAACAATCATAGCAACCCAGAAAGCAATGAAGAAACCAAGAAAGACTACATCTTTACATTTCCTGTTGTGCTTGATGATACCATTATTATTGTTACTGCTCATTTCAGTTGAACCTACAACAGCTCCCATTGGCCCTCTCATATTTGTAAGTATGTATGTATGTATAATGAATGGGGTTGCAGATTTTGAGGGAGAGGAGTTGTTTTAGTTTGGAAGATGAAAAGGGCATGCGCGAAAAAGACGGAAGAAAGAGAGTGTAAAAGGGGGGAAGTAAGAAGATGGGGGTACTACATTAATACATTAATTACTAGTTAGTGTTACACTGTTAGTGTGTTAGAACTTAGATTTTATTTTACAAGACGGAGATTTTGTTGTTTGATACTCATATTTTTACTTTTTTTTAATGTAACTTATAATTTATAAACTAATAAATAATATTCATTTTTAATAGATGGGTTATTGACTTATAGTTAATATTCCTTCATCCCATATTTAGAAAGAGAAAAAAATTGTCCCAAAAAATTTGTTTTTTTATCAGAGTATTTTTTCTAAAGATTTTCTTAAATTTACTTTTGTATTATTGTTCTTAATATTTGATTAATTTAAATATATAAATAAATTATTTTAATTATTAAATATAGACAATGAAATAAATTATTTATCTATTTTTTTAAAAATACATAATTTTTTTGAAATAAATAAACATATATAAATGAGAAGGAGGGAATAATTAAATAATATATAATGATAAAACAGTTCAGAGGAATCTAAGCTAAACGGGGGTAACAGAGTCGGGATTTGTTGTATGTAGACCGACAGCTACCAGCTTATATTCCATTCCATTAAACTTTAAAGTTTATTTTATTTATTTATTTATTTTAATTAATTTAAAGTTTATTTTTATATTAGAAGTTAAAAAGTAAGCTTTAAGTTATTATTCTCTCTCTGTCTATTTATATAAAATTATTACAATTGTGTAATTTATGAGTTATTAAGACTAAAAATTTATAAATTCTTACTACTAAACTAGGTGTGTGAGTTTCGGGTATTCCGTGGGCTTGTCACGCATGCTAATCCGTTTGTGTAATGTCAACAAAATCATATCATAAATTCGAATCAACCGATTCGATTCAGTTTCACATTATCCGAGTTCTTCTAATCTCAACTTTGCCGTGGCTAAATTAACCGCAGCATAAAAACAATACACGGCAGTATATAAACACTAGTATCAGTATCATATAACAAGATATTTAAATTGCCGCCAACTCAGGATACCTGAACTGGTTTCCTTTCCAAAAATCCAAAATATTTAAATTTGGTTTTTTTAATCAAATTTTGGCTCCTCCAAATACTAGACTACCACGTTTGGATAGCCTAAATGCTAAAGACTCCGTCTCGGGTCCTGGGTTCGACTCCCCGAGAATTTCTTAAAACAGCTATGAGCCTAATCATTCAAAAAAAAAAATACTAGACTACCAGTTTCTGAGTTTTGATGAGCTAAATAGAACATAATATGATTAGTTGTCACCAAATAAAACCGCATATACTGCTTACACAACACGATCAGCACCCACCAAAAATAAAACAGTCTAACAAGTTCATTTTTTAACAAGAGATCAACAATTGTAAACAAAACAAAAAAATACTTCCAAGAGGGGAGGGAAATATAGCGTAAATTGTTCACTTATATATTATAACTATAATGTAGAATGCCGGGTTTGTGGAATCAGGGGTTCGGCAAAATATAAACTTCAGTAATCAAGTCACCGATGACAGCAGGATCAAAAAGTTCCGTTGTGAAGATGAACCCCATACTTGTCGACATTGCCAAGAAAAATTACTAAATTAGTGGTTAAAGTAATTCATTTTCATCTGCTTCTGAACTATGAATTTTCTTGGTATCTTCATCTGTGTCTATGTTATCAGACTTCATCCTTTTTATAATTTCATTTACTCCTTTACCAACTCTTATATTGGCCTTAAGCAGAGCATGGTACATTTCTTTGTTAACAGGAATAACAGTTCTCAAAGAATTGACAAAAGCTTCTACATCTGCAATCTCTCCCTTCTCGCCAAGCTAATGCAATATGCTTGAAATCAGTATATAATTCGGTTTCCAACCTGGACTTCCTTCAGCAACTGCCAAAGCTTCCTTCATACACTTGAAAGCCTTTTCCATATTTTCCATCTTCATGTACCCACAAGAAATGATAAGCCAAGAGTATGGGACTGGTGTCTTACCAGTGCCAATCATGTTCTTCAGCATAGTTTCAGCTTTCTCTGTCAATCCCATTGAACATAACCCCATGTAGAGGGCATTTGGTACACGGAAATCAAATGTGTGGCACACTGATTCCCATTCCTTCAGCACTTTTTCGCTTTCCTGGAGCTCCCCGAGATTCCCCAACGTACCTAGCATCACTATATAATCTGTGTTATTTTGTTTCTTACGAGCAACTTTCTGAAGGCCCCACAACCTCATTACCTCATCCTTGTTTCCAAGCTTAGCATAGTGCGAGATTAAATGACTGTAACCATCAACATCTCTATTTATCGTCTCAAGTTTTTTCAAGACAACATGTGCTTTCTCCTTTTGATCCCCTTTGATGTAATGACTGACGGCTGTGGAATACGTGGTCCAGTCCATAGTGATATGAGGCTGTCTCTCCATTTCTTTCAGAAGCTTTTCCATGCAGTTGAAATCAGATCTTTCTCCACAAGAATTGATGCAGAACCTGTAGCTGTAGTTATCAGGAGGGATTCCACTTTTCTTCATCTCTACAGCACATCCAGGACTTTCTCAGGTTGATCAGTGCGGGAATAAAAACACATGAGATTATTGTAAGGAAGAGGTCTAGATGCAAAACCAATCTCCTTCATTGTATGCATTAGTGAAAGAGATTTATCAACAAGGCCTTCTCGAGTATAACAGTTAAGCAGAGCGCCGTATGTCCTCTCAACTTTATCTGTATCAGTCAAGTTATTGAAGTAGCTCTCGGCGGCATCAAGTCCCCGGACCGCACCAATCAGATCCAACTGCACAACATGACTTGTAGAAGAATCTCGGCAGAAATTGTTGGTGCTACCCCACTCAGAAAGCTGCATAAACAAGTTAGTAGCATGATTCAAATATTGTGATACTAAATTTAGTCGGAACATATTAGTATATGAAATATAACAGCTCAAGTTTATACCAATTAAGAAACAAGGGAAAAATAAAAGCACAACTTCATAATGGGAGAAGCAGCTTTTTAGTACATATAAGTTAAGGGAAAATTATTATCGACGTGTTTGTATCATATCTTTTTCGAAGCCTGTAATCTAGCCCATCTCATTTTCTACATCCGCCTCACCTTTCCCCTTCCCCTCCACCAGCTGATAACCCCTTCTCCCTCCACTGGATTCATATCCCACCTTCCAGCAAATATGTGCATGCATATTTAAGTCTTCACTATGTTTGTGAATAGATTAACTTAAATGCTTTGCAAATCCAAAGATGAGAGTGAGCTCATTCCTCACCCGCTCTGTAAATAATAATGTGATAAGTAGGTTCATCTTTATTCTGTTCCTAACTAATTAATGTCTTACCTTGTAATTGCATAACAATTAAGCTACTACACAAATCTCTGGAAAAAAACTTATTATGGATATTTTATAAAGTAATATCCATAATTTGTTGTATAAACCACACAAATATCTTCATTATATTGTACATCTTTCACATATTGACATCTTTTTTGCAAATGCTTGATATTTTAAAAAAAATCTTAAAAAAACATTTCAAACAATTAAAAAATCATAATTTACAACATCTACCCAAACTTTCCAAAAGAAAATAACAAAAACTATGGTCTTCATGAAAACAGCTTACCCTCTCTATTCTAGAGAGTCTAAGTTCATCTGACCATAGTTGTCAAGGCGCCAAGGCGAGACTAGGCGACAGCGTACCGCCTAGCCGCCTAGGCGATTAGGCGCCCGCCTGGTCGTCCATTAGGCGGATTATACGTTTAGTTATATATTATTTATTTATTATATATATAATATATAATATACCAAAATAAAAATTATAACATTTTAATTATATTTCAAAAGAAAATCTAGTAGATAAATTAAAATTCAACATGAAATAAGTCTTGAGCATACAAATTAAGCAACTAATAGTCTAATACAAATCACATGAATGGTTGATTACTAATATATGACTTGCATAGTTACATGGGCAGATGGGCTTTTAAACATGGGTTAGGTTAAAAAAAATACATTAGGCCTGGTTATTTTCTGCAATTAGGCGGACTAGGCGGAACTATGTGGAACTAGGCGGAACTATACGGAATTAGGCGACGCCTAGGCGGATCTAGGCGACCACTGTTCATCAGAAACCTAGGCGGGGTGGACGCATAGCATTTTTCTACCGCCTGGAAGCCTAGGCGACGCCTTGACAACTATGCATCTGACCCCTCCCCTGAAAGACATACTAGGTATGTTTTGTTTGGTACAAGAGCAGCACATCAATCCTCATGGTTTGAATAGCAAGCCAATGTACATAATATCATTTCATTTCCCTCAAAACTATGATTAAGTAATTGTAAAAGAGCATAAATATGCATTTAACATCGCATCTCAAAGCCAATCATAGAGGAGATATTAATTTTTGGAAGAAAGTAATTATAAGCCAAAACATATCAAGGAGCCTGCAGAAATACAATCACTGCCAATCCATTTCATCTTCCATTCTTTCTTATAATCTTTTTGTCTTTTTAAAAGTAGAAGTCTATCCTGACTTGTTCAGAATTATATTAGAAAAAAATTATAACTTAACAGATTTAATAAGTAAATTTATATATACACAGGTTCCCGTTCTATGGCTACAATTTTTAGAACAATTATTCAGCACATGTTCCACACTTTGTAAAACAATTGTTGGCCTAATAAATAAATGGCCATGCATTCGACTCTCTTAACCAACATGCAAGAGGTCATTTTCCCTTTTTCCCTTTCTCTAATTTTCCACACTTTTCAGAACAATTGTTCACATGCTAAAAATGTTCATTTAAGTTGCTAGTTCTCCTAAAACCTTAAAATTATAGTTGAACGAATAACTTACCACGATTATATATTATATTTAATAATTTCCCCCATTTAAAAGCCCATTTTTGTCATTTTTGGACCGAAGAGTGGATCAAGGACGCTCGTTTTTACCGGTTCTCCTAAAACTTTAAAATAATAGTAGAACGAGTTACCAGGATCGTATATTATATGTTCTCACCTAGCGCAAGCCTTACATAAATACATACACATACGAAATGTAGTAAAAGGAGGGTGGAGAAATTGGGAAAACTGAAAACCTGGAGGGCGTGAGAGTGTCGTTTTCGCAAACGGAGTGTGCGAAGGAAGCGCTGCAAATCAAGAGGTGTAAGATCATTACCCTCTCTCATCCATTGATCAAGTACTGGAACTATACTAACTCCCTGGTCTCGGATACTAATAATTCTCTGTAACAGCCCGGGCCTTGGTTTCAAATTTGATCTAGTTGCATTAGTACCATAATAGCTTTTCTGGGAAAGCAGAACCCGGGTTTTGTTAAGATTGTTAAGGTTTGAATTTGACCTTATTGTGGATATTGTTGTCCCCCATTTGCAAGTGTTGTTCAGAGATCCTGGGAGTTCAAAGAGGGGTTTTGAGGTTTATGGGGTTTTAAGGTGATACTTTTAATGTTTATGTTTTACAAATTTACAATATGATCGTTGTAGTTTCACTAAAAATATTTCGAGATTATATGTTATGTTTTCTTTTTATATCAAATTTTTATTGAATTTATATGTTATAATTAAGCTTATTATCTTAAAATTTGATATTAGTTATGTTGTTTGAGAGAGATATAGAGGTTTTACATATTAAAATAATAATCATAAAAAATATATATCACGTCGAAAATTATTACTATCAAATAAATTGTGCGTTCACCTATTTATATGATGGCATGATTTTATATTATACAAATTTCATGGGTGTTATTACTTACTAAAATATTCGAAATGAATTATCGAATAATTTAGGTAATGGCCCTTTCTATCATAATTTGGGAGATAATGACCCAAAATATCGCTATTCACAAAAATGACCATTTTTATCACTAAAAAACGTAACTTTATATTACATTTTTATGTTGCATTTTTAAAAAACACAATTTTATATTATGTTTTTACTAAATTTAAAAAAAAATGCATGTTTAAGTTGTGTTTCCCAAAAAAATGAAAAACACATCGTGAAGATGCGTCACTTAAAAAAAAATTACATCACAACCCGCTTCCCTTGGCCCATTTACAAGAAAGTAGGGTTTCAAAAACGTGAAAGTCACGTTATTCTTTTACGTTATTGTGTGATAAAGAGGGGACAATTTATTCATTAGTTAGTGATATTTTAGGCATTTTATTCACAAATTTTGATTAAAAGGGCCATTTCTCAATAATTTAAGCAAGCTTCATGAAATAAATATTTTTCAAGTAAAATTATAATCTTTTAGAGTAGTATGATTCTCAACTAGTAGACCAGAGTTTTCTGACAAGCAGAGTCGAATCCAAAACCTCGTGATTTAACTAGGCTATATCATCACATGTAAATTAATATTTTGAGTCTCTTTAAACTAAAAATACAAAGTAGGTTTCCAGGGCATATTTGTTTACAATAAGTCGCCATCCCCACGTAATATACTCTCTTTCTCTAAATAAAAATAAATGCAAAGCAAAGAAAACTCATCAACTCATGCCCTTATCATGCTGGATAGATACAACCCACCTGACACCTGTGTGATGCTTAAGCATATTACAAGTTCTAATTACATTACACATTATTGAGATGAGCATTTAAAAAATGACAGTCAAAATCATAGAATCAGGGGAGCAACTTAAGTGGCCGATATGAAGAAAAATGATGGTTGAAGTCATTCACTTCCATCCATTTTAGAACTAAGAATTTCCTTGGTTTCTTCATCAGCGTCGATTTTATCAGACTTCATCTGTTCTATAATTTCATCCACTCCTTTACCACCTCTTATGTTTGCCTTAATCAGAGCATGGTACATTTCTCTATTAACGGGAATAACAGATCTCAAAGAGCTGACAAAAGCTTCAACATCTGCAATCTTGCCGTTCTCACCAAGCCAATGCAATATGCTTGAAATCAATATAGGCTTCGGTTTCCAACCTAGACTCTCTCGGGACACTGCCAGAGCTTTCTTCATGCACTCAAAAGCCTTTTTCAAATTTTCCATCTCCATGTACCCAAAAGAAATGATAGCCCAAGAGTTTGGAATTGGTGTCTTACCAGTGTCAATCATGTCTTTCAGCATAGTTTCAGCTTTTTCTGTCAATCCCTTTGAACATAACCCTATTAAGAGAACATTTGGTACACGAAAATCAAAAGTCCGGCATGATGATTCCCATTCCTTGAGCACTATTGCGCCTTCCTCAAGCTCCCCAAGTTTCACCAACATACCTAGCATCGTTATATAGTCTCTGTTAACTTGTTTCTTACAAACAACTTTCTGAAGGCCCCACAACCTCATCACCTCATCCTTGTTTCCAAGCTTCGCATAGTGCGAGATCAGATGACCATATCCAACAGCATCTTCATTTATCTTCTCCAATTTCTTTAAGACAACAAGTGCTTTGTCTTTTTGATCCCCTTTGATGTACTGATTGACGGCTGTAGAATACGTGCTCCAGTCCATAGTGATCTGAGGTTGGCTCTCCATTTCTTCCAGAAGCTTTTCCATATTGTTGAAGTCCATTTTTTCTCCGCAAGCATTGATGCAGATTCTGTAGCTGAAATTATCAGGAGGGATGCCATTTTGCTTCATCTCGGACAGTACATCCAGAATCTTCTCAGGTTGATCAGTGAGCGAATATAGACACATGAGATTATTGTAAGCAAGAGGTGTAGATGCAAAACCAATCTCCTTCATTGTCTGCATAAGCGAAAGAGATTTATCAACAATTCCTTCTCGAGTATAACAGTTAAGTAGAGCACCGTATGTCCGTCCATCTTTTTCTTTATCAGTCAAGTTATTGAAGTAGTTCTCAGCAGCATCAAGTCCCCTAACAGTACCAATCAGATCCAACTGCACAGCATGATTTCCAGAGGAACCTCGGCAGTAATTGTTGGTGTTCACCCACTCAGAAAGCTGTGCATAAAACAAGCTTATACCATGACCCCGAGAATAAAAATGCTAAAATCTAGTCCGAAGATATTAGTAGGAAACATAATAGCAAGAGTTTATAGCAACCGGAAAACAAAAGAACTTTACAAGCATGAAGCAATTTTTGGTACGTATAAGTTGGGGAAAATGATTGTCAACGATCCTTCATATCTCTTTTCCAAACGCAGTAGACATAGCCCACCTCATTTTCGAAATACCCCCTTTCTTTCTTCCAGCAAACATCCCCCCACCCCCTCGTAAACACATCCCCCCTTCCAGCAAATACAATCAGTTAAGCCATTCATTTTATATAGACATAAGTGATAATTAATTCTTTAATCACTTAACTATTTGTGTTTTTTTGTTCGACTCCTTGAATAATAAACTGTTAAAGTATGATATAAGATCCATTTGGGGCCTTCCTCTAACACCTGGCTGATTACTCAACATGGTATTAGAGCCATGGCAGGGGTCACAAGTTCGACTCCATTCTTCAACCCAAAAAATGGGATTTTGAGTGAGGGGAATGTTAAAGTATGATATATGATCCATTTGGGACCTTCCTCTAACATTAGATAAGTATGATATATGATCCATTTGGGACCTTCCTCTAACATTAGATGAGCTGGTTACTCAACATAAACCCCATCTGCCCATCATAAATCTTTTAGAATTTCTTCGGTTAATCAACAAACACAATAAACATCTAATCCCTAACCCTGTTCTACCTTATTCAATATCATATCAAGAATAAAAATTAAACCTTTACAAATTGGTGATATAACCTAAACTACAATAACAAACATATGTGTATATATAAATGAAATGTAGCTAAAGGAATGTGAAGAAATAAAACCTGGAGAGCATGAGAGTATCTTTTTCGAGACCTGAGTTCGCGAACAAATCGTTGTAAATCTGTTGCATTGAAATTTTTTCCCTCTCTAATCCATTGATCAAGCACCGGAATAATACTAGCATTCGGGTCTCGAAAAGTAGTGATTTTCTTGAACAAGGCATTGCTTCCGTTAAAGCTTGGTTTTAAATTTAAATTTGATCTCGCAGGATAATAGTGGTTTCTGCGAGAGATTAGAAGCTTGTGGAGAGTGTTTGAGTTTGAATTTGACCTAATTGTTGATATTGTTGTCCCCATTTTCAACAGAGACTCTCAGAGCAAGGGTTTTGAGAGTTCAGGGCTTTAGGGTTTTATTTTAACGTTGGCTCTTTTTTTCTTTCTCTGTCGATTTTGACCTTACTAATGTTTATGTTTATGTTTTTACTCTCCCTGCCCTGTTTTGCAAATTTACAGTACAATTTTTGTTTTAAAAAATCGATTTTTCCGATGCGTACTATGGCTATACATTAAAAACTTAGTTCAAAATTTTTGATCTTCCTACTCATTAATAATAATGAGTTTCCTCCATATATGCAAAAAATCTTCATTAATTAAAATGAGCCAATTCATAAAAAAAAGTTATTAACGTGTGTCCATGTGTACACGGCAGAAAGCACGCAGATAACTTTTTCCCTTATTTGATTTTGGCTCACCCCGATTTCTTAAAATAGATATTCGTTTGTAAAGTTTAAAGTTTAATCATTCAAAAAAAAAACTATGAAATTATGTATAGATAATTATACATTTTACAAAAAAATTGATGATTTTCTGAGTAATTTTCTTAGATTTGATTATTATTTAGTATTTACATTACTTAATAATAAATTGTTTTTTAGATATCAACTAAATAGAAAAGATATGTATTGTTCATCCTATTTTACAGTCATTTCAAGATGTGTAAGCATTAAAAATTTAATCTCATAAAATTTTTATATAGTAAACTTGTAAATGAATGGTATATTCGTAATATAATAATTGATTTACCACTGTTTTTTCATAAGAACGTCCGTCAATACTTTGACCCCTTGACTATGAACAATTTTCACATAAATGGTTTTTAGATTTTGAATCGTGCAATTTCGCATAAATACTAAATAGTACCATTCTTAATTTGCAATGTCAAGTCATTATGGATTGTTTTCCTTATGGTTTACTATTATTTAAATACTAGTGAGTATTATGCTGTTTAAATATTAATATAAAAGAGGGTAGATAAATAGTAATGGACAGATTATCGCTAATTGAAACTCTTTGAACTTCTATTGAATAAAAGATAAGATAAGCTGGGATCATCTCATTTTTCCCTGTTTCAGATCACTTCTGTGCGAATGTACCAGGGAAGATTGGTTTATCTGTTCACACAATGAGCTCGAAAAATGAAGCCATATTACTAGCTCTGAAACAGCCTGCAGTCCCCTGCACTACTGATGTGGCCAATATGATCTTAAACTTGTGACACGAAATACCAGAGGCATTTCCTGTGGAACAATAATTTATGACCAAATACAGAAACCATCAACTTTGTAGTCAATAGGATATAAAGATGTTTCACTGAGAGAGATTAACATAGAGATTCGACCTAAGTATGCGATACAATGACTCAGAAACTCGCATAAATTAAAGGGAATATACAGCATATAATCCAACTATACATGAGCATATTTAGTTTATTACGCTTCATAGTATCCGAACTTCCAACCAACATCAGAATCCATGAAGAAGAAACAGTAAGAGACATTATAAGCCTAAAACAGACCTATATACTTGCCACCTCTACAAGAGCTTATCTATGCAAGTGGCAAGTGTTGATTTGGGAACTGCGCCAATAATTGCATCAATTTTCTCTCCGCCTTTGAAAATCATGACTGTTGGGATGCTTCTTATACCATATCGGGTTGCAACAGAAGGACTCTCATCAGTGTTGACCTTGTAGCACTTGAGCCTTCCTGCATAATCTTTGGCCAGTTCATCAATGATAGGATGAATCATGCGACATGGACCGCACCATGGAGCCCAAAATTCAACAAGAACAGGGGAATCACACTCGAGGACAAGTGACTGCCATGTTGCATCAAGGACACTAGGCACTGTGGTTCACAGAAATTAACAGATGTTAATAGGTTTTTTAGTAAGATCCAATTTCAAGCATAAGTGCTAAGAACATAGATAAACCTTAGTACACACTTATTGCTAATGTAGAAAACAAAAATTAAATTGTACCAGCTCAACCCTGTGCAATGTATAATACTAACAAGATATTTGAATACCCACTCCAGTTCACATCATTTCTGTACATAAAACATTTGTCGGGCACTGAGTTGAAACTTGATGGTATTATTAATTGTAGTGTTGTACTGTTGTAAGTTGACACCCTCATGCAATCAGTGTTTAGAATGTCTGCATCTGACTTCTCCAGTAGTCATAGTGCTCACCATCGAAAATGGGAACTTGACTTGGAGAATAAAAGAATAAGATGTTTGTATTCATAGGCATAGCCATAGTGTTTAGTAGGGCTCTGATACCACTGTTATACTAGCAGCAGTACGCAAGAAGAAGTATTGAAAGGTTTTGATATGAAAAATATGGCCTGGTCTGTTATATAATATTGTTTCTGATCTTGGTGTCTATCTAACAAAGCCATATAGGATATGATATATATAGATATATCTTAGATGATTCTAGATGCATAATTAAATGCAGTACATGAACATATATAGGATACATGAACCTGCATATATATGAATATGAACATTCATAATATTTTCTAGAATTTTCTGAATTACTTTCCAACATGTTTTGACAAACGGGCCTAAACGGCCGCCTAGGCTCTAGAGGAGTGGGAAGCATGAAAAAGCTTCGATAAATGGAAAATTACATGCCTGGGAGTTTTTCTTAAAATTCAGGCCAGGCGGACAGAATAGGAAAACAGACCTAGACACGAAAAAAATCAGAATTGATAAGACGAAATTGTGAATAAATCTACTACCAAGGCGAAAGTAATAATAAATTATTACTTAATCAGAAATATTATTAAAATGCATCATATCATTTAAGGTACCCCAACCTCCTAGACACATCCAACAATTTTTTAAACACTACACGCAATGAATGCGCCTCTTCAAGTCATAGAAAAGTAAAACATCACTACATCCAAATTTTAAATTTCGTCCTCTCCTTAAAAAGTGATAGAATGGACCTCGTATACCAGTTATAATATTCTAGTCTATACATATAGCCAAAGTCCCATCTATATTTGCCTTAAGCCAAATGAATTAAAAAAATCAAACCAATACTCCAGAATCAATTGAGGTTCAGCTAAAGTGCACCAACTCGCATTTTGACCAAAAGCCTGCATAAGAAATGTAAGTGACAGAACCGACAACTTTGAAACGCGCCAACATAGAAACATTTTGTAAATTAACGGATAACATTGCAAGAAGGCGACAACTTGAAGGTCATACGTGTATATCCAAGTCTCTTACCTAGAAACACTTCCTAATTTAACAAAAACAATTCAAGCTAGCTGAATTACCCATAACTAAGCTTCCAATTACATCTACATTACATAACCTTATCCGCTAAACACAAATAACGTAATCTCTGATTTTACACCACAATCGAAAGATTATTCAGCCTATCGAAATAAACAGATAGATAAGTAACATACATTTCAGCAATTAAAATTAATTCAAGCATCAATTATAATATCTAATAAAACACACACACTGACACACACACATAATAAGAGGCAAAGAGTGGGAGAGAATCTAACCTACAACAGCAGTGTCCTGAGCCTCGCTAACGATGCGACCAACACGGCGAACGAGTTTAGAGCTAGAACTCAGTGCCGATCCAGTGAATCGTACGGATTGAATCTTAAGTCCTTTAGATTGGGGTAATTTAATTGAGCTGCGGGGACCGGAGAGCCAACAGACGGACGGAGAAGAAATCGCCGGGAAAGTAGAAGCCCGAGGGACAGTTAGGGTTTCTAAAACAGCCGCCATAGAGAGAGCGAGCGAGAGAGAGAGAGAGAGAGATGTGGCTGTGAGGAGTTTGTTTGGGAGAGAGATAAGAGTGAGTGAGAGAGACCAATCGGGGTGTGTGTGTGTGTGTGTGTGTGTGTGTGTGTGTGTGTGTGTGTGTGTTTTGTCTGTCCGTAATGAGATTGGTGATTAACAACCAACGAAATGGACGAATTTGTAAATTACTACTCTGCCTGCTATGTTTCTGTTACTCACGTGTTCCGCACTTGCCTTTCTCATACGTCTTCTTTTCTTTATTTCTTTTCACAATATTAAAATAACAACATTTTTAATTTCATCAAAAAGAAAAAAAAACACTATTTTTAAAGTTCAATTGAGATTCAAATCCTACGGAAATATTATATTTTGTTAATGATTTACGGATATATTGATATGAAAATAAGTAACATCAATTGAATATAATTCCATTCATGCAATGTTTGAAAAAAATATAGCAAAGATCATAACTGAACTGAAATCTTAAAGAGCATGTACTAACTGATATAATAATATAGCAAAGTTCATGTCAAATGGTTCCCCTTGAACAGCCCTTAGCCTTGCTCATCATACTTTCTAAGGCATCTTTGCGCCTCTCAGCTGGGAAATCGAAGAGTAGCCTCACCATCTTTTCGTTATCAGCCAGCCAAAAATAAGCTTCATTGAGGAGAGGTTGATCAAGCTTCATTTGAAGTAATTCAGTGTAAATTTCCGAGGGTGAGTAAGTACGCTGCTGTGAACTAGAAATTGCATTTGCCATTGTTTCAGTTGCTCTGGTAAAGGCATTAATCATCTGCCTGTTGCCTTCGTTGATCATATTTGCAAATTTTTCAATGGCGGAAATGAATAGATGTTCTTCAGTATTGGCATCTAAACTTTTTCTTTGAATCTCTTTTGGAGTAGCTCTACTATGGGATTGTGCTTCACCTTTTGGTAAGGGATTATTTTCTTCAAAAGCATCCAAATCAGCTATGTTCTCAGATGAAATGAATTTTTCACATAACAAGTTGTCATTTTCATCTACAATCACCTCATTTTCATTGAGTTCAGCTGATTGTTTTCTCTTTTTCTTGGCCTTTCCTACACCTGCAACAGTTTTCCCATCTTTTGCGAACAGCTCTCTCAAGGCATCATAGTTGTGGATTGGCTTGGTCATCCATCTAGCAGCAGCCGGTTTTGACTATTAGGATGGTAGGAATTAGTAGTTATATTAGTAATTACTCATTAGATACTAAAGAAGATATTGATTAAAATGGTCATCCAATTGGCAGCAATAGGTTTATGATTGACAGAAAAATACAACAGAGAACGCCCCCCTCCCCCCAACAACAAAAAAAACCAGGTAGGTTCTCATTCATTTTTAAAAAATTTAC
This sequence comes from Oenanthe sinensis, assembly GCA_028671895.1. Taxonomy (NCBI): domain Eukaryota; kingdom Viridiplantae; phylum Streptophyta; class Magnoliopsida; order Apiales; family Apiaceae; genus Oenanthe; species Oenanthe sinensis. The sequence continues at coordinate 1,812,911 of CM053803.1, read as the reverse complement.
TTACAAAAATAAATATAAATTACCTCTAGAAAGGTTTTCCAGACTTCCACCTCTGCTGTCCACAACTTCGTCGTAGGACTCCAAGTAAATCCCAACGAACTTTTGTTGTGGAAAAGATCATAGCATTCACGAAAATTCTCCTTCAAGGTTCTCAGTCTATTTTTTAAATGCTCCTTCTTTAAATTATATATTTCAAGCTTTCCATTCAAAAAGTCAAGCATGTTGATATACGAAGCAGTTGTAAAAGTGCCATCATCACGCCTATTACCTTGATTTTGTTCATACAACATTGCCTCGATGAAGAGCGCATCCATAGAAGGTGTCCATTGCAAACTTTCTTTTCCTCTTACTGCTTTTGACTTCTTGCTCATTATCTATCTTATGAACAGGCACAAATGAAATTAGAAAATAAAACATAACATGACATAACAGAGTATATTGATGTAGCAAATCAACAATGGACCCGTGGCAATGAAATAGTACATAGATATAATAGTTATCGTAAACTTGATAACATGATTTTACTTATACTACAAGCAAAACATAGGTCGATCAGTCCTCTTATTTGTAGGCAAAGTTGAGATACATCAGATGTCCAAGTACAAGAAATTTATTCAATTACTACACACTCGAAAAAGAGTTGGGAAGGATCAAGTAGAAGAAATGTATGACACTGGAAAAATCTCTAGTCAAATTTCTCCCCAAAAACAAACAATTCAACTTAACGATTCATAATGTCATCGGAAAATATATTCGTGTCGTTTTTACTCGATGAGTTGCTATCATCATGCTTTCACCACATTTTCAAGCGATCTATATATAGAGAATTAGATATATCCATACAAAAATTTTCAACAATCAGAAACTCTTCAAGAACGAGCACAGTTAAATATATGTATCAAAATCGAGTATGTAGCATCCTTCATGCAATTTATCAACTGAAAGAAGAATTAAACATAGATACAATCATTATATATGGTGTCAAATTAAGAAGGGAAGAAACAGATAAATGTTAAAAAGATGCATCGCATTGTGCAAGGACATATATTATCAGTATTACTAATAACCAACATCTGGCACATTGCTGATATCTGATCTCCAGGAAATATTCATATTCAATCTAGAAAAAGCCCGTAATGTTACATGTCCGAAAAAAGTAACAACTACCAATTAGATCAAAAAGGCTCATATCTTTACTGTGTGGAAGGGGGGGAGGGAGAGGTTCTTGGTTTCAATCAAGTAGAAGCAGAAACAGTTAAGTCATTCAGGTATATCTATAAAAAGAACTAAAAGAAAGTAACATAAACAAAGATAAAAGTTGTACCACAAACCTAGGGTGTCTGAACAGTGGTTGTATCCATGTTTTAATAATTTAAACTACATTGTGGTCACAGCAACTTCTTATATAATAGCATTGAGTAGAATATGCTTGTTTTGACATGGCAAACAAAAAAAGCTTGTTTTATATGAAAGGGATGGGATGAGGTAAGATGAAACGAAAAAATGTGAAAAAAATTAAAGAAGGAAGAGAGAGTAAAATTAAAAAGATCAAAGATCAAATTGTGAAGTGCAAGCGTAGGAGGAAGAATGAATAATTATCTCTAGATTGGTGGGATTGAGCTCAGTGTAGATTTGTAACTGAATAAAGGAATGAATGAAAATCATTCTACTAACAGATGACCATAAAGGAATGAATGAAAATCATTCTACTAACAGATGACCATAAAAACCATAAAGTTCTATTTTTCCCAACCAAACGGAATTTAACTATACATGCAACTTGAAAAAGTTTTAACCAAAGTAAATCACTCTGAAACATATACAGGGTGCCCGGAAAATCAATAGAATATAAGTTGCTGGCAAGCGAGAAAGATCAAGGAAATAAAGAATAGAAAATGCTTTCACTCATATCCGCATTGTTCATCTACACATCTCCTAAATCCTACAAATATTCCCTGAAGTGTATCTACGCTCATCATACAAAAACAGTAGCGGAACTAGGGGGCTGACCTAAGCTTTAGCCGCTTTACCTTCAAAAACAAGTATATGTTTTTTAATCGGGCTAAATTTTCATAAATTAGTAAAAACAATTAAAAACCCTAAAAAAAAAATTAGCACCATAAAAAATGTTTTAGTCCCGGGTTCGTTCAAATCATGGTTCTAGTTCTGCCACCGGAAACAGTAATAACAGTTTGTAGTGTAATTTACACTACATGCACTCGTTTTAAAAGATTTTACAGAATTCAATTTCGCTTACAAAAAAATATATCACACAATAGACTATACCGCGACAGTGTAAAATTACACTAAAAACAATAATGCACACATGTATAACAATATCGCCAAAATATCAAGTTTATGGCACGATGTGGTCTTGTGGAAGTTCTCAGGCTAATCATATGTATGTGTAATGTGTGTCTATTACGTGAAGTGAGCAAATATTAGTGCAAATTAGGGCAGAAATAAATCAAAAGACAAGAGAAAGAATAGTAGTAAAATAATACCAGAGAGTAATTAAAAGGCTAGAACGGCGTTCCTCGCTGTCCTGTGAGGCTGTGATAGCACACGTTAACTCTAGCTCTAGGTAATATATTTATTTGATAACTGCACCTCAAAATTTTACCTTCTTTTTCTTAGAGGCATAAAGTTAGGAGAATTATCACCAACAAAACAATTATTCTCAAAATTAACTTTAATTCTCCTTTTTTCTCCTGATTATCTCTATCTTTTACTCAGGAATATAATTATATTCCTGTATAATTATCTTATACATCAGTCTTTTCGTTTATAGTCGTAAACGATAACACTAAATATACTTATTATATTTATTTTTAGGAAAAAAGGAATCTAGAATATATTCTAAGTAATTTTTTAATATGTTAGCAAAATTTTAAATACATGAAACCTATTTTTACAAAAATATCCCTCTCATGTTTATATACTGTATAAAATTTTATGTATTTTAGATAACCTACCTAAAATGTATCTTAGACTCCCGTCTCTTATTTTTATTATATACATACATACATTATTCATATTTTATTTAAAAATAATACTAATTTAATATAAATATTAGTGCAAATGGGACCAAACTTAAATCAAACAGAAGAGAAAGTACGGTAAAATAATATAGAGTAATTAAAGGTAAAATCAATGACAGAACGACATTCTTCCCGGCTGCCCTCATAAACTTTTTTAAAAAATTTATAATTACAACTGAAAATTTGTAGATATATCATTGTGAATTATTAAAACTATATCAACTACTAAAATTGTTGATGTCTCCCAAATTTGCTTAATAATCACTTTTATATTTTAACGACTTATTTATTTTGTAACTTGTGGTTAATCTGTCAGATGGGTATTTTACAAAATAATAACGGTAGAGCCGGTTGCTCTGCAAATTAAAGAAATGACTATATTCGGAAGGTAAAATGTATAGAATTTAGGTGTAATTGTCATATATATGTTGAATCAAATGTGAATATTTCATAATTTATAAGAGCATTTCTAAGGGTAGTAGTCAAAATAGTTATTTAAAAATAATATAAAATAATGATTTGATAAAATTTGTCGAATCAGTAAGAAAGAAATTGTACTATAAACTAACAATTATACTAATTCATACCGAAGATTGGAGATGCTCAAGTAATTGTGAACTGTATTGAATTTGTATCATAGCCTATTGTATGGAGTGTGAATATTTCATAGCCTGTTATATGGAGTGTCAATATTTCATTGCCTACCACTTGCTAACTGGTAAAAAAGAAGTAAAAAAACACCCCCATCTCTCCACACAATAACCAGAAAGAAAATTACTTTCATCACCTCTTCGAATAAAAGAGAGATTGGAACAAGATTGGCAAGTTGAATATCACTCTATTCATGAATGTTAACAAGAAATGCCGAAAAAGATCAAAACCTGGCTCACATAACATCATTTTGCCAAGAGATCATCCAAGCAGCAATACATTTCTGATCTCTCACGATAAATCTGAGTAAATCAGCTGCAAAAATCGCGAGCTCAATTGAAATCACATTTCTCCACTAATAATTACAAACAAAAACGAAGCTTGCCATCTCTCAAACAAACAAACAAACAAACTCCTCTGTTCAAAATCTAAGAGCAAAAACACTAAAGACATGACAACTAGAACAGAGAAATATGAACTCAGACATCCAAATTCTACAACTAGAAGAGAAAAATATGAACTCAGACATTAAATTTTTGTTGACACGTACGTTCAAATCTTCAATTGCATCCCCCTAAAACCATTCAATCAACAATATAAACATAACAGAATTACAAAAAGCTCATAACAACATTTAAAACCAACATCGACATATATTAATAAATATTCGAGCACAATCAAAAATGTTTGTAATCCTTATTGGTAAAAATTGTAATGGTGAACAAAAAACATCTAGCCAAACACTCGAAGGCTCATTTCAACAAACACATATAACTGGCTTCCATAACTAAATTTACTTTCTCTTCTTGTAAACAGGATCTTCATCATCATCGTCATCGTCATCGCAATCTTCACCGTCCATTTCATCATCCTCATCCTCAAATTCATCGCTATCGTCATCGAAATCTTCACCATCCTCCTCATTGAATTCCTCCTCTATCTTCACCGCACGTCCACGAGCCAACATTTCTCCGCGCGACAACGCCGCGAGATCGACTTGATTCCTAACCGCCACTGCGACGTCGTTTCGGATAAGTAGATTAGGGCTCGGAGTCTCGTAAGGACGGAGCTTTAATTGCGATTCAGAGACGTTTTGAATCGAATTAGCGGTGGCGATTGGATTGAGGTGAAATTGAATGAAGCTTCTGAGGGGAATGTTCTTGCTGAATCTCAAACACTTGGAAATCGCCATTGATGTTGTCATTTTTAGAGCTCTCGCTTCGATGGGGGCGTTTAGTTTGTGCTTATATAATATATACGTGTACGTATAAGAGGAGGGTTTAGGGTTTTAGATTGACTTCACCTCAGTTTTATATCACTGGTTTTTATTATTACTAGCCTATAAATGAAAAATAATAAATAATATATTATATATTTTAAATAAATTAAATATTTAATTTGATTATTTATGTAATTTTATACATGGAATAAATTAATTTTGAATCATATTTATATTATGTATTTAAAATCTCATTAATATATTGTTATATATTTATATTAATTAACATAGATTAATAACCCGTGCAAAGCATTAATAAATTTTTATTAATAAAAGAGTTTTAAATATATTAGAAATATTTTAATTTAAATTTAAATAAAATATTATGTTTTAATATTAATATAATTTTAATATTCAAAGAATTTTATTATAAAATTGAAATTTTAAATAAATTTAAGTTTTGAAACATATTATTAGATTGTGAGTATAACTTTATATTATAATTGAAAAAGAAGTTTGTTTAGAGTAATATAATATAAAAATATATATAATATAGATTGAGCACAATAATAAAATTCAATTAATATAAATAAAATAATAATATTATTTTAATATTCATAAATTTTAATTAATAAATTCTGATATTAAATAAATAAAAGAGATTGACTAACGAGGAAATTAAAATATGTTAGTATATTGATTAAAAAAATGCGTTTGAAATTAAATAGGAGACAGACACATGTATTTTAAATTGAGTGAGACATAAAAGAACCACACGACGGACCAAACATTTGTCCTTCCATCTTTAATAATATACTAGCTTATATCCCGTGTGATGCACGGATGAATTTTTTTAATTTTTAAATATTTTTATTTTAATATTTTTTAATGATTTGAATTTATTTGTATTTGTATAATAATAATTTAAATTTTATTTAATATTATATGTATATGTTTTTATATAATTTATTTGTATTTATATTTTAATAGGATAATTTTTGTTTGTTTTGTATAGAGATGTATTTTACTTAAGAGATTAATGTGAGATATTTTAGTTAGAAGATTAATATGAGATTGTATTTTAGTAGTAATGTTTATATTCTTTAGAATTATAATATTTATGAGTTGTTTGCATAAAAGGAGGATTATTGGTGTTAGAATTGTATGTATGATTATATTCTTTTAAAATTATATTTTATTAAAATTCAACGGTTAAGATTATTTCTATGATTCACTTAAAATTGGACCGTCAAGATCTTTTCTATGTTTCACCTAGTACCATACCGACCAAAACTTTTAATCTTTCGTCTTTAATAATATAGTATAGATAGATTATAGATTAATTAGGTAAGGAGTTAATTTTTTAAAAGTCCATATATTAATCCATCAAATGCTGTTAAACTATAATGATGTATTAAATATTAATTTTAAATAATTAATAATATTTTAAAATATTTAATGATATTTAATCTAATTTACTGGCCTACTTATTTAAAAACGTATTGTAAAGGGTTTAATTATTTTAAAAATATATTTTTAATTAAAAACACATATAAAGTCTTATTTGGCATTCCCGTAAATAGCACTTTTTACTGAAAAATAGGTTTAAAAAAAAGTGTTTATAACCGTCCTTGCTTCCGAAAGTAAAAACAAACAGCTAAACACAGAACATAAGGTTAAATATTATGAAATCAGTCATCCATATTGGTATATGATATCGTCATCGCCCATCAAAAAACGAAACTCCAGAAGACAGAATTAACTTAAAGATTGTAGACATCAAAGTCTTTCCTTTTTGATTTACTAAAAATAGTTCACAGATTTGAGGGCAGGAGACATATGTTTGTGACCTGCCTGCCTGATTCCTGTCTGGCTGTTTCCCTTCTGTGGAGGCGGAATGAATTGTTCACAGTCCTTCACACCAATTTGTGTAAATGCATCTACAAGTGTTTTGAAGTAAGCACTCAAAGTTGCCTTGAAGTTCTCTGAGCAACTCTTGTCACCCTCGTCAACATCCTGAACACCGCCTTTGACAAGACAACCAACTTGAGCTCCATCCATGTATGCTTTACATGCCACCAAAATATCCAGTGCCCGCTTGAAAAAGTGACCCACCACGAAATCCTCAAAATGCTAGAGCCCGGAAAAGAAATTGAAATGTTTAAAAGGCAATCCACTATACACATAAAACAAAACAAATATAAAGCCAAAAGTAACATTTACATAAACTGACTGGCAATATAGGCCCAAAACATGTTCTACTCTGGTAACAACAGCATCTAACCAGACCAAATCAGTAGGCATCTCCTGCCACAGTACCAGATCAAAGTGACATATTTCAAAAGCAAAACCTAAATGACGATTTAATATAAAGCATTAGTAGACACCATTACTTAGCACTGTGGTGTAATTTATAATATTAATCCCGCACTTGTCATTTTACATTGATGTATGCTATACCCCTTCTCAGGTGGCATGAATGTCATTAGAGTAGATTTTCTTTATTTTGCTGACTATTCTATTGTATAAATCACTTCGACTCCCAGTGCACTGTGAACATGACCAAACGAAGTTGGGTGTTAGCTGCATAAAATAGACTGTGATATGGATGAAACTATCTGTGCTACTTCATTATTTAACGTATAAGAACAGCACTTCTTATCATACCTTTGGTTGCTTCCTCAAAGTAAACACCATAGTTTTCAGAGAGAGGATAAAAGTAGATTCATTATAATGTAGAGAGCTCTTTTCCCCCAGCGGTGTGCCGCTTGAAGAAGCAAATCCAGGCTCGTTGAAGTAGGGTTTAGCATTCAATATTAGACCTTGTATGGAAACCAGAACTTGGAGCATAGTTGATAGATTAGGGGTCCACATCTCTTTCTTGCTACCACTCCAGGTGTTGAGAAGACTCAGGCACACTTTTCCATTATTATACAAATTTGGATTGAGTCTCAGACCACGTGAGTAGTAGTATACATCCTGGAAAAAGTATTTCTTGGTGATTAGGACAGTGCCAGCATTACCTATTTACAGGCTTCTCAATGGGGCGGGTTGGGGCAGGGTAAATGGGTAACCCGCCCCTAACCCGCTCCGAATGGGGCAACCCCGCCCCGATTATATGTGGAATGGGGCAGTGAAGGGATTAATCATTTGCCCCGTTAATATATGGGGAGGGTATGGTATTTATCAAATCCCCGTGAGGATTCTCCGCCCCTCCCCTCCCCGAATAATCTATATCTATATATCTATATATATATATAAATGAAAAAATTTTAGTGTTTAAAATTTGAAAGTATTATGAAATTTAAATGTAATACATTTATGTTTAATTAATGCTATTTGTGAAAAAAATTAATGAATAATAATGATTAAATAAGAGTATATTTTGCAAGCATATTTTGTATGATACTTGTTACTTATTGAATTTACATATTTCTAAAGTTATTAAAAAAATTATTATAAAATGGGGCGGGATGACACGGGTCAGAAAAATAAAATATTCTTGTGGGGCGGGAACTAAAATAATTCCCCTCGGGGAACCCGACGGGGATGGGGTACCCGTGGGGCGGGGATAGGGACTAAAATAATTCCCCGCGGAGAACCCCGACGGTATGGGATAAATAAAATTTATACGGGGCGGGTATGGGAAATAAGATCCCCGCCTCATTGAGAAGCACTATTTAGTGAACTTGCAACGCAATACATTTAAGTAACAGAGGCGTACCGGTGGCACATAAGGATAATTGTCAGGGAAGAACACATCAAAGAAGAAAAGTCCATCATGGTAGGGAGTCCCCTCTGCTCCCATAATTACAGCTCTCAGAAGATCCATTCTTGATTCATATGCCCTAACAAATATGGTATCTAAAAAAAACATCAAACCATGACTATTAATCAGATGGCCTATATCACCACTGTGTGCTTCTATCAGAAAGAAAAAAGAAACAAGTTTCTAAGAATCCGGAAAAAATAACCAGGTAAATCCTTCTCCAGAATCTTCCATTCCTCCTGTATTTTCTTTGCCCAGCTCTTTGATGGCTGCAATAAAAGATCATTTATTTACTCGAGAGAAATAAATTTAAGATGAAAACAAGAACACCCACAAAATAATCTTTCAAACCTTTTACCTGCTTCAGTGAATTACGCATGTAATGATGATCGGAAGGATCTTGGACAATGTCAAATTTTTTAAATTGATGGACTTTCTTGAGAACCTCTTCTCCATTGACATGCTTAGCTGCAGCATTCTGTTGGCTTGAAGATGACCCTGATGAAACACCTAAATATGTACTGGAATATGAACCTAATGGAATCCCGAAATCTGTGGCATTCTTTTGAATCGTAAGGGAGTCCTGCACAAATGGGTCATATGCTACTTCCTCGAAAGTCATATGTTCACTAAGAAAAGGATTATAATGGATGGGATAATCTGGAGAAGCCATTGGAAACATGTTGTCATACTTATACCATTTACCGGTGTCGGTGGACACTTCAGAAGCACTAGAGATATAAGGACCTGGAATTCTACCGACTCCATTATCCTGCTTCACTGAACCTGGAGGGTTATGTGGACCGTGACTACTTGCGACACCAGAGAATATAGATTTATTACCAAAGTTCCCACCACTACTATGTGTTTTATATTGCAAGTACTTTGAAAGAGCTTTCCGGTTCTTACTCCGAGCATTCTCAGGAGACCACAATGAAGGCGGCACTGCCTTGTGGGGGTGACTCACTGCATGAACTGGTGTTTCCATCATCGAACTGCTTGTAGTGAACTTCTTTACCCCTGCCTTGTGGGGGTGACTCACTGCATGAACTGGTGTTTCCATCATCAAACTGCTTGTAGTGAACTTCTTTACCCCTGCCTCGTGGGGGCGACTCACTGCATGAACTGGTGTTTCCATCACTGAACTATTTGTAGTGGACCTCTTTACCCAAGGATCTACAGACCACAAGGAATGTGATGCTTCCATTCCTTGAACAAGAACACCGGGGTTGGCTTGTGGTTTTGCATTTGACAGGGTGGAACTATTTGTGGTACCAATAGTAATTTTCTTTTGGTCAGGACCCAGGAACCAAGGAACGGGAGCCTCAACACCAGGTGGAATGTCGATATTATCAAAATGGGATTGTAAAATTTCATACTCATCATCATACATCTGATTGTCATCGAAAACTTGTGTACAGTCAGAGGACGCATACACATAATCATCATCAAGAAATGAAAAATCACATACAAAACCATCTAAATCAACTACATTCTGTGATCCTGGAGCAGAGCTCTTCCTTGAAGAACAAACCCCATCCCCAGATCCAGCGGTTGCTGCACCACCGGTTACCAAGGAATTGATTGTTACAGCTCCCTGTAAATGAGGAAGAGAAAGAACAAGTAAAATGATTTCATCAGTGTAAAAAAATTGAAAAGGTTATAGAAAACCTAATCGTAACAACAAACACACACTTCGAAGTAACAATACGCGCTTCAAAAACAAAAGTAATTACCTTGCCTTTGTAACTTTTACCATATATCCCTTCAGTGAGCATAATATTGCAATGATTTTCATCCATATCAACATCAATTATTTCCTGGTCCATAACCTGCAGCATGCTGGGCTCTTAGGACTCATCATGTGTGGTACAGATACATAAGTATAGTGAAGAAGTTGTAGACCCTTGAGGAACGATTACTAATTCTGGTAGACTCTAGAGGGACAATTAACTCAAATTTAGTTGTTAAATTACTGCTTAATCAAGAAACAGTGCAGTTGATGTTTATATACATAAAGGACGAAAATGTCTAAAAACCTAGTTTAGTCTAGGCTCCAGGAAGGTTTGCGCACAATGCTTTTAATAACACTGGTCGTAAGTACAATATGAACTCGTGCGAAGACCTAAGTGAGGCCTGTAACACTCAATTTTATTCGTCTGAGGTCGAACTTCATCAAGAATCAAAGTTGTACCCATTTCTCTTTGCAGAAAATTCGAATGGGATATTTACAAGGCTTGCACGTTGGCCGCTATAAGACCAAAAACCTATATTGCAACTTGACAAGTGAGCTCGAGAGCCCGATGACGCGAGGGTTAAAAGTTAGTTTTAAAGAGCAGAACATTCACCAAAAGGATAGTTTTGAATATTTAAAAAAAGAGGTTGAAAATATTACTATATCAATACGGGCTATCTAAAGTGTGGGGGGCTATTTTGTGATTTTGTTTAACATTTACTTTTTCTGGCATCTTATATAAAGCTTTCATGCATGTGTAATTATATTATTGTATTGTCAAAGTCATGGGTCTTTTAAAGAGCAAAATGAAGGCTAGGTCTGTATATATCTTTCTACCACTCCAGCAGAATATACAATATGATTGGTTTAGTCTAATTGATATCTACTACCCTCTACAAGTCTACTAACATAAATGTATAAAGGTAACACCTCCTTTTTAACAATTTAGTAATTTAATATTAGTATATATAATTAACTATAAACCAAAATAATAACATAGAGTGTTATATAAATAAATTTTATAATTCCTTCCTCTGCATCAATTTATGAAGGAACTTGATAAATCCATTAAAGTTTGGACAATTGTTCATTACTTTTTCCAATGTCCAGCTACAAGACACACACAATCCCCTCACCTTGATTGTAATAAAGGATATCCCACACCTAGCACTTCTTTCGTACATGAAAATACTCTGTCTAGTCAGTATCACTATTGACCTAAAAGGCTAGAAAGGAAAACGGACACATACGGCCAAAGGGAAGAGGGACCAAAATATTTCCAAGTCTTTGTATATGTGATTTTGATATTTGTAAATTTTAACAAAAGAATTCTTAGTTCAGGAATCATTTTATCAAGAAATGGAAGGGTTTGGGAGTGTTGTTACCATCAACAATCTCTTACTTTATTATAATTTTAATTTGCAAGTATATTTCGCAACATAAAATAAAGACTCAAAGTTCGGAGATGGCACATGGCCATGTCCATAGCTAGAAGGGAATGAAGGAATGTGAATCATATGACTGAATTCATTTTGGTCTCAAAATAAGTGTTATAACTTAAAATTTATAGCACCGATTTAAGGAGGGAAATATCAATATGTTGTATGTATGTTTAATAGCAATATAATCTTATAATCATATAAGGTGAACAAATTTATTTGAAGGAGATGGTTATTTAAGTGATGTTTCTTTAAAAAAACATATAGTTCTAAAAACACTCTTTAATGTTTATAATTTGAATCTTTGGAATAAAAAAATTATTGACAAGGATATGACTTCAAACAAAGTATAATTTAGTACCAAAGATAATGTGTAGCTAAAAATAGTTTAGGCATCCTCAAATCCTCTACGAGCAAGTCAAATGCTAAGGTTAAAACAGATGTAGCTATTATTATAATATGAAATCAAAAAGTACATTTTGTTACTAAAATAGATTTCTTGCTCCAATGCATGATTTTAAAATAGAACCAAATAGATGTGAAATAACTAAATATAGAAACAAGTATAACATTTTTCTAATATGAAACTTGTTTTTATATTCATTTCCCTCCAATTTACCACTTACATGTCCATATTACAATTATAGCTACATCTATACTTAGTTCTAAATATAGAACCGAGTATAACATTTTTTTTATTTTAGCACTTACTTTAACATTGCATTGGAGTGTTGTGTTCTATAATTTATGCTATATTATAAAAATAACACCTCCTTTAACATTGCATTGTACTTGATCTAATGAGTATAACTCCACATGGCATGCCATTGATCTCTTCCGATAAAAATTTTGGCAATGATTAAATTTGCAAAGATAATGCAAGTAAAATAAAAAACAAAAAACAAATAGTAAGACAAAAACTAAACCAGAAGAAGAAGTAATAAAATTTTAACCCCTTTCTTTCTTTCATGAACAAAATATTAAAAAATTCCTTTCTTTCATAAAAAATCTGCCTGGACTTACAAACTCGGTACAAATAATTACTTCTATATTCTCGTACCACCAACCAAGACACCTATTTCTTCGTTTAAACTCGTTAAAACATGGGTTCATACATGTATAGCAAGTCTTTCCAATCATTCAAGAAGTTATATAGCCGTACAGGAAGTGATCGAGTTAGTTCACAATAACATTATCAAGTGATCATTGCCTTTTAACAATTAATCAATCTATTGCACAATTCACAACCTAATTACAAAAAATACCTAAATTCAAAACCAAACATAAAAAAACAGAATAAAAAATTTCACCTCCTTAAATTTAAGAGCTTTCGATTTCGAACTACGATTAACAGGCGGAGGAGGTATCTCAATCACATCAGGATCCATAGAACTTCCTCCCATAAACGCTCTTTTCCTACACAAACAATCCAATTACATGCTTATACACACATAAACACAAACACATAAAAATCAAATCACTACATCTCACATGCATATAAACATAAATAAAGATATAGACACGGATATAGATACAGAGTAAGAGAGTTACTTAGATTTCGACGGTGCATAGCTTCTAGCTATCGCCGGCGACTCCATGTTCCGATAAAATCGGGGCTAGGGTTAATTAATTTTGGGAGTTTATTTTTTAATTGTTGAGCTTCATATTAGAAACGTAAGTATAGGTAGGGGATTGTGTGTGTATATATAGAGGCGAGAGAGAGCGAGGGGTTTAATTAGAAAGAAATTAAATTAAATAAATAAATAAAAAGGAAAATATTTTTTGTTATTCTATTATAGGACTTGGCGCCTAGGCGGTTATGGGAGATCCTACACAAACTGACGTTACTATTAGGCGTAGGTGGGTTGTGTTCTTTGCAAGACTTGGGGTTTTTGAATTTAATACCCCTTCTTTTGCCTTTTATTACGGAACTGCCACTTTCGATTGGCAGAGAACGAAAAAATCAGATTCGATCTTGATTGAATTTTATAGAATTTAGGCTTTTGAATTTGAATTTATTATCGAAGTTCAGAGTAATTTGAATTCGAATATTAAATATTTTGTATTGAGATCTAATTTAAAATTCGTAATTCGATTCAAATTGAATCTGTATTAAAAACCTGGAATAAAAACTAATTATATACATGCATTTATTATATATTATTTAAATTTTAGTTTAATACAACTTTGAATTTATATTTTGAGATTTTAATTATTATTTTATATTTTTTGTTTTGTAATATTTAAAATATGAGACTCATTAAATTCAATTTTTTATACCAATTTGTAGGAGTTTTAAGATTAAGAGGTCGTTTAGTTAACAATAATTTATGCAGTTATTTGAAATACTTAAGAAATAAAGTCTGATAAAGTTGGTTGGTTGCCTAAAATCGATATAGTCGCAAAATACAAATACTTGTATAATGGCAAGTCACTTATCCGCCCCACCCTGCTAATTCACAATCATGTATCGCATAAAAAATCCAGCCCATAAATAGAAAATAAAATCAATCAAATAATATAAGGGAAGTAACTATTCAGGAAGTACAAAATTATTAATCAAATAAATTTATTACATTTCTCATTTTCTTCATTGAAAGAAAGTACGATTTCCTATGATAATTTACTTCTTATATTTTAACCAAACAAGGACTAAGATTTGAGTAAATCCAAATTGATTTAAAACATGTTCAATCGAGTTTGGATATTAATTTTAAAAATTCGATCATATTTAAATTGAGTTTGAGTTTAACACAAAAAATTCAAAATCAAATTTGAATATCTCAAAAAATCAATTCAATTGTTATATCATTTTCTCATCTTTACTATTGAGATGTACATAGAGCTATTCTCTTTTTTAAAAATAAATATAATTTGATTTTTTATATTCAATTTAAAAAATTTTGATCGAATTGATAAAATTATTTTTTTAAATTCTTTCTTTTTATAAATAAAAATATTTTTTAAAAATATATGTATAGTATCTTTAACTATAAAATAAAAAAAATCAAGCTGGCATTTATTTTTAAGAAAACAGAGAATGGACAGGAGAATATTCAAACTATGAGAAAGAATAATGGACGGGTGCGGATCGAGTAAAAGTTTGATCGTACGTGTCAATGTGCTGGATCCCACTGACTCCATGTGTAGGCCATGTTTGGATGAACAGATAAACCTTTTCGATTTTTTCCCTTATTCTTCATCTCAATCACATAACAAGTAGTACTATCAATTACACGGCATGTCTAGACTATTCATTTATTCGTATAATTAACTGGATTATTATATGTCCGTGCTACGGATATCAGGTGTATTTTATAATTTACATATTAATAGATATATAATTTTATACATAATAAATTAACGTAAAAATAAATTGAACCAATGAAATAATTGTAAAATTAAAAATTTACTTCTATTGAATATAAAATAACAAAAATTAAACTATTTATTAATTAATGCTAAAAATAAATGAAATTATGTTATTATTAAAAATTAAACCTTTAGCCTCGTATATTATATCTAATCTTTTTGACTGAATATTAAATCTAAGTTTATAATGAATTCTTGCGTTTATTTTTAAAACATTATTACATAAATTACACGTCCAATATCATCTATTATCGTATATTTATTTTTTAATATATATATATTATTTCACATTTAATTTTTATTTAGGACTTCTGCGTATTTGATTTTAAATACTGTATATCTTAAATTTTATTTAAAATAACTTTCTTTCAAACTAATTATAATATTGTGCGTTAATAATTTACTCATATCATAAATAACAAGTCTAATCACAAACTTGCTAGAAAATCGGCAGATGGTTCATGTTTCTTGACAAAATCAAATCAAAACCCGACCTTATTTTCGGTTCATACATAAAACTAAACCTAATGAATTGGGTATGAGTTCTGTGATTTTTCGACCAATCTATTTCAATCTGATCTATATCATTATTTGATTAAATTGAATATCATATATTATAACTCATGCTACATCTACCAAACACATGTATTATTTATAAATACATCTACCAAACACACTGAAATACGTGCAAAAAGAAGTGACTCACGTAAAATGGGACGGAGAGAGTAATAATGATAATGTGAAATTAAGTAAATTAAATAATTTTATATTTAAAATTAAAGAATACAATTTTAAGAAAATTAATACCTGTACAATAAAGTATTATTTGTATGCATTATAATAAATGAATTTAAAAATTAATTTAGTTTAATATTATATTGTATATGTTATGTGGTAAAGTAATAATGTGCATTAATGAGCCTACCAAAAGTAAAAAATTAATTCAAATATTTATTAACGAGTTTACCATAAATATTACTAATTATAATAATGTTATTTAAAATTAATATACACATTTTTTATAATTAAAAATGGGTCAAATAAAAACATGGATCTTATACAAATCTAAATATGGATACATAACCTACAACTGGATAGTTCATGGATCAAATTATAGTTTAAAATTATATATGAGCATAAATATGGATTTTTATATGCATTAATTTATAATATATATATTTTTATATATTCTAACTGATACAGTATTTAATTAGAAAAATAATTAATCATACACACTAATAAAATAAGTTTATTTAATATGAACTAGGTTCAAATTAAGCATTATATCTTATATATAAGATAATAAAATTCATGAGATTCTCTCGGTGAAATTACTTAAGATAGGTTATAGTGTTTTTTAGTGTTGGTATTTTTATAATTGTATTTAATTTTCTGTAATTATAATAACACCCTTGCATAATTATAATTTAGGTTTAAAGTAAATATTATATCTCCTATATAATTAACGTAAGGGGTTTGACAGGTCACAAACTGAAAAAAATGAAAATAATATAATCATATATTATATTAAATATTAGTAAAAAGTAATTACTTAAAGAGGGTGATAGTGTTTTTTAGTGTTGATACTTTTATAATTGTATTTAATTTTCTGTAATTACAATAACACCCTTGCATAATTATAATTTAGATTTAAAGTAAATATTATATCTCCTATATAATTAATGTAAGGGGTTTGACAGGTCACAAACTGGAAAAAAATGAAAATAATATAATCATATATTATATTAAATATTAGTAAAAAGTTTAATTTTAAAAATAAATTAAAAACCTAACAAATAAGAAGTATTAAAACCTTAACACATGTTAGATTTAAGGCGGTGATATTGAGGCCCCGTTTGGGGTAGCTTAAATTTAAAATAAGTAATTTATTTTAATTCTTTTTACATATTTTCAAAAAATTTTAAGATAAATATTTATTTAAAAATTTTAAAATCAAATATGATTTTCAAAATTGAAAATAAGTTACTTATTTTCAGAAAAAATACATAGATACTTACTTTTTTTGAAAATAAGCAGTTATTTCCAGATTATAAGTTAAGCGAAAGAGGCACTGAGTTTTATTTTACAAGTAGTACTGCGTGAATATATCAAATCAAACCTAACAAGCAAACGTACTCAATATACCCTATTCTGTTTATACTTCAGAGTAGAGTATGAGGAAATAAGATGTACTCATGTAACGTCACTATTCTAAAAAGGCTGTATCTGTGAATAACTCTGATTCTGTGCATGATAAAATACTAAGCGATGTATACACACACAAATATTACTCACGTGCATATAACTATACACAAAATAGACACACACGAGAAGTACTTGAACCTATGATTTTGTTCATACGGGACATACTTTAGCGGTTAAAAATGCAAAATCATTTTGTAGCTTCGATTCCCATGCATCCCATCAGGAAGATTTCGTAGCTTTGACAATATATTTCAATATCTAATGACTTTTTTTATTTGAAGTTGCATTTGAACAAAAAGAGAGTCGCGATTTCCTTATGATCGGTAAAATATCTTTAGCCTGAAAAGTTAAATATTTAACGCGCCTTGAAAATTATTACAAGTACAGGTCATCCAATGATTAAAAAAACCCAACACAAAAGATATTGAGGGTGTTGGGCTAAGTTTTTCCCCCGAAAATAAGCCCTTATTTTCGAAAAAAAGTGGGTATGTATGTATTTTTTCTGAAAATAAATAATTTATTTTTTAGTTTTAAGATGATATTTGGTTTTCAAATTCTAAAATAAATATTTATTTTTTAAAAAATATAAAAAAATGTAAAAAATAAAAATAAAATAAGTAGTTTATTTTAAATTTAAGGAACCCCAAACGACTCCATTGTCCCCCGAAAATTGGTCTGTTTCAAGAAGAATTGCGCGCGTAATTAACCAATGATTAACAACATTCTTGATACGATTATAGGACATTTTCCATGACCATAAGTTCTTTGTCGATGAAGAAAATCACTCTTGTAAGATAAGAAAACTCCCAATCATGTCGATCCAAACTCAATCTTTTTGCGATCATTTATTTTATATTTAGATAACAACACCCCACTACTCAAATATAACCAACACCCATACTATATTTTACGTGAACAATACACATTCGTATATCATAACCATCTTATATACTAACATATATGTCATTAAATCGAAGGTGATTTTTCATCAATATGACTGGCGTTTATAAATTGAATCTCTACTTCATAATTTGTGGAAATTAGAGATAGAGAAGGAAGACATTCCATGTAATATTATATGAATGAAGATGGGTAATACCGCCTATAAAACTATTTCATCGAACAATAATATCGCCTGAGCGAAAAAGAATTATACTGCTTGTGAAACTCTGTTATCAAGCGCGCGATCACCATAAGATATTTATTTAACTTATTTTCACCCACCAATAAAACTAAAAGATGATAATATTATAAATATAAATTATATTAAAAGAATGAAAAAAAATAAAATAAAACATTAAAATATATATACTAAAATTTACTTATTTATAAAAAAAATAATTATACAATCACAAATAATATATTAAATAAAAATAAAAAAAATTATTAAAATATACATAGATATAAATTTTAAAAATAAAAAAAATTATTAAAAATTTAAAAATGGTCCATAAAACACACACACATATATATTAATATTATACGTCATGAAGACGAGAATCAAAATTAGTGAATAAAATTACTTTATTTATAATAATTAATGGGGTAGTCTGTGAACAATGGAAATAATTTAATTCAATAAATATGCCATTTCCAATCAAATTTAACTAATATATAAGTTTATTAAATCTAGATTATTTATTTATTTAGTTAACAAATATAAAAAGAAACTAAAATCCAAAAACAAACGGACATATATATGGAAATGTTTTTGATGAAGAGCAGCATAAACTTGGCCCAGTATGGTTGTCATAAGCCCAAAGAAAAGGCCCACTGCAGAAAGCAACCAGAAGCTCCTCTGGAATCCCCAGTCTCCATTACTTACGAAGGAAGCAAATTAAAAGTAAAAAGAATCAAGGGGAGAGAAATGGCGGGTAGATCGACGATGATCGTAGCGAGCACACCAGGCAAAGATCTGGTATACACAAATTTAGCATACTGTTCTCACTCAGATCTTCGTCATTTCGCTGTTCCTGGCTCTCCATCTCTCTTTCTCGCTCTCTTCGGTGATGTCTTCGTTCTCTCTCTCACATATCCTTTTTAACTCTCTCTGTGTGTGTGTGTGTTTTGTGATTCCATTTACTGTGTGTGAAATTTGATTCCGTGTTTTCAGTTTTGTGTATTGTGTATTGGTAAGCTTATTGATCTCAGATTGCAGTGGTTCGTGTAAGTTAGATCACTTTTTTTTAACTTTGTATCTCTGTTATGATCTGCGTAATTGATATGTAAGTTGGTTCTGGAGGTTTAGTTTTGCGGTTAGGCTTGGAGAGAGAGAGACCTGCTCTTGCAAACAAATATAACTATATAAGTATATATACGACTATACGAGGGAGGGGGAGGGGGGAGGGGGGAGGGGGGAGAGAGAGAGTGTCTTCAAACGAGGATTGTTTTTTTACACTATTGTGTAGCATATATTACCTGAAGTTTTTTTTACATCAGTTTCGTTTTAGTTATTATATATATCTGATACGAGTTTCCGCACTGTACATATCAAGGCAATGTGCAATATTTTTTTGGTTTTGAGATATAATGTTGTTTTTGCTTGATGTTGTACAGACTTTTTCAAATATGAAACTTGTTATTCAGGTTACCTTGATTTTTTTCCCTCGAGAAAAAGATAGATGAAATAGAATTGTTGCTATATTTTTTGCAAGTTCATTTGGTTCTTTAACATAGACATACTGCCCATGAGGCCATGCCTAACGGCCAAATCGGACTCAACGTCATCCAACGTCGTTATGCCAGAGTTTCTGTCGGGGACAGTATATCTGTCAGCAGGTTTGTTGATGTTAGCTTATTGGGGGTTTCAACTGCATTTTTACCAAATTGTTAATGGTGTGGGCCTGGCTATTTGTACAGATTTGTTCCACCTGCTATATTCGACCTTGCTCTGCTTACACTAGGCTTGGAGTTTGTGAAAAAAGGGAATAAAGAAGAACATGTATGTTTTCCTCGCAGAACTTACTTTTATGCGTTGTATGCACAGTTTTTTTTACTTCCCTTGTTGTATAACAAGCATTTAACTTCCAATTTCCATCTTAAAAACGAAATCATATAATTAGAATATTCTTTTGCAGGTTGATGCTGTTTTATTGGCTCAGAAGATCAGAAAGAGATTCAGTAACCAGGCAAGATCGTAATTCCATATCAATTTTGATTATATCTGGTATTTCATTAATGTACATTTTTCATTTTTGTGTCCCCCCTACAGCAGTTTTAAAATTTTCTTAGAAATTTTGACCTTCATTATTTTAGTATCGCTATAAACAAAAAATGAAAACCTTTCTTTTATGGGAAGCATTGTGAAATATCCCATTGATTCTGCCATAGTTATCTTTAATTCTGTTAAATAGTTTCCTAATGATCTCTAATGACAGTTTTATACCTTTTAAGGGCGATCTTTTATAATAGCTAGAAACTACAGACACTCGTCAAAATGTTAGTTTGAGTTTCAGCTTGATGTCTGTTGAATATGAATATCTCTATTATTCAAATAATTGATATCTGAAATATCTAGGCTGTATTGAATCAAATTGTGAAAATATAATCATTCAACTATAAGTTATCACGAGATAAGTAGGATCCTAAAGAACTAAAGCCCATAACAGTTGGGCTGCAGATCTATCAGACTTGAGATTCTGTCTCAATAATTTGGCCTTCAGTATTTACTCTTTAGAAAGAGGCGCAACATTTGATTTTGAGTATATCTGCATTTTTTGATTTAACAAGTTAAATTAATCTTTTTCAATACCAAATGATTTCTTAGAATGTGTCTTACTGAAGCAACAAGCTTCTGATATTCCCCCTGATCTTTCATGGCCTTTTCCTTATATTACTTATTTACTTCTATATGTTCACTTGTTTATATATTCGGGAAATTCACATTTAGTTATTGTTGCATGCAGGTTATGACAACAGGACAAAGAGTAACATTCGAATATAACGGAAATGTTTACGTTTTCACTGTCAATGGGGCTAGCGTAGAGGGGGAAGACAAATCAGAGAGAGGGATGATCACAGATGATACATACATTGTGTTTGAAACGCAAAGCTCTAGTGGAATAAAGGTAAGTACAGGCTCAAATGATATATGGATATATTATAATTATTTGCTGGAAATCCATGGCTTGCTTTATCATCTTATTCCTTTTAATACTCCAGATAGTTTGAAGTACTATATTGCTAGGGCAATCTATGAATCAGAATAGTTAAGTCATAAATATGCTATTTATGCAGATTGTAAACCAGCGTGAAGGTGCTAACAGTAACATATTCAAGCAGAAAGAGTTTAACCTTCAGTCTTTAGGTATAGGTGGATTAAGTGCAGAGTTTGCTGATATATTTCGAAGAGCATTTGCCTCGAGGGTTTTCCCTGCACACGTAACTTCTAAGTAATTAAGACATTTCATATTTCATCATTGCACTTTTAATCCAAATCTTGGTTGCCATTATATTCATCCAAAGTTTGATGAGAAAAATTTGCGCGTTGCAGGCTTGGCATCAAGCATGTCAAGGGAATGCTGCTCTATGGACCTCCTGGTACTGGCAAGACTTTAATGGCTCGTCAGATTGGAAAGATGTTAAATGGCAAGGACCCCAAGGTGTGTCATTGAGGCTTGTACTAGTTCTTTCTACCCGTGTTTAATGTATTAAATCTTTTATGAGATCTGAGATAACTTTTTTGTGATTTAGTTACAAACTAATCTATCCCTACTTGATATGCACATATAAATATATTATCTATATGCATTTATATTTTTTATTTTTGAGTGCGATAAACATATATTTTCTTTGTATCTTTCACGTTCTTAAGTTTGTCATAGAAAAGTATACTTGCATTAGATGTAGTAAATTACACAAAGCATGTTTTCCCACATAAATACACAAATATTTCTTGTCCTTATAAAATATTATAGATTTATTGACAAGGTTTAAAAAAGATAAAGTATTATAGACAATTGAAGAAAAAACCAGACTATGAAAGTCCTTTTTCTCCATCTTAAATAATTAAGTAATTTCGCTTATGTTATTTTATGGGAACCAAGTTCTTGTATTTCTATAAATTCTGCCGGGTCATCTATTTGAAGCAACACAAAAGTAAATTTGTTTATCTGAAAATTTGAAATTTATATGACTATATGATAAGGTCAGAGTCCACTTAAGTTGTAAGTATTCACTAGATTTACAACACAATATATATGTTTATTGTTTTTTAGTAGTCCACACATATTGGTCTTTCTTTCTTATTTCAAATAAAATAGCGTGCAAGTCACAGAATCGAACTTCTATGGGACAATGTGCATGATTCTTCATGTGGTTTGGTGCATGAAAGTAAATAAGAGTGTAGTTCTTAAATTGAGAACCATATTATGTATCAAAATTTCGTTAGAGTGATGCTTAATTGCTTATAGAAATACGCAACATAACTTTTATAGATACTTTAAGAATAATTTAGAATTATATGCATCCGCATAAATCTTGCAAAGATTATCAACTAACAGTATAGCATATAAACAGCTATAATGACATGCAAGTTTGAAATGTTTGAGCCTTCAATTCACCGTAACTATTAATAGAGAAATATTCCTTAATTGATTAAATAAATTAAAATTAAATTGTTACAAATTCACAAAAGAATTCGTGACCACGTCTAGTCTTCAGTTAAATTTGTACATATGCAAGATACCCTTCCTTGTTTCTTGCTAGTACACGAAATCTTTAATAGGAGGCATATGTGTTTATGGATAGAAACATCAAACATATCTAAATTCATTTTGATTCTGGACATTATTTCTTTGGCAGAAGTGTAAATTATCTTACATTCAAATTATAGGATGCTTATCTTAGTTGTAACATGGAGATGGGATGCATGAACAGAGTTCTATTGACATGGAGAACAGTAGATGAAATAGTTTTGTGTAATCACTTGGTCACATTTGTACCAATTGGACTGATGAATTTTAAAACTTCAGATTGTCAATGGGCCCGAAGTTTTGAGCAAGTTTGTCGGAGAGACAGAAAAGAATGTAAGGGATTTATTTGCTGATGCTGAACAAGATCAAAGAACAAAAGGTAAGGAGTATATGTTCGCTAAATCACATTCAGTTTCGTCCTATGACATTAATATCTTCTTATATTCTTTTCAGGGGATCAAAGTGAATTACATGTTATCATCTTTGATGAAATTGATGCGATTTGCAAGGTAAATTCTGTTTTGAGTCCTGATATATAAGATTACAACACATTAGTTTCATTGAATTTTGATTCCTGCTCCCCCTCTTTCTTCATTAACATTGGATTTCTAATTTTAGTTTGTCTACTATCATCTTTTTGCATCATCTATTGTCTCTTACAATATGAAAGAATTTATAAATTAGATTAAGCCTTGATTTTTTTGGATAAATGTTTAATACAAACTTAAAGTACAAAATAAAATGTCTGTTCTTGGCCCCTTGGATAGCTTACAAGGCACAATCCAAAATGATTTAGGATTTCTTGTTTGAGCAAGTGGTGCTTAGATGACAACCTGATTCAGGCACAGCACCCTAGCATGTTTCTTTTACAACTCTAGTTTGGCCACCATTGTATTGATTAATAATTTATGTTGTTGAGAGTATGTTTAATTCACAAACCAGTCTCTCTGTTTAATTTACTTAATAACACTATAATATTTGCATTAGATCCTAAAGCTAAGAATTATTTAAAAGCCTTCTAGAGTGGGATCAAGCTTTTGTAAGTTACTTATGTATCAAAGCAAATTACTGAACATCATTTCTTTTATACTCTTCATTGTTTCTCGTAAAGCTATGTATGTTTTACCCGTTCTGTAACAGAAATTTATTAAAAAGAAATTCCTCCACTACGCAATAAATTATTTCTTGCCTTTGCTAGCAACTATTATCTTAAGCTACGTGTCATTCGTTCACTTGAGAGAAAAACATTTATATATGAATATACTGAAATATCTTTGTATATTTTTTTGTTAATTTTTGCAGTCCAGAGGTTCCACTAGAGATGGTACTGGAGTTCATGATAGTATTGTCAACCAGCTTCTTACAAAGGTTAGTGCTGAATCTTTCAGTTGTATTCAAAACAGAATCCACAGTGAGCTAATTGAAGTAATTAACTTACTGGACGTCATTTTCTTTCTAGATAGATGGTGTGGAGTCTCTAAACAATGTTCTGCTTATTGGGATGACCAACAGGAAGGATCTGCTTGATGAAGCGCTTTTAAGGTGATGTCATATGTCCTCATAATGTTTCCTTGTGCTATGAATGCATGTCAGTGTGTTAACTGTTTGGATTTTTGGTGTAGGCCTGGACGTTTAGAAGTCCAAGTGGAGATTAGCCTCCCAGACGAGAATGGCCGTTTACAAATTCTTCAAATTCATACAAACAAAATGAAGGAGAGTTCTTTTCTTGCTCCAGATGTGAACTTGCAAGAGCTTGGTAATTATCCCCTTTCATTTGTTTGTGGCATAGCATTAATGCATTGGTAATAATCTCATTCTTGTCAACATGTCTAGTATATGTAATAGAAAATTGTGCTGGGTACTTTAGTACGGGGCTTGTCTATAACTTATAAATATCACCTCAAATTTTTGTGAGGTTTTTGTCTGGCATCTATCATTTCCCGTGTGTGTGTTCTTATACGTAAAATGGCGAAGTTTGATATGTGTTAATGATACTTCAGCTCGTGAGGTTTGTGCCTTGAGCGGTTGATCTGATAATTTTATCACGGTGTATTTTTTAGTATTTGACATAGTATAATTTTTAACCCATATACCTAACAAGAGACAAAGGGCTTTTAAATAACACAGTGTTCTGCTATCATTTTCCTCTTCAGTTTCTAGTTCTTTTTTGTAGTAAACATCATTACATTCTATACCTATGTCTTTAGGTACCGGCCCTGTAAGGCTAAGAATTAGATGTAACAAGGAAATTTTTATTCATGAGTGCAGCTGCCCGGACAAAAAATTATAGTGGAGCAGAGCTAGAAGGTGTCGTAAAAAGTGCTGTATCCTATGCTTTAAATCGGCAGCTAAATCTGGAAGATCTTACCAAACCTGTGGAAGAGGATAATATAAAAGTTACAATGGATGATTTTCTTAATGCTCTTCATGAAATTATTCCTGCATTTGGAGCTTCTACGGACGACCTTGAACGTTGCAGGTATGAGTGTGCGACTGTTTTACTAGTGATTTCTTTTCTTTCCAGGCATTTATTACAGTGTTTAATATAGCTGCAATTCAAATTTATTCATTGTGAGCCAGACTATTTGCTTGCACTCATGTTGCATGAGGGAAGTCTGAGAGCTGTATCTTGCAACTTGTATTGGTTCTTAGGATTAAACTATGAAGGTTCTTGTCAAAGCTGTCAAAAACTAACAATGGACTTGATTTGAAAGAGTCTTTTAATATAAAACAGAGGCATTCTGATCGTGCTTTTCAAATCACAAGGCTTATGTTTTTTCTCTTTATTTTTGTTGACAACTTAGAATCTTATGTTTGATATGAATATTGTTGCTTTCTGTTTCTCATTGACCATGCTACCATTTGCATTTGAAAATGAATCAATTAAGTTGACATTTCCAGTAGTAAAATGGTACTTATGTTTAGCATTCACAGCTACATGCTACTTCTGGAGTTCTGTCAGTGGTACATGGCTGGTGGTTGACTGGTTGTTTAATGTTCATTTTTGTGTGTTGTACATCTACAGATTCTCATATGTAGCTAAGTGGGGTATCTTTAAATCGTAATGACTAGTATCTTTATTGCTAAAATGAAATGACTAGTATAACTAAAGAACTTCCAACTCATGGTTGTAATCTTATGATTCACAAATATTGTGTTTTTTGACTTCCTTAATAACACCCTTTTTACTCTATAACTCTAACTTGCAGACTCAATGGTATAGTGGAGTGTGGCGGGCGACATGAGCACATATTTAAAAGAACTATGCTATTAGCAGAGCAAGTTAAAGTTAGTAGAGGGAGCCCACTTGTTACATGTTTACTGGAAGGCCCAAGTGGCAGGTAAATGTGGTTGTTTATCTTTTGCTTAAATCAGCTTCTTAGACTTCTTACATGTGATTTTATTGAACAGTGGCAAGACTGCAATGTCAGCTACTGTTGGTATTGGCAGTGATTTCCCCTACGTCAAGATAGTAAGTGGCTTTTCATAATCCACAACTAGGCATCTTGTTAGAACAATCATTTTCCTTGCTTCTTTCGTTCTCTTTCTTAGATGTTTCTAATTTATATTTTCCTTGGGTAGGTTTCAGCTGAAACAATGATTGGTCTCAGTGAAAGCACTAAATGCGCCCAAATTGTTAAGGTTTATGATTCGCCATAGATCATATATTTTTCTGTCTACTTTAAATTTATATGCACTTGCTGAAATTATTGCTAGGGTGTCAAATTGATAGCAAATGTCCCAGATAATTTGCCAGTGCAATTCAGATGGACCAAATCCATTTCTGTATAATTATACCATGTACTTGCTTTAAAAACTTGACCTGGGCTGCTAATTTGGTACCCCCAGCATTAGTCTACTTGTTAAGGCGAACATTTGTAAGAAACTTGCAAGCCCTCTCCTGAATGTGATATTCTAAAAACTTTATGTGAAATGTTCACTCCAGGTATTCGAGGACGCCTATAGATCACCATCAAGTATTATCATCCTTGATGATATTGAAAGGTAATAACCATTGATGTTAGACGCTGAACCATCAGACACTCTTGCTGAAATTATAACAAATGTTCTCTGTGATCCCATTGCAGGCTTCTGGAATATGTTGCAATTGGACCACGGTTTTCAAATTTGATTTCCCAGACATTATTGGTCCTGCTTAAACGGCTTCCTCCTAAGGTTGTTCCTTAATTTGTTTTCTTGTTAATTTTTATTTTCAATACATATATCTTGTTTAATAATTCTCTGAGGTTGGAGCCATTGCAGTCACAGTCGTAGTATCTTGCTCTTCACATCCCACTTGCATTCTCTTTACATGAAAGGCAATATCAGATCTTTGGATAATCTTTTTTACTCTTTGGCTCTGTGCATTTTCCTCTCTTATGTTGTGTTGGGCAAGAAATAATTTAATTAGTTATATTTATGATATAATTGTTTAGATATCACTATATTTGTATTTTCAAAGAGGAATATTCTAGAATTTAAGTACACGGTACTAGTTATCTGTTAGGAATATAAATGTATAATAATTATTCATTAAGAATATAGATAATTATTCAGATTAATTTCTTATTATACGGGGGGGGGGGGGGGGGTCACTTTTACTCCTACATAAGGAGATGTAATTATTCTATTTTAATCAGATTTGAATATAATTAAGTAATCAATGCTCGATGATCTTAAGATTTATTTGTATTTCTTGACCTGGTCTTGCATATGTTGGTTATTCTCATTTTTGTTGATCACCAGCCTGGTAGCCTTCCCTCCCCCCTTTGTCCCTCTCTTCAACTCCCTAATGAGAACAATTTAGGGACTACAATGCTCAACTGTACTGTGGGAGAGGAGTAAGTTTTATTTTTTAACAGCTTCGGGGACACATTTTTTTTGTCTAGTTCTGACTATTATGATTCGTTTGCTTTCCTTGGGCCATCAAGTTCTCGGAGCTGGATCGTATATATGGCTTATGAATTTTGCTGAATCTGACCTCTTTCACTCTCATTTTCCAGGGGAAGAAAATTCTGGTAATTGGAACTACAAGTGAGCTGAACTTTCTGGATTCTGTTGGTCTTCAAGATGCTTTTTCGGTGACATACAATGTCCCAACTCTAAAGACAGAAGATGCAAGAAAGGTACATTATATTTATATTGTCAGCTTTTTGTATCATAATTGTTATGGATGCATTTATTATTATAAACTCTAAAGACAGAAGATGTAAGAAAAGTACATTATATTTATGTTGTCAACTTTTTGTATCATAATTTTTATGGATGCATTTATTATTGTAGTTTATAATTTATGAACACTTGTCTTCAGTTTCTCTACAAAGCATTTTTTTTTTGTATGAAAACATGGTATCCTCGTAATGAGGCTACTATAATTAGCTAGTGTTTATAGTATATATCTGTCTGAAATGCTTTCTCTAGATAAAAATAGGGATGTTGGTTCATTCAGTGCCCTTTTTAAAATTATGATCTTGTGGCCCTTGGGCCTTGGAGATACAAATCTCAGGGCACCCAGCCACACATAATGCACCTTTGGAGGATAAATGGATAAATAAGACCTTAGGTGTGTACTGCCTTGATGAGGCTTAAACTTGCCATTAGCAGCATCATTATATAAAATAGGGGCCTCTTGTTTGCTAAAAAGAATATACACCTACCAAAAAACCATTCAAACAGCACTTCTGCATGGCCAATGTTGGTAGGATCAGAAATAGACTGTATTTATCTGTGATGCTTGGACTCTCCGAATGACCTAGTCGTACCCGTGTCGATACGACATGACAAGGATACCTACACGGGGATCCGGATCCGGAAAACGGACACTTCATCTTCGACAATTATACTATCTTTTACCAACTTGCATCTATATGTTAACAATCTCTTATATATATATTTAACTCTTTATAACTCAGGCATAAATGTTCAAAAAAGTAAATTGTTATAATAGATATTATTATATCTTTATATTTTGAGTTGCTAATTAATTTTTGAGAAGAATTTATTTTATATAAAGTAATTGCCGTGTCCAAATCCAAGTGTCGGATAGAATCTGACACTCCGATTTGTGTCTGTGTCGGATATAATATAGTGACCTCTTCTTTGCTAAAAAGAAAATAAACCTACCAAAAAACCATTCAAACAGCACTTTTGCATGGCCAATGTTGGTGGGGCCAGAAATACACTGCATTTAGGTTAACTAAATTATAAGAAGCCAAGACTTTGAGATTGCCGCCATGGTTTTTGATTTCCATTTCCTCCAATCAAATGCATAGACCTCTTAATTTTTTTTGGAGGAATTGCAGTTGATAGGATGTTTGGTGAAAGATTAAATGTTGTCTTTAAGTTGGGAAAAGTTTCAAAAAGAACTTTTTTAGCCACTTATCTGGCTATTTAGTTTCCTCACGACACAATTCACATTGCTATATATATAACTCTGGCATTTGGATTATTACTTGTTAATTAGGTTTTCCTCAACTAGATTTTGTTCAAAGCAAGATATATGTCTGCAATAATATCTACTCTTCCTCACTTCAATGCAGGTCTTGGAACAGCTTAATGTTTTTGCAGAGGAAGATATTGATTCTGCTGCAGAGGCTCTGAACGATGTGAGCTCGATATTTTGATATATAAATCACAAACTCAATAATAAGAAAAATAGAGTATTGTTATAATCACTTGGAAATCTCTCCAAAATAACCTTGCTCTAGATCATGGTCTGGGGTTGCAGTGTAAGTGTTTAGGAAGACTTTTCGGAAGTGGTGATCTAACTTTATTACAATGATTTTTGTTTTAGATGCCAATCAAGAAAATCTACATGGTGATTGAAATGGCTGCTCAAGGGGAACATGGCGGAGGAGCAGAAGCCATCTACTCGGGAAAGGAAAAGATCAAACTTATGCATTTCTATGATTGTCTGCAAGATGTTGTCCGGTATTAAATGCAGTTATCCCTTTTCATGTCAGTGTGGACAACAGTTTTGTAGATTTTGCTCAAAAAACTTATATTCATTCTTAAAATTCATTTGATGAATTCCATTGGTCAAAGTTATATTTGGGTGAAGAGTTATACTCGGGGGTTGTTATCATTGAGTGTGAAGTTATGCTTGAGGTTAATACGAGTTGCATGGTAGTCTTATGATCTGTTGTGTTGTAACTTTTAAGTACAATCTAGGGACGAATGTGCTTCCCTTGATATTTTACGATTTTTCTAGAGTAAATTGTAGTTTGGTGGCCTATATAAATTTATTTTTACAGGTTAATGGGCTGTATAAATATTTTTTACAGGTTAATCAACAATATATTAAACGGAAAAATATTTTACAACACCAATTTAAATGGATATTATTGGGGTTTAATTTGAGTTTGAGTTTTTTTGAATTAGACGAATGAAGATAACACAAACGTGTATATATATATACACGTACATGTGCGTTCATTCTTTGTCAAACAGTCTGTTAAACAGTCGAAAATATTCCTTAAATAAGTAGAGGTTTTTGTCAGGGGTTCATGTGACGCCTTAAATCATATTATTCGGGTGTATATAATGACCATCAACTTGCAAAAAAAGAATTGTGAATTTTGAACCATTCTTTCTGCATGTTACTTTGTTTTTTTTCCAATTATTATTATTATTATTTGTTTCAGAAAATTTGTAAAATGAAATTTATTAGAAAATTACTTATTTCACGAGGACGCAAGCTGGTGGTTTGCCACTTTGCCAGACAAATTATCAGTTCACTTTATCCGTTTTTCGGGAGTAAACATTTTTAAAAAATTATCGGTATGAATACAAATATTTTAAATTACAGGGATGAAGATAAATGTAAGATGAGAGTCTTGATCTTTTTGCAGGTTACAAAGATTCGGGACTCGATATTTTATTTCTGGGGGACATTTACTAGTTCCCTTCTTAAGGATATAATATTAGACGGCAACAAATGGTAAATATTTTTCTAAAGGATAATCAAACTATAATTCATAAGATTGATATAATTTTAATAGATACAATTATATTTTATTTCATGGGGATAATAAGATGAAACAGGTAAAAAAAACATCCTTTTATATTTAATTTTGCTATTTTTGTTTGACCCTTTTTTTTAAAATATATCATTTGCATATTGGATGTGATATATAAGAAAGAGATTATCAAATGAATCTACAAATAGGTCTCATACATTAAACTTTCAAAAATCCCCTAAACACGCAATGATGTATTCAAAGTTACCACAAGAGCTCTTTCCAAGCTCCCGCACTTTGCATACATATCAATTAGTGCACTCCCGCACTTTGCATACATATCAATTAGTGCAGAACCAATAAAAACATCAAGTTCAAACCCATTTTGCATAACATACAGATGAATATCCTTTCCAAGGTTGAGCGCACCAAGATGTGCACAACTAGAAATTACAGTTGTAATGGTCACCTCATCTGGTCTTACCCCATCCATCCTCATTTCATTAAACACTGTCAAAGCTTCCCTATACAACTTATTCTGCGAATAACAACTAATCATCATTCCTCAAACCAATTCTTGCATATTCATTAATCAAAGAATTCCAAGTAGCCACATTCCTCTCAGGCATCTCATCAAACAATCTCCTCGCAGAACCCATCTCACCGGCCGCGAATAACCCGAAAGCATCGCAGTCCACACAAAAGAATCTCTCTCAGGCATCTCATCAACAAGTCTACCAAACCCAGAGTAAAAATCAATCAAAGCAGTCTGAACAAACACATTTGACCCAAACCCAGTTGTCAAAATCTGGCCATGAACAGATTCTCCAAACCCGAAACAAGAAACTAACACACAACCCTTAATTACTGAAGGAAATGTGTAACTAGTTGGGCTAACTCCAGCTCTTCTTAACATAAGTAAAACTCTAGAGCTTGAATGGGGTTTAAACAATGAACAAAACCTTTGATTATAGCATTATATACAAAAGCATTATAGCATTGTTCTTGATCATCAAAGCGTATAAGCATTCGAGTTCTTTCAAGTTTGAGCATTTCTTTAAACACTTCATAATCATAATAATATACTTAACAATCATGTATATTCTTCCCACACAATGCTAAATACATTTCTTCCCGTGCAAAAGGCCTCTGACAGATAAAGAAAATAAAAATACTAAATGATAATTATATATATTCAAAGCCTTTTAAACTAAACTGCAACCACTTCACAAATAGGCTTGTAGATCGAGTAAACTCGAAACAATTTAAAATTATTATCCCAATTGATTACATAAATTATTAAAATTACAATCCAAACTAATTACATAAATTATGATCAGAACTAATTACATACAAAAACAAACTTTTCATGTAATATAAAATGATTTAAGTTTTGACAGTATCAAATGCAACAAACTTTTCATTGTTGTAATACAAGTATTTTGAACTCAAGCAGCAAGTGTAATACAAGTGTGTAAAACTTAATTTTTAATATCTTATTTTATTCGTATTATATTAGAGACATTTTAATCATATTTAATAATATATATTAAATATATATAAAATTATATTTAAAGAATAAGGATCCCTAGGAAAATTTTCTAAGATAATGATTGATTTGTGTGTATTATATTAACTATATAATTACTTACTCTCCTAATTTATGAAAAATATAAAATAAATGATAAGTAAATATTTAACAATAAATGACTAAATATATTTGTTATAATCTTAGGAAAAATATTCTAAAGTTAATCTTAGAATCGTTATTCTCTTATATTTATATGAATTAAAGTTTAATTATAAAATATATTTATAATTATTAAATAAAAAATATATTGATGAATATAATAATTTTTGTGATATAATATATAAATTTCCTTTCACATCTAAATTATATATGTACGAAATATATAAATAATAAATTGTATCATAAACCCAATTTTATTAGAGTGTTTTCTTTATCATTTCCTGTCCAATCACTTTTACCTTGGGTCCTGTTTGAACTCGAAGTTACGACTTTGAGAATGATCTGCAAATATAAAAATTATATTCAAACTCATCAATTTTTGTGGACTATAAAATCGAATAATTAACTTTTGGACTATGCAATGAAACAAAAGCATAGATTGAGACATGTATGGAGAAAAAAGTTAGAAAAGGAATGCACAAGAGCGGCATGATTTACTTGCTGAAATAGACATCTATAATAGAGTGTTACAAGCGGAATCGAATATTTTTATTAATTTAATTAATTGTTTAATATAGTATATCAAACAAATATTAATTGTTAGATTTTAAATAAATATAAAAAATGTTAAATATAATATTAGATTTTTTAAATATTTAAAATATTATCAAAAGTGCAAGGTCAGCCGTGTATTATAACTAAAATTTATATTTTTAAAAGATTTTTTTGTATCTTATCAATTATATACTATTATTTTATATTTTTTGTAAATTCTGTTAGAATTACAATATCTATATTAATAGAAAATAATGTTTGACTAAATTAAACCATTTTTATTATACAGAACCTACAAAATAAGAAGAAAAGATAGATTGCGAATAGCTAGCTCAAGAGATAAACTAATTAATATGATGATTAATAATATAATAATACTTTTGTATATTAAATAAAATTTAAAAGAAGAAATTTGAAAAAAAAATCATTATTAAATTTATTTAAATATCAAAAACAAATTAATTTTTTCATATTATCTAATTACATAATTATAGAGATATGTATATATAGAAAATATCAAGATAGAAATTACTTCTTGACAGTATCACTCATTTTAATCTCCATATTACAAGAACAATCGATAATTCTATTATAACACTATTTTTTTATATAAATATCATTATAATTAATTTTACATATTTTTAATATTTCTCTATATTACGGAAATAATTTAAATTATATGTTAATATATTAATTATTAGAAATATAAAAAAAAATCCGAATTCTAAGGTAGTATCCTTTTCCTGTACAGAAGATAAAAAAGGTTGAAATATGAACGAAAGGCTATCCTCTATTTGGCAACACAAACTACAAAAAAAGGTTTATTTTTCCAGGAAGCAACCATTATCAGCTACACATATTATGAAGGGAATAATAAAAACATTTCAAACACTTAAAATTCCTGAAATTTGTCTGGAAATAAGAGGAATTAGTGGTCTTTAAAGCTACGATTTCTTTTCCCCAAAATTTGTTCTTTATTCTGCAGCTACAGCCTAAAAGAAAATGCTAGAAACTCTTCTGACTAATGATCATTTACTGGAAAAAACTTATCCGACAAATGATTGACTGAATCAAGCCCCTTAATTCAATACCACACCACACGTTATAGAAGAACATGCATATTAAATTAAATTCAAATATTAAATATTTATTTAAAAAATGAAGATTCAAAATATAATTTATGAAATTATTTTTTAGGTAATGATCTTTCCCCCTTCCAGGATATATGTGGAAGTATCAAGTTGATCTACGAGAGATATTTAAAAGGATGGAGGAGAGGAGGATAGGAATAGGACAGGCCCCAAGCTCCATTATTAAGATTCCTCGAGGGATCTTTATTCATAGAAGCGTGTGCTCTTCTCATGCCTCGAAACAAGCCTTTCTCCTTCTATAAATACCATCCCATAGCGCACAACTGGGAAATATAGCAAGTTACAAAGTAAGCTCTAAATCACATACATAACATTCTTGTATACTAGCTAGCTAC
This sequence comes from Oenanthe sinensis, assembly GCA_028671895.1. Taxonomy (NCBI): domain Eukaryota; kingdom Viridiplantae; phylum Streptophyta; class Magnoliopsida; order Apiales; family Apiaceae; genus Oenanthe; species Oenanthe sinensis. Next base: position 1,778,098 of record CM053803.1, on the reverse strand, counting down.
TTCAAGCTTTTCATTCACCATGTCGAACACCTGTGGCAACTGTGACTGCGCTGACAAGACCAACTGCGTGTGAGTATCTTTTTCGTTACTCAAACCCGAGAAATATGTTGTTTATTAAGCAATATTTACTGAAAAATACAAATATATGAATTACAGGAAGAAGGGAAACAGCTATGGCATTGAGATAGTTGAAACTCAGAAAAGGTATCTTGTTCTTCTTCGAGCCTCGACAACTGTGATGAATCGAGGTTTTCTCTCTTTCTGCATGTGTATCTTTAAATACTATAACTAAGTGAAACTAATTGTGGGTGCAGCTCTGTGGAGACTATAATGATGGAGGTGTCTGAGAACGACGGAAAGTGCAAGTGTGGTACAAGCTGCAGCTGCGACAACTGCACCTGCGGTGGCCATTAAGCCAAGCCCCTGAAATGGAATTACTTAATTAATTACTTATGCATGCATGGGGTTAATTAACTAATTCTTCTATCCGTATCTATCTATAGAATAAAAGTCATGTTTGTGTTTGTGTCTGTGCGTGTAATTTATGGTCACAACTCCAGTGAGGCTGCGACTATATATGTTGTCATTGTAACTTAATTGTTATGAATCTATAAGTTTGTCTGGTAAAAATGGACTCATCACCTCTAATCATTACATTTATATGAATTACAAAACACAACAAAATAAAACTACAAAGCAGCCAAGTGATATAAAAATTAGCTAGTAGCAGAGAGTACCATTTAAAATTCAAGACTTTAGCCTCCACTCGGCCTTGCTTTCAAATTCAACTTTCAGCCGCTTCAATGAAACTATTTAACTTCAAAGGGGAATACTATTGATGTTTGCTGTAGGTAAATCGGTGCATGTTAACATTGATCTCTGTACACAAGCAATGGTCGACTTGAGGTACAAATGCTATTCACATAAGTCGCAAATCTATACACAGCAAATGGCTACTTAAGCTACAAATGACCTTTGGCCTCAGCCTACAAACACCCTGGCGCTTCCGCGACTTTAACACATCTGTAGGCTAATCTGGGACTCCAACTCATTAGAACTGAGATTATTGTAACCTATCACAACTGAAAAACTAGTAGTAGGTTAGTCTTTTGGGTACTACTGACTTGTCTCAACTCAAAAACTAGTCCAGAAAGCTACCATGCGGACCAATCCCTAATTTAAATGTCACCATGCTTCACCACTTTTTCTCACTTGCTCACATGAAAGTCCACCATGTCCACGACTAGAAGAGTGAAAGCAACATAAGCATTTAGTCATTAACAACGGGAAAGAGAAAATGCAAAAACCCATATCATTGTTTTTCGAGAGCAAACTTACATTGACCATGAATTCATGATTCATGAGATTAATGGATGAACCATTCCCCAAAAACAAAGTAAATCTACAAGTCCAATACTCTTTAAAAGTTATCATCTCAAAAATCACAATAATATATCAAGAAACTCAATTTCATCTTCAATATGAATGACAAAAGGATCACCGAACGATTAAATTGTGATCATCCAATTCCAGAGAAAACTAATCATACTTCTCTCATCAAGTATAAAGAAGAAAGAACACCCATGACACTGCCAAGGCAATATCCCCAACCACAAGCATTAACCAATTTCCACCAAGATCCTCAAGTTTCCGATATAAGTAAATTCTCCATACAGCTGTAACCACGTGTAGAAACACACATCCCCTTGCAAAAAAACCTTGAAAGTTTCTATCTTTAACAAATGCCACCATGAACAAAAGAAATCCAAGTGCAAACAAAAGCAAGCCCGAAAACGAATCAGATGTTTGGATTAACAGCTGATCATGTGGCGTCGAGCCTATTAACTTAATAGCAGTTTCTCTTCCATGAGTAAATTCAAATACCTCACTAGTATAAAACATCAATAGAAGTCCACAAGTTATGGCTGCCACAGAGTGGAGTATACAGACAAGGTAAAAAGTATATGCTCCCATTTATTAACACATTAATCTTGTAACAACACAACTTCAATTCAACTCTGTAAAGAAGCCTGGAAAATTTTAAGTTCCAGAACAAGGAAAATGAAGCCACTGATCAGATCATAGACCTCAACTTACATATATATAAGTTTAACTGAATTTTCTGAAGAAATGAATTGAACTGACTGATCAAAACCCAATAACAAAAAGTCAAGTTAAACAAGAACACGCTTTTAAAACCCAACTATAAATCCTCAAGTCTTGGAGTTAAAGTTGGAATCTTTTTTGCTTCAAGGTGCTCAACTAATACATACATCTGTGATGGTTTAAAAAATAACTATATGAAATTGAAAATTCAAGAATCTATATCTAATGAAGAAAGAAGGGGTTTGCTTGCCTTGCTTGTAACGTTGTATTAGCTTTCAGATTGTCGTCTTGCTACTTAGGTTTTTACAGCTTGAGTTTTTGAGTTTACAGCTAGGTTTTTACTTGTAATCATTGATGGAAATTTTAACTACTTTAAGATAAGGATTCTGGAAAGACCATGATGTAATATCTATGATTGTAATGTGTCAACACTGTAATAAAATTACAACTTCATATATAAAATCTCTGTTTGATGTAAAATATTTACACCATGTTTGAAGTAGTTTATAAACACTTATAAATTAAAAAATATATACATTTTTATAAATAATTTTGTTCGGATTTGAGATTGTCCATAATTAACGAATTAATTGATTAAGAATACCGTATATATACTATAAACTACGTAGAAAAAACAGGGTTTTGAATTTCAGCCTGAAAATTTTGATGCAAAATTATTTATTAATTCTATACTGCAAGTGCATTCGATACAATTTTAAATGTGCTGCAGCACTGTTGTGACTTGTGTTGCCTGATACTGGTAGGCTGGTAATATGGGATGCATGCCATTATGTGGAGGTCCAAATCCTCAAAATTACGATCTTTTAGAAATATCATGTATATGAATATGATATTAATATGCCAATCCTGCATCACAGTTTGATCCTTGTATAGCGAATACATCATATCTTTTCACAGCTTTTCCCATTGTATTTTTGATAAGATTAATGGAAATACACCATATGACCAGTAAGCCACCTAAATGTGATTAACTTATTTATAAAAAAATAAGCTCAAAACTGCAAGTAATTTATTAAAATGTTTTTTATAGTTTTAAATTGAGATATGGAGCCGGTGAATATAAATATGGGAATAAAATTTCAATATAAGCACAAATACACATGTTAACACTGTATCTTGCACTTGGAACCCCAGGTCGTAAAAGTAGAAAACTTAAAACAAATACAATAGAATTAATTGCATTTAACGGGAAAATGTATGGCAAGACGTATCAAAATCTTTTTGATTTTATAGTATTTACAACAAAAATGAATAATTATCGAAAAATTGTGAACAAAGAAGAAATTCAGCTATTCTCTTCGGATCATTCTAAGTGAGTATGCCAATTTAATCCTAATTTTTGGTCGAACAACTTGGCTGAGAGGGAGAGGGGACCAAAACTATTTTGCACATTGTGTAAAAACAAATATATGAAAAAAGTGAACAAAATCATATTGAAGTTTTGTCTTTAGTACCATATATAACTTTCCGATGCCGCATTCGACCAGGTCTTTTATCTCTTCCACGTCTAATAGGATTCTTTTTGACAGGAGTCCTTGCAGTCCTATTACCACGAACCTCTATTGGCGGAGGGTAATGTACAATACTAGTCCTTCCATTCCTTTTATCACGAACCACTACTGGCAGAGGGTGATGTACAATACTGGCTGGTGGAGGCATGAGCTCCAGTAGATCTCGATGGTATGCCTGTAGAACATATGCATATATCACACACAGTTTCACTTTTCATAGTTCAGAAACAGGATATATGGTTGCAGAAGTCACATGCTTAAAGGTGAATGTCAACCCAACTTGTTAGCTAAACTTCTGCAAGGTAGCAAGTTAAAACTACTCTTTCTTATTCTGTTCAGAGTATGCTATTGAATGTAGAATAATTTCCTTCAAGATAAAAAATTAATGAATAATTCATGGATGGCCATGCCAGATAAATGATTAAATCACAAAATGTCACACACATATGCATGCACACGCTTTTTTGGCCAAAAAATATCCATTGGGTACCACATTTAATATAAGTTTCTCTGTGCCTTTTCAGTGCACAGATTTAAAGAACACATGATTGAAATATTGCTGGATGGTCAGGTAAAAGAAAGAACAGAAATGTATCATATAGGGCATACACATGCTCTTCAACTATACAAAAACAAATAAAACAACACAGTTGACCCCTCCTTCACGTTTCAACTCTATTCATCTTTTATTAACAGATCACTTGTGAGGTGTGAAGGAAAACAATAATAACTTGTGAGAGTTAGGTTATATCATATATGTTTTCCCAAAATCTATTTATTACCTGTATCACAAAATTTCGTCTCTCACAATCCAAAAACATATTAAAGCCCCAAATAACTTTACCCAATATCTTGTCCCTCACACTGGAGAAGCTTAGCTGATCCCTGGAAGTAAACCGATCGACTTCGTTGAACCATAGACAAGAAAAAAGATTTGTGATTGGAATGTGCTCCCTTATAATGACACACCCTTCAGGAACATCTGCAAAAATTACTTCAATAGTAAATGATCCAAACTTTAAAAGATTTTAATGCCACAAAAGTTCTTTAGAACGTGAACCTACCACTTGTAATAGGAAGCTTAGCATCAGAATATGGTGTAAGACCTTCTTTTCTATAAAAGTCAATCTGGTAATCAATGGAGGCATTGTCATATTTCCCTGCAGCTTTATTAGCTTCAGCTTCTTCAAACACATCAAAACGAGAATAGTGTCTTGAAATAGCAAAAGAAGCATTTTGCCGCCACAAAAACCTGAGAGGATACAGGCACAAGCATTAGCACATCCGGTGCCTAATTGTCATCAGCTTTCACTCACTACAAAATTTATGAAGTCAACAGTAAAATGTCACATTAATGGAGACAATTGGAAATTAAAAAAATTATGCTGATGATAGGCCAAATTTACCTTGTCACCAAGGGGGATGTGAATATATTATTGATTATACATATGGCCTGAAAGTTGACACATGCACTCTTGTACTAGCATGCATCATTGCAGTATTGAACTATTGGTACTTAATATGACACTGGTTTCTCAAAAAAACATAAACTTAAGCACTAAAACTTAATTAGAAGTACCTTTCAAGAATTTGATATGGATCAGCGACAAGCTGAAGTTTTCCATCAATCCATAAAGAATATCGCACATTAGGGAAAAGCCGATGTAATAGAAGCTTTGGAATCTGTAGAATATACGTTATAATTTAGTAAAGACTAATAAGTTTACCTAGATGATTCTCATGAACAAGATAATGGCACAAAAACAATTGAGAGCATACTCAGTCCTTCAATTCGCAGAAACAGTAAAGTAGTAAACAGAAAACAAAGATCTAGTGTCTAATATATAGTCATCTATGCCAGCCCCAACAGAAACACTAAAAACAAGGGCTCTTTGCAGCTTGACAGGAATTCAAATCTATGCATCTAGATTCCTGAGTTCTTCTAGGGGTTCCTTTAGTAGTTTTCTTATTATGGTATTATTCATAACATTTCTATATTGTTAAACATAATAATACTTTTATCTTATCATAGTTGGTATTTTTTTTGTGAAATTGCGGATACAAGCATGTTAAATATCTCTTCTTCTTTTTTTTCACCTTTTATCTTATCATAGAATAGTATGTTCTGACTTCTAATATAATTTATGTGTGTGCATCTGATACTTACTGTTCTAGACAGTATAACTAATTTTAATATTGGAAAGTCAGCTAATTTTTTTGGGTTAAAATAAGAATCCAATTAACTTTCAAAGTCCCAATAGGTCATGCATATTAAAACAGAGGAAGTCTGAATATTTATAATCAAAAACCCATACTCCTTCCAATCCATAATAAGCCCTTTTGAATTTTTTGCACATAATTTAAGGTGCACTACAGATAAACAAATAAATTATACATTTTTCTTTTTTTGTTTTGAATATAATTGTAGATTAGAAACTTAAATATTTTGAACTGAAAGGAGTGGTAGAGAAGTAAGACGGAGATGGACAAACACTGCAGATCAGCAAGTCTCATCTCTAAAGGAATGTGTGTGCGCGCGCGCGTAAGCGCTTAGTGGCATTCCATATAGATACCCCGATAAATGCAACTGCTGTCCCACTCAATATGTACGTCATTCAGCTCTCTTGTCCTTTGGACCTCTTTCAATCTATTGATATGCTCCCCAAAGTCAATAGTAGCTTATCTTGCGATTTCCATTTTTTAATTCTGACAGATTACTGGGCATTTAGTAGCAAGCAAGTATCGACTAATATATTCTCAAACTCAAACGATCTAAATTATCTCAGTGAAGCAGCATTAACAGATATAAAAAAATGTTTCGAGGAGGCGGAGAAAAATAGACTCACCGAAGACAACATACACTAATTAATAATCTACTTTTTCAAATAACCAATAATTTATTATTCGAATAAACTGATAAGACCGTATCTTTTTTTTCTTATTTTATTAACATCACGGTTCTCTGGCATAATGTGTGAAGGAAAACTCCAATTTTTGATATATTACGAAGAGACTATACTGAGAATCGAAAATTAAACTTCATAAAACTAGAATAAAAACATGAATGAAACAAAGCAATCTGGAAATAAAATTTTAAACAGAAACGAAAGCTACTTCCTTATTTGTATTGGGAGAGGAAGATAGAGAAGAACATGGAAGGAGTTGAGAACTAAGATTATCTAGACAGAAGCTTAAAAACTGCTTTAGAGATTTAGAAGCAAAAAAAAGAAAGAACAGAAGCAGCCTCCTGACTGACTGTAATTCTAAAAACATTTGTACCTAAATAAAACCCATACACAATTTTTTTTGTATAATCCAAGATCATACAACATAGATTATATAGATATTTATCTATAAGGTTTTTTAAAAATCCAGTGAGGGTCTCACTGTCACCATATAAAGAAAAATGATATGGGGAGCATGAATGGAAGTCTAAAGGACTTCATTCCCCAGTGCATTAACATCACTTACACGTGTATATTACAGACAAACAATCATCTCACACTTCTCTTTCTCGTCCAAGTACTGTTCAGACTTGTAACCATACGATGGTAGTACTCCAGTAATACAATATCTCGATAAATTAATAACCTCGATTAAGTAATAACTTTTAGTAATAACTTCATCTTGAAACTTGCACTATGGAGCTCAGCGTACTACTTTCATATTGCAAGAGAAAATTACGTAATGTTTAGTTACATTCGTGAATGGATATAAGTTAATTACATCTATGAATGGATACGATTTAATTACATTCATGAATCTATAATTCAATTATATTAATGAATGTAGTTTAATTAAATTCATGAGTTTTTTTTAATACATACATGAATTGTATCATTAATTCATTATATTTAAAATTTTCAATAATAGAGTTCTCAGTAAATTAATAATTTAATAATTTAGCTTAAATCAATGAACTATTAATTTATACTTGTAAAAAATGAACTATTAATTTATTGATTAATTAATACTCGATTAAATAATAATTTTTTGTGGTCCCATGCCTATTAATTTATCAAGGTTTAACTGTACCAAGTAAAAGGAATCACTGCATTTCTTCATAAGAACAAACCAGGAAGAAACAACAGCTAGGAGCAAATTGAATCACAAAAATACAACTGACCTTTCCATTTCGTCTTGCGTCAGTGTATGGAATGTTACGGACAACAATAATCCTCCATATTCCAACCCTCTTTCTGCTGTTCAGGGCACTTGAATTCTTTATAAATGTTTCCGTCTCTTCATCAATAAACATATAAAAAGGAATGTTTTCTTTTGTGGTTTTACTAATGTCCTTGGGCTGTTGAATGATATCATAGTTTCCTAGAATGCAAGCAACTTGTAAGAATAAATCAAGAAAATATTGAAACGAGATCAACTGTAGAAAAGCCTCTAAATCACAGGTCACAACATATAAGCCCAATTTATGGTGATTGCCGATCACGAAAGTAGGAACATGAAAACAAACAAAGCCTTAAACCCGGCATTACCAAATATAGCTGATGCTACTATGACCTTGTGAACCTGCTCTAGCTCACTGAGATCAGCTACATCAATATCAAATCCAGTTTGGTGACCAGGTCTACATCCCTTAACAAATCTATGAGGTGCAGCAGAGTACAGAAAGCATTAGCTACATGGAAAAACCATCAGAGGAATGTTATAATCTTAGCAATATGCATATAACAAAGAAACCTACCCACAATGCAGAGTCATTGACTCTCTAACAGAAAAAGAATCGTTCCTCTGCTTTAAAGAAGGATAACCACCGAAATCCGAGCCTCCATGTGGTTCAGTTTTGACAGGATGCTCCACATGAAAGTAGCTTAAATGATGCACGGGTGAAGCAGATGGGAAGCTTGGCATACTAGCAATAGCCTGCTCCACAGGAAGATAACACACTGGACATGCTGAGGAACATGAACAAGAAAGATATTAATATCATAAAGAGCTTCATATAATACCACTCAGAAGTGTTTCTCTATCTAAAATCAACAGCTTAAACATATTTATATACACTCATATCTTCAGATTCAGACATTATAAATTCAAAAAACTACACAATGTATAATTTATTTTATTATATTCATGTGCTAAGGTAGGTTCACCGCCATATATACTATAGTCACAATCACAATCTTACGTCGTGGTCCGATGCGTCTTCTCTTCCCGGGAGGAGGGGGAGGAGGGAATGCAAAATGTTCACATAGATTGTTTTGAACAGTTACAGATCCTAAAACTGAAGAATGAAGATCGAGAGGATTAGGAGGTGGAAAGCCAGTAATTTCGTCACATACTGTCAGATTGTTCATTTTAGAAAAATTATCCATCAGGCTGCTTCCTTTCTTGGCAAACTCTGATGTAAGATTGAATGCAAAGTAGTCTGTGCTATTGCTCACCAATGAATCTTCAGTAAAAAAAGGGGGGGAAACAAGGTTAGTATAAACAAAAATTTAGAGTATGAATAAGAGATCCGAATTAAAAAAAAAACTACATTTCACATCTCGCAGCACAGATTAATAAATAATGACTTATATTGGATAGAATGCCTAAACACTCAACATATACAAAAACTTTATAATATATATTGCGGGAAGCAAATCAGCAATATGCCGTAAACTAAAAATCCCAAAATTCTGGTGTCAAAGAAAATATCCCAAAACAAATTGTCTCTCAGGTTACTAACTGAAGATAATCAAGACTCAAGGCACCAAAAAGATAGTTATACCTAGCAACTCAAAAACGAACCTGTCCCTCCATCCCTTTCGACTTGCTTCAGTAATTTTTCCCCAGAACGAAAGATTTATAGTTTGTGATTCTGCTCGAAATCTTCTAATCAAGATTTATACGAGACCTTAACTTAGGCACCTCATATGCTTAAGCTTCAACACAGAACCTTAGTACAAAAAGTTCAAATACAAAGAAGATGTCTGATTTAAAGTCTATATATTCCACAACAGTTGGACAATTAAGCATGTCATCCAGAAATAACAAAGACGATGCCATTCACATAGCAAATTGTAAACAACTGAACATGGAGAATCAAGAGAGAAAGCAAATACAATACAAACCTCTATTTACTTTAAAGAACCCTGTCATACAGAACGCAAAAGCAGTGATTAGCAAAATCACCATAACAACATTCCTTCGGACTAAATGTCTCAATATATACGGGATAAGCCTTTCTTTCTCTCGTGAACCAGAAAGCGACATCTTTGCAGGCTTGCGCACAACAATAAAATTCTGAGCACGGACCACACCATTTGTAGTTTGTTGCTGTGGCAACGATCCATAACTTCCCGTTCGTAAACCTAATGACCCTCCAGTCATTATACTTCAAATCCTACACTCGTTCTCTTCTTTCCCTTCATTAACAACCACCAAATCTCATCCCACACAAACTCACAAAATCATTCCGTAATCCAACAAACCGCCTCAATACCAGATCACGACTTAAACCTCCACCAAATCCCACCTCAAAAACACATGTAACACAAATGCACCGTCAAAACAGTAACAAAAAAACACTAATCTAACTCATAACAACGCCAGATAAATCAATCAACACAAACTCAACGACACAATCTCACTCGATAAAAACACAGTCTTTTCTATCGAAAACTGAACTGAACAACTTCAATCACTACTATCCAATTCCACATCTCAACTTGCATCAACTTGACTAAACAAACAATAAACAACTCAAATCAACAATAAATTACAGTCCAATACAACTTAAAAACCACAATAAACATCAAAATCATCAGATTCGAATGCGATTTTCACTGAGATCAAATCGACAAGGCAGTAAAAAATGTCAAAGTCGAAGTCAAAAATGAGAAATGAATGTTGTACACAACAGGCGTACCTGACAAGTTATATGTATATACGAATGTGAAACAATCACAGTCAGTGTGATTGGTTGATATTTTTAGGGTTTGATTGGGTGCAGCAATGGCGGTTCAGAGCTGTTTGTTATCGTCTTGGCGACTCACTGAATCTCATGTTTTTTTTATTTATTTCAATAAAATTTATAAAATTCATTTAATTTTTATGAAATATTTCATGATAAATTAGATAAGTATACTAAATTTTATTATGATAATATAATGCATTCAATTATTATTTTGATTAATTTTTTACATCGTCGATTATGTAACTAATTCCTAATGAAGATCTCAATCAGTATAAAAACCGTCATTCGCGAGGACATTATAATAAATTTTAAATTTATTAAAAAAATTCTCACAAAATTACATTACTCATGACTAAACTGCATATGATAAAATTTGATATAACAAAATTATATTAAATCAAAATAGTAGTATTAAATTTATAAATATTATAAAATCAAATAATAATTTCAAAATATATATGTCTATTATAATTCACAACTTACTAATTTGTTATGATTCCAAAATCTTTTTTTTTCTCACCCGCCGCTAAAAATATCAATGCCACCGATTAGGTCAAGCAGTCCACGACATCTAGATAAGTATTAGTAACATTATGTAAATATTAAAGAATATAATTTAAAATTATATATGCGTGTGTGATTTATAATATCTTATTTTAACAAAATACCTGACAGTACATTAGTGTCATTAACACATGCTTCAATTATATCGGGACATATGAACTCAAATCCATATAGTGGTATGTTGATGATTCTTTCTTCCAATTTTTTTGGGGCCATTGTACGTAGAAACATCACTTTAAACTCACATGATAGTGGTCTATCGGGGGTACTTGCAACTACTTTTAAGCTTTTTATTTAATGCTATATAAAAAACCCTTCTTCCGAAATATGTTTGAATCGAAAAAATAGATAGTTTTGAATCGTTGCATGAATAAGATTTTCCTATCATAAATTAAAATATCAAAAAGTTAGCACAAATGTATAATTGTAATAAATTAATATATAACAAAAATTTATTAACCTTCTCATGAATTAAAATTATGTCAAGACTAAACTGATCGTCTGTTTGTATATTGATTGCATATCATGTCATGCATACTATTACTTTTATCATCCAATCGTCTATATTGTTATTCAAAGCATTAATACATGATATATTGGACGTCGAATGTAAATAGCTCTATGATAAATTTGTTGTGATTTATTTTTTGATGCATGTTCTTTAATTTATATAAGCGATGGTCTATTATTTTTTAAGATGGAAACACATTCAATTTAGGTAAAAGAATAAACTTAACTTTTTTATTATAGATAGTGTCTTTTTGAAAAATCAAAATAGTTTCAATTTTTAATAATTTACTTAACTTGAGTAAAAAGTCTAGAAAAATATAATGTAAGTTAGATTTTTCATAAATTGGAGAAAGTTTAGGACAATATAAAATAATTTAGATTTTTTTATAATTTTTAATATGTACTAATTCAAAAAATCAAGAAAATTAGAAAAATATATTGGGACGATTTGAGAGCGTCACCTAACCGTCTCTGTTTTTTCATATATATATGTATATATATATATATATATATATATATATATATATATATATATTGATATATTGATATACATTGATGGTATATTATTTTTTAGATGGAAACACATTCAATTTAGGTAAAATAATAAAATTAATTTTTTATTATAGATATTGTCGTTTTGAAAAATAAAAATAGTTTTGATTTTTAATAATTTAATGCATTTTCTAAAATTTCTAATTATTTTATGTATAATAATATATTTTCTAAATTTTTTAATAATTTACTTGACTTGAGTAGAAAGTCTAGAAAAATATAACGTAAGTTAGATTTTTCATAAATTGGAGAAAGTTTAGGAGAATATAAATTAATTTAGTTTTTTTTATAATTTTTAATATTTACTAATTCAAAAAATCAAGAAAATCAGAAAAATATATTGGGACGATTTGAGAGCGTCACATAACCGTCTCTATTTTTTCATTTATATATATTTATATATATTGATGGTCTGTTATTTTTTAGATGGAAACACATTCAATTTAGGTAAAATAATTAAATTAATTTTTTATTATAGATATTGTTGTTTTGAAAAATAAAAATGATTTTGATTTTTAATAATTTAATGCATTTTCTAAAATTTCTAATTATCATATATATAATAATGTTTTTTCTAAAATTTTGAAACTTATTTTATGGATAATAATAATTTATTTGACTTGAGTAGAAAGTTTAGGAGAAAATAACGTAACTTAGATTTTTCATAAATTGGAGAAATTTTAGGAGAATATAAAGTAATTTAGATTTTTTAATATTTACTAATTCAAAAATTCGAGAAAATCAGAAAAATACATTGAGACGATTTGGGAGCGTCACTTAACCGTCTCCGTCTTCTACTTTATATATATATATATATATATATATATATATATATATATATATATATATATATATATATATATATATATATATCGATGATCTATTATTTTTAAAATGGAAACATATTAAATTTAGGTAAAAATATAAAATTAATTTTTTTTATTATAGATACTGTTGTTTTGAAAAATCAAAATAGTTTTGATTTTTAATAATTTAATGCATTTCCTAAAATTTCTAATTATCTTGTGTATAATAATGTTTTTTCTAAAATTTCGAAACTTATCTTATGGATAATAATAATTTATTTGACTTGAGTAGAAAGTTTAGGAGAAAATAATGTAACTTAGATTTTTCATAAATTGAAGAAAATTTAGTAGAATATAAAGTAATTTAATTTTTTATATTTACTAATTCAAAAATTCGAGAAAATCAGAAAAATACATTTGGACGATTTGGGAACGCCACTTAACCATCTCCGTCTTCTACTTTACATATATATATATATATATATATATATATATATATATATATATATATTGATATATATTGATATATATTATTTTTTAAATGAAAACACATTCAATTTAGGTAAAAGAATAAAATTAATTTTTTTATTATAAATATTGTCATTTCGAAAAATCAAAATAGTTTCCATCTATTATAGATTGGAGAAACTTATCTTATGCATAATAATTTACTTGATTTGAGTAGAAAGTTTAGGAGAATATAACATAAATTATATTTTTCATAAATTAGAGAAAGTTTAGGAGAATATAAAGTAGCTTAGATTTTTTTATAATTTTTAATATTTACTAATTCAAAAATTTGAGAAAATCAGAAAAAATATATTGGTACGATTTGAGAGTGTCATCTAACCGTCTCCGTTTTCTACTATATATATATATATATATATTCCCAATTTTTTTAAACATAATTATATTACATATTAACAAGATACAAGTATAATCCAACATTGTTGTTTCCTTTTAATAACTACTAATAACACAAAAAAATCATTCAGGATTATTTTTAGTGGATTAACACATCCAACTTCCGTAAATTATGAAAAAAATAAATTTGCTGACCATGATTAAGTTAAAATATCATATTTGTCATTTAACTTTCATATTAATAGCAAAAATAGTATTTAAGATTATATTTGTTACATAATTATATTTGTTAAATTTTAAGTAAAAATTACATCTTAATTTTTTATAATTTTAAAAAACTAAAAATAACATTTTGAAATTGATTATATGTACTTTTTAATTTTAATAATTTTTTTCAATTATATAATATGTATAATTTTTAGTCCAAAATTGGTTAATTTGATTAAAAAAATTCAAATATGACAGATAAATATGTACATAGGGAGTATATTTATAGATATTATATTTTAATATAGTAATGGTTAAATTTTTTATATTTAATAATTTATAAAATGTAGCTATATTAATCTATCAAAAATAATTTTAAATTTTTTTTTTTGCTGATAATATGATAGTTGAATGACAAATATAAAACGTTAAATTAATCATGGTTAAAAAAATTTACCTTTTTCACAAATTATGGAAATTGGTTGTGTTAATCCACCAAAAATAATCTTGGATGATTTTTTTGTTAACAATATCAAAGTTGGTTGTTTTTTGTGTGATTAACTCATTTACGATATATATACTATATTATTATAATCGAACATGAGTTTATTTTTATATGGTTCAGTGCTTTCTAAAATATTAAACACCTTCAAAAAACAGCCTAAATACAGTATAATATTATATATCAAACACAACTAGATCAGTTTCATTAACACTCAACCTCTTTAAATACTATTTAAATTATAAATTTATAAATTATTATTCGTTATAAAATTAGACAAAAAAATTAAAACACATAAACTCAAATTATATAAATTATAAAAAAAACCTTTTAGGCCAATTTTAAGCAAACATTTTAGCCCAATTTGAAACTTTTACAACAAATATCAAATAGAATAATGTTCAATTACAAATAAAATACAAATCGATAATAATCATACAGATAAGATTAAAAAAATATGAATTAAATATAATAGTTAGCCCGTGCATCGCACGAGTTATAAGCTAGTATCACTTATTAACATATATTTATTGAATTATATACGATTATATGTTTTTCTTCTCAAAATAGATGATTATCTTAAATTCATTAAGTAATATATATTATTAGCTTGCTTTAAATGATTGTATTTTTAGAAAATAAAAGAACTAGTGATTTAGTTCGAGTAATGTAGTTCCATATTTCTCCCAGAGAGAGACTTTTTGAGTAGCCCTGTATTTAATGATCTGGTATAGGATTGGTACAGAAGTCCCGTCCACAACCTTATTGGATGGAGACGACAAAATCAAGGCGAAAACATTATTAGTGGACATACTTCATTCATTAAATTCTTCTATCAGAGCCTCGTCTTTCTTGGTTTGGATAAGGAGAAATATTTTAGCCACATCTGGCATGGTCTTCAGAATCTTCTCCACGAGAACTATATGTTGAAAAAATTTAATAATTTTGACTTAATTATTAGTCATTTTAAGACTCAAATTGATTGAGACACTATATGTTAGTGTTTACTATTAGTTGTACTGTATGTAATTTTCTACTTGATAGTATTTTAACACATATTTATAAACTCGAAATGAATATATGGTGAAGGAGAACTGATATTCCTATTTAAAACTTTAAAAATGGAATCTGAGAATTATACCACATCAAGATTGAATAGCGCACACAATTTCTCAATTTAGTAGTACCAAATACCAATGTCCTTTAACAATGGATTATCATGTATGTTATTAAGTGATAAATGTATTGACAACTTAAATATGCGAAAAAAACCTGAACTTGAGCTTCTACTCAAAGACACCAAATTATGTTTTAAAGTTCATACTTATTAACTGCAACAAATTGATGTGCGAAATTAGTAAGGAGTTAATATAAGTTTGATAAAATTCGAAGATAAATTGAGTTGAAAAGATCGGTGAAGTATCTAACCAAAGGATTTTTCTTTGGTTAGATGTACGTTTTTAATTACTTTATTCATTATAAGAAGATTGTAAGAATTAACAAATATTTAACTTTATAATATCATTAGAACTTACGAGCTTTTGTCATGTTTCTATTTTTGGAGTTAGCGAAAATTTGTGTGCGGGGAGGCGATGCGTTGGGCAATCCAAAGAACAAGATAAAGAATACGAGAGGGAGCAAGAGTTTGGATGGATGAATCTAGCTATTTTCTTCTCTCTTAACACAATTCAGGATTTATTTCACATTTGGAACTTTTTTTGGGTGTCTTCTTTTCAGACATTAAGATTTATTGTCTAAATTTTCGGGGACATCTTTGCATGACCTTCAGTTAGATGATAAACTTTTTGAATGAAAGAAACATCTTTGTAGTTATTGTATTCGATACAATTCATGAACGAATAAGTTCATTTTGCCAAAAAAATAATATAAAATAGGCTATTGACATGCTATTGTTGAACGACCATCTATTCGCGTTTTTTTCCCGTGTATAGGAAAAAACCCTAGCTAGCCTTGCATAAACACGGACAAATGACGTGACCCCTCTGGATTCACAAAATTTTTACGTGTTAATACTATTCGTGAAAAAAAATGCGGATAAATGGTTTAGACAATCGATTATTATGGACCGGGTCTCATACTTAACAATACACAAAGATATATCTATACTATATTATTATAACCAAATAAAAATACTTTTTTCCATCTCGGTTATCTCAGGTGAACTATAGAAAAGAGTCTAATTGTCTAATTTTAAGTGAATCATAGAAAATATCCTCCTTTTATACAACTACTCACTTTATACAACTACTCACGCATAATATTATATTATATCTAAATTATATTATATATTTTTTATTTTAATAATCATACTTACCCTATAATTTTTTAATATAGTTGTACTAACATTCAACTCAATTTTATCATCATTCAAACTCTTTTATTTATATAAAATTATGACTTATAATTAAATTTTATGATCATTAATATATAAACAACATTGTATAAAAAAATGAACAAAGAAATTAATAATAAAATAGATTACCATGTTAAATTAAATATTTAAAATATATAAAATAATTAATATATAATTATTAATATCATAATCTAATATTTGTTAAAAATGTTTTGAAGATAAATACATAAACATTTGTTATATGTATATATTAGTCTCTAATATTATTGATTTTTGAGTATGGTTGGATAGTACAAGTGATAAAAGGATTTGACTAAGTCCCCTCGAAATTTATTAGAATAAATACTCATTTGTAATCAATTTTTTAAGATTACAAGTCTAATTATTAAAAAAAATATTATTGATTTTCATATATTTTATTACCTTTATCCAACATATTTCCTAGTCAAATTTCTATTGTTTTACAATATTTTCCCATTGGACCTACAAAACTGTGGGCCTTAGAATAAAGTTACTAGAAAGAGATATTATACCTCACCTGTGTAGCTTGATTGTAACAAGGTGGGCTAGAGACTGTTTACTAGATTGGGTTCATCATGAGGAATAGAATGGATCAGAGGGATAGAAATGGGTGTTTCTCTTGTCTTGAATTAGTGCAAGTTGATGGGTTATCAAAAGGTCCTTTTCCGATACAACTCTTTGGGCTAAATATGCCGTTGCTTCGGATCCAGTGCCGACATTTATCACAAAATTTTAAATTTTGAGTTTTCTCTGAACGAGTTTTTTAGAGGTTATTTGGTTTATAATATTTATTTAAATATTAGTTTCGTTTATTTAAAATTTATATTTTCTTTGTCTTATTTATTTTTTAATTTTTTTATTGGATATTTCATCTATTTTTTAATATTTTTCTTAAATAATATATTTTTCTTTATAAAATTTAGTAAGTCTTGCTATTTTATATTTATTTTTTCTTATTCTTTTTAATCTTTATATCAAATCTAAATGTTAACAACTAAGTGAGACCGAAAGAGTATTTAGAGGTCGTTTGGTTCGTGATTTTTAAGTAGTATGTGTTTTGTCCATTCCACACTAATATTTGGATATAATGAATCAAATTAAAACTTTACTACTTTTATCTTTATTTATAAGATTACACATTAATTTTTAAAATAAAAATTTTATAATGATGTTATTTAATAAATAATAGTGATTTATTTTTCATATTAACTGCACATATTTTTTTATTAAAAAATATATTAAATTAACAAATTCATTCCGTCATTCAACCAAACACGCGATATCATGAATGATACTTTATTCCCGTATCACCTCAACCCCGATTCCTGATACCACCACATGAACCAAACGACTCTTTAGTATTTAATACGGACTTGATGGCTTAAAATCATTTAATATAATTATCTAAAAGTTATGATATATTACAATACATTGTTAATGTTATTTTTATAAATACAATATAACAAATTTTATAATTTAAAAAATATCATAATTTTTATATTCAAAATGCTTTTTAAAGGTAAGTTTTAGATAAGTTACTTGCAGTCGACTTTAATAATATTTTTCTCATTTAATATTTGATTAGAAGGATATTTAAAAAAAATTAAAATATTTTTTTAGAAAAATAAGGGATTACAAACAATCCATATCTATCTTATTATCAAATATGCAATTCTAAGTTATTTGTTGATATATATCATATTGACGGAGATCCAAAAGTCTTGTACGTCATGTCAATGATAAACTCTAAAATCTAAATATATAAGGTAGTCAAAAACAAAAAGAATGCAACGATGTAACTGATTTTCTGATAAACTCTAAAATTTAAATATAAAAAGTAGAAGTAAAAACCAAAAGAATGCAGAACAGTTACAAGATGCAACTCATATATGATGAAAAAGTTTGATTTTAGTGTCTCATTCCAATTTTTCTTTTTTAGAAAAGTAAGAGATGCCAAACAATTCATATCCATCTTACTATTAAATATGTAGTTCAAAGTTATTTGTTGATAGATATCATATTGACAGAGATCCAAAAACGTTTTGCGTCATGTCAATGATAAACTCTAAAATTTAAAAATAAAAAAAATACAACGATTGTAACTGATTTTCTGATAAACTCTAAAATCTAAATATAGAAAATAGAAACAAAAACCAAAAGAATGCAGAACAGTTACAAGATGTAACTCATATATGATGAAATTTTTTAATTTTACTGTGTCATTATAAATTATTATTATTTTTTAGAAAAATAAGGGATGAAAAACAATCCATATCTATCTTACTATTAAATATGTAGTTCAAAGTTGTTTGTTGATAGAAATCATATTGACGGAGATCCAAAAACTTTTTACGTCATGTCAATGATAAACTCTAAAATTTAAATATAGAAGGTAGTCAAAAATAAAAAGAATACACTGATTTTTTGATAAACTCTAAAATCTAAATATAGAAAGTAGAAACAAAAACCAAAAAAATGCAGGACAGTTACAAGATGCAACTCATATATGATGAAAAAGTTTAATTTTACTACCCCATTCTAAATTATTATTTTTTAAAGAAAAATAAGGGATGACAAACAATTCATATCCATCTTATTATTAAATATGTAGTTCAAAGTTGTTTGTTGATAGATCTCATATTGACGGAGATTCAAAAACTTTTTACGTCATGTCAATGATAAACTCTAAAATCTAAATATAGAAGGTAGCCAAAAACAAAAAGAATGCAACGATTGTAACTGATTTTCTGATGAACTCTAAAATCTAAATATAGAAAGTAGAAGTAAAAACCAAAAGAATGCAAAACAGTTACAAGATGCAACTCATATATGATGAAAAAGTTTAATTTTTATGCCTCATTGCAATTTATTTTTTATAAAAAAATAAGGGATGCCAAATAATCCATATCCACCTTATTATTAAATATGTAGTTCAAAGTTGTTTGTTGATAGATATCATATTGTCAGAGATCCAAAAAACCCTTTACGTCATGTCAATGATAAATTCTAAAATTTAAATATATAAGGTAGTTAAAAACAAAAAGAATGCAACAATGTAATTGATTTTCTGATAAACTCTAAAATCTAAATATAGAAAATAGATGCAAAAACCAACAGAATGCATGACTGTTACAAGATGCAACTGATATAATGATGAAAAAGTTTAATTTCACTGTCTCATTCCAACACGTGCCATGTACGATGTACCTAACACTTATCATAATATTTATGTTCTACATATGTATTATTTTATTTTATCTAATTTTATTTTTCATTTCCATGATAAAATAATTAATATTTATGTTCTACATACTCAAGGTTTTCTTTTAACTATCCCATATAAGAGTTGGAACAACAAATAATGTTATTAGAATACCAAATAGTCTTACACTATAATTAAGTTCACGAGTCATTTATTTTCAAATGGTGCAGTCTAAACATTGTGCGTAATGAGTATGGATATATTTGGAGAGTATTGTCAAAGATAACCAGGATTCAGAAATTGTTATGATTAGAGATGTGTTGTATGATATATTTTGCTGAAAGAAATCCAGAAGGAGGTTTTTGTCAACTTTTTCACCCTTTTTGGGAAGTGAGATCAACACTTAAATGGACCGATGTATTGATTTATAGTTCAGATTAGAGAAACATATTTGTGTTGATATTATTAATTTTTTTCCTTAAATGGATTGGATAATGGAGTATTTATTGTTGGTCAGAAAATAAAAATACGTAGATATGATCAAGCATGTAATAAAAATATATTAAATATTTTAATTAAAATTAATTTTTTTGAAGAAAATAATGATAATGAATATATTTAAAAGGGAACCCAATGAGATAACTTTAAAAATTAATAATATGACACCATACTATCATGTATATTTTAATTAAAAGTTAATTTTAATTATGCATTTCTTTCAAAGAAAGAAAATATATATTTGTTATTTTCTCAATGAGTAAACATTTTGGTAAAGTGAATCTCATAAAATTTAGATTAAAATTTAAAATCTAAATATTTTAAACAAAATTGATAATAAAATTAAAAAAATTAACATACTTAAGTTAGGAAAATAAACAAAGTTTATTTCTTTCCCATAAGAAGATTTGATTTTGATATATTAATCTGATTATTAATTTGGGGGGGGGGGTGTTGGCCCTATATGTCATAATTTGGGGAGAAAATTTCCTAAATAGCACACAAAAAAATGATCCTAAATAGCACTCAAAAACGCTACATCGTGTAGTGTTTTGAAGAAAAAAAAATTCTCCTCAAAACACTACTTTAAGTTGCGTTTTGAGTCCAGAACCCAAGATAAAATAACGTTTTCCCCCGAATTTTTTTTTTTTTTAAAAAGTGCAAAACGCTACACGAAATAGCGTTTTCATCTCTTTTACAGCACGCCACACTATGTAGCGTTTTGGAGTGCTATTTAGGGCCATTGTTACGGGTTGTGCCGTTTAGGGCATTTTCTCCCAAAATTGTGACATTCAGGGTCTTTTCTCAATTTTGGGTTATTTTCCCCGTAAGAATACTTTATTCGATCTTATGCTATATCTAGAACGATTGCAAATTATGCTAGGGAAACAAATAAATAAATTACCCATTTTCTTCTTTATAATTTGGAAACCATTAAATAATAATTTATTGTATAGGAATGTAAGTGCGATGCAAGTACACGCGCCTGAAGTGAGATTACAATAGAACATACCAGAGAACAAATGCTATACGGGCTTCTCTCTGTTGAAAGCACCTGTTACTCAGCAACTGCCAAAATTTCATAATTACATACACCTCTACATATATACAACTATTTTTTTTTGTATAAATATTGATATCTTTGAGATAAGAGTTCATATCTAAATTTTATTACTCCCCTTATATCCTTTCTTTCTTTACCCACCCAAGTTCAAGAACTCTTAATTCTTGCTTGTATAACTCTTGTTTTTGATTTCAAAGTCATCAAGCTAGTAAACAGTCTTGTCAAGGTACATGCACTTGTATATGTAGTGTTGTAACTTTTGTTACTTAAATTTTTACTGTTTTGTTTAAGGTGGTATATAAATTATTGTGTTTTATGATACGTTTCTTGATTGAAATATGATTGTTATTGATATGGGAGATGTTTTTGTGACATTACAGGGTGTCTTGGACAAGGGAGAGGAGTTTTGGGATTTAAAAGGTGGTGGTGTGGGTGAAAACTGAAGATTTTTGAGCTTTTTTTTGCGGGGTTGATTGTTTTAAGGTGTAGGTATGGGTAATTGTTGCAAACCATTTGTTAGAGAGGAGGACTGTGAGGCAAATGCAATGGAAAGTTTATCGATGCCTCGTGAAGGTAATTCGAGTAATCGGATATCAAGGTATAGTGATGTGCAAGCAATCACTTCTCTTCCTACGGGTGCTAGGGATATTGAGAATGAAGGGGAACAGGATCAATATGTTCTCCGGGGTCAGGGGTACCTTCCTGGCTTCGGAGGAATTCCTAAAGGTAGTGAAGCTAAATTGGTTGCAGCAGGGTGGCCTTCATGGATGGTTAAATACGCTGGTGAAGCTATTAAGGGATGGATACCAAGAAAAGATAAGTCTTTTATGAGATTAGAAAAGGTATACTTAATACTCCTTTTCCTTTTTTGTTAATTTATATTACGTTTTACAGTGTATAGTAATGCTTTACTGTTATTATGGATGATCAGTTTGTGCACAGATTTGTATTCGGATGATTTACTTTGATTTTCTAGAGTAACTGATTTAATACATATTGGTTGAGTGACTTTGTTTTCCTTTGCAGATCGGAGAAGGTGCTTACAGCCATGTTTATCGGGCTCTTGATCTGGAGCAGAGGAAGATCGTTGCTTTAAAGCAGATCATATTCAAAGATTTAGAGCCTGAAACTATTCGTTTGATAGCTAGAGAGATTGACATTCTACGCAGGCTACACCATCCGAACATTATTAATTTGGAGGGTGTAGTTGCATCAGAGATGTCATGCGATTTCTACCTTGTCTTCGAGTGCATGCAACATGATCTTGCAGGGCTTGTTTCCGACCCTAGTCTGAAGCTTACAGAAGCTCAGGTACGGTGTAAAGCAACAATAGGCTGTGGCAGAGCGTGTGGTAAAATGTGCATGCATTATACTTGTGTGTCTGTGGGCAGTGTTAATGTGTTATCAGCATTTCACTATCTACATACCTCAATCTTCATTTCTTATCTTGTACCCTCTTGTCTGAAAAGATAGTGGCTTTAAACCAATGATTTGATGCTAATCTGAAGGCATGTGTTTGGTGATACATCCAGGCATAATATATCTCATTATTGATCCTTGATAGTATTTTACGCTTTAAGATGCAAAATGATATTTTAGGAAACAAGATTAAAAATTTCCTCTTCGAGGTGTATTTGAGACTCTGATTCATTGAGATATTTGTAATATTTTTCATCTTTATATGTATAATAAAGCTCAAGTTTTTGCAGGTCAAATGTTACATGAAGCAACTCTTATGCGGGCTTGACTATTGTCACCGTCAGGGTATTCTGCATCGTGATATTAAAACTTCCAACCTTCTGCTCGACCACAATGACCATCTGAAAATAGCAGATTTTGGTTGGGCCAATTTTTACGATCCAGAACAAGTTCGCCCGCTAACAAATCAAGTTGTTACTCTTTGGTACCGACCACCTGAGCTCTTGCTTGGTGCCACTTGCTATGGTAGTTCTGTAGATTTATGGAGTGCTGGCTGTGTTCTTGCTGAACTATATGCAGGACAACCTATTTTCCCTGGAAGAACGGAGGTACATGGTTTGTAAATACAGACAGATACACATGTAATGGCTAGTAGAAAGATAAATAGTTAGTCTACGATAGCAGCATCTTAGATTTATTCTTAGCATCTGCATTGTCAACTGTTTATTGTAATTTCCTTGTGTGCACAGAATTTGTTGGCCTATGATGATGGTGGAAAAGGATAACACAAAAAATATTAAATTTTATTTCCCCGTATTAGACTCTCCTTACATTTCTATCGAGGATGTTGTCAGTCTTAAGTGTGAGCCTGCCCCATTAGCCATATTTGATGAATGTAGCTTAACCCTTCACCATTACAGCGGTGTGAGTTACATTTGAATTTTCACATATTGTGATAGGGCAATGCGTGATATTATGACTTCTAAGGTAGGCAGCTAGCCCTTCACTTTTGGAATATACATCATGAAAAAATAGTTCTTGAATGTGAACCTTTTCTTTTTTCTTCTATTTTTTTGTGTGGGTCGGCCAAGAGTCTGTCCGCGCATTGCACAGGACAATAAATAAACCAGCAAATTAATGTTTTCAGGCCAGGGGGAAGCAATATTACAGGCGCATTGCGCACAGGCCAAATTTTATTTCTACCTTTTCCTGCCATGGCCGGACAGTAATGCACCCAATAAAACAAGTCTGCATGCATGGCCAACATCCCCTAATTCTTTAGTTCAGTATTGCTATCACTGCATTAACTTTGCTAGTACAACTGAATGATAAAGTTGGTATTTTTCTGTCTATTAGGTGGAGCAGTTGCATAGAATATTCACGCTTTGTGGCTCACCTTCAGAGGACTACTGGAGCTTATTGCAGCTGCCTCCTGCAGATATCTTCAATCCTGAAACACCTTATAGAAGACGTGTTGCAGAAATTTTTGAAGGCATACCTGCACCAGCATTGGCACTAATCGAGACCCTGCTTTCTATAGACCCTTCAGCTCGACAGTCTGCAGTCCATGCTTTAAATAGTGAGGTACCAAGTAGTTTTGCAACTTTAGATTCCTTTTTCTCATTATAATTCAATCCTAAGAATTTTTTTTGTTCACATTCTTCATTTAAGGGCCTTCAGATATCTACAAACATCCTCTAATATGCTGTCCTTTCTTAAAAGTATTTTCTCTTGCAGTCGGCCAATTCTGAAATTTCAAAGTAGCGATTCCTTGATCTTCAGATGGTCTCAGTCATCTTATGATTAGTCTCATATCTGCTGCTACTGACTTTTTTTATTGTGCCGTACTACTACTTGTTTGTGATCTCCACTGAAGGGGAGGTGGATTGAATGGGTAAATTTATTAATTGGGCATTGCTAGGGATGTGATTATGGCATATTTTTGAAGTGGAGGGATATGCCAGGCTATGGAACAGGGTTCTATATTTGCAGAATTTGGTTGCAGTATGGATGGAGTGAATTATTGAGGTGGCCACATGGAGTTCAGTTGTGGAAGGCAAATGAGAGCTTTGTTTCTTGTCAAATTAACATATGACTCGGTTCATATAAACATATTCATATCATAGCTTCTTCTTAGTTCTAATGCATTTTATGTTAAGCTTCCACATTCATGTTCGCTGAAGTAACTCACATTTCAAAATTAAATAAAAATAATAATGAAGTAACTTAACTTAACCCAGTGACAATATATTTACCATACATAAATTTTAAATTATAACCAAAATATTGGTTTCAGATCTACATCTTGCTGCATGTTATTTTACTTTTCTCCTGTACTATATTCATAAGAACCCTTTGGTTTTTTTTGGAACTACCTAATAACGTACAGACATGGTTTTTATTGCAGTTCTTTTCATCGGATTTATCAGAACCGCTCCCTTGGAAACCTAGAGAGTTGCCAAACTGTCCTTCAAGCAAAGAGCTTAATGCTATAGTCCGAGATGAAGCAGCAAGAAGGTTCATGATGTGAAATAATCTGTCTTCACATGTGTATCGATGTGTGTGTTTGCGTTTGTGTGTGTGTGTGCACACGCGCACCCCTATGTATCACATAACTTCCCTCGAGAATCATATGTTTCCACAGCTGTTGTAGCCATTAAGTTTTGTTATGTCATATGTTGTGAGCTGATTTATTTTGTAGTTCTAATGAACAATTCTCCCTCTTGGAACTTTGTAGACAAGCAACTGGGGGAATCAAGGGTGACATACATGATGTTAAAAGGAAAGGGATAGCAAAATCTCAAGACATTCCAGCACCTGATCTCGATGTAGAATTATACCTCTCAATGCTGGCAAGTTTCGTTTAAAAATAAATATTTGCAATTGCACCTAGTTCCTATATTGATCCAATCTCTACATTTGATATTCTTTTGGCATCCATATTCACTGAGTGAGTAAATAATTTGTACGCAGAAGAGAAGAATTCAGGACAATTTTTGGAACAAAAAATTCAAGCCTCTTCGGGTAGAAGCTGCTTCTGGAATTCCAATTGAGTTACCTCGACACCAAGCTCGAAATGAAGAAATCAGTGGTCCACAGGGGACTCTTCACGAAGGAGCATCACATTCTGTGGCTCATCGAGCTGTCAGGGAAAAGGTTGGAAAAGATATGGGCAGCATTCCCAAGATATCAACTGGAGCTGACTTATCCGCAATGTCCAGCTCTGCAGGGCCTAGTAGAAGTTTAAAATTGGACAACTGGGAGGACAAGTATGCATCTGCCCACCAACAGAATGACAACAGGCATAAGCAAAGTATTTCAGGCTTTGCATATGGGAATGTGAGAAACAGCTACAAAGATCCAGTTCATGTAAGTTTCTAGTTCCATCATTAATTTATGAATATGTCATCAAAGTTTTCGAGGGTAATCTCTTGCATTTTGAAACACTTGTGTTTTACCCCAGCTTGGGCACCACGGTACAAGCAGCAGCAATATTCACTACTCGAGACCTCTTCCAACTCCAACAAGAGTCGAGGGTGGTGCAATTGCATTACCAACTAATTCTTTATTCATCGGTGGCCAAGCTTCTAGAAATATCAATGCTCAAATCAAGAAATGATCACAACAGTTAAAATCAGGTGTAGAATTTGTTATACGAGTTGTTCTGGTTCTTTTTGTACAATGTTGCTTCTTTAGATATTTCACGAGGTCGTTCTCATTCATTAGTAATTAGTTCCTATACTGTAAAAGGCCCGGATCCTTAGCAAATGTTTGCTATTTAACTGATTTTTAACAAACTGACGGCTGAGATTTATAAAAAACAAACTCGAGCCTCGGTTATTAAGAGAGGCCTGGTTAATAAGAGAGGCTCGACGGGACTATGTATCAGAAAACACTTTCAAATTAAAGAACAAACTAATTGAAGGTATGTTTTTTGTTGATACAAGCTATATTTCTTGTTGATTGAAGGTGTTTTTCAAAAAGATTGAATGGGATTCATTCAATTTCTATCCATTATTGGATTTAAAGATAGTTTATTTTGCTTTTAGTTATATGTATGTATAACTATGGTGTTCCTTGTATATATGTTGATTATAGTTGTAATGGATTATGATATTTCTTGTATGTATGTTGTTTATAGTTGTAATTGAAATTAGGATAAAATTAGGGTTTGCAATTAGAAATTAGGGTCTATAATTGAAAATTAGGTTAATAAACGATTTGTGGGTGTTTTCTAATATATGGTCTGGTCGAGCCTCTCTTATTAACCGAGGCTCGTGCACGGACCTCTCTTAATAACCGAGGCTCGAGTTTTTTTTTTTTTTTTTTAAATCTCAACCGTTGAACAACTCATCCTTGTGCTACAAGTAAATTGATTGCATAGTTCTTGTTTTTTGTTTTTTCATCTAATTTAAATAGATGTATGTGACAGTTATATTTCACATTAAGCTCGGCATGCTTTTGAAATGGCCTAAAGAAGCTTTGTTTTGCTTAATTATGGTTGTTGCACTGTGATCCCCAAAGTAGGCCAGAAATGGGGTGAGCTCATTTTTCAAAACCTGATATCTCATGCTTGTCTATCACCTTCACCATTTTAAGAAACTATATAGAAGTAATAAGTGACTACCATGCATATATATTTTTTTGGAGGTATGATACACTGATAAACAATTATATTATTTTTTGGAATTGACCCCTTCTGTATATTTGTGCCAGTTACCTAAATACTGCATTGCAACCTAATTGAAGAGCCTTCCTATCAGTTTCATGGACTTTATTATCTAACTAGCTCAAAAAAATCCAATATATCATATTATGGGAGATGCTGACTATGATATTTTAAGAAAGCTATGTTTGCTAAACCTAGATAACGCTCAACCTTTCTGTGTATAAAAAAATTAGGACTTCTGTCAAAGCAGTGGTAGACTAAGAGTTCAGACAGACAGTGAGAGCTATTTACAAGAATGCTTTGAGAACAGACGATGGACAGAACAACAATCGATAGCAAACTTCTAGGGACATCATCGAAAGGCGGTATGTTGTATCCTTATAGCGTTTTGTACTTCTACAATTTCATTTATGCCATGTAATGATGAAAATTATACTTGTATCGATCAGTTGGCCTGAATTTGTTACAGTAAAAATATTTTTAATGAAGAAGTAATAACCTCTTTGCTAAAGTAAAAAGTAGTTGGCATTTCGAAGATCTATTTATCATCTTCTTTGATGTGTTCTAACTAGTAAGTAGAATATTTGTATAAGCATGGACATGGTTGAGGACTTGAGGTCTATAAATATAGCCATATAGGTAAAGTCTTGGAAGAAAGTATTATTGGAATTAATAACCTCTATTGTTGAAATGTGTAGTAGGTCAAAGCTAAGCAGTATATGTTGGAATGGCTATATCAAAAGCCAGATTGCTTCAAGTAACTTTGAAGGCATAGTGAAGGTAGGTCCTTATATATGTTTATAAGCTTAAACTGCTTTTGTTTTTAGATTCAATATATTTGGTACTTTGTCAGGTGTAGGATGTTAGAAGAGTGTGCGGTCTGTCGACCTTGCGCTAGCAGACCCAATCACACTTTTGTTCAGTCAAGCTCTGGAATATCAATCAGGCAATCACACTTTTGCTCTTGGTGGATGTCAGCTTTGAAAATAAACGTACTGCAGTCATCTATTTACTAGTGTGTATACAACAATTTGGATGTATAATAAGTTTTTTGTGTTACATGGATTGCTAGTTTGCTACTTCAGGGAGCAAGAATTGGCAGCATCAAGACTAAAGCCATTGTATGTTGTGTTAAATTTCCCCAAGTTCTGGTCAACCCCTTGCATTTTGTTCAGCAGATGCAGATCACAGTATCTATTATTATGATCTCCGTAACATGAAAACGCCTCTGTGCACATTAATTGGTCACAATAGAACTGTGAGCTACATCAAGGTCATAGATTCCAAGTATCTTCTGTCTGCATCTACAGATAACACATTGAAGCTTTAGGACCAATTGTGTAAGGAATTTCCAACAGATTGGTCATCGGGCTTTCAATTACCTGCATTTTTTAAAACACGTACTAGTGCAACGAAAGCTTGTCATAAATTTCATACATGAAGTCGAATGTATGTCATTTAAATTCAACAACACAGACGCTGCAAAGTCTATAGGAAATATAAAACTTTGGGCGATGGTATAGATTGGCGTTGGTCGTCATTCTTCAGAACCAGAAGTCTTTCTACTTGCTTCAAACAAAGCTATGAAATTATGGTTGAACAGAAACTGTGTTATTTCATCTGCATGTTGGCACGATCAGTCCTCCAGACTAGTCGCTGTGAATTCTATGGGAAATATAAAACTTTTGGAGATGGTTTAGGTTGGTCATCATTGTACATGAGTCTTTCTACTTGCTTCAAACAAAGCTATAAATTGAACAGAAGATGCAAGAATATAAAAGATGAAGTAGGCTTGATTGCACACTGGAATTTAAACATGCAAGATCTCTTTCAACATACCACGCAGCTACGGAGAAACTTTTTGGACCAAACTGCAAATTTTGTCTCTTGCACTATATACATGTAGATATGTAAATTTAGAAAAGATAAAAGAAAATTACGACAACATTTTGTATCCGAGTTTGATGTAACTTTCATGGTAGATTCCTACAATTTATATATTCGGAAACAGTAATTTAGTCATAGAACCTGAATATATAACGATTACAAAAGATGCAATAAGAAATTCAAAACGCCTTCAATCCCCTGATCCTTTGCGTTACTAGCAAGTAGTAACTACCTTCGGCAATGGTAAGAAATATAAATATGTTTGTATTGCTAATAAATTACATGAAATAATACATGTGAAGTTCCACAAAGTGCAACAGATAACTGTGGACTTGTCAGGAAGAAATAAAATTGCTTTCCAAGTGAATTTCCTGCCCATGGATCTACAAACGGCTAGGAAATTATTCGAGCTACATCTTTGATACGAATATCCCGACATTTATTGTTGGCCTTGTGGATGGAAATGAGTCAGTTTCATACATTATACTTCTCTCCACAAGCAAGATCATCATTTTTTTTGTTTAAATCTAAACTAGTAAGAATCTAATGACACTGGTTTTCCCCCGACTTGGCTGACAAAATTAAATTATCTACAAGGCCCTGAAGCCTAAGAGCTCCTGGACCTGGTTTGAGCTTTTTTGGTTTTCCAACCTTTGAGCAAGGAGGATTACCAGAACACCAACCACCAGGTGTGAAGCTCCCATTTTTTCGACCCAGCAGTTCCATGTCGATTTTATCTAGAACAGGGTCATCCTGCTTAAATTTCCGCGCAAAGGGAGCACTACTTTCAATCATCTTGCTCGAATCATTAAGGGACAGAATACGAGGATGTTGCTGTGGCGGTATATCCCAAGCAATGTAGTGCATGTCATGGTTAAGTACAGTTGGAACATATTCTGGCACATTGCATATTACAGTCTGAAAGTAACCTTCGGGAGAGGAGACGAAATTTGTGTAGTACATAAGCATTGTTCTCGGAAGATTATCCCAACCCCATACAAGGTACTCTACAAATGAGCGTGAGAGGATCATCCAAGCAGAACCTGCAAATATTTTACTAACACTATGGTACATACATTTCCAGGAAATAAAATAGAAAATATTTAGAAAGTGTTTACAGAGATGTAAATTTATTTATCTGGCTAATAAACCTTGATTTCATTTTGTTTCCTTTTAATCTGAAGATAATATCAACATTCATACTAAAAAAGGATAATTATACAGTAATTAACTTAGAGAAGTCTTACTGCAATTATGTGCTCCACTTGAAGTAAATGGTTGTGCAGTTAATTAAAAATAAGGGGTTATGCAGTTCTTTGCACGTGGGTGGAGAAAATTGTTAATAGCATTGTCTTGGTCAGTTGGTCTAATAGACCAGTGTCAGCATTCATACTCTGCTTAAATTTGTGTTGCACGTGAAGCACCAAATTTCAGCATATCACTGATTGAAGTAAGGTAAGAAATTCATATGCCTAACAGATAGTGCCACATTAAGGACGGTGGTTCCTTTTGATAATGAAGCTTTTAGCTTAATGCCCGTGTAAAGTTATTGTCTAGCCTAGAGCGAGTTCAACCATACTAGTCCCAAAAAATATAACTATGAACAAACAAATAATTCATTCAGGGAAAGTAGATAAAGAACCGAATAAAAGTAAGATCTTGTCATCATCACTTTATCTGTTCATTTGTGTTTATGATGATGACTTTCAGTTATTTGGCTATATAATTAGAGCTACCTTATTTTACTATGAATTAGATGAATAACTGGCTTTTGGATTCATAAAAGAATAAAGAAAAAATTGGGGGGCATGGAGAACTTGCAGAAAATTTAAGATAAGGCCAACCAGTTTGAGAAATTCACATTGCAATTGTGCAAGCCGAATCATAATGGTATTTAGAGTTTTGCATGGAATATATTATCAATCATTTTCATTAATTATGATTCATGAAAATACAAATATAGTTACATAAGGACAAACTAACCAGTAAACAACTTAAAGGCTGTAGGCAAATTTCTCTGACCGTTAACCCAGAAGATGTCTGACTTTGTTGATTGGTAAAGCCCTGGGTCTATCATCAATGGCATTGCCCTTTTACCCCTGCATAGGTAGATGACAGGAAATAATAGCATTTGGTCATAACTTTTTTTTTTATGACTATGAATCATTAGACACTACAGCAAAAATAGAATTAGTGATAATCTTACTCCTTCCATCCCAACTGGCTTGTGTGGTCAATAAAATTCAGATCCCGCTTCAAATTAAGAAACGTTGAGAGAAGATCTGTACAAAGGAAGTTACACGAGTTAGGATTTTACAATGTATACTCACAAGTCACAAGTAAAAATCTTTCCATATAAAATGCAGGGGACAAAGTACAAACCATCTTGAGTCACCAGAGGATAATCTGAAGCACTGAGGTTAATAAACCAATCCCAATCCTTAGTTCTCTTAAGAAGGATGGCACATGCATGAAGAGTATTAGCCACCATGGTGGGTCCTCTATAGGTAACCATATTCGCTTTAGTAATAATCATTACATTTCTAACTTTGGTAAAAATTGGTTCCTGTGCCACTCGGGAAGCCAGCTCAAATCTCTCCTCCGGAGGAGATTCTAGATCCATATGTAGCACATAGTGGTTCAAAGGATGATACAGAGCAAGAAGAGTCCTCCAAAGCTTTTCTAGATCACCCCTTGAACCAGAAATCAAATAGGCAAAACGAGGAATAGCAGGGCCAGGCGGAGGAGGTGGCGGTGCATTCTTTTCTTCGGCAAAAGCCACCTTTGTTTGATTTGCAACAACTCGTGAAGGAAAAATTGAAAAGATTGCATTGACTCTATGTAAAGAAGAAACTTGACCCATGTTTAAGGTTGTTACAAGGAGTAAGGCGCACACAAGTGATGTTATAACAAGCGGAAACACCCATCTCTTCTCCATGCTTAACGACCCAATATTAAAAACTTTTCCCGGGTTCCACCCAAGATTTTTCATAACCAGTTCTTGAACAACTTGTATCAGTTAAAAAAGGGTATGACAGGTCTATAATAGGCAACAACTAAATCTTCATATTCAGAACAACCCCTTATTCCAATAAATCATATACTTTTTACACATTTGAATATGTCTCCTAAATAACCAAGAACAACGAATTAATTTTTCTTCCTATTACAATAATACCTCGATTAAAAGAAGACAAATTAATCTTGAGCTCATAACTAATCTTGATCAAACACATACACACACATGAGCTATAAACCACACATATATTCGAGAATGAACACGAGGTCAGACAAACTAGATAATATACATTACCAATATAATACTACATTGACAATGTCACAATGAGCAATATAAAATAAATTCACTAGTGGATTAGAAACAAACGCATTTCAAGAAAACGACATAATCATAAACAAAAGCACTACAAGATCACATACAACAATAAAGCTACAAACTTTATCAAAACCCCTGATAGAAAAAACTGTAAATTTAATTAAATGAGGAAAATAATAATTAATTAACTCTAAATCTAATTAATTAACAACCCCAACACAACCCACAACATCAAATAAAACATTATTCATATATGCATATGCATGTGTGTGTGTGTGTGTGATAAGGCTTTGAATCACTGAAAGAATGGTAGATTGATTGATTAGAATAGCTAAATAATGAGATCACAAGGCTAAAAATGTACCTGTACGGCTGTACGTGCAGAATATGTAGAGATATATACAGAAATGTGGGGTTTGTATGTATATAATACTGAAAGGGTCAAAATTAAACGCAGTGCAAATCAGTAAAGAAGATTAAGCTGTGCTTACACTCAGAGAGAGAGAGAGAGAGAGAGAGATTGTCAGGTGAAAACAAATTACATATCCATAATGTCTTTTAGTTAATTAATTAGGCTTTAAATATTACTGTAATTAATATACCAATGTCTTATCTTAAATAAAGATACTCAGTTACTATTTAATTTAATAGTATGTTTTTTCTTCAAAAAAATTATTAATAGTATGTTTTAATAGGGTTATTTTGGCTACAAATAATTTAGTGTAAGGAATTATAAAACATGGGCTACAAACGTAAATCGCTTGAAATTGTAGATCACCTATCTTTATTTATATTTCAATCTTAATTGTTATTTAAATATATATTTATATAATAATGATAATATATTAAGGCGACATTTGAATTATGAAATTTCAACTAAATTAATGAGAATAGGATTTTAATAATAAAATTTATTTTTTATTAATTAGGTTGAAATCTCATAGTATAAACCATCTTTTAATATTTTTATTTAAAAATTAAAAGAAAATGCCAAACATGCAACTTATTAACATTAATCATGAAGGGATGTAGGTAGGAATTTCAGTCATTGGGTTAAAAAAAATATAATTAGTTATAATAAATAATTTTTAATAATGTCAAAATAAAAATTTATTATCATATATTTTAATATATATATATAGTAAGACTCATCGATGAACTCCTTATTTGAGTAATTGATGAACCAATTCATATTTTATAAGAATTTGATTAATAAATAATTATAGAATACTACAGAACATTCAAAAAAATCATAGAACACCAAAAATAATTACAAAACAAACAAAAATATTACATAATATACAAAAAAATATTACTCTCTATATCTTATAATAAATGTCTTATTTAATTTTTGTATGATCAAATTAACCCAACTTTAACCGTAAATTAAAATTTATATTTTATATTTTTTTAAAACCAAAAAATACATTTTAAAATTTATTAAATATTTTTTAATTATATAATTTTTAATTTTTTTTAGTTATATATTATGTAAAATATTCGGTCAAAAATTGGTTAATTTGACTAACAAAAATCATAACATATATGATAATTATTTTGAGAATGAGGGAGTACTTGTTTTTATTTTAAAAATAAATTTAAATATAATCTTTCAAAATTATTTCTATATTTGTTATTTTTAATACTTAACTTTTTTAAAATTTAACTAAATTATCATTTTTCAAGATAATAGATAGGGCACTTATTGAAAAACAATTTAATAAAGTAACATTTTTTTAATATGTATACTTTTTTTTTCAAAATGAACATACAATTAAAGACGAATGAAATACATACATACAACTTTAAAATGTGAATTTTTTAAAATTTAAATAAATATATTTTTATTGATATTTTATATGAATTTTTTAAATTGTAAACTTATATCCGTGTCTTATGTAGATTTTTTAAACAAATTGGTGATGATAAATTAATTATAATAATTAGTTTAATAATAACTAAAAGTCAGTGTTAGGGATTGTAGGGTTAATTATGAAATCAACTATGTATCTTTGCTTATCATAAATTTAAGCTAAGTAAGATATACCATCATATGTATATTGACAGTATGTATTTCATAAATAGGTCACTTAATTAGTAAGTTCTTATAAGATAAATAGGTGACAACAAGTTTCGATGGATAATGTCAAGAATAAAAGAATAAAAATGATCATGAATTTCACAAAGTGTTTATACACAACATGTTTTCAATTCATTGTAACATCCCACATCGAATAGATTAAGTGTATTTGGATCCTTTATAAGGACAAGTCAATAACTAATGTATACATAAAATTGCTAGCTTTTTATGGGCTGATCTGTGGTGGGTTGTTGGGTCTGATATGCATTCAGTTATGGGCTTGGATTGTTATAAATGGTATTAGAGTCTTGCCCGGCTGGAAGTGTTAAGGCACTGCACGGGTTCCGTAAGTTTGTCCATAGGCTCGACGAGGACGTCGACCCAATAAGGTGGGGTGTTTGTAACATCCCACATCGAATAGATAAAGTATATTTGGACCCTTTATAAGGACAAGTCAATAACTAATGTATACCTAAAATTGCTAGCTTTTTATGGGCTGGCCTGTGGTGGGTTGTTGGGTCTGGTATGTATTCAGTTATGGGTTTGGGTTGTTATAAATGGTATTAGAGTCTTGCCCGGCCGGAAGTGCTAAGGCACTGCCCGGGTTCCGTAAGTTTGTCCATGGGCTCGACGAGGATGTCGACCCAATAAGGTGGGGTGTTTGTAACATCCCACATCGAATAGAATGTGTGTGTTTGGGCCCT
The DNA here is from genome assembly GCA_028671895.1 of Oenanthe sinensis. Classification (NCBI taxonomy): domain Eukaryota; kingdom Viridiplantae; phylum Streptophyta; class Magnoliopsida; order Apiales; family Apiaceae; genus Oenanthe; species Oenanthe sinensis. Next base: position 1,742,285 of record CM053803.1, on the reverse strand, counting down.
TTATAAGGACAAGTCAATAACTAATGTATACCTAAAATTACTAGCTTTTATGGGCTGTCCTGTGGTGGGTTGTTGAGTCTGATATGCATTCAGTTATGAGCTTGGATTGTTATACTGACAGTAAAATCAAGACAATTACTCAAGCCTATGACAATTCATTTAAGTGACAGATCAACACAGAAATAGCTGACATCAACTATTCTCTCGACAGTAAACTCAACGACAACATAAAAATCGAATACAGTGAGTTTGGTTGACAGTATCTTTAGCGGAAAATGTTGACAGAAGCTTTGCATGACAGTATACAAGACAAATCAATAAAGGATTGACAACATGATCTGCGGGAGCCATACATACTGTCATAACAAGAGAAACTGAAAGTTAATAGTAAACTTTCAATGAAACTGATAGTTTGTTTCTACTATGTCTATCTACTACTACAATTTGGGATAAGATAATCAAAAAGATAAAATGTTCTCAAGAAGTCAAAGATCTCTGCAAATCTCAGAGACACTTTATCTACAAAAGAAATGAAGTCAAATTTGAACAAAAACGATATATTTCTATTTTGAGTTTTATCCTATAGCAAGAGAAAAGTGCATATGTAAGTGTGATGAGTTTTGTAGTATAAATACACTCATCTTACAAGTACTTTTATCTAAGAAGCTAATACATACATTGTCTATTTTTCTCTCAAGTTTTGTAACAATAGCAAATTTAATTGTTATTGGAACTTAGAAGCTGTAAGCAATTTCCAGTTGAGTTGTAGCATATTAATTTTGATTTAAACACTATGTCTCTTTATATGCTTCAGTTGTTTGCTTAGTTTATTTTCTAATATAAACTCTTATTTGTTGTTAGTAAGAGTTGAGTAAAAAATCGTATCATTTTCAATTATTAGAAAGTTGCATTCAACCCCCCTTTCTGCAACACACATTCTACTTAACAATTAGTTGTAATAAATTGGTAAACTCTTTAATGTTTGAAATTTTGATACTTGTCGACGTGTTTTATTTACTCTACGGACTGAGACTTCACTACATAACTCATTTTGGACTTCACTACATAGTTCATTCTATACTTCACTACAAAACTCATTCTAGACTTCACTATATAGTTCATTTTTGACTTCACTACATAGTTCATTTTATACTTTACTACATAACTCAATCTAGACTTCAACATATCTCTCATTCTAGACTTCACTAGACATCTCATTCTGAATTTCACTGCATAGCTCATTCTAGATTTCACTATATATTTCATTCTGGACTTCACTACATAGCTCATTCTGGACTTCAATACATAGCTCATTCTCGACTTCACTATATAGCTCACTCTGGACTTCATGATATTATTGAGCTTGGACTTCTCGATATACATTACTTCATGATATCATTCATTTATGTACTTCATTACTAGTTCATTCTAAACTTCACTACATAACTCATTTAGGACTATACGATATTTTTGAGCTTGGACTTCTCGATACTTACTTCAAGATATTAGTTATTTCTCTACTTCACTACATAGTTCATTCTAGATTTCACTACATAGTTCATTCTAGACTTCACTATAGTACGCATTCTGTGCTTCACTATATAGCTCATTTTGGAATTTACTATATAGCTCATTCTAGACTTCACTACATAGCTTATTCTAAACTTCACTATGTAACTCATTTTAGACTTCATGATATTATTAAGCTTGAACTTCACGATATCAGTCATTTTTGGATTTCACTAGACAACTCATTATAGACTTCATTAGATAACTTATTTTGGACTTCACAATATCATTAAGCTTGGACTTTTCTATATACATTATTTCACGATATCAATCAATTCTAGACTTCATTATTACATAGTTCGTTCGAGACTTCATTACATAACTCATTCTGGATTTCACGATATCATTGAGTTTGAACTTCTTGATATACATTATTTCACGATATTAGTCATTTCTGGACTTCATTAACATAGCTCATTCTAGACTTCACTATAACATTGAGCTTGGACTTCTCAATATACATTATTTCACAATATCAATCAGTTCTAGACTTCATTAACATAGTTCATTTTGTACTTCACGATATCATTGAGTTTGAACTTTTCATTATACATTACTTCACGATATCAATCATTTTTGGAATTCACTACATAGTTCATTCTAGACTTCACTACGTAGCTGATTCTGCACTTCACTACATAACTCATTCTAGACTTCGTCACATACCTCATTCTAAACTTCACTAAATAACTCATTGTGGACTTCATGGTATCATTGAGCCTGGTCTCCTCGATATACATTACTTCACGATATCGGTCATGTGTGAATTTCACTATATTAACTCATTCTAGAATACAACTTGAGTGATGCCAATGTAAACATGTTAAACTGTTCATAGATTATTCAAGTTTAACTCATAAAATATTTGAATTTAGTTTAATAGTAGCCGAGCTCGATCTTGAGCTATTTAGATATTTTATGAGTAGAGCTCGAACTTCAAATTACTCGGTTCATAAAACTCGTGAGACCAATCGAACTTATATTTATTTTATTAATAATATATGTATATTCTTATATATCTGTATTAACTATTATATATTTTTTTCCATATTTAATCAAGTCGAATTTAATAAGTTCAAACTTTTATCAATATTTAATAGAATATCAAATGGTCGCGCCAAGTTTCAAATTTAAAAATTAAGGCTCGACCAACTTGAGTCCGAACCTAATCCAAAATTTTATAGGAAATAACGTTCACCAGGACAGAAGGCTACTGAATTGCTCGTTTGTAGTCGATTAAAAAATTATAGAAAGCCTTCGTATTAAACGAAGCATCTTTGGAGAACTCTGTAGAAATAACTAGTGTTGGCTAGGATAAGTCATTGTTTATAATACGTCATGATAACAAATTTACATCTCATTGTACAGGATTAAATCTCATTTGGTCTTAATTTTTAACCGGATTAAGGAAAAAATCTTGTGTAAATGTAGGGTTACATAGAAAATTAAAAATATGAGAAGATAATAAACAATTATTTTAGGTTATATGAGAACTAGGATGATGCAAGCACATTGTAGGAATACTTGCTACATACTCAGAAATCAATTTGCTTGTCTTGTATGTCGTTCAGGAGTTAAAGCAATAGCAAAGCAAAATTGTCTATAAATAAATATGTAGATTTTTATCTGATTAGTTACGACCATACATTCAATATGTATCGATTTATTGTGCATATGTTGTACTATAATGTGTTATTACCTAGATGTCGGTGTACTTTATAAGATTTGATTACTGACATCTCGAATATTTTCAAGAATGCTCCCCATCATAATTCATAAATATTGTACCCCCTTGATATTGTTGGGTATAATTTATACTACACAACAACAATATAGTAGTTATATAAACAATTAACAAGAACATACAAATCAAGGTTCTATCTTCTATTAGTTCTATCAGTGTATGCATAAAGGTTCTATCTTGTTTAAACTGTGTGAATATGTGTATAGAAGATACATAGTATTACTACTAAGGTTTTCTCATATTTGTGTCAAAACTCTCTCTTTATTATCTCCAACGTTTTTCTGTATATATAATACAATAAAACGTAACAACATATAAAACATTAATTAAAATAATTATTCTGACTTAAACTGTCTTTAATAGAATATATTTTCAGAATCAGTAAAATAACAGTCATCAGAGTTTAGCTAAATTCTGATTAGGCCCATCAGAGTTTATAAACTCTGACCAATATTTCCATCAGAGTTTATCTGTAAACTCTGACCACCAGAATTCCCATTAGAGTTTAGAAACTCTGACCATCAGTGTCATCAGAGTTTATCTATAAACTTTGACCACATCAGAGTTTGTTAAACTCTGATGAGCTAGTCCATCAGAATTTAATAAACTCTGACCCATCTCTTCTGACCATCAGAGTTTGTTAAACTCTGATGAACTAGTCCATCAGAATTTAATAAATTATGACCCAGCTCTTTGTAAACTTTGATAAGTTACATACTAACTCAATATTCATATTAAAATAATATTTAAAGTCATAATTAAATTAATTAATTATGTAATAAAACTCTTCATCCAGGTCGTCTCGTGTACGCGAGACGCCAAGACATTCGCTCAAATCGTCCTTCGACCCGACTGTGTCGTGTCGTGTCATAGCGTGTTGCACATAAATAAAGGTAAGCTGACCTGTATATCAAGCCTCCACATCTTTCACTTTCAAAACCACTTATCATTCTTGCCCTGCGCACATTCTCATTTTCTTCTAGCCGTTTTTCTCTTTCACTTTTAGTATAATCCGATATGGAAAAGCCAGGTTCTTCTTGACATGGTGGTTCTTCTTGTTCTTCAACCAACTATAAGAGTTCAGTTGGTTCCTCACAACTAAGAGACACACCAGAAGTGCAGTTAAGTCCTTCTTTAAGAGCTTTGTACAACCAAGCTTCAACCTGTGATAGGACTTCAAGTGTAACTTGAGAGAGAGAACATTATTCAAAGATAGAAGAACATGTGGCCTTGGCAAAAAGAAAGGGGTTATTTGCATCAACGAGTTTTGAGTATGTGGTGATATTGTTAAGAATTGTTTGTTTGAACAGAAAAGATTACAACACTGAAAAAATCATCCGAGAGTTATACAAGGATGGTTTTACAAAGATGCAGCATCGTATATTTGCAAATAAACCATTCCAGGGGGCAACCAGTAAAAATGATCGTAGAGATTTCGTATGAAAAATGAAGACTGTGGCAACAGAGCTTTAAAAAATATCCAATCTTAATCCAAACTTGAGAGAGCAAGTTAGAAAAGAATGGAAAGAATCGGAGGCAACCCGTCCTAACACCAGAGGTGAATTTTCAGTTAAACAATTATATCCATAAAATTTTCCAAGTCTCATCACTTATATTGTTCATCCAATATTCATAGACATTAATAAAATTAGAAAATAAACTATTAACATCTCATCACTAAAATTATATCAATTTTCAATCTCAAAATTTACCGTTGCATATTAAACATATATATGCACAAATGACATGTCATAATCCCCAATTAATAGATAATAAATTATCAAAGCACCATGGGACAATGAATGGAAGACATGTATAAATCAAGAGATGCATATAAGTAAGCCATTAAAAATGAGTGAACCAACTTCCCACAATTAAAGAATGGTCACAGTAAAATATATAAACATAATTGGTTTCCATCTATCTCAGTTTTCCAAAACAAATCAACATGACATAAGTATAAACATGTATAGATATTTATAATAGCCAAAAGTGCACAATCTATATATCTCAAGGACTTATCAATGTCATAAAATAAAATTAATAATCATGATGAAGTACAAATTTGACATATAAAACTGCTTTAAGATTGTTGACAATCTTGTACTATATAAACATAATCATACATATAATTACTGTAACCATATAAGAAACAAATATGGAATATCACAATTCATGTATATAATAGTTAATTCATATAACAAAGCATAACAATACAATCATGCAATTAGAGAAGTAACTATAATATAAAGAGAAGGGTTTAAGAAAACAAATAGAGATTGGATTTAATCTCGAGTCCATAAAATCTGTCTCCTTAAACCTCACCGTCTGTGCATAGCGACCTGCCTCCCAGGATAAAACGAGATACAGTACCACCGATAAAACAACGATATTCTCAGCGAACTTGAACTGAGTTGGAAACTATCATCGAAATATTTTGAACTTTAAAACTGAAGAGATTAAAATTACAGAGAGGGCTATAGTTTTCTCAACTTTGTAAAACTGAAACCCTAAGACTCTATTTATAAGGAGAGACTTGAATGAGTTTGTTTTTTCTTTTCAATATAGTAGAAGGTATTTATAAGAAAAATCAAGGAATATGTTTGTACTACTCTCAATGTGGTACACTTATCGAATATCACTTTAAAGGGTTATACTTTGGAACATCAGTTCTCATTCACCCTTTATCCATTTTGAGCGTGTAAATATGCGTTAGAATTCACTCACAGAGCAGAATACGATCCAACAAATACGCAACAGTAACATTTATAGTTTACCACTGAAATTGAGTCTCAATATAGTTCACAATTTAGTCTAAAATACTAAATTTTTCCAACAAGTTATACAAGGGTGGTTTTACAAAGATGCAACATGGTGTATTTTCAAATGAGTTAAATATCAAAGTGGTCACTGAAGTGGAAGTATAATATCATTTTTGTCATCAATCTAAACGAGGTATCATTTTCATCATTTAAGTTGGTATAAATATCATATTTGTAACCCTTACATTAAAAAAATAGGTATAAATATTTTTCAAAATTATTAAAATTTGAATAAATCATTAAAAATCATACCATGCATAAATTTAAATTCATGGATTATATTTTATAAATAAAATGAGTTTTACTATGTTTAGTTATTTTTAAAATAATAAATCAAAAGAAAAAAATTATAAAATTAATAAATAATAGTAAAATAATTTCATAAATTTTGAAAATATTACTAAAAATACTAGAATTTATAAGTTTTCGTTTGGTCATCATAGCATGTAAAACAAATATGTAAAACTCGAAAAAATGATATTATCAATTCTCGAATACATAATTAGAGTTACCAATATGATATTTATGAAAACTTAAATAACTCAAACAATATGTCGTTGAGATCAGTGATGAAAGTGATATTATCAATTCTCAACCAGTGAAAATGACCGTAGAGTTTTCGTACGAAACATGAAGACTGTGGCAACAGAGCTTCAAAAAAATATTCAATCTTTATCCAAACTTAAGGGAGGAAGTTAGAAAAGAATGGAAAGAATCGGAGAACCCTCCAGAGGTGAATTTTCGGTTAAACAATTATATGATGAGTGTCAATTTCTTATTTGTGAGTACATTAAGCATGCCCCCCCTCTCTAGGTTTATCTATAGAGGAATATACTGACTTGACTTCAATTTTATTTAAACATTGCAACCCAGTTGCATGTTTTGGTAAAATCGATCAAGATCAATATTATGCTATTGCTGGAGATAAAATGAACACCGAAAATTCTTTTACAAATTTAACTCTGGCATCAAAATTACAGTCACCGCCTGATCCACATCAACCTATCCCGACTAAAGCAATCTGTCATTGCAATTCCGAACATGTTTGTATTCTTAGCGAAATTCGCTATACATCTGAGTGGGAAAGAGGAAGATTGATATGTAGGATTCCTGTTCAAACACAAACAAGAATAAATTTTTGTGATAAACCAAATGATTTACATAAAATTAATTATCTAACAAAAAAAGATCGAGAGTATCTTGTAGATTTTATCAAAAAAATTCGTATTTTGGTTTTTACGAGAACAAGAAAAAAGATGTTCAACTGAAGCCTGCACAACCAAAAAAGCAAAAGGAAGGTCCAGATCAAGATGGATTTCAAGTTGTCGGTCGCAAGGGAAGATGAGGAGCATTTTTAAGTTTCATTCTAGTTTTAGTGTTAGGTACAATGTTAGTTCGTTATTGTTTTAGAATAGTTTCATCATTGTTCACGATGTATTTGATCGGAAAATGTAATTTAATTTCAAGTTATCAGAATATTATTTAGTTTCATTTTTTTTTAGAATGTTATAATTTTTGCTTTTCAAATATAATCTCATATTATAAGTACATAATAATTTGTCTCGATTATTTAAAATTCTTGAGTTTGATAAGAAAAACTCAATACAAATTCAATTAGTTTATTGATAAAAACAAAAACAAAAACTTAACCACACAGCAGAATACATGCTAATGTAGTCGGGCCGGTTCTAGGAATTAAGGGGCCTGAGGCGAGTACTGAGGCCCCTTAAAATATATTTAAAAAAATTACTAATTTTTAGTGATGCAATTTTTTTATAAAACTCTTATTTGAATAAAAATTTGTTTAACAATTTTATGTATTATTTAAATAAATCACATGTGTCAAACTAAAACAATAAGCTTTTAGATCGTAAAAAATATATTTTTCATTTTTTGAAAATAACATATACATTGAAAAATTCATTGAGTTACTAACATATAAATGTAACTAAAATTTTAGAAGTACAAGTTTTCTAATAATAGTTTTATTTTAAAAAAATTATTGAAGATGTAATTTTATTTTAATTAATTTTTAAGAATTTAAATGGATTAATTTATTTAATAATAATAAATTATAAATATAAAATCATCAAATTTTTGGGGCCTTAAAAAATTGGAGGCTTTAGACGATCGCAATTCACCAAATTCGCCGAAGGGTTGCACCGGCCCCTGAATGTAGTTATATATGCATACTAGTATTGTCGAGGCTAACGGTGAGGCAAGGTGCCAATGGACAGCCTAAATGCATAAATTCAGATATTTATTAAAAAAACTCAAAAATATTATATATAAAAAATGTGAAAAGAAGGTAGTATCGGATCTGGTGGAATAAAATCCTTTTCTCCTTTATGACGCCAAATCATTGGGAAAAAGTTGAAAGCATATGAACAAGAATTAAATTTGGGTTAAAACACTAAATCAAGTAAAATATATTACACAAAAATACGAGCTGTCATACGAGTTTAAATTATTTGTTAGTTTTATATTATGTTAAAAAAAGTTCTTTTCTTATGATGATAATTTTTTCTGCAGTTAAGTTTCTTTAAATGTCAAGTTCTAGTAGCAACTAACAAGAAGTATTAAAATTTCAAATACAGAAAACAATAGCAAAAGACTTGCAAATTAAAATCATACTGTAATTTTAACATATCTGATCTGAAAAATCATTCAATAATATTTAACAATCTGATCTGAAAAATCATTGATGATCAATAATATCCTGTAGTGTTATCTTCATTTACTATGACAACCAGCTTTAAGCTCATACACAACCAAAGCTTTAGACAGTTCTAAGAGCTTCCAGATTCATCAAAACAAGCTGTTGACAGACCAAATGGCACTCCCAGCAAGACAAAGCCTTTCAAATCCACAAAAAACATCAAGACATCTTATAAAACAAGCCAACAAGAAGGTACAGAAGTCAGAAACCATAACCATGTGCAATTAAGAAAGTTATGATCCTACTAACCTTTTCAGCCACATGAAAAATATTAGCATATACATGTGACTATTTGATCAAATGAGCAATAAATATCTTCAACTGTGCCTTGACTACGCTTTGCACTAATATCTAAAATCTCTCCATACAGATAATCTAAAAAGAATCTTTTTACCCCTAACTTCGATGTAAAGAGTTAGCACGTATGAGAATTTATGAGCCAACTAGTATAGTCTAAACTCTAAAGTATTAAACGTTCCGTGACATTAATTATTGTGTGGTAGATAATATGATCAAGCTTTAACTAATTACATTAATATATTTAACACACAAAATTAAACAAAGTTATCATTCTTTTCATTAATGTATCAGCAAAATTATAGATTATATTTTAATCAAACATTTGAAACAAGTATAATCGAAAACATAAATCAGAAAATCAAACGAAAATATTTAATTACCGGTACAATGATTCAACTATTCATCTGTCTTGTTTCTCAATTTCATCACTTAACGGCGGACAGGATGCACTACACACGCTTTCAAATCCCCTTCCCCAAGTCATGGGTAAACAGAAAAGTTTCCAGAAATAACTCATATGCGGCTTCGTAATCATTGTTGTAGATGATTCCCCTATCAAAATAATGACCAAATGAATCAAAAGCAACTAGCGCCAGTGTAAATTCTTTTTGATCATCCTTAAAAAAGTGATCAAACATAGGAATTAAGTGTTCCTCCTTGATTTTAGGAGATGGACTAATCAGCATCCAATGAGTGTCATGGGCAGACTCCACCATCAGTGGAATATAGACAACCTCAAACTTATCAGAAGTCCTGCTTGCAACTAAATGATAATATTGTAGTTCAGATAGAAATTCTCTAAAGCCCGGTACTCGTACAAAAAGAAGGACAACAGGAGCCCCAAAGAGTTGAGATACTTTAAATTTCTCCTGCATGGACAAAAGAGTTGTGTTAACAAGATAACACTACATGGAAAAACTATCATATCCATGATTGTTGTAAAGAATTGTTGTAAAGAACTAACCAGCCCACTTTTTGCATCGTCTAAATCCCTACGACGAAATAGCTCAAAGTTTTGTCCCAAAACCGAGGACAATTTCTTCCCTCTTACTGCAACTGCACTGGGTACAACTTTCACCCCATTAAATAAATAATTTTTGAATCTAGTCTTCTTCAGGATTTGAAATCCGTTTTCCTCAAAATATCTTCCCTCCGAGTAAATTATAATCAACTTTGTAGTGCAAGAATCATACGTCCGTCTGAAAATGCGCCACAGCTGCCTACATTTAGGATCGTCAAAAGGAACCGCCAACCATGGCATGTCGTTGAACACCTTCCAAAATTCTAACTCCCGTCTCCATTTATTAAATCTCTCCGGGTGAATAGTGGCAGGCTGCCCAAAAGTGTTGGAAAACACCACCACCACCTCGAAATCTTTGCGCACTTCATAAACCTCCTCAAGCTCCTCGGTAAGTTTTCTGCACTCCCAATGATCTTCATAAAATAAAAGGCAAATAGTCTTGTTTTGTAGTTCGGAGATAGGTACCTGCACATAGTGACAAGTAAGAGATCACCATCGAGACCAGTACTCCTAGCACAAAAGTTCTTAAATGGATACTGAGAAGTATTACCAACATGACTCAACTTGAGTTATGAGTGATTCGGCAGATTTGGATATCCACCCATGTGGTTTCTAACTCATTTAGGGCCTGTTTGATTTAACTTATTTTTCATAAATAAGTACTTATTCGCATAAGAAAGTATGCAAATGTGTACTTTTTTCCTGAAAATAAGCATGTATTTCTCAAGAATAATGAAAGAGAAACAACCCCTAAATCTACTCAACTTTTCACATGTCAAGTTTGAACCCCAAAAATATATTAATTTACACTTTTGACCTCAATTGAAATTCAAAATTGGTGCACATGGAACATCATTACATATCATAGCAGATGGAAGTACCTTTGTGCAATCATTTGAGATCACAAAATCACGACCAGGTCTGGACAAAAGGGTACCCAAGTCATGTCTGCCACTCCGCAAAATGTTTATCGATAAGCTTGTTTAATCACGACCACTTCGCGCGCCAGTTGTTTAATCTTTTCTATGGTAAAAGGATAAGCTTCAGCTCCATACCACTTGAGAAAGACACTGTCAAATATACTGACAATTTTTCTGCAGGAACCATTCATAGGACCAAGGATAACATGAGTTGTTTCCTAATCTTTTGGGAGACCAATCGTACTTGCTATTTGGTTCAAACATACATGATTATCGATATGGATATCATGAAACGATGTGCACAATTCTAACCGAAAATGTTGCATGTACGGATTAAAGTACTCATCATAGTCCAAATGTTTTTTCTCCAGCTCAGCTTGAAAATGTGTGGGCACGCAGATGACCTTGAATTTGCCACCGGAAGACTCAACTTGATGGTGAATGTCTCTCAACATGCTAGCATCAAGAAGAGTAGCCTTCTCGTGAGCAGAAGACATAGAGAGCATAAGAATGCAGACATATGTATCTTTATATGCTTCATGCAAATCCTGTAGATGAAACAGAAATTACCTTAAACCTTGCTAGGAGAGATGATGATAATGTCACGCAGAGCACAAGTTGGCAAAATTCACTCTTAAAACTAAAAAAAGAACCCAGGTTGTTCATGTAGCACTGGAAGCAATATGGGCAGGGTCATCATGCTTGGTCATTTAAGAAATAGTGATAATATTGCTTTCATATACAACACATTCAACACATTATCGAAGCAGAATAGACTTAAACAAGGATGGGTGCTATAGGGAGCGACCTAATTATTTTTAAAGGAAAACCATGTGGATGGAAGCACAAAGTCAATTCTATGTTACGATGCAGATAAGATACCATTTGTGATAAATGGAAAATATCAACCGACATGACTTTTTCCAAAATTAAGCTTCCTTTATATGGGAATTGTGGGTTCCAATGTTTGATGATAAGTAATATATAGGATCATCGGAAGAATATGCATGCTAGGAGACTGTAATTTAGGCAAAGTGTCAGTCATCCCATACCATAAGATGGATGAAATGTCTAAATAAACTAATATATTAGGAGGTAGTGCAGATGAATAATAATGTGAAAACGGAAACATACTTAAAAAACAAAAGCCAAAGCTCAGATAGAATAGATTAGAAATGAGATATAAAGGGCGAGTGATGAACAACCTTGACGAGGGAAAGTTTGCTGACTCTCTCTGCCCGGCTTAATAGAATGTTTTCTAAAATAACCTAATCCCCGGGGTTTACTTTGAGAGTTATTGGCTTTAGAGACCAGATTCCCCAATCTAGTTTCTTCCAATCCAAAACATCTTTGTAAGGTGCTGCCTGGAATATTTTCTTGGTTGATTCATCTTCTAATTTCTTCTTCATCCGCTGCAACTCCCCTTTGCCTGGTATATTAGTTGAATCTACCAACTTATGCTCCTGCCCCTTGTTGCGCGACAGGACGTCTTTAAAACTAGGAAGTGGCATTATAATCTGCTGCACTGCCCTGCACAGATAACATAAAAAGGCCTAATCAGACATATGTTGACTCAAATCTGTATGGACCCCCCACGCTACAATTTTTAGGGTTACAAATGAATGAATGAATAAACTGGGCCTAGGGAAGGCTACATGTACATACGATGCATAAAAGTGTAATATTAACTAAATAAATATTGAAAACTTGATGTTGTTTGAACTTACGATTATCTAGTATAAGTCTAAAGGTCCAACTCTACAAGGGTTGTAAAGCACAACTTGCATAATAATGTATGTTACACAACTGCATTGAGAAAAATTCAACTAGGCACACTACAAATCGATAAAAAAAGGGGGAGAGTATCTTCGTATTAACATCCTTAGCATTCTTTCTATGGCCTAAAAACATGCATCATAAGTTACCACAATATTACAATCCAAAAAGGGTAATAAATTATTTCACTTAATAATTGATTTCGATTTCAGATAATAAATAATAATCAAGAATATAGAGACATGGAAAAAAAGCAAGCACTTATTATACATACTCCTACCAACTTAAAAGCCCTAGAGTAATACATGCATGCATATACATATGATTTCTAGGGTAACAAAAGAATCATATCAAACCCTAAATTGGGGTAGTATTTAAAGCTAGGTATACAGTTGTAGGTGTTACCTGAAGCTTCTGCTACAATGAATTGATGATGAGGGAGAAAGAGTAATAATATATATATATATATATATATACACACACACACCCGTCTTTTCCAAACCCCAATCTCTCTTAATTTTGATATGTGCATGGATATATGTATAGATTGGGCTCCGGATCCCTTTTACGAGGACAGGCCTGCTATAACAAGAGGCCCAATAAGTAAATACATACAAATGAGAAAATATTCTAGATCTTGCACTCACTATTCTCAACTTGGTTCATATTTATCACATTTCTGCTTCAATATATCTTATTATTTCACATTTAAGCTATTTATTTTACATAAATTATAAATTGACCACAGTATTAACTTATTAAACTTTTTAAAATTATTCAGCAACTTTTTAAATTTTACTTTTCTTTTTATTTCAAAATTTTGAACTTGTCTAGACTATCTTGGAAATACGTGAATAGTATAATTTGGGGTTAATGTTTAGTATAAAATATTGTAGTTTGAGTAGCTACTCTATTTTAAAATTTTGAATGTTATAAATGGCATGCAAGGGGCTATAAGAATTAAATAAAAGTCATGGAGTACTAATTCGAAATAAATATTTATATTCAAATCTGGATTTTTTCCTGATCGGATCGGATTTTCTGAAAAATATGTGATTTATTTAGGTCCATAAGTCGGATCGGACCAAACCAAATATTTTAGGATCGTATTTTTCAGATCGAACAGATTTTCCGGATTCAAATGTTTTTATATATAACATACCTTTTAAAAGAATAATTTTATTTCAATTCACTTACTAGATGACCTATGGCGGAATTTTCTTACATATCATATCATTTAGTTAATTAATTATAATCTCTGTATTTCTATTATATTTTTACGTTTAATTAATCTATTATTATACTTTTTTTACATATTTAATTAGTCTACAATATTTTATTTTTAAAAGTGAATTTATTCGATATATTATTAGTATTATATTTTTATACATATTTTTAATTGATTTTTCATCATAAAAAATTAAGTATTTCAAAATGATAATATATCATTAATAAAAAAAATTATAATAAATTTAAGATAAGTACTTTATTTTGGGGATTTCATACCTGTACTAAAAAAAATGCAGTTTTTTGAACAGTATAATTTTCTAAGAGTAATTTCACAACTACAAAAACTAAGAGGTCGTTTGATTCAAAAGAAATTATGGGGTTTGGGTGGTACGGGGTTAGAATTTCATTCCATATTCCACGAGTTTGGTTCAATTTTGGAATGAAAATGATACCCATACCTGGTGTTTGGTTTACCAAACTCAGGAATCAAGAATCAAATATAGTTTTTTTCCTATTTCCTCCGAGATCAATTTACCATTTTATTACAAATATATATGCAGCACATAGTCCTCTTTAATGGTGCATATCGATCCCCATTTGGTGGTCTTAAACCACTCTTCTCGAAAATTCTGCACAGCACAAACGCATCCTTTTCCTCTAAACAATAATTTGTAAGTTCAAACTTGTAGCAGAAATTGCTTTCCAATATCCTCTGCCAGTGGCACGATTTAGTCGAGATGCACTGCCGTACTTTCTATCTACGGGGCTGAAGAAATACCATTCCAAATCTCTGCTGCTCAGTGATGAGTAACTTCAATACCATATCAGAGTACTTCATTACCAAATGGAGGTTAAGGAAAAAAAATTGCATGCCCACAAGACGACATAACTACATAAGTATGTAAATGGTACACAAACACACCCTACAAAGTGAAAGAAACAAAAACGCAACAAGAATTTGCAGTAATTAAATTTCATAGAATTTCACTTCAGAATTTAGCAGCATAAGTATATATCATTCTCCACTTTCGTGTCGCTATTCTTTATCTAAATAACCAACAAGGTGAAGTATAAATAAGGCTAAACTATCTGAACCGGGTCACCTTTTTTACATGACATTTTGACTAAACTATGCAGCAAACTCAGACCCAAAGTTTCAGCTGTCACATGGTCATTTTCCATCTCTAGAATTTGAAGCCGTCTATCCATATATTTGCATTAACATCATACTCCTGGAGTGCTATTTTCCTAACCATAACTGGTGGCATGCAGAAACCTTGAGATCAGATACGATCAAACTTAGAAATCAATAGCACCTGTTGCCTCCAAATTCTTAAAGTAACAATAAATTATTTCATTTAAACACTAGCAGACAACTAGACTTAACAAACAAAAGGGGAACAGGGCAAGATCAAAATAATCATGGGAACTGAAATGCAACAAAAATTTAAATGACCTCACCACATAATCAAAACTCGAATTATAATCCAAAAAGAATAAAAAAATAGATAATAAAAAGGAACCTATGTAAACATAAAAAAACTATCCAATTTATAATCAATCCTCAATTAAAAATAAATCATAAACCAATATAGTATTGTTTGATTAGAAATGCAATCTAATCATAAACCGGATATTTAATTTAAAAGATGAATGCAGTTTATGAAATTCAAATTAAAACTATCCCTCATTGCGATGGAGTAGGTCAATCACCACTTCTTTCTTCCGGTCATCATCGGGACTTGAAAAGAAAACTTCCATTTAGCTTGGATTGGATGAAAACAAGCATGCAGCTCTAATTGCTTCAACTTTAGTCATACATGGCAAACTAGCTATCTCATAAAGTAGCTTTTTCTTTTGTTCAACAACCTCTGTTTCACGCATCTCTGTAGAATTCATGGCCTTCGCAATAGTTTCTAAGTGACTGCTCATACCTTTCATAAATCCTGTGAATTCAGTAGCCATGTGATTAGAGGTTAAATCTACAATTTGAGGAGATTTTTTCTTGTCAATGCCTTTTGGAGCCTTTTCTTTCTTTATTTTCTTGGGAGCTGGAGGTTCTGGTAAGCCACCATCATCACTATTATTATTGTCAAGGTTCACGATCTCCTCAAGATTGTTTATAGAGTCCTCCGGCAACTCAGATGCAATTCCATTAGCCCTATCAATACCAAATATAATATCTAGTCTAAGATAAGGAAATGGAGTCCTCCACAATCCTCCAGCTTTCGGATGATTCTGGAAAAAAATATGAACAATATTAGTAAAAGAGTGTAAATATATAAATATATATATATATATATATTCATATATTAAAAAACTTACTTACCTTGTAAAAATCATCATAAGCTTGTTTCTCACATTGTATCATTTTTGTCTGGTCATCCCACCGAAAGCCTGATGTTTTATTTACCATTTCCGAAACAACAACATACTTGTCTTTGAACCATTTAAATTTTGACTCAATATGGGGAAAAGCTTTTATACCACTATCAGGAAATTTAGAATTTAACATTTTCTCCAACCGATTTAGATAACCATTCTTAAAACCTCCATCACTTTTCCATTGTCGGTCAGCACTTAAATCCAATAAACAATCAATTAGAGCTTCTTCTTCCTCTTTGTTCCAAAATTGCTTATTTTTTCCCCTTCCAATAATAGAACTCTGACTATTTGCATCCATCCTGAATAATGTTAACAAATCATGCATAACAAAATATAAAGCATTTAAAAAATATTAACAATTATCAAATAACACTTTCATTGAATCCAACAAAATAAAGCATTTAACATTAAACATAAAGACTAAGAATATAAATATAAAAAGTAGATTACAAGGATAAATTTTAAAATCTCTATATAGCTATCCACGTGTTAAATAAATTTTGGGCTAAATCAGAATTCTCGTCAACCACAAGATTTGTATGCATGTATTTTCGAATTAGATTGTGTAACAAAGCACAAGTTGTTACTATACGAGCTTGGGTTCGGACTGGGTTGTTGATGGAGAAATTTAGTAATCAACAAAGATCGAGATTCTTTGCCGGAAAAAGATCTGACGAGGCTGAGATGCGGTGGAGCGTGGTGGTTTGTATGAGATTGGGGGCTGAGATTGCTAAGTTTCAGAATAACTAGAGTTTTGTGTTCTCTGGTGGCTGTGAGCTCTAATCATTCTGACCAATAACAATGTGCCTACGTACCTCTCTTTATAGGAAAAATAGATGATCAAGCCCACGTAGTTCTTGGCAAATCAGAGGCCCGTTAGGAAACCGAAGTTTCTTTCTTCGAATCAAATGCAGAAAAGACAAGTGGAATCTTCCTGGAAGAGAACTCTATATTTGGGCTTGTTCGGATAGGTCAAATCCCAGTATAAGGTCCAAGGACTTCATGAATCCGACATTGACCCGGAAACCGTGGGCTCTAGCCGGTCCACTACATCTATTTCCAAGGATACCTTGACTGGAGGTCATCCACCACAAATCATAGGACACGTCCTTATAAGCCCCCAGACGAGGGCAACCCGCTTGAATATAGGGAAAAGATCTTCCAAGATAAGGTTAGCAGTACACCATAACTCCCCTATGAGGGTAAGTCGAGGAATATGGAGCTATAATCTTCAATAATTATAAATTACGGGGATATTATCAGACCAAATCAGTGGCATAAAGGAGCTGAACCGAATTTTATGTAAAGGAGGGAGCGCCCTCTCCTACACATCACAAGGCGCGCCATATTGCTTGGTAAAAAATAGGTACAATAACTACCTTCAAGTCTTCTAATATATTGTAGATACTTATGAGACTTTTCCACAATTCCTTTTTCCAGAGACATAGCTTCTCACAGGGCGAGACCACTTCTTGAGGGAGATCCCTCATGGCGAGGACGAGTCTTCTTCCTCAAGAAGAGTCTTCATACTAGGGCGAGCCCACTTCATACCAAGGCGATCCCACTTATTCAAGGAGATCCCACTTCTTCATGGAGATCCCCCATCTCCCTCTTTCTAACCAGGGAGAGCCTTCTTCAGGGAAAGTTCATGTAAAATTCATAACTATCTTTTCTGTCCAGTTTTCGGGTTGCTACAGTTAGATTTTACTTGTTGGACTACTTCTAAATTAAAGAGCATTCCATAATCTTCGCGTGGACTATAAAATCATCAAATTCTGACTTTTGAAACTTCAGATATGGCTCAAACAATGTCTGTAGTGCAAGATCAATGTGTGCCCTCTTCCTCAAGAAGAGCCCTTTTCAGAGAGATCCCTCATCTTTATACCAGGGTGCACCTTCTTCCTCAGGGAGAGCTCTCTTTAAGGAGAGCCCTCAACTTCAGAGGGAACCATCTTTCTCTATACCAGGGCATGCTCACTTCTTCACTAGGGCGAGCCCTCTTCATACCAGGGCGAACCAACTTCTTCAGGGTGAGCCCTCATCTCCCTCTTCCTAAGGGAGAGCCCTCTTTCCCAGCAAAAACCTTTTTCATACCAGGGCGATCCCTCTTCAAGAAGAGCTCTCATGGCAATGATGAGTCTTCCTTCTCAAGACGTTTGATGCCTAACCAGGGCGCTCCCTAACCTAGGACATTTCTCAATCAGCTTAGGACATGCTAGGAGCTGATGAGGAGAATCACATGTCACATTAAAATGTCCCAACTGAAGTCTGAAACCTAATTATTAGGAAGGCTCACAATAAATATCACCCACAATAACAATTGAAGATAAACATTGCCTTGATCTGACATCCCTCATCTTCCTCCTTCGTAGCTAGGACGCGCTCTACCATGCCAGCACCCAACACCTGTCTCCTTCCTAGCTGGGGCGCACCTTACCATGTACAAGACGCGGCTGGAGGCCGCTCCTCCTTCCAGGAAAAGGTTGATTCCAAGAAAATCACGATACTAAGAGGAGGCAACTCCTCCTTCCTGGAATAGGCTGATTCCAAAAAAATCCCGATATTAGGAAGAGGCTGATTCCAGAAGAAGCCCGACATTAGAAAGATGATGATTCGAGGAGAAGCCCGACACTAGGAGGAGACTGATTCGAGGAGAAGCCCGATACTAGGAGGAAACCGATTCCAGGAGAAACCCGATACCAGGTGGAGGCCGATTCCAGGAGAAACCCGATACCAGGTGGAGGCCAATTCCAGGAGAAGCCCGACACTGAGAGGAGGCCGATTCAAGAGTAGGCCGATATCAAGAGAATATGAGAAATATGGGCATAACAATTACCCCTCAAATTCTCGAAATATTGAAATATGAAAGAATTTCTTCATTCACCATGCTCCTCCATTTTTTAAAAGAATGTGTTCCCTGTAGTTTTGGTGTGTCCATAACATCCTCCTAAAACAGTTTACTTCTTCCTAAAATTTTTAATATGAGTCGTCCACGTGTTTTGAGCACCTTCATCCACCTACATTACCTTTACCTCTGGAACATTAGGATTCCCCTGAACTTCTAATGGAAACACCACGCAACATATGAGCATTCTTCTGAGAACCTAATTTGGCCAAGGCATCAACACTATTATCACTCTTCCTCGACATCTGGTGTAGGAGCACCTCCTTGAATTTTAGAACAATTCGCTGAGCACACTCCAAATACATTTCCGTCTTGGGACCCCGAGCTTGGTAACCCCCCTGGTAAACTACCAACTTAAAGCGCGCCCTAACCGGGTGCCCACCTTAAAATTTTTTGTTAGGAATATCAAAGGTTTCTTCTGTTGGCCCTGCTTTTTCACTACAAGAGGCATTCGAGAATCCAGGTCAAAGTTAAAGTCGTCTTCTTCCTTCTTCACATTAGAGGGTGCGCCCTCTCTCTCCCCGGGAGATTGTTAAAATTTTTCATCCAGTTCAATGGGGAAGAGATTCAGGAATGACTGATTTACCTTTCATTTTCCTGGCTAAGGCATGTTCTTCAGTTTCTTCGTCGTTGGCATCTTCCACGATTTCTTCCACAAATTCCTCCGTAGGTTCTGAGGCTGGCTCCTGATTGTTAACTCCCAAGTCTTGTATACTCTCCATTCTCGGTGTAGGATGATCAACTCTATACTTCTTTACTCATTTAGTGAGATGTATTTCCTTTATCAACGATTCAATTTCGTCCTTCAGTTGTCGACATTCGTGAGTGTCATGCCTAGTAGATTCATGGTATTCACAATATTTCTTCTGATCTTTGCTTTGCCAAGCTGATGGAGGAGATGACCTCCTGAACAAACCCTTGTTGTTATTGACTTCATAAATATGATCTACTCCCGGTACTGTAGGAGTGTATTCATCTCTTCTGCTCTCGTAGGAACGTGGAGGGATCTAGTCCCTTCTATCGTGTGTCATATTCACCCTGTTTGAACTTACAGGCTTCCCCCTATATTCAGATGGTGGAGTTATATCCCCCTTCTTTGAATTTTTTAAATTTTAAGCTTGAATGATTGTTGTCTTCTAAAGATTGTTCAATTCTTTTGAAAGGCTCTACTTCAGCATAAAGGGAGGCTAAAGTAGATGGTTCATTCCCTTGTATGTGCTTCCCAAAAATATGTCCCAACCTTCAGACCTGCAATGAGAAAATTCTTCAAGGTATCACATGTAGATTCAGAGTTGAATCATTTGAATTAAGCTTGGATGGATTCATTGTCCCTTTTCTTGACATTAGCCACCAGGTCGGAGTTCCCATGATAGCGGAGATTAGTAGTGCTTCGATAGCCTTGTGGAAGCGACGCTTCCCTTACTGCTTGAGAGAAAGGAGATGGAGCCTGTACTAAGGTTGTGGGCCTTCCTCCATCGAGGATGGTGAGGAGTTTCCTCAGTTCATCAACGTTTATATTACTCACACCTGGAAAATTTTGCATTCTTGAGAGCTGAGATAAGTGACTTACATGGGAGGCAACGGTGGAGGGCGCACCCTGAGGTGGGGGCACGATATAGTTATTACCTGAGTTGGAGATAGGCGTGACCTGATTGATGACCGTGGGTTGAGGCGTGTCGAAGATGACTTGAGGAGGTTGGGGCGTGCCCTGATTAGCATGGAGAGATGGGGGTGCGCCCTGGTCAGTTGGAGGAGGTTGGACCACATTCTGAGCAACTTGAGCAGGTTGGGGCGCGCCCTGTTGGTTCTCCGGAGGAGGAGGAAGATTCTGGGTGTTCTGAGAGCACTGATTATTCTGGCCATTCTGCCTTCGAGAGGTGTGGCGCCTATCGTCAGACGAGATTTCAGAGTAGACTGAGGTGATAATAGAATTGACGTTATGGCGCCTCCAATGAGGAAGAGGCCTATCATTCACAAAATTGTCATCCATTCTTCGAAGTCGGGTTGAAAGAGCCTCACGAGTTCGTGGATCAATATTTTGTGGGAAACCTTCATCCGGGTGCATTGACCTTAGGGGTATGGGGTTAAGGATGGGTTTTTCCCATATCTCTTCCTCTCTCTTGTGAGGTCGGTCTCTCTCCTCTCCCTGCAAAACCAACTTACCATTCACATCACGAATATAAGGTCCACGGTGTTCGGGGGTTACCTGAGTATTATGCCTCCTTTAAGAAATATGGCATGAGCGATATGGGTGTGGAGGACGGCGGACTTCTCCTGAAAGGACCATCCTCCTCTCAGTATTCTCTTGATAATTCTAGTTGGTACCACCACTACCAAATTCTAGCCTTCTGGGGGTGACTCCATGGAACCTACCATCACGGGCATCTTTCAGCATTCTTCCTTCACCACCATGAGGGCGCTTCCCTCCCTCAATCATTGGCTGCTTCCCGGAGCGACGTTCAAGAGTTCCAAGGTGTTCATCAAATCCATTGAAATTCGCATGGAGACTCATGACCGTGTCTCTAATAAAAAATAACTAGTACATTATCTCTGAATTTATCATCATGAGGGGAGGTCCTCCAACGATCTGACCAACATTGGGAAGATTGGTTACATGCTCATGAACATACTCTTCATGATCATGGTAATTCTGGTTGTTCTGACCATGATTCCGGCCAAGTGACTGTGCTTCTTTCTCTCTCTTGTCATTCATCTGCTGATCTTGTGGCTGTGACATCTTTTCTCCTTAGATGTTGAGAGTTGTGTTGAGTGAGGGCGCGCCCTGAGGCATGGGCGCAGTTTGGGTGTTTGATGCGGTGTGGGTGTTTGATGCCCTGACTGAGTAGAGGAGACTGATACTCCGACGCCTTTGTCCATTTGAGGACGCGTCCTTACCCTGCATAATATATCTCATTAACAGAGTAATCAGAACTGTTGATGTGGGTTTCT
This sequence comes from Oenanthe sinensis, assembly GCA_028671895.1. Taxonomy (NCBI): domain Eukaryota; kingdom Viridiplantae; phylum Streptophyta; class Magnoliopsida; order Apiales; family Apiaceae; genus Oenanthe; species Oenanthe sinensis. The sequence continues at coordinate 1,719,945 of CM053803.1, read as the reverse complement.
CCTAGGGCGCATCCTAAAACAAATGCTCGTCTCCAACGTCATATTCATCAAAGTCAAGCCAATTTGACGCTGCCCTCAGGAATCTTCCTGTCTCAGGTTGACAATATTCATCAACCACCTTCTTCCCACTTTTGCATTACTCGATAAGCTTTGTCATCGACCTGAAACCTAGATTGAGATCTAGACTCTTCTCATGAACATCTTCTGGAACATACTCATCATAAACGTCTTCTTCCTAAAGATCAGAATCCCTGAGGGAATAGAGACGGATGAGGGGGGGTGAGACATGCCCTGAGGAAAATGGAGGGCTGAGGCGTGCCCTGAAGAGATGGAGGGCTGAGGTGTGCCCTGAAGAGGAGGTCGAGTCCTGACTAGAAGTAGCCACAAAGATGTGATGGAGTGATGTCGACCCTCCCAAGGGTGGCGGAGTAATGTTAACCCTTTCAAGGTGGTGGAGTAATGTAGACCCTCCCAAGGGTGGGCGCGTCCTCGACCTAGGGCGTGGCCGGATGAGACTTTTTTCTCTAAAATTTTTGAGGGGAAGGACCGAGGCGTCGACTCACGAATGAGGAGTAGCCTTGGCGTCGACTTGAAGACGAAGTTGACGAGGTGAAGGCCTAAGCGTCGACTCACGAAGGAGGAGTAGGCGTCGACCCTCGCGTTGGAGATGAAGTTGACGAGGGGAAGGCCTAGGCATCGACTCACGAAGGAGGAGGAGCCTTGGCGTCGACCCTCACTTTGAACTAGGGCGCGCCCTGAACTATGGGCGTCGCTTGAAAACGAAGCTGACGAGGGGAGACGTTGACTCACGAAGGAGAAGTATGCGTCGACCCTCGCCTTGGAGACGAAGTTGACGAGGGGAGGCGTAGGCGTCGACTCACGAAGGAGGAGTGGCCTTGGCATCGACCCTCACTTTGAACTAGTGCACGCCCTGAACTATGGGCGTCGCCTGAAGACGAAACTGACGAGGGGAGGCGTCGACTCACGAAGGAGGAGTAGGCGTCGACACTTGTCTTCGAGACGAAGCTGACGAGGGGAGGTGTAGGCGTCGACTCACGAAAGAGGAGTGACCTTGGCGTCGACCCTCACTTTGAACTAGGACGCACCCTGAACTATGGGCGTCGCCTAAAGACGAAGCTGATGATGGCCGAACCAAATGACCCCTAATTTGTTTTAAGAAAACAAAATAATCAAATCTATAATCTTATATAAATTAACAAAATTAACAACCTATGAGAACCGGTAGGTATGTTTTTTACTGTTCAAGGAAAAAATAAAATCAGAGCGCTTTTAATCTTTCCTCTCTCTCTGTATCGATACAATCAAAGCTGCTGCATATACAATTATACATACATATAAAACAAATAGTAATAGTTTTAAAAATCTCTGTTCTAATATCTCTCTCTTTCTCTGCAGTTAAGCTGGGGAGATCTAAATTTCAAGAGTGACCCAAAAATAACAATTTTTGGATCTTGGATTTAGACATCTCAGTCAAAGGATCTTCTCTAAAAATCTCACCTTTTGGTAAATCTTCTAATTCGTTGCCTATATTCTTGATTCATTTTAATCCCATTTGATGTTCTTGGCAATTTTGATTATCTTTTCTTGATTCTATTGATTTTTGATCTGTTATACTGGTTGTTTGATGATTTTGTGTTGTGAGGTTTCTTGAATTGTTGGTTTGGATTGAAAAAATTTGATCTTTTTGATGTGTCTGATCTGAATTTATGGTGTTGATGGCGATCTTGATTTGCGTTGTTGATTTATTTGAAGGATTGTAATTTGACTGGTACTTAATGTATTGAATTTACAATTTAGTCCACATATATGATTTGAATTGATATGATATGATATGCATGTGTGCCTGTGTGTGTATTACTTGATGTATTCTTGCAGGTTGCAACTACTTAAAGATTTGTTGTTACTTGCTGGTATAGTGGTATCTATGCTTTTATGTTATATCTGGGTATGTACATTTGTAAAAGATTTGGACGAAATTTAATTGTTTAGGGAAAAAACATGCTTATTTCTTTCAAGATGAAAATGATAGTGTAGAAAGGTCATGAAAAAGACAATGGAATGAGTAAAAATACAATGATCTTTGAGTGCATTAAAACTACACATAGTTTATGTGTGTGTGTGTGTTACTGTGTGAGAGGCTTCATGCATTACGATTTAGCTATGAACTGCCTCTTTGAACATTTGTTTAGCATGGCTTTTTAAAGATCTATAAGCTTTTACACGCACACCCGCACCCAAACAGATATATATTGGTCATGGTTATGAAATTATCTGTGGAGTTGTGGCTTTCCAATTGCCATCATTACATTAATTTAATTCGTTTTAGTTTCTTTTTCTTAATGTTTACGGTTACCTGATGCAAGCATTGGAATCTTTAAAGGTTATTAAGAAACTTCATGAGTATGGGTGTGGAGAGTTTGGAAACTGAGTTGCCCCATGTTTCTGTGGAGACAAACACAGAAGTAAACAATCTGTTGCAGAAGGAAAATGGGATTTCGAATCAAGACTCAGATATTACCTTTGGCTCACATGGAACGGAAGAGCCAGGTAAAAAAGAAGTGAATAATTTGCCAGAAAATAGCATCCCCAAGGATGCAGTTGATGAATGGCCAGCACCTAAGCAGTTCCACACCTTTTATATGGTCAAATATCGCTTATATGACGACCAGAAAACAAAATCCCAATTGGACCAGGCTGATAAAGAGCTTAAAAAGTTGAACCAAGCTCGATATCAGGTCATTGAAAAAATAAGGGCGAAAAAAGTGAGTAATGGTGTCTTTTACCCTTTTGTTTCCTTGACTGTTGCTATTTGCCAATTTGATCCTTTTAAAATCAGTGACATGAAATATCATACTATTTTAATCATTTATAAAATTGGCCCATGTTTCTTGTATGGTTGTGTGAACATTTTATAATGTGATATATAACTAAACAATGTTTTCAATATAAAATGGAATCTATTCACTTTTTAATATCTGGAAGAAAGGAACTTACTAATCTGAATGTTTGAACAAGTCAAGTGACGTATTTAAGTAATTTTGATGTATCTTCTGCAGGCAGATCGAGCTCAAGTGTATTCTCAGTTAAAGGGTTTTATTGATGAAATTAAGCAGTTTAGACAAATCATAGATGAGAAGAGAAAAGAAATAGAGCCTTTGCATCAGGCTTTAGGCAAATTGCGCAGTTCGAACACTGGGGGTAGAGAAAAGAGCTTTATATGCTCTTCTGAGGAAGAGCTAAATGATGTTGTAAGCACATTTTTAAGCTTTTAATTTCTGCACTATCGCCTCTTTCAAATGTAATGTAGTCATTATATCTTCAATTTCTTTGACAGCTCTGTGCTTCCGTATCTTATGTTTTGCTTAGTCGTTGTTTTGGTTTTATCTATGAGCATATAATTAGAGTAATTGTTTCATCGATCTGTCTATGCGTGTTTATATAACTTTTTTCCCCACTATTCTGGTAATTAAGATCAAGAGCCTGCATTACCGCATACAACATGAGAGCATTCCCCTGTCTGAAGAGAAGCAAATTATTAGAGAAATCAGACAGTTAGAAGGGACACGAGGGAAAGTTATTGCCAATGCTGTTGTTAGGGCTAAGATCGAGGATTCACTGGGGGTGAAGGAATCCATTCAAGACCAGGTTAAGGTAAGGGAATCGTTGTAAATACATGTAAAACTTGTACTAACTTTTGCTGTAGGGTTATAATTGCCTTCACTGTGAACTTCTGTAATTTTTGTTATGTAATCTCTGCCTAAATTGGTTTTGTTGATCTTGTGATTTCTATGTCATTGTAGCTGATAGGTTCTGATATGGATGGAGGTCGAAAAGAGAAGAAAGTAGTTCAGGCTAAGCTTGATCAGCTTGATAAAGAAAAGAAGGCCATAGAAGAAGTGATTGAAGCTTTAGATAAAGAAGAGAAGACTATTTCAGAGGATAGGGATAAGGTGTATGAAAAGATTCGGCAACTGAGGAAACAACTTGATCAGGGAGTGCGTTACTATACTTTTAGCATTTTACAACATCCTTTCTCCTTTTTACTATAGAATGTCTGCTGCATAACTTTATACGACTCTGCGTACTTGTATTTATAGATTTGATTCAGTGTTAATCTAGATCTGCTTAGAGGGCTAATGCAGTAAGGGTAAAAATTCATTGATAATTAGTTGGGAAAATTAAGTTTCTACTTACAAAAGTTGTTAAGTGAGGCGAATCTGAATTTTAGATAGAATAGCTGATTTAGTAAAGTGTGTACTTTTATCGAGTAGACAAATTGTCTTAATTTGTCAAAAGAGGAGTTGTATTCTTTTTTTATTTTCTTTGCATAATAACTCACTTTTCAGGGCATTACTTAGCAATAATGGATAGTTGCTTATTACTCCAAACAGTTATTAGAAAATGGCATGATTGTACACATTAGCTGCTTGAGCAGGCTTTTCATAGGTGCTTACCTGATGTTTTTTTACTATAGACTTCTTTAATTTAAATTTTTGGCTACATTCATAAATGAAGTTGACTAGACCCTAGGATTTCTGTTTCAGTTCATAAATCGTTCATTACTTAAGCATGAACCACTAATTTTAGTCATTTAGCTGATCCTGGATGTCTTTTTGCAACGGGTAAGTAATATATTCTTAAAAAGGGGTTACCAGGACAAAGGCAAATGAATTTATATCTGCTCACCTGTAATTATTAAAATTTCTTTAGACGGCCTTTGTGTTAAAGGAAGCATCTTTAGAGCACTTTTTATGTCGTTAAGGAGTTTATACTATAGTGAAGCATAATTATCGATATGTAGATTTTATCTGATTTGTTACAACTTACAACCACACATTTAATCTTTGTGGATTTTTGTGCTCAAGTTATATTATGTCTTGTTACTTAGCTGTCTGTTGTGCTTTATATAAATTCATTGTTGACATCTCAATTTTTTTCAGAATGCTCCCTATTATAAAAATCGCACAACCTTGATAAAGGCCAGAGAGCTTGCTTCAAGTAAAGACGTTGAAGGTCTTCAAGATCTTGTTAATACAGAGGTTTGTTAATTTGAGCTTGGGCGTGTAGCCGTGTACTAGTCTATTGAAAACATTTGCAGGTCAATCAAAATAATAATAAAATTTACCATCCAATCTTCAACTTCTTTTTGATTAGTTGGATACATTTATGTCCTTGTGGAGTAGTAACCAGGCGTTTAGGGATGATTATGAGAGGAGAATTTTGCCTAGTCTTGACATGCGACAAATGAGCAGGGATGGACGAATGAGGAACCCTGATGAGAAGCCATTAGTGGTAAAGGAGCCGCCACCACCTGCTCAAACTGAGATAGTGGCAAAACCACAACCCAAACAGGTGAAGGAAGATTCCACCAGTATCAACCAGAAAGAGAAAAGTATGAAGCAACAAAAAGAACATAGTAAGGAAGTACAAATTCCCGAAAGTATTGTAGAGGCAAGTGCTGTGAAAGATGGTGAGTTTGAAAAGACCGAAAAAGATCCTCTTCCGGTGAAACAAAAAGTTGACGAGGCAAAGCTGAAGGAGTTGAAGAGAGAGGAAGAGATAGCCAAGGCTAAGCAGGCCCTGGAAAGAAAGAAGAAATTGGCAGAGAAAGCAGCAGCGAAAGCAGCTATAAAAGCTCAAAAGGAAGCTGAAAAGAAACAAAAGGAAATTTCTTCTCTTCCAATGTGTTTCTATATCATATAAGCGATGACAATTTGTAAAATTTGACCTCGCACATTTCCTAATATTTGACTTATTCACTACAGGATCGAGAGAAAAAAGCGAAGAAAAAATCTGCAGCATCTGTATCCATTACAACTGAGGAGCCGACTGAAGCAAAAGCTGATATGGTTTCTGAAACAGGAACAGCTGATGAGGTTGTTCAGGCAGCAGCTGCACCAAAGACCAAGGAAAAAAAAGAGAAAACTACAGTGAGGCCGAGAGGCAAAGCAAAGGGCCCAGATTCACTTTCTAAGATAATACTCAAGAGGAAGAAAGCGACAAACTATTGGACTTGGGCTGCTGCTATTGCCGCTATCTTAGCAGTGTTGCTTTCTGTGCTCGGATACTATTACATGATGTGAAAACCTGAAATGTGTGTCAACAGGTAAAAATTCGACGATGGGCCAAATTTTGTATTTGGTGAACGATGTTAGTGGCTAAGCAAGAGTTAGTTACATGAAAGTACTTTTGTTTTGTTTTTTTTTTCTTTCCAAATATTCCGGTACACTTTTTGGAAGAAAGATGGACATTTTGTTCTCGAGATCAGGCAAATTGGAGACATTTAGTTGAGGCACTTTTTGTAATTTAAAGTTTTGGTTCATGGACATGACTTAGTTTCATAATTGATGATACCATGCTTTGATGAGTAGACTTACATTGACATAAAATTTATGTATTCCGTCAATACCTTCACAGCAATTGATTGTTTTTTGTACAATGTATTCAATTAACCTATCGACCTCCGGTTCACCTGATTTTCTTGCTGCCCTTGCATTTCCAAGGAGATGCCTGAGGTACAAAAAGAAATTTCTTGTTGCCCTTGCATTTCCAAGGAGATGTTTGGATCTGGAGCTTACAATTGCGAGAATGAGATTTTAATACATTTTTTTGCGGTGCAATTGAATTTCTGACCTCGTTACTGTGGTTAAAATCTCATGGGACAAATAAAATAATTCAAATAATTACAATCATAGGGTCTAGCTTTGGTATAAATCAACAAAATGATAATTACAATTTTATTTAAAAATAAGATAATCGATAGGTTAAAATTTAATTATAATTTTGTTAAGCCGTAGTATATTTAATTAATTTAATTTATATTTGAATTTAATAGATTTAGAATTTTACAATTCTAAAGTATTTCTCATGTAAATAAATTAGTACTCCCTTTGTCCCATTGGATTGTTTATATTTTTTTCAGAGAGTCCGACACGCATTTTAAGGTGCATTTTAAAAATAGATTCATAACTTATTTTTAAAATTTTCTTTTTTTATAAAAATAAGATTGTTAAATTTTTATAAAAAAAAAAAAAATTTAAAATTATATATCTGCGAAATGTAACGAATCCGGTGCAACACAGGGGTATATGATAATTTAATATACGAGTAATATATTTTATCAAGTCAAATGAGTTGCCACTATGTTTAAAGAGTTTGCAGGATAATAAAGTGTGTGTGTGTGTGTGTGATGGCCGTTGCGAGCAGCTCAGTTCGGTGGTTGCTAAACATAAGTGGTGGCTATGTGAAGCAACAACACAAGCTCTCTTTTCTTGGAACTCGTGCCTTTCCTCACCTTGTCTTTACACTACCACTCACTTGTTCAGGTTTGCATACAATTTTCATTTGATTATACATTTATTGAGGCTTACGAGACAACCCATTTAATTTCTTAAAATGGGAATTTGTTTACATATATGTAATGACTGTATGTATGTCTGTATGTTAGCTTCCAACAAGTCCAATGCATAGCTATAATTTAGCAACTCTGATGTTATACAATTATACATATGTTTGTGTTTAGTATTGTCTTTAGTTTTGAATTGGTGGGTTGCATTTAGGTAATCAAGATTTAATCTTTGGTATCGGGTAATCGTAAATGTGTAATTTTAATGGCTTATGGTTTTAGGTATATGTCACTTGGCCCAAGCTCCGAGGGGGAACAATGATGTTTTGCTTAGGATAGTGGGAGAGAAGGGTGCAATTGAACAAGTGAAGCATGTCGTCGAAATGGTAGCTACGATATTTGTATGCATATATTTGTGTTCATGGAGTTTTGTGTTAGCCTGTACATTATGATTATGTTATGTCGTCTATTTATTTATGAAAAGATAGATAACCAATCAAAGTGAAGGTCTTCTTTAGCTCTAATGATAAGGTAGTTTTGATTTATCGTGGAACCACTTTAGGCAAAGCGGGCATCTTTAAGAAGAGAAGTTCTCCATACAGATTTCCTCACTCCACCCGTGGTGAAAGAGTCAATGCTAGTATTAGAAAAGTTAGCTGATGTCAAGGCAGTAGCTCAGGGAGGATACCCACAGGTCATCTCAAATAGATTTTCACTTTAAATTTTTACAAGCTGTCTAAAAATTGTATATCCTACATTTCTATTCACTAGTCTTACCTATTCTCTAGGCTGAGCGTTGCCGGCTTTCGGTTGGACCTCCAGAAGCCTTAACATCTGATCCAGATATTGTCGAAGCGTTAAGGTTCCCTACTATAAGGCAGTGTTGTTAAGCATTAGCAATAGGATATTGTTTGTGTATTAACTGTTTTGTGTGAACTGTGAAGCAGTATTTCAGGGAATTTTGGATTTCAGTCTTGCTCTCATGGTGATTTTCTTGGTTCTATCCTTGGCACGGGCATTTCTAGGGATAAACTGGGTGATATTATATTACAGGTGTCAATTATTTTTGCATTTGTGTTTCAATATTTCTCTAAGATGTGTGGAAAGTTTAAAGTTTGAATTTTGTTTCGAGAGGAAAAGTCCTAGATTACATTCTTAGGGTTGTGTAGATCATAAAGAAAACCCATCTCACTAGAAAATAGAAACAATGAAACAATCTGACTTGAGTTATAGTTTCCAGGGAAGACATCTGAGATGTGCGAGTCAAAATTCTTTTTTCATCCTCTTCAACCAAAGGCATTTTGAGCTGTAGCTGATAGATGGGTCATGGTTGGATTGAGGTCTAGCGGCTTCAAGCAGATGTTTATTGTTTTCTGGGACTAAAATGTTATGTAAAATGGCTTCTTTTTTCTAGCCAAGCAGCTAATTGATTTTGACGGGCACTGGCAGCAAAGCGCTTGTTTATATAAATCTGCAGACATTGCATATATGTTTTCTTTCCTTTCAAAGTGTTCAAATTAAGAACTCGTAATTGTGGGAGTTGTGGTATACATGCCATAATTGTTATTGGGTTTGAAAATGCATCCTATTTCAGATGTGTGTTTCTCTAGCCTCTTTCGATAGAAAGCAGAGGATTTCTTTTTTGGGAGCTTAAAAATCTTATTGTAATGTACAGGGAGAAAAGGGGGCACAAATTCTTCTTGTTCCAGAATTAGTTGATTTTCTCACATCAGCACTCAACAAGGTATTGTCGTATTGATGCGTTAGAAATATTATATTTAATATATATAAACTGTGTGTCTGGTGCACAAGTTCATCTTGGTTTCCTCAGTGTTTGACAAACGGAGTTGAAACTGGGGCACATTTCTATTAACCTTCATCCATCGATCATATTTATTTCATAGTATGGCATGATATAGACTCCTTGTCAAATTTTTTCTCTTATGACTAAAAATGTTGTCAGAACTCAGAAGAGTAGGTTTATCTTAACTTACATATCAACATCCTGTTCTAAGTGAGAAAGCATGATTAAGAGGAAGTATGCATCTCGCAGCTGTTTTGTATTGTTAAGAATATAATATTTGCATACATACGTTTGCAGGTTGGGAATGTTACAGTCACATGTAAAAGGATACCGTTGCTTGCTCTTGAATATGAACCACCAAGGTCAGAAGTCATAACATGTACAATTTACATATTTTCAAAACAAAAATATTTTGCACATTATTGTTATACTACTAGTTGTAGATGCCACATAACCACATTGTATTACAGAACGAAATCCTTCAAAACTGTAGAAGGATCGCTGAGGCTTGATGCTATAGCTAGTGCAGGATACAAGATTTCGAGATCAAAGCTAGTTGATTTAATCAGGTATACCTTGTTACGTTTGGGGTAGTTGTAGCTGTAAAAACTACCAGTTACAACATGGCCTGTTCCCGAAGGAAAGAAGAAGTTTTGGTTTTGAACAATTTTACCCCATTATACATCTTCCACCTAAATTGTTTGGACACTTCCGACTACAAGGGTTTATATTTAATAGTTATGCCCTTACTCTTTTTCATATGAGAAAATGAGTCAAAAGCTTGCTTTTTCCCTCTCAACTTGCAACGTGAATAGCTCTATAGTTACTTTTTGACCCTAATATCTTCCATAATCTAGGTACCTTGTGGCGCTCTTCTTCGTGTGTGTAAATTTATTGTGTCCAACATTTGCAAAACCTGTTTTGATATTTATTGTCTTAACTTCTCCAGCGTGTGTGGAAATGATGTTCAGGTTTTCTTTAATTATCTGTCGCATTCCAGTTTCGGCTTTGTTTATTTGTCAGTTAGTGTATTTGTGGTTTTCGTGATAAACCGTGACTTCAAGGCGCCAGTTGACCTTAGAGCCCGTTTGGATTGGCTAAAAACTAGTAAAGTGCTTTTTTCTATACAAAAAAGCGCATATATGAAGTACTTGCTTATATTTTTGGTTTTTGGCTAAACTAAACAGGGGCTTAGACTGCAAGCTTTGTATATGCTGTAATCATTATTGCACAAATTATTAAGTTGATTTTCAGTATAAAACAATTTCTACCTTTGGTGTAGGGAACTAGTGAATGGCTTAAGATGCATGAATATTTTCTAGTATGTCATGTATTAGCATGATGGATGGATTGATGTACGTTTGTAATAGATCCTTATTAGTTACTGCCATCATTCTTTCTCCTTTTCAGTAATGGGGATGTCCGCGTCAATTGGACTAGTGTGTCAAAAAACAATACCACGATAAAGGCTGGCGACATGATCTCAGTCAATGGCAAAGGAAGGTTAAAGGTAGATTAAAACCCAATGTAATACAGCTTTACTGTGTTTATAATTTGCTAAGATTTGTCAATCTCAATACTCGTAAATGTATCTGATAGTACCAAATACTTGATTCTCGTGTTCAGATAGGAGAAATAAACTCAACAAAGAAGGGGAAGTTTGCAATCGAATTGATTCGTTATCTATAAAGGTATAAAAGCTTAGCATTAGGTCTCTTTGTTCTACATTTTTTTAAATGACCTTTCATGTATCATATTGCATGTGCACAAAGCACAACTACTTGGAATGTATTAAATTCATTAGTAATATTCATAGAGTGCACACTCCGTTGTAAGTTATAGTTTTTCCTTTTGTCTTTCCACTCAACTGCTTATTCTAAAGCAGTTGGTAATATTCATAGAATGCACACTCCGTTAAGATAAGGCAAGCGTTCTTGTTGTGATTATGAATTTTTACAGGTTGATCAGTAGTTAAGAGGGGCGATTTACCCAAAAAATATGTACTTCAGATATTATCTTCGAAGAGTATAGTTAGTGTGCCTAGATTAGGATTTTGCCTGGTGCTTAAGTAAATATTACATATCATGCATTTTAAGATGTATAAAAATAATAATACAGTATATTTTAGTTTAGAAAGAACTATTGCTGGTAGGCCTCTTGAAGATACCTTGATTCGGATTTTTTTTAAAAAGAGAGAGAATGATGACATGTGATCTCCAAATATGAGGAAAATGTTCTGTCTCTTTCTTTTTATCGTTAATTCAGAAACCTTATGAGAAATGGACACTAGATATACAAGACGAAGTAGAAGGATGAATCATTTAAGCAAAACACTTGGAAGATGCCATTATGGTAAGAACTACGAACTTTTGTTGGATTATAGGAAGAACGGAAACTGAAGATAGGCATGTACTACTAACATAAGAGTTAAGGTTTGTACGTCTGTCATCATAAGCATAAAATACTTTTCAAAGTCACAGTCAAGCAATTTTGAACAAATTTTGTCAAATCCTCAATGAATTTATGCTCAAAGTGATCACCATATCACTATCATAAACTGGTCAAATTTGGTTGCATGTAATAGGCAAGTATATATTTGAATCTCTCCGACACGAACACACGGTACAAACTACAAAGATTATTGATTGGATAAATACGTTCTGAGTCTCAATCTAATGATGATGGAAATTTTCATAAATTTGGGAAATTACCCTACTTTCTCTGAGTTTGAGGTTGTTTTTCATGAGATTATCGTCTCATAATCTTGTATAAACAGTCACCCTTTTTGTTCATTTGAATTTTTGAGAGAATTTGTGATACTTGATGGATATATTGATTATGTCAACTGCCTATATATCTAATAATCTAAACAAATATCTTGCACTTCATTGAATGACTGTACTGAAACCCCTGCATTCTCATTATCCTGCACTCCTCTATATAGCTTCAATAGCAAACAGTGACCTCTTGTTTTCACTCACTAGGTAACCATGCATCGAAGTAGGCACTTTGGTAGTCACCATTCTTCATTCGTGCAAGAACTGCCTCTTTTAGATCCAGTGGATAGGATCCATCCTCGCACAACTCTTATACACACCTTAGCCATGCATAGAGGAGTGTCTGCCCCGATAATTCTCATGTCAACCCCTACTTAAAGTAGGCTACTTCTGTAATCTTCATAAGCAAAAGCATAATCATCAACCTTTTGATCCCCCGAACTCTAAACTAGTTTGTATTGGTGCAGAAACCAAACACGTATTTTCCTGAAAACAGGCAACCAGGTCCAATGGTTCACATAAAACCATGAACTTAAAAGTGCACAACTTCTTCGCAACTCCCAAATGGGAGCCAATAGCCTTCTTCGAAATCATAACTGTTTTCCTCGTATTGTTTTAAATACAAGGAGTGGAAAACAGTTTTTGATTCTGAAGAAGGCTATTGGGTTCCCATTTGGTAGTGGTGAGGAAGTTTAATGTGAACCATGGTACCTGGTTGGCTGTTTTTCGAAAAATATTTGTTCTTAATTTCTGTGGTGGTAGAAACTAGTTTGAGATTTGGAGGATTTTAAGGTCTTTGATTATGTTTTGCTGAGTGCATTTACTTGTCTTCTTTCGTCTCAACTGTTTCTTCTAAAGCCTTAGATCTTAACAGTCATAGAATGCACTCTGTTATCTTAAGGGCAGTTGGTCTTTGTGACATGATGATGTTTTGCAGGTTAGAAATGCGACTTCCCCAAAACATAATTAGTTAAGAGATTATCCCTGTAGGGTTCAGCCTAATGTGTGCCTTGACTAGGATTTGGCCTCTTGATTGGATAATATTACTTATTTTACGATGTAATTATATTTCAATAAAAATCAAGTTCCTCTTGAAGATAGCTCGAAACAGATAAGAAAAGAATGAGAAGTGAATGACGACATAATATTCAGATATCAGGGAAATGTTCTCACTGTTTTTTGGTTAATTCAGAAACCTCAAAAGAAACGGAGACGAGATATATAATACAGAAGTTGAAGGCCATATATTCATCGCAAGAACTTTTGTTGGATCTATGAAGAAGGGCAACGGAAGACAGGCATATACTACTAACATGAAAGTTGTTTTAAATCTGTTAGTATAAAACGTAAATTACTTTCAGACTATGTATAATAGCTGGTGTGAAGAATATTTATTATATATGTTTATTTCGTAGTGTTGTGAAATAATTTTAGTCGTACATTGGTTCTTACTTCTTAGTCCCACATACTACATGTTGGGGAAGAAATCGTGCCATTTTGTACATGGTTGACTTGTCCAGACATCTTCCGAGTACAAGTTGACTTTGACTCTCCTAATTTAAAATGTTATAATTGTGTGTTGACATTTATAAAATATATTTTTTGAGCTAAATATTAGATGCTTTTCTGATTTCCTACAGTTGACAGATTGAAAGAGTAATAGCTTATTTGTAGAGCCTGTTGGTATGGATTTATTTTATGTCATCCAAACTTCTTTTCGAAATTTATTAAAATATATACTGCTTATAAAAAAAATAGGGTGTTGGCCCTATATGTTATAATTTGGGGAGAAAATGCCCTAAATGGCACACCCCAAAAAATGACCCTAAATAGCATTCTAAAACGCTACATCGTGTAGCGTTTTGAAGAGAAAAAATGTCCAAAACGCTACTTTAAGTTGCGTTTTGAGCCCATAACCCAAGATAAAGTAGTGTTTTTTCCCGAAAAATTAAAAAAAGTGCAAAACGTTACACGAAGTAGCGTTTTCATCCCTTTTCCAGCACGCCACACTATGTAGCATTTTGGAGTGCTATTTAGGGTCATTGTTACGGATTGTGAAATTTAAGGTATTTTCTACCCAAATTGTGACATATAAGGCCTTTTCTCAAAAGAATACTGTAGTTTATTTGTGAAAAAGGAAAGAAGGGGATGATGTTTATTGATGTCTTGATAAATTAAGATGGTCCAAACACCTAGTAGGGGCAACTCACGTTGGAATTGCTGCCTTCCATTTGTCATAATTTTATTGGATTTTTGTGGCCTGGTCTGGCCCATAAGCCCAAGTTCACATTCTTGGTCTTGCCTAGCCAACAGGCCTTAGACCGGCGGGCCCTACTCACTCATCAACAACCGTTTTCTTCTGTCATCTCTTTCACCAGAAAACAAAAAATTAATTAATTTTTATTAATAATATTGACCAACTTTTACATCTTACACAGTTACATATACAGTAGAATTAATCACTTGCTCCAAAGAAACATGATTACATAACTACACTACTAATTAAATAATTTCGAATGTATGTATACATTACAACATGATAGTCCACATTCTAATTTATAGTTATTTTTGTTATTACAAAAATTAATATAACATTCAATGAGAAATTTTACAATAAATAGAAAACCAATTTAATTAATTTATCCTGAAATTAATATGATAATAACAAAATTTACTGTCTTTTACAAAAAAGAAATTAATAATAATATTTTAAAATTATAATACAGGTATGCTGATTATTCAAAGCATAAGAAATGACAAAGTCATTGTTACCCACTCCGGAGCATATTTTTAACACTTTAGTCAAGCCGGCCAGGCTATTGTTTCTTTATTATTTGTATTTTCTTGAAGTAGCCAAGCTATTATTTTATACTATCTACTTTATAACTTTTAATAACACGCATATGCTCCCACCGCAGTTGAATATCAAGCAAAATTCAACTGAATTTATTCTGAAATTCTATATTCTTTTTATTAAAAAAATCATAAATTTTATAAATAAACATCAAGAGGGATTGCTATTCGATTCCCTACTTTTCTGTATTTGTATTAAACAAATTTTATTCCATTATGCTTTGACAAATTTGATTCTTTCATAAATATGACATATGATTTAAAGAATAAATAGTGATTTCGAACTCCATTAATATTATTATTTACATTATAAACCGGCAACTTCAAAATTGCACTATGAATTTGATTGAACATACAGGCTATGAACCTAAATTTGCTTTAAAAAGATGGCACATTCTATTGAATTATATTGATTCATGACTGGCTTGTTACCAAAGTTTTATTTAAAAAATTTTAATTTTGTCAAACAATTTTTTGTTATTTTCGAACAAAAAATTGATATTACTACATGCAATAATAATATCAAACAGGTCTAAATCGATAGTAAGTCAATGAGATTCTAATTAGTATTAAGATTCGATGATGTATGATAGGCCATAAATTTAATATTTTATAATAATATTTTTGTGACTCATTAATATTAGAAAAAGAAAAGGAAATTTTAAAAAGAAGGCGAGATTAAATATTTGTTCGTAAATATTTAAATATGAGGAGTAATCCGGGAGAAAGGACACAAGTGTAGAAAAGACGTCCTCAAAAAGTAGTGGCAGGTGCAGTTATCCTGCAAGTAAAGAAACTAAAATTTATAGAGGGACAGAGAATAATACATGTTTCGACTTTCGCCAGGTTTCCCAATAACTTTTTTTTTGAAAATAAATTTTTATTTCTGAAAAACGGAAAAATATAAATATGTATATACTTTTTCAGAAAAAGTACATACACCAAACGGCGAACACTTGAGTTAATGAATGAAGTGATGCTTAGAATAAAGATTAAAAATTATACTATTCGCATAATTATGTATTTACTCAAGTCAACTTGTTTAGATCTACTTTTATGTAATTAAGCAATCACTAATAAACCCATTGTAATTAGCTGGAGCTGCTGTAATTAATCAAATCACACGAATTTAATTCGTACGACTTCACGGTAGCTTTATATACAACACGTATAAACTAGAAGAGTACAACCGTGCATACACTGAATATAATCATAATAAAAATTTCATATGCATTGTGCATTCTCTTGTTGAGTAAGTTGGATTCACACTAACATGTGCCGCAAGGAATGTGAAACTAATCATACCATTAAAAGATTTATTTATTCTCGATCATCATAAATTAATTGTGATTTATCATGTCCGGTTACTAGTTGGATCGAGATAAACAGTATTCTACCACATCTACTCACTAATTGAATTCTTTTCATATCACTCAAATTAAATATACACCTTTCAATTTTATTATGCATCATTGTAAAAATTTATTTACGGAATCGAAAAACAAAAAGTGCCAAAGACAACAACCTTTTATATTTATATTTGATAGTTGGACTTTAGACCTAAGAGTGCCCACCATCTTTGAAATATGTATCCACTAAAAAATCATATATTCTCAATATCTCAACCATTAGAGAGCATTTTTTGAGCAGCCAATCAAATAGCCTGTAATAGCCCCACAAGCATTACAGAAAGCAAAACAACAAGAGGTAGGGTGAAACTACAAACTATAGAATATAGACTTGTCAGCAATAATCAGTCTAGTGAGAGAAAATACAATACTCAATCATTTGTATCTTAGTGTCCACACTCTCTCAGTTACTCCACTTTTTCGCCCCGTTATTTTTACCCGTGTCCGTTACTTTTGTGAGTTTTCACAAAATTTGAGAATACTTTTTTTATTTATAGAGTATGTTGTATGTACAATTATATTTTCTCCCATAATTGTGGTTTTCTTATCTATTATGATAAGAAAATCAC
The DNA here is from genome assembly GCA_028671895.1 of Oenanthe sinensis. Classification (NCBI taxonomy): domain Eukaryota; kingdom Viridiplantae; phylum Streptophyta; class Magnoliopsida; order Apiales; family Apiaceae; genus Oenanthe; species Oenanthe sinensis. The sequence goes on along the minus strand of CM053803.1, from coordinate 1,703,167 downwards.
AATTTTGATACAAATTTTTTTGAAATAACATTTTCCTAAACTTATTTACAATATTTGGTTAGCACATAATTTAACTTTTTCATTAGAAATAACATTTTTATAATATATAGTTCAACCAACAATGATATGTACTACTTTCTGCAGTTTCAATCTTTTTGTCTTAACTTTTTTTTATTATTAAATTGATTAATTTTTGATAAAAATTACATATATTATATATTTATAAAAAATTATTTTATTAAAATCTATATTTAATCTAAGAAATATTTTTTAGATTTTTAAAATTATCAAAATTATTATATTTTATAATCAAAATTTATCTAATTTAACTGAAAAACGTTAAATAAAATAAAAAATATGAGACGATGAAATTATTAGTTATTCAAAGTTACAAGGCAACCTAATTCAGCCAAACCAATATGTTAATTGTTAAAATAATACAAGATCATGTTAAATCACTTCCTAATACCATAAGCTTTTAGGAGAATGATAACCACTTAAAATATCTAACTAAAATACATTTTTGCGATTTTTTATTATGAATTATAAATTTCACACCAAACAATAACGAAACTATGCATCAAACAATAATGGAATGTAAGATCAATATGTAATTGAAATCACTATTCACTTTTACTAATAATACTTATTACTCCCTCACTCCAATCTTGTATGCTTTTTCTCAAATATTTCTCTCAAAATAATTGTTTTTTTTTCAAAACAAATTTTCAATTTTTTCTATAGTTAGCTTTATACTATTATTCTTAATGTTTGACTAATTTATATTTATAAACAATACAAATTTTTAATACAATTGTTAGGAATACGCAAAATAACAAATTATTCTATTAAAAAATTTCAATATGCGTACTTTTTAAAAAATAACATGTAAAATAAAATCGAAGGAGTAATAAATAATCAAAATCTAAAACCACTGAAATATGATGATATTAATGAATCAAGAGGTCATTAATTAATTGGTTGATCTGTGAAAATTTTGTATCTCCGATATTTTAATTCACGTATTTAATTTATTCAAAATTATTAAATTTTTATTTAAAATGTTAATAAAAAATCTTTGTCAATCATTGTTTTTCACAAATTTTTGAGAAAAGACCTTGTATGTCACAATTTGAGAAGAAAATGTCCTAAATGACACAACTCGTAACAATGGCCCTAAATAGCACTCCAAAACGCTACACAGTGTGGTGTGCTGGAAAAGGGGTGAAAACGCTACTTCGTGTAGCGTTTTGCACTTTTTTATTTTTTTCGGAGAAAAACCCTATTTCGTGTAGCGTTTTACATTTTTTTTATTTTTTTAAAAAAAATTTCGGGAAAAAAAAGCTACTTTATCTTAGGTTCTAGGCTAAAAAACGCAACTTAAAGTAGCGTTTTGGGGAGATTTTTTTTTCAAAACTCTACACGATGTAGCGTTTTGGAGTGCTATTTAGGGCCATTTTTTTGGAGTGTGTCATTTAGAGCATTTTCTCCCCAAATTGTGACATACAGGGCCAACACCCCAATTTTTTGAATACAAATACAACCAAATATACTGATATATATGGCTGTCATATTTTAGAATGTGTTGCAATAAAATGGAACAGGCATATGTTGTGTTAAAATTAAACTAAACTAGCCCTGATAAAACCTAAAAGAAACAGTAACTACACAGCTAAGTACATATGAAAAGGCAAACAAACAAGCAAGCATTCAATCCCCGTTGTTTCTCTTGTTATTCACTCATCCAACCCATACCTCCCATCTCCCTCACCCTCTCTCTCTCTCTCCCTCGCTATCTCTCTCCCTCTCTCCCAACTCACAGAATTGATTAGAGACAGAGAGGGAGACTAATTAAGAATGGAGAACTCACCAAGACTATATACTAAAGAAAACGCATCTCCCTCAAACTCACCAAACAGCCATGGAAGTAGCACAAACAGCAATGGTCTAATTTCTCCTGCAACCCAAATTATAACACCTCCGGCAACACCAAAACCAGTTTCAAGATCTGAGAATAACCCTTACCCGACAACTTTTGTTCAAGCTGATTCCACCACTTTCAAACATGTAGTTCAAATGCTCACCGGATCATCAGAAACTGCCAAACAAGCCTCAGATCCACATCAAGTAAAAAACTCTAGCATACCACCTATCAGAACATCTCAAAAGAAACAGAGTTTCAAGCTTTATGAGCGGAGAAATAGTCTCAAAAATGGGCTTATGATCAACCCATCTATGCATAATTTTGGTAATAATTCAGGTTTTTCTCCAAGAAAACCCGAGATTTTGTCACCAAGCATTCTTGATTTTCCATCACTTGTTTTAAGCCCGGTGACACCATTAAGAGAAGATGATCAGTTTCACAATAAGTCTTCCGGGAGTTCATCAGAGGAAGACAAGGCTATTGCAGAGAAGGGATTTTATTTGCATAAATCACCGTTGAGTACACCTAGAGGTGGTGCTGAACCACAGTTGTTGCCTCTCTTCCCGGTGACTTCACCGCGAGTTTCAGGGTCTTAAAGCAGTGTCGTATTAATTAAGGGTCGATTGTTCTTATCTGCAGCTGTATAATTTGACCATCTCTATGTTGCTTATGCTGTTTCAAAAACAGAAAGGCAAGTTGCTTCTTTTTTTTTTCTTCATCTTTGTTCTGTGCTTTTTTAATCACTTTTTTTAACTGTTAACTATTTTCAACAATGAGACTGTTGAGATGACTTCACAATATAAGCTGGTATTACATTGATCATTGATGCATCTTGTGAAAATGTTATATTTCTAAAAATAGTAATCAACTAACTAATCATGGTACGTATAGAAGAAACCCTGAAGTCTTTTGGTAACAGAAAGTTAAACCATAACAGGTTGACGAGTGAACAGAGAAGCTGATAGCCTGTTAAACACTTGTAGACACACACACATCTATATGTATTGTTTGAAGAAAATGGTTGTTTGTGATTCAAAATCCATGATCTAGATAATTGTATACATGATATAACTAATTATTACTTCATATATCCCTTTTTACTAATTCATTTTCAGGCATATTATTTTTGCATTAGGATTAATATCGGAAAATTGTTAAGAAAATAAATAATCGGATATGTAATTTAAGACGAAAGTAATTTTAAAATGGGTGACTAAAAAAGAACGGAAGCAGTAGACACTTGATTATCGCGACATCCACCTATTATCGCAACCTCCCTCCTCATGTATATGAAGAAATTGAAGGTATAGATTTATTGAAGAAATTGAGTCGAGGGGTGGTGGTGTATAGTTGAATAATCTGTTTGTTTGTGTCAAATGAGAATGAAACATTGGATCTGCAAAGTGTTTAGTAGTAAGATATTTTTGTGGTTTGGGCAGATTTTGTTGACTGTCTATTGGCCTGCCGGGTTTATTATTGTCAGCAGTGAGTCGTCATTATGTAGTATTATATTCTACCCCATACCAATCATAGACCATCTTATCAAATCACTCACTTCACTTTCGTCGCCTTCTAAAATCAACGTTGTTTATAATATTTTGACCGTTTTTCTAACATTTGTCACTCGTAATATAATTACTCCGTATGAATTAATTTTCAATCATTTACCTTTATATTTAATAATTTATTTGCATTTTATTTTAATCATCATCTTTTAAAATTAATATAATGTAACTAATATTGAAAGATGGATGCAAGTACATTTGTACAAACCTATGCAAAGAAAGCAGCGAACATAACTGCACACTCACAAGAGTGTTGGAACAAAGAGTATTAGGAGTACTCTCTTATTATATCATGTCTCTTTTGTGTTTTATAGAAAAGTGTACATGATTAAGTTCAAGGATAACACAGTGACATGGATCACACAAGCACAACTGCCATTTGGTTGAGTTTGAATCAACTATTATAACACAGTGATTATCGTTTTAAATTATGAGTTCCATTCATATAAATATTATTTATCAGCTAATAAACTGTATTCAGAAAAAATACTATTGACATGTATGCATGTGTTAAGTGCATACTTTTTTTAGTAAAATATTATTCCTTCCTTTTCAAAATACACGTCACTTTTACTCCATATGTCCCATAATAATAGTCTCTTTTGAGAAGAAAAAAATTGTCTCATAATTATTGTCAATTTCTACTTTCAATGTAAAAAAAATTAAATTTATCTTTTTTTTGTCATTTTCAATGTAAAACTTATTTTATTTAATATAAAACAGTAATAATAAATATGATATGCACGAAAAATTATTGTATAACTAATATTTTTAATATAAATTATTTTTTGAAAGGAGACTACATCCAATATGAATGCTCGTACAAATTTACAGGCTGTATATCCAATATAAATGATTTTATGTCCATAGTAACTTCTCAGTTTTTTGGGGGCACAGAAAAAAGACCGGTTATGATTTGATTGACATATGAGAACACGAAAACAAGGTAAGAGATTAAGTGGGACCACACTCTGTTTGATTGCTGCAGTAGTGATTTTAATTCGATGAATAGTACTTGCAGCAAATGTAGATGCAAATGTTCCGAGGGGCGATGAAGCAGCTGAGATAGCAAGCCCCTAACACTCTGCATACCAAAGTTGCCAAGGCCCAAGAGAAGGCCTGTTTGGCTGTGCTAAAAGCTGGGCTGGCAGTTTTTTGGCATTAAATATATAAGTAAAAAAGTTATTCAAAATTAAAAAACAGCTTACACTTAAAAATTGACATAAAGTATTTTTGAGTATCTTATTTTAATAATGTTTTTTTGATAAAAATTAATATTATTATCTAAATATACTATCTGTAAATTTTTTATTTTTAATAATTCATTAATTACACAACTGCAATAAATTTATTCAAACAAATAATAACTTAGTATTTCAATTTTAATTTCTTCTTGAAATTAAATTAAATCAGAGCATGAATTGGATAACCCGTAAACGGCTTATCCTCTATCGTCTCGTCCATGTTTTGGGTTCGACCCTGATTCATCCGAAATTTTTTAAAACAGCTGAGAGCATGAGATAGCAAGCCTCTACGTAGTAAGTTAGCTTGCTAAATAGTGAAGCCACAGTTGAACAGTTGACTGCAAGTTGGTAGACCACTTGCTGTTTATACAGTTGAAAAGAGTATAAATGTTATAGTTTTTGCCGGCCCTGACAAATTTAAAGTGCCAAGTGAATTAAAATTTTGTGCCTAAGTTATTAAAAAAAAATTATTTACAAATAAGATTATTTTTAAAAAATTATCGGTTTTGCTAACAAAATTATTCATAAGTCTTTCATAATCGAGATTTGGAAGCACATCTTTCTCAATGGATATTGTGGACAATCTATTCAATCTCTCTTGTGACATACTCGAACGAAAATAAGACTTGATCAACTTAGCCACTGTAACTAGTATAGTTAACAGAATCCTATAACCAATAGTGGCATTCGGATAGCATTCTCCCATCACTGTAATTAGGGATTTGGAAGCCAATGACAATAAGAAGAGTAAGCGTTAGTTTTTACAAAATATGGAGATTGATATCTAATATTTACATATCTTTAATTTTATTGTGCTTCTTTACATAAACAAAAAGAAAAAAAATTATTTTGGCCCTAATTATTATTATTATTATTTGATTCTTGTATTTTAAAAAAATTGGTGTTCTTTTATAAAAATATTGTGCCCCTAATTTTTTTTTTGTGCCTTTACATATATTTTTTTAATTTTTTTTTCACTCTTTTATAAAAAAAATGTGTCCCTAATTTTTTTATTTTTTAATGCCCCATTCAAGAGCATAAGCCGCTTGGTCTTAGGCGGTCTCCAGCTATAGTTTACAAAACTCAACTAGCTTTATATCTGAGGTTTGAGACATTGTCTTCGCAAGTTGCATAAGTTAGAAATAATGGACATAAGAAAAGTTTGGAAAGTTCATAGTATATACACATATAAAAGCAAAGACCAAGTCTGGGCTGCTTTTTCTGGAGGAGTTGGCTGACCCAGTCAAACCCCCTCTGCTGTGCAAGCCCATTAGAAAAGTTATTAATTTGTTAAACTGAGTGATAGCAACATAATATTTGTGATATTTTCAAAGTAAACTAGAGATCGGGCCAACTAGCTATGCCATATTTTTCATTTTGTACTCATTTCCGAGCAAACAGAGTAGTTAAACTCATAAATAAACTTCAAGTTCTCTGTTGAAGTGCATTTAATATAGAGGCTGATGAAAGAAGATCAATCTCATCGAGCGAAATAATCTTCAGAAAAACATATTTCCATATTTTGATAACATGTGAATGTGATTAATCTCAATATTCGTCGTAGTTTCTCCGTGGATCAGTTATGATTTGTTCTGTGGGTAAGTTTCTGGCTTAGATCTTATAATAAATTGCATGTGTCAAACAACATCGCAAATCTCAAATTTATAGGGTTGTCTTGATGCCGTCACGAACTTATTAACAACTTTCCTTCAGAGAGGTCCATGATTGTACAAAAACCAAGCAAAACCACTACATACAGTTACTGATACTGCATGGACACCAGCTTTATAATGCAGAACAACACTAAACAATGAGACTGCATAAGCAATAGGGTTGAGATGCTGAAGGACCTGACTAGATCATCTGAACTTCACAACAACGCAAGAAATGTCATCAGTGCTCTTCCTTGCAAGTGCTTCTTCAGTAAGTTGCCTTGCCGCTGCTTGAGGACATTTTATGTGCTTAATACAGTCCACGGCTTCTTGATTTGACAAAACCTGACAACATATGTGGATGCAAAATGTTCAGCAAAGTAAAACACAGAACAGAGATCTGCACAGATAGAAGTATTAATAAATAGTATGAACTATGTGACACCCCGACACTTTAGACATTAAAAGAAATTAACCTACCTTCCATATGCCATCGCTTGCTAAGATAAGAATATCTGTATCCTCACTTATGGTTTCAACCGACACATCTGGTTCTGAACTAAGGTGTTTCTTCAAGCTCTTGTCACCAAAGGCTCTGGCTACTGCCAGTTGTCCATCAACACGAGGAACGTCACCTGCAATCAACAAACATATTGTAATTGTAACCATGATGGTCTATATATCTTTCCTTTGATAAGGCATGGACATACAATATAATGCAACTAGGCACTGGTAAATATGGACATCTCTATTATTCTAATTTTAAAATGAACCAAGAAACTTCAAGAACTTTACCATGACATATATGATATTATAACCAATACAGACTTCTTATTCTTTCACTATACTCTTATCTCAACAAGAAGAAAATAAATGCTTAGAGAGCAAATGCAGCTCGTAACTAAAGCAGCAATTACGAACAGACACCAAAATAAAAAATCAAGATAAAAAACATAAACAAAAATAATATGCTGAATTCTTCATTCTCCTTTTGGTTGGGTTGAATAGAATGATAAATTATGAACACAAAAGGTTAAAAGATGGAGGTGGGATGGAAGAGTGAAAAAAAATTGTGGTTGTTCAATTTTCCGATGATTGAGATTTGTGAAGTAGGTATGGAGAATGGAGCATTCTTTCTCAAATTGGTGCGTTTGATATTTAGTTTAGATTGTTAGGAATGGAGGGAACGGATGAAAATCAGAAACACTTAATCTTAAAATAATACAAATTTCATTCCATTCCCTCCAAATTTTTTACTCCAACCAAATACAACATTAATGATATAACAAACTGAGGGTTGCAAATTCGTATGAATGTTTTGTCACCTGGAAAGTTAGATACGAAGCCACCTCTGTCTTCTATACTACTTCGTTCCTTACTAGGCTCATGGTCTATCGATAGTTGTTTTGCCACTCCATTCTTGCTAATGACAGCTCTAGAGTCCCCAACATTAGCCACAATCAGTCTTTTACAATTTATTAATATTGCTGTAACCGCGGTTGAACCTCCTTTACCTAGATCAACTGCTTTATCCAATATAGTTTTATCAGTTATGTGATATGCTCTTCTGACTGCCTTCTCCGTCTCTGTCCAGAAATCAGGCTGGCACAACAATAGAAAAGAGTGAGAATGATCAAATTCAGCATGTGGTGCCATACTTACATGAAAAGGAGAGAACAGTAGGAATGTTGTGACTAAAGTATCCCTTTGCTTATATATTTGGCTCTACTACCATATTTGCTTTTTCTCTTAGTTGAAATTACCTTCTTAACTATTATAGTATAACGGTTGAATAAGTATATATTACCTCATTTAGTATGTTCTCAAACAAATGAGACTTTAGGTAATCAGGAATATCATGGCTCAAATGACCATCATATATTGCAAACAGGCCAAGCTCATTGTCATCAATTTGCTTAAACTGTGCAAAAACATAATCTTCCATGTCATGATATGATTTTCCCTTCACCAAATGATATCCATGTGTGACACGCTTTGACATTTTACTCTTTCCTTTTCCACTTTCAGCTGACGATGAGCCAAAACCAACCTTTTCCTGCAAAATAGAAATTTTATACTGCAAGAACAAGCTAAAAAAGAACAGATCTTTGTTTAGAATAGGATCCATAGCTACCCCGGACCTAATCAAAATTGCGGATTGCTATTATACAATACTTTAGGATGCTAAATTTGGAAGTAACAATGACATATCTCATGTTATTGTATTCAGGTTTATAGTTAACCTAAGCAAGAAAAGCCATGTCAGCACCATACCAAAACTAAAAACATACCTAGCCTTAAAAACATGATTAGGAGGCACTTGATAAGGTAAAGGCTGCCATTTACAAGGTTTAACTATCGTTAAGTTAAACAAAACTAGCTGATCGCTGAAACATCTCACATCGGTTAAATAAAGGAGTTTGAATGTCCTTATAAGCACAAATGCTTAACTAATGCGTATCAAAATTGCTAACTCTTTTGAATCGGTTGTACGTGGTTGGTTGTTATACAGTATGGTCTCCGGTAGGCTTGAAGTATTTATATAGAGTATCAAAATTCGACACAATTAGAAATGTCTTGCACAACTGTCTATGACTATGAGGTGGGGTGTTGGTAACATTTCAAATTCTGACAATACAAATCACCAATTTGACGTTTGTATTCAAACGAACATTTACATGTGTAGGTAGAATGTAACTGCAACAATCGATAATGTAGAGTACAAGTCAACCTAGAGTAGGCAGTTAAGTCAACGAACTTGCGGAAGATAAAAGAAAAAGAAAGAAAGAGAATGAGACCTTCATCTTGTGGAGGAGATCTCTTCCATTCATGGCTGATGCTGCAACAACTTCAACTACAACTACAACACTTTGTAATAATTCAGACAGAGAAGAAACACAAAGTCATGTAGAAAGGAGAGAAGGTAAGAGATATGTATAGGAGTAGTTTATATATAGTTAGTTAGATAAGTAAGAGAAGAGGCAGCAGCTGGTCCCATTAGTCCGTGTTTTTGTGCAGTGTCATGACGCGTTCGCGCCATACTAATTATTTTTGGTCTCCTATACTACTAGTACTATTATTCTACCCCCTCGGAGAGTTTACAACTAGACTCGACGACCCCGTTATATTTACAACTAGATCAACGACCCCACCATTTTTATCTATCAGACTTGCATGTTACACATTCTAACATGTTTGGTCGGAAAAAATGAAATGAAAATAACTAATAAGATAGAATAACATAAATTTATTTTTATAATAATAATGAACACCGAGTACATGGATTGTTATTGGAGTTAACATATCGAAAATCCGTCTCTTGTAAATTGAAAAAATGTAAAATTAAGAAAAAGACCCTAAAAATAATATAGTAAAATTATATCATTATTATAGATGTGACTGCTACCTGATTAGGCTACTATTTATGTGATTATAGAAAACAAAATATTTGGACGTGTATGTATCTGGGAATAGTTTGATAAAGTAAGCTATACACCGAACTAATTGTATGTTTTTTTTAATATAAAGTTTGGATTCATTATGTCTAAACCACAAGTAATTACTATTCTTTCAAGATCTTGTTGTACTAAAGTAAGATTTAATTTGGCTTGTGTTAAGATATTTGTTTTCTTTGAGCCCAAGTATTAAGATGTTTAGACCACACAACTTTGTCCCACTTGCCTACAGCATTGTCCATGCCACTTAACTTATTTGACTTGTATAAATACATGTGATAACCCCATTTAAAGAACCTACCTTACAATTCTGTGGTACATTTTAGAAAGCAAAACATGTCTTTTGAAGATTTTTCTCTCCCGAAAATGGTGATCTCTCAGGGTGATAATGACCTAGAGTTTAAATTTTGTAATGTTATGGAACCAGGTGTATCACAGGATTCCCCAGCAGATCATTTGTTTTCGGATGGCCGGCTTGTTCCACATGATTTTCCTTGTTCATCTTCAAAAACTTTGAACCTTGCGTCACGATCAACGAGCTGGGGAGCAGCAAAGATGACTCTGAGTCTTCATCGTCATCTCGGAGCAATAGTTGTAGCAGGTCCAGCAGTAGTTCAATAACAAGCACAAGTGATGCAATTTCAGAAAGAAGAGTACTACTGATACGAGCCAGAAGACCAAAAAGTGGTGCAATTAAACGGCACCAGAAACTTATAAAGAACATAAGCATGTTTCGACATCAGAACATCGAACATGGATCCCGGAAGTGGCAATTTATTGCAGCAGCGCCTGTCCTAAATAGCAATTTGCATAAGAGTGGCGAAGTTAAAGAAAGAAACAGAGCTGAATTTGCAGATCAGAAAGTGTCCAAAGCTAAGAAAGAGGACAAGAGTAACGGGTGTTGGAGGAGATTTTTCTGTTTGTTCGCATGCAGGGAGTTTCATGCAATAGAAACATGGACCATATAGTGTTAGATTTTGGAGTGTACAGCTAAATTGATCCGCTCCCATCAAGTACTATAACATCTGTGCATGCCGTTTTCATTAACAAATGATGTAACATCTTCAAGTCTTAAAAAAATTTGTTTAAGTATATTATTTTACCTATTGATCGCGAGTTTGAATTCTCAAAACTCACCAAACTATCGAAACTATGATCACCCGATTCGAACTTTGAATAACTATCAAAATTATAGATAGCAAAAAAGTGGTAGTCCAGTCAAGAACACCAGATTAAATGTTCCCATTTCTTTTGCTCCCTTCATATATAGCTTTAGCTGGTACTTTCTCCATGGTCACATGCTCGACTCATAAGTTCAATTTATAGTTGTTTAGCCTCTAAATTCTTTGTTAACGAAAGCTTTGTAGTGTGAAATTTTAAAATGATTGCAACTAGTGATCCGTTTGGTCCTATCAGGATAAAACTATTACAACAATATTTCATGCTTTAGTTGGGTGTGAATTTGCTCGATTGTGTTGGAGTTTGTCTATCGTGGATGTTACAGATGCCTTGGAACATGACTTATTTTCATGGTTTTAAGGTTTATTAGATAAAACTCGAAAAGCATGAAATGATGGCTACGAGAGTTGTTCGATCGGTTAGAGTAGGCCTCGACCTGGGGTCTGTGGACAAGTGCTCAATCTCGAAATCATATTCATTATTAGTTCTGACATTAGTGTGGTAAAAAATAATGAGTCTAATAAACATCATATTTGGTATGAGTTACGTAACGTATAATACCCAATAGTAATCCAACAGTTAGTTCTAGAAATGAAGTAAAAACCATCTTCTGTTCTAAAAAGTGTTGTGTTGCAACAATATATCAAGGCAGGAGCCTCCTGATTGGCCTGTAGCTTTAACAACACCAATATTAAAATGAGTAAGTAATTAGTTACATCTTTATCTTTAGATTTCAATATCTAATATCTTTAATAAAAGCTAAACCTATTATGCACAAGGATTGACATGTAAAGATCGAGTAAAATTCGTCCAATCTCGCTGCTTTAGTGCAGTGGATTTGCGATGCACAGGAGTATATTTTGTAACACTAGAAAATCTCTTTCTCAAATTAAATAAAGTGAAGAATCAGTCTACAAAATTATATTAGATCTCGCTCCTTTTCCGCAATGGATTAGCAATATACAGAGTATCAAAAGATTGTATTAGGCAACTCTTTATCTAGAAAATATTATTTGCGCCACTTCGTATAGTAAAGTTCATCCAAAACCACACGTCACTACTACATATTTGAAAAGTTTGATTTTGGTAAATAAAAAGTATTTAGAGGGGTTTAGACCGCACAAAATTTTGGTACTTGAATCAACCTTGGACATTTCAGAAAACAAAATATTTCATTGGAAGATTTTTCGGACCCAAACATGTCGATTTCTCAAGATGATCATGGCTTGGAATTCGAGTTTTGCAGAGTCATGGAACCAGGTGCATTGCCAAATGCCCCAGCTGATCATTTGTTTTCCAATGGCCTACTTGTGCCACATGATTTCTCTTGTTCACCTCCTAAAACTTCTAACTCTCTGTCGCGATCAGTGAGCCAGAGGAGTACGTAGCAGTTTTGGCAGCAGCAGGGGCTTTGAGTCGTTCTCATCGTCTTGGAGCGATAGTTGTAACTCGAGCCAGAGGAGTAGCAGTTCCATTAGTAATGGAAGAACAAGCATAAGTGATGAGAACGACTATTATGCATGACTATAATTTATAAAAGATTCAGATTATGTATAGGGTTATTGTCATGGGTTGGTTTGTTTAATACAAATGATGGACATGTACTATTGTGGAATCCATCCACTAGAAAATCAAGAACACTGCCTCACAATATGCATGATGTGATTTTTGAAAATAAAGATGCTAATGCAATGTATGGGTGTGACTAGCTATGATGAATCAACTGATGATTTCAAAGTATTTGCTATCTTTGCATGTCGTCCGCATGAATATAATTTGTCGGTTAATACCTCAAAATCTGATTTGTCGGATAATATGCACTTCATTAATCGACATAGAAGGCGCACCTGATGAGACTCGGTACTTTCGAGAAAAGCCTTTCGCTATTTTTTAATTTAGAAAATAATTGTGTTGGTTTCTGGGTATCAAGGAATGTGGTGTAGAAGAGCCTCGGACAAAATTGTTCAACATCCCATCCCGCGCGTTAAGGTTTAGACCAAATCATAACCCACTTCTAAAATAGATATCAATTATCCCGAATGGTGATATCGCTCATACATCTGAACAATTACAAGGACCACACGTTCAAAGGTTTTGTTTCATAGTACTGATTATATTTCTGATGTAAATACTTTTTTCCGAAAGCCTAGTTTCACCTTATCTTTGAACCGACAACAAGTGAGTAAGAAGTTCCATTCTAATATAATATATTCTTTGTTGTTCTTAATTACTTAGGCTTTTTTTAAGCTAGTGATGAGTTAAGTGGTGTTCCTGTTCTGAGTCTAACTTGTACGGCAGATTAATTTAATTTGTATATGTATACTTCAAATTTGCTGGCTATGAATTTATCTCGAAAGTAACTACTCGCTAGAGGTGTCTATCTACTTGTTCTTATGTTTGTAGTTAATCATGCACCTTTTCCGTACTCTGTCATGTCCATAAGTGATACAACTACTGGGAGAGGAGTGTTGATTCGTACACGAGTCATATATATAAAGCACATAAGCATGTTTCTGCAGCAGATATGGATCTCGAAGGTAGCAGTGGCAGTGGCAGTGGCAGTCCTAAATGGCAATGGTTTGCAAAGGAGTGGCAAGATTTCGCAAAGAAAAAGACCTGAAGCTGTTGATCAGAAAGTGTCCAAGGCCAAGAAAGAGAGTAACAGTAATGGGTATTGTCTGATATTTTTCCGTCCGTTTGTGTCAGCATGCAATGAATTTCAAGCAATAGAACCATCAACAGATAGAGTTAGCGTAAAACAATCACTCAGAAACGCAGATATATGTTGTGCACTCGATGGCGTATTCAAAACCAGCGACCCAACTCAGCTCCTAGACTTTTGTAATTCATAGTTTCATACTACTAGACTTTATAACGTTACTAAACAGAATGACTGAAATTCTCTACTACATAGAGATCATGATTACGGTCTGCGTATAGATTATGCTCTCCAAACCCTGCTTCTGATAGAATGACTAGGGCACTGGGATGCCATAGTTGAAAGCTAGCAACACATTTTAGTGCCAAATAAACCCATCAATATCTGGACTCTGGGGAGATGGATATCTAAAATCTCTCTCCTCGGCCTTAAAAAACTAATGTGAATATGTGATATAGTACTATTGAAACCATGATCATGTTTTTTCAACATCTCACACAAATACTTGTAAAATGCTTGCTTTCAAATTTCCAGCATCTGGCTACTATTAAACGAATAACAGCAGTATCTTACTATCTTAAGAAGATTATACTTTCAATCTGTTTGTTCTACATCGACTAAGAAACCAGCTATTGGAAAGTTTATAAATAGCAAACCATAGAGAAAAAATAAAAAGATAAAAAGAACATTGAACTGGAAAAGAAAGCTAAAGTTTTTCCTACATACACCTTCTCGACTTCCACCACCTAATACAAGCTTTTAGCGTTCACTCCAAAAAGTTCTCCATGACATCTGAGTACATTCCAGCTTCAGGGTTTCGGTACTCCCCGGGGTTGTGGTGTTGATGGTGATCCATTGAAGTTGAAGACGACGAAGAAGTCATTCTGGTGGGCAAAGTATAGCTCCTCTTGTACTTGTTTTCCATCTTCCTTGCACCATCAGAATGGCTATCTAAGCTCAAGAACTCATTGGGGTTTGCACTTAAATCATCTAGATTTGGATTTGGATGGTGACTTTGCTCGGATTTGCCTCCCATGCCCTCAGGATTAAACAAGAGCTTGGCATCATCAGTTCTTCCGGTGAGGGCACCAAAGAAAGTCAATCCATTAGGCCATTTGATGTCATTATCATGATCACCCATCATATCTTCCATTTGAGGTTCTGATGAATGAGGATGGAGAAACATGTGTGTTTCATCTTTGGACTGGGGAAAAAAACCAAGTCTAGCTGAGTTCTGGAAATTTGGAGACTGCATCACTGAAGCTGTTGATGCCATGGGTCTCGGTCCCCAGTTGAAAAGGGGAGGAGGGCGGGTGGGCATGTGGGGTTGCTTTAAAGGTACTGCAGAAGAAGCGGAAGCGTTTCCACGGGTGGAAGAGAATAGCTGGGATAGATAGAATCCAGATTGGTAGCCGAGTGATTCAAAGGTATGCCTCATTCTCAGCACAAAATGCAAATCTTCAGGTATCTGAGTATACACAACAGATCATATTTGCTCTTTCAGTACATAATTAACCAGATAAATCATTTATTATCACCCACTAAGTGTAAGTTGACTTCATTTTTCCTTGTTTAGATTTCTTATTTAGTGTGCAAAGATAATCAAAATAAATAAAATGAAACCCATAAAATTAAAAACTCACAATTTTGCAGGAACCTAATTGCAGAAGACCATGGCCAGCTTGAATTACAGCAATAGTCTAGGTAAAAATAATCAAAAACAGTAAGTTATTACAAGTAAACATAAGACAAAACAAAAGGTTCAAATCAAGATTCTCACCTGGATCCCTGACTCAAACTGATCAGTCCATTCGGGAGGAACCTGCAGTTAATACCCGTTAGATTCCAACAAAATAGATTCTTGAATATGTTCTATTACAGAACTGAAACTTTATGTCAAACATATGTGTACAAATTAGAAGGGTTTTGAATAAAGAATATCATACAGCATCAAATGAACTCTGCCAGTAGTTGGATATATTTGTTTCACTTTCAGAAGGCTCTTTGAACACCCATTTATGGCACTTATCAGATGCAACTTTACCCATCAACCTGTTCCAAACAAATTCCACTAGAATAAGAAGCACATTCTGCACAAGTACAATCTGTATCTATAATATTCTCTACTGATTTGCCTCAAGATTTGAGTAGTCCCCATTAACACACATGCAGCAGTTGTTATAACTACACATATATATAAAAAGACCTACCCAGTACCCACCCTTCTCCATAGTTATATAACTGGATAGACATTTTGCTGAAGGCTTTCCTCACAGGATCTTCACCATCCATCTCTTCCAAACACTCTGCAACTCTTCCTCTGCAGAACCCATCTTCCCACATCAACATCCTGCACAAAAACACAAGCACCCCACAAATTAAATCAATAAATACATGTCACTTTCACTCATAAAAACATCATCTTTCACTACAAAACAAGAACAAGTTCATGTTTTTATTGGTATGTTTTAATACTTACAAGCTCCCATTGTCATCTCCAACTTTGCAACCATTTCCACCTCTGACCCTCCTGCAAAAAAAGAATGGGAAGCATGTAAGAAAGCCAAGAAAATAAAATTATAACAAAGAGAAAATAAAAAAAAAATTAAAGACATACGGGCGGGGACGGATGGTCCAGAAAACAGAGTAAGTCCAGTCTGAGTTAAGACAGACTGTTCTGAGGGCCTCATGAAGGGCCATCATCCCTACAGCTTCTTTGCTTCTATCTGATCCTCCTCCTGAGCCCACCATCTCACACAATAATAATCTCTTTCTTTCTTACACTCCCTTCAAATCTTGGAATAAAGGGTGCTTGTATCTATATATAAAACACACACACACACACAAACAAAATATTCTTTCTTTCTCAAACAGAGAGAGAGCTTAGCTTGCTTAAATTATTACCCTTGTTGACAAACTAGCTATACAAGAAGAGAATCTTTCTCCTTGAGTTTTCTCCTGTTGTGTATGTTTCTTTTTAATCTTTTAATCTCTTCACTTTATTTTTTATCAAATTTTTACCTTGCAGTTGCTAGTTACAAAAACCAAACCTCAGTTGATTTACTTGAGAGAGAACAAAAGGGCACAGTCAAGTGTATGTGTGTGTTGTTTTGTATTTTACTACTAGTACTGGAGCACAAGAAAAAGCAGTGGGGACCCCAACCCAACAGTGAGGAGGACCAAAGGAAGCAAAAAGGAGAGACTGTTTCTACTTTGCCTTTGCTTACCAAGATTTGTGTATCTATTGTATGTATCTCTTACTAGTACTTTACTTGCTTGGCCCTTTAGTTTTTTATATTTTACCAAACAGCTTGAATGCCTGGATAATGCACCTGCCACAGCCAACCATTCCCTCCCTCTCATATATAATTTAGTTAATTACTTTACTGTTCTTCCATGTACTGCCTAACTATTTTTCTGCTCACTCTTGCATTTTGCATACATCATCATCTCTATCTCTCTTTTTTTAGTAAATTTATAATCTTATATATATAATATTAGAGTAAATTGTAAAGTGGTGGCTGAACTTTACACTCATTTTCAAAAAAGTGGCCAGACTTTCAATTTTGCAAAATAGTGGTCAGATTTGCCTTTTTCCTTTCAAAAAGGTGGCTGAAGACGATTTTCAGCTTTTTGACAGGGGTAAAATGGGAAAACAATCCTAGAGTCCCTAAAAATTATCCAAAAAAATTCTCAAATTAATATATATCACCATATGATTGATTATATTCGTAATAATAATAATAATTCGCCTTCGGCCACCATTTTATAAAATTGAAAGTCCGGCTAGATTTGTCTTTTTCCTTTCAAAAAGGTGGCTGGAGGCGATTTTCAGCTTTTTGACAGGGATAAAATAGAAAAAAAAATGATTTTTGACACGGGTAAAATAGAAAAAAAAATGCTCGAGACCTCAAAAATTTTCCAAAAAAATCTTCAAATTAATATGTATCACCGTATGATTGATTATATTCTATAATTTATAATTTGCTGTTATTTTTAAGTTACAGACGAATGGAGAATCTTTCTGTTTTTTCGAGAGATAAAAATTCCGTTCGTTTGTAATTGAGATAGTGATGAGCCTTATTCATATACAACAATTTTTCAGTGCACGAGTAAAAAAATCATCTTTAGACAGAATGATAAATTACTATGATTTCATGTTTGCGAAGACCGCATAAAAAATAACCTACTTTTGCTAATTATTTTTTAAATTTCAGTGTTTTCTATTCTATGCATGTCAGCTTAAACTGAGTGGTTGGTTATTTGTTATTTTACAGATAGTGAAATAACTCGAAACAGAGAATTATGTGTTTTTTTTTTGCGAAAAAAGAATTATGTGCTTTGATTTAACAGAAAATAGAATTATGAATGGACAAATAACAAATAACAAATTTATATTTGCGAAGCATGCATCATTAATATATATACACTGTACACATCATATTGATCAATGAGATTAGTGTTCCTGGTTTATCTGACATAATTATTCTGATATTAAACGAATTTTTTATATAAATATACGATGATATTATTGTAATTATAAAAAATTATATATAATTACAAAAATGTCATTAATAATTTTCTTCAGATTAATCTCAGAAACTCGATTGATATCAATAACTTTTATAAAAATAAATTAAATTTTGATAAAATCCTATCTTGTGCGAACCCAAATAAAAATTTAGCAGGACTCACATCTGGACCTAATTTTTTTTAAATATATCTCTAAAATAGGAGGGTTTTAATGAATTAAAAATATAAAACAAAGCTATATTAAATCAAAAAAGTGTATTGTTAAAAACTAAAAATATCAAACAGTTATAAATTTAGGTGCTCTTATTATTGCTAAATACAAAAAAATAATACCAATTTCAAAAATATGCTGTTCTAACAACTCAAGTTTAACTTCAAATTTTAAAATGAATTAAATTTAACCGAGGCTGCAGTCAATTAAACTTAAAATTTTCAAAAAATATTTTTCTCCAAAATTAATAAAAAGATACTCCCTCCGTCCCGGCCAAATGTTTACATTTGGTCCGGGCACGGAGACCAAGGATAGTGGGTGTAATAGTGATTTTATTGTTAAAATAAATGAAGTAGTGGGTGTAATAGTGTAAAGTGTTGAAAAAGTGGAGTGAAGTAGTGGATGTAATAATATATTTATTGTTAAAAGTTACTATTTTTAGTAATGTAAAGAATTGGGTGGGACGTCCCAAAAAGGAAAGTGTAAAGAATTGGTTGGGACGGAGGGAGTATTAAACTTTGGCTGACATCAAAAAGTTAGCAAAAAATATTACTATTTCAAAATCGTGATTTATAAATTCTCATTCGTACTTTATAAATTAATAAAGTCTTGCTCTTGCAAGTTAGTGATAAGACTCTACTTTATTGTTCTCATTCGTGTTTACCCCAGAAATTATTGGAAAAAGATTATTATTTTATAAATTTACTAAAAAATTTATTGTCCGAGGTCAAACGAGTTCGAAATTCCAATGCCCGTTAGTTAGATAGCTAGATTTGTATATGTTTTTTTGTTTTTTTATATATATCTTAAGATATATAAAAGATACTTACCTACATTATTTTTAAAATTTTGTTTATTTAAATAAAAATATAAGTATTAAAAAAAATTTAAAAAATAATTAGAGTTGTATCTGTGGAAATATCAGTTTTATACGCATATAAAAAAGCCAAAAATGATACGGAGGGGTAACAAAACAGTTCTTTGTAATTGTCATGAAAAAGAGATGTTAAATATTTTTTCTAGCCTGTGACTCTGAGAGTCCAAACTCCCAAGCTTCCGTTACGAGTACGGCAAGCATGCAAGTTTTTCTGAGGGTAAGCATGGCAAAGCACAAGAAAATGGTTATAAAAAAAATTAATTATCATTTTATAAAGTGCACATTATTGATTAAATATAATAATCAGTCGTGGACCTATAGGGCTCACTCCTAAAAATTTAAGATTTTATTATTCAAAAAAAAATTAAGATTTTAATATTTTATTTTCAACTAAAGAAAGAGCTTTTTTTATGGGGACTAAAGAAAGAGTTATATTCCTGTCAAAAAAGAAGAAAGAATTATATATAGACTTCACTGAAATTTAAATTCTTGGTAAAATTATAATTCTTTTTATTTTATTACATTTTATTTATATAGTGCAAAAATTTTCATACAAGAGACTGTTCGCGGTGCCGGTGGTACGGTTTTTTCTTAAAACCGCAAATCAACTAGCGTATGTGATTTGGTCAAATTTTCAAACCACACCGTGCAAACCATACCACGAAAATGTGGTATGACGCGGTGCGGTCTATGCGTTTTATAAATTTTAAAAATATCTATTTTAAATAAAAATATAAATAATGTAAAGATTAAAAGTTATTATAAAATAGAGTTCTATAATAAGTATAATTTTCAATATACATTAAACCATTAATTTTATAAACATTTTGAAATATATATTAGAAGATAATAAAATAATAATGAAGATTGAAAAATTTTATAATCAACTAATCGTAACATGTGTTTTGTAAGAAAAAAATATATACCATTATTAATAAATTTATAATATTAACTCTAGTCTTAATCTGTAAGTAAATTATCATAACTAATTATTAAGGTAAAATAATATATATATATATATATATTTATTTATTTATTTATTTATTTATAAAAGGTTATAATTTGAACAACAATTAAATAGATAAATATAATTTTAAACGATGAGAGCATATTCCATAGGAAGAAATATTAGTTAAAAAATTATACTTGGTAAAATTATAGCCAACAACCTCCTCCTTGCATTGATTAAATTTGTCGAATCTCTTAAGAGCCGTAACAAATAAATTTAATTATTATAATCAATTTCATTAAAATATATTATCTTGTGAATTTAATAAATTATTATTTTATATTATTTTAACCAACCATTTTAAACTTTATGGGAGATGCAGGCTGGCACAACTCTTATATGAGTTTAATTTGAAGGATATTTTGTTATGACACAGGGCTTCTGTGGGCAATTCCAGTGAGAAAACAAAGGGAATATATGGTAATTGTAGCAAGTAGCATTAATAAACCAAAATAACAAGAAGGATTAAGTGGGAGGGGAGTCACGTGAGCACGTGACGGGGGACAGAGAGTCGGTGCATCGTTTTTCATAAAGAAAAGATATACGCACGAATTGCGGGGCAATGCTTCCCATCTCTTCAACATCTCCTACTAACTTCTCACGCGCCTCCGTATCACGTGATTGTGGACACCTCTGACCTCTCCGTCCCTGCCATCGAATATTTTAGAATTTGTTTAATAATTTTATTCAGAATGGATAATTTAAAAATATTCTGATTAAAAACTAAAGATAGGGCGGAGATTAGGGTTCGTTTAGTTTATTTTACACGTAACTTGTAAGCCGAATAATGTATGATTTTATTTGATTTATATTATATATATATATATATATATATATTTGAAAATAAATCCACATTTTTGTGAAATAAAAAAGCACTCATATATATTTTTCACCTTGTGATTTTTTCTACAAAAATAACAATGTATTATTTAAATTATAGCTTTTTAATAAAAGAATAAAATTATAATTTAATATTTTACATCGATTAAATTGAGTATGTTTGAGACTTTTATAAGGACAAGTTTAACAACTAATATATACCAAATTATTAATTTTTTTGGACTGACTTGTATTGGGTTGTTGGCCCCGCATACATTCAATTGTAGTCTTGGGCGATTATAAATGGTATTAGAGCCTTATCCGAAGTACTTAGCGACTACCGGGTTGCGTAAATTTGTTTATGAGCTCGATGAGGACGTCGATCGGTGGAGTGTTTGTAACATTCCAAATCAAATAAAATGAATATGTTTGAGACTTTTACAAGAACAACTCGTATAATAATTGTTAGTTCTTTTGAGTTAATATGTGGTGGGTTGCGGAATTGAGATAAGTTTTCAATCGATTTTTCTAGATATTTCAAAATTATGTGTTATACGTGTTTTCAAATTATCAAAATCCTTTTCAAAAATATAAATAAGTTAAAAAGGTATTTACCTTAAAGTTGACACTTAAAAATCTTATAATGCATGTAACACTTCTGAAATCTAAAAAATCACACCATCCTTGAACATATATTTAATCCTCAACATTCAACTAAAAATATTACATCTCAAATGCTGAATTTTCCCGTAATTTCAAATGAACAAAATTTAAAATACGAAACTTATAGAGAACAATTTTTTTTTTTGAGAAAGTCCACAATCAACGAATTTTGACTTACAATGAATTTACTATGAATTTTATAAGATAGCTGAGTTGTGTATAGAAAAATTTACAAATTATAATAATAAAGACGAAGAAAAAAAACAAGATTTGTAAAGAGAGATTTATAACTGTTTAGTATTTGTGCTCGAAAAGAATGAGTTAATCTTAATTTTTATATACTGTTTTAAAATCCTAAATTCTAAATTTATTAGAATTCGTTATTCACGGCTCGTATTAAAAAATCAATTATTCTAATATAATTCTAATTTCTATGTTTTAATAAATTATTATTAAATTTTTTATTATTTTAAAAAAATACGGAAGTAATTGCATTATATAATTTTAAATTCACGAGTAAATAGTTTTAAAATTATAAACTTGGAAGCCTAAGTTAAACTACGTTATAACTTGCTTGACTCACCTTAAAGTTTTTCAATTTAAGTCAATACATGTCTTTACAGTAAAATAAAAAAAATCATTTAAAAAATTTAATGTATAAATCAGTATGATACACTTTTTTCGACGATTTAGTTTATTATTGTATTTTTTGGACAACAGTTAATATAATTATTTACATTTTCAAATGAAATTTTTATTTCTAAAAACTTATAAGTGAAATAGATAAATAATAATCAGAAATTTTATTTTAAAAAATTTAAATTTATACATATTTTTTTTTAAACTCAGCGAAATGAGCCGTTCTTAATTCTCCGGAGTCCGACTGTTGAACGTTCTTCAGAACGGAGGAAAGGGATTGTGGTGAACGAG
This sequence comes from Oenanthe sinensis, assembly GCA_028671895.1. Taxonomy (NCBI): domain Eukaryota; kingdom Viridiplantae; phylum Streptophyta; class Magnoliopsida; order Apiales; family Apiaceae; genus Oenanthe; species Oenanthe sinensis. The sequence goes on along the minus strand of CM053803.1, from coordinate 1,680,447 downwards.
GGAAGAGTGAAAAGCATGGCGCGTGGGAGTAAACGAACAGGAGGAAAGGGGAAGAAACAAAGATGTGCGTCAATCTAATCTAATCTCAATGTCTAATACTCTCTCTATGTCCGCATTGACCGCCCCAAGGCTCGCCCCCACGACCGTATCTTTAACGGGACCCACACTCGCCTGCCTAACCACCAACCTTGACCCAATCACACTCTTTAATTAATCTCTATTTTTTAAGGAAATCAACTTAATAATAAAAAGTCATATAACATGTATAATTAAAATTGAATAAATGCTTAAATACATAGTTGTTGAATTTTTCTTTTTTGCAGAGGCAACCAATCCATTTTTTGAAAATGTTATAAATATATGTACTTGTTGTGACTCAATTGTTTTGAACAATCGGCTATAGATACGATCTCATAAAAATCTTTATCATAGAATCATGCAGATCTATAATTCCGGACGTGAAAAACACCACAACAAATCAAACTCTCGCAAGAGAGACTAAAAAAACTTTTAAAAAAATGGGAGTTTATTGAAAGAAAACAAGAGATTAATCAAGAAAATGAAAAAGAAAAAAGGATGAAGACTTTTTATCAGTTAAAATTGATGAAAGCCCCTCAAAAAATATTAGGGACGATCGCTCGCTCAAGAGATAGATGTAGGGTTTCAAGAAAAAATCTCTTTTTTTTAATTAATCTCTATTATTACTCCTTATTATATGATGTGAAATTTGCGGTCATGTAAATTTCTGTTTAGAATCAAATGCCAGTGTTGCACGTGTGGACTAATAACACAATTTCGATGCCGGATGTGGCGTTACTGGGAGCGGTTTGCCTAAACTTACTTAAAATTGTGACTTGTGATTTAAACTGATTTAAAGTGATAAATTGAGAATTTAAAATATATATTTGAATAATTTTGACTTATAAATGATTTGTGAGTTTTAAAAAATTTAAAAATAAAAATAATTTATGAGTAATTTATAACATATAGATAACTTTTATCAAAATTAAAAAAATAAAAAAATCAAGTCACTGAAAAAAGTACATAATACGTACTTCTGACTTTAAGTCGGCTTCAGACTGATTTAAGTCAGTTTCTGACTTATTACACAAATAGACATTTTTCACCTTAAAATCAAAATAATCTATAAGCTCATTTAGCTAAACAAGTTACCGGACAGTATCAAGAGTTTTGTTTATTGGAAGATAAAATGGCTTGTGACTTGTGTTAGATCGATGATTGGCGGAGACAATGGACTTTGTACTATCCTCGACTCAAACTCAACAGCCTAAATTTACATTTGAGTTTAGATTTGAAATAGGATTCGTTTTGGCTAGAGCGCCCAAATTCGCTAGGGTTAAGAACTCGGATTTTTACATAAAAACCAGTTTTGAATTCAAAATCTCCGGCCTAACATCATATCAAAATTTGGTGTCATTCCAAAATTTTTGAATTTTTCGTATCGTTTTATACGAGTCGTACCGCTTTATGCGAGTTTGTTATTTATGTAATTACTTGTATCGCTTTATACGATTAATCTTGTATCTGCTGCATTGAATTGAAGATGAATTATATGGTATATCGGGAGATCTAGATATCTCGTATCGACAATACTTTGGGCATGTCTGTAGCTGGTGTACAACATGTAAATAACTGGGGTGCGCTTGGGACGATGGTGAAAATTGCATGTGCTCACATCTCACAAAAAAGTTTGTTCATAACATGAAGATTTTGGTACTTCTACAGTTTTGGCAATTGAGTAGTTTAAACATCGCACTATCCACGAAATTACTGTGAGGGTCAATTGTGAAGGTACTGTTTTAGGGGAGATATAGGTTGGATTGCTCGAAAGACCATTGAAGTCATTTTTAATTTTTAAAATATTTGTATTCTGTTTGTTAAGTTATCTAGAAACAAAACGGCTAATTGTTTAGCTTGTTTATTTGTTTTTCAAACTGATTGCATGGTCAGTTCGGGGTTTGTCCCGACCAAGTCTCTTTCAAATTATTAATGAAATCTTCTTTAAATTTGGTCAAAAAAATATAAAATTATTATATAATTAAACTGTAAAACTTTTACTATCATGTTAGCATCATATCAAAAAGTTCATCAAATTTAGTGTAATCTTTTGAAATGTATAAATGAGTAAATTAAATTATGGTGGCCAAAGTTTGCACCAAATTTCAAAATAATGGCTTTATTTTGATGTTTGCAAATCGATGGCCAAAGTTTTTATTAAGTTTTCAAAATAGTGCCTCTAATTTTAGATTTATATATTGGCAGCCATTATTTTCATCGAATTATAAAAAAGTGGTTGTACTTTAATAGTTTCACAAATACAAGAAATTAAAATCACGTAATATTATGTGGGAAATATTAAGTTGAAATTTTAAAAATATTTTTGATGACTAATAAATAATTTTGAAATTTAAAATATGGAGTCGAGATTGAATAATTTTCAGGCTCTATAATTTTGTTTTAAATATTTTTTAGCTTAAAAATACGTCCATACTCAATGTCTAAAAAGTGTTCAAGTAAAGTTCGAGTGAGTTTATTGAGTTGAATTTGAACTAGTCGATATGAATTAGTTATAATTTTATGGTTAACACAATGGTTATATGTTATCAAAATTATTTTTTAAATCAACTTTAATTTTTATATTTTTTATTTGACTTATTTTATTAAAAATACAAATATCGTTTTGAAATTTAGTGATAACTATGACCATCATTATGTAACTCCTAAAATAGAGCCACTTTTTTAAAAATATAATTAAAAAATTGGTCATCGATTTACAAATTTGCAAATACAACCATTATTTTCAAATTTCGTACAAATTTTGATCATCAAAATTTAATTCACTCTTTATAAATCTCAAACACTAACCTGATATTGCCTTTGGTCTTTTTATAGGGCACTACCGGTAACTCTAAGTCTTAATAAATGGTGTTGATAAATGCACTCCGAAATTACGTTATACACTCATAACAAATTACCTATAAATTCTTTTATGCATTAACTTTTTAGTGTCTCGTTTAGGGAACTTTGACTATTAATTAGAATATGCATCTCTTGCATTAAATACTAGTAATATATTTATTACAATAATATAAATAACAATTTGAATATAATATATTAAAAAAATTAATAACACATTTATATAAATAATTTACACAATATTAATAATAATAATAATAATATATTTGTGTTAATAATATATTAATATAATTATTCATATTATTAAATTACATTTTTATGATAATAGTTTTAATATTTTTATTTTAATTTTCAATTATATAAATTTCTTATTTTGTACAAAATGAATTATACTATGAACAATCACATTCTAATTACTTAAAAAAATTCACACAAATATACTCCATATTACATATTATCATTAACTACCTATTATTTTCCATTTCTCAATTCTAGCAGAAGCATCTCATCTCATCCCCTTAAAAAAATTTCTCCTTTTATATTGTAATAATTTTATTATTTAACTCTGTTTTAAATTGAATTAAATAAGGCCTTCATCCCCTATCTAACTTGTTTTATAAATTAGAAATATATATTTTTTAAATTTATAAATTATAAATTAATTAAGGAACCACAAACGAAGTCAATATCCGTTAAATTAAGACCGGAGGTAAGTTGGCGGAGGAGAAATGCAAAATACGTTGAAGAAATTGTTGTAATTAATCAACCTCTTTATAAATGATAAATATCAAAATTGTGAATGGTGAATTGTTGTAATTAATAATTCAACAATGCCACCATATATCAACAACAATCTTAAAAAAACAACAATCTTAATCAACTTCTTTATAAATAAAAAATATTAAAATTGTCAATTGTGATTTGTGAGTGATCACCAACTCATTTGTGCAGGAAGGAACACGAACACTAATGGCGATGGTGACATTTCAATATTTTCTTCGTACTAGTTAGCAGAAATATATATACTATAGTTTTTTCCCCCTATTATGAATTAGTGTTTCGTTTATTTGACGATCCCGCTTCAACTGCTAAACGCCAAAACTTTAGATCGGGTTTGATTTGTCACGTAAATAATTTAGGGAAATGTTATTTCCGGATCTCATTTTTTTATTTCCACATCATACATAGCTATATTTTCTCTCTTAGCATGCAAGAAATTCACAATTATCATATAAACAGAAATAAAAAATCTGCTCTGGAAACATTTCCCATAATTTATAAGTTCAAAAATATATTTATTTTTTAATTTATTTTTATTATATAGATTAACATGGTTTTTCAATTTTATTTATAAAATATCTAATATATCCTTTTATTCTATTATAAAATTTGATATAATTAAGATTGAATGGGCATTTTTCTTTTTTCATTAATTTACACAATTTTTATTAAATATTTAAATTATATTATATATTTATTAAATTATGTTTAACAAGTAAATGTGCGTGACATAAATAGAATATATTGAAAACATATAAGTTAAAAGGTTACAATAATATTCTTAATATTTAATTATATACTAAAATTATTATCTATCATTTATATTAAAATTTAACTTAAATTATAATTAATGATTCACATTATAATTTTTTAAAAATTATTATGAATTATTCCTACGTTAACAACTTCAAAATGCATTTTCAATATCATAAAAATTATTTAAGCGCACAACAGTTTTGATGATATCTGTAATCTTATTATCAGTAAGAGTTAGTTTAAAATAAAAAATTATTTTAAGACGACGAATTAAATTTTGACAATATCATAAATTATATTCTAATTTATAATTTTATAAATTAGTATACAACCTGTGCTCAACACAGGCTACCATACTAGTTATTTACATATGAAAATGAAAACAAACGGCTCTCTGTTACTATTATAGCATTTAGGACAAATTTAAATACAAAAAGTTGAATATTTTTTTTTGTTTATTTCAAAACAGAATTAAAATTTTACTTTTAATTGATTATATTATAACTAAATAAAATATTTCTCCACAAATTCACATAAACATAATTAATTAAAATCAAGCATTTAGTACTGACAAAAAAAATAAAAAAATCAAGCATTTAGTCACCCAAATAATATAATATTATCTTGGGCTTAATGTCGGGTGAGTCGGAGATAAAAAAATTATAATATCATCTCGGACTTGATGTTGGGTGAATATCATCTCAGGCTTAATGTCGGGTGGGTAGGAGATAAAAAATTATAATATCGGGGTGTTGGGGGAACTTTTTTCCAGAATAAGTCAACTTATTTTAAGACAAAGTTAGAGGCCCCGTTTGTCTGGACTTATAAGCAGCTTATAAGCTGAAAAAGTTGGTATATGTGTATTTTTTCTGAAAATAAGTAATTTATTTTCAAATTTGAAAATAAGATTTGGTCTTAAATTTCTAAAATAAATATTAATTTTCAAAAAAAAATATGAAAATATTTTTTTTTAAAAATAACTTATTACTTATAAGCTAAGTCAAACACCCCCAGAAATTCCTAACTTTTTTCTAAAAAAGTTAACTTTTTTTTGCAACTTATAGAATCTCAAATATACATTAAATACTTGTATAAAAAACATTTATCAAAATATGAAATTTTTATCCGAAAATAAGTCTAAAAAGACTTATTTTAAGGCAGACCAAACATGCCAATCATCTCAGACTTAATGTTGGGTAAGTTAGAATCGAACTCGGTTTTTTTTTTTTTTATCATTTGATCTACCTAATCGTGCTTTTTGGTTTTTTTTTTACTAGATTATAGTCTGTGCTACGCACATAGTAGTTTATAATCGTTCGATTACGAAATTGTGGTTGTGATTTCAAATTTCATGAAATTGTTAATGATAATGTTATCTTAAAAAATATAAATAAAATGTATTAGATGTTAGTAATATTAACTTTAAACTAAATCATGATAAAAATATACAAATAAATATTAATTTATATATGTGATTTAATATAGGTATATTAATATTTAATTAAATATGTTATGTGATAATTTATATTAATGAACTTATCAAAATTTTGAATATTTATTCAAATTTTTATTAAATGAGTTTACCATAAATATTTTGAATAGCATTAATAGTAATTAAAGTTAAAAACCAAAATGGATATGGATCTTTTACAAATTAAAACATGGATACAAAACCTAAACCTGGATAGTTCATGTGTTAAATTGAAGTTAAAAATCTTATCTGAACCTAAACATGAATATCAAAATTTAGGAATGAACTATGCAGTAATTTATAATATATAGATTAATCAAAAATATTAATATTTTTGAGTATTGTACACATTAATTAATCAATACACATTCACACATTAATAATATAATTTTATTTCTGACTGAATCACGAGCTTAATTTCTTCTTCATAATTTGTAATGCTCAATGTTTTTTTCTTAAAAACCCTAAAATACGATGTAGACCGACTGTACCGAGAATAACGAGTTTGAGTTAGAGTAGAACCGCGATAAATGAATATTCTCGAGACAAAATATATATATTTATTTAGAGATATTATTTATTTATTAATAAATGAATATATTATTTATTTATTGATAAATAAATATTTATTCATTTAGATATTATTTTCGAATTGTTTTATTTTTATACATTTTATATCCAAATGTACCTAAAATTTATCATGGTTATAATATTTATGTGATGGTTAAATTCATTTATGTTATAATATTAATTATCAGCATCGTTTTTATTCTAGCATTTTGCAAATGCTTGAAGTTGGCGCGTTAAATCTTGAAAAAATTAATGTTTTATATGCTATTAATTTTGTTACCATGGCTATAGAAATGTGAAGGACATTGAACATATTTTGAACTATCCTAGAGAGAATAATTCAGTTATGAAATGTCCTACAAATGAAGAAATCATTGAAACCATACTAAATGACGAGAATGATCCTGAACCAGATGATAGCATTGTCATTCCACATGTGTTCTCAAAAGAAGTCTTTCAAACTATTGTCACTGTAAAAAATTACCTGCTGCAGCATGAACAGAACATTCCAAAAGTTGTGCATACATTACAAAAAATTAAGGATCAAATACATTTTGGTGGCAGAAAAAACAATCAATTTTAGAAGTATTTTTCGAGAAGATATGATTTATTAACGTGTATGAAAATTATTTATTTGATTAAATGTATTAATATATTTATATAAATATAAACATATTATTCCAAATATAGTGATTATTCATTTATATTTAAACAGGACCTATAAAAATTTAATTTTTTTTATTCGTTAATGCATTAAATGAGGTTATTCATTAAGGCCATTTATCCAAGTCGGTATCAGAAAAAATTTAGTTAAGGTTATTCATTTATCGATGTTGTACCGTAATTCTTTCGACTGACATCTTCTTTTAAACATACCAAATCACACATAAAAGCCCATAAAATCTCCCTAACCCATAACTAGTCAAGGCCCACTAAGGCCCATCCAAGACAATAAGGACCATTTATAAAAAAATGACCTGTAAATGATAAAATAAAATAAAAATATTTATATTATTTGCTCTTGATCCCTGCAAGCCAAGCTATAAACACTGATAACAAACACGAATTTACGTTGATTGTCTCGTTTCTAACTCACAGGTAATCTTTCTATTCACTGATTTTACATTTTCAATTATACATACATACATATATATATATATGTTTATTTGTATGTATACACTGCATATATATATATATATGTTTATACAAATTTATTTGTTGATTCAGTTAGTGTATTAATTTTGGAATCTTGAAACCCTACATTTGAATTCTATACACTGCATACACATATATATAGGCATGTATGTATGACTGTATGTATAATTGCTCAATTGGTTGAATTGCAAGGTTATTAATCGGGAAATATCAAAGTCCTCATTTTCTAAGATGAAATATATATCAGTATCATCACTAAATAAAAACATGACTCACTTTCATCCCTAGATAATAAAATGCGTACACGCTGTTAAAGTCAAAGCTGAATTTAGTTAAATTAAACGTTATTGTCACAGACACCGTTATTTGCTTACTCATACTTTTAATCTATTATAAATAGTTATGAGTTGTATTGTTTGGTCTTTATCAGATAATGGTTCTATAACTGGAAATAACAACCGTGCTTCTTTCTGGATGGATAATTAATGATTGTGTGCGTGCACATAGAGACATAAAAAGAGATGTTAATGAATATTTAATAATTTTGAGTGTAAATCCGGTTTTGACTTTAACATGTGTATATTTTTAATTTTCAATGATTAAAATGAGTCAAGTTTTTCTTTAGTGATGATACTGATACATTTCATCCTAGAAAACGAGTCAAGTTGTATTATTTTTCCCGTTATTAATCCATTACTTGCATTTTAAGCCTGTTTAGTTGTCGACATTCTCTCGAAATGTTTAAATTGGATTTCAGCATTAGATTTGGATTTCAATTTGTGTTTTGGAATTTGTCCAGAGGTTTGTTTATGAAGCGGAGCTGGTTTTACATGTAGATAGCTTAGTTCAGTGATGGAGTTTTTGGTGTATTTTCCGTAAAAGTGGAATTGGTATATGGAGTAATGGAGAGGGAGGATGCAGCAGCTCTCGTGGAGGCCACTGGATCGAGATTCAGTGATTTAGAGCTCATTGGAAGAGGGGCATTCGGGGATGTCTATAAGGGGTGAGTAGTAGAAATGTGTAATTATACCGTCATTTCTTATTTGTATATAATTTATGTGTATGTTGCATGAGTTTAGTTATATTGATTGCTCGTAATGTTATTCTTTATAATGTTACAATTGGCGTTACTATTAGTTGTCTCACGTCTGTTGGCATGTTGAGTTACTGTGGCACGTGCAGACAAATAGGTAACATATTCGTTTTCAGTTGTGCGGGGAATGAATTTCTATACGAGTTTATTACTTGTGGCATAATGCAGTGAATTGAATGCATTGCTAAAGAATAATATATTGGATGTATTATTTTTTTACCAGAGAATGAAGTTAGTTAATAAATAATAACATCTGGTGGTTGTCTACCTGTTAGCAAAAAGGTTGCTTTTATTCACATGGCAATCGAGTCAGGGTGCTTTGTCGGGTTGTTCCCGGTTTATACGAGACAAGAGTTCAGTTTAGTATGAGAATTGGTTATGCAGTAAAATTTTAAAGGTATCACATATTAGCTGAGGATTCGTAATTCCGTACACATTGTGCAGTTCAATTATTCGGTTTCTTATAGTCATTCTTATAGACCACTAATTTTCTCGGAAAGCAAACTTGACAGTTTAAACATATTATTCACATGTGAAAAGTGCACTTCTAAAATTCCATCCAGTTTTCCAGCTTGAGTAGCTGTCCTCTTGTGATTACACAAACTCCGCGAACTGTCCTCTCAATGAGCGTACTAGAGATGTGAAAAATTCAAATTGGCGGAATCAAAATATATATCAACTACTAATTTTTTTTAAATAAAATGACATGCTATTATGCTTTGTGACATAAGCTTGTTGATTCTTTTTGACAATGTGGGACAACACATTAACATATTCTCCTCCATGGATGTTATACTAATGTAGCTGTATTAAATCTTAATAATTTCCCCATATTTTTTTCTTCTTAAAATTAAGATATTTGATAAGGTATCAAATTCAGGCATAGAGTTTATATATATGACAGTCGCTACAACTTTATTTCGATATGGAAAGTTCAATTTTTCACACCTTAGAAATTAATCTCCAGTGATTATCTTTTTCCTATTGTTGACATGTTTTTATTGAAAAAGGTAAATTTTGTTCCAAGTGTACAAGGGCGTTTAGATAAACTAAATCAATAATTCCGTGCATTCCAAATCAGTAAAGGATGGTGTAAATGAACCTCTAGGAAAGCTTAAAAATATGAATGACAAACAATAAAAAGAAAACATGTGATTTTTTTTTTGGTAAAGATAATTAATACAAAAGATTTAATTGCTTGTAAATAGAATAAAGAAGATGAATTAACTGATACACGAAATGACACCCAAGAATCTGCAAGAATATATATACCATAACCATTAAAACCATAGAAGAAGGTAGGAGAAAAATAATTGCCTAGGATTTTTTTGCAAGAAAAATTGCGTACATGGCTCCTTCCAGGAAATTGATGAGTAAATATCATCCGTGGTAGATCAGTAAGCTGTGGTAGTGCTGGATTTGTTGTCTAATTGGGGACCTCGCGATAGATTTGAAGACATTAAGGAATTTTTTTCGCAATTATAAACAAAAGGTTACTTGGGGTAAGTGATGTATAGAATTATATTGCCATATATTTATCCTCTTATATAATGGGATATTAAGACATCAACTATTAGCATGGAAACTATTGGAGCAGACTCTATGCCTGACATTAATTTTTTTTACACATGTAGATGTCAAAGTGGGTGCAATTATTCCGATTGTAAATACAGCTCGAGTTGTACAATGCCGAATATATTTGATACATTCCGTTCTCTGTTATATACTTCATTGGGTTGTATATGAAACTTGCGTATTACTATCTTGTAAAGTTGGTTTCACTTTGAGCTACTCTTTGTTTCTGGGCTTGCAGGTTTGATAGGGAGCTTAATAAAGAAGTTGCTATTAAAGTGATTGATCTCGAAGAATCGTGAGTCTATAGCATATTATTTATATTTTTTGGTTCGGTATGTCTACACTATGAAATTTTCACTTGCAACTACTCAAGTGTATACTATGCACTCTTTCTCTGTAATATGTGTATCAGAATAAGCCATTTTTTTGGGAAAAAAATTGAGCAAGTATTTGCTAGACCAGTAGGTTGATTACAGGTATAAACACAATTCGAACAAGAAATTGAGATCTAAGAAAAGGATTAAAAATGCAGAATGGAGTTATCTAGAAATGAAAGGTACAGCCGTAGAGGTGCCCACTTTCGGGAGGGGGTGACTCTCCCAATAATTATAAAAATATCTTTTTATGCCTATCCAATTGTGTTCGCACCCTTATTATACTGCCTGCCCCTACTGACCTTATTCTTACCACCAGTGCCCCCCATGCAGTTAAAAGTAAATACTAAATGTAAATATCAATTTCACTGCTTAAAATCCCTTTTTTTTAGTTTTTACAGTTACTCCTTTTTCCCCTTGTATAAGTAATTATGGGTCGGTCCTTAACAGTTTTCTAGTTGCAATATGTGTAAAATTTAGTTAGATTTGCTCTAGTGCATGCAGCTATGTGACAGAGTGCTACAGAATTGCCCAACTTCGAAGGAACCCTACCACTTTTCTTTTTGTATATTACTCTCTGTGCTCACAGGATATTAAAGATCTTGTGACTGATATCCATGTCTGACAGAGGCCTCTTACAGTCTTACATAATCAATGTAGACAATGCAGTCTTACATAGTCTATGTAGTATATAGTAGCTACTGTTGCTTTAGAGAGCCTCTGTAAACAATGCAGGCTGTCGGTGATGATTCAGACGGGTCCCTTGTCCGCAGAGTGGCAACTTCTTTTGCAGAAATTGAACGCTTGAAACCTGGATCGTTCGAAGTGCTTATGTCTAGGATGCTTCAGCGGCTAGCAAGGTCTAGGCATTATTGTATTTTGCATGCTTATCTTGGCTGTAATCTACTTGGTGGATTAATATTCTTTCTTTTACTAGCACATAATTCTGAAATAGAAATATTCTGCAGTTCGGAGGAATCTTCACTGCAGGATCTTCTGCATCTGGCTACCCATGTATTCACGAAGGGCAAAACAATTTCCCGGCAAACAAATAATGCAAATGCAGAAACTGAAAGCAGGAAAAAGAAGCAAAACAAAGAGGCTGATCGCAATTCTCATTTAAGCCCACTTGCGAAGTTTTTACTTTCAAGGTTTGTCAATTGAAAAATATCAAATTTTATTCAAGAAATGAGCAAAAGTGAGCATCTGAACTCTAAAACATGGGTGGGGATCATGCAATAGCTTGGAGTCAGAGAGTCATCACCAATGCCCAGAAAATTGTATATGGTCTGACCTGTCATACAACCATAGGTCAATGCACATCATCTTATTCATGGTCCGAGTTAACACATACACCTGTTAAAAACTTTCTAGTTTTTTCTCAAAAGCCAGGGTCATCACAGAAACTGTCTATTTACTCCTAGGAGTAGGGGTAAGATCTAGGTATCTCCTTGCGGTACTTTCAAGCAGGACATACTGGGTAGTGTTTGCTTCATTTCGGTTTAGCTAATATACACTGGATTGGAAATTTTGGGATCAATTAGTGCATGTGATTGGATAGCTCTGCAGAGATATCCCAGTCTCAAATCTAATTCATATTATATATTTGATGAAGGTTATTTGTTCGAATGTTTGTATATAAACTTAAATCCTAGTAACTTATGAAGGACAAAGGTCCATTTTTCTGTTTGTTTATGGAGCATAGCTATTCTTTAGGAAAAGAAATTCTGATCGAAATTGTACTTATACTTTACATCATCTGATGTGCTAGTCTAACCCAGTTTGTGGATTTGATCTATTGTCATGCTTCATGTCTCTTTCTGAAGTTTCAGTTTTGTGCTGCAGATGGCAAGGCCAAGCCTCACGAGATCTAAATCCAAGTTGAGAATAGGTTTGCAGTATTTGCTGCTTCTGGCTCTGCAGGTGTATTTGCTATTAATGATTCTTTTTCGTTCAATGTACATAACAATTAAAGATAAATTGTAATAGTTGTCTTGTTCATCTTTGCCTCCTTTTTCTGTTCTACATGAGTTTTGCAAGTCCTTTATAGCAGAAAATTTGATGTATACTTTCTCACCTTTTAATATATACCAGTATATACCCAGATAGTTTGCACATTTCAGCATATAGAGTTTGCACTTAAAAGACATCGGTAATAAATTGTATGGGATAATCAACATTCAATTCCTTTAAGATTGTGTTTGGGAACTTTGATTTTATTTCAAATGATGGATTTCAAATGACAAAATTTGAGTTGTCATTTCAAATTCTCATATTTGTACTAATATTTGAATTTCTTGGAATTGAAATGAAATCCAAATCTAAATTCCTACTATTACCCAAACATGTCATTTGATCAATTCCAGAATTTCAAATGAAATTTATGTTCCCAAACAAATCATAAAATAATTTGACATCGACATCATATTATAGTAAAATATAATGCTATCTTGCAACAGTATATAACATGAACGGTGAAGTTCTTAATTCTTGAAATATCAAGCCTACAATAGCAAGTTTAGAATATTATTTTTTTTGAGAACTTTGCCGATGGTTCTGGTTCATATATTTTATGATTTAAAATTTAAAAATAGGTCACATTTGGGTCGTCACTTGCAATGACCGCGCAATTTTAAAAAAAAGAAAAGAACATCTGAATATAATACAATTTTCAATATTCACAGATATAACCCTACTCACTTTTTGATTTGGTTTGCTTGGTTTTCGCCTAGTGTTCGAGACACCGAATAATTTTTTGGTTTGGTTTGGGGAGCCACTGCATTCAGCGGGCTTCCTTGAGACATCCATTTAGCTCCTCGAGCATCGTATAGATTTCTTTACTTTTGGGGTGTTTCATATCTCCGGCAAGGAACTCATGTACAGTATTATTCACTTCAATGGAGCTACAACCAGGCTCCTTTTGTATCCCACCATCTTTCATCATGGTCCTCACCCTTTCCACCCCATTCCAATTGCTTGCCGAGGCATAAATATTTGAAAGAAGTACACAAGCGCCTGAACTTGCAAGATTCTGATCCATGCACAATTTCACGATTTCTTCTCCCAAATCATTGTTTCCATGGAGTCTACAAACATCAAGTAGTGTTCTCCAAATGATATCATCCGGGTCAATATTCATGGCCTTGACAAGCTGAAATGCTTCATTAAGCTGTCCAACTCGATCCAAAAGATTAACCATATATTCATAATGCTCGATTTTAGGTTCAATTCCATATTTCCATCTCATTGATTGGAAAATTTTTGATCCGTCATATACCAAACCAGCATGAGCACAGACACTTAAAATTCCAATAAACGTTATGTCCGTAGGAGGCACATTCAGCCGACACATATCACTAAAAAGCTGCAACGCTTCTTCGCTCAACCCATTCATTGCATATCCAGAAATCATCGCATTCCACACAACTACATCTTTCGATTTTATTTCATCAAAAATCAAGCAAGCATTCTCCACATTTGCTATACATATCTACTAAAGCTTCCCCAACATGAACATTCATTCGGATACGTTTGCTTGTCATGTAAGCACGAACCCACCTCCCCGATTCCAAAGCTCCAAGTTGGCCGCAAGCAGAAAAAACCGCCACTAAAGTTACTCCATCAGGACAAATGTTAGTAGATAACAATTGTCTGAAAAGGAACAAAGCCTCACTTAGTCTCCCATGTTGAACATACCCATCAATAATCACACTCCAACAGACTAAATCTCTTTCCCTCATTTCATCGAACAACGCCCTTGCCCCATCCACATCCCCATGCTTTGCTAAACCAGTCATCATCGTAGTCAACGAAACCAAACTCTTTTCAGGCATTGTATCAAACAGCAATCCATCTTTCTCGCTTTCGCTCTTTCTCCCAATCAGTCGCGGGGGTTCCGGGCTCGCAAGCACCACATCGCCTCCTCTTGCGTAAACATCCACAAGAGCAGTTCTAACATAGGAATTACAATCACACCCCATTTTAATAGCTTGCCCGTGTAGTCCTTTTGCACTACTAAGTGGAAAATTCTTGAGAATGTAAACAACGCATTGGGGTCAATACTTTTCGACAACATTTCAACATATAAATGAAATGCTTGACTATGTAGATTTCGATTCTTGTGAGCAAGAATAACAGCAGTGTAGAAAAACACATCACGCTTGTGAGTACGATGAAACAATGCAACAGAGTAATCGAGGAGGCGGCCTAGTAAAGAGTAAGAGCGTTGAAGCTTCAAGTTCAAGATAGGATGAGTTTCGAGGTTGTTTCGGATTAAATAAGCGTGAATTTGGAAGATTTGTTTTATTGTTTTCGACTTGTCGATTAATGTGGCAAATCTGTCCGGAGCTAAATGATAGTGGTGGTGTTTTAGTGTGGATAATGGTGGTGGTGGGGTGGTGTAAAAGGGAGCAAGTGAAGACATGTTTAGAGTTTCTCTATCTCATACTCAGTAACTAACTTTTAACTGTTTTTTAAGTCCTTTTGCCGCCATTGGCAGGTAATTGCTATTAGTTAATTAACAAGTCCAAAATTCACCACTTCATAAATACGAATATGATCGAAATTTCAAAAATATCCCTATTACAATTAAGGACAGATATTAAGCAATGAATAATTTTAAATATGCAAGAAAAAATACCTTGAATTGTAAAAAAAAAGAAAGTAAATAAGTGATTTTATTAACAAATGTTCACATAAGAACTTAGGAGCCTACCGTCACATGTATGCAATTCAGTTGATGTGAATTCCTCATGCGCATGCTTCACTGATGCTGTGATAATGATTAATAGATCCTTCAACTAACAACATAACAACTACCTTCAATATTGTACAATAATTAAGTCCTCCACCATCCAGAAAGAATTTTATACTTGCACCAATCAAATATTTTGTATAGCATAATATCCAACTGCTGTCAAATTAACATTCGAATGAAAAAAATAAAACAGTTAAGGAAAATTGTATATGTTATTTCCAGAAGTATTTTATTACATTATATTATCTGCAAAGGAAGAAAATCTGCAATGCAAGAAAAACACATGGTTCCATTTTCTCCATGTCCTTGAGACACTCCTCTTCATATCTCTCTCTTACACCAAGCTTTCGGGTTTTAGAGAATTTCAATCCACTTGGTACGGGTAGATTTATCTTCATGTGGAAAACAAAAGACCAATGAAAGCTTGTGTTCTGTCTATACTGGGATAGAATCACACACGTACTCAAACATTGTGCCCATTACCACCAAAAGCATATTAGTTATCGCTGGAGTTTCCTTCTAGCCAAAGCAGGGGCTTTATTTGGAATGTAGACCTTGTAGCTCACCTGATAAAAAAGAGAAATGAAGTCAGCTTACCAAACAATTGCAGATTGAAGAAAGTCTTTTAGCACAATATTCGCAACTGTAAATTTTATATCCTCCATAATGTATATTAAATAGCTATCACCTGCACCATTTCACCACCTCTCATCACAGACATAGTTTTCTGTTCAAATGAGTTGCCTTTGGGTTCATCTTGGCATTGTTTAGTGTTATGCTCTTCAGATATTGGTTTAATACAAGAAGATTCCGGAGCCACATGACAGGCATCAATAACTCCTACATTTTGGTTATTACCAATACTCCCAGCTATAGTTTCAGCATTTTCAGCTGCACTCCTAAGTACAACATCAAGGGCAGCCGGTGACGTTCCCTGGTCATGTGCAGACACAGGTGATGGCAGCACTTGCTCCAGGTTACTTCCCAGCGATTGTTCCATCAGCAATGAGGTATTGGATTCAAACTTACCAGAAATTTCTACCCCAGCTGATGGATGAACAACCCTCTGTTTGGCTGTGCTAGATTCATTTCTAATACCTCTTCCATCCAAATTCATTTCGGTCCGCACTAAACGAGAGGAATTTGTCCTCATTGTCCGCTTATTGTGCTGGTTCCTTCCTCCAGTTTCACCAAATCTACTCGAGAGCTCCTGCTTAGATGACCTGTCTGGAACATCGTCAGCCTTTGCAGTAAACGACTTAACATTTCTCTCACTCTCATTATTGTGATGAGATGGGAGTTCTACATTTCTGCGAGGACCACGAAATCTCATTAGATTCTCTAGAGCCTTTTGCCTCAAAATTGTCTCTAGATCCTCACTGCCAGATCCTGCAGTGGCGGCAGATGTATCAATCACATTTTCATTACCAGGATGTTTTATTGAGGCTCTATCAGATTGATCAATCCTATCTCCGCTACTCAATTTGGACTCCTCTGCCACAAGTTCAGAAGCAAAATCTTCTTCTCCCACCATGTTTTCATCTCTTACCTTCTCAGATTCAATGTAAGATCTGTGAGCCAAGTCCCTCTTACCCCCATCGTTACTGTCATTGCTTCTGCAGGAAGGGTAATCATCCTGATCGCACAAAATCTCTTCTTTGTTTCCGTCCTTATCCTGCCCAGTTTCTTCTTCATAACGTGGTTGTACAACAGTTATAACTGATTTTAAACGCCTCGGCAAAATCTCACTTGTAACTAGTTCCCTGTTCTGATCAATCTCACTTACCACTTTATCCTTAATCACATCAATACTGTCATCACTATGCCTACTGCATGAAGAACAACTCCTAGACCTCAATTTCCTCTTTTTAGATCCAATTCTAGCAGAACTTGTTTTGTCATTTTTCCTCTTCTTAGACCTTCCCCTCTTCCTCTCATAATCACTCTCTTCTGTCCCACTAGAACTGTCATGACGACGAGTCCTCAAAATTCCCGAATCACTGCTTGAAGGACTAACACTAACCTTTCTCCTAGTCTTCTTCTTCTTCTTCTTCTTATGCGTTTTCTTCCTAACCTTAGAATCCCCATTTCTTTTCGAACGTTTCCTCACCTTTGCATCTACACTGCTATCATCACAACTTCTTCGAACCCTTTTCTCACTACTCTTTACCTTCTCTTTCACACGAGACCGCCCCTTTCTACTAACATACCCATCCTCACTATCAGAGGACGATATAGACAATGACCTCAACAACTCATCAGAATCCTCGCTATATACCCTCTTTGACTTATTTCTTTTACTCGCCTTCTTTCTTCGGGTCTAACCATAATACACCCAGACACCCATAAACATACACAAAAATAAAAATCAGTTTACAGGCAAAAACAACTGTTACTTCATCAATTTATCATACACTATACTAAACCAATCAAGCTTAAAAACAAAATCTTGATGAGTACTAGTATCAAAATCAAATCTTTCACCTAATCTTGACCTCAATTGTTAGATTTCAAGAAAGTACAAATGTAAAACCTAATTACGGATATAATTCAACAATTAAGTAGAGTAATTATAATTAAAAAAACCAAATTGATAGTAGAAGTGAGTAATTAGAATACCTGAGAGGAGATTTTTGATTTTTTCTTCGAAAGTTTGGATTTTGAAAAAGAAGCAGTTCGACCCATTTGATCTTGGGTTTCTTTAACCCTAATTCACCTGCAAATATATGTAAAAGAAATATAGTGATATATATATAAACAAAAGCACGAAAAGAAGAAGGGTTACTCAACAAATACAATCCAAACGTTAGGAGACAACATAGTAATTTGTGTGTGTGTGTTTTATAAGTTTGGTGATTTGGATTTTTGGGAAAAAATATCAATTTCCGACCCGATTATCTATTTTTATTTATTTAGGATAAACGAAAATTTTAGATAGGGAAGCGGTTGCTTATTACTCTCTCTCTCTCTGTCCCAGTCTCTTTTGGGAAAAAAATTGGTCTTATAATAATTGTCTATTTCTGCTTTTAATGTAAAAAATTCAAATTTATCCTCTATTTTTATCATTTTCAATATAAAATTTACTTTATTTAGTATAAAATAGTTATAATAAATATGACATTCACGAAAAATTATTCTGCAACTAACATTTTTTAATATGCGTTATTTTTTCTAAAAAAAACTATTAATATGGGACAGAGGAAGGAGTACTTTCTTAAACAAACTTTTGTTTTGATGATTAATTTTATAATTATAATTAGTTAAGTATGTGTTTTTATTAATATTTAAGTATTAAGTTTTTAATATAACTTTGTTATTAGTGATGGTTAGTTTGACATTTTTGTGCGAATACATGGTGCCAAATAGTGATATGGAGAAAAACTAATAAATACTCCCTCCGTCCCGGCCAAATGTTTACATTTGGTCCGGGCACGGAGACCAAGGATAGTGGGTGTAATAGTGATTTTATTGTTAAAATAAATGAAGTAGTGGGTGTAATAGTGTAAAGTGTTGAAAAAGTGGAGTGAAGTAGTGGATGTAATAATATATTTATTGTTAAAAGTTACTATTTTTAGTAATGTAAAGAATTGGATGGGACGTCCCAAAAAGGAAAGTGTAAAGAATTGGTTGGGACGGAGGGAGTACTTGGTAGAGAAATTACGAAGTTAAAGTTAGAAAAAAAATATATGTTTAATAATTTATTTAAAGTTGGAAAGTAGTTTTCTCTAAAAATAATTAATGTTAGATTTTCTCAAGATTCGCCGCATAACTTCTAGATGAAATGAAACTCAAGGGGGAGGGGAGGGGAGGGTTCAACAAAAATGCGACAAACTATTGTTAGTTATTGAATTCAATGAAGAAGCCTAAAAAATTCCTCAAATCTTGAAGAGGATGGAGATCCTGTTGGATTAACCACATTGATTGTAAATGGGCAAGACGCCAATTAACAAGTATGTGAGAAGTCTTTACTACAGTCACATATGATATAAGAGTCGAAATTGGACGTGTAGAAGTAAAAATTGTTAAAATTATTTCATATCGATTGTGAAAGGGATAGAGTGTTGATTAATAAGTGAGAGAAGTCCTTCCCCTCTAAAATGAAAGATTGTTAAAATTATCTCATATCGATTGCGGAAGGGGGTAAAGTGCTGATTAATAAGTGTTAAAATGATAGTTGAAATCAACGTCGGTTGAGATGGAATACGATAATGTGTCATGGTCCTTTTGACAAGGGGGAAGACGGAGGATGCACTGCAATTTAACAGGAATAATAGGTAGTGTTTCTGCAACTTGTAAAAGTAAGGGGATTCAAAACACTTTATTAGCATAGCATGTAAGATATGATACCTTTGCCAACACAAGCTACTCCAATGTAGTAGTAATTTACAAGCTGGAAGGGATGAAGTTTTACATGTTCACATGTCAAACTTCATTCAATTTTATTGAATTTGGACCTGGATAAGATCAAGGATGAAGATTATATTTATCGTTCAAAATAGGGTGACAAAATTTATTATTCCTGACCAGATTCGTGCTAATTAATTAGCAACAGTTGAGGGCATTGGTTGGCCTGTTTAAGAATGTGCTTTATAGGTCAAAATTAGCTTTTATAGCATGTCAACTTTTCTCAGATCAGGCCCTATTCGTGCTAACCAGTTAACAAAACATGAGGGCTTTATATCATGTTGACTTCTTCTCAGAGCAAAGCCCATGGCATAAAAATTACATACACAACTAAAAAAGTTATCAGATGCCCAGAAATTACTTCCCTGATACAAGGTGTAAAAAAAAAAAGAATATGCCATGAAAAAATATGATGTTTATCACAACTGAATTTAACACAGCCATTTCAATAGAATAACCGACTTTACAAGGACATTGTTGATAAAGAAGCCCCCAGAAAATTAAATAAAATAGGACCAAACTAGCTGGGTAAGAAAACTGAGTACTTTGCTAGGAACATTTCCAAAACAATTACAAAAAAAACATATTTAAAATCAAGTTCATTTAGGCTGTGAGCTCCGGAGATGGCTTATACCAACCATGGTGAATTTCAACAGCTTTCTTTCTTCTTGCAAGCCTAGACTTCCTTCTTGCTCCAGTGTTCCTGTGCAAGGTACCAACTTTCACTGCTTTATCAATCACTGAATAAGCTTCTGCAATCAACTTCTCAATGGTAATAACTTCCTCGGGTTGTGCATCAGTTTTCTTTCTGAGTACATCAAGTGAGTCCAGAACCTGAATGAGACAGTGCAAATCTATTATATATATAATAGGAGAACAGCTCCTTCCATCCTGAGCAAATTAAATCAGTGTAAATACCCTTTTTACCCTTACAAGCCTCACCCCATGCCTACTTACAACCCTATCATTCTTTTTTACCCTTACAAGCCTCACCCCATGCCTGCTTACAACCCTATCATTCAATGTAAAGTGTAAATACCTTTTTTACCCTTACAAGCCTCACCCCATGCCTGCTTACAACCCTGTCATTCTTTTTTACCTTCACAGCATAGGCTGGACACTAGAGTAAGATTTCAATGTTACAGTTAAAAAAAACAAGAGTTGTAGAGACCGGTGGTTGAGGTTCTAGATGAGAAATAGCCCTCCTATCCACTTTACATAAAGGTATCATGTTTAGATGATCTCGATTCTCAATGATATTTAAAATGTTGTAAATCATTATACGACCTAAGTGATACTTATAAGTTATAAGATTATTATTAAATTATTTATTGTTCTTTTTTATAACATCAATATCAATTGACAGTTAATTACTAAAAGCATAATAATAATTTACTTCTCTAGATTTCTAGGTTTTTTAAGGTCAAGATGACAAAAATAGATAATATATTTCATACTGTATACATTAAGGTTGTGTTCCCCTTGTTGAGATACAATGAGAAAGGAATGAAATGAAAAATTATAAACAAATTTTATGAAGAAAAAAGAATGTATGAGTGAAATTGTGAATAAATATGAGGGAGTCTAAATTTTTCATAATGAGAATTGTAGAAAAAATAATAAAAAAATGGAATGAACCATTTCTTCCAAAACATGTAGCTTAAAATTCTAATTCAAATCATTTAGAATGGAATGAAAGAAGGGAGAATGAAATAAAAATTATAAACATTTTCCCTAATATTATCCAAATAAAAATATAAATTTCATTTCATTACATCAAAATAAACACAGTCAAAAAAAGTCCGCACTCATGTAGTTGCATCAGGAACAAGGTATATATATATTGAGAACGGTATTGACCTCAATAATCCTAAAATGTTATATGTAAAAATATATTAAGAACTTGGTTTTTGCAAACGATGCAGACCAGAACCACCATCGGCTTTAGCAGCGGCACTATATCAAAAAAGGCAACCGCTGGCTTTGAAAAAAATACTTTACTCTCATTAATCTGGCCATCAGCTTTAGGCTCCTTAGTCCTTACAAACTTATTTCACTCGACGGTAAAAGAAAAGATGAAACCAAATGACGGAGTAATTCAGATGTTATGTTTATTCATTTAGCCAAAAATAAAAAATAAAAAATTTGGTTCCAGGGGATAGAGCACATGTGTAACTTCTTCTTCCTTTTTGCTGCAAGGGACTAGAATCAGTCAAGTACCGATCAATTGTATTAAACATTTACACCTTCAGACAACTGTTCTATCCTAGGACTTATTGGCACTTTTCCTTTTTTTAGGTTGTTGACGGTAACTGGGTAAACAGCCAACAACTTGACAAGTAATAATACCTCCAAGTTTTAAAAAAAGCAAGCAACATAATGAAAACAACAGCGGAGCAAACCAAGTAGTTGTCCTGAAATTCTGTACCTTCACAGCATAGGCTGGACACTAGAGTAAGATTTCAATGTTACAGTTAAAAAAAACAAGAGTTGTAGAGACCGGTGGTTGAGGTTCTTTCAGAGAAATAGCCCTCCTATCCACTTTACATAAAGGTATCATGTTTAGATGATCTCGATTCTCAATGATATTTAAAATGTTGTAAATCATTATACGACCTAAGTGATACTTATAAGTTATAAGCAAGTTGAATGTTCTAACAGTATTGCTGATTTAAAATTTGATGGTACTATAGAACTCTATTGGTGGAACAAAATTAGAAACTAAAACATCTCACACTTTTACAAGTACAAACAGCAATACGAATTAATATAAGCGAAACCATATAATCCCAAATTCAATAACATATATCAAAAACAACATCCTAATGCCTACTGCAAAAAAATATTGACATGTCAAACTTGAGATGGCAAAAATATGAGCTGAAATTGAACATCCTCGCAAAATTAACTCCACTAAACATTTTATGAAGTCTGATACCATAGAGCAATTACACTGATAATCTACAATCTTATCATATGCAGCATACACAAACACTACAAATTGCAATGCCATCTTCAAGAACCAAACTAACTATAAAAAATACACACAAAGCATACAAATATGACTTAAAAGACACAAAAGGGCATAAAAGATTAAGTTCCATTTGGTCGAAAAATCAAGAAAAGATAACCTTTCTCATTCGGGTTCTAACTTCTGATTTGTGGGCTTTATGATAAATTCGTCTCTTCTCAGACTGCCGAGCTCTTTTAGCAGCTGAATCAGCCTTTTTAGCAGGAGCAGCTTCACACACAATCAACTGACCAACTTGCCTCTTAACAGGTCTTATGGATACAAAACCTGTAAGCAATTTCAACAACCCAAATGGTGAAAACATTTATAAGAAAATTGGGCAAGTGGGAAATGAGATTATTTAAGTACCTGTGGTGAAAACATTGGAACAAGTGTTAGATGAAAACCCAAGAGGCCTAAATGTAGAAGAAGAAGAATTGTTGTTGTTTTTGAGTGATAAAGATTGAAACTTTGAAGAAATGTCCCAGCAAGAAGATGAGAGGCACTGCACTGATGCAGCCATTTTTAATTAAAAGGAGTTTAAATTGAATTTTTTTGATGAAGTGAACCCTTTAATTGTTCTTGTATACTGTGCTGCTCATCTTATCCATATTTCACAACAATGATAGAGCTGTATTTCGGCCTTTCGGGTCGGGTGGTAATGACCCAGATCCGGATTAAATGAGATACACCCTCCCATATATAGTCCAACATGGAAATTAAAGAAAATGGGAAAAAAGGATAAATGGGTGGAAATTGTTAGAATTAGTGAAAAAAATGGTTTATCGTAAAAATGATTTAAAAATTAAAAAATTAAGAAATAAAAAAGGTGGAAGAAAAGGAAATATAATTAAAGAAAATATAATACTCCGTATAAATTAAATTATTATTTTTTTTGAATGAAGACATAAATTCTAAGAATGAATTGTATCGAAACACAATAATCTGCAAGAGTTTTTATTAATATGAATATAATTAGAGATTAATGTTCCTGAAGATATGTCGTAACTTTCCTTAAATTAAAAAAAAATCATATAAATAAATGAGGGTGTTATTGTAACTAAAATGAACTATATAAAATTACAAAAATACCCACATTAAAAAACACTTAAACCTTAAGTAATTAATTTCCCTGAAACAATCTTAGGAACTTTATTCTCATATAATTAATACTTGATCACTCAATATATTCATTTAAAATATTTAAAAGATGATATAAAGTTGTTGATTAAGATTTTCTTAAAATTCAGTTAAATTTACAATTTTTAAGATAAGTAAGAGAATTTATAGGAACAATTTATTTAAGTAATATTTTTTTTAATACATGTAATTTTTTGAAAATGAAAGAAATGAACGGAGTATATAATATAATTAATTTGTTTATGAGAATTGATTAATTTAATTTTTAAAAATTAAAATTATATCATATATATAATTGGAGTAAAGGAGCTAACGTGGTCGTCACGCTAAAAAATAAGAAATTTTTTTAAGTATATATATACACATAAAGAATATTATAAATTAAAATATAATAATATAGGAAAGTATTATATAAACATTACTTTTATATAATATATATATAATTAAAAATATATTTTATTGTTTAATATTTCTATAAATAAGTAGTATATATTAAAACAATTATGTTATAGTTAAACTATGTGGTTAATAATAAAATATATTTTTTCACACTTAATATTATATAAAATTAAAATACAAAATAAGAGTTATAATATACGAAATAAATTATTATAAAATTATAATAAATATATATTTTTTAAATATTTAAAAATTGATCCATGGTTTAAGCTAGAAAGACAAAATTTATGGAAAGGTAATATTAATAGTGTTGCACAATAACGAAGGGGAGGCAGTTATTGGACACTCGCAAATGATAATTTCTCAATGCTCCTCGTGTGGAAAAGGATGTATAATTAAAGGTCGCTGAAAGGTACGAATCCGAGGCTTGATAAGTAATTTTCACCAAAACCCTTCCTTTCTATCTACTCCATGCATAAGGTACAGACTGCACAAAGGCCATTCTTTCATTATTATTATTTTTAAACACTGAATCTCCCAAGGATTTGTCAATTCTACTCAAAATGTTAGCTCGGGATATTTGCAGAAACTATCATATATGTTGAGATTAATGGCACCCCCCCCCCCCCCCCCCCCCCCAGCTCGATGCACTATCAAACTAGACATACATAAAGCGTTTGATTGTTTTAATTAATTAAAAGTTTCTCTTAATTTCAAGTAATTATCTCTCGTATGGGAGTATTCCTGGATCATGTCATTATAATTAAGATGGATCGAGAAGCGATCTCTGGTTTTAATTAAGTTTTGCTGGGGCGATTTGCCTATATATATCTCGTTCTTAGGCCTTCCTGGATATTAGGAGATTATTTAAGGCCAATCGTACTCCTTTGATGAATAAACTTAATTTGTCAATGAATTCTTCCAATTTCTTTCTCATGCTGGTCGTTTACAATGTAGAGTTATTGGTCCAATTATTTGTTTTTACCTGAAGGACTGGCTTCTTACGAGAACTCAATCAATTTTATCAAAAAATTTAGGTAAAATGAATTTTTTTATCACTCAACTATTTCGTGTTTTAGAAATTTATCACTGAACTATGAATTAATTTATTTAAGTCACTAACGCTATCTTTTATTTGATTATAACCATTCCGTTAAGATTCCGTTAAGTTTGACTAAAAATATTAATAAATTCTAATTCTCAAGTTTAACATTATTAAGATAAAAAATAGACTTCATCAACTATTTAACAAAAATTATAAATTAGATATTAGTCAAAAGATAAAATTTTAAGACATATTGGGTGTAATAATTATCATATACAACATTGTTGAATTTATTCTTTTAAAATCATTGTTTTATTTTTGGCGAATGTGTCATTTATTGTCAATTGTATTATATATTTACTTAATATATAAATTTAATTTATTTGTAAAAGGTTATTATAATTTTAGTAATATGGTTTATTTCGTTTTCTGAATTTATTATATTAATTTATTATTTAAAATTTTACTATTAAACATAATATAAATAATGGGTGTGTTTGTAATTGATGTCAGAAATAATATATTATTAATGACAAATATAATTATGGGAAAAAGTACAAGAAAATAAAGAATGATATTACTTTTAGAAACAAATTTTTAATTTGAAAGTTAAAAATTATTATCATATAAATTATATTTAATGAACTGTTTTCGAAATAAATATGAATTGCTCATATACATAGAATATATAATTTGTACTTGTATTTTTATTATGAAGATGTCAATTATTCTTGAATAATTTTAAAGTAATTTATATTTGATTATTTGTTAATAATAAAATTAGTATATATATAATTTGGATTAATTTCATAATCTAATGGTAAGCTTCTAAAATTATAAATAGTTAAATGATATAAAACAATTTAGAAAAATTTAAAAACTTCATTAATTTAGTCAAAGTTAACGAATCTTAACGAAATGGTTATAATCAAATAAAGAGATAACGTTAATAACTTAAATAAATTATTTTATAGTTCAATGATAAGTTTCTAAAAGACTTAATAATATAGTTAGTTGAGTGGGAAAAAATTCATTTTTCCAAAAATTTATGGGCGAGGAGGGGGGTTGTTTACTAAAGATTTACCTGACGCCTCGATTTTATATCAGGTTTGGAGAATGGAGAGTGGTGCAACTTTCCTCTAGGTCCATTAAATATTCATAGATTTCCTTTGTTGACAATTCATAGACATCTATCAACATGATCGAATTGCAGCGATTTGGGTATCAAGGGAGTTGATTAAGTTTTGTTCGATCACAATTCAGGAAATTAGTCATGATCGATCACAATTCACACATTTTCGAATATCCATGTAACCAGACTTAATTATTCGAAACACACTCCTTTGTCTAAACTTACCTGGAAAGTTTTGAATAATATATTGTTTAAGCCTCAACTTCTCCATTCTCCAACATCAAGATGTTATTCATAGACTCTACCAGCTGATAACTGTGGTCTCTTTTATATAGTGCGAGAGAAAGAAAAAAAAGAACCAATGATGGCGCAACTATGTTTTACCTGATCAAATTAAGCAGTTAAGATGGAATTAGGGGTATACCCTAACTTGGTGGTGTCTATATTACCAAGTTAATCAATTACTATTACTTATTAGTAATGCACCGTCTTATAATCAAGTTTATAAGTTAAAAAATACATATAATTTTTAATTTTTAAATTATTTATTAGATAGTGCTGAGAATATTGAACTGTGAGAATTTTGACCTTTATACATTTGGTATGTATTTAAATCCCGATGGTAAGAGAATGTAAATAATCTGGAAGAGCCTTTATATACTACCGAATCATAAAACAATTAATACTACTGATCAAAGGCATCTACTAGAATTGGTCATACCATATATATAAATAGGCATATAGCCATAGCATCTAACACTCTCACTTTGCATACATGCATGCAAATAGTACAACACCACTGTGTACAACTACTGCACTGCACTTGCTCATCATAGATAATAACGGTTAGTAACCGGATAAAACATTTGTCCCAAGGACACTTTAGTACATTAATACATAGATCCTACCACATAAATAAACTTAATCCAAATCTTAGTACTTACCTAATACATGCATGCATCTAAAGAGTACGGACAGCAGGTCCTTTTAAAAGTTAAACAATGACACTTAATTAAATGTGCTCCTCCAAATGCAATCAAGCTCAGTGAGTCCAGGCTTCTGAGTCTCCAGCACTGGAAAGTTATTAGTGTCCTGAGATGAATACATGTTTCCTACGCCGCCGTGCATCGGCGGCGTGGGAAAGAAGAAGCTAGGCTGGGGAAGATTCAGATTCTCCTCCAGTGATCTGAGATTAGGAAATGTGGAGGGGGTGGGGTCCGCCATGAGCGGCGGAGGAAGGCCGCTGTCGAACAGAGTGTGGTAACTGGAGAAACAGGGCACGTGCTCGTAGTTGATCACGTGATCAGTTGGTGGTGGTGTGTAAGGTGTTGTTGAGTCTAGCAGCGGTGGCATCGAAGAGGAAGAGGAGCTCATTTCTGTGTACGGGTTGCTCATGCTGGAACTCGGTCTTTTTTCTCCGGCAGCTGCACCACCGGTTTTTTTGAACAACCGGGATATCACCCACTCGTCCTGACCAAAATGCAGATTAATTAACATAATCTTCGGTTTTAATTAATAATGTTAAAAGATTTATGAGTAGCTTTGTAGGTGTAGCCTGTATACTATATATTGAGTTGACATGACTATGTAAAGATAAGTCCACAACTAGTCTAGCTCTCTATGGTACTACTATACTATAAACACACAATATTGTTTGTTTAGATTTGAATTAGGTCAAATTGTAGGGTCCATCTAGGAGTCACAATAACCTATCTGCACGATTTTAGATATGTTAATAGTAATATTACAACCACAAAACAACAATACCCTAGTTCCTAGCTAACAACTGTAACAAATACTGTACTATGTAGCACTCGTACAGTAAGTTTTAAGATCTCTTTCTCTCTCTCTCTCTCTCAGGCCTTTTATACAGATCGAGATGATGGATTATACCTTGGAGGTGGTGGAGAGGTAATGGTAAGCAAGCTTGCCATCAAGGCGAAACTCATGCATGACCCAGTTGGTCTTCTCTCCTTTAGGAGCACGACCTCTGTAGAAGACTAGGGTTTTCTTCATCCCCACCAGAGATGAAGTTTTCGAGCTGTAAATCTCTCTGTCTTTCCCTGTTGCCTTCCAATAGCCAGCTTCTGTTGCTCTGTTTGTCCTCAACCCTGTTGGGTACTTTCTGTCCCTCAAGCTATAAAAGTACCATTCTTTCTCTCCCATCTTGGCTTTCTCTACATTACAAAAAACAAACTAAAAATTTAAGAATTGAACAAGCACTAAAGAGAGCAAAAGGGTTAGTAAATCAGTTAGTTACCAGGAAGGTGCCATGGTTCACATTTGTTGAGGTCAACCTGGGCAATGGCTCTGCTAATGAAGTTGTGATCAAGAACTTTCTTGAGGAGATAGTAAGTGATGAGCTCTTCATCTGTTGGGTGAAACCTGAAGCCAGGAGGCAGTTGGGCATCTCCATTGCTCTCCATGTTTTGGTAAAAATTCTCCATCTACAAAACAAGTAACCTAACAGAGGTGGAGAAAAATTAACCTCAAGAACTTTGTGTAAAAAGCCTACAGCTGGACTGATGTCAAGAAAAGGGTGGTGTATGCATGTATATATAATAGCTAAAATGACACAGATTGAGAGGGGTGTGTGAGTAAGAAAGAGGAGTCAAGTGTGGAGTGTAATGTGGGAAAAGAGGGTAAAATAATACTGATAGTTAGAGAAATTAGAAAGATGAAAAAGCTAGCTGGAAAAGTATGTGTTTTCTGGCTTGTCCTCTTCTGAATCTCTCTGGCTCTCTCTCTTTCTCTCTGCTTCTACGGCCCTTTATCATAGCATTCATCCATATGCCTAGCTACTAGCTAGCTAGAGATTATTAGAGAGGGTGACATACGTGTGTGTGAATATAATGTGATTATATATCCAAGTACTGATATGAGTGTGTCTGAGGAGTGGGCTCTGCCTCTGTTTTGAGTATGCGTGCGTGTGCGAACAAATTTGCAGGTATCCCACCTGTCAGTACTCGAAGAAAATGAACGGGAGGGAACAAAATGCAAGTAAGATTTTATTGAGTTTTAACATTTTCTGTGAAATATTGTGTAGTTGTTTTCTTGGTCTCATTCCAAACATTAATAATACTCTCTCTACGATGTTTTTATGAGGAGCCCTTGAACGAGAACTCTCCCTAAAAAATTTATTAACTTGATATGAATGGTCGGAGCTCAAAATTTATCAATATTATTTCCAGGACTAACAGAAACTTAAAAATACTATTTTTTTTTCCAAAACTGTCCAATTTTCAGCATTACTTAATTACCCCGCATTCATCGAACATGATTATTTTAATAATTTAGATGAGGAATGGAGAGGGTAAGTTAGAGAATTTCATCATGCAAAAATCAAGAAAGCTGAATAATATCTCAAATGTCAGCAGAGTACAAGATTAGATAATCTCACGGACAAAGACAGGGTGTCCGTTTCAAACCATCTTCTTTATTTAATCTATTTTTTACTTGTTCCTCTTGCATGCCCCCCCCCCCCCCCCCCCCCCCCCCTCCTCTCCCCCTTTCCTCTCTCCATATCGTTGTACTATTTGATTCACTTATCATTACCGCCTGATTCAGTTCTTCTGTTAATGTTCTCTTTTTCTCTTTTCTAAATATATGTAAATATGTCAGTTAATCAGAGCTAATCAGAGCCTTGATCTTTGCAATTCTGCATAACCAATCACACTAACAAAAATAGTAATTTGTTTATGATCCCTAATAGAATTAGAAACACAGCCATTTCACAGTACCGGATATATTCATATCACACGTCATAAACTCAAAATGAATGGCAGAAAATCAGGAAAATGCGATCTCCAAAAATTATTTGACATAACATATGACACGTTTTGATACGTAGTAGGATCATTATTAGAAAAATTACTAATTACACATAACACGTTGGGAAAAATTTTGGTAAAACTTTTGAATTATCTAGCATTTTCCATAAATCTTACCAATCATCGTGAATTCATCTGATTTCCTAAATACTCCCAGCTGAAAATGGAAGTTACAAAAAAATTGCTTAAATACTGCAAGCTGAAAATGAGTTGGAAAAATATACTCATATTATCCCGAACACATGTCAACCTGGGTAGTACTTAAAAGGCACAAAACACAGAGAACAAATCAAACAAATTGCTATGGTTAGAAAGTTTCTTAAAATGATTACTAAAATGCATGATAACATAAAAACGTTGCCCAAAATACATATTATCTCGAAGCAGCAGAATGACAAGTCGTTACATGAAGAGTTTGATTGGATACAGTAGAAAGCAGTATTTGCATTTAAGGAGCTAGCACCAAATATATTTACTGAAACTTGGCTGCTCGATCAACCTCTTCACGTTACCACTGTATAATTTACTGCAAGTTTTTCACTGTAGAGAAAGACAAACAGATTTGAAATGTGCAGTTCACCAAAACAGTGAGTAAAAACACAACAAGAAATGGCAGCCAAAGTAGTACTAAACCTAGTAATACGTGTTTGTCAAGGAACATGCATGTCATGATCTTGAAGCTCCAAATAAACAATGGCCTGCTGGCTATCTCTCTGGATTTTTGGTCTTATATATAATAACTTGGTGTCATTCACCCAGCGTGGTAACTGGTAAGCGCGCACATATACAACACAACTAGTGTAGGTATACTCTATTGTTTTGAATCCAATGCGGAGAGCTAGTGACGGACCCAAGACTATTTTTTAAGGGCCGTATATATATACTAATTGAAAATTAAAATAATATTATATTTAAAGTTTTATATCAATATTAATTAAAAAGTCTGTTATTATAGATTAAGAGGCAGTTAAAGTATTTGTTTTAGAAATTTAAGATTAATTTTTATCTTATTTTAAAAAAATAAATACTTATTTTCAGAAAAAAATACACATTTACATGCTTATTTTTAAAACTTCTAGATTATATACGTAAAAAGCAACTTTATATATATATATATATATATATATATATATATATATATATATATAATATCAAAATGCTAGAAGGGGCCAGGACCCGCACCCCGCCTCGGTCTCTGCGGAGAGCATAAGTTTTCCGGTGATTGTTGAAAATAAATATTGGTACTTTTTACTTTTTAAGACATTTTCTCAAACGAAATCTATCTTTTAGCTTTCTTGGTATTTTGATGTACATTCATTTTTTAATTATTAAAATCATGCAATCTACTTTTGTATATAGATATTTTTTAAAGTGCAAAAGCAGTAATATTCGTTTTCTTTCAGCTTATTTTTACTGCGCGGAGTAGAATAATAACCGAATAAAGATCCGATTTGAATTTATTATTTTATGGTAGATATATACACTTTTTTCTGAGTGGGACGTCGGTGATCTTCTTTTACACTCATAGTCTTATACATCTGCAAACCTTCCCACAAATGAAATTAAAAAATATATTTTTAGATAATTATAAAAAATATTAGATTACTCAAAATACCGGTGATGCTAAGAAAAACCTCTTTTACCATCTAAAAATAAATACAATAATTTATAATTGAAAAAAATGGCGTATTTTGAATGGGAGGGAGCA
This sequence comes from Oenanthe sinensis, assembly GCA_028671895.1. Classification (NCBI taxonomy): domain Eukaryota; kingdom Viridiplantae; phylum Streptophyta; class Magnoliopsida; order Apiales; family Apiaceae; genus Oenanthe; species Oenanthe sinensis. The sequence continues at coordinate 1,648,312 of CM053803.1, read as the reverse complement.
TACTAATATACACACATAATACATTAACAATTATGTGTTGTATTAATCAGGTGTTTAACGAAATACCAGAGTAATTAAGAGGCAGTTAATGGTATAAAATAGAAGATCAGATGATGCATGCATGTATCAATTCAGCAATCACATCCATCCATCACCATCCCAAAGAAGAGAGGGAAGCTGGTAATTAGACGGCTCATGCGTTTTCGCAAAATGATGGATCACAAGCAAGCAAGACCCTCAAAATTAACTATCTTTTCGATATGTCCCTTTCTCTCTTTCACTGCCTCCCTCAGTTCTCTCTGTGTATCTTTTCGAGTTTGCCAAGCTAGCCTTCTTCTTAGTAGTAAGTACCAGTACTTTGTTGCCCAAAACTACTTGTACTCCTTTCCATATACGCTCCCATTTTTCACTCCTTGAAATACATGTATATAACTATTTTAATTATGGTTAATAATCTCTTTTCTCACTAGTTTTACAAATTTTATAATATAAACTATATAAAATTTATTTTATAATTTTAATATAATATTATAAAATATTGAGTTAATCAAAAAAATTAACATAACCAAAAAGGGGAACAATCAAAAGTGAATAATTAAACTGATTATAAAGATATTAAATTTGATTATAATAATATAATATGCTTTTCACCAGAAAAAACTATAATACTTTTTAGAAAAGCATGGAAAGAAGTTTTTCAATATAATACTTTTTAAAAAAGTATGGAAGGAAGTATGATAAAAAAAAACTATAATACTTTTCAGTTTAATTAAACTGAAAAGTATGGAAGGAAGCTTTTAGATTTTTTTTTAATTTAGTTTTTAATTTTATCAAATAACATTTTATATACTTTTCAGCAAAAAAACTATAATACTGCTAATACCCAATGCACCCTTTGCGCTTCTTTGATCAGTATTGTAAATTTACGAAATAGTTCTCATTAACTTCCGTTATATGCAAAAATTATTAAAATAAAATATTTAAGAGATTCTATTGTAATCGTCTTATTTTTTAAGGAAGAAAATTATTATTTTTTTGTTTTTTCTACCCCTTCACTCAGTGAAAAACATGAAATTACAACTATGGAGAATTTTTTTTACTCTTTTTTGTCTCTTTCTTTTCCAACTCGGAGCCTAGTATTAGTGTATAAATGTGGGCAAATAATTTGTAGCAGTTTCTTAATCTCTTTGTTCCTCTTTTTTCTTTACACCTTGTTTTCGAATTTTAAAAAAGAAAGAAAGCAGATAAAAGAGGAAAACAACTACTATAATTTGCATTTCTATTCATACTTTCAATTTTTTTAAGAAGGAAAGCAAGTGTAAGGTAATAAAAATTTTATATGCATTCTTTTCAATTTCACTCCAAGAATGGAATGAAGAGGAAAATAAGTGAGGGATGTAAATTAAAAAAGACTTGCTATTACTAATATACCCTTATTATCTAATTTTTACTTTTTAAATATAAGGATAAAATTATAATATAACAATCAATTACATGTTTTTATGCTAATTCGGGAGCACACTAATAAAACTAGTTTGATTTTTTAATTTTTAAACTCCAAACTCGGAACAAGTTAGTGAAACTTTTTACACTTACTTCCTTCCACTTTATTTTACTTTCCAGTGTTTTTCATCCATAAAAAACTGGGAAGCAAGGCGTTAGGATTATCATTCCTGATACATATTTATTTCTGACCTTCAAGATGGGCCGATTCAGACTACTTTAGCTAATGGCCCAAACGTAGCTACTATTGGGCAAAGTTTTTTGAAAGATGACGTCAAGTCCGCAGGCCCTTATGGGCTTTTTTATCTTGGAAAAAGAAGATAACTAATATAATTAGATTAAAGGGAATCATATATAAAATCTGAAGAGACAAGACCCAAAGCAGACTAAAATTAACGGCCTTTTTGCGGGTTTGTTGTAAAAACAGTGATTAATTAAGATTAAATATCGATTAATTGTTATTTCGTGATTTTTCCAACTGATTATTTATTAATCGGATCAAAAGTGTTTTTTTGTAAAATGGATCAAAAATCGTAATTAATTGGTCCAAATTTTAAATAAATATATATATTATTTTATAATAAATTCAATTATCTAACTTACAAGCTTATCATCTCTATTTTAAAATTTTATTAATGAATTACTTAAAATTATTATATATAAAAAGAACTAAATTGATCCCGATTAATAATCCTATTAATTCAACTAATTTCGATTCGCGCTTTTCATAACACTGCAAGCAGGTGAATAAATAGAATAATTTTTTAAAAATAAATGTATTTATTAATAGAGTTGCATGAATCTTGAATATTCTTTGTCAGAGGTATTTATTAAATATAAAATTACAGAATAAATTAATAAATATTTAAGCAAAGAATACTGAGAATTTTTTTGAAAAATGGATAAAAGAGAATCAACGGAAATTCTAGTTAAAAGAAAAAAATAAGTTAATATATCTTCTACAAAATCGTGCAAGAGATTTTGTCAAATTTAATCAACTAAAATTCATTAAAATAATGAGTAGTAATCTTGACTTCATTCATGCCCCGTGTGAAGCAACTACGAGTACTAAACTAGAAGATAGATGTAATATTAATACTTACATTAATTAATCCATCCGCAATATATGGTGTACTGGATATTACGTATAATATGGGTCGATTATAATAATTACGAATTAGTATTCAAAACTTACTTAATTCGCAACCCTACACTATCTGCATTACTATTTATGTGGAGCCGATATCTCTCTATCACCCAGTTGGTGAAGTGAACGAATATGAGGGGCAATGTATTATCAGTACCCGCAGGCTGCAGCCATCAAATTCTTGACTGAGTTTTTTTATTATTATATTTTTGTTTTTGTATTTTTTTAATATTATAGGTAAAATTATTTTTATAAAATCTCTAATTTATTTTGTTTATATATTTGTGTTTGAAGCAGGTAGCATTTATATATATTTTTAAAAAAATTAGATTAAATTATCGTTCAATTAAAACAATCTAAATATTACAGTAAAAAAAACAATCTAAATACCATCGATGGAAGCTTTTATAAATATATATACAACTTCATGCAGAAAATGTCCAAATAAATGCGCAGTATGTATACACAAGTTGGTCCAAGATATTCGTCTGTTCCCCTGACTAATCTAGAAAATATTGAATTTTAATCTCACATGTCATTTTCGGGCATTCCTGCCCAGAGATTATATATAAACCTATCTTTATTTTACTTTTGTTTCAAATTTAAATAAGGCTGTCTTCAATTAATCAGTTTTGTAAAGTATATTAGAAGATACAATGAACACAGATGTAGATGATAGAAATGGCGGGGGCAAGGCTAACAGCCTGTTTGGTTAATCAACCTTATAACTTATTTTGATTTTAAATTGAAAAATATAGTGGGTGTTTGGGGTTCCATAAACTTAAAATAAGTAGCTTATTTTTTATTTATTTTTTACATATTTTCATATTTTTTTAAAGATAAATATTTGTTTTAGAATTTTAAAACCAAATATGAACTTACTTTTTTCTGGAAATAAGGGCTTATTTCTGAAAAGTACATACATCCCTACTTTTTTCCGAAAATAAGCCCTTATTTCCATAAGTTATGGTTTGCCAAACAGGTCCATAGTATTTGTGTAATAAGTACTTAAAGTCATAAATAAGTAAGCCAGAAGTATATGTACATTTTTGAGTGACTTATTTTTTTTATTTTTCTATTTTGATAAAGGTTATTTATATGTTATAAATTACTCATAAATCACTTTTATTTTTATTTTTATTTCTATATTTTTTAAAACTCATAAATCACAGTCAAAATTATCCAAACATACATATAAGCTCCCTCATTTTAAACCACTTTAAATTATAAATCACAATTTTAAGCTTAATGCTCTAACCCATCCACATGCAGAAAATATGTTGGTTTAGTGGGGCTTAATCTAATTAATTATGTCTCTCCCAGCTTATAACAGTGTTAAATTCAGCTGAATATGGTGGTGGTTTAAGGCTAAATATCGATAGACACAGTTGGGTGTCATTCGACTTATGTGATATATACACACACTCTAGCTACAAGTGGATGGTCTATTGTTGTAGGCAAGTAATTCAATAGTTGACGTTGAATTTAATCTTCTTTTTCAAGTGCAACTAGCCACCAGCAACTTGTCTTTTTGTATCGCCACATTTTAATGGCAGCGGAATTGTTCCACATATTAAAGGCTGTTCGGGTTCGTCATTCGTGATAAGAAATTCATATAGGTTAAAATATTTTATATTTTGTAAATAAATTAAACAGCCTCGTAGATCCATTTTATACGGAATTATAATATAATAAAATGTCACAGAGATTCAAATGTTATGTAGGTTGACGTACATTGCCTGCCTGCAATGTTTGTGACCTTTTCATGACGCTCAGAGTAAGTCATGTTAGTTGCATAATAGCATTGATAGTCAATTACATTAAAATAGAATTTGTATTAATAATTAAAAATTATTAACATCTGACGAGAAAATATGTTATTGTTTTGGTTCTAAATTATCTGTAATTTTAATTTTAATAACTCTTAAGGTTTATAAAAAAACAATTTTATAAGTTAATTTAATTTTTTTCTAAATGGTATTAGATTTTATTTAGAAAATAAAATTTTAAAATTAATTTATAAAGGAATTTGTATATACTTTAAAATACATATACATAAAAATTTAAGTGACATATTATTTAAAATAAAAAATTATTATTCATTTGTTTCAATTTATACTTCCTTAACGATGTGACCATTATAAATATATCTATCTTTAATTATATTCACGTATATTATAAATTTTAATCAACTATATATTTAGTGATTGTATTGTAAGGATATCTAGTTTCTTGTTATGATAATACAATTATTTATAATATTAATTGCATTGAACGTGCTCTTATAAATAACAACAAAAGCATTACTTATAGTCAAATTCTTACGAGAGAATAAATCAAATTAGCATTCTTCCTAATTGTCAAATATTATTGAATATTTTTTTTGAATATGTAGAGGGATATTCAATTTAATTTATAAAATATTTTAACGTATTAATAATAATTTATGGATTTTAAAATTTTATTATTAATTTTAGTTCTACATAGAGTTTGACAACATTTATATATATATAAATTAGAGTTTATACAGAGTCTAGATAATTTCGTTTGAATTTTTGACAATTTTTTAAAATCTCATAAATCTATAAAGATTTATAAATATAGAATATTAATAAATCTATTAAAACCCACCATTTTAAAATTTAATAGGTGTTTGAATACTATCAAAATTTAAAAGACTTTATAAAATTTTAATCAAATACCTTTACATGTTACGGATGATTTAAAATTCTTATAGAATGGGTTAAGATTTTTTTTAAAAATTAATTTTTTTGTTAAATATCTAAGAATTTAATGATTTTTAAAATTTTAAATTTAATGTACTTAATTTCTAAAATCTATAGAAGTCATTTTAGATAAATTGAATAGACCATCCTTGATGAAGATAGTGCCGACCCTGAAATGACCGAACATGAAGCACCAATGTATTTAAAGGCTTTGATTCTTTATTTTTTACTATTAGTATTACTATGAGGCTGCTTTAGTTTTCATCAACAATATATATAATTAATCCAGGCAAAATTAATATTTCATTTGAATGAAAACGTGATCTGTTTTACTAGTAGGAATCCAAAGTGCATGAATGAATATTTCTTTCACCTTATCTTCTTCTTCACTACCAAAAAAATACACTTTTTTTAATATAAGTTATTTAACATTAACATTAACATTTACATATATTAAAATGTTTCAAATATATAATCTAAATTATTATTTTGAAAAAAATTATGTGAATTATAACATTAATTATATACATATTTTTGTGAAAAATGTATTTTAAAATATATAATTTAAATATGTGACGATAGTCAAACTGCATACACTAAAAAAATAGAAAGAGCAAATACACACGTGAGTGTTTATTTTTTCCCCTTTAATCTAAATGAGCTTATAACTTTGGCTTTAACCTGAAAAATATATGTTTGTGTACGGACCTAAAGCCAGAAATAAAACAGAAACTGACTTAAAGTCATAAGTTATTTTTTTCGGTGACTTATTTTTAATTTTATATTTTTTAAAACTCATAAGTCACTTATATGTATATGTTATAAATTACTTATAAATCACTTTTATTTTATTTTTTTATTTTTTAAAACGCATAAGCTACTTATAAGTCAAAATTATACAAACATATATTTTAAGCTCCGACTTGTCACGTTAACCACTTTAAGTCACAAGTACAACTTTAAACTTAGAACTCTTAAACAAACATCTCCCATATATGCGGTGTTTGTGGTTAGTAACCCAGAATAAAATAAAATGAAATGTATACATTTTAAATATAAACACCTCGTTTTTTTCGATCTCAATCAATCTCGGAGTTTAGAGAGCCAAAGTGAATTCTTGAAGCTTTGCCCTGGGTTGATACAATGTCTGAGAAGAATATGACAGTCTAGAGTGACTCATTGATCGCAGTTAAGCCATCTGCAAAAGTGTGATGTATCAGCTTGAAGTTGGGCACATTTTGGATGAGTGTCGAGCGCTATTTGAGGCTAAGAGGAACATTTCTCTCCGTTTTATTAAAATGCAAGCGAACAAGGCCGCCCATTTGATGGCTCGTGTGCCTTGTTCTTTACATTGCTACAATGTTTTTTCTTGTCCTCCCAGTTCTGTGTTAGAGACTATTGAGCTTGAATCTATTATGCATTAATAAAAGTTCTCTTTCGTTTAAAAAAAAAAAAGGTGCCGCTAGTATACAATGAATCAATTCTTTAAATAGAACTCAAGAAAATTCAAAAAATTGCAGAATATTTATTCGTTTATATATCCTGAAGTGGCATACATATGTAGACACGAAATTTTATATTGCAGATATAATGTGACCGTTTGGGGTTCCTTAAACTTAAAATAAGTAACTTATTTTATTTTCATATTTTACATATTTTCATATTTTTTTAAAGATAAATATTTATTTTAGAATTTTAAAATCAAATATTATTTTCAAAATAAAAAATAAGTTACTTATTTTCAGAAAAAGTACAGACATCCCTACTTTTTTCCGGAAATAAGAGCTTATTTCCGGAAAAAAGCTGTTGCCAAACAGCCCCAATGTTGAGTAGTTACAATTTACAAAGATATCCAGGCTGTGAATATCAAAATATATAGATATGCTCCTGAAGAGAACGGCGAAGTCACAAAGTTGGTGATCATACATGATACATCTCACTAGCTAGCTAAGTGGAGCAACTAAAAAGATGTCTACATTCATATTCATAATAGTTCGTCACCGATTACTTAATCTTTCTTAATCTCATATAACATATACTCTTAATAGATAAACTTGAATAATACTTGTCTATTATAGTTGTATGTTCCCTCAAATTAATTAAAATAATGATAATATTAATTTTATAACCAAATAAGTATTAATGCGTAGGACCATTTCCACGTGATATGTAACCATGCCCATCCAGGTCAGGTCAGTCGGTTCCCCCAATAAAAAAACACAAATTAAAGAAAATTCGACGACCCGCCTCGATCCATCCGTATAAAATACAAGTGCAAGCATCGTTTCATTGAGCAACTCAAACTAATCCATATTTTCAAAGCTACAACTTAAAATCTCTTTCTATTTATATTATTTTGTAAGATAAATATATTCTACACAGATACGATGAATAATTTGAGGAACTCGCAAAACCAAAAGAACTACTCTCCGAAAAGCAACAAGAAGAAGAGACTAACACAAGAGCAGATAAGGCTTCTAGAGGAGAGTTTCAATGGCAACAACCGTCTCGAACCGGAGCGAAAACTCCAGCTAGCACATGAACTAGACATCCCCCCTAGACAAATAGCTATTTGGTACCAAAACAAGCGTGCCCGGTGGAAGAATCAGAGCCTGGAGCTGGATTACACAGCTATTCATATGCGTCTCGAAGCTGCACTAACTCAAAAAAGACAATTAGAGAAGGAGGTCCAACGCCTTCGAGCAGAGCTTCAAAAATCACAAGCCCAAATTTTACCGAAACAACAAGTGCACGTGTTACAAGCACAAAATCCTCAGCTTGTTTCGGTATCTTCGATCTCTAGTAACTGTGATGAAGCAGGGAGTTCGAGTTTGCATGATGATCAAGTCAACTGTTCTTGGATGAATGAGCATGATCAGGCAGCAGCTTTACGAGTTGAGGAATATTATGCTTGTTTGATGGGCACAAATGGATCAAACTTTAACTGAAGTACTTGTTACTACATCAAATAAGGCCATTTCTGTCGTAACACCCTTTGCTTACGATAAATTTAAAAATCTGTCATAAGTTTGGTGCGCCCAACTCTTCCGTTTTAAGTTTTCCGTCGTAGATGATCATATTTGTACAGTGTATGTAATTACGTTTACTGTCGCATGTGTCTGATAGGAACCGAGCAGGTCCATCGATCATCGAGAACCTTATGTAAATACATAAGGTACTCACTACTCGCCATGCAATTTAACAAACTTAAGTACTCAAAGTTGCGGTTAATAATTATAATTGTTATAGATATGCATCATACCTTAGCTTGTGGCAAGGTCATCGAAAAGAAGTTCCTCAATTTGGGTCTCGGACGTCACTGCTCAAAGTTCATGTCTGTTAATTGTGAATGAAATGTTTTATGTATGTGTGATTATTTTTAATTAATTTGTTGACCTTCCGTCGCTGTTGATACTCTGTCAACTGTTATATATCTATTCATCAGTCGAAAAAAGAAATATGCATCGATTTTAACTTCTTATAAGATTATTTTTTCCAGTATTTCCTAACGGTGGTAAATTTAGATTTCGATTCCTATTTGATTGTATTTTGCAAGGTGAAATACATTAGCTAACTAAATTGAATTTTGAATATTTAAGAAACAATAAATGTTGAAAATATCTTCGATAGACCCTATATTATAACCTTACAAAAGAAAGTCTGCCTAGCTAGAAAGATATATATGGTATACTCGAAATATTGCCCCTTTCAAACCTATACAAAAAATGATTTAAAAATTAAATTTATATCTAAATTCATAATATATAACTTTAAATTACGTAAAAAGGATAATGGCCCAACAGAAAATTGTTTAAAAAATTAAATTAGCCAGACATGCATTTTTGTTTTATAAAAAAGAATGGATTCTTGCAACAATTAATACAGAAAAGTCAAGTTATGATCCATACAGTCCCCCCTGATGAAAAGTGATAAAATTGAATGGGTATAGCTAGAGTCAACATATATGTACAAATGGTGAGCAAGTTGATGAGGAAGATTGAGATGTGCTCTGCTGTATACGGTATATGCATACTCCCTTAATTTGATCATCTTTGCAATCATTTTGGTGCGCCAGTTTTGACATTCTTATTCTCAATCGAGTCAAAAGGCTTACAGTAAGTACCCTCCAACAAGATCAATAAATATATCTGACAAACATTTACATATATATATATATATATATATATATATGTTGAAGACCAATTCTTCTTTTTTCATCGTGTATATATGATGATTGGAGTTGGATCTTCAATTCACTCCGATCTCAAACATTTGGGAGTTGCAGGCTTTTATTTTGAGCCAATTTGTGATTTTCTTTTGTTTGCTAAATAGCCGGCTTGTGATTTGTTGGACCACCTCAGTCTCATATCGAGATTGGGATAGTTTGTTTGGTACTCCCTCCGTCCCTGATTACTAGTCATTTTTTTATTTTTCGTGATTAAATTGACTATTCTTTGATTAATAATTAAAAATTGTTCTTTTATAATTTTAAAAAACTAAAAAATATATTTTAAAGTAGATTATATATATATTTTTTAACAACATAAAATTTTATTTTATTTTCAATTATATATTATATTTAAATTGTAGTCAAAGATGAGTTAGTTTGAACGCACTGAAAATAAAAGGGACAACTAAAAGGGAACGAAGAGAGTATATAAGTAAAAGTACTACCACTAAGTGCACGAACAAATCATGATCTTTTGGGGACATGCGGTGGTCTTATGGATTATCCAAGTTGTTGCATTTGGGCCAGTTTACTCGATTTTCGAAAAAAACTCAGGATTTAACCCGAATTGTCACATATGGTATCAGAGCCAACTCTCGAAAGTTTGATTTATCAAGTTGCCGGAGGTTAGTACACGAAACCAGACGGTATTATTTCACAATGGCTAGAGAGGTATGATATGGGTTTATGGGCTATCTCTTCGGCCTAGCGAGGATGTTAGAAATTTCAGTTGGAGAGTTTGTAACACCCCAGTCCCACATCGAGTAGATTGAGATAATTTGTTTAGTATATAAGTAAAAGTACTACTACTAAGTGCACCAATAAATCATAATCTTTTGGGGGCTTGTGGTGGATTTGTGAATTACCCAAGTTGTTGCATTTGGGTCAATTTACTTTGCATTTATTCGGATTCGAAAGTCGAGACTTGACCCAATTTTTGAAAAAGACTCGGAATTTGACCCGGATTGTCTCACTGTTATTTGCTAGCTGCATGTGTGTGTGACAAAACTATCAACTAAATCACTGTGAATTAATATGTAAATTTTATAGGTTTATTGAATTTAAAAATATATATATTAATATTGGAAAATATTAAATATACACCATTTTTATTAATATTTTACTGTGAAGTATTAATTTATATAGGTTCCACATATATTGTAAATAAATTAATTGTTAGGTCGTGCGACCTTAATTTCATATTAATATATTAATATGATGTTGTCCGATTTGGACAAAAAACCAAGCCTGCACATATTTATTTTTAGGTACATCCAAATTTTTTTATATTAATAAATTAATTTTGGCGGTTTATATTCAAAATAAATTTTCTTTACATGAATAACTTTTATGGCATGTCTGGGAACATGTATTTCATTTGAAATTCTGAAGTTGATAAAATAACATGTTTGGATGATCAAAAGAATTTGAATTTGTATTTCATTTGAAATTCAGGGTATTCAAATATTACTAAAATTATGAAAATTTAACATGATAACTCAAATTTTGTTATTTTAAATCTATCATTTAAAATGAAATACATATTATCAAACACAATGTTACGTTAGCGGATAGTTTAAAATCTAACAATGTATAATTCGTGCATATAATTTTATAAAGACCTCAATGGACTGATAAAACCAGGCCACTGCAAAAATATGATTGACGATCTAGTGTTGCAAATTAACGGATCAGGTTATCTGTAGAAGCCCAAACTTGAAATCATTGACAGGATTATACTTATTCCGTTACAAGTTTACTGGATAATCTTTTTTCTATATTTCAAATTCAATTTGTTTTTTATTATATTGAGTAGAACATACTTTGTTAAATTCCGCTTTTTATCCAGCTATTTTATATAGCATGATTAATCATATTAATTCATTTTGCCTAACAAAAATGAACTTGTCGAATGATATATACTAAAAGTATTATAATAATAATTTATATTATATTATTGAATCTAAAATATAAAAAAAATTGATTGTTTAGTTATAGCATGTTATGTTAAATTATATTGTAACCATTACACTTTTAAAACAAATAAATAAGAATGGTTAGATTAATATTAAAGAATATTTTAATATATAAATATTATTAGTCCTAAAGATATTAACAACATATATTATATTATTTTATTTTAATCAAAAGTTATAATTAAAAATTAATATTATATATAATATTATAATAAATATAATAAATATAATAAAATTATAAAATATTAAAAAGATGTGTACGGGTTACACGCTTGTAATAATAATAGAAAATCTGCCCTTTGCAAGGCATAATAAAAAAAATAAAAAAGAGAATAAAATCCAGTAGAGTTGCAGTGCAGCAAAGATAATGTTGGGAGTATATGGCGAGTGAGGCTAATGAGTCCTCAATATTACAAACACAGAGAGAGATTTGGGAGAGAGAGAGAGAGAGAGAGATCCAAATTGAGTATTGTTTCACTTTCAATGTTGCACTCTCTTCATTCCCTCTCCTCTTCACAATTCCCCCCTTGCTCTCACCCTCATTTTCCTCCTTTTTCTTTCCCTCCACTTGTGTCCTCCCCTCCTCTCCGTCGGCCCATTTCTGTCCTTACCCGACCCAGACTGAAATGTCTGGCCCAAACGAATGATGACACAGGCCCCGTTGAACTCCCGCCACAGTCAAATTCAATATTTGCGACGGATGATGACCCCACCACTCTCCAAGTAGCTACAAGTGTTCTTCTTACCGGTGCTATCTCTGTCTTCCTCTTTCGCTCCCTTAGACGCAGAGCTAAGCGTGCTAAACAACTCGTATGTCTTTGTTTAATTATTATTCCCGACGACTAGATAAATGGTTGAGGCAATTAGGCAAGCACAAATATAGGAATTAAAACATGAATCGGATATGAATTTCGGCATTGCAAGTGATATGCTGGCCAAAATACAATTATCCTGGTTTAGTATTCATTTGCCTCTGTGTGCGTGTGTGTGTTTTGTTTTACTGAATTGGGGTTGTTATTGTGGAACTAGAAATTCAGGTCAGATGGAGTGAAGAAATCAATACAGGAAGAGGCATCGGAGAGTTTAAAAGCAATGACACCAACCGCCTCACTTGAGGCTGATGCTAATAAACCTCCCTCCGTTGTTCAGACTTTGCTGGGCGGGATATCTGCCGGTGTCATTGCCCTCATTCTTTACAAGTTTACAATTACTGTTGAGGCATCTCTTAATCGCCAGACCCTTTCCGATAATTTCTCGGTTTGTTTCTGATTCTATTTCTTTTTCCTAACTTTCTTGATTTGAGCTATGTTTAGTTGAAACTTGATATATATGCTTGTATATTCTCATCTTTGATACAGATATATATATATATATGAGAAATGAGAATTACCTCCTCTTAGGTTGTGTTCGCTTGGTGAGAATGGAATGAGGAAGGAATGGAATGAAAAATTATAAACAAATTGTATGAAGAAAGAAGAATGTATGAGTGAAATTTTAAATGAACACGAGGGAGTCTAAATTTTCTATGATGAGGATTGTAGGGAAAATAGTGAAGAAATGGAATAGAGCATTCCTTCCAAAACATGTGGGTTATAATTTTAGTATAAATACTTTGGAATGGAATGAAAATTATAAACATTTTTCTTAACATCACCCAAATAAAAGTATAAATTTCATTTCATTTTCCCCGCATTCCATTCAAGTGAAGTGAACACAGTTAGTCTTTTGGGAGGGCTTCAATTTCACTCTTTTACAGTATAGTGTGTGAGTCGTGACATGTTGCATACATAATCCAGATGGTAGAGATTTTGGGAGGATTGTTAGTATAAAACAGGCATTTGGACACTATTGATTTCATTGACCCTTTTCTTAATAGCATTAAGTACCTTGATCAAAGATACAAATAATCTGAAATATGTTTCATTTGTTAGGTACCAGTATAATAGAACCCATTTTTCCATATACTATCCACTACAGCAGTTATCTCACAGAACATATTGCCACTCCTTATCCTCATTTTTGATTAATATGTATGACCTAATAAGTGGGGTTTCCAACTCTCTTTTTGGCTACTATTTCATTGAATAGACATTCTAGCACCCTGCTTACAAATGTTTATCAAAACCAGTCAAATAGAAGGGGAAAGAATATCCCTGTTAGCAGAGAATCCCACATTATTATGTGTTTATATATGTTATCTCCTTTGCTTATCCGTAAGTGTTTTGATAATACTATTGTGTAACCCTGCCCTATCGTTTTACAATAATGTCATCTTTTGGAGTTGTCGTTCACATATGACACTAATGACGAGCCCTTGCTTATCAGAAAGTTGCATTATAGGCCCACTTCCGTTGTTATTCATTTTTTCCTTCTAAAAGGTTTTCTTGCACTTGGCCTCGGGAGGAGCTCACCTCATGACAAAAAAATAGATCACATATTTTTGAAGGTGTATATGACCTTCCCTACAATCCTGACTTGAACTGCTACGTTTTTGTTTTTATTTTGCTAGAAGTGAAAGCATACAGTGCCCACCACATAACTTGCATCATTTGCAATATTTGATAACTATGTCTTCACTCTTCTATACACTTGCAATTTAGATTTGGTTAGTTGTTCCTCAGCTGTATCTGCTCAGTTTGCTAGTGGTGCACCAATAGTAATATATTTCACTAACCTTTTTAAAGTCTTAGAATTACTCATAGAATATGATTGCATTCCGATTACTTTCAGCTTGTGGTGATGAGAAGATAAACCCAATTTGGCAATTTTCCCTATGAATTTTATAGCATTACATAACTCATAATACTCTCTTACGATCTCATTATTTTGTGAAAATAAGTTCTCTTGCTCAACTGTTTAGTCTGTCATATATTCTATGTTTTTCATTGCTGCTTTTGTGAGCTATCATCCTAATACTGAATCTATTCTTCCTGTACAAACTTCCAGGTCCGACAGATTACAGTAACCATAAGGTATTCTTAGAACTATCTCGGTATCTTTTAGAATGCTTTACTTTAAATGCTGATAATAATTTGTCTCTACTGTCTGCAGGACTATAATAAATGGGATTTGCTACCTGGCTACTTTTGTTTTTGGCATCAACTCTGTAGGTTTGTTCCTTTACTCTGGACAGCTGGCCCTCAACTCTTTAATGGGCGAATCTGCAAGTGAAGAAACTACTAAAATGGAAGAGGGAAGTTCAGATCTGACAGAAAGTGATACCTCGGAAATGAACAAAAGTAGTGGCGATAACAATGTAGATAGTACGCAGTAAGATAAACAAGTTCAACTGGCAAAGGAAATTTTGTAGTGATTCTTACCCAAAACTGTTTAGTTGCACAATTTGATTTGTATATATTGTGCAGTTTTACTATAATGGTTCTCAACTTCTCATACATGATCACATTGTGTTCAATTTGAGTGATTTTGACATTGTGTTCAATTTGGGTGATTTTGACCCCCATAAGTCAATTAGAAAAGGAAGTTTTTTTACATTTTGGGAACATTCTGTAAGATGCACTAGGGGTAGATATCAATTCAAAAATGTTCTCGTGATAATTCAGACTTGTGTTGGCCCCCAGTTTTAGTGTGTGTGTGTGTGATAAGTTTGACAAGTGCTCTTGCAGTTTTTATGCAGTCCTTATATTTTTACAAATATTAGTAAGAAATTTGTAGATCACATGCCATAAGTAGCAGCCATGATTCATATTTGGATAAGTTTCTCTTTTCTTATTTAAGCAAGCAATGATTTGTTTATAATGCTTAGTGTTTCTGGCACTCAGGTGCTTGGTCATATAAGCTCAGTTCATCAAGAGTCTTATCAGACTAGTTAAAATCCTCTTGAACTATTTTTCAGTTGTTTGTTCAACGTATTAGCCTTACATATATAATGGCAGTGTTATCTGATAGCTCAAATGGTCAGTACTCCCCCCAATCAATTTAAGCCCCAGGCTCATGTGTTAAAGACTTTAAGAGGATTAGATGATGCCTCGGTTTGAATGTACCTAGTAGACAGTGGTTATAGAACTAGAGAAGCAACATAGATATACTGCTGAACTAGTTGACATGGCATTTGATATGTGTTGTTAAAAGAGATAAGATCCAGTTAGCGGCTTTCGCCAACACCTCAAGGTTTTTAAAGAGTTTGACACTAACATACATATATATAGATACTTAGGAACTGATGTGAGATTGACAATCATACAAAAAATGATGAATCCTACAAGCTTCTTACAGTCCTGGGCTACATCTGAGTTCCTACTTTAGTTTACATTTGCTCCTTCTTGGTGCCTTAAACCCCTTGTCACGGAAGCTAGTTCTTCACCAATCCTGTGGAAATTGGTGTGGTGCAACTGTTGTTGAAATTGGTACAGCGGAGTTAGATTCCGGTCTAAGATATACCAGATAGCTACCAGAACTATTGAGGAAACAAACATTGGTATTGGTCCGAAAATCCACAATATGAAAGTGGTAGCAATGTGAAGTGCGCGCATCCCCACCATGTAGAAGTGACTTGCTCTTATAATTGGCTTTTGTACGTAGCTTGCTGGGATATCGGAGTTTGGAATGCTAATGAGAAAGGCAGCAAGGGCATAGTTCCTTGTTGTTTGTATAAAAGCAGCGAAACCAACAAGAAAGCAACAGAGTAGAGCAATGTACTTGATTGTAACAATGCCTGGACTGGAGTCACCGTAGATAACACTGCTTGTAAAGATGTCTTTCTCATTAGTGCTTCCTATCAAAGCTCCAATTAAAGAGCTGAGTACAAGAGAAACTGAAGCCAGGGAGCTTGCTGCTGAAATGTTGCTATTAATCACACCTACAGTTATTCCTTTGTCTTTGGCTTCAAGCTGAGACATTCGAGAAAGTTAAGCTAAACTCAGGCACTATAATCAGCTATAATTATCGATGCAAAATTGCAGATGATATTGATAGAGTTTCTGACCTGCATCATTTTTTCAACCCAGATTTTCTTGTAATAATCATCGGAGCCCTGCGCCGTCGTCAAAGGAAATTTCAGGTATCTGTAACAAAGAAAGAGATGATAAATGAGCATGACTAAAAACCCAGTTGGTACCAAGATTCGATCCAGGTGCTCTTCCTTCAGTCCCCGGCTCATTTTCCTTCCTCAGAAAAGTTAAAAATTCTTGATTGTGCATTATTAGTTCTCTTCTGTTATTTGGTAAACTGAAAGCTGTTTGACAAATGACGTTCGGGCTGTTTGCCCGTACTTATTTTCTGAAAATAATCTCTTATTTCCGGGAAAAAATAGGTATATATATATTTTTTCTGAAAATAAGTAACTTATTTTTTATTTTGAAAATAATATTTGATTTTAAAATTTTAAAATAAATATTTATCTTAAAAAAAAGATAAAAATATGTAAAAGATAAAAATAAAATAAATAATTTATTTTAAATTTAAGGAACCAAACGATGACATTATGTTTCGTGTTAGCTATGATATCGTAATTTAGTAAATACAAGTGGGGTTGACACTTAACAGGCAATGACACGACCTGTTAAACCATTCTTTTTTTATCAGTTGGGTTGGGGATAAATGCAAGGTATATAAAAATACTATGCAGTCACAAGGCTCAACAGTCAACACTGGGAAAGGAAATAACTATAAACTTTTTTACATTTTACTGAGCTTAATTGATTTTGAAATTGCAACGATTCAAAACGTACAGACACGGTCTGTAGAAATACTAGTAGAATATAAGACATGCACGTGACAACTACTGTCTATGTTCCTTCAACAGATGCACACAAATTATTTAGTACCAAGTTCAAACCAGGGACTCGACTCCAACAATATACCAACATTTTATTACTCACAAGTCTCAGAACTGGAAAAAATAATTTTGATATTTAACTTGCAAGAACTAGACCTTTTTTTAAGAAGCAACAAGGATTTAGTCCTTGCAAAAACTAAATAAATCACCGTTTGAGCCACAAAAAATTGGTAAAAAAATTTTGGTGTGTATATGATCTAGGTTGCAGTCTCCTTTTGGTGTCCTTTTTAGATTTTACTCATTTTAGTCTTACCCACCAAAAACAACAAATTGCATTGAATCTTATTTTAAAAATGCAAGCCAAAAACTCACCATCACTACCTACCAAGTCGTGAGAGACACCGACAATTTCATTTTTTTTAAAGAAACTAATGAATTAAACTACAAGTCTGCACCTAGCTAGACTCGACTCGGCTCAACACCCAGCCCCAGCTGCCCTTGTATGCGGCTCTATCCCCTTATTCTTCCGAAAACAAGCCTCCTGAGCCAGTTTAGAAGCCGTCCTCATCGGCTCAGACTTACACCTAGTTAACACAAACGGCTCATACGCCACCGCATCCCCTAGCTTCTGTTCTATCATACTCGCCATCGAAACACCGCCACGCGCCGCCGGAAAACAACACGACGACCTCCCCGGCTGTATACTTTGTGCCGCCGGGTACGGCGGAGGCAATGCAGCAAATGGGTTGTCACTACATTTAGAATCAACACTGTTTCTTTTCATTACCACCGGTTGTTCATCATCTCCTACACCTGACTTTTTATGTTGGTGCGGCGGCGCGTGAGACTTTTTCTTTTGTGGACGGCTTCTGATGAAGTCTGTACTGCAAACCCATGTTTCTTTCGAGACCTCCATTGATAATTTTGGCTCACACATCATTAATAGTAAACATTCTGGCAGCCCTTGTGTTGTTTCTTTCTCTACTTTGTTGATTTTCTGATCACTTTCTTTCTCTAATGCAATATCTTTAGCTCTTTCTTCATGTTGTTTTTCTAAAGTTGACTCATTTTTATCAAGTACCGATGCATCTTCTTGTTCTTGCTCTTTTTGGCCTGGTTTACAAATCTTATCATCTGAATGTACCAAAAAGGAGTTGCAACTATAACTCACTCTCCTCTCTTGTTCCACGACTAGCTCACTTTCTTCACTTACAAGAGCTTCTAGTGCAGTTACAGAACTTGTTTCATCTTTTTGGTCACCAATTTGTATCTCTTCATTGATATGCAAATCCTCTACTAGCTTCTCATCCATTTCCATCAAATCATTTACATTTTCTTCTACTTGATTAATAATATTATACGAAACTGAAGCTCTTCTATCTTGATCAAACACCTCCACCACTTTAACCTTATCAAAACTAACCATGACATTCACATGCTCTGCTTCAACATTCTTATCAGTGTTCTCATCATTATTACAACCCTCATCAACTTCCTCATCTTCATCTTCATCTTCATGTTGAGCAGGGGTTAACTTAGGTTCCCAAAACTTACTAGCCAAAGCTTCCATCTTGACAGGATCAGATCTACATCTCATCAACAACAATGCATTCTTAGGTGGTACACAAACACTCACTCTCCCACCTTGTTCATTACACTCTTTAATCTCAATTTCATCAAACACATGTCTCCTAATCACCCTCCCCTGACTCCCCTCATCATCATCCACAACCAACTCAACATCTCTCCTCTTCCCACTCTCTCCACTCAACCATCTCTCCAGATCATCTCTACTCTCTCTCCCCACTCTCTCTCCCGAAAAACAAGAAGATTTACAAGGAAACAAGCAACTAAACTCTGATCCAAACCCTCTCAATGTCTCACATATAGTCAAAGGCAAATGAACCCATCTCTGATTCCTATGTGAAGAACATTCTTGTTGATGATGAATACTATTTACACTACTCTGTCTTTGAATAGCATTCTGATCTATCTTCCTAAAACTCACTAACTCCACACTTTTTTTTCTTCTTCTAGATAAATGTCTCATTTTGTCCCCTTGTTTCTTGGTCTTGACCCTCACTTGGCCAATGCATGTGACTTTTGGCGAAGAGGGTTCCGGGTTCGAACCCCCTTTGAACCCGGAACCCCGTTTTTTAGACTGTGTTGGGAACATAGGTGAAGCTTGGGGGTTCTTGATGCTTCCACTAGCTCGGAGCTTAGATGTAGAGAGTGAGATGGGTGGGTCACGTGCCCGACCCGGACTCAAAGAAGAAGTTTTCATGGAGGTGAAACAAATGAAAAGCTCGTTGGATCTATGAGTTGCTCTGTCAGAAGATGAACAAGACTCCATTAAAAAAATGGAGTGTGTTATTTAAAATTTGTATTTGCCATGAATGAAGGGGTGCTGTAAATATTGGTTGAGTGTGTTTAATAATTGTTGAGATTCTTGAATGGGGTGTAGTTTAGTAGGCAGAGTATGGAGCTGTGTAATGTAGTTGCAGAGAGATTTACAGAGAGAGAACGAGGGAGACTATTATTTTAGTGTACGCTACGTTATAGTAGGAAACTATACCAGTATTATTCTCTCTCAGTACTCTGTTTCTATCCCATTGATTTGTGCACCTCTTTTTTTATTTGTTCAGAATTAAATTTAAAATATTTGGTCTTTTTTGAATTGAACAGATTTATTCATAAAAATTTCAGCGAATTAAATTTTAAAATATTTGGCATTTTTTAACCGAATAGTTATTATAATTTTCGAGGATTGTATAATAAAGATTTTAGATATTTTATGAGTTGAGTTAATGGATACACACTAACAACTATTTTTTGATGAATTGTCAAATTTTGATTCTCAAAAATTTTTGTACATACATGGTGACATTATTATTAATAAAAAGGAGGCCAATCAAATTTTAAAAAAGTGATTGTTAGTTTGTGTCCACTAGAAAAACGAATTTTTTAATCAAATTAGATTGATTTTCTAAATTCAATTTTATTTTGTAAATGAGTGGCAGAAAGGGTGATATATCACTATATATGTGGATGAAGGGGTAGTTTAGGCAGAGGGCAAATTAAACAACACATGGGCAGTTAAGCAAGTACTGTAGTGTACATGAATCCAAAAGATAGATGCATTTGTACGCACGTGCCTGACCTGACCCTACCCATTTTCTGCAAGAACTGTAGTGTACATTAAACCCTATGATTGAAGAAAACCACTGACGCTTATTAGTAGTACGTGGAGACCAATTCACCTGTTTGATCATGATAAGATTAGCACGCGCGTGAGACGAGAATAGTAATGTAGGAACTCATGTCTAAATCCTCGCTGGCACAGATCCGTGGTAGCGTACTAGATTTACATGCAGGCTTTCAGTTTTCCATTATAGAAGAAAGCTGCGCACCTTGAACGCGTGAATATTACAATGTCAATGTACAAGTCTACAAGATCATATTTCATCCACTCGAAAACATACTAGTATGGTAATGTTGAACTAGTAGGCAATACTAGCTTGTAATCACTGGTTCAGTGTATACTCAGTCAGTTTTGTATGGTAATGTTGAACTAGTAGGCAATACTAGCTTGTAATCAAAGCATAAAACATACTACCATTTCCATTTGTTTATGCTGTTCATTTCACCGGTTAACAAGATCACATTAGATTGCCATACAAATTCTACATTTTTTATAAGAAACAGTCAACGTGAACATTATCATTTAGTCTACACTGGGAAAAAGTAGAACCAAAGAAAAATTAGTCCACAGATTTATAGTCGTCTACTAGGTCTATTGCTTTGGAGGGCTTCAGTTAAAAATCATGAGTACTGCACCAAGATCATTGTATAATGCAAAAACAAGTAGCTAGGATCTCAATTACCTACCAAGTAATAAAAAGAGAATTCAGACATGTTTAAATTGCACCTGCTATTCAGTTCATGAATCAACTAATTAAGTAACATTCTAATAACAATTCATGTCCAACGGATTTTTATTTAAATCAATTGAAGGTTCCACTTATAACTTTGACTTAATCATATTAGATATTATCGGAATATAACACTGTAATATTAATTTTATTGTAGAAATAAAGTTTATTACCAATTCCATGAGAGAATCGATATTCCAACTGTTTCTTTACTAAAATGGCTGTAGCCATAGGAAGACCGATAGCCACTCCATACCTATCACTCAATGAGGCAGCCTCTCCCTGCAGCAAAACATGGCGAGTTATCAGATATATGATAAAGATAAAGGGGAATGATAACTTTCAAGATATCTTGTAATACTGCAATTTCAAACAGCATTTTTCCTACTTGCAATGTCATATAGTGTCCACCTCGCTTTAAGAGACTTATTGCTACTCTTTCGGTCTCTGCCACCCCAATCGTGTCCAATGCAGCATCAAAATGCCCTTGTAAGGATACTTCAACATCCTGTTATTAGGAAAGACATCTTATAGTGAACAAATAAAGTAAGAAAACAGAATGAAACAGAATCAAATTGTGCAAATCACTAAAATATGGCCAAACTACAATCAGATTTCCTACAGTGCTAAGGTTAACTCATATGTCACTACCTCAGACGTATAGTCAACAGCCTGATCAGCACCAGCTGCCAAAAGCCGATCAATACTTTCATCAGCACATGTAGTTGACACATGACAGCCTGCAGCTACAGCAAGCTGAACTGCAGCAAAACCTACAGCTCCTCCTCCACCTATTACCAGTACTCTTTGCCTGTGGTGAGCAATTCAGAAAAAGAATCATGTCAAACGAATTCCTCCACAGTAAAGAATCAGAAAAGATGTATGCACATTCTGTCGAAAATATAACTCTATTCCATACCAAAAACCTTTTAGGAGAATAACTTAAACTCCTACTTCATTATAGGGATGGCAACGGATCAGGTTCGATCGAGTTCTGTAAAATCTAAATCCAAATACATATACTTTCAGATTTCAAAAATATATCCAAATCCAAAAATCAATATCCAAATCCATCAGGTTTTGAATCGGATAGGGCTTTTTTCAGATATCCAAAATTTGAAAAATAATATAGTCAAGTTAAATATCAATGGCACATGGAGAGAACATTAGTTCAACATATATTTATACAAAAATTAAAATTACAAATGGTTAAGTTAAATAAGTAGCCCAATATAATATATGGCACGAGTTGAAATGCTAGGTGAAATCTAAAGTAATACTTCACATACCAAAAAAAATGAAAAATTTATGTAAAATAATAAAAGTGACATCTCAAATATATTAATAAAACGCGAGGTTGAGAAAGAGAAACCCTATTTCATTAAATGAGTATTGACTATTAATTAATAATAAAATATAGATATTTGTCCTATATATAAAATACTATATATAATAATTTACAAATTACAATATTTTATTATATTTATATATAATATATATTGGGTTTTTATCAGGTTTCGGGTTTGAATCCGGTATTGGTTCAGTACACCTGAAATCAAAATCCAAACTCTTTCAGGTTTAAAAAATAAATCCAAATCTGAAATTTCGGGTTCTGTAAAATACATTCGGATCGGAACAGATTAGGTACCCGTCGGATCGGATTATTTTTGATAACAAGAGTAAAAAATTATCTTCCAATATAGAAGACAGTAAAACTAAACCAAAAAATTCAAACATATTTTTGAAGGCGAAGCGTCGGAAAATTGAGAAAAGCTATGGTCACTATGTTCTCTGTAAAGGATAGCCATTTCATGCCTATATGGACTTATATCTATAGTAGTTCAAACAAGTACTATATGTTGAAAACTTATTGCTAACTAAAAACAATCATAGAAAAACGTTTTTTAAAAAAATCATTTTTACTATCCGATTTCAAACAAAAAGACAGAATAATAGAAGACAAATGTTTTTAAAAAAAACATTTTTTACTATCCGATTTCAAACAAGAATACAAAATGAATCATCATTACAAATAAGCTTCTATTAAGTTCCACTAATTTAAAGAGGCAGCCCCTATTAATGTACTGTCTTGACTAAGAAGTAGCAACTCCATGCTTACGATGTTCTCTAAAATAAAATAATCTATGTCACAACAAAAGGATCATATACAATAGGATCTTAAATTTAGATGTCGTTCAGTATATAAAAAATATACACCCACACACAAATATTTGATACCTCAAAACTCCTGCCAAGAACTTTTAAGAGTATCAAATATTTGTGTGTGAACCTTGTCACACAGATAGTTGATATTAGTTGATCCAGTCATACCCTTTTGTTATTCTGGCACTACTTTTTAGAGCACGCCATGCAGTCAATGCAGCAAAAGGAATAGCACTTGCTTCCTGAGAACCAACAAAACAAATTACAAAAACACGTTCAATAACTTGGATATATCTGTACACAAACTTGAAAAATAAGCTTCGCATCTTATGTGACAACTGACTATCCATATGTTTCAACGAAGATATAACTGCAGCTAAAAGGCAGTTTTCCTTTTTACACATACCAATGATCATTGGCACCCATCATGATATTATTTACATCATAAAGGTATAAATTGATTGGAAGAACTATAATGGAGGGAATGGAATTGGAATGAAAATATGAAGAAAAATAGAAGTGGAATAGGCGAAAGAAAGAGTGCAAAAAATCTATGATAAGGTTCATGTAAGGTTCGTGAAATAGGCATTCATTCATAATTGATGGGATTGAATATTGGTTCTAGTTCGTAGAGGAATTAGGGATTAGCCAAATTATAAATAGATGTCCTAAATTAGTACAAATAACATGCTGCATCCATCCCATTCATTTACTTCCAATTAAACTGAGCTTTAAATGTAAACCATAAATATCTCACTTATAAATAATCATGCATTCCCTTAGTAATATATAAGTTTCATATCATAAAATCTATGTTACCCTGTTACCCAAACTCTTCAATTTTGTCCTCATACACTGTCCACCGAACATGACGTGGTTATGAAATCTGCGGCGGATCCTTCATGTAAAAACCGAAAACCGGACACTTCACCTCTATAAGCAATCTAGTTCAAAATAATTTACAAGGATTCACAACTTGTTTCTAAATAGTGATTTCGGCATATGAATATTTCTATGCTATCATTTTGATTTATATTATAATTTTGACAAATATAATTATGTGTGTTTTATTCGTAGATGACACTTAAAAATGTAAAATAAAAAAATATATACATAATTTTACTTATGTTAACGTTACATGTTGTATCTCCACACCATGTTTGATTTCAGATCCATGTCTGCAAATCCTAAATATTATAAATTAAGAATATGACACTTGAATCCGCATCACACCCATATCCGAGTCCGGGTAACATAGCATAAAAGCCCAAATGAGTTTTTATGATTTACCACCATAATTTGCTTGATAGAGGAAAAAAATTACAAATGACAAAAAATCACTATGATCACTAATGTAATGTTACCACCATAAGCTAAAGTCATTAAGTTTTACCACATGTGAAATTGATGGCGGTTTTGAAACAAGTTTATCTTCAGAAAGAACAACATAATCTGCATAAGTACCCCTCGCAGCCGTTGGATGCAGTGCACCAAATACTTCCTGGCCAACACGAAGTGACCTAACAGAACCTCCCACGTCAACAACTTCACCGCTAACATCACGACCCAAAATTATCGGCAATAGAGGTTGAAATAACGAACGTCCATAGCCAGCTCGCATCTAAAATTCAAAAAGTTTGCACGTAAAATAAATATTCATCCTGATCACGTGTCAGTAAGAGCTCACATTCGAAATCAAAAAGGTTTAAAATAAATATCGATCCTGATTAACAATAAAACATGATAACTTCCTTTCGTGATTTCTCGATAAGTCCCTATTTTTATATACAATAGCATAAGCAGACAAATGTCTACAATCCTCTACAGTGATCACATTTCATAGAAAAACGATAATTAGGTACAAAAATCAATTAAAGAACAATATAAAAATAACCGAAAGTGATTGAAATGTAAAATTAGAGTGAAGAAGAGACCCTGGTATCGAGAGGATTAACAGAGACAGCACGGGCTCGTACAAGGACCTCATTAGGTTTCAAATTGGGGACACTAACATCATCACGAAGCTCCATCACCTCGGGACCACCAAAGCGCGGCAGCACCACCGCTCTACAGCTCGTAACGATGCATCTCAAACCAATTGACTTGTTGGATTCAATTGATAAATCAGTTGTGTAACACTTTAATCTATTGTTTCTTAATAAGAACCGCATTGTTATTAGTGAAACAAATAGATAGAGTGAAACAATTAGGGTTGATTTGATGAAATGAGAGAGAGAGAGAGAGAGAGAGAGAGAGAGAGATGGGGGAGAGAAGTGGTGACGTGGGCGTGTTTTTATCCGCGAAGTGGAAATTTAAGCTTCGTGGCACCCTCTCTGTCTCCGATGACCTATTTACTATTTACGAGTACTATTTACTCACAGTACAGTATTTTAAGCCGAGTGATTAAAAAATTTTATTCCAATACGAGGGAATAATGTTTTTTAATATAAATAAATAAATAAAATTCCAAATTTTTTAAAAAATTTGTGAAATGTTTTCTGTAAAAAAATCGAAGACGCAATTAAGTATAATCTGGAAAATCAGCCATTATTCCACACTTTTTTACTGAAAAAAAAAGTCTAAATTATATTATCCATGATAAATACAGTGGGAAGAATATGATAATTGTTTATCATGTACTCGAGACTCAAAAATATATGTCTCTTAGAAACACATTTTACAACTAATTAACTTGATTCAATTATGATCATATATGATTTATTAATGGATTTCATCTCACATTTTACAACTAATGAATTTTTCTAAAATATTAAAATTTTAGATGGTTTGTATTTATACTTCATATTTTATTTTTTGTCTATCATGAAATTCTACTTAAAATTTAATATAATATAACATAATACTATCAAGTACAATCTACTTGCATGTTTAATACAATAAAATTGTTATATTTAAAATATAACGAGCACTTGTCTTGATGACCACTCGTTAAGGAATGGGGAAAAAACTTTAAAAAATGTAGTCCTACCATAAAACTTGAATTGCAACGGTATGCAGGCCTAAAATAAACTTAAGATCAATGCTTGAGAGCAACAGTACATTACAAACTTGAAGATATACAGCCAATGCAAAGTTATCAAAGCCACCCTCAAGTCCTCAACATTGCCTCATCCACCATCATAAATCACAGCACCATAGCCTGGTGATACTGCCACTTTCATTGATTTCAGCAACATTGCCTACTTTAACGTTTGAATTTCCCAGAGTGCCAGCACTACTATTCTAAGTTATGTTTTGCTTGCTAAACATCATTCCTTGGTAGCACCTGGGGTCCTGGGTAACTTTGGTTGATTAAACTTTATCAACCGGTGGAATATTTGCACTACCCAAACTACCAGAAGTCTCTTCAACTTCCGACTGAGCTGGGACAGGTAAATTCCCTAGATTATCATTAACAGGCGAGGCAGGTGAATTTCCTATATTAGCAGCACATATTGTCTCCACAACTTCTTCTTGCTGCATAGCAAGTGTGGGTGCGGCATTTAAACTTTCCAGATCACCACTATCTATGATCTCAGTACCTTTTGGCAGTTGAACACCACCACCAGCATCTGAATGTCTTATAGTACCAGCAATCTTCATAACTTCTGGTTGCGGAGAAATATTACCAGCATCTGATATTTCCAAAGTACTGGGACTGGCAATCGTCATAACTTGTGGTTGCAAAGAACTATTCGCAGCATCTGATATTTCCAAAGTACTGGGACTGGCAATCTTCATAACTTGAGGTTGCAAAGAACTATTAGCAGCATCCGAAATAAACATAGTACTGGGACTGGTAATCTTCGTAACTTGTGGTTGCAAGGAACTATTAGCAGCATCCGAAATTTCCATAGTACTGGGACTGGAAATCTTCATAACTTGTGGCTGCAAAGAGCTGTTAGCAGCATCTAAAATTTCCGTGGTACTGGGACCGGCAATCTTCATAACTTGTGGTTGCAAGGAATTATTACCAGCATCTGAAATTTCCATAGTACTAGGACCGGCAATGTTCATAACTTTTGCTTGCAGAGAATTATTACCAGAGTCTGAAATTTCCATAGTGCCGGGGCTGTCGGTCTTTGTATTTTGTGGTTGTGGAGAATTACTACTTTGTGGGGCACTCGAATTTCCAGTTGTAGTAGCATCAACGATATCATCAACATTTGTTTGCTGAGATTTAATCTCGGTACCTACAAGCAAATTAGTTTGAGAAGTGCCAGGCAACACAGGGGGATTATCTGACAAATATAAGTCCTCAATTTTGCGCTGCTTTTGCATTGGTTCAACTGGAGGATAGACCCTCAAAGTGTTGTCTGTATGAGGTACATGACCAGTTTTGTGCTGGTTTATAGATGCAGCCTCATTTGAAGCATAAAGTTGCTGCAACCTGTAATCAGTCTCAGGTCGACGACAAACCTTTCTCAGTGGCACAATTTCCTGAAGTTAAATTACAAAGCAAGTAAATGGTGTAAATATAAATTTGCCATGATACTATATGACATTCGTCTTTCAGAAGCCATAGAAAGCATACTATGTGGGTTTCCTGTTTCCTTGACGAATTTATGAAAGTAAAAACTACTCCACAGTGGAGTAAATGTCAATTCCATGACAATTGCTGATATTTACATAAACATGAGTCAATCATGTTATTCTAATGTTGTAATCTTTGTTTTTACCGTGCAAAAAAAATGTCAGGTAGGTCGATATTCTTATTCTGATTACAAAAAGTTGAGGCCTTATCAAGGACGAAAAAACTTAAAACTATGATATAAACTAAAACTTATTACAATCCAGGTTTTATATTTCTTTTACCAAGGGAACTAGCGAAAAATCAATCATATCTCAAATTAGAAAAATTGAAGTCAATGTGTATGAAAAGAAAGTTATGTAATATAACAAAAGAATTACCATGATATGCATTTGAGGACATATTCAAAACAGATAAAACAAATGTAGATCCATGAATAGAGAAACTAAGGGCATTTGTGTACCTCCGATTGATCATGATCGTAGCGCACAAGAAATCTACAACGGCAACCTCTTACATCATGCCTCCGTCTTTGGGCATCAAGGACATGAGCATCAAAGTAAAGAGCCTGCTCTTTGCCTTCCTAATTTTTTTAGAAGTTTAGAAAGAACTTCATCTACTCATACATAGCAATACAGGAAGATGAAAGTATAGTTTGCGTTATTTTTCATGGTAACTAACCTGAAAACAGAGTATAAGATCTCCTTGAAGAACTGCAACGCATTCTGAGGATTCACATGGGAGAGACCGTTTCCTCACAAGCCTACCAATGTCCACCCATTCATCCTCCTCAGCTCCAAATCCAGCAAACCTCACCAGAACTTCCTGAAATATCTTTCAAATATCATAAGATGAGGGGAGAAGGCAAAAAGAATAACAAAAAAAGGAGTAACTTTGAGCCGAAGTGGGTAATTCGGTAAAATTAAAAATAAAAAAATCTAATACAATCTCATCTTCTCTAGTTGGAAAAAACAATGAAAAGAAATAACAATATACATCTGTGACCAACATTGCAATCACAATTTATTAGCCAACTGAAGAATTTACCAAGGAAAGCATGAATTGGAATTATTTCCACAATAAAATTCCCCAAATGCAGACCCTTATATTTATCTATATAACTGCACAACATATTGCATATTACTTAAAGACTCTTTTCCAGGTACATAATAGTTCTGACAGAGTACATGAATGCCACAGACTCGGTCAAGTGAAGAACATATACCAAGATGTGGACAAGAGGTTTAATTTAAGTTAAGATTAACATCCACGTGACACTTGCAATACATTTATGTTAAGAGATCTAGTGCTATTTGGAGAATTCACTCAGACATAGACTAGGAAAATTTAAAAAAAAACACAAATTAATCAGCTTTCAGTATTTACCGGGTCCATAGCTTCAACACTTCTGTAAGATAGGAACATTGCAACATCATACCTGAGAAGATTTACATAAGTCTAGTAACTCCAGAGGAGTAAATATTCATTTTTCAGAAAATACTTCAATTAGCTAGGAGATAAATAATTCGAATAAACATATCCTGAAATTCTAACCATGCACCATCCCTTGCGGATTTAGCTTCAAACTCCATTGAGTTACTGTCTGCTCCATTCCTACCTGTACCTTGAAGTCTTGAACCAGTAAGAATGAAAGTAAAGAAAAAAACCACAATAAATGCATGAAAAGTCTAGTAGCCCTAGCTCAAACTTTGCCAAAGATTCCCTGTTACGTCTCTTATAGAAAAACGAAACCTTGACAAATTATTTTAATGTCAAAAACAAGAAAATGTGGTAGAGTTGTTGTAAGGATGTGAGCTCAAAGAAGCATACAGAAAATGAGCTGAACTACCAGCATTAATGAATTTAAACTCACTTCCGGAAGAAAGTAAACTTTGAGGATCCTCAGACACATCTCGAGTGGTATCTGTCAAGACTGGAACCTTATAAGTGAGAATAAAATACACTGATATTGCAACACAAGACAGAATTGCAGAAAGTAAGTGCCTTGAAACTTCAACCATAAACCCAAATCTCACCTTGAGGCAATGGCTTCGGTTGAGGAGCTTGGGGCATATTTGTCACCGTGTTTGAGTCATCCTGATGTACCGTTGATAGATTTGATGTCTCGGGAGCTCTGGAAGCTTTTGCTCTAACTGCATACCGCCTGTTTTGGAACCAATGCCACACCTGTGCAGAAATATCCATAGCACATTCACCGCAGATTCTTAATGTCAATCACATCTAAGCAAAATAAAAAAATGTCTCACTTGTTTCATTTGAACCACAATTTTTCCCGACCTGTCCACAGAAAGACTACAACAAAGAAAACCACATCACATTATGCTTAAACGCCATAAAGAGTACTTATCAACCTAGAAACCAACAAAATCACAACTTTATACCTAAATTTCTCAGCAAGAGCATCAAGAACTTCACGCGTAGGCATAGCAAAATTGTGTGCTTGCAGAATTGTGTCCATCTCCGCAACCTTTTAATGTTCAAGTTAAAAACATATATCAGTCTAAATTACTACTACATTATCACCCTTTACTGACAATTTTGTCTTATTTCGTGTACTTGTGTTTCGTGTACCAAAAATTCAAAAAGTCTGAAGTGATACTAAATGAAGTCCTGGGGTCTCGTGTACTACCATGAATTGTGTCTTTTTAATTACCAAACTAGAAAATTTGAGCTATGTTCATAAGCATATACCTTGTGTATATTTGAATATATGTATATACATATATAGAGACAGGAGAGCATATAATTATACCTCAGCGGAGTTAAAGCGGAAGGAAGGAACGCCGTTACTCGGTGGTCTTCCCATCGGCGCCGCCACCAAAGAAGAGAAATAGGTCCGGGTCGTCGGGTCGGAGTGGAGTGATATTATTGTATTTTATTTTATTTTATGTTTTGCAACTATATATATAGAATTATATTTGGATAGGTTTTAAAGAAAATTATATTTGAAGATAATCTCTTATTTTGTGTGTATAAAGAGAAAATGAGCCTCATGAAATTTGTTTAAATTGTTTTTCGATATATTGTTAAAATAATAAAATGGTTTCCTATATTTATATATAAAAAAAAAATTATTATTATACTACCTTTATTTTTAACATCGGACAACACACTGAATTGAGAGAATATAGATTGAATTATTAGTGACATCAAAATCAGGTATTATTTGTTAAACACTCAAACTATCACTCAAATAATATCAATATTAGTTTACATCTTGTAACATGTACTGATTTATTTATTTATTTCATTATTTGTGTTTTAAAATTTTGTTCTTGTAATTTATACTTTTTTTTATTTTTTCAACAAAAAATTCTAGTACTTTTTTTTTGCTAAGTAAAAATTCTAGTACTTAATATCATGTGTGCAAATTTTATTATATAATTTTTTATTTGTTTTATATGTATTTATATTTAAAGAGAATAAAACTTCCGTATTTTATTTGGAGACTGTGTTTTATTAAGCTGTATTCAATTCAAATTTAACAGTATTATTAATAATTCATAAAATTTTATTAATTATATTTGATTTAAAATTTCACACATAGTTTATGCAAAGTTGGTAGGTTCTATCTTAAATCCAAAATTCATTAGTATTAATAAGTTTTTGAATATATCTAAATTTTAATAAATTATTAATAATTTATATTGAATACCCCTGAATTTTAAACATTATTTAAAATTCAGATTGAATATCCCAGATTTTAAAACATTATTTAAGATCCTAATTAAATACTCCTAAATTTTAATAAATATCAAATCCAAATTGAATACCCCTTAATTTTTAAAATTCAATCATTTTTTTAATTACATTGAAAAATCTAAGCATATACCAGTCGAAAGTAGGACTGTTTCGTGTTTACACCTACAGAGAATGCATCAGAAAGAATTTTTTCCATGCAACTTTTTGTCTTCCAGAATTTTGATGTTTTGAATGGCATAGCATGGGATAAAGATAAAAAAAACAGAAATTAGTTTAGGCTGCAGGATAGCTTAGCTTCCAGTAATACTCATTACATCTTATGCAATTACAGGCTGAGAATGAAGAATAAAAAAAACAATGGAAAAAGCCGATAGTAGCAAAGTTTGAGTCATTTCATCTAGTTCTTTTCTTTTCTTTTTTCAACTGAAGTTTGTGTTTTTATCTCTTCCAATTGTTACACAGAGATTTACCATTGATTTAGGAAGGGTGGAGAGGGTTACATGAAAGACCTAGCACGTGCAGTATTGATGTGGCGACCAACTTGCATTTTGTCGTGGGTGCTAAGATGCAGCATTGTTTACATCTGATAATCTCCCTGCAACTGATCCTTTTTTATGTTTTCTCTTTTTCATCTTCTGCGTAAACCGCAAACGATCCTTGACACTCCTCTCCCATTGTTTTTTATTTTTCTGATACAAGAGCATTGCAGCACGAGCATCTTCAATCTGAAAAAGACAGCATCAATTTAATGTCAAATGTCGTGATAAGGAATATTAACGCAAAAGGCAACATCAGTTTGTAACAGAACATTCCAAAAAGGCAAGTAAAAAGTGGGAACTGACAGGGCAGTGCTCTCCATTCTGAATCACGACATCAAGATACTCTGATGCAAGATGCTTAAGTGCTTTACTCCGTTCTTCCCTAATTCCATATCCACAGATGTTAGAAGAAAGTCAAGGCAATTGCTAAATGTTTGGAATTCATGAAAACATTGAGGATTTTTAGCAATAAAAACACAATACTTCAGAAAGGGTTGATACTCTGCTGTATCACGTATATGCGTCTTTGGATGGCTTAACAACAGTGCCTGTAAGAAAATATATAGGTCAACTACACAGACACCTAGTTATAGTATGATGTTGAAAGATGACGATCGTAACAAGAAAACTCTGCAAAACAATTTTTAGCAACACTAGGCAACCAACCTTAAGATCATTACGCAAGGCATGACCGACCAGAATTCTTCCTTTCAACAACTCCGCCACTTTATTCTGGACCACGCGAAAATCTTTTGCTGTGAATACATTATAATGAGTGAGCATGATGTGTCGACGGTAGTTGCATAAATATTGTAACTATTATTGTAACTATAACCGAATATCCTAAGTAATGATTCTGAAGATAAATTTCTATGTGTGTGTGTGTGTACAAGTTTACTGTGTTCCTTTAAATTGTTATGAGTGAGCTGACTTGTACAATACCGGAAGATGGCAAGTAATTCACTCTTCGTCCCCAAAAAAAATATCTTATGCTCCCTTTTAAATTGTCCCGAGACATTGGATGTGTTTCCGACTTAAAAATTAGTTTCCTTACATACTATTATTAAATAGGAAAAGATTATAACTAACATAATCCTCATTATTATTTTCTACTAAATATGATATAGTTAAATCTCTGTACTATAATTTCAAAAAATTATTAATGATAAATATAAGGAGGTAATAAAAAACTCAAATCCTCAGCTAAAGACATTCTGCAATCATTCAAAAGTAGGTAGCCTGAACCAACCTTTCTTCAAGTCACTGGGTCGAATTCCACTGATTTGGGTACGAAAATCAACAACATAATCCACTGGACGAACAAACTCATCATATATAACATTTCCCCATTTGTTAACCTGTCATAAATTGCATCAGACCAGTAACAATTGAGGGCTATAATAACTTTAATGCTCAGTTAAAGGTATTGGCGATAGGTAAGCCTTGCATGAGCTTTTGAGTTTTGATCATCTTAGAGTTGCAAAAAAAAAAAAAGTCTACTAATTTCATTACTATTAGGCAATAAATATAATTGAGCTCCTTTTGACTTGCAAAATCAGTAATAAGACTTCAGTAAAGCTGATTTAAATTTTTATGGAGAATTATTTCAAGTAAAACCACAACTATTCTTTAACAATACACCACTCAGAATCTCGGCTTCTTTTTTAAGTAAAAGAATGACATACAAGGACTGATAAAGAATAACATCAGTACCCTCTGTTTGTCTTAAAAGTTGAAACAAACAAGGTTTCAACAATTTTTATGCCAAGATGAATATTTAATGCCAATCAATATTATATATAAAACAATCTTAATTATTCCTCATTGTTCATCAAAATTCAGCGTCATTGTAAATAAAAGAATGCATAAAGAGATATATATACTCTATCCAAGCACACCATAGTTGTACACCATATTGTATACGGATATATAGACATATAAATGGAAACACACCATGCATACAGGGAGGGAGGAAGAGAGAGAGAGAGACAGAGGTCATTGTTCCAGTTAATTGCATGTTATTCAGTGTGTTTAGATTGACTATCTATTCAGGTCTCTACTCTTCTAGAATTGCTGTAGCTCATTGTAAGTCATTTTAGTTCACATCAATACTATGCCAATTCAATATTCAAGGTGACTGCTAGGGAAAAACATGATGTTTATATGTATCATGCAACCAGCACCGACATGTAATAAATAAGCCAAAAGATAAATACTGCGAGGAGAGAACAAAGGTATACCAATGTGGCTCTTCCAAGTGCACTTTTATTCCCAAGCGGGCTGACACCAACCATTTCGCAATCCATGGCTATTGTATCTGTGACACTGACAATTATTTTACCAGTTAGGAATGAAGAGCATAACTTTCATGTCCATTACTATTGTAAGTGTGACACTGACAATTGTTTTTACCCGTTAGAAATGAAGAACATCACCGTCACCAAACAAATGTACGAACTTTATATCGTTCTAATTATAAATGTACGAAGTCCGAACCTAAACTTCTGAGCTTTAAAGCCGTCATGTTCTCAAATCTGCTGGCACTAATTTCGAAAGTTGCTTTCTAGTTTCCAAATTTGTAAGAACATAACAATCCAAGCTCTAAAGCCGTCGTGTTCTTAATTTCTTTGGAACTAATTTGGATGGTTGATTTCTAGTTTGCAAATTTGTAAGAACATACACATAATAATCCGAGCTTTAAAGTCGTCATGTTCTTAATTTCATCCACTACTAATTTTGAAAACCAAATTCCAGTTTCTAAATACATACGAAGATAAATTCAATACTATTCACACATTGTCTCACATACACACAAGCAACGAAAATACAAAACTGAGCTAGGATATACGAAAATGAACCTCAAATCAGAGGAAGTAGGAGTGAGGGGATTACTATCCTTAATAGCCTCCGGTTCATCAAACTCCTTAACCGACCTCTCTTTCCGCTTTCCTAGAATACAATTCATTTAACTCCAATACAACACATACAATTTCACAACTACAACACATACAAAACGTACACAGCAAGCGAAACCCCGAAAGAAATTACCTAAAACAGAGTTATGATTCGGAGTATATGACTTATCACGAGGCTTCGTAGAAGCACCTTTGGCAATAAGTTTCTGCACAGCAATATTTATTTAAATTCAGATAAATGAATAATCTCGATAAATTAGATTAGTTTAACCCTAAATACATAGACACATGCATACATACATACATAAAGATGTAAAGAGAGTAAAAAAGAAAGATACTTGTTGGAGGAGAGCCCAGTTAGGGTTTATCTGCGGCTCTTGCTGTTGCTGTTGTCTAATAGTATTGCTGATGTCATTAACATTATTATCATTGCCACTCTTCTTCTTCTTCTTCTTCTTCTTCTCATTATTATTCATTTATTTCTCTTCCTCGCCGCCTCTGCTGCTCGTCGATTCTTGTTTTTACGGCAAATGTGAGAACGATGGTGTTTCTGATTCAGCCCTTGGCACTACGACGCCGTTTTGATTTTGTTTGTTAAATAGAGTCTCATCTAGGTCAGGAGCACAAAAAAATGACATTTGAATTTGGGAAAATAAATAAAACAATGATATTTGGGATGTTGAAAATTAAAATTTATTTTTTTATACTTTTGTGAAATTGAAAATTATATTTTAAATTAATTTGGATATATTTTTTAGTGATATCATTTTTAAATATTTTTTATTATATATTTTTTGATCAATTTGACCACCAAAATATTAAACATAACCGAAGAAGTATTTTTTATAGTTTGAAATACCATCTAAAAAATTTGCTTAAAATGAACTCAATATGTTACAATTGTTTTCGTTAACTGCAAGGATTCGGATATTCAACTTGTAGTTGTGAGCTTCAAAGGCTTCCTGCACTGCAATTCTACAAACTCACTTGCAACTAATCAGATTATAAATCGGCACTTGACTATTATGGTATAAAATTCAAAAAAGAACTGAATAGGTGCGATAGAATACAATATCAAGCCATAGCTTTAAAGAAATGAAACAATACAGAACTGATGGAAAACTCTTGGAAAGGATACTACTGATCAAGAAGTGGCCTTGGACGAAACAATTGCTTATTCTGCAGGTGCTTTTTCAGACTCCGAATCAACAACTATCCCGAGATAATCTCATACCATCACGATGGCAATAGGTAGTTGAGAAATATCGAAATTAAAGCTCCGGAGAATATGCGACCAAACAGCAAGTCCAACTAGACAGAGCAGCAACCAATTTTTTTTCCTGCAGAATCGTCTTTAGAACCAACAGCGATCGTTTGTCCCTTGGGTAATACAGCAGGATCATCCCCCATTTCAAGTGCTTTTCGGCTGACTATATGATATATTTGGCTGAGAACTTCAGTGAAGGAGTTCTCGACATTCATGGACTCTAGAGCGGATGTTTCCATAAAGTAAGTTTTCTCCCTCTCAGCAAAAGCCTTTGCATCCTCGGTGGAAACTGCACGCAAGTGTCGCAAGTCAGACTTATTTCCCACTAGCATTATCACAATATTTGCATCAGTGTGGTCTCTCAGTTCTTTCAACCATCTCTCAACATTCTCGAAGGTAACATGTCGAGTAACATCATAAACAAGCAAAGCACCCACTGCCCCCCGATAGTATGCACTAGTGATTGCACGATATCTTACAAAAGAAAAAAGATTTATTAAGACTCAATTATTAAACAGCCAGCACATGTCCACAGCTAATTAATTAAGAAGGTCCATGAACAGCAAGTCCACTCACAGACAGCTAAACTTGAAAGCTAACAGGGGATCATCAACAAATACCATCCACATATCTAAGCAAAGAACGCCTCATGATTAATTGGATGTCTTTTCAAAATAAGAAGTTAATATTATATGTTACACAAGCATGTCTAAGCATACCTACCATCTACAAGTCATATTCAACTAAGGTAACAAATAGCATATACAAAAGTGTTTAAGTTGTTATAACATGCTCCTGCAGACCTGCACTAAAAAAATTAGTTACATAGTGGATCACTGAAGGCATATGCTCACTAGCAATTGGTGAAAAGAGTTCATTACCATGTCCAAAGATTGTCGTTAGTAAGAATGCTTAATATGTATATCATGCTTATTTCATGTTTTATCTAAAGACCATACCACCAAAAGAGAAGTGTATATTCTCGTATATTCTATGTAGCTGTAAAATAAGAATCTATCTCTAACATCGCAAACTAGTAGGTACTAGTACTTCGCGTTAAAGATTCAAGCCTGAGTGGATGCATGGAGAAATGTGTGCGTGAGTATTCAAATTTACGCGGGGGACGGGGGGACGAAGATATCTTAACTCGCACACTAATAATGGATCTGACAAACTTATAAACTAAAAACGTAAAAGATGAAAAGAAAGAATCGAGCTACCTTTCTTGGCCAGCAGTGTCCCAAATCTGAGCCTTGACCACTTTCTCATCGACACGAATACTTCTAGTAGCAAATTCAACACCAATGGTAGATTTGGAATCCAAACTAAACTCATTTCTAGTAAATCTAGACAAAAGATTGGACTTGCCGACGCCTGAATCACCAATGATAACAACCTTGAATAGATAATCATAGTCATCGTCGCCTCTATACGCAGCCATTGCAGTTAAACTAGCTCAAGTCTCTTGGTGTTTTTTTAAAAGAAATCCCTCTCTACTTAGTAGCACTCCACTAACTCACTAAGTACGTGTTGTTATTGTGATAAATAATTTAGAGAGATGTAGCACAAGTGGTAGGTGAAGGAAGGTCTGATAATTTTGGAGAAATGAAAGAGTCACAGGAATTTCATTTACTATTATTGATTTATTGCTCACATTACCATTCACTCTTAAATTGTGTAATGGATTCTTCAACTGCCAAAGTTGAAATAGTAGGAGTATGTAGTAATTTTTGCTTTGCAGTTGTGTAGATAATAATTATATGTATGTGTTGTGTTTCTATGTTGTATGCTAGTGTGTAATAATAGTCCCTTCCCAGCTGGATTACTAGTCGTTGACACCAGATCTGAAATGATATTTTTAATTTTACGATGTACTGTACTCCTTCGAGGTTTCAAGTTTGACTTTTACTATTTCCTCAAAAAAATCAGACCCTATTTAGCATTAGATAACGGATTAAATTATTTATTTTAAGAGAAAATCAATTAAAATATATCTAAAGTATCCTGTATATTTTTGGATCAAGTCTTTAAACTATTTTATTTTATTTAAAATAGTTTAGGAATTTCCTAATTAATTTTCCCATTATTTTAACTAGCAGCTCCCTTTGTGAAAGTTATTTTACTTTTAGAATTGGAGTGCTTCAAAACTTGTAATTTAAGGCACAAGGAGAGTCGTGAATTTTTATTGTTTTGATTATCGGATATTTAAATAAAATTGTTTGATATATAGATGTTTGAATTTGTTCGTATTTTAGTTAAATAACATGATAATTTTTTAATTAAAAAACTCTTTAAGTTAGTTTTTTTCAAAATTAGCGGATTGAGTTCAAACAACTATTTCAATCCACTGACCACCAAAACATCAATTGATGATTTATTCCATTCAACTTGTGATTTACGTCAATTCTCTAAATTTGTTTTCAAAACTGCGCATATTCACTGTGTTGGTACTGATATATTTGTCATGTTTATGTGAAACAACATTTGATAAAAAAGACATTCGTGCATTTGTATATATATAATACTAGTTTATAATCCGTGCAAAACATCGACGGTATTAATAAATTATATATATTAATTTTTTTATAATTTAAATGTTTAATTTAAATTTTTTTAATATGTTGTTTATAATAATATAGTATATATGTTAGGAATGATTGCCAGAGAATACTAAATAGAGTTTATGCTGATATCATCAGATAATGAAAAATCTGTCGGTCAGAGTTTACTCTATCACAGAACACTCAATCAGAGTTTACTGTAACAGAAAATGCTCAAGTCAGAGTATATTCAACCGACAGAGTTTATAATCAGAGTTTGTTAGGAAGTAAATCAAATCAGAGTTTTAGATATAATATATATTTTTTAAAATTAAATTATAATTATATAATAGTTACTACCTCCGTCCCACCCAATTGTTATCATTTCAGAGAGAATGTCCGGCACGCATTTTAAGGCGCATATAAAGTATAGTTCCATAACTTATTTTTAAATTTTAAATTTTTTTCCAGGAAAAAAAAAATAAAAATAAGTTATGGAACTATACTTTATATGCGCCTTAAAATGCGTGCCGGACATTCTCTCCGAAAGGATAACAATTGGGTGGGACGGAGGGAGTATATGAAAAGAGTGGTATAAAAACAGGATTTACCGGACGACCGACCAAACATTTGTTACTACGTCTTTAATAATACTAGATTAAATCTCGTGCGATGCACGAAACACCTTTTAAATATTTAAAATATATTTATTATAATTAATATATTTCATTTTATATATTATAATTCTTTTAATATGTTTACATTTTATAAAATTAAATATAAAAATATTATTTTATTATTAACTACATTAATTAATTACTTGTATGGTTGTTCTAATATATATTGCATATTTATAAAAATATAAAAATATTAATATAATAAAATATATTTAGTTATGTATATTTTTTATTTTATTATATATTATATAAAAATAATATTTATATGATACTGTAATTGTTTGCTTATAATATACTTTAGAATATGTACATATATATATAAATATTATTAATTTTTTTATTATTTTCATTTGTATTGAATATATGGAATTAAATGAATTATAATTTAAATTAAAAAATCTAGTGATATTTTATCTGGTACAATTGTAGAATTGACTTTTACTAATGGTACAATTACATTTTTTACTTTTATCCATGAAACCCTCGCACTTATGGATTGTTATTCATGGTACACTTCTTTTATGTAAATATTAAGAAATACTTATAAACCTACGATACTGGTTTCACCATATTGAACAATATACAATAAGATATTAGTAATAGTAACTAAAAAAAAATATTCACAACGCTTTAGGAAAAAGTAAAAATTTAAAGAAACTCTCTTTGATACAATCGTGAAATTTACTTTTACCAACGATACCCTTAAGATTTGGTATTTTCTTAATATTTGACTAATAGAAGTGTACCATGTATAGCAATCTATAAGTTTGAGAGTATCATGAATAGACGTAAAAAATGCGATGATACAATTGGTAAAAACCAATTATACAATGGTATCATAGAGAATATCTCTAAAATTTATAGCCTATAAAGATTACTTGTTATGAGTTTTCAATCTTGTGTGTTTTAATTTCATGTAACTACTACTGCAGTCTATCACAACAATCATGACGACCACGTTAACCCTTTAC
Source organism: Oenanthe sinensis (assembly GCA_028671895.1). Taxonomy (NCBI): domain Eukaryota; kingdom Viridiplantae; phylum Streptophyta; class Magnoliopsida; order Apiales; family Apiaceae; genus Oenanthe; species Oenanthe sinensis. The sequence continues at coordinate 1,607,737 of CM053803.1, read as the reverse complement.
TCCAATTATATATAGGTATATAAAATATTAATATAATAAAATATATTTAGTTACATATTATTTTATTTTATTATATATTATATAAAAATAATATTTATATAATAATACATATGTTTATTATTGATGAATTAGTGTTTGGTACTATCAGGTGGACGAAAATGATATAGATCATAATTGCATTATGAGTCGGAAAATCATTGTTCTCTATCTGATAAGGATGTTTTGCAAAACTGTTTTCACAACATATAGTGCTAAGGTTTTAAAGGAAAAAAATCATTTTATTAAAATATAATTTGGTAAGAAAATTGAATTTTTTCTTTGGTATAAATTCCTGCGTTTTATTATGAAAAGTTTGTCTTATAAGAAATTCATAAGAGATAGAAACTTTCTTCTCTGATACATTTTCCCGCGTTTTATTATGGGATAAGTATCTTAAAGAAAATTTCGTATCATGCTCTTAAATGATAAATTTTCATATGTGACAAAACTCTTTTACTAAATTATTATATTTTTCCTTCTCTTTGAGATGAAAAATATATTTTGAAATGTTGAGGTGATTATGTTTTTATCTTATTGATTTTTTCCGTTTAGTCTTCAGTGGCTTAAGAAGCTAGCCAAAAGGTTGAAAACCCATGAATTTCTTACCCAGGCCATAGTACCAAACACTAATTTATTATTTTATCGTATGTTTTGTAAATATGTTTATATAAAATATTATATCATAAAATACAGTACATGAAATATTGAACACAAAAATAATACGTGATATAAAAAACTATAGGCAAGGCATTTATAATTTCTTTAAGCATATTTTATAATTTTTTGTTGGTGTTTTATAATATTTTTAAGTGCGTACTGTAATTTTTTCCCCATAATTTTTTTGTGTCTTCTTTTATACTGTTATATTTCTTTTATCATAAATTTTCTACAAGAACCAATATTAATCATAAAAAAAATTCCGTGTTAATGTATTTTAGAAAAAAACTGATATGAAATATTTAAAGTTAATTTATATGTAAAAATATATGTTCTATATTAAAAAAAAATCAAAAAATGTAATTTATAATTATCATATACAGAAATCTATGTTTTGTATTTTTATGATAAATATAAAAAGAATTTTGTTTTTATTAATTAATTTAAAATATTCTGTATCAAAATTACAAACATAAAAATATACAAAACATTACGTGCGTACAATAATTAAAACAGTTTAATAAAAAAAAATGAATATACTTAGGTAAGATAAGCTGTGTAACCGTCATGCTGTTACGCGTGTACACCTAATCTGGTGTATTGATTTTTATCTGAAGGTTAGGATCTTTTGTTCATAAATTACTCAATAAACTAGTTGCCCATACAATATAACACTAGGTATATAACATTTATTTGAGTGGATTTTATTGCTTATTCATAACAAGTTATATTTAGATTATGTTAAGTTTAATTTTAAACTCCTTTTAAGTTAATTAATTTAAGAAAAATCTAGTTTTAAGATTAAACCTCTAATTTAATTGTTAAAGATTTATTAATTTCCCTCATATTTAATTTGTTATTTTCTTATAAAATATCTGTTCTTAAAGATGATTCCACAATAGTGTATATTTATATTAAATAAAATGTCATATTTAATGAATTTCATTTTTATAGAATGAAGATTATATCATATGGGAATTTTATTTTAATTTGTAGGGTGTACTAATTACTACTATATTATATATACAACTTAAAATGCGTGGTTGGGACTGAGGGAGCAGGGACTATAATTGTTAAAAAAACCTCGAATAAATTGTCAAAAAAGAATTAAATAACACCATCTCATCGCTCAAAACGGTTCCTTACTTCCTTTCAACATTTTTATTTTTTATTTTTTTCCCATTTATAAACCATCCCTACGCCCGAACAAAGCCCTAACGCACTGTTCAATACAAAAAGCCCAAAACCCTAGCTAGCTCTGTTCATTATTATCTTTCTCTCTCTCTCTCTCACACACACACACACACACTCAAATCTCTCTTCAATGGCGGAAGCTTCCGAAGCTTCAAACGACATTGAGAAGCTCTACCAGTACGGCGAACGCCTCAACGAAGCCACCGATAAGTCTCAGGTCATTTCTCATCTTCCCCTCTTCGTGTGTGTGTGTGTTTGTTTGTATTTACCAATTGAAAGTTGTGTATGTTTGTGTGTTTATCTACCAATTGAAAGTGAAATTTATGTTAATTGTTTTCGATTGATGATGATACAGAATGTGAAGGATTACATGGGAATAATTGAAGCAGCAGGAGGCAGTGTGAAAGCGAAACAACTCGCTGCTCAACTTATTCCTAAATTCTTCAAGTACTTTCCGACGCTATCCGTGCAAGCTATCGATCAGCATTTTAATCTCTGCGAAGACGAGGAGCTCGGGGTTTGTAACTCCACTCACTCTCCATTTATCGTAAAAATACGCGTATATGTTGTATCTACTTTGCATTTACGAATCATACTAAAATTGTTCATGTATTTTCTATTTAATCGTGTCAATGAAGTGACTTAAAACAGTTCATTGTTTGGTAATTACGAAATAACTATATTTTTTAAATTGTAGAAGTAATAACAACCTGGTGATTCTCTGTTAAATCGTAAACGGATTTTGTTTAAATTCGCCGAATCATATTGTGGTTATATATGTCATATGTTATGTGTGTGTAATCATGTTTATGACACATAGTTCAATTGTTCAAGTATTATGTTTTTAATTTAATTGTGTTAATAATTGTATCAATTTATTGTTTGAAAATAATTAAGTTTGTGTGTGTGTGAGATTGTAGAGTTATCAACAAACTGATGATTTTGTGTTTAAATTCGTTGAGTCCTATTTTGATTTGCATAATTACGGAATTGGTTACATAGATGGTAGAGTTAAGATAATAGCTAAGATATATGTAGCGGTTTCATTTTTGGTTGTACTAAAAAGATGAATTTTAATATGGTCCTTGGAAGATTAATTTGAATTCTGGTTTCACGCATCGATTGTTTGGCTTAGGTGCGTGTACAAGCCATTCGGGGACTTCCACTCTTCTGTAAAGATACTCCAGAATATCTTTCCAAGATAGTTGATGTGCTAGGTCAGCTGCTTCCAGCAGGTAATATTTGTTCTTTGTTCAACTCATTTTCTTATAAAAGTTTTGACTGTTTTTCCCTAATATAAAGTTTTGTATTATTATTTTAGGAGAAAATGTGGAGCGTGATGCAGTCCAGAAGTCGCTTATGCTATTATTGAGGCAGGATGTGAAAAGTAAGTTTGTTGAATATGGTGGCTGAGAGCGTGTAGGATTCTAGACGTTAATTTGTAATAGAAGTTGGGTTTTCTACATTTTATCAATTATATTTTTTGGTGGGAAGTCATAAATGTTGCCTGTACTAAAAGTAAATCGTGTTACCACAAAGGTTTCATATTTGGACATTCATCTTATACAATGGTCTTGTTTGATTATTGAATGCTAAATCACAGTATTTACATAAAATTACAACAGAATACATGACACTGAATTTTAAGGCAATACCTGTTTTTCCGGTTACATTTTTAACTGCATATGTTCAACAGGGGAGCATAACATTTGCAAAGTTTCGAGGACAGCAATTTCTATATGTCGCGTGCAGTCTTATTTTTCTATCACTGTATTTTATAGATATGTATATACTATCTGAAACGTATAGACGTGACATCACGATACGGTAGAGGGAGAGAGTTTGGAGCCCAAAATGGGGCTTAGAACAATGGAAGCACAAGGGGATACATTTGAGTTTGGCCAAACATTGTACCGCTTATGTGTGGCTGAATTTTATGTAGGTTTTGAAGGTGATAGGACTATATTATGGGGATTAGCTTTTTGTAGTAGTACACATGCTAGAAATTGAAATAGTGAAGACTTCCCAGAGAATTGGCAGTTCTGAGTCTAAACTTTTACTTTGTAGCAGTCCGTTGCTTTCATTAACAAATTTATAAAACTGTCTCCTCCCTAATTTTCTAATTTGCTTTATGCCGACCTAATAAATATTTAATGTCTTTTGTATTGTGACAAATGTGAACGACCACCTTATAGTTAAATTTTACGTGTCTCTGCTACAGCTTCTATTACCGTTCTATTTAAGCATGTTGGAAGCACCGAGGAGCCTGGAAGCGATGAAACCATACGTGAGAAGGTTTTATGCTTTATCAGAGATAAGGTGAAAAGATTAATTGATTTCTAATTTATTTATTTGCTTACAAAAAACAAACATCGCTGTAAGCTGACACACAGTTGGTATACTTCATAGGTTTTTCCTCTCAAGGAAGAGCTATTAAAGCCACGGGAGGAAATGGAGAGGCACATAACCAATTTGGTGAAAAAGGTAATCCATAAATTTCTTCAAATCTTGTATGCCTTGTGATGCCACACCCAAAGTAGTCACTTCGTTCACTATTCAAGTACTTCTATGAAACCCTGACTGGGACACTGGTGTAGATCCAAACATTGAATTTTTAGTTTCAAAATATTTAGGATTATTGGATTATGGATATGGATCCCAAATTGGACAGTGGTGTGGGACTCGGCATGCAAGTTTAACACAGAGAGTTTTAGATATTCTTGTATTTCTGTACGTTCTATAAATATTGTCTATTACCAATAAATTAGACGGGCTTAGTTATATATTTATCTTGTGAAAGAAACGTAAAGGATAATTTGTAAACGAGTTGTTATGAGCCCTTAGTTTTTATTTTGGAGTTTGGACTCAACTACATTAGGGTGAAGGTTCCGCTTCAACATGAAGGATCTGACTTAAATCCCATACCCACTCTGCATGTCGTATCATGTCTGACACGGGTATTAATGTATGATGGCAAAACTGAAGAGTCCGAGCATTAGGGCAACAATAAATTACTTAAATCATGTCATGGGCATATAGTTCAATTTTTTGACAAGTCAATTGCTTGTATTTGTAGAGTCTGCAAGATGTGACCGCAGATGAGTTTAAAATGTTCATAAACTTCTTGGGGAGCATGAGTTTATTTGGTCCAGGTGCACCAGCAGAGCGTTTACAAGAGCTTGTTGAAATTATTGAAGCACAGGCTGATCTAGATGCACAATTTGATGTATGTGTTTTCTTTTTGCGGCAGTCTTCCATTCCACATCATGACCAGTATTCTGGAGCAATACATTTTTACTGAGCATGTTACCTTAGCACTCAGTCGTCTTCCATTCCACATCATGACCAGTATTTTGGAGCAATACATTTTTACTGCTCATGTTACCTTAGCACTCAGTCTAATAAGCGATTTTCATATGTTTTTGCGAATTTTATATTATTTTAAAAATGTATGTTATAAATATTTTCAAAGCTGAAATAGTGACATTGCTTTTGTTTCCTAATTGAACTTGTTGGAACATCCAGAAATTACTTGCTGGCAATTATTGCTCGTTTCTTAATATTACATCCAATATATTTTTTAATTAGATCTATAGAATCCCAAGTGATGTGCTATCTATCTGTCATAAATTGAATAATATTCTCTCATGCTTTTAATTTGTGGTCTTCAAACCTGAATAAAATATTCGCCTTCTGATATAGGTTTCAGATGGGGATCACATTGACAGATTAATAACCTGCCTTAAAATGGCCCTTCCTCTTTTTAAGGTATATATGCTATTTGGGCTTATTCCTTTGCGAGTCACATGTATTTAACCATGTCTTGCTTTTTCAGAGGGGTGCATCAAGTAGCAAGTTCCTTGACTATCTGAACAAACACATAATACCTGTATTCGACAAGGTAATGTTTATATTATGCCATAGCCATCTGATCCATTTTAGTTTTGCTTATACTTGGTAATATACACCTTCATATATTTCAAACATTTGAATAAGATATTTGCTTCTGTTTAATTTTTTAAATTCATTTTTCAATAAGAGTTCAGTTCTCAACAATATCTTATGTCATGAAATCAAGTCTAACATTAGTTTCTTACTGTCTATATTGTAGCTTTGCTCTATTACTCCAAATATATGATATGTTCCAGTCACTTAGACAAATAAACTTGTATGCTACTTGTGCATAGCTGAACAGCTCAATGCCTCAACACATTGTTGTTTTATGGTTTTTTGTTCTTGAAGTTTCAGTGTGCTACTCTGATTGATGTCCTGGTCTGTCCCATTGTTATGTTCACAGTTTAATTCCTGTATCACTCCCCAGTTTAATTAGAATCATTACATAGCTATGTATTTAAAGGTATTCTGTGTTTCAGTTCCCTGAGGAGAAAAAAATGGACTTGCTCAAAAACCTTGCAGAATGTTCTCATCACGTATCACCACAGGAATGTCGTCAGCTTCTTCCTTCTGTTGTTCAGCTTCTAAAGGTATACTGTATCTAAAGACTTCTTTATTAGAGGATACTGGTGCCAACTACCCCTCCCCCCTCCAAAATCATTTACTGAACATGCTTCCTATATATCCCCCCCTTTTGCTGAATAATTTGAATCGCTCTTCTCTCATCAAACATCTAACCAGAAAACAGAAAACAGCCTTTATAAATATATTATTCTGAACAAATTTGAGTTTATTTATATGTAGTCCTTGCTTACAGTTTCATTTTGTATTGTCTTTCAGAAAACAATGGTCAGGAAAAAACTCGAGGAGATGAACTTTACTTTTGTGGAATGCCTATTGTACACCTTTCATCATCTAGCTCACAAGGTAGGGAAATTGTGTTCTTTATTAGGTGCCCAATGTTTTTGCTGAATCGTTTCTTATTATATATATGTCTATATCTTCTGTAGGCTCCTAATGCCACAAATAGTCTATGTGGTTACAAGATTGTGACTGGCCAACCATCGGACAGGCTTGGGGAAGATTTCACAGAGCTTTATAAAGATTTTAATGAAAGGTGCTTTATACAATTCTGATCTATTTTTAATCGTGTCTTATATAAACGAACCACTCTTGTTCTTTGTTAGGAAAGATTTTAGTATCTGGATCTTTTACAAATTACAATATAACATTAGAGTATCACACGGTGTAAATTAGATTCTAATTGAAATTTAATTCTTAGCTCTTGTAAACTTCTAAATTTTGTCACTGTTGAAGTCAACTTGAGGGAATTTCAAATTTTGGGGTTCAAAGGTTCTCAAACTGTTGGTTCATAAGTTGAACTGAGGGGAAGGAATCCAGTTTTCTACCATATTTGTTTGAATATTTTTTATCGACTTTGGACTTTGGAAGAGGGTTTTGATGATTATTTGTGTGGAGGGAGATGGAAATGCTCTTAGTCTGGAAAGAATATAGTATAGCATGGTTCTCAAATGGCTCAGCAAGGACATACAAATTTATAATTCAGAATCCAATTACTCCACTCCTTTCTATAGCAGTTGTCCACTGTTCTGGCAATCTTTTATTGTAGATGAGCCCATATGAAACAGGGAAACTAGATTATTATCAAAAAAGGGAAAAATAATTGAAGAAATAAACAGATTCAAGAAGAGGGCGAAGGAGCTAGGGAAGTAGACACTATGGATTACTTGACCGAAATTAGAAGGAGAAGCTTTGAGTTGTTCGAACAAGGGAAAAATAATCTTTATCCTTGGAAGCATCCAAATGCAGAGAATGACGGAGAAAGGGTTTAGGGTTCCGACGCATGCATGTAGCTAAGAGTGTGAGACTTATGATCTAACTAAACCTGGATCTAGTGTTTCTTGTTTCATTTCATTGACTTGGTAAACTCCCTCCCAAGCTATAACTTGAAAGTTGAGTCAAGAGTGAAGGAGCAGGAAGTGGAAATAAAGTTTTTCTCATCATCATCTGAAATAGGAATAGAAAGGAGTTGTTTGCTTGAGAAACCAAAACATTTGTTCTTCAAAGAAAGTATACAGATAGTCTAAGCAGGAGAGATGAGGAAGTTCATTCACTCTTTTTCACTAAAATGTCTCCGCAATGTTCGGAACAAAGCTCTCAGCTAAAGAAAGAAAATTATGCGTAAGCTTCTGATAATGATAATACATGTTCGCGCAGCCGGAGAAGCTTCATTTTTTATTATGTAAGCTTTTGACATAAAACTGTTTTTTCATGTCTATAAAGATCTGAACAAATTCATATCAACTCATCAGACCTTGTCCCGCTGTAACCTCTTCTCTTGGTGTTGGATCTTGATATGCAGTTCTGCAGTGCTAAAATTATTTATGACCTGCAGTGTATTGCTTTTTTGTTATTTCCTTCTCTCTCTCTCTCTCTCTCTCTTTTTTGGTTATGGTCAATTATAGAAATTTAATTACACACACCGGCACCACTGAAGTTTCAAACCTTGATCTCTTGTTGCCAAGGCATACTTGCTTTAGGAATGTCCCTCTGATTGTTTTATCGACTTGATTGATATTTGGATGGGTTCGTCGTACCCCCACCAGTGTCTACCTATTTCTTTGAGTAATGCTATTGAACTTAGTTTTACCGGCTAATCAAGGATCTTAACTTATAAGAAACTTAATCAGAAAGATATATTAATGATGCATACAATTACGCAAGCTGATTGTCAGCAACAGTAATTTTGGTGGTAACAATCTTCTGTTTTCCCATTGATGGAGCATGGAACCAAATACGGAATGTCATATTTATTCTCTTCAGAAACATGAAGTGTTTGTCATTTTTTTTCATATCCTTGTATTACAAGGTATTGAGGTTTTAACCAGAGCTATGTGGTGGTTAATGATGCAGGTTAAGTACCATCGAGGTTTTAACCAGAGCTATGTTAAAGAAACTAACCCAAGGAATGTCAGATCACAACAAGGACATGGCAGCTGCTAAAACAGATGAAGAAAGAAATATTGTTGTGAGTATCACCACTTATCTATCAATACAGAGCTTATTTGGACTCTTGCACCGCAGTCACTTGTCCAGATTATTGATTGTAATTGGTTTTTATCTGCAGAAAGTACAGAAACAGAATGCTACTGCTGGTCTCCGTAGTTGCAACAACATACTGACAATGACTCAGGTAAATGCTTTTCTACTGCTCTCTTTCCAGTGTTTATGTATGCCTTTCTAACAGTCATTACAACTCAGCCCTTGCATTCGAAAATACCTGCGTTCATTGGGGATGGAAAAATTAACTTGTCATGGAAAGAAGCCGCTAAACCTTCATCGCGATCAACTGCTGCTGTCACGGGGTAAGGGAGCCACATATTTCCCTCATTATCAATTGCATAAAATTAGTTATTAACTTGTCCCTGTGAATGCAGTGAAAAACGTGCTGCTGCCACTGCTGGTAATGGTTCTGGCTCTTACCCTAACAAAAAGGGCCGGGGAGCTGGTTTTGCACAGAATCAACTTGTAAACAGGGCACTAGAAGGAGTACGTGGTGTTGGTGGGAGAACTGGTGGAAGGGGTAGGGGATGGCGAGGCCATGGAAGAGGGCGAGGTTACCGTTACTAGCATTTTTGACGTACGAGACCTTTGTACAACTACTAAAGAATAGTGACCGTATTTCTTGTATTTACATTGACTTATCTGCTAGGGCATTGTTCAAACACAAATCTGTAGTAATCTCGATATCAATCCAGCATAATCATCATTTAATACAGTTTATCAATCTCAATCTGATGTAGCTGTGGTGTATCTTTATGATTAAGCTAGTAACAGATTTGGAGAGCTGCAGGTATGCATTTATCACGTTTTTTTACTGAAACGGATCACATTAATGAGAGCTAGTATAGCAGCTTATGGTTTTTCTCATTGCCTACAGACAAATAGCACCTCCAATGGTACCTGGATTTAAGCTGTAATACGAGAATTTGATTTAATTACACTGCATTGTTTATTATTCCCAGATGTTCACTTTGAACATCTGAAATTGAAATAAATCTTACAATATATGTCCATGAAAGTCAAGGTCAACTATTGAACAGACCTCAACGTGTTATATACTCTATGTTTCATGACTTGGAGATTTCACCACCGTAACTTGGTAGCTGGCGTATCTGGTGGAGTAATGAATGATGTGTGGCCATTCAGAACCGTTAACCTCAAAAACTTACAGTAATATTTTATGTTCACTCTCTCTTTCATTTTAATTTAAATTATCCAATCTTAAATAATTTCTACAAAATTATCACCACCCATACATATATTATTTAATATATATGATATTACCATAAACACCTAGGCCAAGACTGTAATTTACACAATATCATAAAGTAAAACTAGCTTTTATAAAACATACTCGTGAACAAGAGTGGGGATACTATTACTGGCATGTGGGTTGGCGGGGTTAAGATTTTCAGCCGGGAATTACTCGTAGACAATAAGTGGTTGTTTAGTTAATATTCATTTATTCAGAAACTTAAAATATCTATAGAATACTATTTTTAACGGTGTTTGGTTAACAGATACACGGGAAGTAGAATTTTCTAGAAAATTGCAATTCCTGTTAAAGGGAGAAATTGCTTACCCACCCTTCCCTTAATGACTTGCATTTCCTAGGAAGTGACATACCTATCTCTTAATCAAATAAAAAAAATCTACTTTCAAAGAATTTTATAAATATTTTAAATACCCATGAATTATAATTTTCATAGGAAGTAAATATCCATGATTAACCGGTCAAACACTAATGCTAACGACTAACGTAAAGTTAACGATGAGATGACATGTAAACTCATAAGTGGACCAGAGTATTTTTTTCAAGAAGGGGAGACCAGTGTGTGATGTGAACACTGAACGGACAAGAATTATAGTAACAAACGAACAAAATCTTTAAAATTAAAATATAAATAGAAAGCTTGTTTTTTCGTTGTTATTCGTTTTAAACACTCTATCTTTACATAAAAGGTATAGTAATTTCTGAACTTTTTCAAAATTAACCTTTCGAAAAAAAAAATGAACTTAAAGAAAATCCTTGCTAATACTCATAATTCATGTTGCAACACCAAAACACAAAATGCTAATCATCTGTTCAGACAAGCTTAAGCCAACATTATAGTATTTTATCAAATCCAGTACATATTCTGATGCACATACATACAGAACCATAATATAGAGGTCGCTTGGATGATGCAATGCTGGGGTCTGTTTGAAATTCATTACGAGTAGTTTATAAGTTAAAAAATATACTAAATTTTAATGGTTAGATCAGTTCTCAACAAGTTCGGAGTCGGCCCATCTATATACAAACTTAAATTTTTGCATTGAGCTCACCATGGCGAATAAACCATCATCACTCACATTATTTTTCTCTCTCATCCTCATCTTCTCTCTCTCCTCCGCCCGCCACCTCACTAACACCTCCACATCATCATCATTATCATTACCGTCAGATCTCATCTCCGATGAGTACTTTGAAATCCAGCCGTTGCTCAAACTAAACAGCAACTCAGAGTCCTCAGAAGTGTGTGAGGAGACGTACGGCTTCTTGCCGTGCACGAACACAGTGTTAGGAAACTTGTTTCTAATACTAGGATATGGTTATCTAATGTTCCTTGCAGCTACTTATCTTTCCTCGGGAAGTGAGCTCTTGTTGGAGATTCTCGGTCCTGGTATTGTTGGTGGTCTCTTTCTTCCTATTCTCGGTGCTCTTCCCGATGCCATGCTCATTCTCGGTACCCTTTTATCTTGTAGTATTATATTCTCTTTTGTATTCGTAGTACTCTCTCCCGCCCCGGGTCTTTTTTGACTTTTTGAAGTCTAATTGACAAAGTTTGGATAAAAAATTATACATATTATATAATTATAAAAAAAATTAAAAAATATATCTAATCTATTTTAAAATATAATTTTTAATTTTTAAAAACAGTAAAAAAACAATTTTTATTTCTCGGTCAAAACTTAATCAAATTTACCGTAAATAGTCAAATAAATTACTTGAATTGGAACGGAGGGAGTAAACTGTTAGAATTTTGAGGGTGATCGAGAATTGAACACTTAGTTTTGATACCATATTAAACTATCGATTTTCTTAAAACCTTAGGTTATTAAGAGGTGGACTTAATAGGATCTTGTAGTATTATATTTTAACAATTAACAACGTAAGTTTGGATGTAACTAATTAGTACAAGTTTACAATGTATGGTGAGTTGTTGAACGATTTGGTATGCGTACGATAGTTTAGTACTTAATTTATGGTTTTGAGTGAGATTAATGTTTATTAAAGATGTGATGCTTTGATTGATTAATTTATTTGAGTTATTTATTTAAAATGGATTTGTATTTAGGTGGATAACTGACTTAGGTTTTTGTAAGTTAGTTACTTAGGAGTTAGTGTGTTGCCAAATGGAGCCCTGAGCTTGTAAGCATAGGAGGACATTTTAGGGAGGACAGTATCTTTGTCTTTCTTATGCAACATTGTGTAGGCCCCTCTTATTCTGTTACTACTGTTGTTGCATCTATACTCAGTTTGTTGATTAATTAACTAGTATTAGCTAGTCCTTTTTTAATTTCACCTTTATTAATTAGTACTCTATCCGTCCCACCCATTTGTTTACATTTGGGTTGGGCACGGAGGTTAAGAAAATTGTATAAAATGGTATGAAAGAGAAAGAAAAGTGGATGAAAAAGAAGGAAAAGTGGGTAAAGTGGTGGGTTCAATTAATATTTAATTGATAAATTTGAAAAGACGGAGGAAAGCAGTGAGTGAAAGTAAATTTTATAATATAAAAGTTTACTATTTTTGGAAAGTTTTGAAATGTAAAGAATTGGGTGGGACATCCAAAAAAGGAGAGTGTAAAGTATTGGATGAGACAGAGGGAGTATTAGTCACGGTGGCGGATCCAAAATCATTTTTCAGTGAGGGCACTATATAATTATATATAGCATCTAATTTTAGACGGACTATCCTATAAATATTATTAATATAAATTTTAAAATAATATTAAAGATATATATAGATATTTAAAATTTGTATTTTAAAATAAAAATTTGTTATATTTATAAGTTTTTTATTTTAATTAAATATAATTTCTTTCTTTTCAAAAAAACCATAAATTAAAATAAATATATTATGAATTTAAATATAAAAATTCAAGTTTTTAATATAATTTTTTTGTTTCATTAAATTTTAGTAGAGGCATTTATATTATTTGAACAGGGGACTCTAAGTTAAACATATGTTATTCTATTTTTCGGACTAGAAATTGAGTGGGGGCCTATGCCCCCGGTGCTAGGACCGTAGGTCCGCCCATGATTAGTCAGAATGATATGTGTTGCGCTTTTCAGTCTCTGGGATGTCCGGAACTGTAGAAACTGCTCAAGTTCAGGTTTCAGTTGGAATGGGATTGCTAGCTGGATCCACGGTTATGCTTCTTACAGTAATATGGGGAACCTGTATTCTTGTTGGCAAGTGCGATATAGAAGACTCTGTTGCCGTAGATGAGAAAGATACTAAAGGACTTAGCTTAACAGGTTTGCCCTTTTATCTTGCTATATCTTGCTAACAGGTGACATTAACAGTGACATGCCATTTCATAATGTAATAGAGAAGTCACAAGCGTCATAATTAACCAAAAAAACTCTTATTCAATATATCACTACTATCGCATGGTTTGCATATTGTGTTAGTATCTACTTGAAAATATTAAGAGTTCAGCAATTTAAGAGGCTTTGTCAGTGAAAAATTTCTCACACTATTGCAGGTTCTGGTGTTACCACTGATATCTGGACAAGCTATGCTGCAATGATAATGGCTGTATCTCTGATCCCCTTCGTAGTTGTACAGCTTCCTCAAATTTTGCATTCAACTTCTGGTAGACATTTGGCAGTCTTGATTGCACTTATTATCTCTGTATCGCTACTGATCTCGTATTGCCTTTACCAGGTAATATTTTCATGCTTGTCTATCTGTATGTTTATATATCCATTTATGGCCTATACTATGTAAAACATATCAATTAGAATTAAAAAAATTTAAAGTGCTGTAAATTTATGGGTGGAGTATATTTCAAGTTTTCAACTCCTTTTAATTTTGTTTTAACTTCTATTGTTTGAATTGTATCAGGCATTGTAGATATTAAGTCATAATGTGAAGATAAAACTGCAAAGCAACAGAACCTATACATAAAAATAAATCAGAAAGTTAGAGTATGCGTCTGTATGGCCATTTTATTTGTATTAGTTTCAGATAGGACTGCTGTCTATTTGTCTCTATCAAAAGAAGAAAATTTGCATACTTATTTTTCATGAATTTTTCTCTCTGAACGTCAAAAATATGTGTTCTAAAAACAATGAATGTCTATTCAAGATGTTCAGTATAGTATGGTTAGCATCGGTAGCTACATTTGTCATTTGTTCAAGTTCTTCTTTTGGTTGACTTTAATCTGTAATATATGATGCAGGTATTTCAGCCTTGGATCCAGCGAAGAAGGATCGACTATGCAAAGCATAAACATGTAATATCTGGAGTTCTAAAACATCTAAAAATGCGCTCACTTGGAAGGCTACTAACTGAACAAGGAGAACCTAATAGAGAAGTGATAGAAAAGTTAGTTTCCTTTTTCTACCTTTTGCTCTGTTGATCAAACATCCCTATTTCCAAGCAGTTAAGCCTCCGCCATGTGTTTACTGACTTTAACATGATTCTATGACAGGCTTTTCACGGCAATAGATACAGATCATGATTCATATCTTTCAGCTTCTGAATTAAGAGTCCTGATTCTTGGTATTCGGTTTGATGAGATAAATTTGGATGAAGATGATGCAGCAGCAAAATTATTAAAAGATTTTGACTCATCGTCCGATGAAAAAATTGATCTACAAGAATTCATCAGTGGAATTAAAAATTGGCTTGATGAGGCAATGTGCTTAAAGGGTTCTTCTCCTCAGGGCGTTGCTGGCGGTGAAACGATTAAGCACCTTACTCGCTATCATGAGGTATGTGGCACTGTGTTGTCAATTTTGTACTAATTCTAATCTTTTCATGTTACTCGATTTTCATGTCTTTGAGTGCATTGACAGCAAACGAAGAGAGAACATTTTCTTTTAGGGGACCAAAGTGATGAGGTTGTTGAGGTTGTAGAGAACCCCCAGTGGACGACCATAAAAGCTGTACTACTGTTGTTACTGGGAGCTGTTATTGCAGCTGCATTTGCTGATCCTCTAGTAGATGCTGTTGATAATTTCTCTAGTGCAACAAGCATCCCTTCTTTCTTTATATCATTCATAGCTCTTCCTTTTGCAACTAACTCCAGTGAGGCAGTGTCAGCTATAATATTTGCTAGCCGAAAGAAGTTGCGGTCTGCATCTCTGACATTTTCAGAGGTTTGTTTTATTTTCCATTTCCTAGCTTATGTGGTGTGTTTCATTTAAGAGATATAAAAGGCTTATTTATTTCAAAAAAATCTTTGCAGGAGTATAATTAATATATTCTTTTACCTATATCTTGAACTTAAGTAGTGTGCCATCAAATGCATAATACTATATGAATGTCTAGATGCTACATGTTAGATATTAGATGTTATTATTGCATAGATAGAGTGCAGAATTTTGAACGACTAGGGTATATATCTTATTGTTTCCTTGGTGCTAATGAAGGTTTTCTTCCCTTTTTTCCCCCAAATTCTGTAATGCAGTTGTATGGAGCCGCAACTATGAATAATATTCTTTGTCTGTCAGTATTCTTGGCCCTTGTTTATGCTAGAGGGTTGGTATGGGACTTCTCCTCAGAAGTGCTGGTTATCCTAATTGTTTGCATTGTGATGGGTGCACTCGGTAGCGTCCGCACCACCTTCCCTCTGTGGACAAGTTCAATTGCCTTCCTGCTGTACCCCTTCTCTTTGGCACTTGTTTATGTTCTTGACTACATGTTCGGTTGGTCATAACTTCAAATTATCTGTACTGTTGTGCTACTCTGTATTGTGTCTTAAATGGGTGTTTAAGTGTTAGGCTCCGTTTGGGAGTGCTGTTGAAAAATGTTGTGGTGTGAGAAAAAGTGCCGCTGGAAAAAGTGCTGTCAGGAAAATCAGATGACTGTTTGGTAATTTTTTTTTATTTATGCATATTTTAAGATATAATATATAAAAATAATGTTTTTGAGAAGGTTTGATGATTAAACTGATAACTACTTCCTGCAAAAGCTGAAACGGCTTTTTCCAAAAGCATGGGAGACGTTTTTGCTAACATCAACTTTTAGACTAAAAATGCTTTTCCAGACAATAACTTTTAGAATTTATCAAACACCATTCTGACAGCTTTTCAACAAAAAGCTGGTGTAGCTGTCTGTAACAGCAATACCAAACGGGATCTAAGAAAAAACAGCTAGGATGTGTTACAACGATTTTTTTAGGTACAAGAGAGCCATTGCATCTGTGTTCAAAGCTTCTATTACTGTCTAATGTTATGTTAATGAATACATCTTTATCGGGCTGTCCATTTAGTAGTGCATAATTCTATGTAAACATATTAGATTTCTGAAAAACTGTGGACCTGGTGTACTTTTTATTTGATAAGTTAGACCTGGTATAGTTATGTTATATATATACACTAATACAGTGATACGGCAGTAGGTAGCTACCCCAGGTTTATGCAAACTTTTGTAAAGGTAGAAAAAAACATATAGTAGAAAGTACTCCCTCCGTCCCTATTTACATGTCCATTTTAGAAAAACTACACATTAAGAAAAAGTTAGTTGAATAAAGTTCGCCTATGGAATACGGATAAAGTGATGAACCTATACTTAAACACATCGAGGGTTCATGTCGATAACAAGAAGCCGAGGTTTCAGGCCGTCTCATAAAAGTTGAGTTCAGGCCTTGTAAGAAGTCGAAGTTCGGGTCTGATAATAAAAAGTCTGACGGTTTACATCTGATAATAATTTAAGGATTCGAATTATTAATAACTATCCAGTTGAGCCCATGACCCATGTGATGTCTACACTTTAGCATGCATTTTATGAAAATAATAGTGAAGAGGACAAGTTTCTCTATCCCTATAACTGACCTCTTCAACAAGTCTCTCTGGTCTGGACCATAAATCTACAGTCCATAATGAAGCTTAGATTTCCTGACCCACCAAAACAAAGCCAGGACAAAACCACTTACAATCAACACACACAATGTCACCAGCATGCCAAGGGTTCTTGACAATGAAGCAAACAAATAAAACATTCATAATCAATACTACAAGCTATTAAAACAAAACAATATAAGCTTCATCATTTTTATCAAACCCAAAATATAAGATCTAAACCATCAAATCTCCTCTCCCTAATCCGAGTGACCTTGTATGACAGATATTAGGGTTCCTTTACACTCAAGCTTACAAGAGATTCATCTCTCCTTACTATTGCAACATCACATTTAAAAACTACTAATAAAATTTATAATGACCTAGAGAGAACAGGCTGAGCTGGAGCTGGGGAAGACTGGCCTTCATAACTTCAAATTTAAATCAACACTTTCTACTACCTTATTGCTATTGCTTGTAGTGACCGTTGATTGACCATTTTGTGGTGTTGGCAAGAAGCTAAAGAATGGCTGCTCAACTGTTCGAATCAGACCTGGCAAGTGAACTGGAACATCCGGTGCTCCCTGAAATACTCACACTATTAGTGATGATTTTATTTCTTTGGAATGAAATGAGCTGTGCAACTAGTATTCTAATATAAGCAAAAAAACCAGAGCAATGGCAGTGTGACTAGGTCTACCTGATAAGGTAAAGCATCAAAATCTGGAAGCTCTCGAATACAAGGGTCTAGATAGGATGGAGGATCCTTTGGTATCGGAGGCGCCAGCGTGAGGAAGTGTCCATTAAAGCTTCCATTTTCTTTTATAATGTTGTTCTTGTTGTGGTCAGACATTCGACTCGAACCAGAAGGCCCTTCTCTGAGAAGCGGTGCACGAAAACAATGTTATGTTACAAAGCAACTGCAGTGGTATTCCTAATGAGGGATTTACTGATCAAAGTTAAACTCACATTAGAACTGGATTGGCTTGTACAAAATCAAATGTACCGTCAATGCTGAATGATGCTGATTCATCTGTTCTAGAGATATGGGATGCATATGTGTGAGGAAATCTGCAATTGAAAGGGGGGACTGGTGCATCATCTATAGAGAACGGATACGGTCTCTTTAAGCCAGCCATCTGTGCATCATCGTGATTAATTCACCGTAAGTAAACAAGGTACACTCCTTTAAACTCAACAATAACAAGGAAAACTGAATGCATAGTGTACACATCTTTTTACAACCTTCGGAACTTCTATAGACTGCACTTGAAAGCATTAAATTTTTATGTTTGTTACAAATTTTAGGATGGAATTTCCTTGCATAAGATGTTATTTGTTTTCTATGCAACTATATCATGTAAATACTACATATACATATATGTGAACCCAGGAAAGCCAAATTTCAGATGTTCTACTGATTATGAAGACCAAATAAGGAAAAAAAATATTGTGTACAAAAGTTGGGCAAGGGAATATGAGCTTACTCTCTCTTCCGCTGGCCACAAAATCATGGATTTGTTGCCACGATAACTTTGGTTTGAAGGGGGCTCTGTCTGGAAATTCATAACAGATGGTAATGAAGTCCCTATTGAAACATTCACCTGCAATTTTACACATTGTCATCTTTAGTTGCAGCAAAAGGATCTACAGCCGCACAAAAACCTATTATAGAATAATTCAGGAAAAAAATTCGACATGGCTAACCATGGATGTAGGACAAGCTTCCTGAATTGGGTGTGATCTTGGCATCAAACTTGGCAAAGGCCACACAGGGTTTTTGGTTTCAGAAAGCAAATCGACACTTGAACGCAATGCATTGGATCCCTGATGATCCAACTTGTAATTGATATTCCCTTCAAGATCATCAGTCCATAACTTAGACCAACTACCACTACGACCTGCACTTGTAATGTCTTGCCACCCCATTTCACATTCACCGACATTGTTTGATACTGAATTCGACCGAACAATATCTCTATTTGGGATTATGGGTGGCAGTCTATTTATCTTATTGGTTGAAGGGTGATCAATTGGTGATGTGGATGTCAAGTAAGAAGAAACATCAGTCCTAAAATTGGGACACTGAGAAGGCAAGCAAGAAGAGGAGTTGCTAGGTGAAATAATTGCACTAGGTACTTGAAAAATCGCATCTCTTTTCTGTTGCTCTTCCAATCTAATCTTCTCAAGTTGGGCAACACCAAGCCCTCTTTGTGGAACCTTTTTTTGCTTCAACTTTTTTGAAGATCTAGCAACAATACCACCAGTACAGCCACCACTACCACTGTTACTGTTCTTTTGGTTTTGTTCTTGTTGAGCCATTCTTGATAACAGCCATATATATGTAAATTATATATAAATGAAAACAAATTCTTCAAAACATAGCAAGAATGTTACCATACCATTGTCATGATCCATCAGCTAAGTGATCACTCTATATCTAGAAATTATTAACATGTAAGGGGTGTGAGAACACCATATATAAGATTAATTTTATGTATTTGGAAACAAGAACGCCCTAAAAATAAGCCCATAATTCAGCAAAGATGGTAACTTTATGTGTATTTTGTATAGAGGGAGAGATAAAGAAACAGAGTTTCTGATAGTTTGTGATTCTTGTGAAGAAGCAGTTGGTTAAAGCTGTCTGAGAGAGAGATGAGATCACTAAATACATGGAGAAAACAAAACCATTTCAAAATTCAAAAAATAGAACAATGCAAATCTAGCTCAAATAAACAGCAACTGTTTGAATGCCTATTTTTTCTCCAACTAGTTTATCGCCCAAATCCTAGCTCCACTCCCTTTCATTCCTAGACCGACTCTCAAGAATTATAGTACCATCTCTCTCTCTCTCTCTCTCTCCCCCCCTCTCTCTCTCAATATAACAACAGTAACTATACATTATGCATGCGTGTGTATATATATATATATACACTAACACCACCATGACCAGGCCATCCCAAGGCAGACCCATATATATTATGATTTCACAAAATCAAACTCACCCTTCCAAAATTAGTTAAATGCCAGCAAATCCAAACTTATATTACCTCAATCTGTTTTTTTACCTTTCAGGGTATGCATTATTCATGCCTTTGCACTTCTTCTTGGACCACTACCCCCAGTCATTTGATTTATATTGCACCTACATACATATCTTTTGTCTGTTTTCTTGGGAGTCCCAAAATATAGATTATGTAACAGTAATAATATATGTATACACAACCTTCACTTTGTTTATTGTTATTAAAGTGACCTAGCTAGTTCATGCACCAGTATATTTATTTTGCACAGGATGATTTAATTTATAAGAGTCGCGAGATCTTCCACTAACTGCAGAATATATGTTGTTGGGCCACAAATGGAAAATATACAAATGAAGAAATAAGATTGAACCCCATTGTAAAGTTCAGTTACATGTAATGCCACCATAACATAAGTTACTTCTCTGCTTCCTTTTTTTAAGTACTCCCAGGGAATTCAATTTTTTTTACCTCTGCAGAACTTAATGAATTCATCTATATTTTCAAGAAACATGATGAAGGGAATTGGATTCACACTACTTCTTTGATATATAAACGAAAATTTTAAATGTTCGTCTCACACATCATAGCATCTGCAATTTCGAACCATTAACCTCTTGTCAACAATAAGAAGGCACACTACTTTCACATCTTGAATTATCGACATCTACCATTTAGTTAAAAAGGTTAAGAAATGAAAGTGTAGGACTTGAATATATAAAATTAGAACTGTGTTCCATCCCGAAACTACCAAGTAGATTTACCCAAAAGGAGATATTGAGATTAGCCCTTGTATATTAACACAGAAGCAATAGATCCTCGTATGAGCAAAGCAGATTGAGTTTTCAAGATTATTGAGGACTTGAAGATGACAGAAAGAAACATCAAATCTTTAAGCATTATACTAGGCACATGGATGATGGATATGCCTTTTTCAATGACCCCGCTAGAGCTGTCCACGGCCAGAGATGCACAAAAACTCCTAAAATCTGAAGATTCGTTCGATCTTACCAAGTAAATGTTCAAAAAAAAAAATACAGGCTTCAGGACTTTGCTCCACTCACACTTGCAAATTTACTAGAAATGTCCCTTTCCATTATATTGAAACTCACAAACCCAAACCCAATTCGTATTTTTTTGCGTCGGGTTCTGGATCATATCAAATTTTAACACCGTATTCGGGGGTGCATATCCTCTTATACAGTCAGCTATTTTGCATGGAAATTGAATTCCAAATTGAAGTGAATTGTGCTCAGCTAACTATATAAATTGAAGTTGGTACACTTCACCAGCCTAAGTTATTGAGTCTTAACTTCACAGAACAAGTACTAGTACTTTTTCACTTCATAAATCTGATTCTGGCATTCTGCATATATATTTTACAGTGAGTAGAGAATGCATCATTCTGAGATGTGGAAATCAATTAATTACCTGGCAGTCGTATTAACAACTTGGCTGCCATGTTTCTAGGCAGTTGAAAATAATATTAAAGAAACTAATCACATGCTTAGAGAGTAATATATCGATTAGAGAGTAATGCATTGATTAGTAGCACATCAGGGGGTGGTTTGAGGAGAATGTCACCACCTTGGGGACAAATAAGTTGATAATAATTTACACTATTTAATCCTTTAATTTATTTTGTGCGTTGATATCACACCAGGGCTTGGTGCTTGTTAATACTACATAAATATGGTGGAGGCTGTGATAGATACTTCTCTAACATGTAGCTAGATTTCATTAAGGATTTAATATTACATATACAAGGCACCTCTTTAACAATGCCCCAATTGCACAAGGGAAAAAGATGGCTCCATTATACTTTGTCTCAGCTGGAGTATTAAACAAGTGAAATATAGTACAGTCCTACTAAACTTTAATAATGGACAAATTAAAATATCTTTACAATGTTTGTCCAATTCTGTGCCCTGATCACTGTCCAAAGCAAACAAGTAATTATCATTAGTTATCTTATATTTCTTAATCCAATCCCAATACCCAATCAAACTTGGCTCATGCTTGCCACTAGTAACAGACTACTCATGACCTTACCACTAGTCAAGTCTTTTTTTCTATATTATGTATTAATTGATTCCCTTCTGAGTAGGATTAATTAATATTGCAAGCTAAGACATGTTCTTAAAAAGATTATAACTTTCTTTTCAGTTTGGAATGTTTTTTTCTTCAAACAAAGTTAGCCCTAAAGTAATCAGTGAACAGACATGCACAAAAGAAATGGGAAGAGATGAGATATAATAGATACAAGATATAAGTACATCTTTCTAGCATATTGTTGACACAAGTTTATATGCAACTATTTTGTTGGATGAGTGGTAGTCATCAACCATAAAGAAGTACCAACAACCTATTAATCAATTGTCACCATCACAATACAAGTCAAGTGTTATGTTACATAGCTTAGTTTAATTAAATAATAACACTAGTATTAATAACAACACAAATTACAAAACTCCAGCTAGAGGAAGAGCCTTTTTATAATTAGATGCAGAGATTTTGCAAGGGTAGGGGACCATGTATTGAGCAAGTAGGCAAGTACCCTATCTTGGAGGTATTCTTATTCTATAATTGAGCCTGCTTTTTACACTTTTTACCTTTTTATGGCTTTCATTGGGTTCCATTCACAATTCTTCCCTCAACAGCTCAGCTCAACTCCACTTAGCCCCACATGTTCTACCTTTGGTATATCCCATCACATTCAAACCTCCACAACATGATCATAATGCTCAAGTAATCTTATTGGGGACCTAATGTTTCATTCAAAACCTAAATCTGAGTTTGAAAGTAACATATGTTTAGAGTCACAAGCTTTGGTGTAAGAGGAATAAAAATTATACCTTTATGGATAATAAGGGTTCTTGTAACAGCACAATCAGATTGTATGAATGTGATGAGGCTGGTTTCTACTTTGCCTTTTACTAAAATGTTGTCAATCCATCAACAAAAGACTAAAACTAGACCAGTTTTAAATATTCAGGCCTCATATCATATGTTCACTTGTTAACTAACTAGGTAACAAAATAGTTTCTGTTGATAGATAACAATCTGCCTGCTTGGTTCTTTCAACACTCTTACCAGGGATAGAGATGTAAAGGACCATTTGTTCAATCAGTCTAGTCTATGTTTTATGGAACATGAAGTGATGTTCCATTAAACATAAAACTCTCTCATTCATCCACGTGAATCAAGAAAGCTTTATCTGTTATATCATTCGTCATATTGACCATCCATCCCTTAACATGGCAAATTTCTTAACATTGCCCATCAATATTAACATCTTTGATGAATAAAAAATGAAGGCAATAAAGCATGGAAAAACACACATTAGAGATTGAGTAAAAAATACATCCTTGAGAAACAAGTGCCTGATTTTGGGAACAATTAAAGAAGTGTTTAAGATGATGAAATGAACAAAGCAACAATCTTTAACTAGTGCTCCAGTCAAGAAATTGAAATTCAAACAAACACCAAAAGATAGCAAACAAGTCTAACAACAGAATTAAATCAACAGAATGCAAATAGTAACAAAGTTAAGAGCTACATAAGCTCATTAACATCAAACAGAACTTAAATATAGATATTCAGCAAACCGCAGTACGAAAACCTGAAAATGCACACAGATTCGTTCTTATCGCGGTAGCTGCCATTGAATAAAACCAAGCTTGAATCTCTTCTCCCTCTCATCTTTTTTGCAACAGTTACAAAATCAACAAGCTTCAATCACATTTGGCTTAATTGGATTCTACTGAACAAACATTCAAGTCCTGCAAATAGAAGACGATACTAAAATTTTCAAAAATGTATATAAAACAAATTATGTGATGAATAAGCATCAAGAATCACCTTATGGAGGTAAAAAAATTCAAACTTTGGGAACTAAATCATTGGGGAGAATCGGATGAAGCAGAGGACGGCTTGTCTGAAACGCGGTCATGCTCCTCCTCTTCACCTTGAATTCGTGCTGGAACCCGAAACCCGGAGAATTCACCAGCAGAGGCAAATCCAATTCCGGACATTGAAGATGGTAGATATGGAAATGATGAAGCTGCTTGATGATCATATGCTGACGGGTCGATCCACGCACAAATTGAAGGTGTGTTACTGGACTGAAGGGGTCTCCTCTGAGAAAACAACAACTGAGTCTGGCCATACATTGATTGCTGCTGCTGCTGCATTGATGGCGGCGGTGAATTGAACACAAATGCTCCTCCTTCTACTCCACTAGCACCAGTGTCTCCACCGGCACTCCAAGAAACCATCCTCGAGAACCTGCTCATTTCGTTAGACGGGGTCTCTGACCAACCTGACCCATCAAAATTACTCATTTGGTGAGTAGCAGAGAAAAGGCCAGTTGTATGTTGGTGATGGAGTAGCATTGGATCTTGTAAGGACTGAAGAGAGAGCCTTAAATCTTGGTTCTGACTAGTACATGTTGGCTGCTGTTGAAAATTGTGTTGATGAAATTGAACATTTGTTGCATTTGAAGTATTAGTATCTGTTGATGCACTCATTGGGAAAAATGACTTGATAGTATCCGCAATGGAGTCAGAGTCCATAGGTGCAGGCAAGAAACTTGAATTGTCATTTGTTGGATGTTGCTGAAGCTGTTGATGATGATGATGAAGCTGATGGTGCATTGACTGATCTTGATTAGTTGGGTTTATAGTGGGAATTGAACCACCAGTGGTTGGTGTCCAGGCAGGAAGCTCCTCGAGCTCATCGATGGCGGCCTTGGCCTTTTTGATGAGCCAATCGATCGCCTTACTAGGGCGGTCGTATCCGAGGCGATCCTGGACATCATAGAATTGAATAGCAGTGTGGGCCGAGAGACGGACTCTTCTGTCTCTCGGCCCCTTTGCTGTACACACTTTGCTGTGTCTGTCTTTTCGACCTGTGGAACGAACAATGTGGCCTCCTTGGACTTCAACAATCTCTCCTCCGGTGCTGCTGCTAGTGTTCCTTAAACCCCCTAATCTTGAAGTTCTAGTTTGGTGATTTTGAGTTGACGAGTCTCCCATTTTTCCTCCCAAACTCGCATATTCTTTCGATGAACAAGGTAAGTAAGAGCGTTTCTTGAGGCCTTGTGGTGATGGTGGGAGTGATGATGGTTGTGCATCTAATCCACCTCTGTAAAGGAGTTGGTGTTGATTGAGTTCTTGGGCTTGTTGAAAAAACTCATCTTGAAACCCATGAAATGAGTTGGGTTGTTCTTGTTTTTCTAAGCTTGGGCCTTGTTGTTGTTGTTGTTCTTCTTCTTCTACAGGCTGTCTTGAAATCAAGATTTGGTTTATGGTTTGGTTTAGATTGTGTTGGTGATGGTGTTGGTGATATGAATGAAGCTGAAGATTGTTTTTTTGAGGATCCAAACTCAGACCCTTGTGGTTTTGCTTTCCCTCTTCCAGCTTTTGATTCACAAAACTTGTTCTTTTTCCTACAAATAATTGCTACTACTACTACAATTAACACTGCTCTTCTCTCTTTGTTTTCCCCTAACTTCTTGCTCCTTGTGTACCTTCCACAACTCTGCAAATTGCTCTTGTCTCTCCCAAAAAGCCCTGCCATTCAACTCTTCATATTCCATTACCTCTCCAAACATATAGACCCCAGAACCTAATTCATCTCTCCAATTTAGACTAACCCATATCTTTCTTTAAACAAAAAACAGCTTTTTTCTTAAGATCTCTCTCTCTATATATTTATCACTAATATCAGAGAGAGAACTGTGGACTGTGGAGGAGGTGGTGGTGGAACAGTAAATATAAGGCCAGTACAAAAAAGAAAGAGAGGCAAATACAGAAGAATACTATACTATAGTCTATAGTCTAACTATATACTAGTACAGTACGTATAGCATACTATACTAGGAGTACTACTTTGTTTGGCCTATCAGAGCCTTTGATGCCAGTGTTTGGTCAGAAAGAAGATTAAAGATTTTTGTGAGCTCATCAATGCTCTCTGTTGCTTCTCTTTTTGTACACTCCCATCTAATTCAAATAAAAAGTTAAAAAAACTCTTCTTTTTTCTGTTTTGCTTTTATTGTTTACCAGAACAAGTACTTGCATTACCATTAAGAAAACCACCTCTCTTTCTTCTGCTTCACATAAGCAACTAATAAGTACTCCTGGTATAAGGTTTCGTTTGTCTCGACTTATAAGCAGTTTATAAGCTGAAAAAGTTGGTATATATGTATTTTTTCTGAAAATAAGTAATTTATTTTCAAATTTGAAAATAAGATTTGGTCTTAAATTTCTAAAATAAATATTAATTTTCAAAAAATATGAAAATACTTTTTTAAAAAAATAACTTATTACTTATAAACTAAGCCAAACACCCCCTAAAACTATTCTTATTCATCTGTAGTGTTCAGTTTATTTAAGCCTTCTCTTCATTTCACATATACAACATTGTATATGATTTTTTCCTGTACAAGCCAAAGCTGGTGTCGACTAAAAAAATTATATGTTGTAGGACGAAATATTTATATAAATTGAAAAATGTATGTATTTTACAAGGTGAACATTATTTGACTTGGTTTGGTCTGTGATCAAAACTTTAATGGTAATCATACAAAGTCAATTTCTAAAATTAAATATTGCAATCAAAATAATGGTTCGATTTTGGGTTTTTTTTTCCACCACTAGTATTTAAAGTCTAAACACTAGAAAAATTTATACAGGCATGCAATGATTCTTTGGTAGTTGATAGATAGGGAGATAGATCCTTGAAATTCCACCACCATTCTCTTTGTGAAAATGACTATACTACTTGCCCTTTCCACCTTTCCTTCTCTTCCTTCAATTATAATTATAAATATAGTTAAGGGGGTGTTTTGGTTCCTATGAATATATGATATTGTGGGTTTGGTACCAGAAATATGTTTAAAATATTTTGCAATTAACAATTAATTTATGTATTAATTTATTAGTAAAAAATTAAATTTATATGTAGTTTTCAATAAAACATCAAAAAATGAAAAATAAGCATAATTTAAATTCATTCCTGATACCCCTCATTAATACTCACATTCCCTAAATATTTTGAAAACCCATACATTATAAATTTAAGGTATAAATTGTAAAACTTAAAAAAAATCTAAACAAATTACACGAACATAAACATAACCCTATTTTTCTTCTCTTGTAGTATTTTCTTTGACAAGTACATCCTTTTTCTTTTGATTGTTTGTACTTTATACCCACAGTCATAAACTTTGTGGTTGCCACTCTAAGTGCCCTCACCAGTCCACCACCACTTTTGATAGTAAACCTTTGCTTATGTTGCTCTTATTAAAATATCTTGTCCGACTTTACTAGTATTATTATTCTGTCACTTGTATTATTATAATTTTTATTATTTCGGCAATTAGATAATGATAAAAGTTATATAAATAATTTAAAATATAGTAATAATTGAAGATTATATATGCCTTTCATTATATTTTTCTTATAATATATTATAAAACTGTTACACAACAGAATATAAAATATATAAGTCTCCAATACACTGAAAAAATTTCATTTAATAATATCTTCTCATAAAATGTAATCAAATATATCCGATCGTAATGTCTTAAAAGAATAACGGGATTTTTAAATATACAATTAAAATAAATTTTATTAATTTTATTTGATACAAGTTAAAATAAAATATATTCAGCAAAAAAATATTTAATGATGATATTATAATATTTTGATATTTATGTAAATATTTTAAAGTAAATATTATAAAAAATAATTATTATTACAATTGAAAATATAATAACATATTTAAATATGGTAAAAATACATTAACAAACATTAATTACATATATTATAAAACATATTTTATTATATTAGAATTTTTATAAATTTAGTTAACAATAAAATAATGTTTTACATTTAATATTACATAAAATTAATACTTTATAAATAAAAATAAAAACAGTACATTGATGCATATAATAATAATGAATATATATATATATATATATTGTATATTATAATATTATATATTTAATAAGTGACTTATATATTTTAAATTAAATTATTAAAAAATGAATAAAAATAATATGTTATATATAATAAATTTTAAAATAGGACTCAGGTTAAAATTAGGATTCAGGTTATGAAATATCTTGAGTAGAGTCAAGTTAGGAGATATTTTGAGTGTAAGTTGAACTGAATTGATTTAAATGGTGGGAGGTTGACGTAGATTGTTTTAGATTTAAATAATAGGAGTACTCTATAGATATAGAGAGTGCGTTTGGAGATGCTCTCACAAGCGGCAGTTTAGAAATTAAACAAGTTCCGGGACTTTAAGAAATTAGTTTGCTTGTGAGTAAACGTGATCCTACAACTTTTGTTTTGTGAAGATCATCCCTTTATTTGATGACCGTGTCTCACTACTATCCCAAGCATATAGGTTACAGGGTTCGGTTTTTGATAGAATTTTTTAAAACACATAAAAAATATTTTTTTTATAAAAATACGGCAAAAAGTGTTATTTTCTTTGTTCTTTTTTACTGATTATTTATTAAAATAAATTATATTTTTAATTACATATCCACCCACTCTTTATATAAAAAAATTCAAAATGTCTAAATTTAATATATTTAAGGTATAAACCTTCCAAACTTAGTTTTATTCTCATTATTTAATATAATAATTTAAATATAAGTATGAGAAAATTTTATTTAATTAATAGGTTGTTAGACTACTTTTCTTAAAAAGTGGTAATTAAAATAAAACTAAGAATTATAACAACCATATTTTAAAACTTCGAACTCTTTTACAGACATGGATTCCAATTTTAATCCACTAAATTTCTCAACTTTGGACGATGGAAGCTGCACTGACTAGTGAGTAGTGAGTCTAGTGACTACTGACTAGTTCAATTAATCAACGAAGTATAGACACGCATGACACACCGCACACACACGTTTTAAGAAATCGTAGTCTTCGTCCAGAACGATATGATTTCGAGATTCTGCATTCTAATTTATTACTGTAAATAAAATAAATAGAGTTATCATATATAAATCCTAAGTATGTGTAGACTCTATTTGGAATTATTGTTAAAAAATAATTGATATTGCGAGAAAAATTAATGGTGCAAAAATTAGATAATTTTTTGATAATAATTTTTATATGTAGATATTTTAAGATATAATACAAAAAACAATAATTTTCATGAGATTTAGTAATAAAACATATAATTAAAAAACTTCTCAAAAGTATAATTTTAAAATTTTATCAAACAAATTTTCACTTATTTTTCAGCCAAAAATCTATGCTATTATATATAATAGCAATATCAAACTGTAAAATAATATAATTCCATTTCTAATGTTATTAAATTAAAAATGAGCATTGAGCAATCGATATTTCAAGTAATAAAAGGTTTATACTCAGTTGTCCAGGTAATGAGTTTTAACTCACCCTGATAATATTAGAATATTTAGAACGGATTCTCATAAATCTATTAATTAAAAAAATCAAATAAAAATGAGCACCCATAAGATTGTCAAAGTAGATTTTAAAATTATTTCGGCATAATCAATCAAATGATGTCACATAAATATATGATACTCTCAATTAGACATAAATTTTAGGATCTTTATTTTTTATTACTAATAATTAACATGCAACTTTGGCTACAAGACACAAGCTACGAGTGTTTTAGCTATTATTCCGGCAATTGAATATAATTTGTATTTCAATATTTTAGCGTCTGGCTTTACTGTATAATGTATAATAAAATGTATAATTCGTGGGAGGTTGTGAACAACTGAACATGATCATAATCAAGGCAATTATTATTTTCAAACAAAAAATCAAGGCAATTATTGAGTAAACTAAATAAATGTAATTATAATTGAAGTGATGAAGTGCGTTGAGAGTGATAGAGAAAGGTAAATATAAATTTTGTTTATAGTTTGAGTAGTCTCTTTCCAATATCTGGCGCCATGTATGATGTGTGTAGCTTTTAATTTATAAGCCAGAGCATACATGATTGTATATACACATGCACGAGGATGGGAATTTTCGAATTTTAATTGAAAAAATGTAGAATAAATACTTACTCTTTTTTACGGGGTAGTAGTCACTCGGATATTTTTTTTACTATCAGGATCGTTTGGTTCTTAATATGTAGATATTAGATACGAATTTCATCCATTTCAAATTCATAGTTAGAAAGAAATTAGAAATTAGAAATTTTAAAATTTATATTTTAAACTCATAAAATATGAGTTTTTATATCTTACTACTAAAGGGGAAAGTATGAGATACGAGTACCAGAAATTTAATCAAAATTTATTATTTCTATCTTTATTTATAAAATTATATATTAATTTTTAAAATATAAGTATATAGTGATGTTGTTTAATATTTGATAAATGATAATGATTTATTTTTAATATTAAAAATGTTTGAATCGTGTTCAAAAAAAATGTTTGTATTTTTTTATCTGCTAAAAAATATTAAATTAATAAATTCATTCTACCACTAAACCGAACACACTTTATTCTCGTACCACTTTAACCCAATTGCCGGATATTCTTCCCTAAATCAAACAACATCACATCTTTTTAACTAAAAACTATAATACATGATTTCAATTTATTTTTATAATTCTAATATTTATTTAGAAAATTCTAATTTTTCATGAAAAAATTACATAATACAATTTTCAAAATTATAAGAGTTGGTGTATGTACAGGTATATTTTTGCTTAAACGGATCTTAATTGTGAGAAGGGACGGAAGCCTTATCAAGACCTCTGCTATCTATCTACAATATTCATTGGGCCTTAACATTAAGCCCACGTCAATTTTAGTTTCTTAACTAGATTAGGGCCAGATTCGGTTGACCCTGTAAATTACGATTCTTTAGTTTCGGGTTTTATTTTCGCCCATTTTATACATATTTAAAAAAAATCGCCTTTTTATAAATAATTATTTTAATTCGGAATAAATTTAATCATAGAGACTCCATGAATATATTTTTTGCAAACAATATTTTAAAATTCTTCTCTGTTGAAATTATCTCTATTTGAATATATTTGATACAAGCTTATAACACAGAATAACTAATATTTAAGTAAATTGATTTTTTATTTATATTTTTATTGATATTTAATATAAAATTTTGTAATATTAAGAATTTATGTTAATATTACATGTTTTATTTAATATAAATATGTTATAATTTGGACCTGTGTTATAATAAATATATAATTGAGCCTAAAAAGTAAAATTTTAAGTAATATAGATATGTATATAGTTAGGGTCCGCATTATAATAAATAAATTATATCTAATACATATTTTTTAGGCTCGTGACCCGGTACTAACTGACCGACCGATCAAAATTTTTAATTTTTCGACTATAATAATATAGCATATATGGTCCATTCGAGTTGATCTAGAATGAAATTCTTTTTCAGAAAAAAAAAATTAACATTTTTCAAACCAACTGAAGCTTCAATTAATCAACAAATCCGATTTCAGGATCTAAAAATCTGATGTGGATGCGGTATGATTTTTCATTATTGAATTGATTCTCTCATTTAAAAAAAATTCATATAAAATCGTGAGAATGATGCAAGTATTTTTTGTGGAGTTCAATTAACATTGGTGGTTGCAAAAACTAGATAACACTCTAAAAAAGTCTGCTCTCTATATTCATCATTTCGTAATTTTTTATTATTACTATTTAATCTTAAATTAAATTTTATAAATTAAATTTTTATTAAAATAATAATTAAAAAATTTTCCCTATTCGCGTAATCTCCGGCCATGATAAAAAAAGGACACAAACAACTAATAAAAAGGAAAAATCAATTACAACATCCCTAAACTATATGGATTTTTGAGTTTAACTTCTTAAACTATTTTTTTTCGTAATCGAGTCATTAAACTATATAATTTTTGAATTTAAGTCCTTAAACTATTTTTTTCGTAATTGAGTCCTTAAACTGCATGATTTTTTAATTTAAGTCCTTAAATAAATAATTTCTTAATTGCATTCTTAAATTAATTTTTGTTTTGAAATTGGATCTTTTTGTCTAAATTTTTTAATTAATGGGACATTTACTTATTTTAACATATATATTTAAAATTAAAAATTAATTTTTAAACTATATTGAACACATATATAATATTAAAATATAATTAAGTTATATATATATATATTAATTGACATATATATTATTAGTCTAAAATAACTAACCCAATTAAACCTAACACAACTTTTGTTATTTTAACTTAATTAGGTCATATTAGTAAATTAACAAATGTCACATTAATTACTATATTGACATTTGTTAAAAAAAATTAATAGAAGGATGAAATTAAGAAATTATTTTATTTAAGGATCTAAACATAAAATATATAAATATATATATATATATATATATATATATATATATATATATATATATATATATATATATATATATAGTCTAAGGATTGAAATAGTTTATGATATAATTTAAATGAAACAGATAAAATATAATTTAGGACTCGATTACGGGAAAAAAAATAGTTTATGAACTTAAATACAAAAATTATATAGTCTAAGGATTGAAATACGAAAAAAATAGTTTAACAAACTTATACTCAAAAAATCATATATCATATATTTTAAGAGTTCTTAGTAGATTTTCCCTGATAAAAATGTTGCAAGAGAAGAGGAGGGTTACAAGTCAAGCGAAGTAGCGTCAGTTAATAATTGGCTTGCCGCGAAACTTAACATGGTTTCGTCATCTCTAATTGTTCCTCTGTCTCCTCTCCTAAACCCACACCACCTCGTCCACCAATACAAATCAACAAGACCCATATCTGTAAAAACCTCACTAGCTTCTTCAAATTTAAAACGTACACTAAATATTTGTAACTCTGCTTTTTCAAATTCAACTTCACCAGAAGAGTTGTTGTTATTGCCTGATGGTTTGGATGTGGAATTAACAAGGTTGTTATCACTATTACCCCAAGAGATGCAGTGCAAGATAAGACAACACTCGGAGTATGAGCACTTGATTGAAGTTGTTTTGGACTTTGGAAGGAAGCCTTTAGCTCGGTTTCCATCAGGGGACTTTGTATTGTCAGATTATCTTGTTACTCTTCAACATATTCAACACGCTACTACTTTGGTATTCTAACCTCCTTGTACACGACGATTCAACTATAGCATATATGTGGTATTTGGTATTGTTTTCTGTTTTTTGTTTTCGGAAAACAACATTTTCGTGTTTTCTGTTTTTTATAACTGTTTTCGAGTTATTTATTTTCTAAATGAGTAATGCTATGAGCCCCAAAATTAATCCCAAATTTATTTTTCAAATTTGACACGTTTTTATTCGTGGCCGCGTATGTATTTACGTGGGGTCTCGTGTTATTATCAGTAAAGTTACTAATTACATACCTGACAACTCGGCATCTGAGACAATTTATTTTTGGGACACGTGTCATTTCTCTTTCTAAAAACTGTTAAAACACCACATTTGTTTTCTCAACTCTTTTTATGGTTTTCATAACAGAAAACTGTTTATTAGTAATGAAGCTAGAAGGTACAACTAAAAACTATAAAGGTACAAGTTATTTTGTCACTTACTGTGATTTTTGTTACAGGTTGGTGACTTTGCCGTCGATAATCGAGCGGGGATTAGCAGAACTTTGCACCGTATCAGTGCCATTAGAAATCGAAAGGGTGAAATTATAGGGTTAACTTGTCGTGTTGGTCGAGCTGTATCTGGGAGTGCCAATCGCTTGACGGATTTGGTTAAAGACGGGGCTTCTATATTGCTTATTGGACCCCCTGGAGTAGGAAAAACAACAATTATCAGGTATTTTTTTTTTTTTTTAACTTTCTTACGCAAAAGGCATTATAGTGTTGATGATCTATGTTGGCAGAAATGTCCTTTTGGATACATGTTCGTAAAATTTTCATTTCCACCTATTATAAAAAGTTCCAAGAATACGGCTTTCTTATAAAAAGATGCAAGATTTATAGCTAAACCATTTACTTACCGCTTCTGTGCTTATATTTTCGTTTTAAATAGGACTATTGTCTTTAGCTCTAAAGCACAGTAGATACTGATTGAATATTTTAGTTCACTTAGTTTATGAAGATTTTTCTATTCACGACTTTCAAAAGATATGTTATTTATAATACAATAATAATTGTATGACACGCAGTCCTCATAAATACAGGGACATAGCACGGATGCTTGCAGATGATTATAATAAACGTGTTATGATTGTGGACACTTCAAATGAAATAGGCGGGGATGGTGACATACCTCATGCAGGTATTGGTAATGCTCGTCGAATGCAAGTTCCTAACTCCGATGCACAGCATAAGGTATGAGCAGGACCCTTCTCTCCATAACCAACTGAATAAAATAATAATGCAATTCCTACTAAATCGGATGGCATGGATGCATACACTGTTACAATTAACTATTGAGGAAGAAGGTGAAATATTGAACTCTATATTTGAATTAGTGAATTATGGTGTTGGCTCTCTTGGAAACGATCACAATCTATGTCTATCAAAACTAACAAAAGCGCCATCAATGCCAGACATGTTGCTGAAAACCACATAATTATTTATTCGTCAAACAAAGCCTCAATATACGCCAGTAATATGCAGCCATGCTGCTTGTGAAACCCCTATTCCTCATTCTTGCTTTATATCTTTAGAATCCATTAATTTTCTGATCCAGTCATTCTCTTTCCTTACATGTGTCATGTGTGATACATTTTTTATCAGGATTTTTTTAATCTTTAAACAGGCTTTAAAATTTTGTGTATGCTTAAAGTTGAAAGCTGTAATCACCAAATAACGGCTGCAATCAGTCAGTCACTTGCTAACATTTAGCTAAGAACCCTTATCCACGTGATTAGCAAATTTGGATAATGAGAGCTTTAGTTCCCTTTAAATGCCAAGTCCATCCACAAAATTTCTGGTGCCTGAACAATCAGCACATCCTCGAATCTTATATCCTGTTCACCATCCATAAGTGACTGCTACAAATGTTCATTCTTAAAATTGCTGCATCAACCTTGCAAAAGCCCCTTTCCACGAAGCTGGAAGATTTGGTTTTTTATTTAGCAGATACCCTCTTAATTATCCCAGCACCTGAAAAAGTCGTGCTAGTTGCAAGTCTTCATTTGACACAATCCTATACTGAGTTAGGGTGGAAGAAAATAATATAACTTCGAAGGATGTATCACTCTGTTCATTTTTTCTTGATAAAAAATTATGCTATATATTTGTTTATCTTAGATAATTGTCTCTCTGTGTTTACTCAAGGTTTGCCAGGGAACTTGTAGTTTTTTTATATA
Organism: Oenanthe sinensis; assembly: GCA_028671895.1. Lineage (NCBI taxonomy): Eukaryota > Viridiplantae > Streptophyta > Magnoliopsida > Apiales > Apiaceae > Oenanthe > Oenanthe sinensis. Next base: position 1,572,440 of record CM053803.1, on the reverse strand, counting down.
ATCTCTCTATGATCAAGGTCTTGATAGAAGCAGTAGAAAACCATATGCCGCAAGTGATAGTAATTGATGAAATTGGCACAAAACTTGAAGCAGCAGCCGCAAGCACAATTGCACAACGAGGAATCCAGTTAGTTGCAACTGCCCATGGAGTAACAATAGAGAACTTGGTGATGAATCCTTCACTGGAGATGCTTGTTGGAGGAATACATGTGAGCCATATACATATTTTATTTTAGTGATGCATTTTGTGGTAGCAAATGTACTTGCTGCTTGCAAGAGCACAAATGATATTGCCCTCCCCCTGACTAGAACTATGAAAATTAATGTCTGATGATTTATACCTCACAGAGCGTGACTCTAGGTGATGAGGAGGCAGGCCGGAGGGGTGTTCAGAAGACAGTGCTGGAGAGGAAGGGACCGTCAACGTTCACATGTGGTGTGGAGCTAATATCAAAGGGCGAGTTACGAGTACATCGCAGTTTAGAAGCAACAGTAGATGCCATTCTTTCTGGTTTGTTATTTTTTTTGTCTTGAAGAGAATATCTTTACTTGAAGAAATTGTTTCTTCATCTTCCATAAGTACTTGCGATGGAGCTTCTCTACCTAAATGTCATTTTCTTTGTTGAGTAAGGGCGTTTCCCAAATTATGAGGTTCGCAAGATAGATCAGGCAATGAGTGACGATATACCAAAGGAACCATTCAGTCATGATTTACTAGACACGAGACCTGGGATTGTTTCCGAAGATAATCTACAGATGGGAGATGAAATTCCTACCCACAATCAGTATTTTATTAAAACACCCCAAGGATTGGAAGAAAATTCTCGTGAAGATGGACCAACAATTCACTTATTTCTTTATGGGGTAATAATCATTGTGCCATGTCCTAGCAATATGTTTATCTACAAGTGATATATCAGCAAGAAGAACTTTCTATATTTTCCCTCATTGCTCTTTTAATTCTGTATTTGTTGGGGGAACTATTCACCCTACCATGCATATCCTTTACTTATGACCTTGAAAGCAATCATACAAGGCATGCCTATTTCTTCTTAGACCATTTTAGTGATTTAAAATTGTGTGAAACTTAATTGAAACATCAACTGAAACAAATTTTGTTGTGAAGATAAACAAATTCTAGATTGCTGATTCTTCCATGGCGTTTTCCTAGAATTTTGAGGACAGACTTTCCTTTTAGCCACGTGTCTGAGTTTTTTATGATTTTTTTATTAAAATTTTGATCATATCATCTCACTGTTTGTGGGTCTAGGTAGGTATTCAGTTCTCTCTTGCTGTATGTTTATACTTTATAGTAGATCATGTTTCCCCTTTCTTGAACAGTATGATTATATTGCAATAAGTTGACAAACAGTACTATTGCAGTGCTTAGCGTCCAACTTTTACTTATCAAAATTCAGTCGCAAAATACTAATAGTATAACAGTATATTACATTTCATCAAAATATAATAACTTAAAAACTTTCTTAAGAACGATTATGAGTGATTTCATTGCAATAAGTTGGCAGTACTGGATGTAAATATATATGTAGCACAGGTAACTTATACAGTGGCAGGTATTGTAGATTGCGGAGGCTAGTGTGATACAAGGATTCAAACAGTTAAGGATAGAGCATACAGTTACATTTACAGACAATATCAGCGAAGCAGATGCACTACTTGCCCTGCAGGCCAAGCTAAAAAAGAATGCACGACTTCAAACAGCTGCAAAATCTTGTGCCACGCCAGTTTATGTTGCAAAGGTAAATTAGTTGTACTGTATTTTTGATGGTCTGTTATATGCTGAGAACATACTGGAAAGATTATATAGCAGTTCTTATCGGTGATTCTTTTACTTGCATCACAGGCGAGCTCAATGACGCAGTTAACAAAGGCCATACTAGCACTAATGACTGATTATAAAGATGGTTTTGAGAATTTTACACCCGAAGTTAATGTGTTAGAGAAGATAGATGCATTAGAGGTGAAACAAAATTGCCTTTGTTATATTTCTTTTTTGTACTGTTAAATATTGTCATGATATATTGAATTTGAAACCCTTGTTCTATGAAATTAATTAAAAAACACTTTAGGAAATTGGCATGACTATTGAGATAGTTGCAACCAAAAAACTACATCAGTAACTTTGTATATGGTTTGGTCCATCAGAATTTCCAGTTGTTTCCTAAACTTTATTGAAGACCTTTGTTAACAAGACAAAGTATTTTACACTCAATTCTGCAGTTCCATCAACTTCTTTTACATCCTCCCATCTCCAACTCAATTTTTCATCTGCTCATAAATTAGTTTATCGCGTAAATCCGGTAAAAAAAATTTGCTTCCTTACAGGAGGCCAGGATCGCAATTGAGCAACATGTAATTCCCAAGAGGGAGGCAGTGGAGCTACTCCCTAGGCCATCCAACATCATGTTACTACAAAAGGATCTCATTTGTAAATACAAGCTACAATCTGAGAGAGTTGGTGTGGAACCAGATGTAAGACTCCGAATACTTCCATTTCAGGACGAAGATACGGATATTAGTGAGAGAGAAGACTCAGATGATGAGATATTCAGTCTCAGTGGTGAATCAAATGGATCACCTTATTCCGTGGATAGACTACCCTTCCTGCCTGATTAGGTATATTCGTTGTACAGTTAGAAGGTTTTTGTATATGATGATTTGTCATGTTATGTGTTATTGCTGCTTTGTAAACAATATTGCTGCTGTTGTTATTATAATTATTTTGGAACAAAGGCAATTTTGGAGCGCTTCTTTAGATTATCTGCTGCTCAACCATTTTGGCTACAATATTATATTTATTCCTTTTTTTTCATGCTAGCCTTTACTAGAGTTGGAGTAATAGATAATTAAGGTCGGTCTGTTGATAAATGATATGTACTATTTTGTCAACAACCCACTTAATCCAGCTGGAAAAGAAGATATACACATATCGATGGTGGAGTTTTTGTCTAATGCTACTCTTCATTGATTACCTGTTGAGAGATTCAAGTGCATCTTGAATTCTCATTAGCCACTAACTTGAAAAAAGTCAATTTCCTTTCGATGGTTATTCAGTCAACTAGGAGGATGGTGGAGGGCCGGAGGCTACATGGTATGATAAAAGTGTGATCATTCTAATCTTTATGTTTTGTGTGCGATATTCAAGTGTTTTTTTGTTATCCGTTTATTCTTCGTGTGTTCATTTTTTATTTATGAGGTCACGTATTCAAAAACTTTGCATTTTTTTGTGGGTGACTTTGCATTTTTTTGTGGGTGTGCGCAATGACAGATTGCAGTGCTTATCTATTAGCAGCACTAGCTAACCTTGGACTAATTTAATACTAAAGCTACTCATATTTTTGCTAAATTAAGATTAGATTTTGACTTCTTTCGTATACACCTAAAACTCTTTTTAATTAATTTATTTTTTTGTGTTCAAGTAAAACTCGTTTCTTTGCGATTACTAGAATTGCTGGAACAGAGAACATAACCTGACAAAATGAAGATAATTGACATTATGTACATTCTGAATATATCGAAGATATGTGAGGGGATGCTGCATAATTGATAAGGAACTTGAGATATGCCTCTGGATTGTCATGAAAGTACATAAGAGATCAATTGATTCGTCACTGAAGTAAAGTATGGTGTTTTGTGGCCTTTCAGCGACTCAAAACGATTTAGAAATATTTTAAAATACATGACAGGCAAATACACAAGTAAGCTTCAAAACATCAGCAGCTACTCGTTTGGCTTATGACTAGGAAGGACAATTCTTTATCAAATCCAAATGTGAATCCTATACAGGCATCGTTTTGTGAATAATGAGGTGTGATTATATTACCACATTTCTAGAAATGCATTGGTGAAAAATCTTTATTTACTTCTTTTCTTTGTTTGTATGCTGATGACAACACTATTATAAAAAGGCTGCTTAACATATCAGCAATGTGAATCTCAATCGAAGAATCCAATTTCCTTGTTTGCAGTTTTAAAGATGAACGTGATGTAATCTGAAAATATACGAGGGGAGGGTTAAAATTCGAGATTTTTATAAATTTGAGTTACGATACTATGTTGGATGGCAAATTATCCTGTAATCCTAAGTCACCAAGGGAGTTTTATGGAGTTAACATAAACATTATCCTTTGATTAAAGAAATGAAATGCTTGGTTAATTGTCAACTCGAATGATATATAAGTTGAATTGCGTTTATGTGAGACCTCTTTTTATACAATTTGGACTAAAATATGATGAAAGCACTTATCCGAATAATAAAAACTATGAGGGAGGCCTATATAAAGCCCAACCCTCCTACCTAAACATTCCCCCCTACATTTTCATTTTATCATATCATTTATAAGAATACAAGTATCAGCTAATATGAAAATGGCTGGCCTGACATTTTCGTTCTGCATAATATTACTCTTGGTTTCAGTAACATGTTATGAAGCCCGTCCCCTTGAATCGTTTCCAAGTAAGAGGAAACAGGCATTGGCTGCGACTGCCAGAGAAATCATAAGAGTGAGCCTGCGAAAACAAGAAATGAATGACGGAGGTTTTTACCAGACTAGTCGGCTAAGCCCTGGAGGTCCTGATCCCAAACATCATTAGCTTCTGTTCCGGTTGCTGATAATAATTTTTCATAAATAGGAGAAAACATGGTGTTTTTTTTAACGTTCCTTCTTTGCTTTTTTCAAGAATATATGCCTCGAATGATACATGATCAATTGATAGTGATTGAGATGCAACATATTGGTCGATCATGATAAGTAAAAAGTCATGACCATGTGCAGCTCAAAATATTTTAACTTGCACCGAGATCTCATATCGTGATGAGAGTACTTAAACATTAAGTAGAAGGTTATGTGAGACTGCAAATAAGGTGTTTTCGTTAAAATATTTAGCATCTTGACGTGCCATACTTTAAAGTTTGAATGATTTTGGCGCTTATGATTCAGAAATAAGCTAAACTCAAACATCCTGCTTAAACTGATATCAGTAAACATACATAGTTTGAAAAACAATTTGAACTTTTAAGTTAAGATAAAATTTAATATTTTCCCATATTACGATAATAATTCAAATTGTATGTCAATATTTTAATTATTGGAAAAATAAAATATAAGATAGTATACAGTAAAAGAACCATGGTTTATAAGATAGTATATAGTAATAGATAGACGGTCTTAACTGATAACATCTCGAAAGAGGGTTCGAGTGATGCATATAGTCATTTGGAAGACATTTACCCCTCAGTTTCACATGATCATCTTGCGAATACATGTCAACATAGCACTCTACAAAAGGATCATATGTAGACTGATGATCAAGCACTAGTGGATCAATGGGAGTCTAAAAGAAAGCACTGTCCAGTGCCTCCCAACCTGAAGTAGTTTGTTTATGGGTCTCACTTGACTGCAGCTAGTTTTGTCATTACAGAGCATCCATTTCTGTGGCATTTTACTAAGAGATGACTGTAAAACATTAACAAGCTAAACTAAGCACAGTAAGATATAATACTATTGCAAATTTATCTTGAAGACTTTAACTGCCAAAGCCACAATTGATTTGATAAGACCCTTACCATTATCAAATGACCTTGCTCCAAAATTGACAATAAACTATACCAATTCTGAAAAGGATCATACCTTGTGATGAACGCTGCTTGTTTCAATGACTAGAACAGTTCTTGATTTCAATCATTTGAACCACTTCCCCACGAGATTTGCTAAACCGAACTATATAGCACACGGGAGAATAATGGAAGTCGGTTTTATTTCAACAGCAGCATTAGCTCTAAATTGAAAAATGCCGAAGTTCATTTTTAAGCTCAAACTACATCAAATATCAGGCAACAATGACAATGTGCCAATAAAAATATTACACTATTAGCCAAGTCAATTTTATAGGTCTTGGTGATGATCAAGTACCTTGTCATGTCACCATAATTATTAATGTGTGTTTTTTGTCCACCTTGATACTAATGTTACTAAAACAGCAAAATCCTGTGCCCTCCGGGAGCAACACACTCATTAACAAATACAATGTTGATAAAAATTTGCAAAACCAGAGGTGCAAAAATTGTGGTGGCAGTACTCAGACTCAAAGAACTCAAACTTCTTTAACTCTGATTAGCAAACTTGATACCCTTCTCAATTGAACTTCTCAATTCAGGTAAGAGAGCTTCCAATCCTTGCTTTTCGTAGTCTGAAAGAGCACCCAATCCAAGGACTTCCTCCACACCATTCTTTCCAAGCCTCACCTGCAGAGCAAGAAAAACTCACAATATTAAAACTAACATATGAAGAAAGTCCGTAATATAGCTGTGATTCTAACACTCCTGCTTTACTGTATGAGTTGTAACAGAGTAAATTGAGAAACAACTTTCAAGACAAAGGATCTCAAAAATTGACTGTGCAATCATATTAAGCAAGAATTCAAGTGATGCCATTTGGGTTTTTTTAGGGGGGGGGGGGGGGGGAGCAAAGATTTATTTTACTCCCTCCGTTCCCTTTTAGTTGTCCATTTGACTTTTTATGCTATTTTAATGCACATAAAAATATAGTTCAAAAAATAAATTGTCAGCCTATATTTTTTATGCACATTAAAATACATGTAAAAAGTCTAAGGGACAACTAAAAAGGAAAGGGGACGGAGGGAGTAGTTTAATCAGGAAAAAGACATTCAGACAAACAGGGCATCACAAATTAATTAGCCATTTGTCACAGTGACATGTTATGTAATTATAACACTGTACTTTTACTATAATGATAGAAATAAAACAAGAGGAAGGTACCTTAGATGCAAAGAATGGTAATTCAGTAATGCTCGACTGTACAAATGAGCATTCAACAACATCAGGAACTCCATTAAGTCCTTTCAAACAAGCATCCGCAAATAAAGCTCCTGCATAACTGTAGAAACATAAACCAATGTTACATGTTCTAAAATATCTTTACAGAATGTCATATAACAGGAACGACAGAAAGAAACAAGTACCATGGGGAAAAAATAATTTAAAAAAAAGGGTCAGAATTCACAAGTACTTGCAAAACATCTACAGCAACTTATAAGCAATCTAAGCACACAAGTCCTTAAATTCCTATAATTTAATTTACCACCACAATAATCTACACTTTTACAATATGAAACCTCAAGTGTACATTATTGGACTGTATTGCACACTGCACAAAACAAAACATATGGAGGGAACTCCAGACGTCTCTTCAGCTGACGGACATATTTTCTGTTACACGTGAATTTATCCAAGCCATGTCACAAACTCTAATGAAGGCTCTATTTACATAAAATACCCTGATACTAATCCTTACATGCAAGTGTAAAGTTGCATATCAGTAAAATATATTAAATTACATCTGACAGCGGTCAAATATTATTATATTTACTTACGCCATAGAGAGTGTAGCTGAACCCTTTCCAGCCTTGGCTTCTACAACTTCTGTCCCACCATCTTGTGTACGCTTTGTGAGAGCTGTAAGTACTTCATCAGACAAGTTCGCTGTTGGTGTAGCCTATTGGACATGACATATAAACATAATAACAAAGTGACAATCAGACTAGTATTCTGAACATTTAATTTTTACAAAGGCATCAAAACAAAACGAGTCATTTACCTGTGAAAATAACGGGAGAATCGTTATGCCCGCATGACCACCAACAACTGGCACATTTACCTCTGAAACAAAGAATTGCAAGTACACAAATTAATCTTCAATGTAAGAGCAATTAAAGAAAGCTTAAAAAGCATCAATTAGTTATCAGACTGGATACCTGCAACATTAACATTGGCTTTTCCAGCATAAAAAGTCTTAGCCCTAACTACATCAAGTGTAGTCACCCCAAAGAGTCTCTTCTCATCATAAGTCCCTGCTTTCTTGAAAACTTCGGAAGCAATCGGGACCGTAGAATTGACAGGGTTACTGATCATATTGACAAGAGCCTAGAATTCAAAAAGATACAAACACATCAAGAACAAAAGAAGCTTCACACATTAATCACAAACACAGTAAGAATATAAAGTAAAAAAGACAGCATAAAAACACGCACATTGGGACAATACTTAGCAATTGCTGTGCACAGCCCTTTGACAATACCAGCATTAATGTTGAAAAGATCATCACGAGTCATGCCAGGCTTTCTCGGAACACCAGCAGGAATAATGACGATATCACATCCCTCGAGTGCCTTGCCTAGCTGGTCTTCACCCACGTATCCAGTAACCTACAACACACAATTCAAAACTAAATAAACCTAGAAACACTTACTATAAAAGTATGTTTTTTGATACAACCAAAACTCAATCTTATTGCATATTAAAATATAAGCATTAAGTAGTATTTAAAGCTAATCCAAGCTAACAATATGAGGCAATGATAATTATATTAATTTTAGTAGTACAGAACCTCCATAAACGAATACTCTCGATAAATTAATATCTTATCCAGTCCTAAACAGCGTGTTTCTAAACTCGATAATGAATAAAATTCTCTGATTCCAAGAGTATTCATTTATCACAGGCAATATAACAGTAGCTATTATCAATTATTCACTTGATATTCAGTAAATCAGAAACCACGGTAAAGCAATATATTATACACACACACACACACACACATATATAAGTATATAATGACTTAATTACATAGAAACAAAAAGCAATTTCGCATACACATACATACATGTGTAAGACAGAATGAATATATGTAGATATAGTAAGTGTGCGACTATATGTAGAGAGAGGGGGGGGGAGATGCCTCAGATCTGGTGTTGATGTGGCTGACGTCAGCAGCTACACCAGGAGTTCCAGCGATATCATAGAGAGAGAGTTGAGAGACGAGGGGGTTGAGTTTCATGAGAAGAGACAGAGGCTGCCCAATCCCGCCGGCGGCGCCCAAGACGGCAACTTTACGGTGAGGCGCAGATCCTGATGAGAAACTACGCCCATTAAGTTGAGCTTTTCCTTGCCTGAGTGATGCCTGGATTGTAGATCTCAACATTTTATATGCCTCTTATGTATACAGAGAGAGAGAGAGAGAGAGAGAGAGAGAGAGTGTGTGTGTGTGTGTGTGAAAAGCGGAAGAAAGAAATGGGTAGTTGCGAGAGAGAGAGAGAGATATACGAGAGGGGATAGGCGGAGGATACAGTGTGAATGAAGTAAATTTATTTGGGGTTTTGGGTGAGATTCCCGAGGGTGCCAGTTTCCTTGTCAACGTTGTTCAGCCTTCACTAAATTTAGATTTTTTTAGTCAATAATTAATCTTTCTTCAAAATATTATTTTGAGACTGTAAATAAAAAAAGGTTAGAATTTCTAAGTTAATTTTTAAAACTATTCTAAATATAATTTATTTATTTTAATTAAATTGTGAAAATAATAAATAAAATAAATCCCTACATTCATATCAATTAGGACAATTAAAATTTTCATTTTATCACATCAATACTACTATATTATTAGGTTAATAAGTAGGGCACTCGCTGCGTACAAATGTATCAATTGATTTACTCATTGAAAAAATGACTCAGGTTAGTCATTAATTTAAAAATAGGAATGACTAAGTTGATATAAATTTTTAAGTTTTTAGTTATCAAGTTTATACAAAATTTTAAATTAGTGACTAAATTAAATCATTTGCAATGAATGATTCGCTTTGTTAGGCCCGAAATGGGGGTATAAGCTAGAAGGGGGTTGAATAGCTTAATACCCTTTTAAAAATTGAGCTTGGCGTTTTTAAAATTCTCTTTTCTCTTTTTAAAATATTACTATTCAACTAGTAATACAAGTGCGGAAAATAAAAGTAGAGAAAAAAAATAGAGTACACAACGGAATTTTTATCCTGGTTTGCGATGGTGCAATCCCCTAACGGATCCGTTCACCCCTAGTCCAGTCCCCGAATCCCTCCCTGAACTCGAGATTTTGCACTATAAAAAGATGTACTCCTTATAGTGACGGAGAAGCCTTTTACAACATTTAGTATTTATCTTGGACCTTAACTACCCGTTAACCCCTCAAATTACAAAGCAAAACCTACTTGATTTATCTTGCAGCATAACTCCCCGTTACCTCCTCACAATCAAAGTAGAACCCCTAAAAGCTGGTCTTAGAGCGTAACTCCCTGTTACCTCTTCACAGGTAAGTAGTACCCCTACAAGCTGGTCTTAGAGCGTAACTTCATGTTACCTCTTCACAGGCAAGTAGTATCCTTTGCGACCTTATCTTGGAACGTAAATTCCCCTTTACCTTCTAAAAAATACGTAAAAATTCATGCGTAGACTATGTTCCTCTACAACAATGTAGGTCTTGGATCCGGGTCTTGGGTCTTGGGTCTTTCCTTTTTCTCACGGTGCAAAGACACTCAACTCCCCTTCAGCGTGTCTAAGACTTGGGTCTTAAAACAAGGATCACCTCACAACAAAGTCTAGACAACAAGTACTACGAATTAAATATCCTTGTTTAGAAAAAAAATGTGGTAGACTAGTATGTTACAGTACTAGACCAAAGTGACAAACAAATATATATAAAATTGTCAAAACAACAGTATATATAAATGTGAGTCGGGGTAAGTCACCTAGAGATAAGGACGAACCAATCGAAAGGGTAAGTCACTTAGTCAAAAGGACGAACCACACGTTGAGTGCTAACGTATATGCAAAAAATTAAGTATGTATGCTAAAATAAGGTGCGGAAATTAAAGCGTATGAATGCACGAAATTAAACGTGTATGCTAATGTAAATTGCGATATATATATATATATATATATATATATATATATATGAAATATAAGGTCAAGATATAGACCAAATATTTTTGACTTGAATAAGATCAAGTACGTTGTTTATAAGGTCTTAACACTACTACTAAACTGTGGCCTTAAAACAATCAATAATAAACCCACAAATATTCTGCGAGTTTAATTCGATTATGTCTCTAAATAATATATGAAACTTATTCGAAATATTATTACTCGTAATGTATGTTGGTTTCTTTCACTTTGTAATTCAACAAGGAGTATTTATGTTTATGTCGTACCTCGACTTATACACAAAAACTCAACTCGAAATTGAAGTGAGCTACATTGAAAATATTCGATGAGCCTTTAATTTATATCTCTATATGAAATTTATATTATTCGGTTTAAACCCGAAATAAGAGTTTGGTTTAAATATTAAAACTCAACAAGGAAGCATTTTGCTTATGGCGTATATATATATATATATATATATATATATATATATATATATATATATATATATATATATATATCAATTTATAGAACTAGTCTCGACTCGGAATTAAAGTAAATTGTCGTTGTATCTAACTCTTAAATTATAAGTTTAAGGATATTAACAACTATTTAGTTCATTCTTTATATATACGAGAATAGAAGAGAAAATTAAAACTCGTGTATATATAAAAAACGAGGAACAATGCCAAATATATATACTTGCAATAAATCAAACAAAGCAAGCTCTTGTATATATTATTAGGGTCGGATATTATATATATAATATAGACAAGAAGTAACTAACTTATGACCCTTGTGCTCTATAGCGAAAGACAATAATATTTCTTACGAAATCAAGGGATACGAGTTAGGATCTTGTACAAGAGTTCGTGTATACACTTAAAAATCAAGCAAGCAAGGTGTATACACTACTAAACATGTACCAACTAATATTATATATATAATCTATAGAACCAACCTATAACCCTTGAGATCTAGAGAGAAATTAAGAGAAAAAACTAGTTTAAAGCCTAAAACACACAAAAAGGGTTGCCGGAAAATGGTCGGAATAACAAATTTTGGTACAACTTTGGGGGCAATAAAACAAGTATAGGGTCTGCTAAGATATGGTAAGTGGGTAGCCAAAAGATACTTGTGTGGCGTGTGTATTATATGAGCATGTAAATGTGTTTATAAGTTTGGTAGATATTAAATCTATGTAAGAACTAAGCTTATAACTCAAGAACTCTAAGAGATGAAATTTTTCTGGACCAGAGAGTGTTCTTGGAGAGAAAAATGCAGCATTTACTTGGCTCAAATGGATTAAAGAAATGAGTGGGGGTTGGGGATATTTAAAGAGAAAAATTAGGGTTTTAGGTGGGGGATGAGGGGACAAACCTTCCTTAAAATAAGGGAAACGTACACAATTTGAATTTTGTATTCCCTTATCAGTACTAGCCCACTTGCAAGCATGGAAAAACGTGTTAGGTCAATAATCGATGCAAATAAATACGAATAAACACGAAACGGAACGATACATCAATTATATGGTTAATTTTCAAACATGCTCCAAAAATTATGAATCTTTGGGAATCATCTGGAAATATTCCAAGTAGGTCATGGTCAAAATCCTACTCAATTTAGAGTTGACCTTCATTGACTTATAATTAACCGAACAATCAATTATGTATCGAAAATACATGTCAAAAATAAAAGTCACCCAAAAATCATGAAAAACATCCTAAAATTCTTTTTAAATATTCTAGAGACATTCCCCAAGTTTCAAGTCAATTGGACATATGTAGATATTATTTTGAGAAAATGATCGTTTCGTTGTCCCTACAGCCCGAAACAATATTCGATAGCTATTTGTCGGAACTTGTTGACGTTTGGGATAAATGTTTGACTTGAAATATATTCAAACATAATATTCTTAAAATAATAATGACTATGAAGTCCAATGAATATTTAGGCTTGAATTAACGTACATTTTACATTTAGGCAGGACTTTGTTGAAGATAAGTTGAACAAATAAATTTAGGAAATGTATTCAAAATATATTCCTTTGAAAACCTTTAAAATAGACACTCTTTTAATTTAATAAAACATTTTCTGTCTCGTAAAAACAGTGTCAAAACTACGGTATTTGTTCATCTTCAATCTTTGCCTCAAAATATCACATATATAAATTAGATTTGATTTTATCATTATTTTGATAAATCTTGTCTAATTATATGTTGAGAGAAAATCATTTTGTTTCGTTTATAAAACAGTTTGATCAAATTTGATTTTTCACTCGTTGACTGTCAATTCGAATAACCTAAGAGAGAATTACTATATTAATTAGTAACTTTTTAACCCTAATTTAATTTACACTTAACGTTAAGACAAAATTAATCAAAAACTAATGAAAATGTTGTATCTCACACGCTTGTTACATTTTGACGCATCGAGATTTAAGATTTTTTTAAAAATTATTTTTACTAACCGTAACATTAATCTTATTTATTAACTTCCTTTAAAATTTAATTAAGCCCGATTTTAGTTTTACTTTGTTTGACCGCTTTATCCCGTTCTAACCCATTTAAAAAAATAGTATTTTTGAAAATACTTTAAGTTATTTAATTATTTATGTATTATACCTTTTGATAATTAAAATTAATTGAACCTAAATTTTTAATGACAAATTTGCACAAATTAATATTTGCAAGTTACTTTTATTTTAGTTTTATAGTTTTATATAAAGTTTCAAGAAACATGCGTTTCTACTTTTCTTTTGGGCCATGCATATTGTGGTACAGGATATCTGACTTTATGCCTCGGCCACTAAAAACACTTTTTAAGTAAGATTGCTAACAGCAGGTCCAAGAATGGGCACCACTACACATGCCTCATTTCATTTTTATCAATAAAATATTCACTATTCTATTTTTTTATATTTCTTTTCTCTCTTTTTATCTTTTCAAATATAAATCTAATTCAAATATAGTATTATTTTAATAATAAGTCATGAGAATATGACTAGAATATTATATTATATTTTATTATATTTATAAGGCATCTTGTAGGATATTATATGGGCTATTAACATTCTAACCCTCAAAGTTTTGAGGATAATGCACATCAACTCTCAAAATATAAAAACGTACTTTCGCGTCCTTAAAATTTGTCACTTTTACATCCTGACCCTCAAATATTGTATTTCAATATTTCTTTCATATTTTACCCATGATTCTATTGTATATGTTTATAACATTAATACATAACTATTTTCTTTACTTGCACTTGTAATAACACATCATTATCTAGGAACACAACATTATCTAATCTACGACTTCGAAGTGGATGCAATAGTGACTTTTGCATAACGGATTTTTAAAATTTCTTCGTTCACTTTCAATTACTACTAGTGACTTTTGATTGTTAATTGACAATGCATCTCACCCATGACTACTATTTTTGCATCAACTACATGAAGTTCATCCATAAAATCAACAAACTATACATATCGGATGTCGGAGGTTTACAGAAACAATTCGATATAAGGATCAGGATGTACAAATGCTAAATTTTGAAGGCTATTACATATATTTTTGGAAACTTTGAGGGCCAAAATTGAAAGTACAAGGATAAAATTGGAAGAAAATTATGAAAAATGACAGATATGTACAAATGCCAAACTTTAATGGCGCGAAAATATGTTTTTGTACTTTGAGGGCTGTTGTTTACTTTCGTGTTAACTTTGAGGGTTAAAATGATAATAATCCAATATTATATTCATAATATCCATTCACGTTACGAAGACCAACTGTAATCTCAAACCTCTTATTATCCCCCTTTCAACTACCTTTATTATTGCTCACCCAGCATTTCAACGCAGCCCAGAAGATAGTTTATTTTTTTAAGCATCAGATCCTCTGAACAAAATTAACTAAATGCCGAGTCGAGAATAAATTTTTTGGAGCCTTCTAGTTTGTTATAATTAATTAAGTTATAAGTAATAACTTACAGGTTACATATATTCTGAACAAGTGTTGAGTTAAAACCCACTGGAATGTATTCTAAAGAACTGTATTCACCTCTATGGTGACTCTACCTTAAACATACCAGCACCAACACACTTCTAATTGGATTATTCGCCAACGAAATTCCAGCATCCACAAGGAGAGGTGCTAATTCCTATAAAAGAACAATTAAGTTTTCAAGACTTACCAAACTCTAACATGCAACATGACCCTAGCGGCCATAAATATTCTACATATAAACGCAACACATGCCCAAATAAATATACATATAAACTAAACACATTGGTTCTTTCAAAAGGCCTCCATCATTACAACTACACTGGTAGTCAATAACTAGAAAATAACAATGTTGGAACCCAATAACAAGGAATTGAAACAAGGAGCACAGCATGATTTAAGCTCTGCGCAAGCAATGAAGGTGGTCGAGAACAAAAATTGCAGCCTCAACAAATATAGAAAGAAAACAGCCCAGACTAAGAACCACTTAAAGTTTAGCAATACACCAGTAACAACACCAACCAAACATCATAGAAACATACATCTTTTGACAGTAATATTACATACCATATTAGCCAAAAGAAATTTCATTGTTATTAGTGCAACATCATCTAATGATAACTCTAGAGAACAGAGGCTCTACCTACTAAATGCTTCCGCGAGGATGAAACTTTACAGCATGCTTATTAATAATTTCTTCCAGGCACATCCCTTTCAAGCATATCTTGGTTCAGGTAAGAATTTCCACCAGGCACATTTGCTGGGTAGTTATGGTACTGGCTGTTTGGTCCTGGGCCAGACTGCTGACGATAACCTTCATTATTTGGCATGTTTCGGGGCTGAAAATTTCCAGCTCCGCTGTTTGGAGGCACTCCGCCTCCCATGTAATTCGAAGGTGCTCCCGTCCCCATATTTGATGGGCCTCCTCCCATGCCAGGTGGGCCTCTTCCCATGCCAGGTGGGCCTCCTTCCATGCCAGGTGGCCCTCCTCCCATGTTCTGTGGGCCTCCCATGTTCCGTGGGCCTCCCATGCCAGGTGGCCCTCCTCCCATGTTATGTGGGCCTCCCATGCCAGGTGGTCCTCCTCCCATGTTATGTGGGCCTCCCATGCCAGGTGGCCCTCCACCCATATTCTGTGGGCCTCCCATGCCAGGTGGTCCTCCACCCATATTCTGTGGACCTCCCATGCCTGGCGGCCCTCCTCCCATATTCTGCGGCCCTCCTCCCATGTTATTAGGAGCAGGACCCTGCCGGTTCTGCTGCACATTTTGTCTGCTTCGTTCAAAGTTTCTCGACCTATCAAAGTTGCGAGGTCGGTCATTGCGCCTATTTCTCTCATTTGCACGGGCATTATTTCGCACCCACTCCTCGTGATACTTGGGGTCATATGGCACAGCTTCTCCATTAATAAACGGTTCCCCTGAAACAAGTAAAAATAAAAATGTTCAGCTTAACAATATACATTATAACCTAAAGATGAAAAATCAATATGAAGATAATCCAAACGCTCTATGTTAAACAGTAAACTGCAGCTGTTGCGGGTTTATTCAGAATTCAAGAAAATGGACACAATTTCCTTTTTACAAAAAAAATACTTTCGAATCATAGTAAGTTGTAAACATGCACAGGTTTAAATTAATCATAACTCGCTATAGTTACAAGTATTTTAGTACTTTTAGTAAGCTATTCTCAAACAGAGTTTAGTACCAAGTATTTTAGCATTTTTAGGGCAACCAAATGAAGAAGACAACGAAATAGTTCAAACTATCAATCACCTGTAGAAAAGCTACAAAGGAACATGAAAGATACCAGGACATGTTCCCAAATTTCATGTAATAATACCAGATACAGAAGGACAAGAAAGGTACAAGTCCTTTAAAGTATTAAATCTTGATATTATGCTGTTAAAAAAACATACTATAGCTAACAAACTTCCCTTGAATATTTTACCTCCATAATCTTTATTCTTCACGTCCAGGTAGGAGTCAGGAAGCACCCATCGAACTTTTTCCAGCTCTGGCAAGGGAAAAGAAAATAATAATTGTTTAAAACCACATCTGATAAAGCAAAAAAGAACAATTAGAGACAATTACATCAATATAGCAAACCAAAAAAATAGATCAATAACCTTTCATCTTGTAAGAAAGTTCTTCAGAGATAAGTGCTCCAAATGCATAGTAATGTCGAGTTGATACTGAATATATCTTCATCCTCGCTTCTTGCTCGCTACAAAACAAGCCACACAGATTGCATTAAATTATCATAAAATATATAAGGAAAGCTAAAACATCGAAAGTCAGTACTACATAGAATATATGTTTCAATAGTTATAAAAGCACACTCCAGATTACCATTAGAAAGTTTACAAGAACCAACAAGAAGCTACCGTAGATAAAAACATATCACTTCAAACATTACAATTCATCCACGCAATTCAAAAAAAAACATTTTCCAACAATAAGTAACTGCGATATCATAAACTTTCCTGCTACAAGCCAATTTTGCTGAGGAATAGTTATATCCCAAGCATAAACTACTCAACAAAATAAATACGCGTGTCAAAATAGAATAACTTTTTAGATACTAAATCATAGCTGACTGTACTCCTGTAACTATTCGATTCAAATAAGTTGTCATGAATTGTACTCTTTTCAAAAAACAACAACATTTATCGCAAGGCCAAACACATTTGCCCACAATAATGTCAATATACTTAACAGCAACAAATGTGTCCTGGAATAGGCTACAAAATGTTACTTGGTGTTGTATTTAATTATAAGTTCTCAACACAAAATCACAAAACTTTAAAAGTAACTTTTGTACATCTGCTACTACAGAGCTGAACAAGAAATGTGAGACAAAATCTATATGAAAGCATCACAAACGAACACAAAAAATGAGATACTTATCAACAAGTATCTTCGAAAACGAACTACATTTTATCATAGAGCAATATCACGAAAACAAGGCCATCCAAATTTCCACCCAATACAACACAATAACATTAACCACTACAGTAAACAAAAATCATATATATCGAATAGGACTAAAAATATCGCTCAATACCGTATAATATTGCAACTTCTCAACACTTAGGCAATATACTTGATAGCAAATAGAAATGTAATTAAACATAATACACAGTACACACAACATAATCCTATCAAACAAAACATTATCTTATACGAAACATTATCGAAAACGAAAACAACATCGAATACCTGCCGACGACGGTAGCTAGAGTTTTGATATAACTATCAATGATTTCATCTCTCGTGGGCTCGCCTTCCGGCGCCTCCATCACAATCAACCAATGCTCAAAATCACATCCGTCGAGCAAAATCGTCTCCTTCGGCGGGCGATTAGACCAATTAGGGCTCGAATCGTTGAGCGACGACGTCGTTTGACGCGTCGCGAAGCATCGTACGGACGGAGAGAGGCGAGCGAAGTTGAAGGCGACGGCTGCGATAGGACGGAAACGCGAGAGAGACGAGACAGACGAGGAGGGAGACTTGGTCGAGAGAGAGGTGAAAGAGCGAGAGAGGAGAGATTTTAAGCGTTGTTTGGTGAAGAGAGATGTTGAGAAAATGCGAGTCGCCATTTCTAGAGGAAGTGATAAAACCCTAGCTTGGAATGAGATGATAGGATTAGAGATGTGGGTTTAGGTTATATATATCAAATGAAATGATATTTTTTTACTATCAAATAAAGATTATTTATTTTCGTTCATAACAAAATGATATAGTATATTATTTCAATTTAGAAAAAAATAATAATAATTTCTTCGATTTAAAATATATTCATTCATTTTCCGTATTTTGTTGTATATATATTTTTTGCGTTTATTAATTTTTTGTTTAGTATTCTAGTGTCTGACACATAGATTTCAAAAAAAATATCCAAACTTTTATTAATATTTTATACATAATGACATATTTAAAAATATTATTAATAATCCACATATTTCTATTGATTTTATTTAATTTAAGATTTCACAAGTCGGCCGATATTATACATGGTTTATAGAATTCATGCAAAGTTGATGTTAAATCCAGTAGAATCTCTTATTTTATGTGAGATTTTAAAAGATAAAAAATATAGAAAAATTCAATAAAATCCATGAATCTTTAAAATTCATCGTGTTTGTATGTTTTTTAATACCCCTATATTTTAATAGATTAATAATAATTCAGATTGAATACTCTCATATTTTAAAATATTATTTAAAATCATAATTCAACATTCTCATATTTTTAAAATCCAAAAAAATACTGTAAAATCGGGATTGAATACACCCCATAGAGTACGATTTAAAATCTGATTGAATACCTCCAGATTTTATAGTATTATTTAAAATCCTAATTGAATATTCTTCAATTTTTAAAATCTAAAAAAATATTATAAAATCAGGATTGAATACACCTCATAATTTTTTATTCATACAAAAATAAAAATAATTTATGTAGTTATGTGGTTGGTGCAATTTAAGTAAAAGTTAAAATGAACAAGTAAATTGAGATGGAATTAGTAAGATGTTCTAATATTTTTACTATCCAAAAATAAATATTTAAATATTACTTAAATTTCGACAAGTTGTATTCGTTAAGTTTTGATTTTTATATATATATAAAACTGGCTAATTATTTATATTTTTTAATCCAAAATGTCTAAAATTAATAGTACAAGGTTTTTTTAAGAAGTACCAGAGTGATATTATAGAGTTTCTTTCCTAACTATTCAAGTTTTATCAACCTTGCCTAGAATTTTTTATAGATTTAGGAATAATAGATACTCTAATAAACACCTTGTCTAAAATTTTCATATATTTATAAATGTCTGATCAATTTTTCAGAAAAAAATAAATTAGGGACTTGCTTTGAAAGTTGAAACTTTAATTGTCTGATTCTCATTATTCTTATCTATGAGTGCAAACTAATTTTTGTGAAGACTTTGGAACATTAGCAAGTCTGTTTTAGGAAAGGAATGGGGTATAAAGAGAGAACAAAAGATGAGTACCTACATGAGAAGAATAGATGATCATGATCATCAATGTGGCCATGAGAGGCTGAGAGCATATATAGCACAACTTCGGTAGACATGAGTTGGCTACTTGACCATAGATTTGGCAATTCTTGGATGCAAACAGAACAAATTTTAATGTAGTTCAGACTTAAGAAGAGCCTAGCCCATGTTACTGTCTCTTTCCAACCACAAGTCTACTAATTCTACAAGTTCACTAACAACGGTTGATGCTATCATGCTATGTGCCTATGTTATTACTTAGTAATACTACCACTCGGCTGTAAAGATCAGGTGACTAGCCTTTCTTGCCTTTTCCTGAAGAGACTCTTCTTCTGTAGGTGACTGCTCATTCTCGTTGCATCTTCTACGAACACTTTCCAAGAGAAGAATGCCAACTCGCCAAGACTAT
Source organism: Oenanthe sinensis (assembly GCA_028671895.1). Lineage (NCBI taxonomy): Eukaryota > Viridiplantae > Streptophyta > Magnoliopsida > Apiales > Apiaceae > Oenanthe > Oenanthe sinensis. The sequence continues at coordinate 1,552,240 of CM053803.1, read as the reverse complement.
ATATAATCTGCTTTTCGGGTCAACTGGAGTCTCAGTACATACTCTGGGAGCAAATGCCCTCGGCAATGACCATATATATATAACAGGATTAACTGAAAACATATGTGGTAGACATAATCAACCCTATAGCTATAGCAGCATTTCTGCGCCTATAACAGAAATTAGCAGAGGCTTTTAACTTCTGTATATTTTTAATGTGTCAACTAACAGGATAAAGGGTAATATGGCTTTTGATAACAAGCCGTATTACCCTAACTATTACGAAGATCTAATCACACATATTACAGAATGGTTCTGAATTACTCAGAGCCGCTCCAAAAGATAAGGAATCAAGAAACATAATGAATTTCAGTCTCATGAATAGATGTCATTAGAAGATACATGCATGCAACCTTTGTGGCTATTCATAATCCACATCCTTCGTCTCGGAAAAAAAAGAAGTGGAAGGATGAAGAGAAATCACATTAACTGTATATTTATTCATGAACAACCTCCATTAGATCAAAGTTACTTCAGAATGCAGAAATAACCGAGGTTCCACTTGCATCAGTGGAATTCTCAGTCCAACTACATAACCTCTATATATTACATAGCATGACAAGCTCACAAGTTTCAGCATATACACGTGTTACTGTGTATAACATTCGTTGTAGTGCAATACATGTGTCACTAGATATCTATGGGGGTAATGTTTATAGGTATCATCTCAGTTTCTCTTAAGACAGCACCAAGCTACCAAGTCATATGTAGTTTCAGAAAATACAGATTACTTATCTCTTTGCTAGTTCCTTTTTCCTTTTCTGGGAAAATAATTATATTGAAGGTCACGAGATAGGGAAACCCTATACATATCCTACAATGTTGCAGTAAAAGGGAAGCATGGTAAGAGACAATACTTCGAGTAAGCCATGGGGCTCCAGAACCCAACAAGGGGATGCAGTGATGCACAGATAGTTCCATAAGGTCTATTTAATTCCTTCTGCTTCTTTAGTAATCCGATGAGGGTTTCAGTGCTCGAGAACTTTTTGTCCCCAGGAAGTCCACCCTGCATATATGCAGAAGTAGAATCTTATTTTCATTCTAGATTCTATCAAAGATTAAATAATGTGCTCATACTTTAGATATAATATTGCACCTACTGGAAGCACAATCAAGCCATACTGAAATTTGGCAGCAGCATCAATGGGCATATCAGCTACTATTTTCACTTTTCGTCTAGCAGTTATTTACTTATTTCCAAAGTATCTTCAACTGATTCAACTGTAACGGTTGCTTTTGCTCGCCGAGGGACATCGATGATTGAAAGAGCTTCCATCTCCTCTGACTCATTAGCTATAGGTACAAGAACCTGAATACAAAGAAAAACATTCATAATTGGCAAAAAGAAAAATATTCATAGATCATCCAGCACGTAGACATGATTGTGCTAGACCCGTTTACCACAAGCAAGGGAAGGGAGGGGGGGGGGAACCTGCTCGGGGAAGAATAAGCCAGTTTCTGTCTTCAATAGGAAATGGAAAAGCAGAATACCAGTAAAAAAAAAACCTGTTTGCACTATATCTTCTAAATGGTGTCATGGACATTATATTTTACATATTGTCAGTGTATGGTTGTCAGGAATATTTGGTCGTCGTAATATAAAAGTCTAGGATTCTAACTTTGCCTAATTGTAATTGTAATATCTAATAATATGTATATCTAACTTACAAGTCTTCAAAGAAGAAATAAGAAACTAAACTCATATAGGAGAAAGGAGTTGAAATTCTAATTTTGACAATGCTAATTGTATTATAAATTTATAGCAGTATATAGTTTTTCTTAGAAAAGCACAGACATATATAATCCTCCCCACTCCAGCGAACATCGCAGATGTTTGAATGTTGTGACAGAGACCGGTATTTTCAAGGGTGAATTTCTTATAACATCAGTATAAGCCAACTACTAGATGAAGCATGCCTACCTATAAGTTTCAACAGCTGTGTGTATGCGTAAATGTGTGGGCGTGAGAGAGAGAGGGAGAGAGAGAGAGAGATTGCCAAGCTGTAGTATGTTTCCCTACTTAAATATGCGTGTCATCCCATCTTACATGGAGAAGTTAAACAGATTCAATAAATAGGACGAAAATAAAGTACAATCCTAGCCAAGTAATACCTCGGGACAATCACTATAAGTCTATTCAATTGAATTTATCTCAGTCACGGTATATTCATCTCCGGGATTGGAACGCATCAACTGATCAGAATGTATAGAACATCATGTATGAGTCTCTTAATAGAAGACAAAAAAAAAAGAGACAAGTTGAATAAAGATGCGTCATGCCAGAATATATATTTCAGAAAAACAAAGCTGGCATAAAATACATTATAGTAACCCAAATTCTTTAAACGAATTGCTTTTGATGGAAAATGTAGTGCGCTCCCCTTGGGCATGATGCCATTGGATCAGGGCATCCAATCAAAGTCAAGGCGATGAAGCAGGCTCAAGGCCAAGGGAAATCTCTTTAGGAAAGCAAGTAAACTACCTTCAAGAGGGGTTCTGAAAGAAAGACAGAGCTACTTGCCTTGGCCTTAGAAAATAATTATCCATCCAGTTGCTAAGATTCTAACTTGAGAATTTTACTAATTCCCTATAAGTAAAAAACACTCTGGAAGACACATAAGCGAAGGCCATAGGGAACCTTGACAGCCTTCTAGCATATCTTTCTTTCTATAGAGAGGTGAGAAGATATCTAGATAAGTGATGAAAATTTGAAAAAGAAATTTATTCTTTATATCGCAACAAGTTATGTTTTAGTCTTTTAAATTCTTACACAACAAATTGTTTAATAGCTAGAAAATTTTTCTTGTAGAGGTGTAGAGGGACCTATCAAAATCAAGGGGGCATCAGCACAAGCTCAAGCAGAACTTCCTGTAAATATATGGAAGTGGTACACAACGCTGTAGGATAACAAAGAAGAAATGACTAAAAACGAAGAAGTAGCAGTGGTCTAACTTCATTATCTTTTTCTTTCCGAACAGACACTCAACTAAAGCAAGATCGAACTCCATAGTGGTGCCAGGTCCACGACTTGTTATAACATTTCCATCCTGCACGACTCGTGATTCCACTGCAGTTGCATAAGCAGACAGCTGTTCCATCAATGATGGATAGCAAGTCGCCTGTCCAAAATCAAACATCTAAATAACTACAATTCTGATAATCAAGTGAACTGCAACTCTAATACACAGCATACAATTGGAATGTAGCAAAAAGTGAGCATATCAATCAATGTATTACTTTTAATCCCTTCAACAAGCCCCATGGTCCAAGAACAACAGCTGGAGATGCACATATTGCAGCATAAAGTCGTCCCTCTTCAGCCTGCTTCTTTACCATGCTTTCCAAAATTGCACAGTCTCTAAGATTGGCTGCACCCAGCATTCCACCATGTACCAAATAAGTGGGAAACATCCAACACAAGCTCACAAGATAAGGAGGAAGTACAAGAGCGGTGAAACAGTCACAAGTCATGCATGATGTCGATTTCTATCAGGCTGCATTCGATTAATTCTGCCTACACCAGATTTGTCCTAAAATGTAACATATCTATTAAAAATGATTAAAAATATATATAAGCTTGACATAAAGTGGTTAGTTGGTCACTACTACTTTTATATAAACAAAAGTCTAGGCAGAATGTATATAGAATATAGGATCGCGCTCTATGCAGAACATAACAATTTTAATTAGCACGAAAACTATTATTCTGCCTGTGAGCCTATATATTTATGTATTAGTTTCGACATTTTTATCCAGAATCCTGGTCCTTAATAATTGCATGTGAGGACCAGTTACGAAACAATCAGTTTGTATTAAATACAGAGATAGGTAGGGAAAGGAAATAATACAGGTAAAGCGATGAGATCATAGGTAGTATTAGCACAATCAGAAAGCAAAGCTTCAGCAAAGAGTTTAACACCGTGACCCGCGTCAATTTGAAGCTGTTTCTCTATAGAAGCCACAGTAACAACAGTTTCAGCTCTTCGAAGTACATCGATTATCATCGCTGCCTCCACTGGCTCAGTGCCATTAGCAATTGGTAGCAAAGCCTGTAATAACCATAATCAAACACAAGTCATTATAATGAAACAAATTATTATTTTTCAAATTTGAGTACAATAGATACAGCAAATTTTAACCGATCATTACTTTAATTAATTATTTCTCGAAAGGATCAACACAGGAGGAGTCGTGAAGTAGGTAAGAATATTTCTGGCCAAGCTGGAATTTGATAAATTGAGAGGGAACTACAGAACTAGTGTAAGGCTAAACTTGATTTGGATTCGATTAACTAGTGAATATTATCACAATAAATTTAATTGAAACAATTTAAATTAATATACGTATTATATAATACAATAATAGAAGTCATGAATACTGGAAAAAAATTCAATCCACTAAATAGCATATAGAATATGGATTGATAATAAAACATAGGGCTTTTTTGAAAAATATTAATTTTTTAAAATATATTTTATATTTTGTAAAAATATGATTTTTATTTTTTTTATAAAAATACGATTTTACAACCAATCATATATAACTAAAATTAATATCAAATGCAATCACGAGTAACATCAATTTTTTTTTTAAATAGTTACATTCAGTTGCATTTGATTATAATTTGTATATAAAAAATTGAATTTGATTTATTTTAGTTGCAAACCAGATTTTTGCATAAAATTTCAAAAGATAATAACATTGCAAAAAAAAGTTTAAAAATAGTATTTTTTGTAATTACACTAAAATAAATGTATATAAATTATTTATATATTGAATTTGAAGTTTGAATCTAATTTAAATTAGCTATCAGTCAAATGAAATTCAAGTACAATGTCTTTCCAAATTTAAAATAAATTCAACATAAAATTGAATTGTTTCTAATTTATTTTTTGAAAAGAATTGTTTTTAATTTATTAAGTTAATGTAATCAATTGTATCCTATATATAATAAGAGTAAGAAAGATCTTATTCAAATACTATCAAAAATCAAAGTTCGATTCTTAATAACTACATAATATTATATACTAATTATTTGTAAGTTATAATTATTATCAAGATTCCTAACAACTATAATTACCTCAGTTCATATTATAATTCAAACTCTATTAGATATCTTAGTAATATATAAATTTGAACTTAGAGAGTTGTTTTGAAGTTAAATTAAAAATAAAATTCGTAATTATTCTGTTACTTACACTACAGACATTGTTCGGGCCATATTTTGAGTTTCAGAAGTCAGAATTGAACGATTTTACAACTCATACGAAGCTTACAAAATTATCTTTAATTATGAGGTAGTCCAACATTCAAAATCCAATTGGATCAGCCCGTAATCTAGACAAAAAAGACAATTATGAATTTTTATCGGAGAATTCTATTCCATTTAGGAAACCTTATTATAATTGGTTTAAAACATTAAAATACTTTTTATATTAAATTTATATAGAGACATATCATATATGAAATATTATTATGTATTATTATTATATTAGAGTTTAGATAGTATTAGAGTTTTACATACAAAGAGATAGATAGATGCCGATAATTGTTCTTGTAAGAGGGAGAATTAAAGTTTTTGTTATCCAAATTTTTTCTATAAAAATATTTAATATATTATATAAGATAATAGGGTAACTTTAAGCGGAAAATTAGTTACACTTATAAGAAAAATTATTATATTGAGAACTCAGAAACCTTATTAATTCATTGGTTTGGATCGAATTGAAGAAATTAGATTTTTTTCGAAAAATAATTATTTGAGTTCCCCGGCTAAGAGTTCAACCTTAACCTAAAATATTAAATACACATTATATTTTGTTACTATATTATATATAATACTTTATCAAAAACATGTTATCACATACTTTGAATCATGTTATTTGATAAATAAAATAAATCAAATTAAAATTAAAATAATATAAATTAATAAATATTAATACAGTTTTTAAATTTAATCAATTTATATATGAGAAAATAATGGGTTGAATTGCTAGAACACACATTAAGTATTAATATGAAGTAATATGCTTGGTTCAATAAAGAACGTGCCACATATTAGTATGAAAAAATGAGATGTAAAAATTATTATGATGGTAATTCTTATGTATCATTTTATTTTTTAATATTAATTTAAAGTTTAAATATCATTAGCAATATAGTAACATCTATTATTTATTGATGCAAAGTTTAAATTATACATATTATATAATTATTTATAAATTTCAATTAATATCAGACTACTGAAAATCTAATAATATAAAAAAATTATTCAAATGAATAATTATATTATCATATTATTAATATATATATATATATATAAAATCTTATATACCATAATACCTACTAAATTTTATATAAAATAAACATAATCGAGATATTATCAATAATATATTTAAATTTAATACATATAATCTTAAACATATTAAACATATATTTGATATATTAAAAATCAAGTCCATCATATTTCGAATCGCAAAATTTTACATATTTATATATTAATAATATAATTCGATTGATGTAAAAATATATATTTTAAATAAGTTAAAAAGTTAATATAACTATAATATATCAAGACTTTTTAAAATTATAAAATATTAATAATTTTAAAATAAATAATTTAATTAATAAAATAAAATATTCGTGCATCACCCGGATTAAAATCCGGTAAACAATAAAATCTTTAAACCATAATGAAATGGGCCTACAGTTTCGAGGCTGATATGGCAAATCATTTTCTTTGGGTGCATAAACAAGCCGAAACATTAACTAACTAAACACATATGGGTATTCATTGAAATGGACCATATGGCACATAAAACTTGACGGGCCATGATCTCTCTTCTGGACCTGGTTTACCCTTTCATCTCCCCATTTGTATTGTTAATTTGTTATCCTTTCTTCGAGTACCGAATTAACATTCTTTAACTTAGTGGTAAAAATATATCAACCACGAGAATTTATAAAATTTAATATCAAACCGAGTTTAATTTGTGTGCTCTACTTTGATAGAGTTGACATGGATGCTTTTAAAGTTGATTTGGAGTTTGATAAATTTAAAAATAATTTTCAAAATATCATATATTAATAAGATATTTAGAAAATAATAATAATAATAAAAGTTCATCAAAATTAATTATTTTATAAAATAAAATCAATAAGTGTTTGGATATTATTAAATATAATTTTTATATAAAATTTTGATCGAATACTTATAGATTTTTGTGAATAATTTTTAATTTAGTATAGAGAATATTTTTTAATTTTATAAAAAATAATACCAGTTATTATGGGATTATGTACATAATTTTATAAAAACAATCATTTTTTTAAAATAACAGGGTCACCTTATTCATCCCAAAATCACATAGGAAACTTTACTCTCACAGTCACAGACTCACACTGACAAAGATAGAAGAGAGGGTAAATTATGCTGTTTAAAAAGTTACCATAAAAGGAGGGTGAAATAGAAAATTACAGTGCAGGGTTTCAAAAAAAGAGAGGGTGATAATATAGATAAATAAATCAATATTAAGCAAGCAGACAAATAACAGAAGCGGTGAACGGTGTTACATAACATAACTTATGTCATTTACATAGGGATATAGGAAGATATACATACAGATATATCGTGTGTGTATATATAGGTTAAAGGAGGCGATAGAGATAGCTCGAACGAGAGATTCACTTTGAAAGTGATGCAATTCCGTACATTTCAGCCCGAATTCTGATTGTGCGATATCGAATAAGGCGAATGCTGTGAAAAAGGTGAGATTTTTATGTGTAATTTGTGAAATCAAGGTGTGATTTTGTGTTTGAATTTGAGATTTTTGATGAATTTTGTGACTTGCTTATGTGTGTTTGTGTGTGTGAGAGAAAGGTGGGATTTTTATGTTGTTTTGAGGTGTTTTTGTGTGTTTTAATCTTTGAAATGTGTTTCTATAGCTGAGATTAGTTGAATTTCAGGTGTGGTTATGTGTTTATATTCGAGAAATTTAATAAAGTTTGTGAATTGCTGATATGTATGTGTGTTTGTATGTTTGGATATCGGAAAAAGTTGGTGTTTTTATTTTGTTTGGAGGTGTTTTCTTATGTGTAATCTTTGGAATGTGTTTATGTAGATGAGATTTGCTGAAATTCAGGTGTGATTTTGCGTTCTAATTCGAGAATTTTGATGAGTTTTTTAACTTGAAGATAATTTGTGTGTCTGTATATATATGCTTTGATATCGGGAAAAAGGTGAGATTTCTATCTTGTTTATATGTGTTTTGTTATGTGTAATATTTGAATTTGTTTCCACAACTGAGTTTATTTTGAATTTAAGGTGTAATTTTGTGTTAAATTCGAGAATTTTAAAGAAGTTTGTGATTTAATAATGTGCGTGTGTGATTTTGGAATCCATCTCTTTCTCTAGCTACTGATGTGCATATAGATAGGGTAAATCCTTACATTTATAGACGATTCAACAATTTAGAAGATCTAACATTTTACTTGTATAGTTGTATGGTAATTAAGTCTGCTTTTAAATTTTAATCAATCTCTTAGCCTACTTAACGTAAACAAACAGAAGCACTCACATTCGCCCACATTTAAACCACTTAACACACACAACATATATATATATATATCATTTATGTGTGTAGGGTAAAGGAGTAGATAGAGATAGCTCGAAAGGAAGATTGACTTCAAATTGTGGCAAATTTCGCACCTTTCATGCCTATTCCTAAATATAGGAAACGTAATCCGCCTAATGCAGCGAAAAAGGTGAGATTTTTTTTTATTGAAAGTTTTTTTATTTTCCTTTCTCGTATTTGTAATCTTTGAATGTGTACAGCAGCTGAGATGAGTTGAATTTAGTGTATAATTTTTTTTTGACCATCTCAAATGTGGACAGCTAAAGTCATGAGATGAATATTTCTATATTAAAATCAGCCTTCCTATTACCAAAACAAATGTTCTTTAGAACAGCTTTTGCGGTAATGCGAAACATATTGACTTTGTTTCCATGTAATCATTGTTACCACGAAGAGGATTTGAAGGTACTCGAGCATCGAGGCTTTTTGAGGCCCGACTTGGCGCCGTGATAACCATGATCATGGATCCACGGTGTACAAAAGACCAATGACAATACACAAGAAAGGGAGGGAGATAAATATAATATTGAGATAGATTATTTTGCTTGATTTTCATTATCACTCATGTTTTTATTTGCTTGGACACATTTGATAGTTGGTGTTATTATGCAGTAGTGAAGCTTAATTTGAACTTAGTACTTTATTACTTTTGATTTAATTTGTGAAATTGATGTGTTTAGGTATATTATATATTAAATCTATTGTATATATGTATATGAACTAACTGTTGACTTTTTACACGACTAGTCTCCTCAAAGGTAGTCGGGCGTCAAGGCTTGACTTGATGCCGTGATAACCATGCATGTACTTTTGTGACATCATATTCCATTCTGAATACTTTATTAGCTAGACCTAAATTTGCTGGCATCATGTGAAATTATACAAAGGTGGAAAAAGAGATGTATATATTTTACTTTCTTACGGCTCACCGTCCTTATGGACATGTTCCAACCATATATAAATGATTTATTCTCAACCAGTTATATTGAACCATATTACCATAGGTCCAAAATACATATATATAAGCTTTCATATGCTGGAAGTACGGAAGTTCGAATAATTGTTTATAGATGGCACTTCCGTTCAAGTGTTTGTTGTCTCCTGGGTTAGAGGCATTGACAACTTGACATTTTATAGTTTCCTGCTATGTATTATTTGTTATTGTGATGTCCCATATATCCACTTGAACATTTATTAAGCTATAGCTTCTGAGAGAAGCTAGGTCTAGTGGGGTGTTTCCTGATGTCAACCACTTTCAAAATATTAGCATTTCTGAAGTTCTAAATTTTCACACTATGGTGGTGTAGGTTCTTGCGAAAAATGATTTTTTAGCACAATAATTATAGTTTCATAACTTAAGCAGATCATAAATTTATTCACCATTTTAATGTTGCTATTTAAAATAATACCATATATCCTTCCGATATGTGCATATATACAGTATTTAAACTTATAGTTAAATTGCACATTTGCGGTTATATTTTGTTTCTTTACTTGTTTTGTAGAAATTTGCAGTTGTAGATCTGCTACGACGTCATTTCCGGAATTAATATACTTTTCTTAGAAGTACAATTAGAGATTCAAATTTAAAAATGGTGGGATGAAGATTCTTTTGCAGTTAAGTAAACTCTTGACCTTTTTGCAGGGGCGGTCCATAAATTAAGAAATAAGAGAGACACTGTAGAGCCGCGAAATGTTATTCAGCAGCGAAATTGAAGCTTTGCATGATGAAAACTTTGAGGGTTCAGTGAATGAACACAATATTTGTAGAAAAGTATACTTTGCAAATGATGGTAGTAGAGGAATTAAACGGTGTCTTGTTACTGGAGTCATAAATTTTGAAAATGTTTATAACAAGGATGCAGATATCTCACTTGGTTCAAACAGTGGAAACTCCGCTTTAACTAGTCAGGAGGATCCTTTTAACATAAAGAAGGATCCTATAGAGAATTCTGAACCTTTACATGTCTCTAAAGAATTTGAACAGGCAGTGAGAGAAAACCCTGATGTAGCCGCAAAACGAATGAAATTTTCTATTGATGATGCTTCTGATGGCAAATCGTTTATACAAAATGGATGTGGTTCTTCAGTTCCATTGCAAGTTGTTTCTGACGTGCCTCAGTCAGCTTCTTGTTTTGTACCTCAGACTGTAACATGTCGCATAGTTGAATCAGCTAGACGTGGGGTCTCGTGTAGTTGCTATCTGCTAAAGAAGCACAACAGGATGGACATATGTGGCGTTACTAATGACAATGATTTTTCCAGGTGTAAGTTGTCCAGTGCTGATGGAAGTGAGCAGAAGGAAGTTGGAGCTAGTAAAGCTATCGCATCACCTGTTTCTCAGGAGAGCTCTGCGACAAAGCTCTTGGTTGCCAGTTCTGCCATAGTTGCAACTGACTCTGGATGCCATCGACCTTCAAAGCCACGCTGGAAAGATTCTTGCTTTGTAGAACTAGATGAAGCAGAAATGTCATTGAGAGAGTCCAAGAATGATCCACGCCCCCTTCTCCGTTACCTCATTAACCGTTTACTAACAGCTGCAGGATGGGTGGTAGGGAGACGTAAAAGATCCAATACATATAATGGAATTGGAGAATATGTATATAAGTCACCCGAGGGAAGGCCAATTCGTGAATTTCGTAGAGCATGGGTCTTGTGCGGGCAGAGTTTGTTTAAAGCTTCAGATATTGTCTGCCAGGAACGTGATGTCAAGCAGTATATTGATCTGACTCAGTTTTGGTCTGCTCTAAATGAATCATCAACCAAAATTAGAGAAATGGTAGACTGGGAAACTACTTCAGCATTAGCACATTGCTGGTATTTTCTAGATCCCTTAGCAAAAGTAGTGTTCATTGACAAATTGTTTAGCTCCCTAAAAGCAGGAAAGATGGTTCATGCCAAGAGAAGTTTTGTGGTTCATTCGAAGAGAGTCAGTGATGCTGTTTTCACCTTGCAAAATGTGGAGTATGCTGGAAACTTTTCAGGTGATGGACATGTGACTGATCAGCCTCGTGGATCTTCTCAGATTTTAGAACGAGCATTGGTCGTTTATAATAAAGGTAAAATTAGTGAGCAGGATCAATATTCTGAATATTTTCAGGCAGTACCAGTTACATCCAAAAATAATTTTGGGAGAAACATTAACTGTGAGGAAGTCTCTGGTAATGAAAGAACAAGTCTGGCTATGTTATCTTTGCAAGCTTATGGTTCAGATAGCAGTTTGGATCAGATGGGTAATGACCTGTTAGACGTTCCTATCAGTACTCATGACGCAAACCTGTATTTAGGTTGTGAAATGAAAAACTATCCTAATAGCGGTGGAGACAGTCTACCTGCAAAGCGTAATTCTCTCGGTTCTGGTATGAAGCCTAAAAAACCTCGAGCCAAAGATGGAAAGGGACAGAAGAGATCATATAAATGCCGATTAAACGATGATGATCTTTTAATTTCTGCTATAATAAAAAAGAAAAGTTGCAAATCTACTTCCAAACAATCCAAGGTGAGAAAGATTTCGTGCAGACCAAAGTTTTTCAGAAAGCACAAGAAACAAAAGGGAAGTTGCAGGTTGCTTCCACGAAGTTTTAATAGGAATGGGGTGCATTACACAGAAGCAAACTGTTTACCCTTAGGTTCCAGAACAGTATTGTCCTGGTTAATTAATTCTGGAAATATTTCTCTTAATGAAGTGGTACAATACCGGAATACAAAGGATGACACTGTGGTGAAGGATGGTTTTGTTACATGGGATGGGATTTTATGTAGGTGCTGTGACACAGTACTGTCTGTGTCTGAGTTCAAGAGTCATGCTGGTTTTAGGCTGAACCGCCCCTGTCTTAATCTTTTCATGGAGTCTGGTAAGCCATTCACCTTATGCCAACTTGAGGCATGGTCAGCAGAATATAAGGCTAGGAAGAGTCCTACTCGAACTGTACAAGTTGATGGGTCAGATGAAAATGATGACAGTTGTGGACTGTGTGGTGTAGAGGGTGAGTTGATATGTTGTGACAACTGCCCATCGACATTCCATCAAGCTTGCTTGTATGAACAGGTTCAGCGTTCAGCTTCCTCTAATTTATATTTGTCATATATTTCTTTATACAATGTTTGCATTTCTGTCAATTATGGGTACATCTGTCTAGTTTTAGGATTTGCTTTCTTCCCCGTTAACATCTAAGAAGTATCATATATTTCAGACTATTATTTTTTATTTTTTGAGTTTTATAAAGTATGGACGGAAACATATCTAAATTAGGGTTTTAGGATTTTCTTTCCTCCCGTTAATGTCTAAGAAGTATCATACATTTCAGACTTTTATATTTTTTTTTATCTATTTGAGTTATATATGGTATGAGTGAAAACATATACTAAAATTGGTATTACACATTGAATTTAGACGTTACATGATATTGTATAATATCTTTGAGATTTTAGTAGATTGGCTCCAACTTCAGAGATGCACAAATGGTATTTGTGAACTTGAAAAAAGAAAAGAAGCTAAACTGCCACTTTCCGTCATTTTTAATAAACAAGAGAATCCGGAAGTATTAGTACCTCTCTGTGAACCAGATAGAGTGCAAGTGAAGTACGCAGTTGTGGAAAGGTTAATTTGTTTAAACCACAAGGTGCAATCATTCATCTCCTTTACTTCTGTATTGTTTTTGCTTAAAATTGGCTGAGATCATATTGAAAGTTGAACTATATGTTTTTTTTTGAAAAATATGTTAATTTAGAGAGCTAAAAGGCTTAATATGAATGGTAATGCATGGTACATATTTGTGTATGATGTAAATTTGTGAACACCAAAATCCTTGTCACCAACTTAGGAATGCCTTTCTGGCCAGGTTACATCATTGATGTGGTCATATATTGCCAAAATATCTCCCAACTTGTTAGCTGTTGGTTTACATTGTTGCTCCACCATTTATTTAAACTACAATTGTGAGGATGAAATATCACCATAAGATACTCTAGTGATTCACTTGATATAACTATAGGCCAAGTATCTTATGGTGATATCTCCTTTCTGGTACAGTTGTTTTATTTATTTGTTTATATGATCTGTAAATTAACCTAATTTTTATTTTATTACTTCAGGAAATACCTGAAGGCAGCTGGTACTGTTCGCAATGCACTTGCCAGATTTGTGGGGATTTGGTTAATGATAAAGATCCTTCAGAATCCCCTAATTCAATTACATGTTATCAGTGTGAACATAAATGTAATGTTCTTCTTCTAATTTGTGTACTATAATTTGATCCGGAGTTCATATTCTTTAGTCTAAAAGTTATTAACATACATACATAATACACAGGGTAATGTTCTAGAGAGTCTAAAAATGAGAATCGAGAGAACCACTTTAAAAAAATAATTTTAAAATCCAAAAAAATTATGAATATGTTTGTATCCTTGATAAATTTTTAAAAATTCAATTTCCAACAACAATATGTTTGTAAATGATTTTTTTTTTGTGCGATTCAAAAATAGGTTCTTAAAATTTTGTGAGATTCTAAAAGAGATTCAATTTTTTTTCATAAATATTTTTTATTTACAAACAAATTATTGTTGGTGTTTGGAATTGTACTATGAATTCAAGAATATTTATAATTTTGTCCAATTTTAAAATTATTTTTTAATGCTTTTCTCGGTTATTTTTTTAAGAGGGTTCTCTCTGATCCTTGGCCTATAGTTATATTATACATTCATATATATTTATGTACATATATATATGTATGTATGTGTGTGTATATATATGTTAAAATTCCTTCATCTTTTTTTAGAAGAATATGATCATTAAATTGTTTCCTAATTGAATATGTATTTTAGGGTATTTATACCTCATATAGGAACCATTGCTAGACCCAGTCTATTCAAAATTTAGATGGTTGGCCTTTATCCTGTCTACTTTGATAGGAGCATAGGAGCTTGTACATTTTGTACATTGTGTTTTGGTTTTTGACATTATTTATACCAGTTCCACTAATCACATTGACATTGTTGTTTCGATAAGAAAATAGAATGTTGATGGTATAATCTATGTCGAAATGCTAACAAATATAAGCTTACACGGAGATCTTTTTTTGTGAAAGCAAACAGTTACACAAATCACCTTAGGTATTACCGGTAGAAATTCAGTATCTACTGCATTGGCATTGTTGTTTTGATAAAAAAATTGAATGTTAATGGTAGACTCTATTTCAAAATGCTAACAAATATAAGCTTACACGGAGATCTTTTTTGGTGAAAGCAAACAGTTGCACAAATCACCTTAGCTATTACCTGTAGAAATTCAATATTTACTGCCCTAAGAAAACTCTTATGCTCGTCAGTTATTTCATTCTGTAATCTGTATCTATAAAAAGACGCAGAGTGCTTAATGGCTAATGTGCAGTATGACCCTTTACGCTACTAGTACTGTTATATCATCTATTATTAATATTCTCCTCATCTTTGAAATTTAAGCTTGTTATGCTTCTGAATCTCTGATTATTTTGATACTGGCAGATCATGAGATATGCCTTATGGAAAAGGGTATAAACGCGGTCGAGGATTCTGATCTCCGGTTCTGTGGAGAGGAATGCTACAAGGTAATTTTTTTATTTATTTCTTTCTCCGGTCAATTAATTAGTGCTAATTATGTGGGGAAAAAGATTGTGTTGGGTACATGGCATCAGAGGTTGGTTTAGATTTTCGAACGACTTTTTTTATACCATTGTCAATTTTCCATTTCATGGTATTATGTGCAAATAAGATCCAATTTTTATGGTTAATGTATATGTAACATCCCACATCGATAAGATATAGTCAGTTTGAGGTCTTTACAAGGACAAGTCAATAACTAATGTATACAAAAGTTGCTAGCTCTTTTGGACTGACCCGTGATGGGTTGTTGGGTCCGGTATGCATCAACTTGTGGGCTTGGGTGGGGTTATAAATGATATTAGAGTCATGCCAGGCTGAAAGTGCAGAGGCACTATCCGGTTTCGTAAGTTTGTCCGTGAGCTCGACGAGGACGTCAACCCTAATAAGGTGAGGTGTTTGTAACGAACCACATCTATGACATATAGTAAGTTTGAGGCCTTCTAAGAACAAGTACATAACTAATATATACCAAATTGTTAACTCTTTATTATACATTAAGTTATGGCCCATAGACAAACTTATGGAATTCGCGCAGTGCCTATGCACTTTCGGCCGCGCATGACTCTGATACCATTTATAACAATCCAAGTCCACAACTTCATGCATATCGGACCCACCACAGGCTAGTCTAGCAATTTGGTATACATTAGTTATGTACTTCTTCTTATAAATGCCTCAAACTTGCTATATCTCATCGATGTGGGATATTGCGGTATAAGCATAAAAAACAAAAATATAAAAACTACACTATGTATTATATATAGACCCGACAATTTGGTTAAACAGTTTAGTTTCGGATTGGATTAACTTTCGGGCCTGGTGTATTTATATACGGTTCGGATAACATTTTGGTTTTGCTAATTTGAATTGGTTTTGGTTTGGACAGGGACACTTTGGTTCGGTTCAAATCTTTTTATTTCCAATCGGATTTTTATTTAAATTGAAAAAAAATGGTTTGGATTAATTTGAATTATCATCGAACTGAAATAAAGGTCGTTAAGCCAGTTTGTTAAAATAGAGTTAAAATTGATAAAATTATACCCAATAAAGTAATAACCTCGATTAAGTAATATATTTCTCCAATCCCGACTTGGGCCAATGTGATAAAATAATATATTTTCTAAATGCAGCTTATAATAATTTTATATTCACTTTTTTTACTTTCTAGCAAATTTAAAATAAATATTATTCTTAATTTTTCAATATTTTATTTTACAGATACTTGTATAATACGTGTGGACTATGTATAAATAAAGTGTATAATGTACTTGTAAGTGTAACGAATCATAAGATTGTATGTCTGAAATACACTTATGGCCTATAATTTGGTTCAAGTTGTATTCAGTTTGGATAATTTTTTATTCAAATTTGCGTGGTTTCGGATCTAGTATTTTCGGATTATTCTAGGATTTGATTGTTACATTGCTTAGTTCTACATTACTGCTCGATATATTTTTATTTATGATGTGATTCCTTTTGTAAGAATCTTTTGGAAAAACATTTTTGTATCAATATGTTTCTACACACGTCTTCAAATCAATCTTATACAATTTTTTCCAATTTTTTTCGAAAATATAGTTTTAAAAGTAATGCTATTATTTTTAAAATATTTGTTTTTCCTGCTGAGGAATTTGAAGTGACACTAAATATGTTTCCTTTCGTAAGGTGTTTAACATTATCACGTGCTTAAAATGTATAGAGTGAGTACTAGGAGAACTTAGCTTTGTCATTTTATTGGGTTCTTCTGATCTGACTGCTAGTGTTAACACTTCCTGTGAAGAAAAGATTTGAGGAAATGAATTTGTCAGGAAAATATAAGATTATATGCTTCATCAAAATTAACACAGAGAATTGCATGTTATTAGACACCCAGAGTGCTAGCATATAATCTTGTTACCAACTTGCCATTATTGATTCATTGCTTAAAATAAACACCAAACAAGTGAATATTTGTAAGTATACCTGAATTACCGAAAGTTTTTACACATAAAAGCATGGTACTCGGTGAGAATTACACATCCAAAGACTATTGCTAGGTTGAATCTGTAAGTAGAACTGAGGTAATGAGGAATTTTACATTGATTATATCGCAATTGCATTTACTACATTATACGTTACAAATCAAAATAATACTGAGAGAAAAAAATTCCTTAAAAAGGCTAGAGTTGACTATCTTAGCTCAAGATTATATTGAGTTATGCAAAGGAGTGGTAGGTGTTCATCAGCATTCAGTTGAGGTCATTACTAATGACACGCCTCAGACATCTGTAGCTTGTAATACCGTTTCCTTGAAGAGATAAGTTGTCAACTAATTGTTTAGTAAAAAACTTAGTCTTTTGAGGAGTTGGATTACTCTAATATCATTCGGTGTGTTTTACTACATATTGTTTGCTAAATATTACTAAATTTGCAATCTTCATAGTGCTTGCTGCTAATTTTATATGTACTCCATACACTGGTACGTGCAGGTGTACTCGGGCCTTCATTCTCGTGTTGGGCATATGAATCTCATTTCTGATGGTTTTGCTTGGACTCTTTTGAGGTGCATTCATGGCGACAAAAAATTTAACTCTGCTCAGCGGTTTGTTGCTTTGAAGGCAGACTGCAACTTAAAATTAGCTGTTGCTCTTACAATAATGGAGGAATGCTTTCTTCCGATGGTTGATGCAAGGACAGGCATAGACATGATACCTCATGTGTTGTACAATTGGGGGTCAGTATTCCTCTAGTTCTCAACTCCCCCCCCCCCCAAAAAAAAAGTGTGGACAAATTTTTACATCCTAGCCCTTAGATTTTATTTTGAGCGTACAATCTATATTTCCCCCCAAATACATAAATAATTTGTTAGTTGACCATCTCTCACATAAACTTAGGGTACTAGGAGAGAAGCCACAACATGAATTCTATATCTTTTTAGTGCAAATAAATAATGGGGTGGTCATACTCATTTAGGCCCCGCTTGTATTTGCTTTAAAAACAGTTAACTAACTATTTGGTAAAATTAAAAATGTGCTTTTAGTTTTATAGGCAAAAAACTGTTGTCAGAGAAAAAGTCGCTGTTCAGCTTTTGCGGGAATCAGCTACAAATTTTACTATCAAACCTCCCCAAATTTTTTTTATATTATATCTCAAAACATGCATATATCAAAAATATTACCAAACAGTCATCTGATTTTTATAACGTTTTTACTCACAGCACAATAGTTTTGAACTTCTGAACAACGATCCCAAATGGAGCCTTAGTCATTTGTGCTTTTGTGTATTGTAACTCATTACCTCTTGGCTCAATACTAGACTTTATTACAAAATTGATTTCTATCAATTAAGCACTGCTTTTCATCTTTACAAGTCCTCATTATACAACGAGAAGATTATACTAATGTGCAGTATGTTTATAATTTCATCGTTCTTGGGGTTTCAGATTCATGTGTTCAAATAGGAGAAGTGTGTACATCAATTATCTATTGGTGGATACACTTGCTTATAGGTTACAATCTCAATAATTTTCGTGTTGAATGGCTACAGAGATATAAGATTTTAAGAATGACCTGGAGTTTTTTAGAAGACGAGATTATGCTTCAAAGGACGACTTCATTTCATTTGCATGTTTTTGTTAGCTTGATAAGATAATACTTACTGGGAAAATGTACACGGAATTGACTTTCTGCTAAAGCACAGAGAAGCAAATTCTAAGTATGTTATCTATGACAAGCACACAGTAGCAGGGTTAGATTTATTTTCTGCAATGGGCACTAAAATATACAGTATTAGAGCTAGAACTTTTCTTCAGGTTCTAGATGTTTATCCAACACGTAATATTAAATAGAATTCAAAAAACAAGGATAAAAATAATTTATTTTTTATTGACATTAGTAATTAAAATACTCATCAATGATGATATATTTATTATCTTAATCTTTACCTAAATATATTTTCAGGGTAGACACAATTATATTGGATAAACATTAAAAGGAAGGAACGGAATTCTAGGGTGGGCATGCTGGTTTCTTTTTCCCTCCCCGGTTTTATTTGAATATGCAGATATGCTTAGTTCTTAAATTTACAAATATACAATAACCACTGTGCATGTATGCTATATCATAATATATGAAACCACTAATCTATTGAATTGGAACAAGCTATACCTGTTTTTTAGATCACCCGTCTCACTATTTTTGGCCTTTTCAAGTATTCATACTTTCATACAATATCAGAAGGGACATGAAACATTGATGCTTGACTTCTTTCTTTTATGTTATTGTTCTCCTTTGCATATTTTATTAGTTCCATTGGAAATTAAGAATTTCGGTTTTTGTGCAGATCTCGATTTGCACGACTAAATTATCATGGTTTTTACACTATGGTGTTGGAAAAAAATGACGTGTTGTTGTCGGTGGCATCAATCAGGTAGCACAAGTTTGACAGTAACATAAGTTGGCCTTTTTGATAGTCCTGTAAAATGATTTATAGTCTCACCTTATGAGCATTTTGTCTGCATATTACGATCCCATTCCTTCATGGCTTAAAGATCAGTAAACTCTTTTAGTTCAAACTCCTCTAGTTCTCTAAATATTTTAGTCCTGGCCCATCAAGGAGGTCAGCTTTCCCGAATCTTAAATTTTGTTTGTCTCGTGTCTAAGTGTGTTAATAATGGAGTAAATCTTAATATCTGTACTTCACTAATAATCTCATGTTAGGGAAATGTAGCATAGACAGGAAAGAAGACTTATTATTATTATTATTATTATTTATTTTTTTGAAGTCAAATTTATCATAGTCAATGATCATTTAATTGAGGAAAAATGGAAAACCTTCCCCAGACACTGCTAATGTGGAAGCTTTGTACGCTAGGTACAGAAAAAAATCAACAAGGGACATAAAAGTTCGTTTTGTATGCAGAACATATAGATAGACCGGTGATATGATGTAGATATGCAGATTCCAAACCTTCTACATATATGTACTAAACAAGTTGTAGAAAAACTAGCATTCTTATAAAGAGTGTTGGAATTAAACACCCAATATGTTAGAGTGGGCCTTGGATGGTCCAAAACAAATAAGTATACTAAATTAATATTGTGTATCAAGATTATTACCTGTCCCTCTACGGGAATGTAATTGTACAGAAGTACCGAGGATGCTTTTCTGAAAAATTTATATGAGAAAGCACTATCACTTAACTGGCAGTTTACCTGTTTCCGCCAATAATTTTATCTGCACAAGTTTAAAATTAACTAGAATGGGGTAATCTGCAAACGAGTAATCAAAAAGACATTACCTGGAGTATATCTAATTAGGGAAATCATTGCAAAGGATGTGATATAACATGAGGCAGCAATTTTTTTTACTATATCTGGTTGTGGTGTGGGGGGAACTGGACGAGGAGAAGGCTACCCAATTGGCTGTTTTAATTTATTCAGTTTTTTTTATTAATTACTTGTTGGAATGCAGGATCCATGGAGCAGCAGTTGCAGAAATGCCCCTTATCGCTACTTGCAGTAGATATCGGCGTCAGGGAATGTGCCGCCACCTTATGAATGCCATTGAAGAGGTAGTAATCTTATTTTAATACATAGAAAGAATTTTACGATAGAACTCTGGCATATGCGTAATTAATGAAGGTGCTTATATGGAGCTATATCACAGATTCACAGTACCTATGATTGAGTTACCATCCCCCCCCCCCCCCCCTCCTCCTGTAAGGTAAGTTTTCAACGAAATGGATGTCTACCATGCCTTCTTGGCTTGAAAATAAAAACCTCCTACGTATAGAACTAGAGATGGTGTCAAGCTCTTGGCTCGGAAGTAGGGTCTAGGGAGTGAGGGTAAGATACTAAGATGTATGCAAGACACCAAAAATTAAATGCTTTCGCTACATAGTACACACTAGTGGCCACAGAAACTATAATTTTAGAATTATTACTTCCCTAATTTCATGGATCATGACCATTTCCTGCTTAGAGCTAAGCTATCTAATCGAGGCTACAGTTACTTCATTATGTGAGTTCATTTTTTTGTCGCTTTCGCCCTTTAGATGCTAAGGTCCATCAAGGTTGAGAAGCTTGTGATATCTGCGATTCCCGAATTAGTAGAGACATGGACAGAAGGTTTTGGCTTTGAAAGGTTGGAGGATGATGAGAGACGAGGACTGCGCCGGACTGTCAATTTAATGGTGTTTCCAGGAACGGTATGGCTCAAAAAATCCCTCTATAGGAGTCAAGTATTAAAGGAGCAACAAATTGGTAAGAATTCTTGCACCCAGTCTATCAAACCATTGGTTCTATTGCCAGTTGTCGCCTTCAATTTTTCAGTATTGCATGACTTAATATATATGTGTGTGTATATATCTATATATATATAGGGAAAAGTTATATGGAGACCGTATTTTTGTTGGAGACGTCGGAGACCATATATGTACTGCTTGCAGAACATATTTTGCAGAGCAATATATTTTCCAATGTTCTGCATGCAATACATATATGGTCTCCAACGTCTCCAACAAAAAGGCGGTCTCCATATAACTTAACCCTATATATATATATATATATATATTGGTGAAATAGGATCATGCAGTGCATCGCCTTCTGGAAAAGATGACCTGAGTGTTTCCGGATCGTTATTCGAAGGAAGTCATGAGATTCAGCCTGCAACGAAACCTGAAGTACATATGTTCCCTGAGGGACTTGATGTTAAGACAGAACTAGTACCTGGTAATGGCAACAACATACAGATAGACAAAGACCAGAAGGAAGCCGTTGATATCCACTGTGAGAAGCTGTCATTTGAAGAAAAAGAAGGAAATAATCAATTGGAAGTTCATGTTGATTCTATCGAAATGTATATTGAAAGAGAACATACTGAACAGGTAGAGAACAGTAGCAAGCATAATAACGGTGAATGAAGAAGTTGAGAAGACCTGTAGAACTGCACTTTAAGTGCTTATAAAGAAGTGCGTAAACTTGTAACATTGCACTCCAGAAAGCTTGGAGGTCTGGATTGGCGGTTCATGAAACTGCAGGACAATGTTCAAATTTAGACTAGGTGTATTTTTAGTCCCTTTTTAGTCTTTTTTTACAACCAAGAAAAGTTGGTGGATCTAATAACAAATTTTTGCATAGCATACAGAATCACAGTATCCGCTAGAAAATTTTGTTGGAGAAAAGAAGGGTACCGATCTTTTTACTATACACATCCAGTTGTCACTCTCATATGGTAAATTCTTTTTACTTTCTTTTCGGTACCGATCTTCCTTAATATTCCTTCACCTCCTTCCAAATGTATAAGCACGAGCATCTATAGGTGTGTGTTATGTGTATAATTTTTGTGTTCATGGGCTACCAGCTTACCATGATACCAGATTACCTGTTTTAGATATCATATATAGATATATTTGCCAAGAATCTGTCACTGTTTCAAATTCAATTACAGTTTTTTTCCCATAAAAGAGATTGACAAGATTCTTATCGGTGTTCCCTGGAACTTTCAGTTTTAAATTCATTAGACAATGATTCAAGGGATACAGCTCTCCATCGTTCGAGACTTGCAACTTACATTTATCTCGGTCAAATAAATATTACCTCCATCTCACCCAATTATTAACGTTTGTCCACTTTTGAAGACTTGATCTCAATTAGTCTACTTTTGTTATTGTCCCACTTTAAGCCTTCTCTACCATTCCGGAGTTCACTGTAACATTTCTGCAGTAAAATTTAGCCAATCGAAAAATATAGAAAATCGGCCATGTAGTACTTTCCTAATACTATTTATTATCAAGAAATGACGGCAAATAGTAATAAAATGACAGAGGGAGTTGTGAATGCTTCTGTGTTATTGTTATTCTTACAAAATGATAAAATCTTTAACCAGGTATCCATACAATCTTTAGCTCACATATAAACTGATGCAGTGGTGCGAACGAGATGGAGATTCATACCTTCCCCAAACCATGGAGTAAAATATCAGCACTTAAGGTGTCAGATCGTGCATTTCATAAAATATCATTTGCCATATTGAAATTTTATTTTTGTTATATTATGTATATTTCCGTTAAAACACCTTAATTCCCTTAATAAATAAGCTGAGACGGTTTTTTTTTTAATCAAGGCCACCAAAACAAAATTTTCTACAATAGAATCTCCAGCTAAAATCAAGAAACTGAATGCTTCATTAAGTTTCATATTCATTTATAAATTTTCATCAATGCTCC
Source organism: Oenanthe sinensis (assembly GCA_028671895.1). Lineage (NCBI taxonomy): Eukaryota > Viridiplantae > Streptophyta > Magnoliopsida > Apiales > Apiaceae > Oenanthe > Oenanthe sinensis. Next base: position 1,528,723 of record CM053803.1, on the reverse strand, counting down.
CCGATTTGTTGTTTTTCAGAATTTGGGGCTTGTGACTTTCAATTTAGGGTTTAATGGAAACCCATAAAGTGTAATAAAACTATAGCAAGTGGTATTTTATGAAGTGGAGTATCGTAAGTGGTCTATACTATCTGCAATTTCCTCTTCTAAATTTAATACCAGAAAAACAACTTTATTATCATTATTGCAGTCCCTTTCTTGTAGAGAATCTAGAGATGCAGGGGTATCAATTTACCTGATAATTTATATTCAAAACTGTGACAATCACAACAGGAGATTTCCAGTAAATCCTTACACCGAGTAATCACAAGCTGTTACAAATATGCAGGTCAATTCTGCAACCTACTGCCAATTTGTATATGTATATATTTATATATAGAGAAACATATCATTCTAAAGAAGCCAAAAGCAAACCATCAAAATCACAACATTGGACGTGCATTTCTAAATAAACCTGCAATCAACTTACTTCACTCTCGTGTGCTGTTTTCTCACTTGTTTCTTTGTGTTCCACTGCAGGTGCCACAGGGCTCCTGCTTGTCTCACTTGTTTCATTGTGTTCCATTGCATCTGCCCCAGGGATCCTGCTTGTCTCACTTGTTTCTTTGTGTTCCACTGCCGCTGCCATGGGGCTATTGCTATCAGATGCTTTGTCACTCATGGGTCTCCCAAAATCTTGTATTTCTTTGTGTTCCACTACAGCTGCCACAGGGCTACTGCTATCAGATGCTTTGTCATTCATGGGTCTACTAACATCTTGGGTTTCTTTGTGTTCCACTGCAGCTGCCACAGGACTACTGCTATAAGATGCTTTGCCATTCATGGGTCTATTAGCATCTTGCGTTTCTTTCTGTTCCACTTCAGCTGCCACAGGACTACTGCTATCAGATGCTTTGCCGCTCATAGGTGTACTAATATTTTGAACCAAGCTATCATCCATCAGTGTAAAAGGCCGAGAAACAGGAGAACTGACTTGTGAAATACTGGGGGAATTGCCTTCCAGCTGTTTTGGCCTATGAACAGGAAGTATTATATGTTTATATCCACAATTTGATTGGCTTCGTTTTAAGTTTATTTATTGTTTGGACAGAAAAATATCAGTCTTATACTTATACTCAACTCACCATTGTGCATATGACAGTTGCCACATATAAGTGCGTAAGATTGGGTTGGATCCTCCCCTACAAGCAAAGCTGCAATTCGAGCAATCCATCCCCCATCCTGCGCAGGTAATCCTATAGGATTTTCATGTTGAACAACTAGCTCGTCATGTCTAAACATGTCAGACCCCTCAGCTGCAGCATGTTTCAGCAGTTCTTCTTCTAACTGATGCATACCAGGACTCTAAGGGCTACCGGATCTAGTGAGTGGTTGCTTACGATTTCGGAGACCGCTGGATTGCACATGTTCAGCATCAGTGCTCCTCCCCATGGAGGAATTAAACTTCCTGTCATCGCCCATATACAATTTCAAGCCAGAATCTATACCCAACTTGGATGCTAAAGGGAATCAAGGGATGCTCATTATATTTTCCCGAGATTTTAACTTAAGCGCTACACTTCCTCCTCATCATGCGAGTCAAATGTAAAATGCTACAGTTCAAGTCCTCATCTTCCAGTTCAAGTCCAATGATCTTGTGGTAATGATAGCATAACCCACAGCAATAACCTAAAACATGGATATTTAAGTGAATCAGTATATAGAGGTATACTCTGCCAAGCAAAAATTATCTTTGGCATCAAATGCTTAAACATGTAATATGGAAACTGTGTAAATTACTCTAAGAATGAATAAGAAAGGCATGCACAAGTATTTGAATGATATTATATTTTCATGCTCTACATAGTTTGCAACATACAAGTTCTTGAGGTAATCATGAGCCATTGACTAATATTACAGTTTTTATGCTCTACATGGTTTGCAACATACAAGTTCCAGAGGTATGCCTAATACTCTGTCCATTCGGCAAAAAAAGACCTCGTTTCGAATTTCCAGTAATACTGTAAAGAATAATTATTGCTGAGTATGAGGGCATTATAGTATCACTTGGCCTTATCTCATCCGGCTTGTGTGAGTTTTTGTTTTTCTTTGGTAGAAGATTCTCGTGTAGAAATCAGAATACATACATAATTAACATCATCACTAGCCACAGTGTGTGTGATGACTTGATAGAATCCCTACACATAAGTACAACTTCTATAATATCTTAATAACATTCATCCTTGAGACAAATTAATTGTTAAGTGAAGCAATTCCATTCTTTACAAATTGAATTTAGCTAAGCACCGTTGTTTAGTACCTCTTTGAACCCTTACCATTTCAAAACATGATCAACTAGTCACATATTGAGTCCCATTTAATGTAGATTACATTACGTAGGCAGGTCCCAGGTGGCATTGTTTCCAGAACCCTCTCAAGCACATAACTCAGAGTAGGAGGATATAAGACATAATTATATGACTAGTTTGAGAATGCATATAAATTAGTCATATGAAAGGCAATGGGGTAACAAAGCACGATAGCAAAGATAACATACCTCAAAAAGTACAGAGAAAACAATAAGATTCCTAGTCATCCTTTTCAATCTAGCAAGAACAGTAGCCTCTTCCTTGGAAATATATTGCAGTCTCTTCTCAAAGTCATCACCGTGTACCCCAAATAACCCATTCCATATTCGAGACAATACTCCCCTCTTATTTTTCTTCTTCTTCTTCTCCTCTTCTGGAGCTGCAGCTGCAAGGACACCTGCAATCTCCGCAATTTCTTTCTGGTCTGTCTTAAATTCACCAGCCATTACCTATATTTATAGTATACAACAAACTCAACATATATAAACACAACTACCTTAACCTGCATTACAATCAAACAAAAATCGTGTATTCCTAAATTCATTTCCGCGAGTTTCAAACATTAATCTAAAAACAAAAATCTCCAATATTTTATAATATCCTTCCACATTCGAAATAACATTATATAACACAATCATCACATAATCAAAACAATCATGACCTGTATTACAATCAAACAACAAATTGCATTCCTAATTTATTACCAAAACTATCAAATAAATAAAAATCGAGAAATGATCCAACAATCTTTCATTACTTTACCAAAACACACACACACACACAAGTTATAACAATTCAATTAGCCAATCAATCATCTACTATATATATATACACACACACATATACGTATAGAATTTAAAATTGTGCAAAAAATATGAAAAAATGAGAAAGCTAACCTCGATCGAGAAGCGACGGCGAGAGACAGGAGAGATACAGTGAAATTGTAAGTATAGGCGCCTATATAGTATATCAACTCCCGCACTTTCGTAGGTGTTGGATTAAAGATTAATAATAGGTTTAAAAATATTTATGGTGTAATTTAGTAATTATTTAGAAATTATCAATTTTTAATTAAATTTCAATTTCAATTCGTTGGTGTATTTAAATTTTTAACTTATTTTTATTGAGTTTTTTTAGAAGAGTATGATAAATAAAAATAAAATATATTTTTTTGGTGGATAAAATTTAGAAAGAATGTAATTTTATAATATAATTTAGTATTCACTTATTTATATATTTGTAACTTAAATTATTTTGTTTATAATTATTAGAAAAATGTATAAACTTGTCCAAGTGTCCGAATTTTTTAGTAGATAATGAAATTTCTCATTCAAGAAATCTCTTTATGGTCATCGTATTTATAATTTATTTATGAATTATTAAATCTTGACAAAAAAATAAAAATAAAAATATTTATAAAATATATATAAAAATAGTCAGGCGACAATGGACAATGATGGCCCAGTAACAGCGAGTCAGGCTAATAGTATATTTGTCGGGCTAGCCCAAGTTGCATACCACCTAGCTATGGGGCTTGCTGGAGCTGGACTATCCTCAACCAGTTGATCACCAATCGCAAAATTTGGGTTCCAATAATAAAAGATAACTCTGTAAAACAAGGCCACAAATAACATGAAATGAGGCTTTCAACTTACCATCCAATAATGTTTTCGCAAATTATTTCCATCACACTTGCACAAGTTTCTTCGTATTCTACTATTATTAGTATTTTCGAGGCATTGTTTATTTATTTAGTACCCTTTTTTTTATCTCATGAATATTTCGTTCATGTTCAAATAAGAATTGGAAAATTATGATAAAACAAATATTTTACACTTTAGCACAAAATAAATAAGAAATAACAATATATACATGAATAAATAATATTTTAGTGTTTGACACCTTATGGTAATTAACTAATTTTATTTAGATGCTAATTAAGTGGCATTCTAACCTGTCATACATTACTCCTATGTGTACGGATAGTACGTAGTGTTTTGGGCTGACAAAACTTTTTCAACTGGGTCCTTGAGGCAGGCATGGCCCAGAACAGGTCATTACCCATGTCGAATGTAGAATTAGAATTGCTGTAAAGTTAAAACAACCTATATATAACCTGGCACATGGGACTACTTTATCATTTCCTTTTCCTCTTTTCATGCTCTTTTGTAACGAAAATTTACCTGGCTTTTCAATCATTATTTTTGGTACTGCACAGTCTTCGCTGCATTGCCTTCTAAGCGGCCCGAGTAAAATTGAGTTGGAATCGAAAAATTGAACCAAATAATATAATTTCAGTCCGGTTTTGGACTAAACTGACCGAATACTCAGCTTTAGAGTTCTATATATAACAAATTATACAGTAATTTCTGAGTTACCGATATTTAAATTTTCAAAATTTTATTGTTACCCAATTTTTCGAAAACTTTTTCGAAGTAACGAATATGGTTTACTACACGACATAAGCAAATAGACGAAATGCAGGCCTATCTAATGTATGCCTACATTTATGCAAAGAGGTACACACATATATTATATTGAAAACAAAGTTATTATTAATGTTAATAATGAATGAGAAACCTGACTGGAACAGAAAAGGGACGGAACAACTAACTTATAATTAAAATCCAACTCACATTTCTTCCTCATCTCAGAGTATCCAATGCGCCCTCTTTTACAGACAGTTGGGATTTTATACCACCCTGTCATAGTGGGAGATGTTTATATTCATATACTGTATAATACGTACATATACATGTGGATGTGTTTATCCTAATTACTTGTTTATTAGTTAATAATTATTTAACAATAGTAATTCAAATATTTAACTAGATAATCCCTGAAGAAGTTCCAAAACTCCTGACCGGCCATATCTTTAGTAGATATGGTGGTATCATTAAGTATTTAAATTCTCCGTGTTCTTCAAATCTACCTTCCTATTATAGTGGTTTTTTATGTGAGTACCGGTCCGACAATACTTAAATAGCACAGGGTCTTCAAAATAATTGAAACGTTCCTGATTTGCCGCTAAGTCGATTAGGCCAGCGACTATAATCAAATGTTTTTTTTCAAATTATTGTATACATTTTCCTTCATTCTGCAAATAATATATTGTATCCCCTTAATCATTGTATTCGAGAAAAAATCATATACAGCTAGGTTTGATTTGTATGCTATTTCTAGTTTTTAAATTCCCTCTAACAGGTTCTGTTTGGTGTTCATATTTGTCCCTGCAAAACGTCATCATCGCCCACAGGAGAGAATTTGGTTTCACTTAAACCAGATACTTGGAAGCAAGTTTTCAATTTTGTATAGCTACACTTTTTGTCACCAGCGCGCTTGCGCTGGTAAGGCCACCCAGGGGCACCATTATCATAAGGAATACTAAAAATTTTATTATTTTTGAATTATTTTTTAAAATTTAAAAAAAAATAACATTTCAAAATTTTGTCTCTGACACCTAAATCTTTACGGTAAACCCCCTCTTGTCACTCACTCACGGGTCCACCATCACTTTACAAATTATTCATCCGTTTTAAAATAAATGTTTTTTTTTCACTTTTTATACATATTTTATGCTGGATAAATTAAAGATATAATACAATTTATTTTAAATTTTCTAAATAAATATTTAAATATTAAATTTTTAAACAGAAAAAAATTGTAAAATTATCTTCTTTTATACATTAAAATATATGTTAAAAATAAAAAAAAGGCGTATATTTTAAAGCAGAGTGAGTATTTTTATTAGAAACAGGAAGTTCGGTCTCAATAAAGCTGGTCTGTCCGGTGATAACTATATCTTTAGAGTGTATCAAAGGGTTTGGCATTGCACTGTGCACTACCGACTACGGCAATTTTTATTTATTTTTTCTCTAATTAATTAGTGCGCTACTACCCTTCATATATTTATCCTGCGTCAAAAGCCATTAAAAATTGTGGAAACATATATCATATTTATAAATAAATAGATAAATACGTGCGTTCCAACAAATCGAAATTAGAAAGGATTCATACATATATCAATGTAAAAAAATCATTGTTCCGCACAAATTTTTATATTTTTTCAATATTCATTCGAACCAAAACATTTGAATTCTCTAATATTTTGTTTGGTTGGAGAGATTGAAATGGAATGAGTAAAAAGAGAATGAAATAATTGAGCTAGAATGAGAAATTTGAAAAAAAGATTAGTGAATGTAAAATTTCTATGATAAGAATTGGTAAGAAAACGAATAACATGGAGAATGAAACATTTCGTCTCAAAATGAAGGGTTTGAATTCTAGTCTAAGTTAATAGGAATGGAATGGGAGAAAGAATAAAATTTTTGAAAATTCACCAAATATTAGTTCAAATCTTATAATATATTAAAAACTTAGGGCAATCATGTCCACCATGTTCACACAATAAAGAGTTTCTAAACTAAAGTTATCAAAGTGTTCATGCAACTAAAGTTTGTTAATCTCTCTCAAGCATTAACACTCTCGAAACATGTTTACACAATTAACAACTTCTACTAATTCAATTTATCAGGTAATTAGAGCAGTGTTAATCTCTCTTCAGTATCAACGCTCTCATAAATCCAATGATGTTTTCGCAGTCAAATTCAATTCTGCTAATTGTATGTGTGCATCTAGTAAGTATATCTCTCGATCATACCCATATTGCATAGAATCAATTTATGATATCGGTTGATTACATAAAATCAATAATTAGAACATATCAATTAGAATTACGCATAACTTATCAAACCACTGTGAAAATCATGCCAATATTATAATGCAAACATAGCTTTTCCTTAAGCCCTAAAAACACTACTCACTAAAAATTAAACAAGTAAAGCAACTAATAACAAAAAGAAACATAATTAAACTAACAAGAATTAAAAAAAGATTTGGATAAGAAAATCTTGATTCCTCCATGTTATATGGAAAAGTTATGGCCTCCCTCCATTTCATTCTAACCCTAATAATAAACTACTCTAATCTAATAATAATGATATGTCTCTAATAATGCATGACGATACATAATCTGATATGTCTCTAATATATAAATTATTTTAATTCTTTAAAATAATTACAAGTAGATTTCCTAAACCGAGTAGAATTTTTCATGTAAAATTCGTAGATCTAAGTTCTGTCCAGTTTCTTAGCCTATCCAGTAAAATTCTTATTTCTGAAACTTAAGATATGTAAGATCCATAAGTTTCGTATGGACTGTAAAATCGTTCAATTCTGATTTCTGAAACTCAAGATATAGCCCAAACAGTGTAAGCAGCGCGTGCAGCCCAATAAATACAAATTTTCTTCTAATTTGTCTCCAAAACAGCTCTTTAAGCACAAATCCTTCCAAATTTAGGAATTTCCTCTTTTCTGAAATAAAACATTAAAATCTATTAAAGAAACACCCAATTAATGCAAAATATAATAAATATGAGAATAAAAATTCTATAGAATATATATAAAAATATATTCTATCAATTTTTCAGCAAAACACATACCCACGCAACAGATAGAATCACCAACATTTATGGGCATGTATATAGTGCATGTTTATCATCAAGTAAATCAAATAAACACGCCTGAACAAATGTCCGATTTTTTATTGCTCGACTCAATACATAGGAATAGAGACCTTCGGCTGAGGTTTACAATGAAATATCTCGCCAAATACACTCTAAAACCCACCCAAAATTCTCTAAGTGTTTATAATCGTTTTGCCTGACACAAACTAGAGAATACAAGTATTTTTCTCCCTGTTTACAAACTAAAACAAGTGCTATATATATCAACCACGAATTTTAGTCTATGAACAGTTTATAAAATTGTCTGACAGTTTAAATTAAGGACTTATTTGTAATACATGACAGCAATTCATCTGTTACAAATAAGTCCTTAATTTTGATATGAAATTAATGATACGAAAATGCTATTATACATGTACGATATATAATTAAAGCAAGAGCGTTAATATAGTTTGTTATCAGGTTAAAATTGTAATTTTATTGAATATTATTATTACGAGAAGTGACCAAAGTCCAAATTCCAACAATCACAAATTAATTTAATTATTGTTAAAAAAATTAAATTAAATATTAATATTGAATAAATATAAACTTATATAAAAAAATAAAAAAGTAATACATGAATAATAAAAAATATTAATTGAATATTTATACATTACGCTGATTAATTATATGTTTTTTAAAACAATTATATGTTAGTATTAGTATTACAAATGTGCATAAACTATGATACTGTTATACAATTTTATTAAGCATAAAATCGCATTTTTACGGTAATATATGAATGGTTGGTGACTTTGTGTGGCAGGAACTTGATCTGTCTTTGGGTAATTTTATTTTATTTAATAAATTATTTATAAATTAATTAAAACTGTTTATAATAAGTAAAAATAAAAGTGATTGATAAATAATTGAGTAAAAGTTAAATGATTTTATTTATTTATTGTAACTGTTTGTAGTTATATGAAACGGCCCATTGTATATAAAATTTTAATATAAGTTATTTCAAAAAATAAAAAAATTAATATAAGCAGTAATATCGGTAACGGACAAAAGTTTAGAGTCTCAATACTCATAATGGCCAAGGCAGACCTCATAGAAGTGGGCCTAATTATAGCCCAGATTGCAATAACGACAAAAGAATTTATAGATATGCTAAGCACATGGCCCCCCATTACACCAGTGTGCCAACTCGGCAACTCCTTTTATCAGAAAGTAAAGTTAAAACTGTGCAGGTGGGCCCCACGTGTCGTGCGTAGAAAGACTTACACTCGTTTGTGTATTGTGCACCACGCAGTAGAGGATCATTGCCTTGACATCGATGAATGCTTAGCTGGCAGAATTAGAGGCTGAGAAAGTTGGTCATCATTCCACGTCTTTGCCAGCACAATAAGATAGCTGCTTCTCTCTTGTCCACATCATTTTCGATTTTCCAACTTATTATCTTTTTTTTATAAAAAAAAATAAATATCTTTTCTTTATTTATGTTATATTTTATATCAACTTCAAACGCTTGACATTTCATATTTAGCTCCTCTCTTCTTTTTAGCATGCTTATAAGTTTATATTATAATAAATACACTAAAAACTAAATATAATATTTTAATTATAAATGATACATACTTCCAAATATAATAATTTTTATTTTAAAAGAGTATAAAAAGTTATCAACTTCTATTATTTTCGGTCCCAATACAAATGGTTTATTTAAATTTTTTAATTAAATTAAATAATTTGTGACTAAAAATTACATATATTATATAATTAAAAAAACTAAAAATTATATACTATTAAAAGATATATTTAATCTAATTTACAAAAGTAATTACTAATTTTTATTCAAAATTTACTTAATTTAATTATAAAAAATTAAACAAATCATTTAATTAAGACGGAAGGGGTAAATTTTTTTAAATACAAATTCAAATATTGAGGTGTCCAAGAGTTTTCATTAAACATTTATTATGGTGTTAAGTGGATTAATCGTGTAAGTTATATGATTAGTACATCACACAAAATGATGGAACTAGTGAACTACGACCTAATTTTGACTCTGGTCTTCATTCACTTACACAAGTTAATATAAAAAATACTAAACATAGCACTTTTTCAAGTACCAGTAAAAAAATATTGTACTCTAAACAACCTTTAAAAATATGTTTTTTATTTTTAAATTTATCATAATAATTTCTAAATTATTTAATATTTCTTCAGAAAGAAAGAAAACAAACAAACAAATGTTTTAAAGGTTAAAATAAAATAAAAAAATATCAAATTAGACTTTATATTTTTTTCATATCGTCTTATACTGGAATGTTTAAACCAAGCACGATTCATTTAAAATTCGTGTATTTTTATATCATATCATATCATATATTTTTGTTTTGTCTATTAAAAATTTAAATATAAGTACTAAATTTTCATATTGTTTAGTCTCGCATTATTTGTACCACGAATCAAGATATATTGAATTCCAAAAAAAGGCCGACTCCCGCCCTGACTTCCCTCTATATAATTAGCTGGAGGCCACCTTAATACTTCTTGATTCGCCAGCTGGCACTGAAATTATCTTCACACATGGCCAGCTTGCCATGGTCGACGCCTATAGTTTTACACATTTACGATTTTGACCCCGAAGTGTTTGTTTGGTTAACATTCATTTACCGAAGAAGTTGGAATTCCCCTGAAAAAAAGAAGTTACTTATCCACCCTTCTTCTCTTGATGACTTGCACTTTCTAGGAGGTGGAGATACCTATCTCTCAACCAAACAAAAAAATCTACTTTCAAGAAATTTTATAAAAATTTTAAATACTCATGAATTATAATTTTCATAAGAAGTAAATAGCCATGATTAACCAAACAAACACTAAGTTTGTAGTTTCGGGGTTCTATTAAAAACTTGATACACCTTAGCTACACTTTTATAATTTATATCAACGTTGATAGTTAATTAGCATTTTAATTTAAAAGTACTCATTTTATTTTAATATATTATTATTATTATTATTTATGTTTCTAATTAAATAGTTTCTTTTTGAATTTATTAGTTTAATTTTAATAAGATTTTAAATGATTTTTGGACGAATGTCACACAATAAATGACTATTAATTTCTTATTTATTTTTTCAGATATAATTTATACCAATAATCTTGGATTATTGTTCGATAATAAATATTTAATTTATAAATTTGCTTAAAATATGTATATTATTATTGTTATTTTTAGGTATCTAACTAAAAGGATTTCCCTTGGTTAAATTTTTTCATCTTAATATTTAATTTATTTATTTCTAATAAAATTATATTATATATTTTTTGTAATATATTTTTCCTGTTTGATGTAATATTAATTATTATTATTAATTTTTTAATTTTGATGCGGTATTAATTGTTTGTTTGAATTTTCATTGCATGTGTTCTCAAACATTAAAATTTTATTACAGACGTTTTGCATGTCTTTTGGTTAAATGATAAATTTTCTTGAATGAAAGGATTCCGTCTTTACGGTATTGTATTTCGGTACAAATTATCCACGTGAAAGTTTATAAAAAAACTTGTTTACGGAATTGGGAGTTTAAGTTAAGCATCTTTACAAGGGTATATGCGAAATTTACTAGCCACTGAGTTGACGTGATTTTTTTATTTATTGGCTACGTTTGACGGGTTTTTAAGGACAAGTACATTAGGTGTACTAAAATTTAGGTTTTTGATTCGATAATTATAAAAAAAAAAAAACGACAATTTTTAACATTAGGTGGCTATTCATTTTACTGGACATGCAAATTTAGGTTTATTAACAATTAATTAGATGCCCATCAAAAAGATGATGAGGAAATTATTAATCTATACTTAACAGCGGTTATATATGAATACATATATGTTCTAATAAATTTAAGATAACTAAAAATCAAATGTAGAATCTAAAACTATATAAATCTTCACTACTTGAACTATTCACTCTGACAATTACTTTGTTATAATATAATTCTCCAAAGTAAATCAATTGAAAAAACTATCCAATATGTATCAAAAATCATTTCGAATATTCGCTCTCACGAATTACAATGGGGTATTAGTACATTACTATTAATTGTAAATTTATTTTATTTTAATTAAAATTTGTTAATTTTCTTCGAAAAATAGTTTTATTAATAAAAGTGGTTGCAATATACCATAACATCTTCGACAGAGGCATACTTCAAAAATGTTAAATATGTATAACTCATCATAAATAATAATAATTTTTTTATGAGTAATGCTACATACCACAAAAATAATCTCAATTTTTTTTCAAATAACGTGCCATGACATGTTACTTATTTTAATTCGTGAACACATATGTATACAATCATTTTAATTATACTATTTCGATTTAATAAACAAAAATATATTTTTATTTCCAAAATGTTATGCCATATTTTCGGCATAGTCTTTTTATTGCGCTTTATTTTTAGTATTAATTTCATTAATAATCAATTACTTAATCTCCGATATCCAAACGATATCTTTTAAATCAGGAAGGTATCACAATGTGAAGATTATAGCAGATAAAATCAATTAATTCCCATATATAATAAATATATCCCTAAAATCTTTCGGGGATATATCCAATTATAACATAACTGCGTGTGTTTGATCGTATATAAATACGTACGCAGACATCTTGGCAAAAATGATCCGATAAACGAGACAAATCGAGACATCTCCCAAGTCCAACCCAATCTTTTTTTACAAGCTCTAACTCCCATTAACAATCATAAATATGTTTTTCACTCTATTATTCTAGCAAAACCTCTGAAATCTGTTGTTACGAAAATCCTCCAACAACAATTGGCGCTAGAAGGAAATGTTTTATTTTTCGTTTGTGGAGGACAAACGATATATCAAACCAACACAATACACATGGCGAGTTAATAAAATATTTTGGACAATTTCAATAGAGTAACTGAATGATGGCGCATTAGTTAAAATACAACGGTAAAGATGAGCAAAAAAGATCATGGGAATAAAATAAGCACACTACTACAAGTAAATCATGTTGTTGGAACCCTCACCATCAAAAAGAGCATAATATCTACATATCTTATTCATCTAGCAAAATACGAGATAAGTTTTTTTATTTTTATTCTTGCAATCACATATACACAACCATCTATGTCATGCATGAAATATATTTTAGTGTACAAAAATTCGTGCCAACTGCATGTATTGTGATTGAAAATTTGTGTAACCAATATTTTGGGAGACAACATATATTTTAGAAAATAAATCCTACAATATTTTTGTTTTGATGATTGTGTGTGGGTATATTTACAAGATTGTACGAGTTGCATAATTTTGAAGAAAAATATTTAACTATTATGACAAGACATATTATCTTTAACAAAATTCTTTCAATTAATGAGCGTATTTTAAGAGAAAATATATATATCGTGAGATTTTCAAATCAACATATTTATGGATGCGTTTGGATTGTGTTCAAAATATTTTGTAAATATTTTTACGGTAATACATATATATTTCAAGATTTGTTTTTACAAACTTGGGAGCTTAAACTGTCAAAGTAGGGTAGTCATGACAAACAATAATTTCCGCAATGTTACATCCTTGAAATAAGGAGTCATCAATCCCTTGAAGGCCATCATCCCTAACGGAGAGCTGACGGGCAAAACTTGCATTATGTAATACCTTTTTCCTTAACACGAAGTCAACGGGTAAAACTTATATTATTGAAGGCTCGTCTCCAAATAGAGTCGATGGGTAAAATTTATTGAAAGCCTCATACTTCTTTTGTGGTTCGCATAGACACTTGCAAAACGTGTACACCAATTCGGATTATACAAATGCCAAGGTCCTAATTTGACAATGAAACTCGCAATGAATTTCTACAAAATTATTATGCTCGCGCACTTACAAATCTTGGCAAAACACATATCCTATTTTGGTTCTCGCATGATGTCTGATTGCATCCGCATAGGAATTACGGACACTGTGGTGCTCCATATTTTACATTAATATTTATTTTCAGTTGTTTCAGCTATCAAAAAATGCTTCGTTTTCCACTACAGCAAGCTGCATTGAAGAACTGGGGACTAGTTGTTATGTCATATTTTTGGCATAGTCTTTTAATTTCGCTTTATTTTTAGTATTAATTTCATTAATAATCAATTGCTTAATCTCCAAGTTATGCTCTCTCTGAAACGAGAAAATAATCAATCTCAATGCATTAATTACAAAAAATATCTTCAAATAATATCTTTCAAATAAGAAAGGTATCACAACGTAAAGATTATAGCAGATAAAATCAATTAATTCTCATATTTAATAAATATATCCCTAAAATTTCTCGGGGATATATCAAATTATAACAGAACTGCGTGAGTTTGATCGTATATAAATACGTACGCAAACATCTTGGCAAAAGAGACCCGATACACGAGACAAATCGACACACCTCTCAAGTCCAACCCATTCTTTTTTACAAGCTCTAACTCCCATTAACAGTCATATTATTATGTTTTTCACTCTATTATTTCAGCAAAAACTCTGAAATCTGTTGTTACGAAAATCTTTTAACAACACAAAATAAATGTAAATTATTTATTATATATCTTCCGATTAAGAATGACGATTGATATGATGTAATGAGTAACTTTGCTCGAAAAAGAGACGTTTTTAAACGATAAAACCAGCATTATTAAAACAATTCGTAGTTATCTAAAATGATGACATAAATATTTGGAAAAAAGGATATTATTTAAATTTGATAAAACTTCCGTCACTAAAAACGGTAAGAATTGTATCATTAAAACAACTCATAGTTATCCAAGTTGATGACATGAATGTTAGGAAAAAAATATATTATTTTAATTCGGAAATGATTTTTATAATTACTAATTTTATTATATATTGAGCTGTATGTAATTATTTTTTTTACGAATAAATAACAGTTTTCATTAAATATTAAATAGAACAGAACACAATTGGAACAAACCCCCAATACAACTAGGTTGGAAAACAAAAAACATACTAAAGACAATTAGTTTATTTGTTTCCTGATCGTTTAACACATAAAATTTAAAAATTCTTGAAACTAAAAACAAAATCGAAATCGAAGACATCCCAAGCGATTTAAATTGCACCAATATCTCTGAAAACAACAACATCATAATTGACCTTATCACATAAAAACTATTGTTAGCCTAGTATTCAGAAGCCCCAATTGCATAAATTGAGGTGGGAGGAGCGGTACCCCAGCTATCTACATGCCGGATACCAGCTATAGACACGCCGAAAGTGGAAACCCTCAAAGGATGAACCATATTTGGTTGTGAAAGGTGATCTCTTGTAATAATTACCACCGCCGCACCTTTGATGCGGAGTTTCCGGATACCCAAAAATATCAACAAAATCATTCTCAAAAGATCTATCACCGAATAAATCCAAAAATAACTAAACAAAAATATAACATAACACCCCAAAAGGAGAGACAAATAAACACTTCAAAAGAAAAGACACACAAACACCCAAAAAATTGAGTTTTATTTAATGAAAATCAACGAAGGAAAAAATTGTAGGAGAATGGAAGAGGCGGCTAACCCTAGATGTGAAAATGGGGATCGACTATCATTGTGAGAGCAACGGCTGTTTCTTTTAATAAGCTGTATGTAATTATTTAATATCTATTGAAATTCAAAATATTTGAAGTAGAAAAAAAAATTAATGTGTCAGACGACAACAGAATAATTTATATATAATTTAATTTTTTTCATTCTAAATATATCAATAAACAATTGTTTGGAATGTAATTCGATAATTTTTTTATGAATTAGACGGTTGATGTTTTTAACTAACATAAAAATATTAAGCTTTAGTTGATTCTGAATCAAAAGTCTAGGTAAACTATGATTTGGTAACCTGAGATCTATAATCTTTTTAACCAGTTCAAATGTAATTTAAACAGAGTCGAAGTTATACCGAAAACTACCGACTCTGCCTAACAATAATCTAATTCTTTTTATCAACTGAACTCTTTTTTAAAAGAAAGGAATCAATTGAATAATGAAAAAGCATACGTTATTTATAAATATAATCAAAATTTAATAAATGTTTATCGCTATTGGATCCTTTTTCCTTATAGATTCAATCAAATGATTTTTTTTAAATATGTTATGAATATATGTACTTAGTGTGAACTAAATATTTTGAACAATCCAACGTAAATACGATCCCATAAACACTTTTATCATAAAATTAAAACTATAAAATTTTTACAGATCTATAATTCCAGACGTTAAAAACATCAAAATAAACTAAACTCTTAGATATAGATACTAAACAAAACTAAAAAATTGGAAGTTTATTTAAAAAAATAAAAAATTAATCAAGAAAAATGAATAAGAAAAAAATATTGTCACTTTTTTCGGTGAAAACCGATGGACAGAAAATACTAAAGGCGACTGCTAAAAGAGAGAGGTAGATGTCGAAAAACTGTTAGATCGGAAGGTTATATTTTTTTATCAAATAAACTTAAAATTCCATGTTAGTCAAAACCATTAAAACCCACCGGATTATGGCATAATTTTATTTTAAAAAGTTTCTTTTTTTAATAATAATATTAAACAAATATTTTCATTCATATTTTTTTAAAATCACCGTGTTAAATAAATTAAAAGATAGATATTTAAGAAATGATGGAGTATAATTTAAATCATAAATTCATAAATGAAATAAATACAAACAAATTTTTTCCGATCAAAATCAAAATCGAAGTATAGAGGAGCAAAAGAAAGAAAAAGAGAGCAAAGATAAGGAAAAAAAAGGCGTTCTCGTGAAGCAGCAGGTGAGGGAGGGGAAGATAATAAAAGCAACAAAAACTAAATTAAAACCTTTCTTTCTCTCTCGCCTTCCACCTCTCTCTCTCTCGCTAGAACACCCATTATAATCTATCTCTCTCTCCCAAACTGAATCTCTCTTTCTTCAAAACTTGACATTCACATTCATTCTTTGCTTCACAGGATCTTCATTGTCAAAACCCATCTCTCTCTCTCTCTCTGTGTAACATGTTGCAGTCGGGGGTTGATAAACTTACCGATCGGTTACGAAAGTCACTGACTTCTGAAGATGGTGAGACTGAGATTAACAAACCCGATTTCAGAGAACTCGATCTGGGTTCACCCGTTACTCCATTACGAACAAAAGTTACTACTAGTAGCAGTAGCTCCAGCTCTTCTGGATCCGGGTCGGGTCGAGCTACTTCCAATCCACTTCCGAAAAAGCCCGATTTTGCCGGAAATAGTCATTCCGGCGAGCTCTCCGGTTCTGTTGAGAGCTCCCCGATACGGTTTACAAAACCGGGTCATAGGAGATCCGGGTCGAGTGGATCCGCTAATCCGAATCCGAACCCGTTTGTGTATTCCGGCGGTGGGTCGGTTAATTCACCACCGGCTGTTAAAGCGATGCCGGCGGGTAATATTTGTCCCTCGGGTAAGATTTTGAAAACGGGCATGGCGAATCGAGTGACCCGACCCGATGTTTTGGGGACGGGGACTGGGCATTATGGTCATGGAAGTATAATTCGTGGTGGGGCTTCCGTGAAATCTGGTGGCGGCGAAGGTGTCACAACCGCCAATTCTCGGGGTTTAGCTACAAGTGGGGTGTCAAGAAATGTTAAGTGGAGTGTTGATGCAGAGGAGTTGAAGAGATTAGGAAATGAATGTTACAAGCAAGGGAATTTTTCGGAGGCGTTGAGTTATTATGATAAGGCCATTGCGATCGCGCCTGGTAATGCGGCTTATAGGTATAACCGAGCTGCAGCATTGATGGGTTTGAAACGATTAGGGCGGGCTGTGAGAGAATGTGAAGAGGCCATCAAGTTGGATCCTGGCTATTTGAGAGCCCATCACCGCTTAGGATCTCTTTATATTAGGTGAGTTTAGTAAAAAATATTTAATCTTTGTGTGTATACAATGTAGGTTACTTGCATAGCTTTTTAAATTTGTGTGCTTTGATTATTAATTAGTGTGCTTTCTTAAATAGGAATTTTTGCTAGTTCTTAGATTCATAATTTGGTGAAAAAGATGCAATCCTTTGTGTTTATAGATTGTAGGTTACCTGCATAAGTGCATAGTTCCCGGAACTGTAGTTTAGTGAAAAAGATACAATCTTTGTGTTTATACGATGAAGATTATTTGCATAGCTTTTAAATTTGAGTTTTGGTGATCACTTGATGTGCATTCGTAGAGTGGATTATTTGCTAGTTCTTGGCTCTATAGTTTTTTTATGATCTATATATTTATGCTCAGTTGGTTTGGAATTGTTGAATGAATGGATGGAAATTTTATATGAATTGTACAGACTCTATTTCATTCCCTCCCAATTTCAAATCATGAGATAGTTACATGTGTATTCTTCTTGTTTGTTCAACTACAAGAAGATGGAATTGCCTATACTTATGGTGTGTGTATGTTGTTCGTCTGCTAGCTCTGTTTAGTATGTTTCAGTCACCTGTCTCAGAGTTTGTCAAAAGCTAAACTTTTTACAAATTGAAGAATTTAGTTTCTCTAGTTATGGTATTTAAATTGCTATTAGCCTATTTAACTAATTTACGAGCTCTATTTAAGTTTTACTAATTTTAGGTACATTAAACATTTGACTACTTGAGAGTTCCATTTTTGTTTTTGAATTACTTTTTAATTTCTTTCCATTTGGGTGGTGTTTTTTTTAAACCTGTTAATATGCTGTCAGCGGAAAAAGATTCTGATTCATATAGTGATCACAGCCTAGGGCAGGTTGAACTTGCTTGGAAGCACATATGTTTCGAAGGGCTCCAGCCAGATCCAACTGAGTTGCAGAAATTGCAAACAGTAGAGAGACACCTAAGCAAGTGCACTGATTCACGAAGATCAGGTGATTGGCAAAGTGTGTTGAGAGAAAGTGAATCTGCAATTGTTTCTGGCGCTGATGCTTCTCCACAGGTAAGAAAGCTCCTATAAATGTCTTGCAGCCTGCAGGCTGTAGTTGATGCATGATTCATTTGGAAGTTAACCTTTATTTTATTTTATTTTATTGAAACTGCAGATATTTGCCTGCAGAGCTGAAGCTTTTCTTAAGCTCTGCCAACTCAATGAAGCGGAATTAAGCCTCTCAAATGCCCCCAAGTTTGAAACTTATTCAGTATCTTGTTCCCAGACTAATTTTTTTGGCATGCTTTCCGAAGCCTATCCACATTTTGTCCGTGCTCAAATTGAGATGTCATTGGGGAGGTGAGTTCTGCATTTTTTGTTTTTCGTTGTAAGAAAAATATAGGTTCAGTAGGAGAGTAAATTAATGATGGATTTATGCAGGTTTGAGAACTCTGTTACATCTGCTGAGAAAGCAGGACAATTAGATCCGAGCAGCAGTGAAATATCAGTTTTACTTAACAATGTCAGGGCTGTAGCAAGAGCTCGTGCTCGTGGAAATGATCTCTTCAAGTCTGAAAGGTACACAGAAGCTTGCGCAGCGTATGGAGAAGGTCTCAGGCTTCATCCTTTGAGCTCTGTTCTTTACTGCAACAGAGCTGCTTGTTGGTATAAACTTGGGCAATGGGAGCGATCTCATGACGATTGCAACCAAGCTCTTAATATCCAGCCAAATTACACAAAAGCTCTTCTTCGGAGGGCTGCTTCAAACAGTAAGGTAGACTAGCTTGTCAAACAATGTTAGTGTGTTAAATCTATGTAGGGTGTTGTTGTTTTTAAGCCTTGACGATTAGTATTCTTTCATTGCAGCTTGAGCGGTGGGCTGAAGCTGTGAGAGATTACGAGGTGCTGAGGAAGGAGCTTCCAAATGACAACGATGTTGCTGAATCTTTATTCCATGCTCAAGTTGCTTTGAGGAAATCCCGAGGAGAAGAAGTTCATAACATGAAGTTTGGTGGAGAAGTGGAATTAGTATCAGGTTTGGAGCAGTTCAGAGCTGCTATATCTGCTCCTGGTAAGTATTATTGTCTTCGTGTCTTGCAATTTATAATTGATTTTTTAATTTGGTAGGTTCTGAAGATCCTGGTGTGACATTTGCAGGTGTATCTGTGGTTCATTTTAAGATGGCATCAGACTCGCAATGCAAACAGACATCACTATTTCTGGACAACCTATGCACCCAATATCCCTCCATAAATTTTCTCAAGGTAAATTTCCTCTTTGCGTGTTCACCATATTTGGTCTTTACAACTTGAAATTAATGTTTACTAGGGTTTATAAATGCACTGCAGCAAGCCTGGTATGTAGTCTGCACATTGCAGCATTTAATATTCTGCCAATATGGTAACCACATGCAAAGTCATCTGTAACAAAGCTAATGTAATCTCTGTTTCATTTTGAATTGAAGGTGGATGTGCAAGAGAGTCCTTCGATTGCAAACACCGAGAACGTGAGGCTTGTGCCTACGATAAAGATTTATAAAAATGGAAGCCGAGCAAAAGAAATGATATGCCCAAGTCCAGAAGTGTTGGAATCTTCAGTTAGGCACTACAGTTTCTGAAGATGTTACATCTGCTTCCTTTTGCTCTATTTAGGGCTTCATATATGGGTTCCCAAACCCCAAAATTTAGAAAGAGAAACGTAATTGTGACAAGTGATTTTGCCAGTTTCATGTAACATAATCAGAGATACAGCAAAATAACCCCATTGAGAGTCCTCAGTCCCTTCCCTGGAGCCCCAAGATTAGGTAGTCACTTTTTTTCCTTCCAATTATTATTTGTTCGTTCTTTCCTCATTGATCTCATGGTTCCATGTTGCTCCCTTCTCCTTTCACTTAGTCTCTTCTACCCCCCCTGTCCAGTCGTAGTATTCCCACACATTTTTGGGTGTATAAAAGCCTCGGTTCTTAAACATATTGGGAATAATGACAAACGTGTACAACTGGATAAGAAGAGAGTATGAAAGAAACGAGGGAGAAATTGAGGGTGGTCAGCTGGTTCCTAGTTGAGAATATTTACCTGTATATAATTGATGAATATATGTCCAGGGACTTGGATGTCCTGGGGCTGGACTTTCTGTCTCGGGGGTTAACTGGGTATTGAAAGGTTATACATGGAAAAATGTTGAAAATGGTGTTTATGGACAATGCCTTTCATGGTGAAGTCATCAATAAAAGGGAAAAAACATCTTATCGTTTTTTATGAACTTCAAATTTGTTGGTCATTCTTTTATAATATGTTATATACCTGATGATTGAGTTGTTGATTGATTTTTTTAAATGTAACTTGTATCATATGTTGTCTAAAGATGGACATGACTTATTTTATGTGAATGTATACATGGTGGTTAAATGATTGATGATTTCTTGTACTCATGCTCAACAATTTTAAAACACCACTTATTTTATGTGAATGTATATTAGTGTAGTGTATACTGCCAATGTACCTTGGTCAGAAGTGGAAAATGAAGGCCAATTAGTAACTACGAATTGATGAGTATTATATAATATCAATTCATGAAAATTATTTTTTGTTTGCATAAAACATTGAGCTGTTGATAAACTATTGGATATGCTTAAGAAAAATTCTGTTGTGCAAGTAGTAAGATCGGAGCCATCAAATTTGTTAGTAGTGTCAAGTGTCAACATTATGGTAATCTTTGATAAGTGCGTGTGAATGAGTGATAAAATCAGAGATTAGTTTACCATGATTGAGGCAGTAGAACATATAGTTCGTTATATTTATCTTACCCTGAATACATTGGTCAAGTCCTGCAACAAGCGTAACACTCGATTTTTATTTATTTATTTTATCGAAATTTTATTTTTCTATCCAATCTCAAATCATGTGCCTTTCTCGTAAGATTGAGAGCCACTAGGTATTCTTTGTTTTATAAGATCATATTCAATGAAGGTTGCCAAGATGACAAGTCATCATATACATTATTATTTTTTATTTCCTCTTATACATATCATTGTTGGCAACCTTTATAGAAAAAAATTTATTTTAATAGTTAGTAGTAACCTTTGAGGTTGCAAACGTGGTTCCCTAGTAATAATATGTAAATGAAAAAAATATTAAAATGGATAAAGTAACATACATTTTAAAATTTTTATATGCACTTTAGTTATTTTGGGAAGTTGTCAAATATTGACAATCTTGATTGACAACCTCCCAACTCTAATAGGCACTTTAGTTATTTTGCAAGTGTGTGCGTACTGAGCCTCATGTTTTCTTACAAAGTACCTCCAAGTTTTGGCTTGTTTGAGATTGTTCCCAAGTTTTGGCGTGTTTGAGATTTGTTGTTACAAACAATAACAATTTTTTGTTGAAAAACAAATAAAAAAGTATTTAGTAAAATATTTAAATATCTTTCTGAAAAAAGGTTAGGTAGGAAATAACTACAAGTTTCACTATAATCCTTCTCAAAACATTATTGTTTTTATATTATATCTCAAAAAATACTTGAATTAAAAATATTATTAAATAGTCAATTTAATTATTCTGACAATGCTTTTTCTTCTGTTATTTTTTCAACCGCACATCAGTTTTAAAAGTTCATAGGGTCATGTCAAACGTCAAATGAAGCCTTAAACAATATAACATATTCCAATTTTTTTTTAAAAAAACAAGAGCATCATAATTCATATGTCATGGTACAAATCTACTTTAAAAGTCAGGTCAATAGACACGCATCAGCTAGCACGCTTCAATAATTTTAAGCTCCACCTGCTCAATAATCCTATTAACAGGGTAGTGCATCTGTTGTTATTATTGAAGTAGATGACAGTCCACCACAGCACCACTCCACCCCATTGCTGTGCAGTTAACGTGTAATAAGCACATAACTAACATACGATACAACAGTACATATCGTGTGCATGAACTAGATGAAGTTTCCACTGTAACCAGTACATTACATCCAGATAAATTGGTAGTATACCTGTTTCAACAGCTTCCGTATCAGTCTTTCCAATGCTTTTAGACAAAGGATAAACTGTGTTAATTTCACCTACCATTTCGCACACATTACACATATACTGTATCCTAGTAATAGTTATTGCATAACAGAAGTACTGTACAGTTTATCGAGTAATTGCATAACATGATATAGTAGCCTTAGTTGGTGACCAGCATCATTTAAAACCAAAACATCCATATCAAAACCAAAACATAGATACAAATGCTTTTATTGTGTCATTCTGAAAGTAACAAAAGCCCACTATTAGTGCCGCGAATCCCCAAGAGCTTAAGCGCAACATGGTGGGCTTACAACAGAAAATAAACAGAACACTTGAAAGTGATATCACCCCTTTTAGGGGATGCCTTGATTACGAGTTAAATATAGCTCAGCAACATGATACAAAACACACAGTAACAAGTTTAACCAGTGTTCTGCATACCAGCAGCAATACCCTTCATGGTTAAGATGAGTGTGTCCTCCAAGCCAGGGGCATACTCACTTGTCGGGTTCAGATCGACCAGTTCCGAAGCTGTTTTGTTTTCCATGTACTCTCTTGATATATGAGGCCTAAATGTCACGTTATAGCTAGGGTCACGAATCCGCTTTAGTGTGTAAGCCTGACAAACATTTAAGGTTGTAATGTAGGAATCACGCAGCCGTAGACGTTGCTTCAAGGTTGGATCTCCCTCAAGAATTTCCCTGTGCCCAGCAATCTGCAAAAAGAGAACTTGTAGTTAAATATGTCAAAAAATAAAAATGGATGTTTTCCACAAGTTTTTACAATCTTTATACATAAATAATAAATATATCACTTTTCCTTGTGAAGATATTAATACATTATGATGAAATGGATAGCGTTCAGAAGAATACACGTTACTTTTTAGTTGAGATAACCGAGGAATATAGAGAATCTGTTGAAAATAAATGTACCTTGAGGAGAAGGCTCTTTGTTTCCTCATAGTTAGACCTCAATTTCTCGCCGAATGACCATAGATCTTCAGAAACAAGAAGTTTGTCATTTAATGCAGCGATGCCAGGGTCTCCCTTGGCAAACACCATTTCAACTAAATCAATGGTGACCCGGAAGAAAGGCCATTTTTTGTACATTTCCTGCAACATATGTAGATTCTTGACATCTTTCTGGATGATATATTTGAATGCTCCTCCAAAGCCAAGCCAAACTGGGAGATGAAACCTGGTTTGCGTCCAGGCAAAGATCCAGGGAATAGCTCTGAGCGATTCAATACCACCACTTGGCTTTCTTTTTGATGGGCGACTCCCAATATTCATACGCCCGTACTCCATTTCAGGTGTGGCCTACAATCATAGTGAACAAACAAATGGTCAATTACACTTACTTATAGCACAAGAGAATATGATGAAACAAGGCTCAAATTAGGTTCTCACAAGGCGGAAATACTCGACAAATCGTGGTTCCTTGAAAACAACTTTACGGTACTCCTCTGTAGCAACAACAGCCATTTCATCCATAAGTGCACGCCATTCAGGTTTTGGTGAGATTGGTGGACGCATACCATGCTCAAGGGTAGCAGCAGTAAAACGCTGAAGTGTTCTGAAACACAAGTGCTCCTCCCCGAATGATTGTTCAATAACTTCACCCTGAACTGTAACACGGAGTGATCCATGAACTGTGTCAGGAGGTTGGGACAAAATAGCAAGATGGGTAGGGCCACCTCCTCTCCCAACTGTTCCCCCTCGACCATGAAACATTGTTAGCTTCACACCATACTTTTTGGCTACATTAATAAGGTCCTCTTGAGCCTTATATAGTTGCCAGGCTGCTGAAAATCGTCCAGCATCTTTCCCGGAATCCGAGTACCCAATCATGACTTCTTGCTTGCCATTTATCCTATTCATGTACCAATCAATGGAGAAGAGCCGAGCCACAGCGGCAGGAGCAGCCTCTAGATCAGCAAGTTTCTCAAAGAGAGGAACAACCCTCAGTGGTTTCTTTACATGGCATTCACGTTGTAGAAGCTCCACGGCAAGCACGTCAGATGGTGCTGTGGCCATTGAGATGATGTAGGCTCCAAAGCAGTCTGAGGGGAGCTCTGCTATAACATGCAATGTGTCCAAAACGTCAGCAATTTCTTCAGTTTTTGGAAGATCAGCACCAAACAGCGGGCGCTTGCCAGTAAGTTCAGCCAAAAGCCACTCCTGTCTGCGTTCTTCAGACCATTCTCGGTAGGAACCAATTTCTAAGTGATTGGTTATGGCATCAAGAACATCAGTGTGCCTATCTGATTCTTGTCTGATATCAAGCCTCACTAGTGACAACCCAAAGGTGGATACTTGCCTCAGAAAATCAAGAAGGCTTCCATCAGCAATTGGCCGGTCTCCACAAGCACAAAGTGATCTGTAGCATAGTTCAAGAGGTTCCAAGAACTACATAAAATTAAGAACTTCATTAGAATAATATCAAAATATGAAGACAGACTATAAGACTGAATAAAGAAGCTTAGGCGGCAACATGAATTATCACATGATACACAACCAATTTCAATAAGTTTAGGCATAACAGTGAAAAGGAATAAACCACAAGCTAAATAGCTACATTCATCAAGCTTAAGAATATTACTCGAAAATTAGCAACATTTTGTAAAAGAAGAGTATATGCTTGTGTTTAAACTACACTTGCTCAAAACTTGAAAAACAGAAAACAATAAATACCTGCTCAACATTGGTGTATGTTGCCTCTTCTGCAATATCAGAAGTTTCATGTGACAATAGATGACGTGAACGTTCACGAGTATGATACAACTTATCCCTAACGTCACCAAGAATAACTCGGTAAGGTTCACTTGCAGGAACCTGTTTCCAAAATTCTGAAATAGGAATAAAGATTTCAATGGTGATTTTGGGATGAAAAAACAGACATGGAACCCATTTTATCAAATTGTATTCTGAGAGATGACCTCTTTGCTTAAAAAGAATTTGAGAAGAGCAATGAACAGTGACCAAACACGGTGTCACTTTTTTTTAGCTCTACTCTCTGAACATTATGAACAATATAAGACATAAACACCTTAAAAATTGCTGCCACAATTACCTATGTAGTGTTTGGCATCTCTTTTGGAAGATCTATGAAGTTCCTCTGCCCGAACACGAAGCTCATCACTACATCGCCACATAGACATCTGATAAAGAATATGGCATTAGAATCATAATTACAATTAATTAGAACTTAAACTCTGCTAGAATATTAAATATTGACGTGCATGGTTAATTGTTTTATACCTCAAACATGAGATCCTCTATTTGTGAAAAGTACACGTTGGCCGCCATCATTCGGGCCAATAAGCAAACGTCCCTGGTTACTTCAGGAGTGACCCTCGGGTTACCTGAAATTCATTTTAAGCATAAGGGATAGGACACCACCACATAATATTTTACTTCTGTTCATTAAGACTTTTGGTTGACTAGATAAAAATCATTCAAGTAAAATGATCAATTATTATCGTTAACATTCTTTTTTTTTTCTTTGACTTTAAAATGGACTAGAAGATTCAGGTGACTTTTAATAAAGGGCACACAATTATAATAATACAGCACTTGTTAAAGTATAAGAACAGATATATGTAACAATCAATCAGAAAAGGATCAGTACCATCACGGTCTCCACCCATCCAAGAAGAGAATTGGATAAGAGGAGCATTATATGGAACACGTTCCTTTATCCCGATGTTTTTCAAAGCTGTGTCAACACGTCGTAAAAATTTAGGAACACCCTTCCAGATTGTCTCATGAAAGTAGCTCATTCCAGCTCTCATTTCGTCTTGTGGGGTAGGAGGTGTTCTACGAATCTCATCTGTACGGAAAGCAGCTTGAATCTGCACACACATATAAAGAAGAAACAGAAAATCAGCAAAGCTGAGGCATAATATACCCTATGATCAAAAAAATTCATAGATACATTGAGTTCTGAGCATAGTCGGCTGACGCAATTAAGTCAAAAATAGTCCATCTGTTTTGTGGACAAAAGTAATGCAGTTTACACTTCAAACCTAAAACAAGTCTATATAGCAATATCGAGTGACACATGGTCTGAAAAGTAAAAAATAGTTAACATAAATAACCTCTCAAACTTCATCAACATACTATGCAAGGATACAGAAAGCAAACAGATCACATTTATAAGCTGCCCAATGACAACACGTACTTGATGAATGAAAAATCGAAATGACGAAAAAGAGTTGCTTACTTCTCTCTGTAAAGCTTCATCAAGCTCCTGCTTATCATCGGGAGTAATATCTTTGGTGTATAGTTGGGCTAAACAGTCCCTTATCCTGCAAGGCAAAAGTGAAATTAGGAAGAAAAAAAATAGTGCCAAAACCATTTATCAAAAACAGCATAACCTTTTAAACTACAGATCACAACTGCAATAATATGAGGACATACCTTCCATGTTTCTGTAGCAAAGATCTTCGGACTGACTGAGTAGGATGTGCAGTAAAGACCAGATCAATCGTTTGATTCTTAAGAGCATCAAAAACTTCTTCAGGACTCTTGTTCAGTTCCCCAACAAGTCTCTTAAGAGTTTCTTCAATGTCAGATTCAGTTGTTGCCGAGTTCTCATCAGCAAAATCACCCTTCTTCAACTTGATCCTTCTACGGTAAGCAATTTGGACTTCCTCAGCCAGGTTAGCCAAATTAAGCATGTGAGAGAAAGCTTTTGCAATCACAATCGAGTCCCCTGGATCCAAACTTGTTAACACCTGTCCCAACTCCTCCAGTTTTTTTGGATCACGTTGTCCTTCATACTCAGCAGAAAGCTCATAGCACTCTTGAACCTTCACAGATCAAACAGCAGAATCACTTACATTAGCTACACGAGATGAATCAACTTTTAGTAAAACCTTTCTCATATGACAGTGTAGCATAAGCATAGTGTAAATTACTGCATTAAAGAAATTGAGTATCACACATAATGAGATCACAAAAGCAGTATACAATTTCGGGGTAACTGAAAACTTGTACGGAAAAGTGAGCAGTCCATGAAATCATAACAAAGATACAATCTTTACACCAAATTTAAACATACCCATCCTTCACCCAAGTACACAACCAAAAAAATCCAAACTTTATCATGAAATTCAAGCACAATGCTACAAATATATCCGATTTCATAATATAGTTTTACACAATTCTTTGAACTGATACAAAATTAAGATGTGATGACCCATATAAAGAATCAGTACCTACTATGATCAGTATTAAGTGATTATCAACATTAAATCAATACATCAAACAAATAACATAATCAACACAAACACACACACACACACACCAAAGGGAGTAAAACAAGTACCGTTTCCTTGAGATCTTCACCATGTAAATCTTGAAGAATATCAAGAAATCGATCCAACAAGAGAGCATCATATTCAACAAGCTTATCATCCTCAGACACTTTACGAGGTACTAAAAGCCTCAATTGAGCATCAATTGAAGCAAGCTTCTCCAATTTTTTACTATCCATTCTTCACTAACCTGAAACTAAAATCACATATCTACATCAATCATCATATATACACACAAATATGTAACACCTGCAAAAAAAGATTTGAACTTGATCATTTCCCATCAATCAGGGACCCATAAAAAGTGAAATGAGACAATCACACATACTATAATATAGAGAAAATTACAATATAGTGGACCAAAGAGTCCAAAGTGATGATTTTTATGAAAGACCCAACAAATATAGATTGAATTTGTATAGTGTACATACATTATTCATACATACCTGTGTGTATGAGAGTATTGAAAAGTGAAATGAAGCACAACAAGGGTGAGAGAGTTGAAGTTGAGATCTAAAGCTGACCACTACTAAGCTTTATATAGACAAAATAGCTACCAAGAATATTGTGTATGTATAGGTTATATGCAACTAAAGAGTTGTGTGATAAGCAATCAGTCAGTCACAAGAGAATCTTGGCAGGAATATATAAATTTTACATAATCTTTATTAATTATTACATATATTCAGATCTTGAGATCTTGAGATTGAAAAATATTTGCAATATATTCGAATATTGATAAAAAAATATTGCAATATTTTAATATAATATGATAGAGATTCATTTTCCAGAGATTATCTCAGATAAGTTTTATGAGGTTTTGAAACTTTCTCATATAAATGCATGAGATTATTATTATTATTACAAAATATTTTATACATTTGAAAAAGAGAATAAGGAACCTAAGATTGATTTTAAATAAATTTTTTTAAAATAGTGAATAAAATAGTTGTGCTTGATAATTATGGTATTTTGATAAACATAATTTTTGTAGATATTATTTTGATTATGCATATAAAAATATCATAATTATAAAAACACAATTATTTTATTCACTATCTCACACAAGTTATCTAAGATTAATTTTAGGTCCCTTATTTTCATTAAAAAAATGTTATTAATATTTTGTATTAAAAAACACTTATAAGGAAACTTTCCTGAGCTCAGGAACTTTTTTCTCAATATGATATGATGGGTTTAGTTGATTTCAGTGGGTTATGAGATTTAAATAAATGACTTTTTTTGTAAATATAGAAGTTGAAATTTATGTATATATAATTTTAATTTTGTGAAAGTTTTTGGTAGATTAAAATGTAATTAAATTAAAGTATTTTGTAATATTACTAAACTAGAATTTGAAATATGATAATTATATATTGTTAAGTGAGCATTGAAATACTACTAAAAAAAGGAATTAAATGCATTTTTTTATTTGTAAATTAAATGCATTTTTATTTGTAAAAAATTGATAAGAGAATAGACGTATGTAATACGGGGGAGTCTGCGAGTCAAATAAGTCACCATCCAATAGAAGGTTGCAAAGTGGAGATTCCCAACTGCCCAACATGTTAATAGGAATATAGGATATACCTTCAAATATGCTTTTAGGCAACTTCAACAGTTAAATGAAAACTAAATTCGCACCTCTTTTTCAATTAGGGATGAGATAGTCTAATAACAACCGTTTATTTATTGTCGTCTCAGTATTTAAATTTAATTTTTGTTTATCTGACCTCTAAAATTTAATTTAATATAGTACATAACGAACGAGTTTAAAATTTGACCGGTAAGGCTTTGAGTAAAAATGGGTTCAACCCTTAACTTATTTGGATGGAAGGTTGAAGTCAAATTTGATTAAGCAATATTTAATATATAAAATAAGTTGTTAAATTTAACATTTTACAAATAAAAAATTAAAGTTTTTACAAAATTTAGAAAAAAAATAAATTTTAAATTATTTATACTTGACTATCTTTTTAATCTTCAACATAATAAAATATTAAAATAAAATTATTATTTATTATTAAATTGTGCTCAATAGTTAATATTAAGCTAAGAATAATATTTTAGTAACTAAAATTATATATTAATAATAGCACAAACAGATTTAATTCAAAAAAAAAAATAACAGCACATATAACTGTACTAACATAATCAACGGCGCGTGTGAGTGAAAATGTGGGGACAGGGAAATTGCAGGCAGCGGAGCATCTTGAACACCCCGATTTGGGGTGTTTGAAAATATCATTCAGATTAATTATTACTCAACCCTTAACTAATTTTTTGAAATTCAACCCTCCTGTTTTAAAAATTCATCCAAACAAGGATATGACATAACCAACTCAACCCAACCCTTTCCGAACCCCAAACCAAATACACCCTAAAAGAACATTTCGTAATACGAAAAATGTCTTACGTTGCACCAAAAGTAAATGTTATAAATGAAAATAATAAACATCATGATAACGTGGCAAAAAAAAACATTATGCTAGGACTTCTGATTCGGCAGAGTATTTATATAACATTTTTAGATTAAAAACTATCATTTTTTTAAATATATACATTGGTCTTTTTGAGTGTATGAAGAGTTTCAAATCATTATTCATTGCCTCTCTTCTCATACCTAAAAAGACATATTGACAGCTAAACAATTAACCTTAACTTACATAATTAACAGTCGTGATGTGCCTATGGCGATCGAGGACCATCTATACTCATATGTATAATAAGACGCAGCTAACGACAAAATCCCGTTAATTAAGATTAATTCACATTGTGATAACTGATAAATACAGTTAAATTAGAATGACGATTAAAAACCGTATTCTCCCCCCTCTCTCTTTGCAGCCTCCCTCTTCTTCTTTTATCACTGTAGCCGGCAGGACTTTCATCGACTTTCTCTGGTGGAAAGTCTCAATCCCTTAATTTTTTTTTGTTTTTCTTGTTTGATGTTTTAGTTTATTTCTTGTAAACCTTAGATCATAAACCTCGGAGTTTCCGGTTTTCTTTTTTCCATTTCAAGCGGGTCTTTCGAAATACGGTTATTTCTTGTTTATGAGTTTGATTTTCATATCTAAACTTTATTTTCTCCTAAAAAATCTTCTTTATTGGGCAAGATTTGTCTTCCCAATTTATTTGGGTCTTGTTTATACTCTCCATGTGAGAGCTTGCTGTTTGTTTTAATGTCCGGGATGTTAGATCTACAAGATTTTTAAGATTTTAATTCGGCGATTAAAGTTTTTATGGATTTGCATTTATGGTCGATAGCTCAAACGAGATGTGATGAAATTAGTGAAGCGGTACATGTATCAACTTCAACGAATTACTTGATTATATTATCACCAAGTATAAACCAGATGTCGTATGACTTTTTATTAATGAATTAATTTTCATTAAAAAAAGATTAATTCACATTTTGTTTGACTCAGACAGGTTTATACTGCATCTTGTACGTTGATAAGTAAAAAAAAATTGTTTGACAAAAAAGGTTGATAAGTAGTGTTGATTATGAAGAAAATGTGTCATATTCTTATCCTATCACCAATTCACCACTGCTTATTTAAATATTAAGGATTTTGTTAATTTATGTAATGAATAATTTATATGTTAAAAATATATATTTTTTATATTTATAGATTAGTTTATTGTTAACATAAACATGCCTAAATAAGGGGGGCACATTATTGCTCTATTATAATCTGTTGCTTACAAATAATGCAATATATTTTAGTTAGTTAAGTTGACTTGTTACTCTAGTAATGGCTACTTATCACCAACTAGCTTTATTTTTATATAAAACAGGCATGGAACGAACTATTCACTATTCTGACAAGCATGTTAATGAACACTTGACTTAAAATATTATTTTTTTATTACATGTAGTCATGTAGAGCACTTTATCTCAAGTAAATTATTTGTGACTCTATACTCGTATACAATGTCTTGTAAGTTGTAATTTATGAATTGTTGATGAAATTAATATTAATTGAACATAATTTGTCGCGTTTAACTTGAGAATATTCCAAGTATTTTACAATATTTCCAAGCCAACATTGTAGGATGAGTGCGTGAAATATGACCGGAGATTTCACGTTTGATTTGGTAGGTGTCTATTCTTGTTTGTTCATTGTGTCTATCTTTTGACTTTGTCGGTGATAAGGTGCCGTAAATCTTGCAAATTTTGTCCATTATTATTCATCAGCATATATAGCTTATCACGCCTTTCCTTGCTTTTTCTTGTTCTCTTTATACACGCTAAGTGTTTTATTGTGATAAGTATAGAATCAATCGACATAATTTAAAGAAAGAACCAATAAAGAAAGTAAAATTAAACGAGCCAATACAAATTTTAAAGTACTCCCACCCAAGACAGAGAGTATCATAAAAGGGAAAGAAAGAAGTGCAACGTTGCTTTTAGGTTATCTTGCTTTTACGTGAATAAGATAACGAATGTGAAAAATATGCAACTGAAATCAGAGCAACTTTAATGGAGGATCACCTATTCATATTTTGAGTCAAGTAAAAAATCAATCTAGTCATTTTACATTAGAGTTAGATTAAAGATACTTTTGAAAGATGATTAGGTAGCCAAAATGGTAAGAATTTATCATATGTCGTTTCAAGCCTTAGTTTTGATTCTGGTTCTGGTTCATTTCGAGAATTTATCAGAATAAATACTCAATTTATAAAGTC
Organism: Oenanthe sinensis; assembly: GCA_028671895.1. Taxonomy (NCBI): domain Eukaryota; kingdom Viridiplantae; phylum Streptophyta; class Magnoliopsida; order Apiales; family Apiaceae; genus Oenanthe; species Oenanthe sinensis. The sequence goes on along the minus strand of CM053803.1, from coordinate 1,495,915 downwards.
ATAAGTCTAATTATTCAAAAAAAGATAAATTTGAAACATTGTAATTCTTTCGTATCAGTGTACCTGTTATTGTTTCCAATTTGGAATATTATAATTCTTTTGTATTAGTGTACATATTATTGTTTTCAATTTGGGAAAAAATAAAAACAATAAAATAATAAAAAAACAAAAATAAACTAATTTACTTAAATTATATATGTACGAGTTAAACGAATAACAAAATATATTGCAAGCCTTCGCTGAATTGTAAATTTTTAAAACCAAATTTGTATATTATAGTTGTCTAGAAAAAACCCTTCAGAGACAAATAGACAGACCCAATTATCATAATCATGGAGATCTTTTGGTTGTGGATTTAATGTGGTTTCATATTTTCATTCAACAACATACAGAAGACTCTACAAATACAGTGGGGCAGAGGGTTGTAGCAGTGATTCAAGCAGCAACAACAATGGCACACAAGTTATATTGAATGTATATTACCTTACTCCTCTCAATAATTATATTGCCTGGTTTGGTTTTGGCATCTTCCATTCTAGCATTGAGGAAAACAATATTCTACGTGAATCTCCAAATACATATTTAATACCACAACTAGGGCTGCACATGGGTTATCCCAACCCCAAAAAATGACCCAAACCAACCCTAAATTGAGCCGAATAAACCGACCCAATTTAAACCATGGTTTAATTGGGTTATTTTTGATTGGGCTGATTATATTGGGTTGGGTCGAGGTTTAAGTATTTAAAACCTTAACCCAACCCAACCCGGTTTAGGCCTAGCCCACTACCACTGGCCCACTTCTATTATACGTTTATATTCTATACTCTGTCCGGTACTAATTAACAACTCTAATTTTAGCATCCGCGTTCCTTCTTTCTTTCATTTTTATTGCGATTTTCAAGTCCTTACTCAATCCTTGCTCAATCTTCAACCTATTTGTAAGTTTACTCTCTTAGTCTCTTCAGCTTATTAAATATTAAGTATTATTTAATTCGTTTCTTATTTATTTATTTTGTTTAATATCTTATTTATGTAAGTTGTGATAAATTATATATAGAAATATATTATCTGGTCTTGATTTTGGTATATTCATGTATTTAGATTAATTTTATTTCTTTTTAGGATCAAAGAAATGGAAAAAATTATCCCTTCAATTGATTCTGTTCCAAAAATTATTTCACTTGTCCCAAATGTTCCAACCTCTGAACCAATGATTATCCTAGACTCTAATCCTGGTGAACCTGCTGAACTTAAATCCCCTAAAAAGGAGAAATATGACGATGATCCACTCACGACCAAGAAAAAACCTACTAGAACTTCTGATGTGTGGGATCATTTTACCAAAATAAAGGGTGGAACTTCGAATGAGCCTAGGTGTACATGTAACTACTGTGAAGTGGATTATGCTTGTTATAGTATAAGAGTTGGAACAAGTAGTTTTCACTAAGGTTAGTTTTCACTATTTACTTTTATTAAACCAAACATATGTACCAAGTCTCATTGGAACTTGTATCCAGTTTGTGCCTTATCTAGCTCAATCTGTTTGTGTTTTTTGTTGCAAAAAAATTATAGGTATAAATTGAACTGAATCTTTACTAGATTGTAGTGTACACTATTGGGGGATTGTTAGACAGATTAGCAAACATACTCTACCACCCCATATGTATTCTGCAGTCGGCAGCATATTCAATAAGCAATTACTAAGCTTCTGTAGCAGCTTGATTTTTATTAGTCCCCTGTTAGCTTTGATTTTTTTTATGTGTTTTAAGTTTAGTTTTACATATCTTTTATGAAGTAACTCAAGTGGTTAATGTTTCACCTGTTTGCACTAACAGGACAGTGGAGGTCCTTCTTCATTACAAAGTGTCGCCAAAGAAACACGAAATAGAAGGTTGTTGGAAAATTATATGCAGCGACAACAAATGAGAAAAAAAGAAAAAAAGAATGATTTTGATATCTACTTTGCTAAAGAACCTCTCGACCCAGTGATTGATAAATTCAACATACTACTTTGGTGGAAGGAAAAATCTAGTAAGTATACGGCTTTATCTATGATTGCTAAATATATACTTGTATCCGCTGTTGCTTCGGAATCTGCATTCAGTACGAGTGGACGAATATTAGATCCATTTCGGAGTTCTTTGAGTCCGAAAATGGTGGAGGCGCTCATATGTACTCAAAGTTGGTTGAAGGGTAATCATGGAGGAATTAAATCTAATACTTATTTGGATGAAACTCATTCTTACGATTTTCTTGAAGTTGAAGAAGATATAAAAAACTTAATAAATGCATTCAATACTTTCCCTCTAACAGATTTTATTACATATTTATTATATATTACTGCTCATGATTTTCATTATTGAACATATTGTTGGTAATATGGGCAAGAAGAATGACAATGCTGCATCAAAGGAGAATGCCTCGACCAACACTGTCCAACTCACCGATGACTGATTGACTACTAGTTTAATGTTTTTATTTGACTTATTTGGAGTTTACACTATGGATTATTGTAATATTGGATGACTGTAATATTTTGGTTTTAAAGATTATGAATTTTAATTTTTATTGATAGTTTGTTATATATGATTTAGGGAGGAATTTATATTCCTACTAACCCAATCAACCGAACCCATTACACTATTAATAGGGTTGGGTTGAATAATTTTTTTGGGTTTAATGGGTTAATATTTTTGCAGGCCGAACTAAATGGGTTGGGCACGAAAATGGATGTACCCCGATCGACCCAGTTCATGTGCAGCCCTAACCACAACGCCACTTCAGTAAAATATTTATATGTAAGTCCCATGTGAAGAAAACCATGGGCTCGTGTATGGTTTCAATTAGTTTATAAATTATGTAATTAATTGTATGTTTATTTAATTAAAATTTCTATTAAAGTCTTTGCATATGTATGTATTTGATGAATAATGTGTATGAGTACTATTTGTGTGTATTTGTTTAAAATTCCGAACTTATTCACTTAAATAAATTTCACGTAAAATCCAATAAAAAGTTATAATATCTCAATATCCCACAACTTACAATTTACAAATAAAAAGTTACAACTAAATTCTCCAAATTCAAATCTAAATATAAACGTTACAACTCCTCAAAACCAACAACTTACATTCTTCCCAAAAGGTAGCCCATCTAATAATGAATATCTGCCGGGGGAAATCAAGAAACATATACCGGCAGTGAGCGAAAGACTCATATACAAATATAAAATTATGCAAAAAGTACAAGGGTTATAACGATGACAATATGAACAAATAAAAAAACACGATAGATACTTATCTTACAATTTCAACATACATACTTTTTAATCATAAATGTTCTTACTCTTACACATACTCTTAGCAGTTACTGATAATAATATCAAATATATCAAAAGTGAACTTACTTACAGATATGAGAGATAATATTACACTTATAGGATGTCCTACATTTTGGTTCTCGAGAATATGTAGTCATCAAAACTTACGGGGGCTTGCATAGAACAAATCAAATGCTACCCAAAATCTTACAGGGGCTTGCATGGTACAAAACACAATATTACCCAAATGACCAAAACACACATACACAATAGTCATGACTCAACGTGTCCCATAACTCCGGCGACACGCCCGTACTATTTAAATACACCGCATAGGAGGTGCCAAATCATGAGATTAATCCATTCATGACGGATTCTTACAATATCTCCCAAATTAAAATATAATCACAAATAATTTATGCCAGTCTTACATATAGCTTACTCGAAAAGAATTTTAATAATAATATATATCACAAATCAATCGAAAATAACTTGGTTGAATATTACCAACCCAAATATCATATAAATTAGATTATAAAAACAAAATCAGACATGACCAGTTTTAGAGAAAGTCAATTTACTCTATAAAGATGATCTCGAATGTAAAAGTTTAAAACACGAAACTTGTAGACAATTCTGAGACCTTTCTAGAATGATAAAACTCGTCAAAACGGAGAAGTAACGAATGCAGAAAATAAACAAATATGAGCTGTTAGAACATAATTAACACTTGATTACAATAGTATTTTGATATTTACGACAACGAGATCACATAATTTCATAGCGGAATGTCAACAAAGAACAAAGAGCTAGAATAGGTATTTTCAAAATGATATTAGTCACAAAAATCCAATACAATTTCAATTTACCATGAATATTTGAAGTTACAACATATAAATCTGAATTAACACATCAGATTGCACAAATGACAGATTTCAACATAGTTACGAACCGAATTTCAAAAAAAGTAAAGAACAGAAGTTGTAGATAATCAAAATATCTTTCTAGACACAATAAAATCGTAACAATTCGTCAAATAATGAATCAGATACGAATTTAACAAGAAATCAGATTATCAAGAGATCAAACAAACGAATTGGGTAGAATCATAACAAGATAGAGAGTAACGAAAATATCCGTACATTAACGATATGATAACAAAGAGAGTGTGTAGAATGTATCCGTACTTTGGAACTCAAAGAATGCGAATGAATCTCAAAAAATCTAGATGCTCCAGTTACACGAATCCTAGTTCAACACCATAACTTATCCTCTTAAGTCTTTCCTCCAATTCTTCTCTCTCTCTCTCTCTCTTCCATATAGCTGCTCCTACAAAACTTACGTATCACTTATTTTTTAAAACCCTAACTCCTTTTCCATTTCTTTTTATCTGTTTTTTTTCTTTTTCTCTTATTGCTAATAATATCTTCTAAAATATTTTAATAATAAAATAAGTATAACTAATAAATCAATAATAACTCACTAATATTATTCTTAATATTAAATAATATACCTAAATATATGAATAAAAATATGGGATGCTACAATTTGTATGTATGTATATATATATTATTATTCACTATTTTTGTAGGAATATATATTATTATTCACTATTTTGTCATGCACTGAGCCGAGGGTCTTCACGGAAACAACTTCTCTACGTCTTTTTAGAATAGAAGCATGATCTACTTACATCTTACCCTCCCCAGACACCGTTATGAGCGGTATATACTGAGTATGTTTGGTTTGGTTATAGTTGTCCAGAAAAAAAGAGTATTCCAAACCCATTAGAGCATCTCTAATGGGACACTAAAACACTAAAATAGTGTCACTTTGACACTATTTTAGTATAGACTAAAATAACTACCATTGAAGTTGATTTTATAAATAGTGTCAAACTGATGACACTATTTGGAGATGGTCTTCGTCTTACAAGCATGATCTTTATATATATATATATATATATATATATATATATATATATATATATATATATATATATATATGATAACAATCAAATGAAAACTTTTTAGCGTGAAAACCGTGAAAACTTTCATTAAATTTTACAGAACTATAATAAAAAAATGTAAAAAAATGTTTAGATAAACTTTTTATTATAGTTTTGCAAATAAAATTATGGTTCTGCACTATTTTTTCATTTTTTATTATGATTCTGTAGAATTTTAGTAAAAGTTTTCACGGTTCTCGCGTTAAAAAGTTTGGAGCGGAGTGTTATATATATATATATATGTATGATGGATACATATGCACAGGAACATATTGTGGGTGTTTGACCCCCATTAAATTATGAAAATAAACCATTATTTTCGGAAAAAAGTAAGGTAAAGTTTATTTTTTTATATAGGTATTTATTTTCAGAAAAAAATAGGTTAATATATACTTTCCAGAAATAAGTACTTATTTCCAGAAAAAAATAGATAAATATATACTTTTTTTTCATAAATAAACACTTATTTTTCAGAAATAAGTTTAACCAAATGGTCCGTTCTAGGTTTGATAGCTTAACGGTGTTATCACATGCAACTCACATTTACAATTCTGTCCTAATGCTGCTACACACCTACAGCACTCAATCACCCATCCATCCGACCTTTGAGTGCGTTTCGTACACTGTGCACGATCGAAAACGATATTTTTAAAAAGCAACTCGTACAGCTCTTGAAATATAAATCCTGTTCGAGTTTTCTTTATTAATGCTTGAATTAAGAGCTATATTCTCTGATCAACCTAATTACCTAACATTTAATTATTAACCTGAGATCAAGTTGATCGTTATCGAACTGAGGCGCACAACAAAATTTTAAGCTATATCAACAATGATATAGATTAATATATTGGGTAAATAGAATCTGTTTGACACGAAACGGTAACAAATTTCTATATCCTAGCATTTTCAAATCACTGTTTTATTAATTGTTTAGTGAATCCAAACGTATGGATGAAAATAGAACAAAAAAAGTATATATATAAAATTTTATAATTTTTTGACTTAAAAAATATAATTAATATAATATCACAATTTATACATTTTTTACAATAAATATGTAACAGCTTAGATTTTATAATTTATTTTGATTTTGATTTAAAAATACATCTTAAAACAATATCATCCTCTACAAAATTTTATACATGCACTAATATTTACGGTAAAAATTTCAATTCGTATAATTGGATTTGTAAAATAATATATTAATATATATACTTCAAAATATTTGGATAGAGAAATTTTCTACCGTATTCCTTAATATATATTTTCAATCTTGATAGATTCTTTTTATCTTATTATATTTTCAATCTTGATAGATTAAAAAAAATTTTAATTGCGAGAATTTGTATTCATAGAGATTTAACGTTAAGTTCGAAAAGATACACACCGACCTTAAAAACTGTGTACCCAAACTCGGAAACAGAAAAATAAACTCGAATACCAAAACATGTGCAGTTTTAATGATTTGTTTCTCTTGTGGGAGGATGGATTATAATTAAACAATAATATTGCAACTTTTTTTTGAACTTTGTGGCATGTAGATTAGATCCACACAAACCGGAAAGGCTAACTGGTATACTGGCATGCCTCTCATCATACATATACGGAATTTAAAATATTTCACAATAATTGTTTATTAATTATTTCGAAAATAGTTAAAAATTTATTCAATTCAATAAAGATATGTAAAATTTGACATTTTTTCTGAACCAATCCTTCATTGTTCTAATCTGAAAATAAAGAGAAATCCTTCCAATTTAATCTCAATCACGATTATTTGTTAAATTTACTGATTAAAGGAAATAAATGATAACTTTTCGTTGAAAAAACATTTTTATTAAATAATCTATTTTATGTTCAAAACTTTTAATAATTAGTATTTAAATCTCAAAATAAAATTTATATTAATATTTAAAGACATCATATAACTTAAAGTTCGGTTCTGTTGGGACAATCGAATCATGATGCTGCGTTTTATGATATGAAAACGAACGAGTTTGAATAGAAAATTAACCTTAATCGCTACGGCGCAAGCGATTCAAATCCACGTCTTCTACTGTATTCCCGTATTCACCTTGAGCGAAGTGTGGCCTTCGATCCTCCCAAGGTTGCCTCCCTTCTAGCTTTGAGATCTTGGAACCCTAGTTCTTGGTTGCCTCCTTGAACGGCTGCTCACAAAAATCCTAGTATTTCCAACTCTTAGCTAGAAGAGAATAAGATGAATATATAGGCTACAGTAGGGATCCTGGATAATTAGGTCGGGCCTTCCAATGACATTCTGGGTCAAGCCCAATGTCATTAAATATTAATTCAATCCACTAAAGAATTAATATTTGCACTACCTCTCCTAATGCCGTAATTTAATTATTTAATTCGGCTCCAATATTATTTGCTTATTAAATTCCCCATGTTTAAGATATCGAATGTCCATTAATTAAATTAATTTCTGATAATTAATTTAATCAATATCTTTTATCCTTGATCATCCACTCAACCTTATAATTATGCAAGAATAAATCTGCCTGCAGGACTAAAGCATAATTATCTTTATGAGCTTTCAAGAGGACATCATCACCCGAATATTTTCGGACACGGTTTCCTTTTATAGTCAATATCTCACTCTGTATGCAATGTCATTGTCCAAAACATAATATTGTGATTAACAAAAAATCACATCACATATGAATCAAAACATGTGCATTGCATACAAGTGTCAATCACTGTATCCGGATTAAGAACCTAAGCAATAATAATATTATAGAATCTTAGTTCTTCTTTATTATCAGAATAGAAGAACAATTCTAATATTTTAATCCCGTTCAATATACACAAAGCATACAAGTATTATTCAATAATCAAGATAGATTATTTCCAAATAATACTTCAGTCATTCCAGTGGTTTGTTTAACTCCACTTAAACTGTGAACATTTATTATATTATATATAGACACTGACAATCTAATCTTCTGTTATCCCATTTGATACTAGATTATCCACAATATATAATATACAAACAGTGTTAAAATATGCATTCAAGATTCTCAATAAAAAGGACAATGTCATATACTTCAAACGAATAGTTCAGTATACTCCCTAACAATCTCCCACTTATACTCAAGCTATTCTTTGAGTATATCAGTGTTTTATTACAAGCAATCCACTACCAATTAAATAACTATTATGTGACTATACATCTGACTCCTATCGCCTCCACGTGCTGCTCAAAAGCCTTAGCTGGTAAGCTCTTTGTGAAAGGATCTGCCCGGTTGTCCTTTGATGCTATATCAGTCACAATAATATCTCCTCGCTTAACGAACTGTCGTATAAGGTGATACTTACGCTCGATGTGTTTTGCTGCCTTATGGTCTCGCGGTTCCTTTGCATTTGCCACAGCACCAGTGTTATCACAATACACTGTCAAGCTCCTAGGCAAATTAGGTACCACATCTATGTCCAAAAGAAAGTTTCTGAACCATATCGCCTCTTTGGCTGCCTCCGAAGCTGCCACATATTCGGCTTCCATGGTAGAGTCAGCAACGCATTTCTGCTTTACACTCCTCCATATTACAGCTCCACCTCCTAAGGTAAACACATATCCCGAGGTTGATTTCCTCTTATCTCTATCTACTTGGAAATCTGAATCGGTATATCCCAGAGGTAACAAATCTGAGGCCTTGTAAATTAGCATATACTCCTTAGTCCTTCTCAGGTACTTGAGTATAGCCTTTACTGCACTCCAATGTTCCTGTCCTGGGTTTGACTGATATCTGCTAACCATGCCCACGGCAAAACAAATATCAGGTCTCGTACATAACATTGCATACATTAAGCTTCCGCATGCCGAAGCATAGGGAACCGCTTTCATGCTCTCTATCGCCTCTGGTGTCTTAGGACACTATTTCTTTGATAGAGCAACTCCATGTTTATAAGGTAGGTTACCCTTCTTGGAGTCCTGCATGTTGAAACGAGCCAATACCTCATCAATGTAGGGCTCTTGGGATAAAGCCAACATCCTTTTCTTGCGATCCCTTATAACTTTGATCCCAAGGATGTATGCCGCTTCACCTAAGTCCTTCATTTCGAACTGTTTGAACAACCATGCCTTTACCGCTGATAACATCCCTACATTGTTTCCAATGAGTAAAATATCATCTACGTATAGCACTAGAAAAGTCACTGAACTACCCTCACATTTCTTGTACACACACGACTCGCTTGGACATTGATCAAATCCGTATGACTGGATTACCTGATCAAAGCGAATATTCCAATACCTAGAAGCTTGTTTAAGTCCATAAATGGACTTCTTAAGCTTACACACCAGATGCTCTTGGCCTTCCTTAATGAATCCTTCTGGTTGTTGCATATAGATGATCTCATCATCAAGACTCCCATTTAGGAAAGCTGTCTTGACATCCATTTGCCAAATCTCATAATCGAGATGAGCTGCTATAGATAAAAGAATCCGGATCGACTTTAGCATGACTACTGGCGAAAAGGTTTCCTCATAATCGATCCCTTCTTTCTGATTATACCCTTTCGCAACAAGTCTTGCTTTCCAAGCTTTTACCTTTTTGTCAGATCCTCTTTTTCTCTTGTAGATCCACTTACATCCAATGGGTTTTACACCTTTGGGTGGTTCCACGAGCTCCCAGACTTGATTTGAATACATAGATTCCATCTCAGATTTCATTGCTTTTTGCCATAGATCTGCATCTTTGTCTTGCAGTGCTTCCTCGTATGTCATGGGATCCTCATCATGTTCCTCAGAGACCAAGTCCCAAGACTCTCCCAATAACATGAATCTGCTGGGTTTACGAATAACCCTCCCACTACGACGAGACACCGGTGTGGTATTAGTGATAGGTTGTGTGTTCTCTTGTGGCTGTTCTACTTGTACTATTGGCACTTGTTCATTATTTGTCTCTCCCACTAGTTTCTCTAAAACGACACTGCTCATGGGTTTATGGTTCATCATATAGTCCTCCTCTAGGAATCTAGCATTGGTACTAACAATGACATCCCGATCCTTAGGACTATAAAATAAATATCCTTTCGTTCCCATGAGATAGCCTACAAAAAGCCTTACTTCTGTACGAGATTCTAACTTAGTCACGTTCTTGTTCAACACATGTGCTGGACAACCCCATATCCGAATATGTCTTAGACTAGGTTTTGAACCAGTCCACAATTCTTTTGGAGTCTTAGGAACTGACTTAGAAGGAACTAAATTCAAAAGATAAGCTGCTGTTTCTAAAGCATGTCCCCAAACCGACTTGGGTAATTCTGAATAACTCATCATCGATCTAACACTCTCCAAAAGAGTACGATTCCTTCTCTCCGCTACACCATTCTGTTGGGGTGTTCCAGGTGCAGTCAACTGAGACATGATCCCATTCTTTGATAAGTAATCCCTAAATTCTCCAAGCAAGTATTCGCCACCACGATCTGATCGTAGTGACTTGATACATTTTCCATGTCGCTTCTCCGTTACAGTTTTGTATTCCTTGAACTTGTCAAAGCACTCTGATTTACGGCGCAACAAATAAATGTATCCATATCTAGAATAATCATCAATAAAAGTGACAAAATATTCATAACCACCTCTTGCTTGAATATTCATGGGTCCACATAAATCAGTATGAACCAATTCTAACACTTCTTTGGCTCTATTCCCCTTTGCCTTAAAAGGCCTAGTGGTCATTTTACCTTCCAAACAGGATTCACAGACTGGAAATGGCTCCACTGCCAATGAGCCTAAAGGCCCATCTACTACCAGTCTTTGAATCCTCCTCAAGTTAATATGACCTAATCTTAAGTGCCAAAGATATGTTTGGTTCAAAGAAGAAGGTTCCTTTCTTTTAGTAGTGATAGAAGATGTGTTATTTAATACCCTATGTTGTAGTTGCAGTGCAGGTTGATTAGGAGTGATTATGTATAAATTGTCTTGCAATGTACCAGAACATATAACTAGTTTATTCCTCATAATTGAAACATTATGATCCAAACAAACATTATAACCATCCAAAACAAGTTTAGAAACCGAAATTAAATTCCTTCTAAACGAAGGTACATAAAGACAATTGTTCAAAACCAAATTCCTATCATCACCAAAAGATAAATTAACATCTCCCACTGCAACTACTGCTACTTTCGTAGCATCTCCCATGAACACATATATCTCGCCATCTCTAAGCATTCTGGATTGCTGGAACCCCTGCATATAATTACAAACATGATCAGTGGCTCCTGTATCTACACACCAAGTGCTCGTAGATATAGCCGCTATATATGTTTCTGTAACTAGAGAAAGAGACATACCAGTATTGTTTTTCTTCTTAGGAAGAGGACAATCCTGTTTCCAGTGACCCGACTGCTTGCACCTGAAGCACTTGCCCTTGGGCTTTTTCACAGCACCACCTTGAACTCCCACAGCTTTCACAACTTTCTGTGTCTGAGCCTTTTTCTTCTTCTTGGCTTTCGGCTTAGAAGAAGAAGGTTTCTCAGCCACATTGACTTGAACACTCTGCTGAAAAAGTCCTTCAGCTGCCTGAAGTTCTGTTAGAAGTTCCGCAAGACTATACATCCTCTTGTTCATGGTGTAATTCAAGCGGAACTGCTCAAAACTTTTGGGTAAACTCATAAGGATGATATCGATCTGGGTTTCCCCATCAACCTCAGCACCAAGGATCTCCATCTCATTCAGATGTGACATCATCCTGAGAACATGATCCCTTACAGGTGTCCCTTCAGCCATCTGAGTGTTCATTAAAGCTTTCATTGCTACTTGCCTTGCAGCCCTATTCTGATCTCCAAAAAGTTCTTTGAGATTAAAGAGCATATCTGAAGCAGTGGCCATAGCCTGATGCTGATGCTGCAAAACACCTGACATTGCTGCCAGAATGTAACATCGCGACATCTCATCAGCCTTAGTCCACTTCTTATAATACTCCTTCTCAACTTCAGAAGCATTCTCAGCAGGCTCCTCTGGCTTGGGTTCATTAATGCAAAATTTGTACTCCTCAGCAGTCAACACAATGTCCAAATTACGTTTCCATTCAATATAGTTAGGTCCAGTAAGTTTGTTATCCTTAAGTATGGTAAAAAGTGGATTAAAGCCCATTATATCCTGAGAATCATACATATAACACATAATTAGAGGGTGTTTAAAAAAATTGGTTCCTCTAACAATTATTTAAAATTAAAACACCAACACTTAAACACCATAGGTTTCCGGTATGCCACGTTGGGTGACTTATATACCACCTAAATTTATTTAAATGTTACTTCGGTCCTACTACTAAATAATTAGTCACGTTAGGGTGATCTATATTATTTTTCATAGCTAAGTGTATACCATTATTAAATCTTAAATTAATAATAATAATACCAGATGCGCCTTTTGACTATGATAAATTCTTGCTCCTAACAATAAGATACTACTAAAATTACAAATCTAAAGAGTATTCAGACTGACTGACCAGGCCGGTGGAAGCATTGCCAAGAGGCTAACCACTTTTCTAGACACCAATCTAAATGGCCAGGTAAGCTGCACGCTTTCCTAGACACCAACGCAAGAATACTCAAAGATGTGTTATTTTAGATTCTCTTCCTAGTTGAGCGTGAAAGCTATCAAAAAATAGGGTATCCTTTTATTATTTGAATTCTATGAAACTTAGTACGCCACGTTGGGTGACATATGTACCTTCCAATATTCATAATTAATTTTAGAAGTTTGTTCTAGTAATTTCCATAACACTCTAGACACCATAAATTACATGCCACGATGAGTGACGTATACATAATTTATATTCAACTTAGTGTTAAATTACATACAAACAATAATGGAGACCATGGGATTTAATACCAAATTAATTCTCTCTCCCACTTAGTATTTTACTATGAGGATTTTATCTAGATGCATCGTCCTATGTTATTTTTTCGCAGTCCACATGTATCATAATAACAATACATATAACACATAACATAGCAACATACTCATCATGATTAAAGCATAATAAAACAGCCCTATGTCCACGTCGTTCTAGCATGTGAAGGGTTAGTATCACATGGCATAACAAACAAACATGGAACACATAGTAGTAATAATCAAGATCAGCAAACATTATGTAAAACATAATAAAATACATCCACTATTATGGCCCCGAAGAATAATCTTCAAAATCATCCATCGATAAATTTTCGAAAATCTTCAGCCGCCTGTTTGACTGCCTAAACGAGCTCAGAATGGCTTGAAAAATCTGGAGATGGTTTCCATCTCAGCCTGTAGGTCTCGTTCTGCCGTTTCCGAAAAGGTATTATACGCCCCAATCGGATATCGTATGCAAAATCTGTAGCCAGAACAGCGAAGCAGCCACGAAAACAGCATATAGCAGCGGAAGAACTCTGTTTCTCGCATCTTCGTTGATCAAACAATTACATACGACAAATACAACAGAAAAATCTATTCTATTACATCAGATCATAATCTAAATTGAATACAATTCGAATTACAAGATTACAATCAAAATAGAAATCAAAATTTAAAACTAATCATGATCAACCCTCATGATTTAATTTACAACCACGATAAACCACGTGGGATCCAAAAACATAATTACAACCATGGCCATAATAGTGGATAACAACCTGCATCAAAAAACAATACAAACCCACCACTATATACATACATAATTACGACATGGACATCATATCATATAACGCAGAACCCTAGAACCTGGCTCTTGATGCCAATTGTTGGGACAATCGAATCATGATGCTGCGTTTTATGATATGAAAACGAACGAGTTTGAATAGAAAATTAACCTTAATCGCTACGGCGCAAGCGATTCAAATCCACGTCTTCTACTGTATTCCCGTATTCACCTTGAGCGAAGTGTGGCCTTCGATCCTCCCAAGGTTGCCTCCCTTCTAGCTTTGAGATCTTGGAACCCTAGTTCTTGGTTGCCTCCTTGAACGGCTGCTCACAAAAACCCTAGTATTTCCAACTCTTAGCTAGAAGAGAATAAGATGAATATATAGGCTACAGTAGGGATCCTGGATAATTAGGTCGGGCCTTCCAATGACATTCTGGGTCAAGCCCAATGTCATTAAATATTAATTCAATCCACTAAAGAATTAATATTTGCACTACCTCTCCTAATGCCGTAATTTAATTATTTAATTCGGCTCCAATATTATTTGCTTATTAAATTCCCCATGTTTAAGATATCGAATGTCCATTAATTAAATTAATTTCTGATAATTAATTTAATCAATATCTTTTATCCTTGATCATCCACTCAACCTTATAATTATGCAAGAACAAATCTGCCTGCATGACTAAAACATAATTATCTTTATGAGCTTTCAAGAGGACATCATCACCCGAATATTTTCGGACACGGTTTCCTTTTATAGTCAATATCCCACTCTGTATGCAATGTCATTGTCCAAAACATAATATTGTGATTAACAAAAAATCACATCACATATGAATCAAAACATGTGCATTGCATACAAGTGTCAATCACTGTATCCGGATTAAGAACCTAAGCAATAATAATATTATAGAATCTTAGTTCTTCTTTATTATCAGAATAGAAGAACAATTCTAATATTTTAATCCCGTTCAATATACACAAAGCATACAAGTATTATTCAATAATCAAGATAGATTATTTCCAAATAATACTTCAGTCATTCCAGTGGTTTGTTTAACTCCACTTAAACTGTGAACATTTATTATATTATATATAGACACTGACAATCTAATCTTCTGTTATCCCATTTGATACTAGATTATCCACAATATATAATATACAAACAGTGTTAAAATATGCATTCAAGATTCTCAATAAAAAGGACAATGTCATATACTTCAAACGAATAGTTCAGTATACTCCCTAACAGGTTCAACCTCAACTCCGGTGGTTCCTCCGGTGAATCCGCTTTAATAAGAACAATGCGAATCTTAATGGTTAGTAAAAGTTATTGATTAGTGGACACTGGAAAAGCAATAACCATTAATCAATATATATAGTTCTTTACTTCTTTATGGTCTTCTTGAATCTATATATTCACCAAGCCTGGCTTACAATTTAACGGTTGGCCCAGATGAATAGAGAGTTTGGCCCAATAACTCTTTTACCAGTTTCAACTTGCAACCCAATGGTAGTATTGGGCCTTAATTATAGTTGTCCACTTAGCACTCTTAATTTAGGGAAAAAAATTGTAAACTTTTTACATTAAACCTTTTTAAAGTAAAAAAATTGGGATTAAGGTAAAAAATTACTTTATCGAGTTTATTATTTTATTGAGAGTAAAAAAATATTATTTTAATGATATTATTATTTTATCGATTACTTAATCGAGATTCACTGTATATGAATTTTTTTATACTTTTCTACCAGAATCCAATCAAGTTTTTAATTACGAAAATACATGAAAAAAAGGTTAATACTAAATACGTGTTTTATATTTTGCCGGACTTAAAAATTATTTAACGTCGTATTGTTATTGTTGTGCCAAAAAACAAACATAGTTATTGTTATCGTTATAGTTTTTCAAATAGGAGTATTTTTTAAGCAATAATCCGCGTTCAGGATGACAAAGTAAAAGTAATTAACAGTTGAACAGTAATCAGTAGTCAAATCAATATAAATTTGAGAACAAGAATATTTTTTTGTCACGCGTGTTTAATATTAGAATACTAACATTTTCTTTTACTGTGCAACTAAATGTAATATTCTCATCGAGTCTGGTTGGATAAATTTTAAACATTTATTTATAAAGTCAAAATTGATAATTTTAGATTAGTATTTATTTGAATAATTTTATTAGTATATAAAATTTATTAGTTAGTAAAAATGTAAAAAAAATATTTTTTTTATAAATTTTACATTTATCATCAAAATTGTATTAAAATAATTTGTTAACAAAAGTATTTTATTACCAGCTTATGATTTTAAATAGTTTTACCCCTTAATGAACCCTAATATCTTCGTTTTGAAGAATATATCTTCGATTTGGAACTCTAACACCTTCGATTTGGGTTATACCTCCCATACGTTTGAAAAGGGGGCTAGATGGGATTATACCTAGATACAGAATATTAAGCTTAGGAAAACAGACTCCAACTCAAATGAGTAATTAGTTGCAAATGATTTATTTGTAGTTTAATCATCGTGCAAATTTTAGCTATATGCTTAGTTAAGATGAGTGCATTCATGATAGTAGCCTAATTATAACTGTATAGAAACTTATAATCAAAGCATCCCTTAATAAAAATAGTACGTGCCATTAAAGGCAGAAAAATAATTGCAATGGAGGAATAAAAAGGAGGAGCAAAAGCAGTAGGATTGGTCCCATTACTTCCACATCATGTCTCCTTAATCAGCAGCCCCATTATTATGATTAATTTCCATCTTTTCCCATCTCTCTTCTCTCTTCAATTATGTCTTAATTAATTAATCTTCTTTTGAATGATCTCTCAACAATACTATTACTCTCAGTACTACACTAGCTAGTTTACTAACAAAGTGAAATCTATCAAATTAAAATTGATGATTAAAAATTCATAATATATATAGTTATTATCATGTCAGGTGATCACAAGAGAAGAGAACCAGGAGGTGAAGCTGCAGGCTCCTCATCCGTCCAGCAACAACAACCAGCAGCTCATCAATTAAGTCGATACGAGTCACAAAAACGTCGCGATTGGAACACTTTTGGACAGTATTTGAAGAACCAAAGGCCTCCTGTGGGTATGTCGCAGTGCAACTATAGCCATGTGTTAGATTTTCTTGGATATCTGGATCAATTCGGAAAGACTAAGGTTCATGTACAAGGTTGTGTGTTTTTTGGACACCCTGATCCAGCTGGACCTTGTACTTGTCAGCTTAGGCAAGCTTGGGGAAGTCTCGATGCACTCATTGGACGCCTCAGGGCTGCTTATGAAGAGAACGGTGGAACTCCAGAAACGAATCCTTTTGCTAGTGGTGCGATTCGTGTTTACTTGCGACAAGTTAGAGATTCTCAAGCTAAGGCAAGAGGAATTCCGTATAAGAAGAAAAAGAAAAAGAGGATAACTGATCCACTCAAGGCGCGCTAGTCATGAGGATACGGCTTCTACCACCTTTCAATTACCATCATCTTAAATCATCGATCGTTGCTTCAATAACTCTTGTTCAAAAAATAAAGGTGAGGTGAGGTTATCGATCTCTTGTTTGTCTTTGATCAAATAGGATATACATATACTTTCAAATATATGATTAAAGAAAAATGACGAAACCGTTGTGGCTTTGATATGCTATTACCATATATATATACTCCACCTATTTCCTGCCCATATTCGGTCTTGTTAGATTTTTTTGGGTAAAAAATTTCAATTTCTGTTGATTATCAAATTTCTCCATTAACACTAATTACAAGCTTTTTATATTGATACTATACTATATAGTATATACATGCCACAGATCGAATCAAGTAGGCAAATCAGAAGAGCTAGCACTGCAGGTAAAGATATGAAATAGCTAGGTGCTCTAGGTCCCTATGCGTTATGGTCACTCTTTAATTTTAGGAGGGACAGATCGATGATCAAATAACTTTGCTTTTCCTACAGCTTATATATATAGTTAACCCTAGAGATAATTCCAAAAACCCTAATTTATGGAAGAATAATATAACTCATATACATGGTTTTTTCATTCAGGAATGGAAAATCTTACATGCACATTGTTGGTATATGCACACACAGACACACACATCACAGCATATGTATGACTATATATACGTACTGTAGGGAGAATTATCAAACATAACTAGTTTTTAATATCTAAAAGCATACCTATATATATATATATATATAGGTGTAACTTAATAAGAACTGTACACTCAACTACAATTAATGTATACGAGCAGGATTAGTACTATAGACTTCAAATTAACGTGTTTAGCTATAACACTGTATAATTAATCAACTTGTCCCGATCTGTTACTGACAAAAATTGCACACCAACTCGCATGAATTAATTATGATATAGCTAGGCAAGTCACTTTTAGTTTCATACAAGTAGAATGTAGCTACAATCATATTATATACACATATTCTTTTTTAATTTAAAGCATATATATATATATATATATATATATATTCAACATAATTATATCTTTGCAATATATTTTAGATTTATGAAGAGTTACACCAACATATAAATGGATATATATTCAAAAATTTAAATAGCATATTGGCGGATTATTGTGACTTCATATAGAAGTTTATTTACTAATCTAAAATGCAGACACAGTGTTGTCAAATCTCATGTCTATCCATGTATGGGTGGGCACAAGAATGAGCATATATATAATCCTAAAATTCGGAGACACAAGACCACGAAATATACATGTTGGACACTTAATTATAAAATGAATGCTTTGTATGACAATTCGGGAGAGTAAATAAGAGATGGATCAAGTTATTTAAGTCCCGTTTATCCTCCTTTATAAATTGAAAAATACATGTATTTTAATTTATAAATTATTTATAAGATATGTCAAACGTATTGTGCATGTAACAGTTGATCTTTAAAATTGTAGAAAATCAACTGCACATCGATGATAAGAAACTATATATGTAAGCAAAAGTTCTATGAATAACCTTATGAATAATCTTAAATGAAGTACTAATCCTGCATTATATTTTGTTCATAATATATATATATATATATATATATATATATATATTACAAAATTTAATGCAAGATATATATATTGTCCAATTAGTATTCCATGTAAGTTATATGGTGGGTGTATATTCAACGGGGCACCATATATATATATATATATATATATATATATATATATATATATATATATATATATATATATATATATATAAAAGTAATGAAATAAAATTAATTACTAGCTTGCACCGAAAATTGAGTAGAGGACTTTCCCCCAACTCGTAACATGATGCATCCGCTCCTCAATTCATATATAGTTTAGATTTTAAGTATCTGTATAAAAGTTTTAATTTGGAGATCGTTCGACTGATTAATTAGTAGTTTTCCGCATGCAGGATATTATATTTAACAGCACTATTTCTTCAGGAAAATACGCAATTGATTCCACGTACAGCTCTATATCAATTTAAAATACTCCTATCTAGAAAGAAACTCCAACTATTTTTGCTTGCACATACACATCAACTTCACAACACGTACACGCACACGCACACACACATGCATATTAATTATATCCTTGGCTTCTAGCTATAGGTAAATGAGGATGATACGAAGAAGAATTATTTCTTGTATGCAGCCATGCAGGATGTAATTTTCTAGCTGCTGATAAATGAATACCCAATTAAATTAGTTAAACATAGCAATTTAATGTCAGTTGAGTACTTGAGTAGTTTCAGGTATAATCAATGGAGATTTCGATCAGTATTAATCGAACTAACATATACTACATGATATGATCATATATACTTAATCAATATTAATCTTTCCTCCATATAAACAACACTCATATATGGTCATGCAACATTGTGTATTTTAAAGTCTTCCGACCTAAGCTTTCGATTGGGGCTTCCTTACCGAGACAAACTCTCAACGGATCCTCCGCATATGGAGGAAAGATTAATATTGATTAAGTATATATGATCATGCAACATTGTGTATTTTGTTTCTGATTCCGCAGTTGAAAACATGTTTCCAGGCTTGGAACTGCAGCAAGCTTCAGTTTCTTATGGAGGTCCTTCACATCCTCATTGTAAACCGCTACTTTGCAACTCTACATACAAACTTATACTCTCGGTCATCTTATTTATCTATATGCAAATATCCTCCTTTTAATTCCTTCTAAATATTTCAAGCACTATATATATTTGTATAATTGAAACGATAAAGCTAATAAATAATAAGTTTAACTGGGTTTAATTTGTATACACTTACATCTTACTATATTTTTCCCCTTCTGATTGAACTCCATTACATTTATGCAATTGATTTAAGCGTGTGTATATGCGGCCTCACATTTATAAATTAGTTGATTCTTACATAGCACTGACTTACAAGCGTTTAAAAGCGCTATTCAAATTCGACTGATGATAGTCGAATTTAAATAATCAAATTTAGTCGATCAAATTTATCCGGCCTAATTTACTCTAAAATTGACTGTTTTTGTTAAAGTCCACTTACTTAAATTTGACGAGATCGAAGCCTGCGGTCGAATTTAAGCACGTTCGACTTTACTAGCAATCAAATTTAATTAGATTCAAACGGAATAGTGACTATGTAAGTTAAAATCTATAATAGTGAATGGATAAATTAATAAAATCTTTTTCTATGGAAACTATCTATGTTTCCGGTGAGAAGATCATAGACGTTAATCCTCTATCTCAATTCTTACATAAATATAAATTAGTGTAGCTTAAGCTTGCTAATATGATGTTTACCGGTCCCCCTTACATAGTAACATTGGATGCGAATTTACTAATTCTTCCATAACACTAATTACAACCTCGATACCATTTGTCCCCTTCACTCTATGTATATATAGTCATTCCATATATATGAGCCTATGAGGATTAGTTTGTTGTGTGTTAATAACTTTACCTTATATATCGAGAGCAAGAACACTTAATTAGCTTGATCTTCAAGACTAGTACTGCCAAAATTTTTTTATTAAGCAACTGAAGTAGTTGAAATATCAGACCCAAACTTACAAATAAGAGATGTGTTTATATAAGCAGAAAGTCCGTCGGGTATTTGGTACCTATATATATATATATATATATATATATATATATATATATATATAGGGTATCTACACCACATATTCAATCTAATCTAATAGCAAGGGGGAGCATCCACACACAAATCAAATACACCCTCATACACCCAATCCCACATAATCCCTCCGTTTTTAATTTGATTTTTCCCGTTAATTAGTGAAGTTTTTTTCAAATCTAACTTCACCACATTTTTCTCCATCTCCCAACAATCAGTTTGCATACCATATGTGATATATTCCGGTGATTTTTATTTTTTCGACGATTTCCATTATTTTTTGTGAACCCAAGATATATAATTTAGTGATTTCTGTAATACAAATTAGTGATTTCTATAATACAAATTAGTGGTTTCTGTAATATAATTTAGTGATTGAAGTTTGAATCTGATAAGTGACGAATTTATTTTAATTATAAATTATATTTGCCGAAATATAGCACATATGGTATGAAAACTGATCGTTGTGAGATGAAAAAAAATGTGGTGAAGTTAAATTTGAAAAAAACTTTGCCAATTGACGGGAAAAATCAAATTAAAAACGGAGGAGAATAGATGAGATTGTGTGTGTGAGGGTATATATAATTTGTGTGTGGGTGCGGCAGGTACAATGATAAGGTTTTCTATTTCTCATTTAAGCTATTTTCTATTTGAGCAGGACCCTATATATATATATGCATGCCATGCCTAGCCAACGGGCCTAATTAAGTATATATATATATATATACATACCTCCTACATAAATAGTAGGAAATTTTAACCAAATTAATGAACCAAAACAAGGGGCTGATCACATATATATCTAAACACATGAAAAATAATTATAGAAACGGAGAAGTTTTTGGCTATTCGAACCGGCTAGTACTGACGCAGAACGAAACCGTAAGAAAAACAAATGTTAATACTAAAAATATAAACAAGGACCCTTACGCAAGAAAATTTTAAATACTTTGAATCTACAAGACAATCCTTGATTCTACAAGGAAGAATTCTTGAATCCACAAGAAAAGAAGAGAAAACTCTCTTGAGTTTTAAATTCAATAAAAACATAATTCAATCATTCCCCTTATAATGTTTAGAGATTATATATATATATATATATATATATATTATTCCTGACATGAAAATATAATAAATCTGCCCAATATAAATTCAGGATATTTTTCACCTAACTCCTAAATATAATATAATATAAGTAAGTTCAATATAATTTGAACTTTCATCTTCTAAATTATAGATACTAAAATCTCGGGCTAAAACACGGGGTCTCTTGTCCTACATCAAGTATGAAGAAAAAGAAGAGTAATGCTGCGTATCCCAAAAGTTATTCCAAATGACGTTAAATGACATATGACTTCTTTTAATTTATGAGCGCATATGTATGCACGTGAGGTCACATATTATTATAAGAAAATTATCAATTACACATATGACAACTTAATATTTGAGACAATTTTTGAAATAATTTTTGAGGTGCCTAGCATTCTCAGAAAAAGAATCAAGCAACATACGTATAGAGTCGACCTGAATTAATGAATAACGTCACTCATAGCTAGTCTATGTTAGTGCATAGCTGCATTTTGAAGATATGCATGCACATTACTATATAGTATATGGATGCAAAATAGATTCGATAATCGACCATGATGACTGAGTTAACCTCAGATAAAGCAACAGTCGCAAGACTTGATAAAGGGCTAGGATACAGTACGGTTAACCTCTCTGTTTTACGCTTGAACATTACAGAATAAACTAACACATTGAAAAGCATTCTAACAAGACTAGGGTTTCTCATACTTTATAGTATATATTACGTACTATATTTAATTTGCAGACCAAGGCAATTTAAGAAAGCCGCATAAATATATAATAAGCTTGAACCATAATACAATATTCAAACCTTGGGCAAACTAATGGTTTCGAGTGAGCACGTACGTACAGATTGGAACTCGATCGAACAGTCAGAACTTTGGATCATCATGCAATTATTTTGTATTATTAACTATCAAGAGAACTTACATATACATTTTTAACATTACAGAATGTGCAAAGTAAGTAACTAAATGCGAACTCAAGCACCCTTTTAACATTTTGAGTTGATGCTCCTTAGGAAGTGATTTTAGTAATGTTAGTAACTATTTCCTTTTCATAGCTAGTATCCAAGAATAGTAGCAGGGAAAGAATAAACAAAGAACAAGAAATAAATAAAGGTGATAGTCCCGTCCCACCAATAACATACTAGATGTGATCTTGAGCAAGGGTGTACACGGATCGGGTTGGACGGGTTGATTGATTTTAACAACCCAATCCAATTTAACCGGGTTTGTAAATTTTCAACCCAACCCATAAAAATAGAATTTGTAAACCAACCCATTTAATGTATTTCGGTTTGGATCGGATTGATCGGGTTAATAAATATATAAATAAATTTTTTATCAAAAGAAAATAAATTTGAAAATGAAAGTTCAAAATAAATTGGAGATAATTCAACAAAATATTACAATCATTCAACACAGATATCATAAGTCTTAATTATTTGAATTTTAACACATCAAAAGAAACTGAATAAACACTAGACATAGTCTTTAAATTTGAACAATCATAACATAGATGAATCAATCATTAAAGTTCATATTATTGGACATTTATGTTATTTATTAATTATCTTATTTTTAATCGGACCGGGTTAGATTGGATCGGATTTTAAAAATCGAAACCCATATCCAACTCATTAAAACCGAATTGACGTTTTTTCAATCCGAATATATATTAGGTCGGAAAAAATCATTTTGGATTAGCCGAAAAATGACCGATTTGGTCAAACCGTGTACACCCCTAATCTAACCTAGAGTATCTTCCCAATTACACCAAACCTTTTTTCAAGTGGAAATAAACTTAGCTAGTCATTGTTTATACTTTATATATTTAATAAGAGTTGACACTTGAACATCACAAAGTGCAACATATATATAATGGGTTTCTCCACCATCTTTTCTATTATTTTCAATGATTGTGATCTGTTTTCACAAATTACAGGATGATTATTTCTTTATATTAAGAATAATTATGATATATTGTAAAATTAAACTTGATATTTAGCTTCACTTATAAGTCTGTCTTATTTCTATGGTAATTTTTAATAGGAAAATATTTATTAAAAATATTACAAACATTTATAAATGATATTAATCCTCTTCTTATTAGTTATTACAAACAGCCACGGAGCTGGTTGTTTTCTTGGTCAGTGGTTGGGGGGCTTGGGGCCTTTTTTAGCTTCTTCACCAGATAGTGCAGCTGCACGTGCCAACTTTCCTTAATACGCTGGAACCCCATTTTTATTGCTTAATTAATAAAGTATGGTTTAAGCCTTAAGGTTGTACATGTGTAATGAGCTAAGGATATATTATACTGCGTTTCTTTTGTAGAGACAGTTGAATCGATCTTGTTGTAGAGACAGTTGAATCGATCTTGTATGCTAGAAGCTCCTAAAATTAAATGTTACTTCATCTGCTTTCACTATATTAGTTCATTTGCTATATACCATGCTCTACATTCGAGTCGTTTTTATAAATTTTGTGCAAGTCTTAGAACTAAGGATAGCCCAAGCGGTAAATGATTTATCCTCTTTCGAAATCATTTTCATATCAGGTTTCGGATCATATTTTTTAACATAGATTTGGATCTCTGTTTGAAGTATTAGGCCGCATTGAGTTATTCATTTCATTTCTCGGCGCCAAACAAATCAAATCAGAATAAACCCTACACTACTTTGCAACACGAGTAAAAATACAATGCAGCAAGTGAAAATCTCACCATTCAGGCTCTCTTCACTGCTCCGTCTCGAACCCGACCCGAAACTCGCTCTTAATCTCTTTCTTAACCCCAATCCCAACACTAATTCATCTCCTAATCCCACTTTTAAACCCAAACCATTCAATTACTCACTCCTTTCTTATGATTTAATTATTACTAAACTTGGGCGCGCCAAAATGATCACCGAAATGGAGCAAATTGTCGAACAGATGAAGCGCGAGACGCGCTTCATCCCGACAGAGATTATTTTTTGTAACATAATTAGTTATTACTCTCGCTGTCGTTTGCCTGATCGTGCATTGTCTATGTATGATCAGATTCCGTCTTTTCGATGTCGAAGAACTGTGAAATCTTTTAATACATTGTTGAATGGATTGATTTATTGTAAGATGTTTGAGAAAGTGAATGAGCTTGTTAAGGATATTAATGTGCATTGTCAGCCGGATGTTTGTACTTGTAATATTTTGATTAATGCTGCGATTAATTGTGGGGATTTGGATAGTGCACGGAAGGTGTTTGATGAAATGTCTAAGAGAGGGATTTTGCCGAATGTGGTTACGTTTGGGACTGTGGTTAATGGGCTTTGTAGGAATGGGAAGTTGGATGAGGCGTTTAAGTTGAAGGAAGAGATGGTGGAGGTTTTTAATTTGAGGCCTAATGTTCCGGTTTATGTTGCGTTGATTAAGGGGGTTTGTAAGAATGGTGAGGTGGATTTGGGTTTTGGTTTGAAAAAGGAGATGGTGGAAAAGGAAGTGAAGTTGAGTGCTAGTGTTTATGCGACTTTGGCAATTGCGTTGTTTAAGACGGGTCGGAGAGGGGAGGTTTCGGGATTATTGGATGAAATGAGGTTTGGTGGATGTAAGGCTGATCTCGTATGTTATAATTCATTAATAGGTGGGTATTGTAATGACAAGGATTTTGATTCAGCATTTGGTGTATTGAAGGAGATGGTGGAGGAAGGAGTTAAGCCGGATGTTGTTACTTATAATACTATTATTGGGGCGTATTGTAGGCAAGGGAAATTGAAAGAAGCAAATGATTTATTTGAGGAGATGCCGAGTCGGGAATGTAAACCGGATGTAGTAACCTACAGAATGCTTTTTGATGGGCTTCGTGATGGTATGCAGTTTGAGGAAGCTGCATGTATATTGGATGAGATGGTGTTTAAGGGATTTTTTCCTCGTGATACAAGTGTTAGTGATTTTATGGATAAGTTGGTTGAGAAAGGTGAGATGAAGTTGGTATGGAAAGCTTTGAATACTCTTGCGAAAGGAAACCTTATAGATTTTGGAACGTGGAGCAGAGTGATCTCAATGGTCTGCAAGCAAGAGAAGCTGTCAGATATGTGCAACTCTATCAATACTCTGGCTTTGACAAACAGCACTCCAGCTTCAATAAATTAAGTTGATGGTGTTTTATATATATATATATATATATATTTTATATTAATTAAATATTTATATAATTTTACTTACATTATGCATTTTGTTCTTAAATTATAAATATTAGGGTAATAAATATTTAATTAAGATTACATTTATTAACACCAAAACACAAGAACACGTTATATTTAAATAATTTTTAAATGGACATACAAAGAATTCAACTAAATTTTATAAATATTTTTTAAAAAATAAAATTTAATGTTTGAGTTATTATTTGATAAGAATTTATAATAAAGATACCTTACTTATTTTATATAATATTTTACATAAAGTTAAAAAGGTAATTCATACAAAAAATAATAATAACTTTGTTGGCTCCAAACAAATTTAAATATGCTTATTTTATTTATGGAAATAGTGTATTAAAATATTTCATATATTATTTATAAATAATAATAACTGTATAAATAATATAGTAGCGCCTAAAAAAAGGAAAAATGATGCTTCTTTTTGGAAATTTTAATATAAAATTAAAAAAAAACATTGTGTATATATAAAAAGTAACATGAGTAAAAGGAATAATAAGTTAAGTTATTATTGATGAAAAATAATTATTATACGTGTAACATATTTTGAGAAAAATAAGACAAAAGGAGTATATATAAATGAAAGTAAATATATTATGTATTTATTATATCTAGAAAAGTGTACAGGAATACATTTAATACTCTTATTAAAAAACTTAAACATCAATTAATACACTCAGTTGTGCAGAAAACAAGGAAGTGTCAATGTTGTAATCTACCGTTACTGCATGAAGTAAAAATTTACTGCATTTAGCAATCATGATTTTCCGAGAATAATTTTTGAGTATTTTTTGATAACATATGTAAATCGGACTTGTGTTACATGGAAAACCACCCTTTTAACTAGGGCTGTCAAAAAAATTCAAAAAATCCGATATTCGTCCGAAATATCTGTATTCGTATCCGGAAAAAAGCGGATATTATCCGCATCCGGAAGAAATCGGATATTATCCGTATCCGAATCCGAAGATTCCGGATACGGATATGGATATAGGCACATCCGTATCCGAAATTAATTATAATATATATATATATATATATATAATATAATTATATATTTTTAAACTCATTTATAGTTATAAGCCCGTTTATAGTTTAAAGTTTATATTTCTATAGTATTTTATGCATTTTAAATCGTATCACATATATCACATAAATAATATATATATACAATTTAAAATTTATTCTATTAGTTTTGTAGTGTGTATATATATTCATTAAATAATATATTTATACAAATTTTATATAATTGTAAAAATATTATAGACATATATAAAAATATTATTTGAGTTTAATATCATTAAGATAACAAAATTAGATTGAAAAGATAAATAAAAAATAATTTTTTAAAAAATAAAATAGACTTAAATCCCTTTAACTCTTAACTCAATTAAAAAAAAATTTAAATTTTTAATATTTTTTTTGCAATTTTTAATATAAATTTAAAAAATTTATTAAAAATCGGATTCGGATCCGGATATTATCCGTATCCGGATAGTATCCGTCGGATCCGGATTCGGATATTAACCTTTAAAATTTTCCCGATTCGGATACGGATACGGATATTGACAGATCCGTATCCGAATTATCCGGTTTACAGCCCTACTTTTAACAACAATGAAACGTCATATTTCCCCTTTTCAACAAAAACTAAATAGTCTTTTTCAACGGTCAAGTAGAGTTGGACATAGTTTTCTACAACATCGATGAGGATATTAACCATAATATAGATCTCTAAGTTTTGGTGCTATAATTTTGTGATGATCATACTATACAACTCTTGTTTCTCCTTCTATTAACGATAATTATAAAATTATTTTGTAATATATATTGTGAATTTTTAGTTCTACATATATATATATTGTTATCAAGTTCTATAATCCTTTCCGTATTGGATTTGTTGTCTAGTAGAAAATTACTAAACTATTTGCCTAACCGGGCATGTGCATCTCTGTGTGTGTATATATTGCAGATATGCAGTCAGTTGCAGCGTTAAATTGCATATCTTGAAGTTTTATGTGTTATTGGTATTCTGTTGCTTTAAATAATTATTCATCTATTACAAAAATGTCGGTTCAACGTGTAGAACATGAAGTATAACTTAGTTATAAGTAGTACGACTGTAGTAAGGGACATTAAGTTCACAATGATTATGAATGCTTCTTGCGATACTTTTTATACGTTTGCATGTATTTATACGAATGCACTCTTATAATTTGTATTTACCATATGACTATTTTGTATAATGTGCTTCAGATTCAGCATAAAAGTAAAGACGGTCATGATGCCTTAAAGCCACCCATAAGATTAAAAGCATTTGTTAAGTTCACAATGGATGTTGCATCAGCTTCCCCCAGGCGCTATTTTTTTGAGGTAATAATTCTTTTCGCTTCAACTTTTAACAAGTTCTGTTATGATAAGAATACAAATTAAAATAACTTATTCTTATTCTAAAACCTCCTGCCCTTGTAAAGAATTCTACTTTTCATTGTAATTCATTTCCTTTTCTCGAGTTGGAGGAATTTTTAACTTGTTTTTGAACTGAAATATATGATCACTTGCTTCAGGAAAATAGTTCATTATAATATTGTATGTTGTGTGCGCACAAAAGTTGTCTTTTGTCTTCAACTGATATAGGTGCACAATTAAAAAAAAACCATGTACCTTGTGATATTAAATATGGTGTCAGGATCTTTGCGCCAGTACCCTTCTCGCATTCGAGCTTTCCCTTTGCATTTTCTTTTCTTAGAATAAGCCAGTTTTGTTTGGGAGAACAATTGGCTCTCTAGCCATAATTGATGTTTAGTATCCCAATTATGTAGAGCAAACTTTTCTTCTGTCTAGTTTTCATACAACTTGATAATCTATGTTTTCAAGGAAATCATTGATAATATACAAGTTTCCCTATAATTTCAGCTAGGCTAAAAAACTGAATATTGTATAAGATTCTTTCACCTTTTTCGCTCTGTGCTCGGTTTGTATTTTCTTTTGTTTCATTGTAAAGCTTCTGTTTGGTCTGTCCACCCTCAGATCCTCCGAGTGGAACCATGCATTCTGATGTAAACGATATTACAGGTCATGAGTTTATTCGCCAGTGCTCAGTGTGAGAAGGAAAAGCTACGGTATTTAATATCAGCAGAAGGCAGAGATGCTTTATATCAATATCAGAAAGAACAAAGATCTGTTTTCGAGGTATGATCTGTCTTGTGCAAGCAATTAAGATTTTATTCATGCTTAGGGACCAAAGCTTAATGTTTTCTGTTTCCCTTTTATTTATGTGCTTATGTCTTATTGAATTTTATATGCTCTGGTCAGTTATTTCCATGTTTATCTTTAATAATAGTTCTTATATTAGAGTGAATATGGATGCTGATGTTCGAAATGAAAATATTTTAGAGAAACTAATTCATTTTCTTGGACCTATAGGTATTGGAAGACTTCCCATCTGTACAAATACCACTTGAATGGTTGGTTCAGTTGGTTCCTGTATTGAAACCAAGGGCTTACTCAATTTCTTCCTCTCATTTAGCTCATCCCAATCAAGTACACTTGACACTCAAAGTAGTTTCTTGGATTACACCATCCAATAAGAAACGTGTGGGTCTCTGCTCATCATGGCTTGCTGGACTTGATCCTGGACATAGTACGGGTCTTTGATCAATTAAATTGTTGCTTATGAAGCAATCTTTTTTGCCAATTTTATGCATGTTGAATATATTTATAATTCTTAATTAATTTTTGAACAGAAGTACCAATTCCAGTCTGGTTCAATAAAGGTTCTCTTCCCTCTCCATATCCATCACATGCCCTCATTCTCGTTGGACCTGGAACTGGTTGTGCGTGCACCTTTTCATGGATTTTTGGAGGGAAGAAAATTTATAAGCAGATTCGGTGCAACTGCTCCTGTTCTTTTCTTCTTTGGTTGCCGGAATGAAGAGGATGATTTTCTGTATAAAAACTTTTGGTTGTCTCTTTCAGAAAGCGGTGGAATACTTTCAGAAGATATGAATGGAAGTTTTTATGTTGCATTTTCTAGGGACCAGCACGAAAAGGTTTACGTCCAGCACAAAACGCGAGAACAGAGCACAAGGGTCTGGAAGTTGATTTATGATGGTGAGGCTGCAGTATACATTGCAGGTTCTTCTGGGAAAAATGCCGTCTGATGTGTTCTCGACCTTTGTGGACAATATGTGTAAAGAAGCAAAGATAACAAAAGAAAATGCTTTTGGGCTGCTTGAGAAATTGAAAGAGAATGGTAGGTATCATGTGGAGACCTGGTCTTGAACTTAAAATCGGAGAATGCCAACCATTTTGGTAGATTGTACATTTTTGTTTTATTATGTTTTTTTAGAATGTTCCTAACTGTTTTATTGGTAATGTAAAATAAAGATACATTATCAATTTCACTTGTCAAATATTTAAGATTCATACCTAACAAAGCGGCCAAGCTTCAATAATTAAATGGCCTCTACTGTATATACATCCTCATTCCCACATTTTTCACTCAATTTTGCAGTCTTCCTATATCTTGGTGAATAATTTTAGTAAGTTGGCTTACAAAACACACGTCACATGCTATTATTTTTACTTTCTCATTTCTCTGTGATTCTGTGCAGTTGTGACCCATTTTGTCTATGCATATTTCTTCCTTTACCACATCTTAGATTTTGTTGAATAATATAATATAAATACAGTAATACTAACACATATTGCAGTAAAAAAGGGCAAAAAAACAAAAGAAGTGGAATATTGGTGTATTATTATAGTGCAAGGAGCAACAATAGATCAGTCCATGCTTTGAATTGATCATGTCCCCTGCATATAATTACATTTCATTTAAGATTTCAAATCTAAGATCTCTTTCATTCAACTGATCAATTGTTTCTCCTAAACTCAACCATATTCAATGAATCAATAAGTGGCCCAACAACAGCAGCACAACACAGCTTTTCAAGATTTTAGACCAAAATTCAACTCTTTGGTTTCATTGTATCAGCAGGCCCGGAGGTCATGAGTACACTCTGCCTTGCCATTATCTTCATTTATTAGTAATCACTGACAATATCCATCACAGTGATATTACGTTAGAATAGTATTTTAGCTCCGGGTCATTTGAAATGTAATAGACTAAGCGCTACTACCAAAACATTAAAAAAAATTCAAGGAAGATAGAACGTAATGTGTAACAAATCCAACCTGATTTTGGTACATTGGCATATAATCAAATAAACAGTTGCCAATTCAATATAATTTAGATAATATACAACATAACACCTGGCTCTACTATAGTCTGATTGAGTATATTAACAAAACTGGGGAAATAGTAGGGGCACCATTAAGTTGAGAGACAAAATTCCCCCACTACCCATCAAAACTAGTAGAGAGCCATGACTACAACTTTATCACCAAAAGCTAATTTAAAGTGCCTATGTAGTGTGGTTCCATATTCTAAGCATGATCCCATCCCATCCCTAACTAATGGTCTAGCTGAGTTGAAGAACAAGTGAGATACACCTGAGACTGTATTACTGTTTTACCAATCTTGAACCCCGGAACCACCGTAAATGCCACCCGAGGATCAGTATTCACTGTGCCAGCAGCGGACAAGAAAGCTTCTTCATTTATATATTCCATGTAAACTTCGGAGAATCTACATTTTTTATCAACTTGAAATATTGAGGCCTCTGGCTCAAAAGAAAAGGCCAGGCAATGTAGTACCCATACCTTCCTTGCCATCTCGGAAAACAGACAATAGAAATCTGTCTCTGGGAAACCACCAGACGTCAATAGTTTTCTTTGGCTCAAGTTGCCAAATAGAGATGCTTCCATTTTGGGATGAACTAGTTTCATGTACTTCGTGCGGCAATATTTTGCAAATGTGGAATTGGGCTTCTTGGTTAGATACTCCTTTGGCTTCTGAGATTTCATCACAATGAATCTGTCGAAGAACTGTCGTTGTTGTCTTTTCTTCTCGGACACAGAATCTTTTGAAAGAGAGAAGTAAGGGTGATTAAAACCAGCAAACAGCTCTTTGCAAACGAATGACTCAAATGCAAAACTCTTGTGTACGTCATTTGAGTAAACAACACCTGGTTCAATTGAATTGGCAGCAGCATCTAGATCCCAACCAGCAGATTCCATCTCACTGATCATCAACCTTACAAAACTCCTAATAGCTTTAACAGTCTGCCGAAGTATTGTAATAAAATGGCTGGTGCTTAGGATTGAAAAATGAAGATTGCTTGGGGGCGACAAAGGCCCACTAGAATTCAATCTCTTCTCCAGTAACTTGTTCTCTCTTTTAGCCTCTTTCAACTTTTCTCTAGCAATGGTTAGTTCAGACTGTTTTAGCTCATGCTCAGAGTCTAAATTCTTCTCCATAATTTTTAAAGTTTTAACAACACTCTTGAGCTCCTTAATTTCAGCCAACAGAAGTGTAGTTCCAGGAGAAGACTCGTCAATCTGTTTAGTGAAGTAACACTGCTTCAACTCGGATAAAATTTTCAACTCTGAGACTACCATCTCATCAGCAGATTGAATAGTTTCACTATCATAGGGAGACTGAGCAAACTGCATCTCAGCATAAGACGCTTTAATAGATGAAATACTAGAAAACAGTTTGGCAAGGAAAGCTTCAGTGACTTCTTTTCTCTGAAGCTCCGCATCTTTATCAAATGACTTGCAAGGACTAGTAATTATCTGTTCCTTAGTATTCTGAATTCCAGCTGGAGAGATCCCCGTTAGAGCTCGAATATGCAAAACCTTGGCAAAAGTATGTGATAATCTACTCCTATTAGGGGTCACTACATCAATATTAATTGGATCCATCTGTAGACAAAAATCAGGAGATGATGATGATAGCAACAATACTAAGTATAAGAAAACAATGAGATAGAGCAATAACTTCCTATAGTAACATGTAATACATCGAAAACATGTTTAAAAGAATATATAGACTAATTTCAAGATCATAACAATGAAGAAGATAATGATGAGCTTGGTTTCAACCAAAAGTGAAAAGCAACATAGTATAGCCCTTATATTGAGAACATACTGAATTCCCTTTACTTTTACCTTTGAGGTTACTGTTATGCTTTTATAAAAAGTAGAATTAAATTATTAGGCTATAAGAGCAACTCCAACACTTAGAGTTGTCCTGTCTTGGGACGAGTGAGAAGGAGTTGTCCACATATTATACCGTTGGAGCAAATGAAATGTCCCGGCCAGAAGAGAGAATCCCACCAAAGTGTCACCCATTTTTCTTTCACTTTATTGTATTTGCCTTTGCTTTTTCCGTTCAATTGTACCGTTGCTACCCCCTTCTAATTATTTTGAACAGTTGTAATAATTTTGAGCCATTGTAATATCTAGTCGTTGTGCACAAATTTTGCTATAAATATAACTTCATTCATTTACTTACCACACTTCTTCTCAAAAAAAAATCTGAATTTATTTTTAACAAAATAAAAAATGAATCCCAACAATTCTTCATTTTCAAATCCTAATTCTCAAGACCCAAATAGTGTCAATTTCCATATTCATTTTCTAACCCACAAAATTCAAATTTCAATTTTCAAGCTCCAAGTCCACAATTTCCATTTCCAAATCTTTTTTTCCCATATGCTCAAAATCCTCAATACCAATTTCCATTTGTTCAAAATTTTAAAACATTACCACCACATTTTGAAATTCCACCAACACCCACTAACAATCAAAATTCTCCATATTCACAAGTCTCGGCTTTCGATAATGCAAATATTATCGATCTCAATGATGATGTTGAAACACCCACTAACAATCAAAATTCATCACATTCACAAGTCTTGGCTTTCGATAATGCAAATACTATCGATCTCAATGATGATGTTGAAGAGGTTGAAGATATACAAGAAGTTCTTGGTCAATGAAAATGGAATGAAGATAAACTTCTAATTAGTGCATGGTTAAATGTTTCCATTGATCCCATGGTTGGTACTGATAAAAAAGGAGAAGCATTTTAGAATCGAATTCATGAATATTGCAACGAAAGTAATCCTGGCCTAATTAAGAGAGGAGTTGCAGCTATAAAAAAAGATGGCATCGAATAAATGAGGGGGCTCAACGTTATGGTTCATGCCATGAACAAGCCGAGCGAAAAATAGGCAGCGGTTCGAACTTGGACAATATTGTTGAGTTAGCTCATGAACTCCACGTAGCTAAATACAAAAAAGAAGTCTAATTTTAACAAGCATTGGAGTGAGCTTCACAGACAACCCAAGTGGAGAAGTCCTACATCAAGTAGTGGAAGCGTGAAGAGAACTAAATTAAAAGTGCTTCAGGGACTTACTCATCGTCAGCGAATAAAGAAACACCAACAGATGAAAATGTTGTAGAATAACCTGTTCGACCCAAAGGTACAAAAACTTCTGAGAGGAAGGGAAAATCAAAGACGAAAGCAGCTGATGATTGGGAAGCATTGCAATCCTCAACATGTAGGAGATTGTCTCTAATGGAGGAATTCAATCGAAACCAGATAGAGGAACAAGAGATAAAGAAGAAGGATCAAGATCTACGAATCATTATGGCGGATACCACTACAATGAATGAGGCACAACGAAAGATTCATGCCAAATTGCTTGAAGAAATTACATCAAGGATGATGTAGTGTTTGTCATGTTATCATTGTAAACTAGCCGTTGGAAGCTAGTTAGAGTCTAGTAGAATATATTCTTGTCATGTTATCATTGTAAACTAGCCGTTGGAAGCTAGTTAGAGTCTAGTAGAATATATTCCTTTGTCATGTTATCATTGTAAACTAGCCGTTGGAAGCTAGTTAGTGGAATATATTTGTTTTATCTTCTATATAACATATATGTTTCACTACTTCCATTCCATCAACTTATTTCTCACTCAAAATATAGATAACAACTGTAATGAAGAATTTATCCAAGATTTTTTTTCGATAACTCTTTGGAGGAAGCGCAGTATGCACTTTATCACCAAATGCATGGAGAAAGCTCATCATCAACGAAAATGAAGGTGATAGATAGGGATCGTGAAGCCGGTCATGAACGTCTTGTGATGGATTATTTTGCTGACGTTCCAAAGAATATTTAGAATGGGAAGGCATGTTTTTCTTCTCATTGTGAATGCTCTTTCAAATTTTGATCCATATTTCCAGCAAAGATTTGATGCATTGGGAAGAAAAGGTTTATTACCTCTACAAAAATGTACTGTTGACATGCGTATGTTGGCCTATGGTGTGTCTGCTGATGCCGTTGATGATTATGTTCGAATTGGAGAACCGACTGTGGTTGAATGCTTGAAAAAATTTGTCACTAATATTATTTTGGTTTTTGAATCTGAATACTTGCGAAAACCAAACTCAAATGATGTGCAACATCTACTAAAGATGGGGGAGGCTCGAGGTTTTCCCGGAATGATGGGTAGTGTTGATTGCATGCATTGGAAATGGAAAAATTATCCAAAAGCATGGAAAGGAATGTTCATGAGTGGTCATAAAGGGACTCCGACAATCATACTTGAAGCGGTACCTCATCAGACTTGTGGATATGGCACACATTTTTTGGAATTGTCGGTTCTAACAATGACATAAATGTGTTGGATCGATCACCACTATTTGATGAAGTGCTTGAAGGTCGTGCTCCTGAAGTAAATTACAAGGTGAACGACAATGATTATCAAATGGGATACTATTTAACCGATGGAATATATCATGAATGGGCAACATTCGTCAAGACAATTCCACGCCCGCAAGGTGAGAAGAGAAAATTATTTTCTACATATCAAGAGAGTCAAAGAAAAGATGTAGAACGAGCTTTCGACGTATTGCAATCTCGATTTACAATTATACGTGGTCCAGCAAGATTCTGGGATAAGGGGGATCTCGCTAGAATAATGAGAGCTTGTATCATATTACACAATATGATTGTTGAGGATGAGATAGACACATATGCAACTCCATTTGGTCTGCTACCATCTTATGATGATGCGATGAATGGTTTATCACAACCAAATTTAGGAGAGGAACCTTTTGCTCCGTATGAAATGTATATTGCAAAAAATATCCAAATTCGTGATAGACGCAAACATCAAAAACTAGAAGCTGATCTAATTGAGCATATTTCGCAGTTTCATAGTACTTGTTAGTTTATTTAAAGTGTTATGTTCCTATTATGTAATGTAATTCTAATTATGTAATGTGTTTTTTAATTATTTAAATTTAAAAAAAAATTAATTTTAAATTTTTTAGCTAATATTATAATTTAATTTAAATTATTAAATGTAATATTAATTAATTATCATTTTAAGTAAAATATCTTTAAAATAGAAATATATTAAAACATGTCAAATTAAAGATAACATACATTACAAAGTGGGACCTATCAATTTGTGGGAAATGGGACTATGGGTTGGAGAAAGATGGACACTTTTTTTATTGGGACAATTTTAGATGATGTGGCAAAAAATTAAGGGGGGTGGAGTGGGAAGTGTCCCCTTGCATTGGGGATGCTCTAAAGGATAATAGGGAGAAAGAAGGACAACTAAAAAACTACATAATGTTTGATAGAATAAAAAGCTCAATAAACTGGTCTAAAGTTCAGTACCACCTTGTTATAAAGGCTGGTAGGCACTGTTGCAACTACAATCCAAGATGCAACTTGTTTTAATACAACCAGGTAGAATATTTTGTCTGTTTTATTACTGTTCGAATCCATGAATGCAAGGATCATAATAAACAACATAGTAGTTATTATCGAAACATCCGTAATCTTATGGGAATCCAAGAGAAATGCGTGAGTTTTAATTCTTTAAATTATTTTGTCAATTTGTTTTTGGACTCGTATCAAAAGATGATTCGGCATGTTTCAGTATTGTAATCTCACTGTCTCTCTTATTACACTAGCATGGCAATTGGCAAGACATCCCTCCATACTTGATAGAGGCCACAAATCTTTAGCAACAATAACGACAGTACTAACTGCTCCCATAACCACCTAAAATAGCAATAAATTAACTACTAACCCCTCCCATAAATCTGCGGGTCCCTTTACATACATCAACCAAACTACAGCTGTATCAGCTCATGAAAATTATGAATCACACGCTTAATAATTTGTCCGGGTACTAGACAAATTTCTAAAAAAACAGGCCTGGCCAGCTGTACATAGAAATCTGAGCCTGCCCTGTAAGATCAATCCAACGGCTATAAATCAATCTGTAAAAGAGTTTCACAGCAAGCTTGCAGGTCACGTGACATACTTCTACCAGTACTACCCATTTGAAGGTATTCGGGTATTTAACCCGACCCGAGTATACCCGAACTCTAAAAAGGAAGCTAAACAGCATATTTAACCTACATAATCCTCTACATCCAGGTGCACGCTTCCTGTTATAAACCTTACTGATTATAAAACATTAATAAAATAAAATAAAAATCAAACCGTGATACAAACAATAGTAACGTTAAAATAACGAAGTAGAAGGGATAAAAATAAGCATAAGAGTAATGTTAGGGGTACGGTGTACAAAAATATTTCTCAAATGACACATGACAGATTGCGATTGATTATAGTTTTATTTAATGTAATGGACCTAATGTATTCTACCACTGGCATTACTCTAAACATAAAGTTAGTAAAACAAAAGTTAATCCTGGTTTAAAGAGATTTAACAACAGATTATTATTATTATATTAATTAATAAATGATAAGCAAAGTGCACAAGTTAAAATCAAACAGAGAGCTAAACCTTGAACTTAGGATATTAATGAAAACATAAATCTTAGGTTTATAAGTAATAAAAATAAGAGCTTGTAAGTAAGTAATGACACATACCTTAATGAACAAGAAGCTTCAGTTCAAACCATGCATTTTAAGAAACACCCACAAGCTAATTTGTTATATACATGTCTGTGTATCTATATGTTGAGCTTAAGAAAGGTTTTGGTGCGTGTGTGTGTATTTTTTGCAAGAAAAGAGTGGAGGGAATATAAAGCAGAGGAGGGGAAGACTGGAGAGTAGTGAAAAGACGAAAAAAAAGGGTGCTAACAGTGTCCAACAGTGAAATAGATGCATTGGGATTTTAAATCTGAAATGTGTTTGAGCGGTGGCATTCAAAGTCAAGATTTTTGTTGTTAATGCATGTTAACCCAGTGATTTATGTTAAAATTACGGTTGTGCCAAGGTGATAATAGAGTGGGTTCTTGGCGCTAGAATCAAAGGGGGCAGGGGTATAAAGGGTCTAAAACATCTCAGTTCACACGGGTGCATGCAACAGGATCAACTCAGATTTGGAGTTTTTATAGGTTGTCATCTACTCTTTTGTCAATTGTCATGGAGCACATGTTTGCAACTCCAACGTTATTAATGTATACGTTTTTTTATTAAAATTAAAAAATATTTATTACAATTAATGCTCTAATTTTTTTTTAAAACAATTAATGCTCTAATTATAATCATTTATAAATTAAAAATGTATAAAATTTTTAAATTATAAGAAACCACAAATGATATTAATATTTTTTATATTAAATTCTTTTATTATACATAATTTTTCAAAAATAATATATAAAATAGGACGGTGTGAAAACAAAGCTGGATCAAAATCCGGCCGCTGCCTAAGTAGGGTATAAATTGAGTTGGGTTCGTAGACCTTATCGGTGTTTTAGTTGATTAACTATAAATATTATAAAATAATATGACCGAGTAATTTAGTTAATGCATGTCAAACTCTAACAATATTTCATATATTCATTCTCTATTATTATAATTATAATAATAATAAATTTGAATATAGTTAATCTTAAAAAGAATGAAAGAGAAAAAATGTGAGAAAAAAGATGGAAATGAATTTTTTTATTCATATATTAGAGAATCTCTGTTAATAGGATATGATTAATAAAATTTAAAATATCATAGTGATTTAGGAAATAACTTACGGTTAGAGTTGTATATTATGTTATATTATCTATTTTTCAGCTTAAAAGCTCATTTAGGAATGTCTTAGTGAAGGATTATTTTGAGGATTGCATCTGTAAATATTGCCGGATGGTCTAAGCAAATTTCAAATCATTTAAATTCTTATATACTTGGTATTTTTGAAATCATACACTACAGCATTTTCAAATTTTAATAATACCATTATCAGGGTATACAAAACTGACCTTCTTTGATCAATTGTGATCGCATAAATCTAGTTATCAGTATCGCCAAATGCTAATGTGTACATAGCAATGCAGAAACCCCAAATATAAAGCTGATTCCCCCCCCCCCCCCCCCACAACAGTTTCATAGTTTACAATTGAATTTGCTAATGAACTACATGCTAGTACTAAAGCGTCAAGAAATCCAACCGTCTGGCTTGAAGGTTCCACAGGTTCCAGTCAAAGTGTGAATAATGCCGATACTTGTAATGTTTCAGAAGCTTATGCAAAAATGCTCACGATATTTATCCCACTCCTGGTGGATGAGGTTGTAACTAATCTACCTCCCTACCTTGAGTCCAGACTCGCAGTTACAATTTTTGCCTAGCCATATTAACTTTTAAACTGTAAAATTGCAGAGCTCTTTTTTGCACACTTTATGTGTTTTGAAGTTCTTGCACTTGCATCTCCAGGTGGTCCTAATCACAAAAATTGATCTAATGATGATGATGCCAATGTCGATGATTTAGGAATAATGGACATCGATGAGAGTGACAGCAGAAATGGTATTCTCCTATTATGCTTTACTTCTTCATTAACATGGTGGTGATTTCTTCCCTGATTCTGTAATTTGTAGGTAAAAGAATTTCGGAGCTGCCAGCACTCAACTTCGTGATTTGCTCGACGGAATACAAGTACTGAAATGATACTGTCTATCCTTACTTTCTTAACTCCATATATCTGTTAGGAAAGCCCTGAATATGTATATAAAAGGACATTGTTTGAGATAAATGACATTAATAGTCTTATCTTTGAAGTCGTGTAACTTAGTTAGGCATCTCTTCTGTCATGTACAATCAATTCGCGACAACAAATTTTAGAGATATGACCGACAAGAAAAATACATTTAATATTCACAAAATACGAGTATTTATCATGGGACTTTGACACTGGTGTTACTGATCATGTAAGCCCAGATCTCAACAAATTAACCATATTTAATGAGTATTGTGACAACAAAAAACTCTTCATTGGTAACAACCAATTATTTATTCGCATTCCGGCTTTACTATTTTGCATGCAATGTCTATTTATAATTATTTATGTCTTAAAGAGATTCTTATTGTTTCTAAACTTACAAAAAAGTCTACTAAGTGTCTCTAAAATTTTATAGGGTAAACCCCTCCTTCGCGAGGTCGTTGATCACGGTCTCTATCGTTTCTAGCCACCATCACCATCTACCCAGCCTACACCTACCGAACTGTTTAATGCCGCCCGTACAATATATTACATTTTTTAAAATGTAATATTTTACTCATTTTTATTAGTCTTTTTTTACTTATATAATATTTTATTAATTTTTTAACTATTATTTTCAAAAAAATTCTAATTTTATGTCAAATAAATGGGTGAAAATTTTTATTGTGTAAATTATATGAGTTTTAGTAGACTTGTAATAAATTATTATTATTACTATATTTGAATAAAAATGACCCAAACTAGCTTCCGAGGCTAGTTCCGCCACTGACTGCTAGTTTGTTGCCTAATTTTTGGTAATCTGCCTAATTATTTCTAGTTTTTAGAATTTCTGATTATTGTAATTCTGTCGCAGTTTCTTGTAAATTTTTAAAATCTGCTGATTATTTCTGGTTGATTCACGTCTTTGCACTTCAATCTTTACTAGCTTGTGAATCCAGGTATGCTCCTGCCTCTTTTTTTTACGTGAGAACCCGCAGCCGTTAATGTTTTTGGGTGCGCACTTGACTTGCTGGTGTTGCTGAATATCTACAATTTACTAGTATGTGGCCTGGAAAATGGATGCACGATGGATGTGTGTGTTACTGATTATGATTCTTCTATACTCTTTCTTTCTTCATATTATAACCTTCTATGTTATGTTTTAGCAATAATCTAGCATGCATGGTTTTCTTCTTATAAGCACATTTGCTAAAGGTAGATTAAGTTCTCTTTGGGTTATAAATTATATAGTTACTGAAACTTGTAATACAAATTTTATGTCATATGTGTCTCCTCTTAATAAAATAGTATAACTGAAAGGGTTTATTCTATGCTGCTAAAACCAATCATGGTGTTGACTGTCTTTTGTGATGCCGCAGACGGGGATTTGTTAGAAAATGGGAAGTTTAAGACATATTTTATATATGTTTTTGATATAATTTCCGGAAACTAATTATTGGAAGTTGTTCTTTGCTATGAAGACTTAAACTTTCATGTTTGGATCTAAGACATTTTCTTAGTGTAATCCATAAATAAATTGAGTAGAAGTTGTTAGCTTGAAATAGGTTAAATGTGATTGTCCCACATAAAGAATGCAATATGGGTGTGAGTGCTTTATATGCATATATGTGCAAGAGTAGTGTCAACTAATAAGACATGTGAGTGTGCATGGTGTACTGTGCTCTCACGCGCGCGCCGCCATCTCGCCTCGGGTCGGGGGAGGTCGCGAGAAATTTTGTTACATGATTAATTAAATTAATTATGACTTGAATATTATTTTAATATGAATATTGAGTCAGCAGTAAGTGACTAATACTAAAATAATATGAATATTATTTTAATGCGACCAATACAATCGCTTGGGGTATCAAAATTTTATATACATGTATCATATATATGTTTTAAATTTTTTATTTTTTTAGAACTTTAAATAAAATGGACACCATTTCAAAATTCCGTCTAGGACACCCAAATCTCCAGGACCGGCCCTGTCTCTCTTGGTCATGGAATATGCGACACTTCATCTTAGCTCATAAGATAGTTCCGTTTGCTAATATGACATTTTCGACAGGTCTAATAAAAATTAAAATTTTTAACATAACCATCTATGATGAAATTGTTTGTACACATAAAAACAATTGGAAAGTTACAATAGTCAAGCAATGTGTAAAAACAAAGAACGTCAAGAGAAAGCTGCCCTAGAATTAGTTGCGGCAATTATCGGCGGTATGTCGATATTACCATAGATAGTGATATTAAACCTATGTAGACTATGAAAGAAGGTGATACGAATATGTTTTAATCAATAATGACATAACCATCTATAATGGAACTGTTTGTACAAATAAAAACAATTGGAAAGTTACAATAGCCAAGCTATGTGCAAAAACCAAGAACGACATGAGAAAGTTGCCCGAGAATTAGTTGCGACAATTACGAATTAGTTGCGACAATTACCGACAGCAGCGATATGTCGGTATTGTCGTAGATAGTGAGATTAAACCTGCTTAGACTACAAAATAAGCTAATACGAATATCTTTGGATCGATAATCGCATAACCATCTATGATGGAACTATTTGTGAATGGAATGGGTTTTGACGGTAACAAAGTATCGAACCAAGTGAAAGGTTTAATTCGTCGTAGATAACCGATAAGTAGTGACGTGATAGGCCGCAATCTCGGGGTCAATATCAGTAGCATGACGTAGATATAGGATAATATCAAGCGAATTAGCCATTGTTTCTCCATGTTAGTATATATATATATATGTAAGGTTTTACGGAGAACCCCTATTACATGGTGGAGAACTCTAGTAATCATTTAATAATTAATAATTTTTACTGTAAATATGTTCTACACTATGTTCTGTACTATATTATTAACAAATGTTCTATAATTTATTTTTTATTATGTTCTCAAACATATATTTTATAATATGTTCTCTTGTATTCTATATTACTATAATTTTACAGAACATATTTACAATATTTTTATAAAATTATTAACATATATTAGCATTCAATTAAATATCTAATATAAATAATTTAACCTTAATAATTAATTGAATTTGGTCAAATTGTGAAAACTAGGTTTTTTTTATTAGTCGTTCCCCGAGTTCTCCGACTAATGATTCATCGTCAAACACTTAGGGGGGAAGTCAAAATTTGAATCCTAAACTTGTGATCAATCGACGATCATTTGGGGATAAAATATTGATCAAACTCCTGACTTGTGATCTATATCAATGATAACTTGGGGCAATAAAAAGATCAAATCCTAAACTTGATTGGTTGACACTAACATGAGAATATGAATATACATATGTCCTATGCTAGTGATCGACATACCATTTCTTTAATGAAGCAAATTAAGTATATATCGGCATGGATATACGCATCAATATGAAGTTATGATGGTACAACTGAGATGCGAAAGTGGTAATCTAATTTTTTTTTACATTTAACATTTTTATATATCACAGATTATAACTCATTAGTATGCAATCCAAATCAAATCTACTTATGTAGACTT
Organism: Oenanthe sinensis; assembly: GCA_028671895.1. Lineage (NCBI taxonomy): Eukaryota > Viridiplantae > Streptophyta > Magnoliopsida > Apiales > Apiaceae > Oenanthe > Oenanthe sinensis. The sequence continues at coordinate 1,452,095 of CM053803.1, read as the reverse complement.
TGAGTATTGGAAACACAAAATTGAACCGACAACTATGTTTTATGCTATGATGGTTCATATACCAGGGACTTTGTACCAAGAGATGAGAAATTGGTAAGCAGAGTCTTCAGACAATTTTGTGACTTACGGACTTCCTCTAATCCATGCACAAGCAAAGCCAAATAAAAAATTTTATAAATCAAATTACTTGTCGCTTGAAAGCATAACAATACCATTGTAATAAAATGGGAAAACATGTTTACAAAGTAAAAATACTATAATAATATTCGTCAAAGGTAATATCTGGTAAATACCGTGAACTTGTTGATACTAAATATGAACTCGATCCTATAATGAGTTATCGGCCCGTAATTAAGGATTAAAAAAAGGTTAATGGCTTAATAATCCTCACTCAAGATACCCAATATAATTATTGAGATTATAATAAACAAGGAAACTTACTATGTACATATGACTTGCTCCTAGAGAATATGAGTATTGACCTAAACGGAATCTTTCGCGGAAAAGATAATTTATCTTAATAAAATTACGTGGACTTAATCTCTATATAAAGGGTACGTAGGCAATTTGAGAGGCGGTCTCCGAAATTATATTCTCTCTTGAAATTAATTTTCTCAAGCTAAGTCCTAAATTATATAAAGCCTAATTTTCTCAAGCTAAGTCCTAAATTATATAAACCTTAATTTTCTCTTTAAATCCCTAAATTTATAGCTATATATGAATACCCGATTATAAACTTAATATTGAAGTGTCCGTGACGAAAATTGGCCGACATATTTTGTGACAAAATTAAGTGAAAATAAAATAAACTCACTTTTGAGCCCATATAAATGTTGCGGGATAGATGTATGCGATGCATATTATGCAAATATATATTTGGAAAAAAGAAACCAGCAAAATCAGTAAAGAAAAAATATGACAACTGCAGCTTCACTCTTCTTCAAGAAAGCAAACCAGCAAAATATAGAGGATGGCACATGCCTGATTACCAGAAAACTTTTATAAACAAACTTTTATAATCAGAAGTTTACTTCAGACTAAATAATCCAGAAAATTTAAAATTGAAAAACGTCAACTTAAATAAAAAAAGTTGCTGACAATTTTTATAGACTACCAGACGCTTCATTGGATAAAATTTAAGGTTGATGACCACGCAAAACATATACCAAAAGCTATTTCAAATTATTTATTAGAAGCATCCTCAACATGCAAACTCGCTCTCAATCAAAACAGATGTCAAGAATGAGCATGTATGCAGTACGAATCATTAACAGGTTAATGGGGACGTCAGTAAGATTGCTGTTTACGTATACCATAATGCATATGCAAGAAGAGGTGATGCAACTGTACATATAGCAAGAGTGAGAAAAAAGTATGCATGAACTCAGGCGACTGAATCAATGCTTTTGCTGAGAATGTTATGCACTTATGATTTTGATACTTTTGTTGAGTTCTGAATCATATTTGGCAGCAATATCTCAAGCAAAAGTCGTGAACTAAGATCATACTTATCTGCTGATTGTAACAGAGTAGATTTGCCACCATATGGATTGCACTCATATCTTAATATTTTGTTCCCTTTTAGTGCAATCTCTGATTTTACTTTCTCAATATCAAGTAGGTGACTCGACCTCCCAGAATCCCTATAACACGGACAAGAGATTTGAAGTACATGGAAAGGATTAACATATTGCATATACTATAGGGAAGACCATGTCTCATATTGTGCAAGTACAAGAATATGAATTTCAATTGCGTAAATAAATACAAAATATTCTGTAGTGAAGATATCTCCTTCTGGTTCAGCTCCAGATTCTCACACATTCATGCCTCCGCCTAACTTTGAACCCTCAACCTCTTAATTAATTACCATGATGAGGAGAAGGGTTCCCGTTAGGCGTCCAAAGGATCACGATATAAGGTAGTTAAATTAAACAAATCAAACAGATTCGTGTGCAGATAAATTAATTAAACATAATGCTAAAAACAAGCGACAAATCATGAGAAAACTGAAACAACTTTGAGTGTATAGAACATACTCATCTCAGGAACGCAAGTAAAAAAAAACAAACGAAAGTGAAAAATAATACTAATATAGAAGGAGACATATTAAACTGAAGCACATTGCTGTTTTATTTATCTATAATTAAGTGTCAAAGCACATACAGAGAGTGGAAACTCTTAAAAAAATTCAACTAACAATAACTAATCTAATTTACAATGTACTATCTGTCAAGCACATATTCAAAAGCTTTATCTGTTGCTCTATGCCGCTGCTTGAGTATTCGCTGCTCCAAGAACATTCCCGAACCTTAAAAGTGGCGGCATAGTCGATCGTTGAGGATGCAAGTTAAGGATGTGGTTGATTCCATGAACCACAATACGCGTGGAAAGATATAGATTAGGATGTGTGATGAGTGAGTTGTCTATCATGTAACTTGAAGCTAAAGTGCTGGTGATGAGAATAGTCTTAGAAGGTACAAGTGTTGGTAGGAGAGACAAGGGTTTTAAGTGGCACAAATCTGAATACAAGAGATGGTGGTGTGGAGTTATGTGGTATGGGATTAGATAAGGGTTCATGTCAGTCGCGTAGCGAAGGTGTAAGATGGCAGCATCGGTAGGAACAAAGAGGGTAGCGTTTGTGGGGATTACATGTCTGGTCTTTGAGGAAGCTAACAACTTGGCCCAGATTGTGAAGCCGCCTTTGAGAACAAGAGCTTCGATGATCGCATCGACTTCTTGGTTGGAAGAAGGCAAAGCGGATGATGTAGTTGCAGAGATGGTGGGGAGGTTGAGGATTGTAAGTGCAGTTAGGAGGAGGAAGAGGTTTACAAGAAAGTAATGTTTTGCCATGCAGATGATCAGTATGGAATATCATGTTGAACGTGATATCTTTGTTTATATAGGCCTCATGTTTCAAATTCCTAATCCTAATTGGAAAAACAAAGTTGCAATCTTAAGAACGTACTCGCCAATCAATCTAAAAGCTTATCCTAAAAGATTATCGTACTAGTCCTATTCACTATGATGCTTATATATTAAGCAAACAAATTTGGGAGTGTTATTGAAGATATTACACCGCCTTGTATTGCAATTATTAAGATTTTCAGTTTTACAAAAATTGTAATTAAGAAATAAATTTAATACAAAAAAATCATTAATTAGGTTGTAATCCTCAATAACTTTATTATTCTCAAGTGAGCGTTTAAGGCCAACATGCAATGAACAAGCGACAAATATAAGAAGACGACTTATAGGTAAAAAGGCTCGAGAGTTTTTGCCATACAACATTGATCGCATGAAACATATTTATTTCAGTAATGGATGTTATTAGAATTAATCATTGTTGGAACAGCCAAGATCACGGAGTATTTTCCCCTGAACTCGGGTGAGTATCTGTGATTCTTAAACATTTTTGCGATTCTTGTTATCAAATTAATCCACAACAAATACATAAACTATTGATTCTGTGTTCAATAAAGTCAGAAGAATCACAGACATTATTCTAATGCTGAGTTTCTGGCAATGAACTTTGGTATACATGCTAGTCATCCCCACAAACAAGTGGAAATAAATAGTATATTGAGAATTACAAGTATCGAGAGAATTCATTTCTGACGTATAATGTAACACTACGATGTATCCTATGCTTGGTTACATTCAATCGAGATCAAGAGCTAGGTGAATATGTAAACCTCATCGTATCCTTTCCTGCAGTAGAGATAGGTAAATAGCCACCAACTTGGCCACCTGAATCACTTTTAGAAATCTATAAAATAAAAGAAATATGAAAGAAAAACTAAGTACTTACCCAGCTGTCCAGCAGAAAGTTGGACTGTAATTGTAAATAAGGTTGTCAAGAACCTTCTGAGCAGGAGGCCTGTTCGACGACTTCGTCGCCTCACTGCAATTGAGGAACGAGAAGAGATACATTTATTATATAAAGGAGACAGGGACCGATATGATGATTTGAAAGAATTCAAAAAGTCTAGGGGAGTGGAGACCTAATGACCTCACAAGACTGGATGTTGAAGAATGATAATTCTATGTCAGTGAAAGAAATGTAAAGCTTATAAATCATCGCTTACAAACACATGATCATAGGTATTTAACTTGTTGGTAAGAGAAGATTGAAAATACAATACTGAGTCAATTTATTCCATGCCAAGGCCGGAACAAGTTAATATAAACTCAATTCATCATGGGTCATTGCATCTATCTTTTACAGAGGATTACCTATCTCACAAAGAAATTTGCAACATTTTGAGTAACTTGAATGGCATCCACTGAGTGTGGGATCATTTTTTAGGCCCATTCAAAAGCATTTTTCTGCAATTCCACAAGATCGAGAATTCATTTTCTGGTAATCCAGACATGTAAGGTGAAGAATCAACAAATAGATAACAAAAAATTTATGATGCAGGACGGCAGGTCGAAACCCCCAAAGAACCTATTTCGAAGCAAATAGAAGGCCTTGGAAGCCCAATACTTAATATATATTGGAATTTTTTTTATCGATTATTACAGTTCAATATTATAACTGATGAATATTTAATAAATCTAAGGATTTATTTGTGTTTCTACCGAGTCTTTGCAGAGATAAGTTTTATTGCAGTTTCAACCGTTGTCCTACATTTAATATCAGTCAAAGTAAATAAATATTACACTGTATATAATTCCTAACAAAACAAAAGTGCTCATCATGACTATAACTGAATAGGAGAACAAATCTTCATGAATCTCAAATTTACCTAAGCTATTGCCTGATCTAGAATATAAACAAATAATTACAAAATTAGGAAAAATATATAGATCATACCTCTGGGTGCCATTGGGGAGCAGTCACGGGATAGTTGCGTGCTTGCACTGTTGAGACATAAACCTGACTTCAGTGAATCTATATCAGCTTTCTGGAATTCTAGGCATATATATTTTAAGTAGGACTACATATGATTTCACATGAAGAGTAATGTAGGCACTAAAGCTACTCCAAACACTTTATCATCTTCATCAGCAGTAGTTGTGAGTATCTCAAAGAAGTTATGTAGCTCTGCATTGCCTTTAAACTTTTCTGGTGATATGCCATACTGTTTATAGAAGTGTGATTGTAGACAAGTTATATCTTTTTAAGAAATGCAAATATGTCGAACATAAACTATACTAAGAGAACAAGTTATCGGCGGCTACAAATGTTGCTCACAGATCCAAATATAGAATAAATAAATAAACACTGTCATTTGGTCAAGGCAGCTGAACTGGCCTAAAAATGATCTCTTGAAAATAAAGTAGACCTTAAAATAATAAGTTACCGAGTAATTATTTTATAGACTACTAGACACTTCATTCGATACAATTCAAGCTGGATGACCACACAAAAAAAACTAGTAAACAATATCATCCACAGTTATTTATTAGAAACATCCTCAATAGAAAAACTCATTCAATCGAAAATGTTGAGAATAAACCCATACAAATAATTAACAGGCTAATTTAACGTCACTAAGATGGTGGTTATATAATGCATATAAAAAAGAGGTGATGCAGATATACATATTGCAAGATTCAAAGAATATTATGCACTTAAATTTTAATAGTTAATACTTGAGCACATTGGTTGAGTTCTGAGTCATACTTGGCACTAATTTTTCACGAAAAAGACGTGAACTAAGATTGTCTACTAGTTAGCTACAGCAATTTAAGTTGTGAGTTACTCATGTCTTCTGATTTCAACTGTAAAAAGATTTACCACCATAGAAATTGCAACCATATCTTAATAAATTCCCATACCTCTGACTATACTTTCTCAAGAATAAGCAGGTGAATACCTAACATCCAGAATCCCCAATATGAACAAGAAAGTAGACACTACATGGTAAGAAATGAAATATATAGCAAATAAAACTATGATCCTTTGCCCACAACCTCATGCATGGGAGCATTCTATAGGGAAGACCGTGTCTCATAGTCTTAGCACAAATATATGAATTGAAACTGCCTAAATATTACTGATGTCTCCTTCTAATTCAGCTCCAGAGCATACATATCTGTTAAAGTTAAGGTTCAAAACAGTGAAAAAAATATATTTTTTGGAGAGAGTCAGTTGCCTCCACTAAGTTTTGAAACCCTCGATCACTTAACCAGCAAGAGGATAGGGGTATCCACTAGTCTAAGGCCAAGAGATTATAAGATAATTTAATCACTCTTAAATTTCGAAGACTGACCTTATGGTTTTGCATTACTAAACAGTCAGTACTTAGCTTTCTGAGCAAATCTGGAGAAAATCTGCAGACAAATAAAAACAAACAATTGGAGTCATAGCTTCAGCAAGTAGCCAAGTGACCCAAGTGTACAGTATATGCTTATAAGATATGGTCAGAAAGTTCTCTTACAAAATTACTTGAGAAAATGAGAAAATATTTGCATACCTTTGAAATACTGTTCCTTCTATGTTTATGTTTTGCACAAACTCTAGTTCTGAAGCTTGATCTGATGCGCTAAAAATGTTCGAGAATGTTCCTATCCTAATGCAACAACACAAAATAGTAACAAGAATATAGATGCAAATAAGAAAAGGGACATATAAAACATGTTAGCTAACCTTACTGACAATCATCGATACAATTTCAAACCCTAAGCAGATGGAAAGCATGGGAAAATGATGTCCTGCATCATTCTTCTCCAATATTTTCTGTAGAAAATTTATCAAAACTTAGTCACAGTAAAATGCTTATGTCTCGGTTATCTATAAACAATAATCAGCTTCCAAGCCTCTTCCAAATTCTTCTCCACTCAAGAAACAAACCATAAATATGTCCTCGACAACATCAAAATATAGTCCCTCTTTGCACCACCCTCCAGTAAATAGAAAACCGTTGACCAGCTCAAGTTTCTGCATCGGAGGTCATTCAAAAATTTACAATCAAATATAATATAAATTAACGGAAATGCAAGGCTTATCTCAATATAAAATTCAATATCCACACCTATTACTAACAAAATTCATGCCTTTGTAGAAAATAAATGAGCAAATAGCCTTAATTCAAGTGGAATTACAAAATGTGTGATATCAACAACACATTATATAGAACAAGCATAATCTAAACTTTAATCACAGTGAACACATAAACAAAGGTAGTTAAATTGAATTACCAAAACACAATTAAAATTAAAAATATATATATATATATATATATATATATATATATATATATATACATGTATTTAAGTGACAATAACAACAAACTATAAATCATAAGCATCGCCTCAAACTTAAAGTAAATTTAAGTAAACAAGACGATTTACGCAGCTTAATTAAATTAAAAATTCAAATTCTACCCTTTATGCTAAGTGGTGATTTGTATTCCTGAAGCGGTGATTTGTATTGAAATCACGATATATAATTCCAAATACAAATCACCAATTCTCACGGTTCTCCGCGTGAGAACCAAATGTTCTACGCTTAAAGTGTAGAACATTTGCGGGGAGGTCCGATATAAAAAATATTATATATGAGATTGTGTACTTGAAGGATATGAGAAGGTTCATTATAGATAAGAGGAATGACTCTAGCGCCAGCTGATTCAACAAACTTGACATAAGAAGCGGCAATAAACGAAGCATTTGTAGCAAGGTGGGATTGAGTGAGGGACAAGTGCGAGTTGACTTGCTGGGGAGGTGGAGAAGAGTTGACTCGGATGTAGTTGAGCTGAGTTGAGTGAGTAAGTACAAGTAAAAGACCCATTTCTCAAAACCCCTCAAATCTCGCATTCTCATTTCTCCTAGACCCATTTCTACACACCACACTCTCAGTTGATGTATCTCACTAAACCCCTCCGTTGTTCACGAATCAACACTCTTTTACACTCTCACAAGCCTCTAATTAACACAACCATCTCCCATTCATCTCAACCTATCAATAACACTAACCATAGAGATGAAGATGAATCATCAACAAAATTATCTGCTCTATTTTCAAACAAAACTGACACACGATTGAATAGAAATGCGAGCATTGTTTACAAAGAGCTTTCTCCGAGCGTGATTGATTTTTCTAACTATTTGTATGAGCGAGGTTATTTCGATACTGATTCGAGTGTGTTTCCGAATAAAATGTTTGATGCTGCTTGTTTACGGAATGTGTATGGTCGTAATTTTCTTAGGCATGCTGCCCACAAGTTTGGTTGCAAAAATCAAGAGATTGCTAAGTATGAACTCTTTTCGATTTATTATGTATTATCTCTTTCTGTTGTTTGGATTTTGCAACTGTTTTTTTTTAATATCTTGTACGGTTATAGCTGACTTTACTTAATTTGTTGTAATAAATTTTAAAAGGAAGTAAAAAACAAACTGTACAAGAAACATCCTGGTATTTATCGCAAGTAGAGTTTGAGATAAGATGTATACGGACTTTAATAGTATCATTAGAAGTTAGAAGAGGATGAGAGTGCATTGCCTAGAGGGAGGGAGGAGTGAATATGTGTTCTGTTTGTTTTAAATTTTACCGACTCAATGTAGCAAATTGTTTATTTTCCTTGAAAAAACTGCTGGATTTGATCGATGAATATAGATAGAGTTGAAATCAGATAAAGAAACAAAACTAAAAAATGAGTCAAACTCTACTCGAATATAGGTAAAAAGTATAGAGATTTGGAAACTAATGATATAGAGTAATCCCACCAGGTTTGAGTTTACGAGAGTGCTCTTCAATTATAGGAGTCGCTTGCTATATTTACTGATTTATCTGGCTATATTTATAAATGTATACTTCACAACATATATGCAAAAAGAGTCCCACATATATTTTCTTTTTGTCTGAATTGCTTCGATGTAACATGTTAAATATTTCAGACATGTCATATGATCCTAATTTCTAGCATAATCCTAATGTTTATTGTTTATTGTCTATTTCTGAAACAAATCATACCTGTTTGACGAACACACATATAATAGACACATGTTGTATTCATCATCAAAGCATACTCTGTGTTTCTTAGAAAACCCGAGAGGAACTAACGCTTTTTAATTATATGTGTGTGTGAATCTGTGAGTGTGTGTGTGTGTGTAGGCATACAGCAGTAGGTCATGTATTTAGCCAACATATTGATTTCTGTTGAAAGTTTTTTTTTTTTGCTAAGATTGGTGGAACTGTATGATGCTTCAATAGTTATGAAGCAACCTGACAGCAGCAAGTGTTAGAAGGTACAGGTCACATGCTTTTAAACGATGAATGCAATGGCATCCAAAGATGCACCTGTGTCCTGTGTAAATTTATAGAAGTGAGAAAATTGTCAAGATGTATATGAGTACCTATGACACTTTGCAGCTTGTATATTTAAAAACATACACTGCCATGAAATGAGAACAACATTTCAAAATTACAAACTTGAGCATTTAGCCTAAAGACATGAAACATAAAATATTATAATCACAGGATTCACTTCACAGGTCTGTATATGATACATAGCTCAGAAAATTATAAAAAATTTCAGCTGCCTCCTATAAAATTGATTAGAATCACTGTGCAGTCCAGCAATCATGAACATATGCTAAAGTTAGTTGTTTAGTCTGTTTATGTACTGTGCTTGCTGATTTTAAATGCAATGCTGCTTGCCAACTGTTTGTATTCTGCTCTTCATGTTGTGTTAATTTCCATGTTTTATGAACTTCAAGTAGTGCTCTTTCAGATGGTTATCAGGCAGCGAGTTAAAAAAGATTGCCCTCTTTGGCTGTCCGTTCCTCTAAAAAAAGGCTGTATTTTCTGCCAAAACATTGCGTACTTTCTTCAAGATACAGGAAAATATGGTTAGTTAATCATCCCGTACAATTATTTCCTTAAACCTTTTTGGCAATTTTCTTCAGCTTTACTGTGATCGGTACAACAAATTTCAAATCTTATTGTCGTTTTCAGTTGATCTCAACTTCCATGCTTATTCTCAGGTTTGCGGCAAGTGTGTTCTAAAATAATCTTGCAAGTACGCTAATCAGAATGTATGGAATAGTAATACCAAGAATCTGTATTTGCCTGCTGTAATGAATGTTATTTCTCATTATGCATTGGAGTCCGTACATCCAGAACTGATAGTGCCTGATGACATTAAGATCGTCGTTGCTAGATTGCTCAAAGTGGTTGTAAAGCTAAGGCAAACTGTTTCATAAGATTTATAAAATAATATCCAGATGTTAATTTTGAGAATACTTTCTTGCTAGCTAATCATTTTGGTGGCAATTCTTGGATACATATCTTAGATAATATTATCAATCAATTGTGTTGTCGTTGACAAGAGTCGAGAATGATTTTTAAGACTTGATCATATCCAAAAGTAAAGGGTAGTTTGGCTGTTAACTTGCATACTAAAGCAGTCTAAAGTGTGATTATCCATATTAGTGGAGAAGGGTCATCATTGCAAGTGTGGTGGTTAGAGTAGTCAAAAATTAGCTTACATAATTGTGTATTGCGTTGTTGAAGTTGGTTTCTCCTCATTGCATGGATGCAACATTTGAGCTAATTATGTATACTAAATTGGAAAACTAAAGTTTTTATTCAGGATGATTAACAAAGATCTTTGCTTCCTTTGGAATTTTGTGCCAAGTTTCGCGATGCTTAAACTTTTTGTCTTGTCTAGCTAATTTTCTAGCATCTTCACAGACTGTTATTTTTTTTCCCAAAGGAGAGCATGTATCTATCCTTTTCGAAAAATTTCAGAAAGTCTCGCCAAAAATATGAGTACATGATAATCTCAGAGCATTTGATTCCGAACTGGCAACGACTGCTAGTCTGCTAGTGAGTAGAACTAATGCCGCTGCCTTCTCTGTTCAAATATGCTATGTTGGTCTTTTTGTGTTTTGATCCCTATCCAAGTGATTATTATATGGCAAATTAATCTTTTAAAGTAGTTTTCTTTTATTGATCAAAACAATCCATTTGTAAAAACGAAACATGCTCATTTTTTTAAATATAGCAAAAGACTAATTATTCTATCATAGATAATGTAGCTGATATCACCAAAAAAAAGAGAGCCAATTTAATGAATTATCGACATCAAAGAAAATACATTCTTTATTTTTAATAAAAATCGATCAAGTGTTTAGTTGATTATGCGAAGAAATAATTAAATACTCCCTCCATCTCACAATATGTGTCTTGCTTGATTTTTGTGTGGTCAAATTGACCCAAGTTTAACCGTAAATTAAAAATTATTATTTTACATTTTTCAAAAATTAAAAAATAAATTTTAAAGTTTATTAAATATATTTTCTAATGATATAATTTTTATTTTTATTTAGTTATATATTATGTGTAATATTTGGTCAAAAATTAGTCAATTTGTTTAACAAAAATAGAAATAAACAATTATTTTGAGATGGCGGGAATATAATAAACTTTAAATTTTTTTGAAAGGATTTGAACATTTATTTCACAATCGAAAGAAAAGATGATGCAAAAGTTCATATTTTTGCCAAAAAGGTTATCCCAGAACCGTAGTACCTGTATATAGCGGTGTTAGTGAAAAGAGGAAATCGGATTTAAGAGGTGAGGTGACTTTCTTATAATTAAATAAATAAATATATAAATATATGCATGTATATATATAATTATATACTGATTATGCAATCTTATACCAACTATAATTACATAAGTATTAAAATAAATAATATATATTATAATAATATACACATTTACAAAATTATAATTAAATAAAAAATATTAATATTAATAAAAAAATAAAAAATATATATTAATATTTTAAATCAACCCGCTTAAATTCGTTTAATCTGAACAAAACGTTTAAAATCTGATTAGACACTAATCGAGGCATTTAGGACCCGATTCCGCTTAGACGTCCGTTTAAGCATCCCCGTAATTCCGCGTTCGTTAACGGGGGAATTTGTGAAAATAAATTTTGGGGATGGTTGCTAGAATTATAGTGGTGGTTGATGACGTTGAATAGCCTGGGTGGATGGAGATGTCATGTTTTGTGGGGGTGGATGAGATTGCTTGGTTGAAAAACTTAGCACACAAGAATTAAGGTTCTTGTGAACCAATGTCAAACTGTACTAAACAATGTGTCTACATACCATATTTATAGGGATCAAGTCAAAAATAGTTCTTAGAGAGTAAGAAACCTTTTAGGATGAGGTTTCCCCTCCTTGAGCAATTGGGTCACTGTCTTAAGTGCTCTCAGGTGTCGACCTTTGAGGTCCAGCTTTGTATATAGAACGTGGCGGCTAAGTTAGTGACCCGAGTGTGTTAGTGCCAGCTTAGTCTAATCTCATCGTTGACCATATGAGCTTTAATGGGCTACTAGACCCCCCTAACTGGGTGAGAACCCAATTAACCTGGGTGGAGCCCAGCCTTCAGCAGCAACATGACTTGGATATCTTCAAGTAATGTGGATTGGACTTATTTTCAAAAAGGCTTCAAGTAATGATTCTATCGTTCTGGACCTCAAGTAGGCGAGGTTGATGGCAAGCAGGCGAGGCTGATGTCAGGGTCGTTCCTCACATATCCGAGACCCGGTGGCGAAAATTTTAAATAGGCTCCTTAATTTTTTTTTTCCACCATAGCCATAAAAAATATATAAAAAAATCATGTATAACAAAAAGTAACAGTAAGTTTTTTCAAATGTTCACTTATTTCTACCAAAATTTTATCAAGTTTTCTTTAAAGTCTACTTTTTTTTATAACAAATTTAGTCATAATTCATTTGTGACTCTTATCACTTATCAATTTTTACTCTTTTCACATCCAGATAATTGATTTTTAGATAGTATCATATAAATCTCAGTAAAATTCTCACTAAAAGTAACATCATAATAACACCTCAAATAGATAGTTCAAATTCAAAATTCTCAATAAAAATTTGAAAAAAATTAACATTTACATCAAAATTAAGACTATATATATATATATATATATATATATATATATATGAGTTTTAAGACAAAATTTTACTAACACTAAATTAATATTGTTTTGATATAAAATATATATAACCGAATAATAGTGTAACTCTATTTTTCTTTTTTAATAATGAATTATCTAGTTTTTTAGAATATATACATTTATATTATATATATATATACATATGTAATTAGTACTTATTTTTAGTTTTATAGACCAATTATTAATTTATATTTTGCGAATATTATTAACTTTGTAATTTTTTTAGTTAAGTAAGATATATATATATACTATTTTTTTTGAAAAATGTGCCCCAATTTTTTTGTGTCCCGGACGGTCGCCCCTCCCGCCCCCATCAAGGTCGGGCCTGACTAATGTACCTGGGCTGAATAATATTAGGCCTTCTGAACAGTTTCATTTATTTACTCCAAAGCGGGCGAGATACTTCAAACGTGGGCAAGATCTTTCAAGTAGGCTAGGCACTTCGTGCATGGGCCTACACTCTTATCCGTTTGTCTGTTTTCGAACCTCATCAAGTAGGCGGTGTCTCTTCTAATAGGCGAGGTGCGTAGGTCAGTCAAGTCATCCATTTGGACTACCTGTCTTCATGAGCTGCCTATACAATTAGACGAGACTTTTCTAGAGTAAGAGACTATTGAGAGTGAGAAACTCCTAGACAGATTTTCCTATAAGAGACTCAAATTTGATAAACAAGATACAAGGAAAACGAAACTTAACATCATTTTCATGAAATTAGGCTTATAATCTTACTTTCGGTCACGTGAAAGGTGCACTACTAGCTAATGTACTCTCATTGGTACCTCTACCTCAGGCGTAAAGTTGATGGCCACTTGGCTATACAAGAGATCTACAATAAAAGTTGGTCGTTTTTTTCCCACCACGCAACTTTTTGGTATATATGGATGGTCTCGATAAATGTTGAGAATGAGAATGGAAAATACGTGAAAGAGAGTTGATAAAAATAAAAATTATATAGAATTTTAAAAAGTAGGAAAAGATAATTTCAAAAAAAAGTAGGAAAATATATAATTTATCAATTTGAATTTTGAAAGTATTAACCTAAATACAAATATTAAAGTTTCGATTTCTGATAACCGAATTCACTGATTATGAACCAAATACTCTATTTTCTGTAACTATAATTCTATATCGATAAACATGACGCTTTTTATTTTATAAAATTAATAATTTTTTAAGTGCGTTATTATGAGTTCAATAATTGTTCAAGTACGATGCGAAAATTTCGTGCCAGTTTCTATCCAATGCTTAAATTTTTAAATGGCATTTTAGTAAATAAACAAAACTCTATGGCCAGTTGTTGATAGCCACTCGCAGTATATATAGTAGCTACCCCTAGTACCCCAAACGATTCCATTTCACCTTCTATATTTCTGTATATTTACACCGGGTTCGCCGGCCGATTCAAATTCCGGCAATTAAGTTGAAGCTTTCTCTCAACAGTAATTATATTATTATATTTATATATACAACTACAAGTCTATTAATTATTATATATTTTTCTGTCAAAAAGAATAAATTATTATATATTTTATTCACATAATATCTATTTGTTTGTTTATTTAAAGTATAAATTAATGATAGAATAACATAGTTTGAATATTTATTCTAGTGGGAGTCTCTATCAAACAACAAAAGAATTTCAAACAGTCGAGTCAAACAACAAATGCAACTAATGATTACTATCACATCACTTGTTGTCAGTCACATGATCCTAGTTTTATAACACAAGTCTTTTGTTAATGTCTTTGTAGGCTTTCTATATTTGTCCAGCAAAAAAAAAGGAAAGTGAAATGGCACCGGGCGAAGGAGGAGGAGGAGCAAGTCGGTTGCCGACGTGGAGGGAGAGAGAGAACAACAAGAGGAGAGAGAGGAGAAGAAGAGCTATCGCGGCGAAGATATTCTCCGGTTTGAGAATGTATGGGAACTATAATCTCCCCAAGCATTGCGATAACAATGAAGTTCTTAGAGCTCTTTGTAACCAGGCTGGTTGGATTGTTGAGCCTGATGGCACCACTTATCGTAAGGTACTCATCATTGTTTAACGATCTTTGTTAACTCGAGTTTTCAGTATGATATCGTGTTAAGTTATCAGTTCTTTCAAAAAAAATTAATATTGAGACAAGGGAACACTATTCTTTATATTTTAATCTATACACGTGTTGAATTTAGAGACATTTTTTTTGTTAGTGGAAATAATTGTGTGGAACTTGAATTTTATAGTTGTGTAATTGCATTATGTTTTGGATAAGGCTATGCTAATGTGTACAATCTCCAGTTTTGTTCTTTTGCTTCTTTTGTTTTTCTTTCTTTTTTGTTACAATTTAGGGTGCATATTAGCAGTTCGGTAGTGCCTCTTCTAACTTGAGCTGCTCAGCTCCAATGTTGGTACATGTACTGTGAAAAAAAAGATTGGTTAGAGCAAGCATGTGTTTGTTAAGATTGAGTTTTACCAAGTCAGAGTTTTAGATTATGCTTCCCAGTGCCCACCTGCATTTTTCTACTTGCACTTCTACAATAAAATTAATATATGTTTTCTTTATGCAAGTCATGAAGATCCTGTAAAAAAAAGATATATATATATATATGAAGGGGTAATGTACTTTTTAGCTTTTGTTCTGTAGTTTTACTACTTTCCTTTCATGGTCTTGGTGCAGCACCTACTTGCTGAAGCCTTTACTTTGTTATATGGTAACAGAAACTTGCATAGCTCACCAGCAGTGTTTTTTAAAGACTCGGTTTCTTTATTTAGCATTTGTTTGTGATTGTTGGTCTCGTGAAGGCCTTCTTTATAGGAAAATTCCGTCATTATAAGTCATTGGCTCATGGTACAATCCAATCAATGTGCCACCTTGAATTTATTGAGTTTCCTCCACTGTGGTTTTTGGGCTTTATTATTGTACCTTTGCTGCTTCAGTGCATTAGTTGAGGCCACCATGTCAAAGAAAGTTTTGAGTGCATGTATCTTTCTTTGTGTTATATGATCACAAGGAGGAAGTACTTGATTTACCCTGTTGTTGCTTCATGTATAATTTAACCTATTCTATACAATCTGCATTTTAAGGGACTGGAAGTTAAGTGATTTGCTTAGCTATAATGAAATAGAATTATATTTATATAAGTTTATTACAAAGTTGATGTCTATAAGACAATACTATCAGTTCACTTTTATGCTATGCAGTGAGCCTGTGATGAAGAATATTTGTATGTAATAATTTGAATTTCTTTAAATGCTCTTTATGGGAAGATTTTCACTACTATATCACACTGGTACCACATTATGTACCTCTAGAACATTGTCTGATAGACATCTTGTATCGTTTATCTTATGATATATTCCTGTGGATGCTTGGTTTACCTTCATATTTTAAACATCTATTGCTTATTAGGAAGTTAGCTTAGCTGATAATTTCTGAGAACTAAGGCTAATTGCCTAATTGCCTTGAAGACTTGTATAAGTATGCAATTATCAATGAGATGAATGAACGGGTTGTTTACTTAAGTTGAGTCTAATCATATAGTAGACTTGGAACACTTGTTTGGTAAATATATTGAACATGGGTTCCCCTGTTCATTCCAATTGCAAAATTTGCAGTACCTCTAAAATTTTAATATACTAAGAACTTGACCTAGTGTTGCCATTTGACAATGGTCATTAGTGTATAACCTAAGTCCCTGTGGATCGATTATGCAGGGATGCAAGCCTGTGGAACATGTGGAGGCTATGGGAGGATCTGCACCAGTGAGTCCTTGCTCATCTTATAACCTAAGTCCCCGTGCTTCCTACAACCCTAGTCCTGTGTCCTCTTCCTTCCCTAGTCCAGCTTCATCCTCTTATGCTGCTAATGGGAATGTAGATGGCAATTCCCTCATCCCGTGGCTCAAAAACCTATCATCTTCATCCTCATCAGCCTCTTCTTCCAAGCTTCAGCATCAATATATGCAAACTGGCTCCATCAGTGCTCCGGTCACTTCTCCTTTGAACTCCCCTGCTCGAACCCCTCGATTTAGAACTGAATCCGGGTGGAATGCGCCACATTACTCTTCAGTACCTTTTTCCACTCCGCTGAGTCCTGGTTTTCAGATCTTTCCAAATCCAGAATGGTTCAAGGGCCTTCGAATTCCACAAAGCGGCCCATGTTCTCCAACATTCAGCCTTGTGTCTCCAAATCCATTTGGATTCATGGAGGAGGCTCAAGCGGGTAGTGGTTCTCGTATGTGGACTCCTGGACAGAGTGGAACGTGCTCTCCAGCTTTGGCAGCAAGTATTGACCAGAATGTCGATGTGCCAATGGACGAAGACATATCAGATGAATTTGCATTTGGAAGCAACACAAAGAAGCAAGTAAAGCCATGGGAAGGTGAAAGGATTCATGAAGAGTTTGTTTCAGATGATCTCGAGCTCACTCTTGGAACCTCACGGACCAGGTAGTCATCGACAATGAAATTTTCACCACATATAAACGACATTGTTTTCTTTTCTGATCAATTAATTTGTGTTATATTGCAGGTAAGACGGTGCAGTAAAACAAAGATGAGCGGTCTCAATGTCATGCCTTGAATTATGATGTCTTGTTCGAAGACAGAATAGAACCATCATGTATAGTCTGCAGTCATCACTTTATATATGTCTTGTCCGGGAGTATGGTATGTTGTTAGCGTAATAGATTAAGTTGTGTTTTAGCGTCCTATGAAAGTCTATGATGTCACCTCTTTTCCTATATGTTGTGTAAAAAATAGAGCTGCAATGTGTGGATTGTGGAATGATTCAATGACATCGATCTGCTTGATAGCTTAATATCTATTTGTTTAAAGTTTCTGATGCGAAATTATCTTGAAGGGATTTGGAAATGACTGATTCTGAAATCCGATATATAGCAGTATAGCACGGTTCGTTCTATGATCTATCGATACGAAAATGCACTTGTATAGATACATATATACCACTGCTGGATAGTAATTTTGATTCCGATGGCCAACCCAAATTTTAGCCTACTGCGGCAGACAAGTTGAGAGAAGGTGGACCAATTTACTACTAACTTTGCGCCTTTGCCACCGAATTTTGGAAAGGTCCTCCAGTGGCTTGTTTCTTTTTACTTTTCAACAGAGTGCTAGTCAAAAGGCACTTAATTAGGATCAGCAAATCTCCTACGAACAACCTGCATGTACATTAAAATAATAATAATAACCTAAAAAATGAATTACAAGCAAAATAAAGGTAAATCTCTTCCTAAGAATAGGATCAACAATATTAATATTAATATTAATAGAGAGTCGCAGTGGAGTGATGTGATAGTCCATAAGAATAGGATCAACAATATTAATATTAATAGACTCGACGTCTCTGATATGTATGACTGCAGGGTTTAAGGGAACAAATAGAGTGCCATAGGGTGGAAGGACTACTGGTCCGGGGTTATAGACGCCCAGCAGATGACTACATCATGTTGTAAAGGCTTGGGCGTCGCCTGGGCCGCCTTTTTCGAGGAGTGCCATTGCTATATTTTGCTTAATATTTTTTGTTTTAAAAATATTAAGCACCATGTTGTAAAGTCTTGTTGTTCTTTACTTTCTCAAGATTTGTGATTCAAAATCAGGGACTGCTCTACTCAACATCAATAGGCTAAATTTTGGGATTTGAATTTCCAAAATTACAAATACGTCATTTTAGGTATTTTGGTTAAAGATTAGATTTTTTGAAATTAAATAAGGTTTATTTTTTCTAAAAATACATGCATTTCGTAAAAATATTATATCACACCCAGTGAGTAATTTTTTTTTTTTTTTTGTCAGGACACCCAGTGAGTAATTTAAATATAAGTTTTGTAGATCCAAATTGCTTCTAATTAAATAGTGGACGTAGAAAAATAAAATCCAATAAAAACTTAAGTTCGATCGTTAAAACTTAAAACTATAATTTTCACACTATAAGAGATCTCGGTTTTAGCAACGGAATATTTCTGACTGCACTACTAGAGAGGCCCTTTGATATTGGTGTGACGGACATCTACATCACTTTCATGCTTACGTTGTTAAAAATATGTTTGGTAAAACTCAAAACCTGTTGTTTAGAAAAACGTTTTTCACTTAAAAATTGTTGTTAGAAAAAACATGACTCCATGTTTTTAGAAAAAGCTGCTTTTCAGCTTTTCCAGAATATAACTACAAGTTTTATCATCAAAACTCTCCCAAAACATTATTTTTATATATTATATCTCAAAATATGTACAAAAAAAAATTACCAAACAGTTATTTGATTTTTCGAACAACACTTTTTTTCACAGCACCACAATTTTTAACAACAATCCTAAACGGACCCTAAATTCCGTTGGCAATCGTGAATAATAACTATTCACGGAATTTGCAACGAAAAATTTCATCGTAATTAAAATAAATTTCTATAATGTAATTAAATATTTATTGTTAACCTGCATGTTAGACCACCTACAGTGGAGACCCTAGACTGCCTTGGACTTTGTGAGATGGATCCAACTTTTATTAAAATGCATTGGAGTGATTAAGTGGCTAGGCTGAAGTCCAAGTTGGGGGGCTCAGCCAACTCCTCAATTTTGTTCCTTTTTTTTCTAGTGCACGTGTCCAATGCAATAGCTTTAATTGGTACAAAAAATCAGTGTCTGAATTTATAACGTTAATAATAACATTAATATGAACGTTAAAGTAATTTTAAAAATCTAACATTCTAATATTTTTCACTATAAATACTAAGTTCATCCATTAATTTTTTTTCACACTTCTTTCTCTTCTAAAAATTAAACTTGCATTTTTTTCTTGCAAAAAATGAATTCAAACAACAATTCATCTTCAAATCCACAAAATTCAAACCCACAAAAATCTCAATTCTCGAATACTCAATATCCATATTCATTTCCAAATTCTTATTTTCCGTATGTCTAAAATTCAAATATTGATAATTCTCAATTTCCAAACCTACAAAATCCAAATTATAATCCTCAAACTCCGAATTCTCAATTTCCATTTCCAAATCCTTATTTTCCGTTTCTTCAAAATTCTCAATTTCCGTTTGTTCAAAATTTCTCAACTATACCTTCACAATTTGGAACCCAACAAACAAATGTTAGTAATGAAAATTCTCCACACTCACAAGTTTCTACTTTCGATACTACTAAAATTATCGATCCTAATGATGATGTTAACGAAGTTGAAAA
The DNA here is from genome assembly GCA_028671895.1 of Oenanthe sinensis. Classification (NCBI taxonomy): domain Eukaryota; kingdom Viridiplantae; phylum Streptophyta; class Magnoliopsida; order Apiales; family Apiaceae; genus Oenanthe; species Oenanthe sinensis. The sequence continues at coordinate 1,431,968 of CM053803.1, read as the reverse complement.
TATGAGGTATAAATCAGTGGACATGGAGAGAAGACAAACTTTTAATTAGCGTATGTTTGAATGTATCGACCGATCCCGTAACCGGCACAGATAAAAAAAGTGAGACATTTTGGGAACGAATTCGTCAGTATTGTGAGGAAGGTAATCCCGGAGTTATAAGTAGAGTAACTATATTTATGAAAAAAAGATGGCAACGAATAAATGAAGGGATCAACGATATGAGGAGTGTTATGATCAAGCTGAACGAAGTGTAGGAAGTGGTTCAAACATGGACGACATAATCGCAACAACTCATGTTCTTCACAAAAATAATTACAATAAGAAGTTAAATTTTGATAAGTATTGGAACGAGTTCTGAAGAATGCCTAAGTGGAGAACTCCAAGTTTAAGTTGTGGAAGTGGAAAGAGAACTAAATTGAGTGATTCTGGAGATTATTCGTCATCGATGAATCTCATGTTCGTCCTATAGGTAGAAATGCAGCTAAAAAGGGAAAGAGAAAGGGAAAGACAGAAGCAAAAAAAACTCGAAAATTAAATCTAATAGAACAATTTAATGATATTCGACAGAAGGATATAGATTTAAGGATCTTGATGACTGATACAACTATAATGAATGATGAACAACGGGAGATGCATGCCAAGTTGTTTGTTGGAGTGAAATCAAGAATGAAGTAGATGTTTAATTATGTAATTTTTTATTATGTAATTCTATCTAATTATAAGTTTTTTTTAATTATGTATTTTATTTTTAAAATAATTGTTTACCATTTAATTTATATTATTAAAGTAAAATAAAATAAATATTTAAATTTTAATATTTATTAAATATAATACATAAATAAATAAATAGTACTTACATAATCAGGGACTTGGACTTTGTATCGGAAGAAGTTAGACAAGTTTTATACAAAACCAAGTTCTGACATGTGGCTTCTAACCGAGACCCAAAAAAGTTGGACTCGGTCCGTGCAATGCAGATGGTCTTACAAGCGGCGTCCGAGCTTATCTTTATTACAAAGAGTTTAAAGTTCACCAGATATATGTACATTAATTAATTATTCTCTCCATTTTTTTCCATTGACTTTTTGCAAACATACTGAAGTACTTTGATTTGTATAGTAAAATTAATTATTTTTAATTTTTTTGTTTAGAATTAAAATATTAATCATATATTTTAATTAATGAAAAATTTTAAAATAATTATTTTTATTATACGATTAAAAAATATACACGCACAAAAATATGTACTTAAACCCATGTCATAGCGTGCACACACTCATCAGGGAGAGAAAAGGTAACGTGTTTATTTCTTATACTCCGTATTTTTTATTTTATGTCGTGTTATATGAATTATTTGAATGAATACATGTTTTGTAGCTTTTAGTTAAACATATTTGCATTTTGTGGTTTGATTTTGAATGCTACTCAAGGTTTATGTTCATATTTGTTGTTATTTCTTCATGTGTTTGCGAAATGGTTGTATTTATAACTTGGGTTTTTGATTATGCATGTTTTTTAAGTTGTTCTTAATCTATGACCCCATTTCTCACATTTTATGACAGTTTCAGAAGAGGGTTTTAGTTTTAGTCCATTACTTAGATTCTTACTCTTCTGCAATTTGTTTGTGTTTATAGATGCTCTTTGATTAGCTTAACATGTTTATTACAGGACACTGCGCGCAACTCGCAATCTTAATAAAAAGAGTTAGACTCAATACTTTTTAATAATTTTTCTTTTAGAATAAAGAATTTTTAATGTCCAAGTGCTAGACTATTGTTGATACATTTTTCATATTTCTGAGGAAACTGATGGGGTTCTATTATATATATATCATAATTTCAAAGCTTCAGGTCGTATTGCAATAAAATTGAGGATATTTGGATGCTGCTACTTTAAACTTACTAAACTTATTGTAAGTCAGTGATATGACTGGTTTGAATATTAGTTGTTTGATCAGTAGGGTGGAACTTTTATTTGATGTAGCAATAGCCTTGTGAGGACATTTTGGTGCTTCAATTAAATTTGAGTGGGTTATGTTAATGAAGCTAGATCTAAATTTATAATTGATGAATGAGATGAGGTTGACAGTTAAGATGGTGGATGATATAGGCAAATAGTTTAATGTGTTCAGGGCTTAGATTTTGTGTATATGTTGTGTTTGAATATAAATTCTGATTTTGGACATTGGGAGGAGTGGAGGACTATTAGTCTATGTTTGCTGGTTTTACGAGAAAGGAAATCCAAGAGCTTGGATCAAATCTCTATTGATATCCCAATTCCGATCCGAGCTCCCTAATTGAATGTATCATCAGTTGGAATTTGTTGTAGTCTAATTGATCTCATAATAACATTGTCATTCTAAATTTGTTGAAGTCACTGGATTGCTTTTGTGCGCTTAGCAGTGACAACTGATAACTTATCATTGAATAGTAATGGTCTATCATCTAAGAACTCGCTGGACTAATGCTTGCAATTTTGGATTTGTCAGGGCTAGATTCAGTGGTCAAGATGAATGATATAATGACAAAATCATGGAGGACCTATGTAGATTTAAAGAAAGACGCTATGAAAGATCTTGAAGCCGGTCTGGATTCTGATATTGAGATGTCCTATATGGATCAAGGCCTCACTACTTTTTTAGCGCAGACAGAGATTGTCACAACAGAGATTAATTCAGTCAGGGATTTGATGAATCAGCTTCAGCAATCCAGTGAAGAAAGCAAGTCTCTTCTGAAGCCCCAAGCTCTGAAATCTATACGAAAAAAGATGAATTATAATATCATGTTAGTGCTTAGAATGTCCAGATCAATAAGGCTCAGTTGGAAGATATGGACCGGTCCAACTCTGCCAACCGGAGGCTTTCTGGTTGTAAAGAGGGCAGTGCTGTGGACCGAACTCGGTCTGCTGTTACGAATGGCCTGAGGAAGAAGCTAAAGGATCTGATGATGGAATTGCAAGTGTTGAGGCTGAAGATAATGACCGAGTATAAAGATTCTGTGGGAAAGAAGTACTATACAGTGACTGGTGAGTACCCTAATGAAGATGTGATTGAGAGAATTACTTCTGAACATAATGGTGGTGAAGAGTTCTTAGCTAAAGCCATCCAGGTATATCAATGCTCAGATCTTTTCATTATCTTAATAATGTGACTATTTTCAGTTTTGAACTTTTGATGGCTATTTATATATAAAAAAATTCTGTTTGATGCTTGTAGTAAGTAGGAATTGGCACTTTCGTATATATATTTTGTAACTTGACAAGTGTTTGTTTGAGTGTGTGTTCTTATAAAAAAATTTAAAGATACAGGCGTCTTCAGTTTTGTTTAAGGTAATGATTTTGATGATTTTATATTAGATGAATATGTCTAATTCGAGGGTTTTTGTATTTATAATACTGTTAAGATAAGTAATTTCATGTTGTGGCCGGTGATAATATAGGAACATGGGAGGGGAAAGGTGCTGGAAACAATAGCTGAGATACAGGACAGGCATGATGTAGCAAAAGAGATAGAGAAGAGCTTGTTGGAGCTGCACCAGGTGTTCTTGGAAATGGCAGTTATGGTGGAGGCACAAGGGGAGCAAGTGGATGACATTGAGACCCATGTGATGGATGCGGCACAGTATGTTAGTGATGGATCCAAGAATCTTCAGACTACGAAGGGGTACCAGAAGGGCAGCCGGAAGTGTTTGTGCATTGGACTTATATTGTTGTTGATTCTCGTTCTTGTGATTGTGATCCCGATTGCAACCAGCTTCATCAATTCCTAGGAAAAAGAGATCAAGATTTTGACTTGTGATACTTGCAATTTAGACTTTATCAACTCTACTCTCAACCAGGGCAGTCCTTGTTCTATGACTAGTCTTTTAAGTGGAATAATTAGCTGACATCATTACGAATCTGTTTAGGGCATATTAAACATTCAAGGTTCTGAGACCATGTAATGGTTTTGTAGTTTATAATGAGCATATTTTACTTAACATCTTCAGCTAAGAATAATTTGATGTCACGACGTGATTAGGACAGATTAATTAATGTCCGACTACACCATAATCTCATTGATTTTCATTACCTTTCTCGTAGATTGGTGACTTTGCTGCAGATATAACAGGTCGACTATATATGTCTAGTATAAGCTGCACATAGCATGCATCACAGACACTCTCTGGATTCTCCTTTAAAAACTTGGCAGAAGATAAGCTCCTTCCTTTAAAGCATTCATTGCACTAAATCCCTCTAAAGAAGGTGAAAACAAACATTACCTGGCATATAAGCAGAAACAGCACTATCGGCCAATCATTTTAGCGGCTCTTCTCCTTATGATTTCCTGTATATGCTGCGGAAATTAGCCATTTAAGACATCTCTTACCAATCTTGATCGAGAACGAGAAGGTGGCTTGTTATCCATGGAATTTGACATGTACGGCCATTTAAACTAATAAAGTACGATTTTGAACCACATTCCTTTAGTCTTTTCCTCATCTGAGTCAACCTTCCATTCTTTATGTTCAGTTTTAGACTCTGTGGGACAGAAACTGGTATCGAGATGCCAGATTTCTCAGAGAGTGGGGGATCATAGCAGGAATGCTCATTTTGATAATGATTGTAAGTATCTGATCGAGTCATAGTGAACTGAATTATTGAATGTTGCACTGAATCCATCAGATGTCAAAGTTGCACCACTTCTTGGTCTTGTACTCTCGTCTTTTCTTCTACTAAATAAATGATCACAAGATTTTATTGATTCACAATATTGCCTGTGCCCGTAAAATACCTATGTTTTTTTTTTTGAAATAAATAAACAACTTTCATTAAAAAGAAACATTATACATCAAAGTCTCCAATAAAACAGGGGGAGGAGACAAAAACATGTTTTGACAATCTGGCAAACAAGGGAACCTAGCTACTAAATGAGCTACTTTGTTTGCCTGTCTTTTAACAAAAGAGATTGAAAGATCGCCTCTAGATTGAAAATAAGCTCGACAATCTTCAAACAGATGACCCACTTCAAGGAAATTCTCACTACGATTTTGAATAGCATTCACTGAGACAAGAGAATCAGATTCGACGATGACATTCATGTACTGCAACTCCGCAATCCACTTGAGACCTTCTAGAATAGTTGTTGCTTCTGCCTCTAAAACAGTCCCAGTACGAGCAATACACTTCACCTTACCTGCAACAAACTGACCTCTATGATCTCGGATAATAAGACTAATGGAAAAGTCTGCAGCTTCGACACGAACAGAGGCATCTACATTGAGCTTCAAACAATCAATGTCCGGTGGTTTCTATTTCCGGGGACAGTGATGACTACTATTAGGCTCAACATCTTTTTTGACTCTTCTATTACTGATGGCAACATCCCATTCTGAGAAGAAATTGTTGCTCTAATCCATATCTAAAGCATGCCCAACAACCTTCTGCTCCCAAACCTTTTTATTGCGAAAGAACCACACCCCCCCAAAGGAACTTAGAAATCCTCACCACTTCATCAGTACTAACTTAGAAATCTTCCACTTGAGACATATCATACACCACACCTGTGTATTTCCAACACTGGCGAGCAAAAACACAGTCGAAGAAAACATGACCCAGATGTTCAATATCAACCCCACATATTGGGCAGATGATAGGAACAACAACACCTTTCAACCTCAAACGGTTCTTAACAAGGACATTATTACAACAAAACCTCCACATAAACACATTCACCTTGTGAGGTAACTTACACCACCCTGTAGACTGAGTAACTCTTTGCACTGCAACATTTTTATCATGCTAGAGGTGATAACCTGTTTTGACATTATACTTCCCATTCGACGTTTTACACCAAGCCAGCCTGTCACCAACTTCAATTTGAGGAACTTGCAATGACAAAATATGATCAGCATCTTCATTCACGAAATTTGCTCGAACTTTCACACTATCCCAGATTTTTGTACCTGGTATAAACAGAGTCGAAACCGTAGCATTTCCCATCTCATTTCTGACATTAGAGTCAACACAGAAGTTTGGCTTTTGCTTGAGCCAAGGATTCTTATTCACTTGAATAGACCTACCATCCCCCAGAATCCACCTAAACCCCTCTTTGAGTTCATCCTTGGCAGTCAGAATACCTGACCAAATAAAACTCGAACCAGGGCTTCTAACTACATTAAGCAAGTTAGAATTTGGGTAGTACCGAGCCTTATAGATCTTAGCAACCAACGATGATGGATTAGTCATAAAATTCCAGCACAACTTACCAATTAAAACAATATTAAATCCATATAAACTCCAAAAGCCTAAACCTCCTTTACTCTTAGACATATTCATGCCTTCCCAGGACAGCCAGTTAAGCCCCTTCTTGTCCCCAGACCCCGAATTCCACCAATATTTGTTTAACATCTTCTCCATATCTTGACAGAAAGATTTAAGCAATAGAAAACAGGACATGCAGTAAGAAGGAATAGACTGGGCTACATTCTTTATCAACACCACTTTCCCAGCACGAGAAATAGGTTTAGCTTGCCAACCCTAAATTCTCCTCCAAACTTTATCTTTAACAAAGCCAAAAACATGTTTTTTAGAACGATCCACCAATGAAGGCAACCCCAGATATTTCTCATCCCTGAGATCATTATGAATCTCCAGCACCTCAGAAATACTTCCTCGTGTTTCCCTGCTAACATTGACACTAAAAAATACCCCAGATTTTTGGTAATTTACAGACTGCCCTGAAGCTTCCTCATATTCATTCAACAACATTTTAATAGTATTAGTCTCCGCAATATCAGCACGAAAAAATAAAAAATTATCATCCACAAACAACAAATGGGTGACAGTGGGGGCAGTTGGAGTTATTTGAGAACCGTGAATACTACGAAGAGAGTTGGACAAACCTTTCACACAAAGTATAAAAAGATAAGGAGACAAGGGGTCCCCTTGACGTATTCCTCTAGAAGGGATGACTGGACCAATAGAATCCCCATTTAAACAAAAGTTATAAGAAACTGTCGTTACACACATCATTATCCATTGAACCCATTTATTACAGAAACCCAACTGATGTAATATTCTCCTAAAAAATCCCAGTCTACTCTATCGTAAGCCTTGCTTATATCCAATTTCAAAGCCACTTCTCCCTCTTTACCCCTTCTTTTCGTGTTCATATGATGAATAATTTCGAAAGCCCCTAAGACGTTATCAGATATAATCCTACCAGGAACAAAGGCTGACTGATTCTCCGAAACCAAACCAGGCATAACAACTTTTAAACGATTCGCCAGAAATTTATCCAATATTTTATATAAAACATTACAAAGTGCAATCGGCCGTAAATCTTTCATACAACATGCATTCTCTTTCTTTGGTATCAACACCACATTTGCCTCATTTAGATAAGTAGGAAAAAAACCAGTATTCATCCACTCCTTACAACAATTATACACCTCCTTTCCTAAGATCGCCCAAAACTGTTGAAAGAAAGCTGGGTTAAGCCCATCCGGTCCAGACGCTTTGTCAGGATGCATCTGTTTGATAGCAAGTGTGAATTCTGCAAAGGAGACATCTGCAACAAGTCTTCTATTTTACTCTGCTATCACACACCTCTCTTCCACTGTATGCTGTCTCGTGTCAACACTCTCTGAACCAATAAAGATTTTGGTGAAATACCCATGCACCACTTTACACATATCCTCCTGCTTATCAATTGTCTGACCATCATCAATGTCCAAATGGGTGATACGATTTATTTTCCTTCTTGCACTAGTAGTTGCATGGAAAAACTTTGTGTTGTCGTCTCCTTCAGCCAACCAGAACGATTTAGCCCTCTGCTTCCAGTAAACTTCTTCATTCAATAAAATCTCATTCAACCTATCTCTTGCCATAAAATATTGTCTCAAACCTGCTTCATCTGTGAGATCCATTAGCTTTGCAAGCTCCTCTTTCTGCTTCTTAACCTTATCACGAAACTTGTGAAAGAAGTTCCTTCCCCATTTAGTTAGTCACCTCTTTCCAAAAATTAGCCTCTTCTAACCACACATTCTCGAACTTAAACCTAAACTTCCTAATCGAATAAGGCACATTATACAAATCCAACAAGATAGGATCATGATCGGAGTACGTTACATGCCAAGTTAATAGGTTACATAAAGGAAACTTATGCCACCATGAATAAACTGCAAAAGCTCTGTCCAGTTTCTCTCTAACCCAATCACTTGTACCGCGACCTCTCTTCAAAGTAAACTTACCACCCTTCAACCCCAACTCAGTGAGCAAACAGTCATTTATAGCTCCATGAAAACCCTCCATTAAACTAGAAGGATGAGGGACTGTACCCTCTTTATCTGATATGCTAAAAAAATCATTAAAGTCTCCAAAAATGCACCAAGGCAACAAAGATTTACTAGCTAACATACGAATAAAATCCTAGGAAGCACTATGTCTACTTCTCTCAGGGAAACCATAAAAACAAGACAGCCTCCAATCATGCACATTATTAACTTTAAACACAACACTAACATGATTTGAGAATAGCTTAAAATTTCACAATCTACATGACGCTTCAAAAAAACTGTTAAGCCACCACTTCTCCCAATACGATCCACAGAGAAGCATTGGTTGAACCCAAACTTAACCCTAAGCTCCTCAATTCTATTGGCACTAGAGATAGTTTTAGATAAAAATACAAAATCAGGATTTTGTGCCTTAAATAGGTCACTCAAAACTCGAACTGCTCGAGGGTTCTCAAGTCCTCGACAGTTCCATCCTAAGAGTTTCATGATGAGTGGCTAGTCTGCCTTGCAGACTTAGCCAATAAATCAGTAGAAGAATCTGTGTAATCAGCTTTAGAAAATAGAATTTCAGAACGGACACTTGCATTATTATTCTCAATATCCATATTATCAGAAATATTATGCCCACTACACCTTCTCTTTCTTTCTTAATTATTAAGCCCAGTCAACTCATTTGTATAAAGCCCAATAGTGTCACTGATTTTTAAATTTTCCGCATTGCCTTTGGACATATTTTTTGTCATACCTGTCACCGAGATAATTGCTCCCTCATGCACACTATCCCCAGAATTACGTCTCATATCAACTCCCACAATTCCCTCATTTTGAACTCCTGAAAAATCCTGATAATAATTATCACTTCTGAGATTCCCTCCCCAATCAACATCACGCTCGTCATGCAGTCACTTGCTCTTCTCGTTCGTTGCCGCTCGTCATGGTGGTGCCCTGAGCCATCCCCCCCATTCACGAATAACCTCACTTGACTGAGCATTCATTTTGACCCTGCAAAACCTTTCCGTATGTGTGACCAGACACAGATAAAGCAGAGATCTTCAAGACTTTCATACTTACACTGAATTATGCACTCAAAGCCATCTCTTTTGCATATTTTCTTCTTGCATTTTTAACGGTTTCCTCACATCAAGAGCTATTCTTAGCCTCATGCTCTCTCTCCAAATACTCATGTTGTTATTTGGATCGTACATTAGACCCAAAGAAGTCTCCCATCTTTCTACCTACTGTCTCCGACATAAATTCTGATGGTAGACCATGGAGCTGTATCCAGACTTTAATCTCATTCAACGGGACATTAACTGGATCTTCTCCTTGTAGAATTGTACTCAGTACTAATATAGCATTGTTGAAAGACCATGGCCCTCCGTTCAGAACCCATGCCATATCATCCTTATGATAAAACTGGAACAAGAACACTCTTGGTTAAGATCCTTAATGTTTATACCCCTTGCAGGACGCTAGATATCTGCTAACTTAGACTTCATCACTCGACTATTGATGTTTTTCTCCGTCAAGAAACGCCCCACCACACACAACTCAAACCTATTGGAAACTTCCTCGATCCCCTCCTCAAAAATGAGTTCTTCATTCTCTTCATCCTCTATGTTCATGCCCTCCATTCAGTCATTGATCTCCTCCATTCTTGCCATTAACACACCTCTCACAGACTCTAGGAGCAAGGAGAGAAAAACTACACTCTCACATGAAAAGGAGAAAAAAAAGTAGGATAATACCTATGTTTTTTAATCTATAAATTATTAGTATAAAATAAGAGTCAAACGAACCCAATATTATTACTTCATATAATATGTTTTATATATTAAATATTTGATTTATTCATTGAACAAAAATGTAAGGTACTACAATTGTAAATAACCCAAATTCCTCTCATTCTTACTAATTTTAATATTAATATATTAAGAATCAGAAAAAATATACTCCCTCCGTCCCGTTGAGTTGTTATCATTTCAAAATGGGGTGTCTGGCACGCATTTTAAGGTGAATTTTAAGGATAGTTCCATAATTTATTTTTGAAATTTTCCTTTTTTGTATAAAAATAGAACAATCCTATTTTTATACAAAAAAAGAAAATTTTAAAAATAAGTTATGGAACTATCCTTAAAATCTACCTTAAAATGCGTGCCAGAAAGTGAAAAAAAAGTGATAACAATTGGGTGGGACGGAGGGAGTATGATATAATATGATTATCCTAGTGAAGGCAAGCACATACTGGTAAGAAGTATGGCCAGCAACCCTGGTGGGCTGGATACCCAAGCAAGAGATGGCCTACCCATTCAGAGTCACTTTCTTTGAAAATACAAATATCTTCTAAACCACACCAGCCTCACCAGAAAAATAAAAATAGCCCATCCTTACCTCTTCTCCCCCAATTTCATTTTGTAACCCTAATTCCCAAATTTCATTCCCCTAAATCTTGATTTCATCTTCTCAATTCTTCAATTACCCACTTCACTACCAAACACACCTCTATTAATCATTACCCAGAATCATCATTTCTGTTTTCATCCTTCCATTCTTAGCTCTCTCTCTCTCTCTCTCACACACACACAAAAACATACAAACAGTTCAAGAATTGTGAATTTCTTGATAAAGGTGGAAACTTTGATCTGGGTTTCAACTATTAAAGCCTGATATTGATCATATAGATTGGTTTAGTTGATTATATGGTGTTTCTTTAAGTAAAAGAGCTTAATTTTTTTTTCAAGAAAATGTCAGCAGAGAGATCATTTGAGGCCTGGGAGGAAGTTCAACGCCATGGATTGGATCTTGCAGACCGGCTTACGCAAGGATTTACGGGTTTGATTCAATCTCATATTAGTCCTCCTTCATTTTCTTGGCCTAATCCTCAACCTCCTAAACTGTTTGATGTTGAATTTCCTAGCTATAATTTTGGTAACAAGGATTTTCGGTTTGCGAGTGATTATCAGTCTGGGATTAATGGGGTTTTAGCTGTGCTTGATATTGGGAATAAATTAGGCCAGGCTGGGGCGGATTTTGGGGCTTCGATGAATGGTGTGGTTCAGCAGTTTTTTAGGTTCTTGCCATTTCCGTTTAAGCGGAATGATGATGATATTGTGTTTGGTAAGTTGCATTCGGATGTGAGTAGTCGGAGACAGGATATGGGTGTTAAGATGCAAGTTCAGGAGGATTTAGGGTCCTTGGCTAAGCAATTTCAAGATCTTGGATTTGTTGAAAATGATGGGAAGTCAGATGAATCGGTGGATGAGGAGTATCGGGGGAGAAATGTTAAAAGGTCTGAAAATTTTGGAAGACCAGCGGAGGTATATAGTGTGTGACTCGTTTTTGACTTTTGTCAATTGAGCATGTCAAGTCGATAAGTATTATTAGGTTTAATTTTTTGAGTTTACTTTTTGTGTGGAAATTAAAGTTTATGCACCAGCCACCAAGTAAATTTTTCTTGGTTGCAAGTTGTTATGACCTTTTCCATTAGAGCTTATAAGTTTCGATTAACACTTCTAAAGTATGAAACTGCTTGCAAGTATTTGCAACTTACTAGAATGGGATATGAACCTATTCAACATAATCCAAACAAAACCATTCGTAATTAGGTTATGGGGAGGCAGAGATGTATGCAGACTCGTATGTAGATTGTTTCCATTTCCCGAATGCCCCCAGCTTGTGAGAAAAGCTAAGAGTATATCTGGCCTAGCTGAATATGTTAAGTAATATTGTTGTTGACTAGTAAGAAAGTAAATTGTCCAGTACAAACTTCAAGATGTTCTTGCTCTAGCTACTTGTGAATAAGAATGTTTTGTTTCGTCAATGTTACATTGAGAAATGTTTAGAACTTTACCAAATATCTTCAATCTTGTAGATTTTTCTAGATAATAATGCCAAGTATCTAAATGCAGGGAACCGTGAATCTTACATCAACATATGACAGTAGTAGACATGGCCTGGAAAGTTCTTTGGTTGCAAGAGGAGATTTGTGGAGGGTAGAAGCATCACAAGGCAATTCCACTTCAGGAAATGGGGATTCCTCTGTCTTCCTTCTTCAGCTTGGACCAGTGCTTTTTGTTCGTGATTCTACTCTTCTTTTGCCAATTCATTTGTCGAAACAACATTTGCTTTGGTATGGATATGATAGCAAGGTATGATCAATTTCTCGTATACCTTTTTTGAGCTACCTGCACATGTCATTGTTGTCAAATAGTGATAATTATAAGTTAAGGGTAAAAGATGAAGATAATTATGCAATGATCTCTAAAGTCTAGCCATTTAATGGGATACTTCTGTATCACAAGCCTCTTTCTTTTTCCCAATAACTGGTTAATTTGGTATGTGTATTTTAACCAAAATGATGCTAAGAATATTTCTAACACCCCATCTCTCTCTGCCTTATTTACTCTGATTTTTTTTGGTTGTCTATTCTCCTATTATGTATGCACGAGCACGTCTGTAGTATGCCTATAGTGAGGTCCATGTATCGTTTACCCCCCCCCCCCCCCCCCCCCCCCCCGGGGATTGGCCAAGTATTCCACTAATTCAGTGAGTTCTGTTTCTGCATATTTCGTTCTTTCCTTCATTGATATGTGTTTGTTTTCTTAAAACTGGCAGAATGGAATGCATTCTATATGTCCAGCTGTGTGGTCAAAGCAGCGGAGGTGGCTGGTGATGTCCATGATCTGTCTCAATCCATTGGCCTGTGTGAGTTTACTATAACTCAACCATAGTCCATAGTCAAACAATTGTCTTTGAGACTATGACAGTTTCATGTATTTCATAAGTATTTATTTTGCTCCCTTTGTTGTGAAAGTTAAAATTTCCACCTCTGCAAGCTTTATTTTACTGGATTGTTACATGTACTATTTTGGCTACTTAAAGTTTGTTTTGGTGATAGTTTAGATGTATAAGGTTGTTTATTGTATATTATACTTGTGTACAGTATCTCACTTTTCTTCTTCACCCTTCCACTGTCCACTGTTGCCTTTCCCAGTCATTCATGGATTTGCAGTTCCCGAATGGTCAGTTCACATATGTATCCGGTGAAGGCATATCCACTAGCTCATTTCTTCCTTTTTGTGGGGGTCTGCTTCAAGCTCAGGGTCGATATCCAGGAGAGATGACATTCAGTTACTCGCGCAAGGTAAACTAGAAAAGGCCATATTGTGATGCCATAGAAAAACACTTGTTAGAATTTTTTGGTTTTATTTACTCATGTATATGTTGCGTTGGTGCTCGTTTAAGCCATACATGCAAGGGTCCTAAGGTCTAAAATATTGTTATTTGGTACAGAATAAATGGGGGACGTGCATAACGCCAACAGTGCAGTGGCCTGACAAATCATTTTCTTTGAATCTTGCACAAACTTTAGCTTGGAAGAGATCTGGTCTTATGATGAGGCCAACAGTTCAGTTCAGGTGCATATTTTCTTTCTATTGGGTTGTATTCTGGATGGCGTTTATCATTTTCTTGATTTGCTATTCCTTCAGAGCCTCTTGTAAAAGTGACATTGTATATTAAAACAGATTTAATGAAATAATATATACCGTTTGTGTGGATTTATATAGACACTTTGACAGTGTCTTACATTCTGATATGTGGTGAAATATTGTTGATTACTGACATTTTCTTCCTCCTATATAATAATTTTTCTTTTCTAATGCCTTGTAATATTCCCTTTCCTAACCAGTTTATCTCCCACAATTGGTGGAAGTAATCCTGGGCTGCGGGCAGAACTAATACATTCTGTAAAGGAGGAAGTTAGTGTTATCTGTGGTTGCGCTTTAGTGACGCATCCTTCTGCATTCGCATCAATTTCTGTAAGTACTTTCATTGTTAGAAGTAGTTCTCTTTATTTATTTTATGGGAGTTCGTCCCTGACAAGCAATTGTTGGTAACCATCTATCCGCAATTTTTTATAGCAGACAGGTGTAAACCCTAACATGCTTGTCCTAAGTGCGGATAGAGTGACGTAGCCCCATGTATTCACATACAATTGATATTTCATCATTGAACTGAATAGTAACTTTCAAGTAACCTACCGAGTGAAAAAACCTTACAGTCAACTAATTAAGTAATTATAATCTTTCATGTGGGTTTACTCCGTCAGTCCCGTTAAATTTTTAACAGAAATCTTACTTGGTCTGTTGACATGAATGAAACCTTTCCCAATCCAAACTCAGTCATTTCAACCCATTGCAATTAAATCTACCCAATCAACCCATTATAAACAAAACCCACTCTTCCATTACAAACATACCAACAATCTTCTTCTCCATTTCTCCTCCATTCTTTCTGTTGACAGGAGCATCAATTTGAAGTTCACAAATTAATGATCCATTTATTTCATATATAAACATAAAGGAAACAACGTAATATGAAACTAAATCAAGCTATATTAGCATTATCAAACAATATATATATAACACACAAACTTATGAGATTAATATAAATTAGAAATTATATCCTAAATGTAATAGCACAAATATGTGAACAACCCGAATTGATTATGTAACCCCCAACGCAATCACTTCCCCTTTGATAGTCAATGAAACCACTTCCCCCCTAATCTCATTCTCAAATCTCAACGACCCCGTAATCATCAACTTCGCCCCATAACAAATCGCATGTACGGTTGAATCCTTCACAACCCACCTTTTATTACTAGTCAAAACCTTTCAATACAATCTATGAATTAGGGGGTTTGAATAATTAAGGGTTCTGTTATATGGGTTTAAAATGGATGGGTCGGGTTGTGTAATGGATTTTATTAGATGGACAGTGATTTGGCAGCTAGGTGGCAACACAGAAAAAATTAACGTCCTCCCGTTAAAAGTCAACACTATTTAACGGTCGTGTCAGTTTTACTTACTTTAGTCATCTGTTAGTAAGCTTTTATTAATTCAATAATTCGTTTGTAAGGTTTTTTCACTCAGTAGGCTACTTGAAAATTACTACTCAATTCAATGATGAAATAGCCTATTAGCCCATTGATTGTCAGGGACCAGGACCCTTATTTTATAGTAAGTAGGTTGGGATGCACTTGTATTTCATATTTATGCATTTGCTAATATATTTGACTATGGCTCGTTGTTAGTGGACCTAGGATCTCTAGAAGTGTTCCAATACTGGAATCTTTTGTTTTTGTCACAAAATATTCTTGCTGTTTGCCATGAGCCATGACATCTAGAAAAGGAAAAAAAGATTGAAAATAGTTTATTACTCCCTCTGTCCCATTGGATTGTTTACATTTTTTAGAGAGTATCCGGCACGCATTTTAAGGTGCATATAAAGTATAGTTCTATAACTTATTTTAAATTTTTTCTTTTTTTGTATAAAATTTAACAATCCTATTTTTATACAAAAAAAGAAAATTTTAAAAGTAAGTTATGAATCTATCTTTAAAATGCACCTTAAAATGCGTGTCGGACACTCTGAAAAAAATGTAAACAATCCAATGGGACAGAGGGAGTATAATATTGGTATATGTGAGAGCATTTTTCTAGACAGTAATCTGCCTAGTAAAATGTTTAGTCTAACAACTAACTCCTAGTAGTATCCATGCCTTTGTTGCTTATCTCGTATATCCTATTAGTCTCATTCAATATCCTACTAGTCTCATTCAATAACTATGCATTTCCTTACATGTGCTGGTTGGTTTGTATTAAGTAGATGCTAACTAAATTAACAAACATATGACATAATGGTACTTTACATGCTTGCTAAATATAGAGAAAAAAAGTTTCACAGAACATTTATTTTCTTCTCGAGTTGGATTCTGTGTCATATCCCCCATTTTAGCTTAAAGTCACTCTTCCAATCACCCCTTTATATACAAATTGCAGATATTATTGATGTATTTGACACTGGAATTTTATTATTTACTGCAGCTTGGCAGGTCGAAGTGGAATGGGAATGTTGGGACATCAGGCATAGTTTTGAGAACTGAAGTTCCACTTGGTAGTGTTGGTGAACCTTCATTCTCAATTCAGTTGAATAGTGGAATAGAATTTTGATAAGTTTGACACTTTGACCATAATAGTTAGCATATTGTATATACAACTGCGCTCAGTAGCAATGGTTCGTGTAAATATCACTAGACAAGAATCAACTGTATCAGCCCTCTTGGAGTGCATCGATTTCTTGGGGAACCGACTGCTGAATGTTTCATTTTCTGCAAATTAAAAGAGCCTTGCCTCCAAACAAGCTTGCAGTTTTTGGGTGGACATACTCTCGCGGAACACGTTTTATTTTCTGTAGTTTTGAACAAAACTTGACAAGCTTGTGAAACTGTTTGATGTGCAGATTATGGATAAATATGAACTAGCAAAAATATAATGATGTGGAATGCTGCAATTTCGTCGAACTTTGCTCATTCAACTGCATAGTCATTTCCTGTTCTAAGAAGTAAGAACAGTGTTGCAAGTTTTGCTATTGTTTACTTGCATTGTTATAATGATTGAAGCGATGCTGGATTAACTAGACTATGTGCACTAACTTCGATTTTTTATTTTATTTTCATTTTACCAGGACATGTTCAAAATATTACTTGTATGAGAAAGAGAATTAATATGTAATATATTTAGGGATATTCTATATGGTACTATTGTAGAATTGATTTTTACAAATGGTATCATTACATTTTTTTAATTCTATTCATGGTTCTCTTGAACTTATGGATTGCTATTCACGGTATACTTCTGTTAAGCAAATATTAAAAAACACTTGTAAATCTATGATATTGGTTAAAAAATAATGTTTAGCAAAATTTTCACAATATTGAACAATGTACAATAAGATAATAATAAGGGTAATTCAAATAAATATATTCGTAACGCTTAATGAAAAAGTAAAAATTTAAAAGAAATTTTCTTTGATACTATTGTAAAATTGATTTTTACCAATGTTACCCTAAGATTTGATATTTTCTTAAACAAAATTGTATAACGTATAGTAATTTATAAGTTTGAGGGTACCATGAACCCAAGTCAAAAATGTAATGGTACCATTATTAAAAATCAATTCTACAATAGTATCATAGAAAATATCCCATATATTTATTCAGTTGAACTCAAATTTATTCAATTTCTTCACCTCTTAACATGTTTTCTCAACAAGTACGTCAATTCTTACCAGGAGATCTTGTTTGGTTTTATATGGTTTTTACCACCCCTAATAACTAGTGATTTTCCCTTTCTCTGGTGAAGGAGAATCAACGGCCTACAAAATATTAAAATCATCACCAACTCCACTAAGAATGTCATTATGCTAATCCATACGAATATTGTTCTCCTCCAACACCAAACAATCTTCTTAAGTTGTGGAAGCTCAGACACGAGAGAGAGTGATGCAGAATATATTTCTGGTATTCCAGCAACACGCTGATGTTCGGCTCTCTGTTCAAGAATCACTCTTAAGCAGGCAGTTGGTTCAATTCCTTCTGTAAATTCGAAGAATTTAACATCCAGAATCTGTGATTCTGATTGAAAACCAGCAACCAGAGGAATAGTCTTGAACATTGTTTCAGCAAACCTGACGGTTTGGCTTTTGAATTTCAGCATGCATGGATAACTTGAACTTGCTGTTACTTTCCCAGTAGCTGATAGAAATTCTGCTTTAACCTGCAGCCACAGAATAAGTAAACTAGTTAAAAATCATTCAAAGTTTCACTAATTACCTACACATTCTCTAATTTAAACCAACAATCCATTAAATATAGTAAAAATAGATTGCCATGGGTAAGAATTAAGATTGCATACCTGAAAGATACCAAGTTTCCTGTTGTATTCTGATTCAGGAAGACTTAAAGATACAGTGAGCTGGAGTTTGTGATTATAGGGAATTACACGCTTGTCAACTTTTCCCACTGCATGCACACTTTCCTTAGAGATCATACCAGAAAATTGAGCAACTCCATTAGAGGATATGATTGGCACGAAAGCAACAGGACTAGCTTTAGTATAGTCAAAATTTAAGGGTTGTGTTGTCTGGATAGGCTCTTCAACTAAGCGTCTCATCATCAGACCGCCTATTATGAAACCCGAGACCAGCAGTCCAACCAGTAAGAAGCAAACATAGATCACCCAGAAAATTGCCCAAGTGAACCTTATTGCCAAATTCACTAGATCTCTTTGTGCCTTAATCTTCTTGTACATAAATGATGTAAGACTCATATAGAATCCAACCCACATTCCAAAGAGCATTTTCATTATATAGTTTCTTACTCTTGCCACAGTTTGAAATGGAAACATCATTAACATAACAGAAAAGTATGTTAGTCGAATTGGAAACATGAAGAATCCAAGGAAAAAATTGATTTGAAAACCAATCATTTTGAAAATAATCGCCGCCAAAAAGATTATAATGTTTAAAGGGAATTCTTGATATCCTCCTGATGGACTATTCACCACCTTAGAGACATCAACATAATCATCAATACTATATTCAGATATACCATGTACTTGCTTTGAACTCAATTGCAGTGTAGATTTTTCTGATTCTAGAGATACCTTCTTGTCATTCTTATGGGAGAAACGTCTGCTGTAAACCTCGCAAGGCTCAAAGTCAAGTTGAAGCAACGGTCTAGGAGATTTTCGAGACATCAACACTTTGTCAGCTCCATGAAGTAGCCAAGGAATCAAGCCAGCGAAGAATCTCAAGTTACTTCCGCTATCAAAATCCGTAAATTCATCAATATCTTGAGAGTTCTCATGAAAATTTGAGTCAGCCATTGATGTTTTTTATATATGTAAAAATAGTGATAGAACAGGAGGAGCTCTGGCCAAAGATGGGAACAGCGGTCTTTATAGCCGAAAATCAATGATGTGGCACAACATCTGTTTTCTTGAAATTCTGAATATCAGACAGATTGAATATCAGACAGATTGGACTGACTGGTGCATTAGCCGGAAGGTGGGAGAGTTATTTTTAATTTTAATTGGTTGGATGAGGAATTTGTCTGCCCACAGGGATTCTAGATAAATAATGTCACACATTTCAAAACTAAAACCCATAGGATTCATTATCCTTGAAATAAATTACTACTATACTATTATATATAAAAGTTACAGTTGCAACATGGAAATTTGTCCCTGCAAAAGTGTCAGGAGTTGGCATAATTGGCACACACACCCAAGTGTTGCTGCTGTGGTCTGTATATTCAGGCCACTTGAGGAACAAGGACTGTATGCCCATACTTAAGCATATGACAGGAATTGGACTCCATGTGATCCATTCCCAGGTGCGCAGACATAATATTGACATTGTAGATTCTGATACAGAACTACCAGAAGGTGATAATTTTTGGGTTTGGAGTAGGTTGAGCATAGTTATGGAGTGAACAAAATATAAACAAAGATCAAATAATTTGTAGAAATAATTACATAATGAAATAAGAGGCCTGTTTACACAAGAGATGGGACAAAATATTTCAAGTATGGCCAATAACTTCATAACATAAAATCCATTTTTCAATGATCAAGAAAAAGCTTGATTGTCGTAGGGAATAGTCGATGAATAATTGCAGATAATGGAGTAAGAAATTAGTCTGTATTTACATCATACAGATTGGAGAAGCTTGCTTTTTGGAGTATAATCTTCGATATCAGAATACTTGCTTTTGACCGACATTGAAGAATTAACGCACGGATCACTCAGTGACACGGTCCGTTCTCCTTCACTTTCCTGAGAGGATTGATATGATTGTGTTAGACTGTCCTGTGAAATATTATCAAAGGATTTGAAATTCAAAACAGGCTCTGTTGTGGTTCTATTGACGATTGGTGCTCGAACCTTCTTTTTGCCTTCAAATTTACTAATGACAGTAGACATTGATGGTCTAAGGGTGGGAGATGGATTTGTGCACATCAGTGCTAAGTTTAACATCCTTAGCACCTCTTTCTTGGAGTAATTTGAGCCAAGAATTGGGTCTACGAGATCTAAAAGATTTCCCTGCTCCTGAAGGAAATATGCCTACAAAGAAACAAAAAAGAACATAATCATAATTTTCATATTTAGAAAACAAATTGAGAGGTCACAATGACCATTCAAAGCTTATAGGTGCGCAAAAGACATTTACTCGTATGTGTATTACAACAAATTCCTGTAACAAGATCTCCGAGGAAGTACATATAGTTTCATCATTATCAACTTCCTCTATTGATTGGAACATAATTTATTTTTTATAATGACGAAACTTTATTATCCATTCCTTTAATGTTATGAAAATCTCAAAGTATTAGACATCATGCCTGACCTACTTCAATTACTGCTTTCTACATTTGTCTGCTGACTCTTACTTCAAGCCCATGCAACAAACATCTAAATTTAAAAAGTAGAGGTTATTTCATGATGTGCAAAATGCCATTTGAAGGTATAAAAAAAGACATAAAACAGCATCATTGGAAAAAATTGGTGTAGCTTGGTGTAACTATGATATAAAGTACTGAGATGAACTGGCACACTTTCTCCACTCAGAGAACATTTAGAATACTTTAATCTATTAACAGAAAGAGAGAAAATCTTGGAAAAATTAGCAAACGATAAAGCATTTCACTTACCCAATCAAGAAGATAAACAAACTCCTCGTTTGGTCTGTAATTAGTGTTGCTTTTCCCACTAACAATCTCCAGTGCAACAATCCCGAAGCTGTACACATCTGCTTTGTCGGTCAGGTGACCCCTCATTGCATATTCAGGAGCAATATAGCCTCCGAGAAGAAGAAATGCAGGAATCACCATATAGTTAAGTGTGGTGACATTAAAGTAACATCTGTGAGGCAACTTAACTCAACAGTCATAAACTAAAATAAACACACGTATATTTCTATCACAGATATAAAGATATGACAATAACATTTACTTTAATCACCAGAAACTAATTAGAAGCAAATTATAAGAGAATTCTACCATGGATAGAGAAAAAGACGGAGCACACATCTCTGACTGGCTTTCCAACTGTACATGAAGAAGTCATGTGGAATACTTGTCTTTCTTACGTAATATTCAAACTTCAGTTTTATATATGATGGTAATTCTTGTAACCCCAAAATTAAGCTGTTTCTAATTCTCTACTAATAAAGTTTTGATATAAATACTATGAATAGAATATGCTCACATTGTTCCAGCAATTCGTGTGCTTATATGGGTGTTTTCTTCTTCATCAAGCTTAGCTAACCCGAAGTCGCATATCTTTGCATTAAGATCTCTATCAAGCAACACATTAGTAGACTTAATGTCTCTATGTACAATTTTCAACCTTGATTCCTCGTGAAGATAAGTTAGGCCTTTTGCTATCTGCAAAAATATTTTCTTTCTAGACGGTCAATCCAGGTTTAGGCACTGTTCCTCACGACCTAAAAAGTGAATATCCAATTTAGAGAATGGGATGAAAACTGGAAGTCTTTCACGATGAGGAAAAACAATGTAAAACATGAAGTGAAGCATCTACCCAAAAGTGCTCTAGCAAGATTACTGTTTTCCATGTACTCGTATATCAGCAACAACTGGTTCCCTTCTATACAACAGCCAAAAAGCTTCACAAGATTCGGGTGTTGCACAGAAACTATCATGCCTATCTCATTAATGAATTCACGGTTTCCTTGTTGTGATCTGGAAGATAGCTGCTTAACAGCTATTAATGCGCCACCTGGTAGGACGCCCTATAAGAAGCCAATAAACTTGAAAAGTTAATTTACTTTGGAGATAACAAACATGCATTACCTGCAACCTAAGATTTTTATCTAAATTCCCTTTCTGCAAAGATGTGACAAAAGCCTGAAAGAGAGTATGCGAGAAATTACACAATGATCTGAGGCTCGGTTAGCATAACATTGCCTATATATGTGAAGTGATACAACTGTATTCCTGTTTGCATATTGACTGGATATTCAAAATAACATATCATGTAGGTCCATGTTGCAATGCTATAAACTTAAAGAAAAAAATCAAGTAATATACCTTGTAAACTGGCCCAAATCCACCTTCTCCAATCTTATTTGCAGGATCCAAGTTGTTGGTGGCAACTTTTATCTGTCTCAGGCTAAAGAAACTAGTTTGTAACTCTATAGCTTGTCGGAGTTCTGTATCAAGTATAGTCATATATTATTTGAAGGAAGTCATTAGTCAGATGTTGAAGATAGCAGAAACCAACTGTACAACCAAATAATTTTTTAAGAAGAGTTTTTATATTAATTTATGTAAAGAATATCTCTCACCTTTATCTTCGATGTCTTTTTTTCCTAGGAACCTTTTTCTCCAGAGTACTAACAAAATCAAGGAGACACTTGCAAATGAACCAACCACAATACCAGCTATAGTTCCAGTAGATAAACCACCAGTATCAACATGAAAGTCTACAAGAAGAATATGATTACGATGCATGGAAAGAGTTGTAGGAATATAAGTTGAACAAGCAGAATATGGGAATGTACTAACTCGGTGTTACAGTGATTGCCGATATAAGAGGTCCATATACACCTCTGTCAGGAACTAGCGTAGTCCCCTTCCCTGCCCAGTACAGGCGGATCTCCAAAGTACCATTATCAACGGTAATATCGTTATCCAAGGTGATTCCCATTCCAAATCCTTTGGCTTCTTCAGCAATGTTAAAGTTCTTCCGTACAACTTTTCCCTGTATAAAGAAGAAAGTTGAGCCTGGACAAAAAGCTACTAGCATAATCATATTTCTAAGGCTATAAAAATGATGTCCATCTGCAAGGCTTAGCATGTTAATCAAGGGTATCAATAATTGCATTGTAGGGTATAAATGACCTCCCACTTATTTGGATGGATACATCGAAAATGCGCCTCCCAATGCTGTTATGTGTCATGTCATCGGAATACTGTATTTCAGCAAAGTGGAGACGAACTTTATAACTACCTTTTTGCAAGCAAAGACCGTAGCACTTTAGTGAAGAAGGGGCAAGGGCTTGCTGTTCTACAAAT